>JAWZYU010000017.1:18041282-19351615 GCA_038380435.1 Ryuthela nishihirai
ATGTTTATATATTCTTAGAAAACAATTAAAATCTATTAAAAAGAGATTAAATCTGAAAAAAATAAAAATAAACATATTTCATATCAGATGAATTATTTTATTCATTTAAAAAACACATTTCTCTGAAACATTATGTACCTTTAAGATCTATATAACTTACTTTTCCCTTATCAAAGTACTCAATGATTTTGTGATAAAGTGCTTCTCTGCGCTGCCACTCAGGTTGCTGAGAATATCGATGATTAGCAGGAAGAGTAGAGTTTGACCAACTAAGAAGATCTGCATGAAGCTTTAAAGTAAATGCAGCCTCAGTGTAGTTTTCTGCAGGAAGGTGTAACTCACACAGTTTGTAGATATAACGCACATACATTTCTTTTCTGTTTATTTCATTCTTATAAAAGTTCTAAAATATATATATATAAAAAAACTATTAGTTACTTTTAAAATTATATCTATAATATCACACATTTCTACCAAATTTTTAAAATATTAATAAAATATTATTACAATAATGTGACAAAAACAATATATGAAAAATTATTAGTCTGGAAATACCAGCCTGTCATCCAGTGGCTAAACATTCTTTGCAGCAAACCATTGCATTGGTTTGCTGCAAAGTAAAGGAATACTAGTTTGTATCTATACAAAGAGTGCTGACAGAAAAAATGAAAAAAGCTCAGAAATACAAACCAGAAGATTGACAGTACAGCTCATTCTTTTGTCCCTGTTTTCTTCACCATCCATAACATTTCTGGAACATAAATTGATTATAAATGACTCTATAATTTTTTTATGGAAATAATCACTTATAAATTGTAAACATTTTGCAAAATTGCATATGAAGACATGCATATTTTTAAACTGAATGCAAATATTTGATTTTATAATTTTCTCACTAATTTAATATGAAAATATCCTAAATTAAATTCAAGACATAGCAAATGTTCAAAAATTTAATAATTACATGATACTGCTGTTTAGATGTTAAATGCTTTTGAGCAGTCACTAGTCTACATTACAGATTGTTTATATTGCTTTTCTCGCTATGCTATCAGTTCTCTTAACACAGTATTTTACTTAAGGAAGCTTTTAAATCTTAAAAGTTCCAAAGTGAGAGATGTAAGGTTTATATTACCATGCTTCTGTTGTCTTCCTGAGTGACCTATGACTAGCTCAGATGGTATTTTTGTTGCCGACGTTCCTTTTGCTGTACTTGGCATCCTCCTCCTCAAGCAGCCATGGGCTACAGAGGTGCAACCAGACTGTGCAATTTAGTTCTCCAAGCATATCTGTCCTGAGCTATATCTGCTGCATCCAGCCACTGCCCACCAATTCTAACAAGGTCCTGTTTAACATTGTTGCCCACCACATCCTAGGTCTCCCCCTCTTTCTGAGGCCTTTAAGCATACTATTCATAACCCTATTCACTAATCTATAATTATCCATACGGGCAACATGGCTAAACCAACTGAGTCTCTCTCTGCACAATATACTGCTTAAAGGAGGTTGCCGACTCTTTTGCCTAACCTCATCATTACATACAAAGTTGAACCACCTAATGCCCAAGATACAGAAAAAGCATCTAGTTTCCTGTTTTCTTATTTACAAAGCATCCAAGCTTCATACGTAACTAACCCTAGAAAGAACCAAACTATTATACAGTCTAACTATATTATACTAGTCATTAGGTCTATATGCCTATTTCTCCACTCTCTCCATAGATTCTTAAAAGTCCAGCAGCATCCCTATTCATCTGTTAATCTCATGTCACACATCACCAGCATCTGTTAGATAGCTCCCAAGATAATTAAACTGTGACACCTGTTCAAGATTGCAACCATTCAGATTAACTGAATTTTACTTTAGTTTTCTCTCTGTTTATAACCAAATCAACTCTACTACCAGTCTCATCAAAGCTCGAATGAAAGATTTCATCTCATCAACATCATTTGCCAAAAGGGCTAAATCACCAGCATAATCTAAATCAGAAATTTTTGTATCTCCAGCCCATTTAAGGCCAAAATCTTTCCCTTGCAGTGAATTTCACATACATAATCAATAACCAAAGAGAAAAGGAGACAAAATGCACCCTTGTTGAACACCAGAAGCAATGCTAAACCAATTGCTACAAGCCTTACCAACTGTCATACACAACTCAGTGTTATTATAGAGAGCTTTCATTATGTTAACTAACTTGTCTGGTTTGCCATATGATCTCACAATAACCACAAATTATGACGATCAACAGAGTCAAAAGCCTTTTTGAAATCAACAAAGCTAACAACAAGCTGATTATGAACTGAAACTCTAGAAATTTCTCAAGAATCTGCCTGAGTGAAAATATCTGATCTACACATCCCCTACCACTTCTGAATCCACATTGCTCATCATGCAATTGCAGCCAACCAGATTATTAATTCTATTGAGCACAATCATGCAAAGAACTTTACCTGGAACAGAAAGTAGGCTGATACCCCTATAGATATCTCAAGAACTGCGATCACCTTTTTTAAAAATAGGGAAAGTAATAGCTCTGATAAAGTCCTTAGGGACCATGCCTAATCCTAATTCCATGCCATCATAAAAGAAATTCAAAATTTCAGTAATCCATGTGGTAACCAAAACATTCCCAGCTCTAAGCATTTCTGTAGTAATTTCATTCACCTCTGGGGATTTATGTATTTTAAGTTTAGAAATAGCTAAAATAACTTCAGATTGTTATAAGGCCAACATTAAAGCCAGTAAATGCATCTATCATAATTATAAACAAAGGGAGAAGAACTAACCACATTGTTTAGAACATCACTGAAATGCTCAGCCCATCTAGCCATGACAGAATCCACACCATCTATAACCTTACCTTGTTTATTCTTCAATCCCTGTATACCTGCCCATTTTCTACCACAAAAACATTAACTATCTGGTACAGCTCTCTGCTGTTGTGCTGTCTAACTGCTTCCTCTGCCTTGTCAGCTATGCCATCAAGCCAAAGATTCTTATTAGCAGCTAACTGATCCTTTACATATTTATTAAGCTCCCTGTAATGCTTTTTACACTGAAATGCCATTGAATTAGGGATAGGAGATATTATTCAAATTCAGTACCACAAGTCCTGCATTTGTGCGCATGCGTGGCTGAAACTCTGGTCATATATAGCTGTCAGCTATGGCTTCCCCAAACATTCGCCATGATAAGTGTAATGGGAAAGGTGCGGGATTTAGATGCATTTGACAGAGGGCAGATCATAGGTGCCCAGGGGCACTTGATCTCGAAAATTATCAACGAACTTGGATTTTCTCATATGACAGTTTCAAAAGTGTTCCAGGAATATGAAAATTCCAGCAGAAAAACAAGCACCCAGACAAACTGCAAAAGACAACCAGCCTTGAATGATTGTGGGCTTCGCCATCTGATCTGCATCATATGGACCAATAGGGGTCAGACATTATCTGAAATCACCTTCCTTCTGAATGTGGGTTCCAGCAGGAAGTCAGTGCATGGACCGTGCAATGTTCACTTCATCATCTCGGGCTTCAGGAGCTGCTGACCTACGAGAGTCCCACTTCTAACGGCATGACACCGGGCTCAATACCTCGCCTGGGCTAAAGAACATCGAAACTGGACCATTGAAAATTGGCAACGAATAGCCTGGAGTGATGAATCGCAATTTAAACTTCATCATGCCGATGGGAGACTGAGGGTATGGCACCAACCCCATGAAGCCATGGATCCTGCATGTCAGGTCGGAACAGTATACGCTGGTTGTGGCTCAGTGTCTTCAGTTGGACATCTGTGGGACCTTTGGTACATGTACCGATGACTCTCAATGCATCCTGGTATGTAGAACTCATTGTTGACCATTTACATCCATTTATGGCCATCATGCATCCCAATGGAGATGGCGTCTACCAGCAAGACAACTGTTCATCTCACAGGTCCAGGTTGGCTACAGCATGGTTGCAGGAACATTCTGCTGACTTTGAAATAATGAATTGGTCATCTAGAAGGCCAGATTTAAATCCCATCTAAAATCTTTGGGATACTGCTGAGCAGAGTGTTCAGGCCCGTGTCCCATCAGCAATGACCTTGAGAGAATTGTGGACAGCTCTGGAGGATGCATGAGTCGCCATACCTGTGGAACATGTACACAAGCTTGTGGAGTCCTTGCCTCATAGTGTGGTGACCATTATCAGGGCCAGAGGGGGTTCAACACATTACTAGGTTGCTATCCCTAATTCAGTGGCATTCAGTGTATTAGGACTAGTAGGGTATTGATTAAGGACATTCCTGCAGTTTTCTTTCTGAAATAAGCTCAAGTGTCTTATCACACAAATAATTCTGCCTCCACTGCTCTTTTCCTAAAATAATACTGTTAGTTTCCAAAAAAGCCTGTTTAAAACGGTCCCATTTTTCCTCAACTTCAGTCGTAAGCAAACCATGATTGTCATAATGACTAAGTAATCTATCATAGTAGGCTTTGGCTATAACCGAGTCTTTAGGAGCTTCAGTGTTAAAGGTAAATTTTTTTAACCTTAGCACAACACTTCTTAAGTTTAATTTGCAAGATACTTTTAACAAGGTAATGGTCAGATCCAATTTTAGGTCCCCTGTATGACCTGGTATTCCTAACAGAACTAGCCCATTTGCTGTTAATTAATATATAATCAGTCACATTCTTTTGCCGTTCATCTGGTGAAACCCATGTGTCTTATGTATGTTGCAGTGTTTGCAATAAGTGTTAGTTATTCTCAAACTATTAAGTTTACTTACCTGTACGAAATGTTGCCCATTGCCATTGCAGCTACCAATATCAAAAGGGCATATTACCCCTCCCGAAAGGTCAGAGTCAGTACCAACTTGGCATTGAAGTCACCTATAACAAGGGTAATATCTCTTTTCTTGACAGAATTCAAAATATCCTGAAGTTGTCCGTAAAACCTATTCTTTTCATCCTCATTGGCATCCTCAGTGGGGATATAACAGCAGATAACATTCAAGTATGTAATGCTTGCTTTAAATTTAGCTGAAGAAACCTTTCATTAATGCACTCATTTCCTAGAAGAGCATCACTAGTGTATCTGCTGAAAAGCAGACCTATGCCTTGGGTTGTTTTACCTCTGAGCGGCACTTTTTTGCACACCATGGGCTAAATGGCCAGGTCACAAGGACCCCGAAGGCTCAGAGAAGGTTGGGGGAGGGGACCCACTGGAACAGCTGTTGGGAGCCTCCCATCAAGGCAATCCAGTGTGTTCTTTAACGTGCACAGGGTATGGCTCTCCCACACACGGGGTCATGGCTTAACATCGCATCCGACAGACGGCAGCCTTTCCAAGCCCATTGGTGTCTCCTACTGACCGTGGGCAGGGTGGGGAATTTTGCGGAGATAAATCTTAACGCTGACCCAGCTGGGACTCAAACCTGGGAACTACAGATTACGAGTCTGGCTTGCAACCATCTGAGCCACTCCCTCCCCGGACCCACTGAAACAGCTGTTGGGAGACAGATGGTAGCCTCCTGTCAAGGTCATCCAGCATGTTCTTTAATGTGCACAGGGTATGGCTCTCCCGCACACGAGGTCTATGCCTTGGAGATGCTTATTAGCTTCCGTCCCCGAAAAGAGAAATTTAAGATTATTTTTAAGACTCTGACCTTTATCTGTCCATCTGGTCTCTTGCAAGCTGAGAATATCTAAATTATAACTGTGGAATTCTTGTGTGAGGACATCAAGAGAATAAGTTCTGTACAGAGTTCTCACATTCCAACTACCTATGGAGAGAAAATGGTTAGTGGGATGTTTAAAGAAACTATGTTTATTAAGATAGGAAATGCCGACAATATCAAACAGCCCCCTAATCACAATATCATCTGAGCCAGCCATAGGACATGCAGGAAGACAATAGAAACATGGCAATATAACCTTACATCTCTTACTTTGGAACTTTTAAGAGTTAAAAGACTTCTTAGGTAAAATACTGTGTTAAGAGAGTTGATAGTATAGCGAGAAAAGCAATGTAAGCAACTTGTAATGTAGACCAGTGACTGCTCAAAAGCATTTAACATCTAAACAGCAATATCATGTAATTATTAAATAAAAAAAATCTCAAAAAAGATTGGTTAACTTCTATTAACAATACTAGTTATCATATTCTTACTGATATGCTGTAGGAAAAAAAAGCACAGAATGCTGGAAGTATTTACAGAACAAATCAAAAGCTCTCAAGCTCTTTGGAAAAGTGGTGTGGATAACTAAAAGAGACTTTGATAATACCATGGGATAATACCTAATATTAGGATATTTACTCACAAGTATGTGAATCTATTTGTCTTAAGTTGCTACATATATTGATATACCATGGTTTTATTCTACATCATATCCAAGAGAAAGATTTTGAAGACAATGCACGTGTATGGTGAAATTCTAGTTAAACAGTCAGCTTTAACAAAACACAAAAAATAATTTAGAAACCAAAAGAATACATACCTTTAAAATATAAGGGTCACCCAAATGAATACCCTCTTTTATCTGGTTGAGATTATCATATCATTTGTTGTGCTCTCACACAAGGAACTCAAAGCATATATAAAAGGAACTCATCAGTACCAGAACCAGTCAAAAATATCAGTGTGAATGATATAGATATTGAGAATTCCAGTAAAACTCCTCATGGAATCATCCAAGTTGAACAATGTAGGATTATTTGTTTTTTAGTGGCAGAAGGAACATCTGATGTTTACAAGCATGTGAAGGAGGAGGCATATGTAGTATTGTTTGAGTAGAGAAGCACTACATAATTTGTGTGCAAAATTCTACACAGGATGCCCGAATTGAGAGTGATTCCCAAAGGTCAGGTACACCATGTCATTGTGATGAATGACAGATGGCTTTGACGAACATCAGACTAGAACTATCTGCACTATTTTGCATCAGCACCTCAGCTTATACAAAGTCCACAAATGATAGGCTTAAAACACCTTTTTACTAAGCAAATGAAAATAAAGATGGTTGGAGCTTGCAAAATCTCATCAGATATGAACAGGAAAGCAACAATTTTCTCCACCATATTGTTGCAAGTAATGAGTCAAGGTGCTACTATTTCAGTTCAAAAACAAAGCAAATGAACATGAAATGGAAGCATCTATCCCCATTACCCAGGAAAGCATGGTCAATAATAGCACAGATAAGCTGAAAATTTTCTTCGCCTGTCAGAATACACTGTTGATTGAGTTTTTGACTGTGGTGAGACCATTAACTAGAAATGACATTGCAAAACATTGGACCATTTAAGGCAGGCAATACCAAAAAGTCATAGTGCCAAGGACTTTTGAGCAGGAATGTTATTTGGTTGCATGACAATGCCATCCCCATACTGCCCAATTAATAGTAACAATGTTGAACAGGAGTGCCTGGAATATTCTCCCTATGGTCCTGATAACTCTCCATGTGATTTTCACATTTTCAGTCCTCTAAGAGAAGCCAAGATAGGGAAGACTTTTAAGTCAGATGAAGGGGTTAGAATGCGGTCATAAAATTCCTCAAACAATAGCCAAAGTTGTTTCACAGAGTATCACGTTGCTAACTTCATGTTGGAAAATATGTCATCAAAAGTATGGACAACAGACAATATCTATAGAAAAATAAATAATTTTTATGCTCCCCCCCCCTCAGATATGTTCACTTTTCATTTGAAAGACTCATGTATATAAAATCTTAATTAAATGGATAAAAATGTGGGGAAAATGGTGCATCATAGATATACATCAATTATAAATGTTATATGCAGGGAAGGTGAATAGAGTACTTTAAGATCAAAAGCAGTAACTGTGAAATCACCTAGGACTATTTAAAAATAAGGATAATTTAAAACAGGGCAGTGCTAAGAGTATTAAAAAAAAGAGTAAAAGCAAAAAAAAAGAAATTATTTCTCTGGATGAAAATGATTATATGTAAACATTATTATGTTATCATAATATTTATCTAGTGATGGCCGAGTGGTTAGCGCGCCTGGCTACTGATCTAAAGGACCTGGGTTCGAGCCCCGGATAAGGCATGGTTGTATGTGTTGTTTTTCTGCTGAGGTCCTGCCATCCTCTCAGATCTTCTACTTTGGCATATAAACTGACAGGCTCCTGTCAGACCTCTGTAGCAAGCAGCTGCTTGAGGGGGTATTTATTTTTTTTTATTTATTATGCACTTAGGACTTAATTAAGATGGAAAGTAGTATCTATTCAAGTAGCTGAACAGTAGAGAAAAACAATGGAGCACTGTGCACTTTTTCAAGCAACTTTTTTTGATTTATCTTAAAAACTCTTTGGCAGATTTTCTCCCAACAACAACAAAAAATACCCTCTGTAAATATGGCTTTAATAGTTATATTAATCATATTTTCACTTATCAAAACTTAAAATTCTAATTTCTTGAAAAAAGGAAATATTACATTATCAACTGATCACCAAACAAATACATTTTCAAATATCAGGTAATTTAGGAAATAGATGGATGTGCACGTTGCTGGGATTTGCAAGTTGGTATAGGGTCATGGGGTTGCACAGGATTGTACAGTTGGTAATGTTGCTAATGATATTCTGCAAATTTATGTTGGTTATAAATAATATATCTTAATTGAAGTAATAAGCATATTCAACAATAAGTATTTTTTTCCAATTAATATCTTTTCATATCTTTTTGTATAATAATACCTCAAGTAAACTTAGCTACATCAGCTGGCAGTTTGTAAATAAAGGACTTAAATAATGTGATAGTTTTCAATTTCATGTACCAATACAAGTATGTTGCACTAGTGTTTGGTGTCTCAGTTGTCCACTCCTGATAAAAGCAAAATGCTGAAGATACACATAAATCTGACACTGGGAAAATTCTTTGTGATTTTAATAGTTTTGAAAACCAGGAATGTTGTTAACTTTAAAGGCCTAATAAACTATAAAATTTAAGGTTTATTTTTATGAAGCCACTATCTTTACTATTGCACTCTGCTAATACTGAGCATAAGGAAAAAACTGCCTTGAGCCAGGTGGGATTTGAACCCACAACCAAGGCTGGTAGCTAACTGGTCAGAGCACCTGACATGTTATCAGGAGGTTGTGGATTCGGATTCCACCCAGTTCATGACAATTTTCCCCCCTATACCCAATACTAGCAGAGTGCAAAAATGAGGATAATGGATTCAAATAAACCTATTGATTGTTGTGAATACAAAAGAAAACTAAGGCTTTATCATTTAAAAGCAAATGATATAGTTTAAAAATAATGCAAATTATGGTATCTTTACAATTCTGCATTTATGACATTTTGTAAAATGCACAGAAAAATTAGGACATCAGAAGTGACAAGTTGGAGATCATCCAAGCCTCACTGCCATGTCCATTTTGGCAATTCTACCTACAGTTCTTAAGTACTAAAGTGAGCATTTTTCATGAAGCTAAGAAATTCATTTGCTTCCTAGAATTTTTTAATGTGAAGGGAATTTTTGTTTTTAATAAAAGTTTACAATAAAAAGGTAAGGATGAACTTTTATTATTGCATTCACAAAAATAATGTGTTGAAAAGGATAAGTGAAACAAAATTATTTAAAAGATAAAAAGCATAGTATTTTCTTCAAAAATATCAAGTGAAAAAATTATTACTAAAAAAATGCTGCACTATTAATCAAAATAATCAACATCATTTCCTAGATTAAGGAATTTAAAACTGGTGTAGTTTTTATCTTCATTAGGATACATTTTGCTTATAGTGTTCATTACATAAGAATGGATTATTTTTCTTTCTCTGAAGTTTTCACATATTCATCCAGTTTCAAACTTCTTGCATCAAAATCATCCAAACTTCATTCATATCAAACTGTAATAATCTTCCATACCATCTCCATTCTTGCTTTTAGGGAATGAAATCAATACACAGTTGCTAATGAATCTAAATTCAAACAATACTCTCAAATTAATTACACCCCTTGATACAAAGTAAATTTACATGTATGTAACTTGTCCTTTTAATTTCATAGCAATAACTTCATTCCTGATCAGCAGTGGCAGATTAAGACATTTGGGGGCACTTAGGCACCAAGAATTCAAAAACTCTTTCAAGGTAGTTTCTAATGATATAAAAAAAAATTATGGTATCATACTAAAAAAAAGAGCATTGTGCTTTATCTATTTATTCTTTTGTTTTTGTCAATACTGCCTATATAACAGCCAAACTATAGACCTCCTACACATGGGGGGCCTGTGGTTAAATGCCTTCTATACCTATTGGGTAACTGGACATTGCTGATAATTGGATATTATAACACAATCATTCCACTGGCACCCATCATTTCTTGCCAGAGCTAGTCTCACTGGGCTGTTCTCTAATATCACATTTGGGTTCTGCTTCTATCTATTGAAGTTCATTTTGATATGTTTAAAGCAGCTGGTTGTGGGGAATTTATTTTTATTTTTAAGAGAAATGTTCAATACATACTAATTACTACGTATGAACACATTTTGAATACAATACAGTAAGTAATGGTTATTGTGATTACTGGTTATTAGAATCACCCACTTTATAAAATCTAATTTTAGAGAAAGAATTCAATTAATCAAAGTGTATTATATTTTCATTTCGTGGATTCAATGATTATTAGAATCAATGAAAATAATATTGCTAGTTGAGGCATGGCTTGAGCCAAGTTCGAAGTGCCCATTGCTTGTCAATCAATGAACTAGGCTTCATTTCATCTAAGCAAACAAGCAGTCATTTATTGGCTGATTAAACGATTAATTGTTTAAAACAGTCTACTCTATTTTCAAGGGGTTTTGGTAATTTAGAATTATAAAATTTTTGTAATGTATTATCTTGCCTATGATACTGTTAGTCTAATGATAAGTCTATGGATATGCATGTTGCTGGGATTGCACAGTTGGTAACGTTGCTAATGATATTCTGTAAATTTATGTTGGTTATCTATAGTGACTTAAAAAAGTATCTTTCTTTGCAACGGTTAAATCCAAAAAATTGTTAATAAGGCATTTTGATTGGATTATTTAGTTTTGTTTGTATTAAGTGCAGAACAGAAGTGCCTTGTCCAGGAATTTGCATTGTTTGGACTAGTTACCATAAATGGATTATTTAGTTTCAGTGTTTTTTTTTAATGTGGAACAGAGCTTCACTACAACATCATATCAGAATAATCCAATCAGAGACAGCTAGTCCAAGCAATAATTCCTGAACAAGACAATTTTATTTTCAAACAAATATATATAAACCTTACCTAATCTACTGGTTTTAATGGGGCAGGGGTGGCTCAGTCGGTAGCACGCCAGGCTCGTAATCTGTAGTTCCCAGGTTCGAGTCCCAGCTGGGTCAGCGTTGAGATTTATCTCCGCAAAATTCTCTGCCCTGCCCACGGTCAGTAGGGGACACCGATGGGCTTGGAAAGACCACCGTCCGTCGGATGGGATGTTAAGCCGTGGCCCTGTGTGCGGGAGAGCCATACCCTGTGCACGTTAAAGAACATGCTGGATGGCCTTGACGGGAGGCTACCATCTGTCTCCCAACAGCTGTTCCAGTGGGTCCCCTCCCCCAACCTTCTCTGAGCCTTCAGGGTCCATGTGACCTGGCCATTTAGCCCATGGTGTGTAAAAAAGTGCCGCTCAGAGGTAAAACAACCCAACCCAACTGGTTTTAATTCTCTACTTCAACATGGTGAATGATAGAAGGTTGTGGGCACATTTTCAGTTGGCCCATTGAGATCTGTGAAGGCAACTTCTTTCTTACCAAGGTCAGAGTGAAAGGTAGCAGAGAAAATTTCAAAACAGGTGGGACTAAAATCTGAGATTATCAGTTTATGAGTCTGGGGTATTACTGATAATCATCTCTCTCTCTGTCCCTGTGAGTTCATTTCACTCTATGGTAAACTGGCCCAATCTGTTTTGAAGCTCACAAGGCACCACTGCTTTTAACCATAACATGAGGCTAGTAACAGATGTTGTGTAACATTAACAAACCTACTTTATATTCAAAACATCAGTTGATAAAGTTTTAATATAACATTTATGTATTAAATATAATTCTTCTCATCAGAGATTTCTCTTACACTGTAATGGTAAGGCTTGTAAATGGTAGCTAGGCGTAAACTGGAAGGAGAGCTGTGTACCAATCCCCAGTGATGATGCACAGAACCGGCCAGGTCTAGCACCTAATGTCCGACCCCGCCTTCTCGTGGTGCAGGCCGTTAGTACCTTTCAAAAGAGATATTCTCTTTTGGAAGGGAACGGAAGGGAAGGGCTGCCAGTTCAGTATGGCCTACTGATCTGGTCATCTATGGCCACTTTTTTCTTTTTTTTCAACCCTGCTGAGGAGTGGTCAACTTCACAGGGTCCTGGTGCTGACCATTTATACCTACTAGACTGGACTTGTTTATGGATTTGAGCTTGGTTATGGATCCTGGACTTGCTGCACTGGTGGGCCTCTGTTGAGGGAGAGTCTGCCGCTGTGTTTTCTGTTTGCTTCTGGGTTGCCAGCTCTAAGTGAACAGAGGCATGGGATACCTTATATCAGCTGGTGGATAATCCTAATCAGAGGCCATCGCAGGTACCTGAACCTTACTTGCTAGTTGGGCATCGTCAAGCCTAAACTGGAGTAATGTGTCTCAGGCAGGCCATATGGTTCTTGAAAAAGTCCACTTGAAAAGGTGGTGCCTGAAGTTCCTACCAGCATCGGTGACTTCAGCCTTTAGCGGAGGAGGAACAGGTCTTTGCCCCATGCCTGCGATCAGGGGGCTGTTTGATATTGTTGGCCCTACCAATCTCAATAAACCTAATTTCTTTAAAAATCCTACTAATCATTTTCTCTCTGCAGGAACGTGGAACGTGAGGACATTACATAGAGATTATTCTCTTGATGTCCTCATGCAGGAATTCCAGCGCTATAACCTAGATATTCTAGGCTTGCAAGAGACCAGATGGACAGGTAAAGGTGAGATACTTAAAAATAACTTTAAATTTCTCTTTACAGGGAGGGAGGATGGAAAGCATCACCAAGGCATGGGTCTGCTGCTCAGCAGACATGCTAGTGATGCTCTTCTAGGATATGAGTGCATTAATGAAAGGTTTCTTACAGCAAAATTTCAGACAAGCATTAAAGACTTGAATGTTATCTGCTGTTATGCCCCCACTGAGGATTCTGATGAGGATGAGAAGGATAGGTTTTACAGACAACTTCAGGATATTTTGAATTCTGTCAAGAAAGGAGATATTACCCTTGTTCTTGGTGACTTCAATGCCAAAGTTGGTACCGACTCTGACCTTTGGGGAGGAGTAATAGGCCCTTTTGGTATTGGTAGCTGCAATGGCAATGGGCAACGTCTCCTACAGGTAAGTAAACTCAATGGTTTCAGAATAACTAACAGATATTACAAACACCGCGACATACATAAATACACATGGGTTTCACCTGATGGGCTGCATAAGAATATGATTGATTATATATTAATTAACAGCAAATGGGCTAGTTCTGTTAGAAATACCAGGGCATATAGGGGAGCTGAAATTGGATCTGACCATTACCTTGTTAAAAGTGTCTTGCAACTTAAACTTAAAAAGTGTTGTGCTAAGGTTAAAAAATTTATCTTTAATACTGAAGCTCTGAAAGACCCAGTTATAGCTAAAGCTTACCATGATAGGTTACTTAGTCATTATGACAGTCATGGTTTGCTTAATACTGAAGTTGAGGAAGAATGGGGCCATTTTAAACAGGCTTTTTTGGAAACTAACAGTACTCTTTTAGGGAAAAAGGAGCAGAGGAGGCAGAATTATTTAAGTGATAAGGCACTTGAGCTTATTTCAGAAAGAAGGAACTGCAGGAATGTCCTTAATCAGTACCCTACTAGTCCTAATAGAAAGGATTACAGAGAGCTTAATAAACGTGTAAAGGATCAGTTAGCTACTGATAAGAATCTTTGGCTTGATGGCCTTGCTGACAAAGCTGAGGAAGCAGTTAGACAGCACAACAGCAGAGAGCTGTACCAGATAATTAATGTTTTGTGTGGTAGAAAATGAACAGGTATACAGGGATTGAAGGATAAACAAGGTAAGGTTATAGAAGGTGAGGATTCTGTCATGGCTAGGTGGGCTGAGCATTTCAGTGATGTTCTAAACAATGTGGTTAGTTCTACTCCCATTGTTTGCAATGATGATAGATGCATTGGTGGCTTTAATGTTGACCCTATAACACAATCTGAAGTTAGTTTGGCTATTTCTAAACTTAAACTTCATAAATCCCCAGGGGTAGATGAAATTACTACAGAAATGCTTAGAGCTGGGAATGTTTCAGTTACCATTTGGATGACTGAAATTTTGAATAACTTTTATGATAAAGGCATGGTTCCTAAAGATTTTATCAGAGCTATTATTACCCCTATTTTCAAAAAAGGTGATCGCAGTTCTTGTGATAACTATAGGGGTATCAGCCTACTCTCCGTTCCAGGTAAAGTTCTTCCCATGATTGTGCTTAATAGAATTAAGAATCTGGTTGACTGGCAATTGCGTGATGAGCAATGTGGATTCAGAAGTGGTAGGGGATGTGTAGATCAGATATTTTCACTTAGGCTGATTCTTGAGAAATGTTTAGAGTTTCAGAAACCTTTGGTTGCTAGCTTTGTTGATTTCAAAAAGGCTTTCGACTCTGTTGATCGTCATAATTTGTGGTTGATTGTGAGATCATATGGTATACCAGACAAGTTAGTTAACATAATGAAAGCTCTCTATAATAACACTGAGTCATGTGTGAGGGTTGGTAAGTCTTGTAGCAATTGGTTTAGCATTACTTCTGGTGTTCGACAAGGGTGCATTTTGTCTCCTTTTCTCTTTAGTTTGGTTGTTGATTATGTTATGCGAAATTCACTTCAAGGGAAAGCTTTTGGCCTTAAATGGGCTGGAGATACGAAAATTTCTGATTTAGATTATGCTGATGATTTAGCCCTTTTGGCAAATGATGTTGATGAGATGAACTCTTTCATTCGAACTGTTGATGAGACTGGTAGTACAGTAGGTTTTGTTATAAACAGAGAGAAAACTAAAGTGATGAAAATTGGTCAGGCAGGTTGTGATTCAGTTAATCTGAATGGTTGCAGTCTTGAGCAGGTGTCACAGTTTATTTACCTTGGGAGCTGCGTAACTGATACTGGTGATGTGCGGCATGAGATTAACAGACGAATAGGTATTGCTGCCGGGACTTTTAAGAATCTATGAAGATTGTGGAGAAATAGGCGTATACACCTAAAGACTAAAATTAGACTGTATAATAGTTTGGTTCTTTCTAGGGTTAGTTATGGTAGTGAAACTTGGACGCTGTGTAAGCAAGATAACAGGAAACTAGATGCTTTTGATTCTAGATGCTTACGCAGTATCTTGGGTATTAGGTGGTTTAACTTTGTAACTAATGATGAGGTTAGGCAAAGGAGTCTGCAACCTCCTTTAAGCAGCATATTGTGCAGAGAGAGACTCCGCTGGTTTGGGCAAGTTGCCCGTATGGATAATTATAGATTGGCGAATAGGGTTATGAACAGTGTGCCTAGAGGCCTCAGAAGGAGGGGGAGACCTAGGATGCGGTGGGCACACAACGTCAAACAGGACCTTGTTAGAATTGGTGTACAGTGGCCGGATGCAGCAGATGTAGCTCAGGACAGATATGCTTGGAGAATTAAACTATGCGGTCTGGTTGGACCTCCATAGCCCATGGCTGCTTGAGGATGATGATGTAATGGTAAAAGGATGGCCAACATCTCAGTATGTGAATCAGTCATGTGATTTAGCAGATGCTTAAGACAAATTAGCATGAATTAAAAATTTAATATCTCTAACTCTGATAGATAGAAAAAAATTCTTAAATCATATTAACATTTTATATATGTACAATATTAAACATATATATCAAACGTTTTTACAAATAATGACTTAATGAAAGGTCTGTGTGCAGTTTTGATTCACACTTTGCTTCTTTAACACCTGTACAAATCAGTATACAGTTTCATTAACATAACAAGCAACATTATATTTAATGCACCGAAATGATAATAAAATAATTACATTAACGAGAATCCTAAATGCCAAAATTCTATAATTGCTACACATATTAATTTTAGAAATATTTTGAAGTCTAAGAAAAAAAAAGTGTTCATTTTGGTACATTTAATCCTAAAAAAATATGTTTTCTGTTTGAATAAACAACAGGGTAGAAAAAACATAAATCACATTTACCTGTAATCTAAAAGCCTTTCTAGCAACCTTGTAATAGAGTTGATGAAAGCAATTCCATTGTCCTTCCATATTGGATCATTAGAACGAACCTTGTCAAGAAGTCTAAGAGGATTGAAAGAAAGTGTAGAAAAATATAAAAAAAAAAAGGAATTTTAAATGCATATATATTGTTAACTCTTAACATGCTGCATTTGTACAGCAGAGTACACTCTCATGACTGAATTAATTTTGAAGTGCTTCCAGCAGAGAAAAAGAATAACTTTAAAATCTTATACTGTAATAACTAGTAAATAGAAATAGGCCATGTCACATACCAATATAAGGAGCATTTGATTGTGAAATTTTAGAAAATAAGTAAAGCAGCAAACACATCAATTTTAAAAGTACTTATTAAAACAATATAGTAAAAAAAAATTTCACTGGATATGAATATTATTCTGAGGTAGCTAATAAACAGAATGGCATACCTTAAAAGAAAGAGCATTTAACTCTGCATAAATAATATATAAGCGGATTTACCTGATACAGGATAATTATGTAGTTTCAATTTTTTTTATACAGTACTTATTTCTGAAAAAAGGAAGTGAAGGATTAATATGAATCAACACCCTACTAGTCCTAACAGAAGGCATTACAACAAGCCTAATAAACAAGTAAAGTATCAGCTAACAGCTGATAAGAATCTTGGCTTGATAGCTTGGCTGACAAAACAGAGGAATCAGTTAGATAGCACAGCAGCAGGGATTGTACCAGGTTGTTAATGTTTTATGTGGAAAGAAACAGATGGGTACACAGGGATTGAGAGATAAACATGGCAAGGTGGTTGAAAGTAAGGATTCTGTAATGGCTAGATGGGCTGAGCATTTCAGAGAAGTTCTAAATAATGTGATTATTTCTATACCTTGTTTGTAATGAGGATAGATGCATTACTGACTTTAATGATGGCCCTATATCGCATTTTGAAGTCACTTTGGCAATCTCTAAATTAAAACTGCATAAATCCCCAGGGGTGGAGGAAATCACCACTGAAATGTTTAGAGCTAATATTTGTGATGTCACATGGCTGACTTGAATTTTTTTTGATAGAGGTGTTGTTCCTAAGGATTTTATTAGAGCTATTATTGTTCTGTTTTACACTGAGTCATATGTGAGAGTTGGTACTTCTTGCAGCAATTGGGTTTAACATTGCTAGTGGAGTTAGACAAGGTGCATTTTGTCTCCTTTTCTCTTTTGTCTGGTTATTGAATATGTTGTGAAATTCTTTGCAAGGGAAAGATTTTGGCCTTAAATGGTCTAGAGATCCGAAAATTTTTGATTTAGATTATGCTGATGATTTAGTCTCTTTGGCAAATGATGTTGATGAGATAACTCTTTCATTCAAGCTGTTGGTGAGACTGGTAGTACAGTAAGGTTTGGTTATAAACTGAGAGAAAACTAAAGTGATGAAAATTGGTCAGGCAGGCTGTGGTTCAGTTAATCTGAATGGCTGCATTCTTGAGCAGGTGTCACAGTTTAATTATCTTGGGAGCTATGTAACACATACTGGTAATGTGCAGCATGAGATTAACAGATGAACAGGGATTCCTGCCGGGGCTTTTAAGAATCTATGAAGAGTGTGGAGAAATAGGTGTATACAACTAAAGACTAAAACTAGGCTGCATAATAGTTTGGTTCTTTCTAAGGTTAGTTATGGTAGTGAAACATTTTTAAACCTTTGTAAGCAGGATAACAAAAAATTTGATGCCTTTGATTCTACATGCTTACGCAGTATCTTGGGCATTAGGTGCTTTGACTTTGTAAGTATGAGGTTAGGAGTCATCAACCTCTTTTAAGCAGCATATTGTGCAGAGAGAGACTGTATTGGTTTGGCCATGTTGCTCATTTGCATAGCTTCAGATTGGCTAACAGGATTATGAACAGTGTGCCTAAAGGCCTCAGAAAGAGGGGGTAACCTAGGATGTGATGAGCAATGTCAAACAGGACCTTGCTGGAATTGGCCTGTAATGGCCAAATGCATCAACTGTAGCCCGGAACATCTGTCTGTCTGTTCGTCCATGCATCTGTCTGTCTGTATTGCTAAAAGTTTCATTCGAGTCCCCATATTGTGTTCTTTCACGTTGATATCGACATTTACTACCAACCCACTATACAGGTTATTTTTGAGGGAATTTGAAAAGATTATGAGAAAGCTCAATGACAAGAGTTCAAAGAACAGCAGTCTCCATGAAACTGTAGTTTGGAAACATGAAAGAAGAAAACAATTACTTGGGTGTGAAATATGTCACAGTAGTGGTTGTCCCAGCAGTGTAATGCTTTCTTTCATCTTCTCCAACTTTATTGGATATCTAAATCAGGTTTATATTAACTATCAAATTTAGTTTATAAACTTTCAGGATTGACTAAAAGAACGTTTAAAATGACCGATTTCTAGGGGGGGGGGGGAATAAACTCTTAGAGCATATTATCTTGGGAACTGTAGCTCCCAACAGATATGAGACTACATTTGGCTCTGGGAACTCCAGTGTCGTCTGACACTTTAAGGGTTAATTGAATTGTTGATAAGCATTACTTGTTTAATATTAATTTTGTGCATTTAATTTGCAGTTTGATCATTTACATATATCATTGCATTAATCTGAGAGGAAGCAGAATCCTTTTGTCACATTAGTAACCATGGGGAGTCATTTAGCCAGCTGTGACTGAACACTAACACTTTTTATAAAGTTTTGTTCTAAATTGTTTTTGAACTTTTCCACTGTTATAATTTTTAGCTTTTGGAACGAATATACACTGGCAAAAATTGAAAAAAGAACACCATTAACAACTTAAGTGTAATCTACAAGATTTATTTAGTAGAAACAACTTGTTGAGAAAGAGCAGTGATCACATGTGTGAAGTGATTCAATGTTTATTTTACCTTTTAATGAGTATTACATTTTACAGAAGGCACATTTTAATAAGGTGTTGAACTTCCTCAAGCAGCAATACAAGCGAACAATCAATCTGGCATGCAATCAGTTGTACAAATGCTGGATATCATGCTGGGGGATACCATTCCATGCGCTTTCAACTTGGATGCGTAATTCAGTGATGGTTGTTGCCTTCTGTGGTCCACGGAAGAGTCTTTGTCCAATCCAGTCAGGTACATGCTCGATTGGAGACAAGTTTGGAGAGTGCGCTGGCCAAGAGAGTTGGTGCACTGCCTGAAGAGCATGTTGAGTTGCCTGGACAGAGTGCGGGCAGGCATTATCCTGCTGGAATATCGCATTTGGGATTACACTCAAATATGGCAGGATGACCGGCTGTATGATGTAGCTGATGTACCTGTTGTTATTCAGTGTACCCTGTACAAACACCAGACATGTATGAAAGTGATAGCTAATCGCTCCACACACCATGATGCCTGGCATGGGTCCTGTGTTTCGCTGACAGATGGATGCACAATGGAAGAAGTCACTCACCTTCGGACTTATAAATGACCATCAGATGCTCCTAAGCAGAATCGGCTTTCATCACTGAAGACCACAGATTGCCATTCTTCCCTCCAATGAACTTGTTTTAGACACCACTGCAAACATGCGTGAAAGTGACGAGGTGACAGTGGTAACCGTGCCATAGTCCTGCATACATCCTCTTGTGCGTCTGTAACTCTGCCCGGCACCATGTCTGAGTGTGCAAATGCTCTTCTGATCATCAATGCCACCATCGTACAACTGCTGATATCTCTTCTTGTCCCAGGCGGTGTGCAATTTGATGAAAAGACCAACCTGCTTTCCAAAGACCCACTATACCACCTCACTCAAACTTCACTAACTGAACAAATGTTGTGTGCCTACATCGTTCAGGCATTATAGCTTCTTCAAAGAGCACTGAACAACATGACACAAGATGAATAACTTCTTTCTTCACGCCCTAGTCCTTAAATATGTGCTGCATACATTTGCATGTTTGTCATCCTCAGTGACATCATTATTCCCCCCACTGGCTTTCAATCTTGGATCATGGTTTCTGCTACCCTTAACTATTAACATATTATAATATGATGTTCCTAAAGGAATTCCTTCTGGGTGTCCTTTTTTCAATTTTCGTCAGTGTATAAATATAATGTATATGCTCTATATTTTGGTAAAAGTATAAAGAAACAAGTTCTAAAAAAATTAAGACTTCAGATTTTTTTTTGCTGTTCTTGTTATTGTTGTTGGTTTAATTTATGTGCATTTACAATAGTTAAAGCAATTTGGAAAAGTTCACAAAGGTAAAAATTGTTTTGCATTATCTTTTATTATTGGAGTCATCTTTCTTTTACGCAAATTAATTTAAAAATTCTTAAGTTGAAATTAACTGATTCAAACTGAAAATAAGCTTGGATTTATTTTATTGTAAAGCATAATTTTTTTTATTCTATTAAAGCAGAGGTGAGTGCTAAGTAAAACTTTTAAGCACATTAAAAGTATGGAAAAATTGCCATTTACTTTGTTTCGAATCCAAATACAAATATCCTGGTAAAACACCATTTGTTCTACAACAAGAGATTCAGACTGTGTGAATAATGACTATTGACAAGTATTTCATTATTCAACTATGAATGAGAATATAAGTTTCATATTGCATAGTTTTCCATTAAAACAATTTATATACACTGCTAAAAGTTGAAGTTGTAACACAGTGAAGGAAGTGATGTATATGCCCGAAACTGACAGAGCAGTGAGGGTAACTGATGGAGCAGTAATCTATGAGGGTAGATGTTCAAATGATCAAAAAATAGAAGGTGAAAATGCAAGGTATGTGCATTTATTGCAGATTCATCAGTACATAGTAGGCCTATGTCGGGCAGTTATACAAGCCTGTAGACATCTCGGCATTCCATCAATCAGATGGTTAATGGTATCCTGAGATATTGTGTTCCATACCTCCAAACAGCATCCAATTGGGCACGCAACTGTACCAGGTTCACTGCCGGAGGGAGCTGGTGACAAGTCCGCAGAGTTGGCGATGATGGGAGAATGTCCACACCTTGGAAACTGTCTATCATTGCATGTGCAGTGTGTGGGGTGGCATTATCCTGCTGCAGAATCAGTCTAGGGATGGTGATAAGGGTTATGCCACAAGATTAATGATGTCATCGACGTAATGCCTCGCCATTAGAGCACCAGAAACACGGAACAGTAATGTCCACCCACCATATATGATGTCACCTCATACCATAGTACCACGGTGGGGAGCCATATGCTGGCTAATGGAATATGCTTCCTCGTATTGATGATGACACCATGCGAACAAATGGCCATCTGGCATGCTGAAATAGAATCGGGACTTGTCTGTGAACAATACTCTCCTCCATTCCATAGTTCAATGTTGCCTCGCTCAACACCAGTGGCGACGGCATAACCGAAAACTTGAAAGAAGAAAAAAAGAAGAAAAAAAACAAATACTTGGGTGTGAAAAAAGTCACAGTAGTGGTTGTCCCAGCAGTCTCATCTTTTGCAACTTTACTGGACATCTGAATCATCAGGTTTATATTAACTATCAAATTTAGTTCATAAACTTTCAGGATTGACTAAAAGAACATTTAAAATGACCCATTTCTAGGGTGGGAGGTGAAATAAACTCTTAAAGCATATTATCTTGGGATCTCTGCAACAGAATCAGGACTTGTCTGTGAACAATACTCTCCTCCATTCTGTAGTCTAATGTTGCCTCGCTCAACACCAGTAGAGAAGGCATGCCTGACTAGATGTCTCGTCCTCATTCCTGCGTCACAGAAATGTTGTCTAATGGTATGTGTGGAAACCACAGTACCCATAATGGTCCGAAAAAACACTCTGCAGCACATTCGCTGTAATGAAAGGGTCACAAATGGCCCTCCTATCGAGAATGCAATCTTCACGTCCTGTGGTGCTCCATGATGTTGTGCGAGATGTACTGTTGCACTGTGCCCCATGCATGCACCCAATCCATCTACACCATCCTCAATACATTGCACATGGCCAATGATAAGCCTGAGACTTCAGAGAGAAGCATAACCAGAAGTCAGCAGGCCAAGTGAATATGTTGGCCATGTACACACAGAAGATTGAGTGAAATTACCATACAAAGAGAGCATTCTTGCAGGGCTGTCTCCACACAACTTCCTCTCTCTCAATGAGGACAGAATGGGGGTTAGTGGAGATAAATCAAAGCAACCTAGGAACATCAGATTGTGAGTCTGGCATGTTAACGACTGAGCCAACCCTCATCCCTAAAGATAGGGTAAAATGAGCTTCATCAGTTCAGAGAATATTAGCAGCACACTGTTATTCCAATTTTATCTTGAAGACAAACTGCGATATTAAATCAATAGACCAATTATGACTGCCGTTGTACAAAGCTTGTACTCTAAAGAAAATTTTAGATAAAAATCTGTGATGAATGACATTATAAAAACTTAAGTATAAATTAATAAGTGTATTGAAAATGGCTAAATATTGGTTTTAATATTCACAATATCACTTTCAAAAACAGACTTTAATTCCTAAGTCAACATCAAGAATGGGTAAAACACATTTTTTTAACTCTTTATTCAACCAGACCTTTAGAATATCTAAAGTTTTCTACCTTGTGAAACTGTTCATTTAAAAAACAATGAATGTCATTTCCTTTTCCTAGCACCAGGTTAAGGACTGCTCATTAAAAATAATATAACCAAAGACCTTGCAATGTAATTGAAGAACATTTTAGTTATTTAAAAATAACCTAAAATTCTGTCTTTGAACAGCAAATTTTAGGTTATTTTTAATTAATTTCTGAGCAAGGAGGTCCTTTTAATTGTGTATTTTAGTAATTTTTTTTGACAGTGATATTGTGAATGTTAACTATAAATGCTTGTAAAATAGTCTACTTTTTCGCTGGTAACACATTTGTTCTTTAATAATCCATGTGATGCAGTTGTAGTCCTTAGATTTACATTATATTTCAAGTTGATTAGCTTCTCATAATGAGTCCTTAAGATGGTTGCTACCTCTGAATGGTACTTTTTTGCACACAGTGGACTAAAATGACCAAGTCACAAGGACCTCCAAGGGTTCAGAGAAAGCTGAGGAATGGGGACTCACTGGACAGCTGTTTGGAGACAGATGGTTTCTCCTATTCAAGACAATCCAGCATCATCTTTCACATGCATAGGGTATGGCTTTCCCATACACGTGACCATGGCTTCACATCCATCCAACAGATGGCAGCCTTCCCAAGCCCATTAGTGTCCCATTTCTGACCAAAGGCAAGGTATGGGTTTAGTGGAGATAAATAAATGCTGGCCCAGGTGGGGCTTGAACCTGGGAACCATATATTATGAGAATGGTACACTACTGGCCAAGTCACCCCACCAAAAAAAAAAATATGGATTTTTAGAAAACATTTTTACATGAATTAAGTGGAGAAGAAATTATCAATACACATAATAATCTTAGTTAAATCTAAAAGAATCATGATTTGAAATCTATTTTGACACTCATATTCAGCTTAGATATTAAGTTATCTTTTCAATATAGAATGACGAATGATAAAATTAAATACTGTTTGCTGTGACACATGATTCATGGCATGAATAATATTTAATGGAGTTTTGATGTTGTAAACTGAATAATGATATAAGTAAGTTTGTTATGAGCACTGGTACTAAACCAATTCTTTCAGAACAAGAATTTTTATGGTTCCACCTATTTAATACGCCTATGTGTTATTTAATTTCTGTAAAAGGAGCTAAATTTAAGGATAACTTTGATATGAGGCAAAAATAGGGTGTTTTTTTTTTGCACAAATAGTGCTTTTCTAGAGTTTATTTAAGCCAATTTATCTTCAACTGCACAAAAAAAATCAAGAATATGAATCAATGTTTTTGCAAAGTGTATTATAAGCAACTAAAACATGTACCACAGCATGAAATTGCTTTGCCATTTACTTCCAGCTCTCATTGTTGCATCCCCGCAGATGCTGCTGAGTCAACACTGTAAGCCTCAATTTGTGCATCTGAGAGTAAAGTGTGCTCAGCTTCACCTCAAGAAAATTTTCCTAAGCATATTAAAAAAAGGTCAAAACAAAAAGTACACAGTTTCCTACAAAGTTTAAGATGCCAATACTAAAATCATAAAAAAATTGCATTAAAAAGTTAATGTTCTATGAAATACAACCTGAGTTCATCAACTGTTTCAGCTATTCTGAAGTAGTGGGACCAAATTGAATCCTTTTCAGAAAAATGTCATGTCAAATAATTGCAAACATCCCAGAATGGCTATCAACAAGAATGGATAAAATTGTATTTCAGTAGCTTTTCAAGAAAGTATTGCTATAAATTGACTGATTTGGCTTGAACAAGCTCATACAAGATAGATTTAAAACATCTTCTGGATGGTTACATTATTTATGTGTTACAATGCAAAATTTTTAAAATTAAGTGTAGGGTGTGCATGACTGGCAAATTTGATGGGAAAGATGTTGGCCTAGTAACACCCCTCCCCCCTTCAAAACAACAATAACAACAAACAAACAAACAAACAATTTTTATGCCATAATATTTATAAAAATAGCACAACCCACCAGAAGGTGTTTAAAATCTTTCTACTTTATGCATTAAAACTATAATTGTAGGTTTCTTTGCTTTTGTTTTGAAAGTGGGTAATTAAATCAAATACCATACCACCACCCTCCCCCCACATAAAAGAAAGAGAAGATTATTTGGAATGCACCTGATCATTCTACATCCAAGTCAAAGAAATCTTCTTTATTTCTAAACTGTTCAACTCAAGAGATATTAAAATATTAGCATCTCTAAACTGGGCATACAAAAAACTTCTTAACACCTCATTTTCTAAAACATGCAAAAAGATCTCCAGGATCAACAAATTGTACGACTTCTTCTACAAAAAAAATGCAACTGTAACTTTTAAAATAAAAAAAGTGGTACCAACTGAGTAAAAGCATGTTTATCCAACACTTTAAGGAAGCCAAAAGCTTCAGCACACTAAAGCTATTGTGAGTTGTATTATTTACTTGGAGTCAATGATTTACTGCACACCTTTTCAAATTAGCTGTACTGTCTTCTGGGATGGTTGATTGGGGTTTTATGGTGCAACTTCTGGGATGAACATGATTTTCCCAGAACAAAATGTTTTTCAGAAATTATGACTACAGGAATACTCTTTTGTTAACCTGCAATATACATCTAATGTATTAAAATAATTGAAAAGAAATAAAAACTTAAAACCAAAAAGATAATAAAATGAAGAGTAAACACAAAGTGAATTTTTTTAAAACATATCAATCTTCCTATATGGCTATAAAAGTAGAAAATCCAACTAAAGCTCATCAATGGGGCAATTAGTCACTGAATTCATATTCACTTCAAAGAAAAATAGGTACCAATTTACCTACTCAACAAGATTGCCAGTACCATATCTTCGTTTGAAGAAAATATGAATTCAGTGACTGATGCCCCATTGATATGCTATGTTTTATTTTCTACTTTTTAGGCATATATAGGAAGATAGGTATTTTTTAAATTTTAAATTTTTTTCTTTGTCAGTAAATATCCAACTCTTCAAAAACTTTAATTTGACATATGACTCATAAACATCATCAGGTGTTTGAAATAGCCAATGACATTGGAGCCATCACAAGTTTTAATTTGAGATGTAACTCATTAAGGTAACCTAATTTGCATAATACTCCATGTAGACCAGAGTGACCTTTTTTGGGGTCAAGAGTGAAAACAGCAAAAAACGTGAGAACAAAAATCTTATTGGGGTCAATAGCCATAACAAGAAAAATGAAACTGCAGATTATTTTATTAACAAAAAACCATAACATATAATTTTATAATAGGTGTATTCAAGCATATACAATAAAATTACCAAATTATTTAAAAAGCTGCCATTTATCAGTATGACTTCTGAGTTTGTCTTCTCAATCAACTCATTAAAATTTAGAGTGTATTTATGAGCATTTGAATTGCATCAGTGCTTTCAATCTGTCAACATGCTGTAGTGCTTGTTTTTAATGAAAAAAAATCACCAAAAAAATTTTCAGAGATGAATGTTGAACTAAAAAGTTTCAAGAGCCATTTTTTTAGAGTGCTCACAGCCATTGGTACCTGAGCCCTGTTGTTAACTACACCATTTTGAAGATATAAATAAAATGATTTTCTATTTTTAAGGTGAAAGAAAGCAATAAGGATATATTTTCATTGCCCACAACACTTCCCATGTCACAAACTTTCATTTAACCTAACAACCCTTGCATTCAAAAGATATAGAATAATCCTTTGCATGTTTTCACTTTTTTTTGGGGGGGGGGGGAGGAGGGTAAGCATGAAGGGAAGTTTCGTAAGCTGTGACACTCCCCATTATAAGTTTTCATTTGATGCATATCCCATTATATTTAGCACTCACATTCTAAAGATATGGCAGAAAATTCGTTTTCATATTTCCCCTTTTTTATGGGGGAAGAAGGCATAGAGGGTAAATTTTTTATAGCCTATAATACTCCATGCATCACAAGCTTTCATTTGACACATGAATAATTAAAATTGTCCCACATTTTAAAAGCTACAATGGAATAATTGTTTTGACAAGCACACAAACTGACAAATGATGATCAAAAAGCAATAGGAAGACAGGTAAAAACTACTTATTTAATAAACACGTGCATTTCCTCAAATCAGTGTGAAATGCTTTTTCTGTGATTAACATACATATTGTTAAGGCAACAATTCAGAATGCATTTTATTCCAAAACATTTGCATTGCATACATCTAGTATAGTCAGTTCACTAAAATGAAAATAAAATGATTGAAATCTTGAAAAAGAAACCAAATTTTTACCCATGGATAATCAACAATAATAGTTTATGTTCAAAATTTTATTAATATTTCAGGTTGAATTTATTTAGGTTTGTTTTATATATTGATTGGTTTGGCAGCAAACACACAACCCACAACCTTGACCTTTGTTCTCAATGAAATGATAGTGCTTGAGAATAATTGACAGATGCCATGTTCAGTCATGTGGTTGATGTGACTGCAGTCATATCAGTGATTGTTTTTTGTTGCAGCTTATTTAACAATATCTCATTCAAAAACTTGACTGGTTATTTCATTTTATGATTTATTAAAGTGTTTGTAACAGATATTTTTCAAATTTTTATCCACAAGTAAATATCACTTGTCTTATATAACAAGATGTCCATCAAAGCAAACTTTTTTACAGTTCCTTTAATAATGTAATGACCTTTCACTATATTAATATTATACAATATTTAATTTCATCATTAATCATTCTATATTGACAAGATATCTTAATATCCAAACTGAAGACAAGTTTAGACTTGAAATTGCAATTTTATCAGTAATTTATTCTTTACTTCCATCATGCAAAACAATTATTTTAAACAAAATCTAGAAAATTGAATTACTGCTTAATATTCAAACAATGAACTGTCTCATTACAAATAAGCCTCATTACAACCAACCAATTAACATGATGTAATCCTATGAAAACCATAACTGTATTACAGAGGGTATTAAAAGAAAAATGTGCTTTTAGGGGGGAAAAAAAGACCATTTTTATGAAATTATAAACTGTAAGATCAAACTGTACAGCAACGTTGTCTGAAAAGCCTAGGGTGCAGTGGATACAAGCAAATCTGGCTAGATATTTTGTACTGCAACCATTGGTTGTGCATTATACTATACTACTCATTTCTGGAACTATTTCCACAGATTTCAATGGTCACTCTCTATATGACTTGCTATAGGTGCACCTACTTGAAAACCATATTAAATCATATAAGACCAGACTGGTTGTAGCATATGTAACTTGCCAATGTCTGCTACAATGTAATCTACTGTGACGATTACGCAAATACTGATTTTTGTGAACTTCTGCCTTGCAGTTAATAGTACTTCACAAACTGATCATAATGCATTACTTCAATATTGTCATGGTTCACTCACAATATTTATTTCTTGCTTTATCATCACTGCATCTAGTGACTGGAACTAAAATAATGTTCTTAGGGAAGTCTGACCTTTATTTCAAGCACATTTCTGAAAGAATATTTCTTCAATTCAAAGTTTTATATTTTTTGAACAGAAAAGATATATAGCTACAAACCACATAAAAACTTTAAAATCACCCTGCATACGCAAATTGCTTACCAAGTATTGTATGACATGTTTAACAGTTAAAACAATTAAATATAATAAAAGCAAACTTTTATTTCCAATAATATCACAGCTTATTAAATATATTCAGCACATAGGGTAACACTATTATGCTATTTACAGCTATTGAGAGGTGATTAGCAACATTTTAAATCAGATAATCTTTACAACATAGTACTCCAGTTTAACAATTTTACTCTTCAGTAAAAGAACTGAGTATTTAATCACACTAGTGATGGTCTTAATGCTAATTGAGCTAACTTTAACAAAGTCTCACTGTTAGGTTACTGTCCTGTTTTATGCAGTGGCTGGCACACTCCTTTCAGGTTATGCTATTCCAGCTGTCCGGTATCTCCAGCATCCTGCATCTTGTGTGCACACATTTGCCGCTGTTGAAGTGCTGATCTTTTTCACTTAAATAGTGTTCTTGCTTTGAAGATACCAGTCCGACCTTGCATTAGAACTTTTCGTCAACTTGTTGGTACTTCTTTTCTTGAACACAGCACATCCAGCAGATATCAAGGGTTGTATCATTATCTGAGAACACATGTCATAATCTCTGTTTCATACTTTACTACTTTTAAAATAAATTATATGGTAAATTAAAAACAGGAACTCTCCCAAACGCATTTCCTCCATCACCTGGTGGCATCTTCAGCAGTAGCCATAGCTGTTGGTGGCAACCGCTGAAAGGTGGCAGTTATAGTGGTAGCCCCTCTAGTGGTGCTGCAAAGACTCCTTTTTCCCGCAACACAAAAGTAGATTCCAAGTAGATGGCATTCGTGATTTTGATATAAGGTGTCCCTTTTTTAAATTTATGGGAATATTTTCAACAAGGTGAATGCCATCCTCTGCTATGTTTACCATATTTAGATTTCTAATTGGAAGAAAAGGTAATAAATGTCATACTAGGTATACCAAAAGCCTACATATATACCCAACATTATCCCCACAGATTCTAGACATCCAGAAAACTATAAAAAGGCTGCTTTTAACAAATACTTTAGAGAGCATTACATTACTGTTACGAAAAGGAAAAGTTAACACAGGAATTATAATATATTTATAATATTGGACAGCAGGCAAGATATCAAAATAAATACACGAGAAAGATTTTTGAAAAAAATAAATATAAACATAAAAAAGAATCCCAACCAACACCAGCACAAAGGGAAGTGTAAAAAAAATATACTACACCCTTCCCATATTATGGACCACTTATAGATACTTTAAGAACTATCTTACGAAAACAATCTTATGAACTATCTTACGATGACCCGGAACAAAAATTAAAAAATAAAAACAAGTATATAGGAAAAATATACAGACACAGAGATGAAAGGAAAAAGAAACATAAAAAATAGATATTAAAAATCAAATAGGAAAAGCTGCATTAACTCAAGCAATTCTGGAACATAAGTTGCCCATAACAAAAATTAAACCGAAGTTAATAGCTGCACCCCTCCCCCACTATCAGTTCAATTATCTTGAAAATATTTCCATAAATTAAAATAGACATCTTATGTAATACTGAAATCACCCCTCTTCCATTTACTTAGAATCTACTATTGTAACACAGGAAGGAGGAGTCCCTGCAGCACCACTGGAGGATGCTGCAGGGACTCCTCCTTCCTGTGTTGCCTGACAGCATCTTCAGTTATTGTGTTAGGGACTCCTCCTTCCTCTGTCACCTGACGGCATCTTCAGCAGTAGCTGAAGATGCCGTCAGGTGACAGAGGAAAGGTGTCTGGAAGAGTTCCTGTTTTTAATTTACCATATAATTTATAACTTATTTTAAAAGTAGTAAAGTATGAAACAGAGATTATGACATGTGTTCTCAGAGAATGATACAACCCTTGATATCTGCTGGATGTGCTGTGTTCAAGATAAGAAGTATCAACAAGTCGACGAAAAGTTCTAATGCAAAGTCGGAGTGGTATCTCCAAAGCAAGAAACACTATTTAAGTGAAAAAGATCAGCACTTCAACAGCAGCAAATGTGTGGACACAAGATAGAGAATGCTGGAGATACCGGATAGCTGGAATAGCAAAATCCGAAAGGAGTGTGCCAGCCTCTGCATAAAACAGGACAGTGACCTAACTGTGAGACTTTGCTCAAGTTAGATCAATTAGCATTAAGACCAGTACTAGTGTGGTTACTCAGTTCTTTTACTGAAGTATAAAATTGTTAAACCAAAGTACTATGTTGAAAAGATTATTGAAGAAGAGTTTTAATTTTAACAGTGATTTTTGTGTAAATTAAATTTATCTGTACTTTTATACAGTTTTTAAAGGATATAATTATTGATTCAGAGATGGATAGCCATGTGATTTCACATTAGACCATGTCCATATGAAAAAATATTAACCTGAATATTAAAGCACATCAAAAATGTTATGATCTTTCCCCACTCTAAAACATCAAAGTGTCTGGAAGGAAATCTCTATTTTGGAGTGGAATCAATTTCCCACTCCAATTATTGTTAGTATTAGCTTTACTATTGTTTTTGGTGGAAGCCACGGCTCCTCCCAATCAGAGACTACTAAAGGGCAACAGCTACTGGATCCACATCTTATGTTCCTATCGTGCAAATTAGTCTGCAAATTATTTTAGAGCCCAAAAATCAATATTGTTTTCAGCCCAGCTCCAAATACGAAAAATTTTTAAAAAGGGACAGATAAATTTAGTCACCTTCAAAAATTGATTATATACAGATTTCCCCTAAATTTGCTGGATCATTCCACTGTTTTAATTATATTAGAAAAACAACGCATTCTCTACAGGAGAGGTTCACAGAACATCAGACAGATATCAGTCAAAACAAACTAAAGATTTCCATTGGTGAGCTGGCAATACAACACACAGCTACCATAGACTGGGAGCATGCCATACTCTTAGCACATGCATCCATTTATTATGGAAACATCGTCCATGAGTCTATTGAAATAATGACCTCATTCATCTCCAACTACAATCGAGACATTAGAACCATCCTTCACAATACGTGGAAAGAAGTTCTTAACAATCTAACATCACCACACAGTGTCACTTCACATAGATGTGAAATCACGTCTGGCCTTCTTCAGATCAAGATTTATATCCTTTAAAAATTACACAAAAGTATTTTTGAATGATGTGTTGGTAATCACATTCTTATGCTTTTATATCTATAAATAGCATAATACTATATACCTATTAATATTAACACTTATATTATGAGTTTCTCTAAATATTAATATAAGGTTCACTATTCTCCTATTGTGTTGAAAACTTGCCGTGGGGCATTCCTACTTGTGTTGTTACCACTACAGTTTGGGCTCTTCCTCCCAATATCTGGCACAGATAGCTTGTGGATGCTGTTGTTGGGGTGTCATCTCTTGCAATCATTGTTATCCAGTGGTCCTTGGAACAGCTGCTTGGTGCAAAGTCTGTGGTGTATGACTGTTGTTAACTGATCATAACAATGAACTGCCACAGTGCTGTGCCAGGAACCATCAGATAACAATGAGTGCAGGAGATGATACCCACAACACCTAAAGTCATTTGTGCAAGAGACCAGGAAGAAGACCCCTAACTATGGTGGCAACAACGTAAATAGGAGTGTCCCACAGCAGATTTTCAACACAATGGAAGGATAGTGAACCTTACATTAACAGTGTATACTGATGCACTGAAACCATAATTTGTTTTTTTACAAAATCGTTTCAAGAACTAAAAAAACTAAGTTTATGAAAATTCGCCATTCAACTTACACTGAACTAAGATGTTCCCTTCAGCAGCAAAAATAAGAAAAACAGACATATAAACATTTAAAATATACACTTAATTCAACAAAACTGCATTTATATAGTTTTAAAATGTTGACAATGTAAAATGTCCAATCTGTCACAATTTAAAACTTAATACTTTTCATTAATTATAGCATTGGAAAGAACTATGGAGTGAAATAAAAGGAGCAATTAAAGAATTAATAAGGACTGTTAAAGAGTTATCATCTGTAGACATTGAGAGGTTTTGAAATAATAGTCAAGAAATGAACTCAGATGTTTCTAATAAAACATACAAATATTGATTTTTTTTTAATTTTTAGTTTCAATTTTTTAAATATATATACTTGAAAAATTTACATTTTATAGGCATTAAAAATATTTCCCTTTTTAATTTATGATGAATTTCTATTATTAGTAGCATAAAAAATTGCACAATCATTCTGGTTGTCATTCTAAGAGCCCAACACACAAAATCATTGAATTCCTTCTTCACTTTCAAGGAAGCTTTCCTGTCACTAAGTTTGAAGTTACAAATTTGATCTGAATTGCTGTCACTCAGATTTTTTCTAAAGTTTGGAATTGCTTTCAAAAATTAACTATAAAACAATCTTTTTTATTGGTGAATTTTGAAAGCATTTACCAAGAATGTACTTTGTTCTTAGTTTTTATTTTATTTGCTTTGATGCTTTGAACTTTTTTCAATATTTCTAAAATTATTTTTATCACTTATTGAATATACAGGGTGAATCTGAAAAAGTGGGCAAAACTTTACGGGGTGGTAGAACGCAGTTATACGAGCAATATTCGTCATAGAATGTATGGTCGGAATGCAAGCGGTGAGAATTTAAAAGGTAGTTTTCCACTGTCACATTTAAAGAATGAACACAAGAAGGAGAGGAGATACTTCAGAAAACATTTTATTAACAGGAATGTAATTGAGGTACATGCTCAAAGAAATTGCTCAAAAGCCATTTCGTGGTTAGTATAACCAGCCATCCTCTCAGCAATCCACAGTAGAAATGCCGTTGGGTGCGAGGACCAACCCTTTTATACCATTTCCAACGCCACCTAGCGGTTCACCGTTTGCGTTCAGCCCATACTTTCTATGACAAATATTGCTCGTATAGCTGCGTTCTACCACCCCGTAAAGTTTTGCCCACTTTTCCAGATTCACCCTGTATATTATGATGTAGTATTTGTTTAAAATTGAACAGAAGGCAAATTTGAAAGTTACATTTTTAAATTCAATGTAACATTCAAATTTACGTTCTATTGAATTTTTCAATTGATCATTATATTACTGAAGAAATCTAGATACTAGGATTTGTGTGCATTTTATATTTATATTACGATCTTTGTAAAAAAAAAATTTGTGCAAATCTTTCAGGACATTATGATGATTTCCTATAACTAAATAATTCGATGTGAACTTGAGCAAATTTCCAATGATGTTCCCAACCAATGTCCTTTAGTGCTCTACAATTTATGAACTGTAAATGTGATTCTATTATCATCTCGCCAGTCCCGTGGCCGAGTGGTTAGCACGCTTGGCTACTGATCTATGGATTGGCCATCCTCTCAGATCTCCTACTGTGGCATATAAACTGACAGGCTCCTGTCAGACCTCTGTGGCAAGCAGCTGCTTGAGGGGGTATTTATTTTATATTTATTTATTATCATCTCATGGAATTAAAATTGGAACTTTGCAATGAATAACTTCTCATTATTGACTCTGCTCATTTTATAGCACATATGTCAAAATATTTATAGATCCCAGTTTTATTATATCATCCTGGGTCTGCATAACATACTTGGATATACCAGTTTTTGTGGTGGGGAGGTGACTTTTTTAAAATCTATTTATTGTTTGCACACTGAGATTTATTTCATTTTAGTATGGCCAAGTGGTTAGTGCACTTGGCTACTGATCTAAGGGACCTGGGTCCGAGCCCTGGGTAAAGGCATGGATGTTTGTATTGTTTTTCTGCTGAGGTCCTGCCATCCTCACAGACCTTTTACTATGGCATATAAACTGACAGGCTCCTGTCAGACCTCTGTAGCAAGCAGCTGCTTGAGGAGTTTTTATTTTATTTTTATTTATTATGTTTCTTACTTAATATTAAGAGATTTAATTTCTGTGAGTTATCCACAATAAGTGAATAGGCCCATGAAATAAAAACGACTATGAATTGTAATAAACTCTTAAGAAACAAAACTAGATCAAAGTTAGTTAATGTTTTATTAGACATGTTTTTAAATTGTGGGAGCATGACAACTGGGAGGAAGACAACTGGGAGGAAGACAACTGGGTGGATATGATATTTGGGAGAATGCGACAAGTGAGAGGATGCAACAATTGGGTGGAAAAAAGGAAATAAGAAATAATTTGGATAACTAAGACTAATTCTAAAATATCTACCAGATAGCAAACAAATTCAAAACTCCTTGGAAGTCTCTTGAAACTGGCATTCTATAAAGCAAAATTATCATAGGTGATATTTACATCTATTCTTTTTTAATCTAATATTGAATAAAATGAATTTTTTTCATAAATCTATTCCTTCTGCCCCAAATAATTCTAAATTAAATGAAAGCACTGCACTATTTGCATATATTCTTTTTAATCCTTTATTCATTAAAGGATTTCATCTAACCTCTTTAATCCAATATTACACTACAGCAGATTTTTTATGAAGTCTCTCCTTCCTAAACATAGCAAACAGAATAGCAAACAGAAATAAAAGAAACACACTACCGGAAATCAAGCAAACCTAGGTTTATCTGCTTTTCATTAATATGACCTTCAGTAAAACGAAATTTTTAAATGTCACTTTTTTTCAAAAAGAAACATGAAATCAATCGAATGAATAACAGAAAATCAAAACTGCTGATATTGAAAATTATTCTTGGTAATCTGCCTTCCAATAAAACGGATTCTTATATTTCTATTCCATTCTGTTTATTCTAATTGGAACAAATTCAAATAAACGGAGTGACTATAGGAAACGAAAATGCATAAGACTGTTAAGCTGAGTGGTTAGCACGCTTGGCTACTGATCTAAGGGACCTGGGTTCGAGTCCCATGTAAGGTATGAATGTTCGCATTGTTTTTCTGCTGAGGTCCTGCCATCTTCATAGACCTTCTACTGTGGCATATAAATTGACAGGCTCCCGTCAGACCTCTGTGGCAAGCAGCTGCTTGAGAGAATATTTATTTATTTTTGTATTAATATTCTCACTAATCTGACACTCAATAAAACGAATAATTTAAAGATCCACACAAGAAATATTCACTGATTAGAAACACACAGGTAAGATCTATTGATTAGAAACACACAGGAAACATCCACTGATTAGAAACACACAGGAAAATGTAAACAGGGAACATTATGTCTATTTTAATCTCATTCAACTTTTAATAGAGCATTTGAATCTATTCTTTTTCATCCGATATATCAGTGTAATCAATAGTTTTAAAGTATATTTTCTAAACAGAACAATCAGAAATCAAATAAGCCTCAAGTGGTTAGGGAGCTAGCAACAGTTTCGGCAAGGCAAACTTTGTGTGTTGTATTAGCTAATTAAGGCATGCCCTTTTATGAGATGGCCTGTAAAAGTTAGGAGTAGCTTCTAGGATTCTTCTCTGTCCTTTATGTCTAAATGAAGAAAAAAAATTAACACATTAAAAGAAATGGAGACAGTCAATGTTTACATCGGTTGTCTCTAATAAAACTTTGGTTTATTCTACTGGTTTATTATACTACAGAATTTTTTTTTAATTTCTACTCCTTTTAAATGAACAACCTAAAATGCAAATGCATTAAAAGAAACCAAATTGCAAAGGGCAGGATTCTGCAACTTTTTTTCAGAGGAGAACAGCAAGTTGTACAAAGATGGACTTGGTAAGCACTACTAAGTTTTAAGCCCCTCATCCAAATAGAACTTATAAATTATTATTTACAATTGTAACTGTAGTATAATGTTAAAATTTATTTAATTTTAGATGGTTATTTCAGTGGTTTTAGAATCGTTGAACATTCACTACATTACACAAATAAATGACATGTAACAACCATTGTTTTTGTCTGGATTTGGTTACTGAATATTCTTTAGTGTTTTAGCAACAAATATAGCAATTTTTGTAACAGCAGAGGAAAGCTTTGGCAATGATTGTATTCATGAGCAGTAAAAAAGAAATTCATTGGCAAAAACTTCTACCAACTTCATGAGCAATGCAGTGCTTGCTAATGATGAATTGTGACTCGGGTAACCTCACAAATCCAACAATTCATTAAAATTCATTGTTTTAAAATTCTAATCCTTCTGAATTACATGATCGTAAATAAAGGGAACCATTAGAGAAAACTGACAGATCTGACATTTATATTTTTTTTTCTGTAAGCAGACTTGCAATAAAACACATTTTTTAACATTCAAACTTTGATTTCTCAAGCACAGATGTAAATGAAAAGCCACATACTGATTTAGATATAATAAAAATAAATTTTATTGTGTTGGTTTCTTCTTGTAGTGTGTTAACATGATTTCTGATTCTTTCATTCTGAAACAGGACATTCGTTTTATTGAAAGTCGGATTAATGGGACTCTGCTAGACTTTGATTTCCATTTTTTTATTCAAAAGAAGCAGACACTAATAGAAAGATAAAGATCTATTTTAATTGAAGTCAGATTAGCAAGAATTGATACAAAAATATTGGATGTTTTGGTAAACTGTAATTTGTCACTTTGATTTCCAGTTCTTTCCTTTAGAAGAAAAAGAAGTTTAAAAAATTAATTTTACTGAACGTCAGTTAAGTGAGCATACCAAGTTTTAGGCAGTTTAGTTTTCTGTACTATGTTATTTGACTTTCATTTGTTTTATTTAGAAAATGTCAAAAAGAATATAAAATCAGCTTTAACCAAGGTCAAATTAGTTAGAAAAAGTAAAAATATTGGCAGTTTCAGTAACCTGTAATTGGTTACAATGATTTTCAATTGTTTCATTTAGTAAAAATGGATATTTAAAATATTCGTTTTATTGAATGTTGGATTAGTGAGCATAGTGATAGTTTTATGCACTGTGTTCTTCAATTTCTGCCTGCTTCATTCAGTAGAAGCAGAAATCAATAGAAATAGAAATATCCATTTTAACCAAAGCTGGTTGGGCTGTTTTACCTCTGAGTGCCAGTTTTTTGCACACAATGGGCTAAATGGCCAGGTCCCAAGGGCTCTGAGAAGGTTGGGGGAAGGGGACCCACTGGAAAGCTACTAAGAGACAGATGTAGCCTCCTATCAAGACCATCCAGTGTGTTCTTTAACATGCACAGGGTATGGCTCTCCCACACAAAGGGCCACAGCTTAACATCCCATCCAATGGATAGTGGCTTTTCCAAGCTGCCAGATTAAAGAGTTGGGTTGGGTTGTTTTATCTCTGAGCAGCACTTTTTTTGCACACCATGGGCTAAATAGCCAGGTCACATGGACCCCGAAGGCTCAGAGAAGGTTGGGGGAGGGGACCCACTGGAACAGCTGTTCGGAGACAGATGGTAGCCTCTCGTTAAGGCCATCCAGTGTGTTCTTTAACATGCACAGGGTATGGCTCTCCCGCACATGGGGCCACAACTTAACGTCCCATCCGACGGACTCCAGATTAAAGAGGGTAGAGATTCAAACCCTTTATAGAATAACAGATTAAAGAGAATAAATGCAAATTAGTGCAGCGATTTAGTTTAATTTACAATTATGTGGGTCAGAAGGAATAGATTTGTTAAAAAATTTGCTGTATTCAATGACAGATTACAAAGAATATATGTAAATGTATATATTGTCTCTGTTAATTTCTAAATAATTTCGTTTTATAGAGTGCCTGGTTCAAGAGACTTCCGAGGAGTGCTGAATTTGTTTGCTATACAGCAGATATTTTACAATTAATCTTGCTAATCCAAATTAATTTCACAATTTTTCCCTCCCAATTATCTTCTACTCAGTTGTTGTAGACCCATAAATTGCAGAGTATTTAATTATTGTGATATTTAATGTGACTGATGAGCTTGTTTCTTTTCTGTTAGTTCTTTTCAATTAGGAGTTAATGATGATGATACATCGTAATCATGTATGTTAGTCCATGCATATCATAAGAGATATTCAAACAATTTCATTAAGGTGTGTTTAATTTTGCAAGAAAAACCTGCTTCATGCATGTAAGTTGTAAAAGGGGCTATTAGAAGTATAACTTTTCCACTCAGTGCCGAATATTTATTTCTCAATTTAATCCAAAAATTGGAGATTGTCATAATTTTATCCATTGGTTTTAATGTTCCATCACTAGTAAGTTGCGGTAATTCTCATTTTTCCTGATAGTTGATATTCACTGACATCACATACTCTGCACTTTCAAATAATTTTTCTCTATTCTTTTACTAGAGTATGAAAATTTAAAGTTAAATTTAATGTAGTGCTGCCATTTTTTTTCTCTTTCATTTCCTCATGACCCACTGGAAGGCCTATACTTAAAAAAACCCTGGTTTAAAGAATACAGTAATTCTTCTCAGTACTTATAAAGTGCTCTATCTCTATTATGATTAGTGCTTTTTTCCTCTAATTATTCATTACAAAGCGCAATACAGTGTAAAAGTAATATAGATAATTTAAATATCTTTGAAATAATTTTTTTTTTCACAAATACAATATTACATTAATACATTTAATCCTCTGGTTGAATGTGATGAATGAGATTTGTAAATGTTTTATATATCTAAGTGAGACTCCAATAAATTGCTATATGCTCTTATTTTAAAATACTAATATAGATAGCTGATGTACTGATTTCTATTACACAAAATGAATCTGTCATGAGTTGTTATGATCAAATAATTATTTTCACACTAATAATCATTTTCAATTAATAATTATTATTCTTAACTAATAATTATTTTTAAACTTCATTTTAGAAATTACTTAAAATTGCAGTGTTTTACTGCACTTTATATTAAATGATTGTTTTAAAAAAATAATATTTCTCATTAAGGAGGAAACAATTTGCAACTAAACACAATTTCAGGCACTTATATTTAAAAATATAGTGGTTCTCTTCAGAGCTTCTGGTACTATGCCCTATCTGTATTAGACTTTTTTTTTTTTGCTAACCTGTATTGCCCTATTTGTATTATTTACTTTTTTTTTTGCTTTAATTATTCATTATAAAATGCATTTTGAAAAAAAGTTACAGTGCAAATATATGAGAAAAGTAAAGAAGTTTGCATCTGTAAGAGTTTTCAGATTATATAGACTTATACTATAATTATAATTATGTAAAATCTGCAACTGTTACAAAGCAACTAACTATTAATGAAACTATATTTCCATTAGATTTTCTTTTTTGTGAAATTTTATTAAATTATACGTAAATATATTTAAAATCTGGACCATTTAAGGCTTCTATCTCCCCCTTGAAGTGAAGTCCTCATAATTTTGACCTCTGTTGTTTGTCCTAATAACCAAACTGAACAGAAAAGATGACAAAGCATCATCATCAAAATCCAGTAGTAATACTACTCAAATCACTGCAAGATGTTTCACACTTGACTCAGTCAGGGCCATGCGGTAGATTTTCTTATTATGATGCAAGTCTTCGAAATGCCGCCCCTTAAATGTTTTTTCTTTAAAATAACCTTCAATTGTGATTTAAAAAAAAAACTGCACAAAATGTACAAATACTATTTTTAATTTGAAAATATAAACTACTTTAAAATAATGATATCAACTATCAACTACAACAATCTACTACAGTTGTACCTTCTAACTTTAGCAAATTCGTTAATTAGGGATGTGTAGTCTAGAGTGGCAGCCAATGTAGATTCAATAGAAATTAATGACCGATTTCTAAGTTTTGTTTGGCTTATTGAACTTCTTAAGTAGTGTTTTATTAATTTTAATTTGGAAAAACTTCTTTCCCCACTAGCTACAGAGACAGGGAGTGTTAATAAAATTCTCAGAGCTACAACAGTATTTGGATACAAAGTAATTAAGTTATTTTGGTACAAATAATTTAAAACATCCAAAGGTTTCATAGAATATGTTAGCATTCGGGATACATCACGTAATTCTTCTTGAAGATCATTTGCATTTATATCTGATTCATTTTTGACCGAAAGTATTGACTGGAGACTGGTACAATAATTTTCTAGCATTTTGTCATCTATATCCTTGAGTTTTAAAATGTCATATAAAAACTGAAATTTTTTGCTATGGGTTTCCAGAAGCATGAATCGTTCATTCAGAGAATTAAGGGTAATGTCCAGAATATAATTGAAAAGTTTATTTCAAATTTATTCTCCCCTGTTAAGGGTTGATCGAAAGCTTCTTCATAGTCAAATTGACACTTTTTCCTTCTGGCTCTAACTTCAGTTTCAGCAGGAAATTCTGCACTGCATTCAAGATTCTCTGCAATCTCATTAGCAGCAATTTTCATCTGATCATAATCCAGATTGTCTATAACTTTTCACTTTTTGTATGGTTTCTGATAACATCCTTACACAATCTGACAAATTTATATTTACAGATTGCAATAGCTTCGAGACTGAATTTATTTCAAATAAAATATCATACCAATTAAAATTTATACCGCATATTATTTGAGAATTACACCGCATATAAACTTGTAATTTTTAATATTTTTTGCTAACCCTCTTGCTTTAACTTTAGTTTCTGCATCTCTGTTGATGTCTTCTATTATTTGGAATAGTGCATCATAGATTTCGCAAAGTTGAAATCGTAAAGGTTTTAACGCATCTACTGTGCTTGACCACCTACTAGCACTCAATGGTTTTAGAGTTAATTGTGAAACATATTTTTTAGCACTTCCCAACGCTTTGTAGAACCAGAAAAAAAAAGTGTAAAGTTCTTGTATAATAGAAAAAAAAAGTTGTTGTTTCTGTAGAAGAAGACGCTGCATCATTCACAACTAGGTTTAAAGAATGACATGCGCAGAGCACATAAAACGCCCTTGGATATTTTTCAAGTATTCTATTTTGTACACCCTTTCTTACTCCTTATTGAAAATGATTAAATATGATGATGCTTATCATGCTATTAAAATAGGGTAGATAAAATAATGATAGAAATGAGTTGCAAAAGCTAGTAAGATTTGTAGGTAACAGAACATAATAAATAGATAACAAATATTTGTCAAATTGACAGCTAGCAGCCGTTTTGACATATGCCTTTCTTTAACTTGTTATTGTATTGTCTCCACTTCAACGTATATGAATTTGGTAAAAATAGAGCAATAAATAATGAACGCAAAAGTAGGCAAATGCAAATATTTCCTAAGCAACTCTCTCTCTCTCTATCACACACAGAATGCAATAGTAGCCCAATATTACCTAAATAACTCTCTATCTATCACACAGAGGCACAGGTTCTGCACCTGAGATATACCCAGTCCATGCAAATGCTACTTTTTAATTCGAGTCCCTATTGTCATAACATAATCATTTTCAATGATAAAAGTAACTACAATTGCTGTAAAAAACAATAATTCTCTTACCTGATCTACTTTTTAAACACAAAAACTGAATTAGTATAAATGCACAAATATTATACTGATACAGATATATTATATATCTGATTTACTGATTTAAATACAGCACAGCCATTTGCCACTTCTCATGACAAACTAACATTAAAATAAAATATTGTCAATAATTGTAAGCTCAAAGCAGAACTATCAACACGTTACATGTGCAATTGTCTTTTGTGATAACTGCTGCCTCAGCTTTTAGGAGCGGCCGTACGGTATATTACAAACAAAAATAATAGCTTCATGCTGTCAGATCAAAAGTCTTTCGGCGAGAGCTCGCCAACGATGCACCTGCACCAGAAACCGAGAACAAAGGGTACCGAAAGCGCTTAGGCAGAGGCGTACGATAAATCGTATACATCAATATCGGAATAACATAGACCAATATAGAAAAGCGTTGCGTAAAGATTTTTAATTATTGAATGGTTCAAATTGTATTTTGATTTCGCTGCTTATGCCGCCCCCTTACGGTGCTGCCTGATACGGCCGCCTCTCTGTATCATAGCACGCCACAGCCCTGGACTCAGTATCATTATAGAGATTCATCATTATATTACTTAATTTTTCCAGTATCCTATACAATGAATTACAAATATCATGGTTAGCACAAACAGAGTCAAAATTATGCAAATATTTACAGTATTAGAGTTCTATTTAAAGTTAAATTAGGCTAAACTGCCTAAGAAATATTTACAGTATTTAGAGTTCTATTGAGCTATGCTAAAATATAAAAATCTGGGAACCATGTATGTTGATTTTTTCCCAAAGAGATTTGCACCACTGCACTGTGGAATGTTAACGAAGCTCACTATAGCACCAGGTGCATTTACTCAAAGTTCAAAAACAAATAATTTTTGTAGGCTAAACTGATAGTTGGATAATCAAATATCAGTTAACTGTGGTTTTACTGCATTTCCCCCCTTTACAAATGAAAACAAATGAACTTGATGTAAGTTGACTTCTCACTGTAATATTCACATTGAACACTATCCAACTTTTTGATGAATGCTTCACCACTGCTATACATGCAAAATTGTAGAGTGACACATTGTGTTTGACTGGATTCATCATCTCATTTATTGTACTGTCCTGCATATCAAGCTTGTCTATTAATTCAGATTCTACCTATATATAGCATATGATAATTTTATAGTTGTTTAAAGTATATTGATATGAATGCATAAAAACTATATAATATATATTCATATCAAACACTGTCTACAAATGTTTTATGCATGCTTCACCACCTGCTCTATACTCAAAACTGTATAATCACTTACATAGTGTTAAATAATTGCCTGTATTCATCATCTCCTTTATTGTCACTGACTAGGATGTCAAGCTTGTCAATTAATTCAGACTCTACCTAAATATAACATATCAAAATTATACAGTTGTTCAAAATAATTAACTTTTGACAAAAAATACTTTTCAAGAATACAATTCTACCTATAAAAAGTAACTTCAACCTACAAAGAATTAACAATCAATGCAAATATATACATGAAAACATACAAAATTCAGACAGACAAAAGTCTAATAACAGTACATGAAAGGTATGTAATTAAATGGGAAAAATTAAACACCTCTATTTGCTCCTTAAACATAATGTATAATAGTTGGGTTGTCTCAATTCCGAGTGGCACTTTTTTGTATACAGCGGGCTAAATAGCCAGATCCCAAGAGCTCAAAGGTTGAGGATGGGGATCCAATTGTTAGGAGATAGATGGAAGCCACTTGTTAAGGTCATCCAATATATTCTTTAATGTGGAAAAAGTATGGTTCTCTTCTACACAGAGCAATAAATTAACATTCCATATGATGGACAGTAGCATTTCCAAGTACATCTGTGTCCCCTTTTTCACCATGGGTAGAGTGAGAAGTTAGCACTGTAAAAGTTTTCTCTGTAAATCCTTCATAAATTAACTGCATACTTTCATTAACACAATGTACATAAATGAAAACAAAATTTGCATGTAACCATCAAAAAATTTAATTTTAACAATAATTTACTATTAAATATTAAAATACCATTATATTTTCTGTTCCAATGAAAATAACTACTATATCTTATATAAGTCAGGAAATTGTATCCTATCACTTATTAAGAACTAGCTGAACATACTTGACACTGCCCGGGTGTCACTTTTAATCTGTATATTTTTATTTTCACTGCATTAAAGGTAAATTTTGTAAGTACCCCCCCCCCCCCCCCCTCCAACACTTTAGCACAGATTTCAACAGGAAGAAATCTGCCCAGTGTCCTAGGTCACACATCGTTGTTGACGTTGGATCGTTGTTGACATCATTGAGCTCTCTCATGGTTTGTGGCTCAGTTTCTGCGTAAGCTATCGAAATTTTTATTTCTGTTACCACAGAATTTGCCACCCTATGGCTCCCGTGATATTCATCTGCACGGTCCAAATTTCTTGCACAGTGTCCCCTGTGTGCCCAATGTTTGGTTTAAAAATCAGGTTCCCATTTGACCCATGGCTTCATTTCTATATTAATTGTGACAGCTAGAGTCACTTTTAATCTGCATATTCTGTGTTTCCCACACTAATGATTAGTTTTGTGAGTATCCCCCCCCCAAAAAAAAAAAAATTTTACACAGTTTGTTTGAATACGAAGAATTTCCTGGTGTTGCAAAGGTCATTGCTGACTCGGCGTGCACTCTCAGAGCCCATGGAAAATGATCGAGATATTTATTTCATCAGATTTTGGCATTATGTTGTTCCCGACGTACTTCATCAAAAGGTTCCAAATTTTGTAGGTGGGTTCCCCCTACCCGACCCCATGTTTGGTTAGAAAATAAGGTCCCTAGCTGCAATAGAATGCTTCAATAATGCCTTTGAAAATATGGGGAATCTGGCAATGGCAGCAGATTTAAATGCTATTTTAACTCTTTACTTTCACAGTTAGGGAGCAGAAAATGACAACAATAAATTTGACAGCGTTTCTTGTTTCCCGTAGTAGTAGCTTGGTAAATATTTTTGCTTCTAGTAAGCCCCACTTTTGGACTTTCGACCTGAAATTTGGCATTGCAATCCAGATCACAATTTAACATTATCTGAAAATTTTAAGTGTGTAAGTTGATTTCCCGATGTCTGCCACAGAAACACACAGAGACATCTTCTTTTATTATATAGATTACAAAGCATCTCAAGAATGACCAATACTTAATATACTTTAAGAAGCAAAGTTCATAAATTATGCCTCAATATATCTTAAAGTTCATAGACCAGTCAAATGCAGTTAATCTCCAGGTTTAAGGATAACACAGGGTTGGAAAAGGGATCCTTTGGAAAGTTGTGATGGGCAGATGGGAGTTTTCATCAAGACAATAAAACATGTTTTCGATGTGAACAGAATATGGTTTACAGGTATAAGATCTATGGAACTAACTTTTCACCTGGTAGATGGAAGCTCTTAGAAACTTAGCAGTGTCCTTTCTAATTGAGGGCAGACTGCAAGTGATCTGGGAAAACTGGGGGTTGTACTTGAACTTTGGCTTCTTAGGCATTTTGGTTTTGAGTCTGTTATCTCATGTCACAAAAAGGCTTTAGAATGATGATTTGTCTGTTTTTGGGTGGGCAAGTGAGTGAGGGAGAGTAATCAGCTTAGCTGTACTCTGAATTTGCACTAGAGGAAAGAAACTGGATAATAAACTGCTATATCACTCTGTCTTTTTACTGATCTTCCTATTGCCTTTCGGTCATCATCTGTCAGTTTGTGGATTTGTCAAAACAGTTGTTCCACCATATATTTTGAATGCAATGGAAAAACTTGATTTATGTGTCAAATGAAAGCTGGTGATGCGAGGACTATCACAGACTAAAAAATTTACCTCCCCATGTTTTCTTCCTCCCTAAAAAAGAGGAAATATGTAAACAATTGCTCCACTATATTCTCTGAATGTGAGTGATGAAAATAACAAACCACTGTCAAATGAAAGCTTGTGATGTGGGGAGTGTCAGAGGCCACAAAAATTGACTCCCTGTTCTTTCTTCCCACCTAAAAATGGGTAAGTATGAAAACGATTGTTCTACTACTACGTAATCTTCGGAACGTGAGGGCTGAAAGTAGCAAGTTATGCATCAAATGAAAGCTTATGACATGGGGAATGTCACAGGATATATAAATTTATTTCCCCCCATACCTTCTTTCTCCCCCCCCCCCAAAAAAAAGAGGAAATTGGAATGTCATTTTCCTAATATATCTTCCAAATGCAAGGGCTTACAGTTACAAGCTAGGTGTCAAACAAAAGCTCATATGACGACGGTCATAGACTATTTCAAATTATACCCCCCCCCCCCCACCACCACCACTATTATTCTCTTCACCCAAGAGTGGACAAAAATTTTGTGGGGGTTGACTTTAATGAGTTATATCTTAAATTAAAGCTAGTCACACCACCAATGTTATGGGCTGCATCAAACACTACACCGTAGAAAGAGGGATGGAAAAATGCCCTTTTTTTGATCATATGATTTTATTTCATATGTTTATGAGTTATATATCAAATGAAAGTTTCTAAAGGAAAAAGTTTTTAGTAACAAATAAAAAATATAAATATATTAAAAAGTTTAAAAAATACCTATCTTTCTATATGCACCCTAAAAAGTAGAAAATAAATCTAAAGCATATCGATGGTGCAGTCAATGAATTTGTATTCACCTCAAAGGAAGATAGAGCATCAATTTACCTACATAATATGTTTGCTGGCACCCTATCTTCCTTCGAAGTGAATGTGAATTCAGTGATTGATTGTACCATTGATATGCTTTAGGTTTATTTTCTACTTTTTAGGGTGCATATAGGCTCTTAGTGTACAACTGCTGTATCAGCTTGTTTCTACAGATTAATCTAATATCATTTAATGTTACATGTCATACTTATCTTTATATATTTAATTTTCACATTTATCTCCATTTTTATCAGAGAAATTATAATTTCATCTTGGAAGAATTAGTACAACAAACTGTACAATTGTAACAGTCATGATAAATTTTTCCTATGGTAATGTTATCTTACTAAAATGTACATTGCATACAATAAATACAGTCTTAGTCAATTATTTAAACTATTTACTTGTTTAAAATTTCCCCTGACTTTCTGTTCACAATCCATCATGTCAAAAAACACTGGCAAAGTTGCTTTTCTCAGATCTGTTTCAGGTACAAGTGTTACTTCCAGAAATGGGCCTACCATGGCAGGTATGAAATAAATTTTGTGATCACCTGTTAAATGAAGAGATAATAAACGTCATTAATTTTATGTCTTGCAAATATATGTCTAGCAAAACTTCTGTATAGTGAAATTGAAAAAAAAAATAACTTGTTTGCAAATTTTGTTACATATAAATTCTTTGAATTCTTCATACAGAAACCAAGAAATATTGAAAGCTAATGTTAAAAGTTAGGTTATTCTGGGTTGGATTGTTTTAACAATGAGCTGAATGACCAAAGTCATAAAGGATACAAGACTCACAGATTGGGTTGTTTTATCTCTAAATGGCACTTTTTTGCACACAATGAGCTAAATGGCTAGGTCACAATGTCTCCAAGGGCTCAGAGAAGGTTGGGGGAAAGGCCCACTGGACAGTTGCTGGGAGACAGATGGTAGCCTCCCATCAAGGTCATCCAGTATGTTCTTTAACACGCACAGGGTATGACACATGGGACCACAGCCTAACACCCCATCCAATGGACAGCAGCCTTTCCAAGCCCATTGGTGTTCCCTACTGACCAAGGGCAGGGAGTTTTGAGGAGATAAATATCAACACTGGCTCAGGCAGGACTCAAACCTGGGAACTGCAGAATATCAGCCTGGTGCATCTGATTGAGCCACCCCCATCCCAAGCCTCACAGAAAGATTGAGTAAAGAGATTGATTGAATAAATGTAATGGGAGCCTCTAGTCAAGGCCATTTAACAAGTTCTCTTATGTACAGAAGTATCTCTTGCTTGAAATCAGGACCCAAGTTTAGTATTACATTTAATTTGTCCAAGATTGCTCTACCACCCTAAACCACACATTGGAGAGGCTGCTGTCCATCAAATGGGACAGTAAGACATCTACGGGTCAGCCATACCCTGTGCATATTAAAGAACACATTGGATGACTTTGATGGGAGGTACCATGTCTCCCAATAGCTGCCCAGTGAGTCCCCTCCCCACAACCTTCACCGAGCCCTGGGTCCTTGTGACCTAGCCATTTGGCCCATTTTGTGCAAAAAAATGCTGCTCAGAGGTAAAACTAAAAACCATGACATAATGTTTCTACCAAAAGAAATAGTTGAGTTAGGTTAGTTTACCTTTGAACAGCACTTTTATACACACAATGGAATAAATAGCCATATCAATAAGAATCCTAATGGCACAGAATTCAGTAGGGGAATGGGATTCATTGGACAGCTGTTAGGAGATAAATGGAAGCCTCCTGTTAAAGTCCTCCAGCATGTTCTTTAATGTGCACAGGGTATGGCTCTCCTGCATACTGCACTGCTGCTTAAATCCCATCTGATGGATGGAAGCCTTTTGAAGTAAACTGGTGCCCCTTTCTCACCAACAGAAGGGTAGAGAGGTAAATCTATGATGGCACAGTTGGGATTCAAAAGAAGAAACCAAAGTCCATTACTTTCTTGGTGAGAAATGATAAAAATGAATGTATCAAGGTATATATTTAGCAAACAGTACTGATATTATTAAGGGATTTGGGATTATGATAAATTGATGTGTTTTGGATTTCTAAACCTACATCATAAAGGAGCTTTTTGGAATTAAAATTAGGTGTAGAATGAGAAACATTTTTGTAAGGGTCTCTTATCATGGGATACAACTGTTGTCGTAATTTCAAGTCTATGGAGTTGTGACTACAGTGAGTCGGTAAAGGCACAGGGATATGACTGAACATCGTATTGTGGCATATGAATAGAGTTAGGTGGTAGATAGGAGTGAGTGTGTGTGTGTTAATGTAATGAATAAGTGTAGTTCTGCTATGTCATAGAATTTGATTCATTGAAATAGTATTGTGGGAAATATAGGATAATAAATAATGGATAATATAGGTGAGTATGAATATTTTGCTGTAGATGTTAATATTTATAGTTTGGTGTAGTGTTTGAGTGGATTATGAATGCTAAATGGGGGAGAGTGATGTATATATTCAGAAAGGGAAAAGTTGTGGTTGGCATGAATAATTTTAGAATGTGTCAATCAAGATATTTCAGTTGAGATATGGCTTTTTGTGGGTTTTACCCACTGGTAATGTTATCTTTACTAAAATGTATATTACATATAATAAATAAAGTTGTGGTTGGGCATGAATAATTTTAGAATATGTCAATCAAGATATTTAGTTGAGATATATGGCTTTTTCTTAACCTGGGTCTTCCACAAACCTAGGCTTTTTTGAGTGTGGATCAGCTACGCATTATTTACAATTTGATGCGTTTTTGTGATTAATTTAGCCTGTTTTTTACCCTTGGGGCTTAAAGCATGGATTGGTAGTGGGTTGATTTTTTTACAATTGTTTTAACCCATTTAGTAATTTCACCCCTGGAGCCTTTTTAGAGCGAGGATCAGCCATGCATTGTTTATAGTCTGGTGCATTTTTTGTGATTGCTTTAGCCCATTAGGTTATTTAATCCCTGAAGTTCTTTAGAGCATGGATGGTGTGTTGTTTAGGATTTGTGCATTTTTGCAATTTATTTTAATCCTTATTTTATTTTTGCTTTTATAATGTTTTATAAATTTTCTGGCCAATTTTTTTTCTATAAAGCAGTGGTGGGGACAGAACTTTACTTTAGATGTCATGAAGAAAACTGGATTACTTCATGGGCTACTTAAAAAAAAGAACAAAATGGTGGCATCAATCCTCCTTTCTAAATAATTACCTATCTCAATATTAGCACATTTGGGACATGAAGCAAAAAATCTGAGGTTATAAGTTACCATCTGTGCTTCATTGTTATTAATAATAATATAATTTTCATGTGAAACAAAATACTCTTTTAATGAGATTAATAATAATCACTCTAAAAGTCATGAGCAAATGTTGTGTTTTGCATATAAATCAATCTCTAAAGATTACTCAGTATTGCTTTCTCATCTAATTTAATACTATATAATGAGGTACAAATATTTTTCCTTCCCTTCAACCCTTCTAAACTCATAAAAAACTTTTGAGTGCATCAAGAGCCCTCATATACCTCATTCAAAAGCAACGTCTTTTCGCTTAACCCTTCCTGGGTCACCGTCGAACATAGATTTTAACAGAATCTGAAATGAGAGGTCAAGGATGTCAATAAATATCTTTTGCACAACACATGAAACTTCGATTAAAAAAAATGCCATTTGAAAATTTTCTTAGACATATCTTTTAAAAATACACAATTCAAGTTTGAAAAATAATATTTTCTTTTTTCATTTGATGCATATTTTATTAAACTATAACATAAATAATTTGTTACAGCCATCTGGTTGCCATTTCTTAGAAGTGTCATATGATATTGCCGATTTGTTGTTAATATTACTCTATGCTGAAGTAATCACCTGAATATGCTCACAAGTTTGATTTGAACTATTGTTAACAAATTTTTTCTTAAAGTTTTGAAAAATCTCCTATAAATTAATAAAAAACTGCTATTTTTAAAAACGGAAGATTTTGAAAGTAATTGCAAAGTACATACCAACATTTTTTTTTCCTGTTTTACACTCCTTTCTGCCACAAACCTATTTCATTAATACTAGAATTATTTTTATCATTTATCCCAATATCCCATGCATCTTTCCTGCCTTTCAGATTGAAATTGTAACTAACAAAAGTTTTCTTAGAAAGCAAGCCAAGTTGCAGTTCCAAAGTTCCCTGCAGTCTAAAGTAGGTCAAGTAGCAGGTGCAGTTGAGTGCAGTTACCTTGTTATTGCTCATACATGCAGTAAAGTGACTCTATAGTGAATGTTTACAGAAAGAGTTCTTATTGGATATAGGATAATGTTAACACACATATATTAAGTCAGTATTAACCTTTGTTTTAATTTCTGTAGATTTATTTTATTTCCACAAATTATTGATTTTTTTTCTGTCAGCTGATCTATCGATCTTTCTGAGTTATGCTACGTCAGATGGCTGGCTTAAATATTGTTACAGATATTTTATTTAACATCCCATTAGGTTATATGCAATTTTTTTTTTCATTATTTCTTGGTTTTTTTTAGTAAAAATACTTTGTACAATTTTCTGAAAATGAATGAGGTCTTGGATATGGAAGCAAAATGGACTTCCTTCGCCAGAAATCAGTCCTTATGTGGGAGGGTAATTTCGGGAAGGGTTCCCCCCCACTAAACTTCCTGTGAACGTTTCACCCCCAGAAAAATTCATTAAAAAAATCACGAGTTTTTATACATTGAATGATATTTTATCCCCCCCCTCCCCCCGTATCTTAGCTGTGCTATTCTGATGATATAACATTATTCTTTTTGATTTGGTGAACAAACCTTTCTGCACTTAGCCAAGATCGCCAAACTTAAACACCCAAAGGAAAAAAAATCATAACATTCAGTAAAAAAAGCAGTCAAGAAAATTTTTTTCTATTTCATAACCAGTTCAGAAAATCTCGTGAATGTGAGAAGTCACTTTGCATAACACTGGCCATGTTCAAAATAAATGATGCTGAAGAGAATCATTAAAAGAAATAAAAATGTTTCAGGTTAAATATTATAATATTCAGAAGGATATTTCCTTTTGATTAATATAATTTAATTTTATTCATCAGGTTTTCCAAAATTAAGCCTTAATTGTACAGTCCAATCTATTTTTTCATCTTATCACATTGAAAAAGGCTTATTAAAATCAATATGCTTGTAAATTTGTTTAAATTACCTATTTTCATTAAATTTGTAATTAAATTGTTTAATTTGGTACATAACATGATGCATATCTATCTGTTGACTGCTTATTTTTTTTTAAATTCTAAAGTTGACTTGTTTGTCTGACTCAGATCAATTAGCTAAAAGCCTGGAATTTCCTCAAAGTATGGTACCAAGAAAAAAATTACAAAACGGGAGTAATTTTGTTGCTTCAAGTAAATATTAATTTTTTCGTTATTCAGAAATAAATAGCCTTTCTATTCATGTGCATTATAATCATTTCTGTCTATTAGTTTTTTTTAAATAAATTTTTATTTGTGTTGCCAGATGCATTATTTTACTCTTATGACACTAAAAAGCCCTATTAACTTATAATTAATTATTAGTACATAACTTATTATATTAGTTATATACAGGGTGTCCCTGAATTCATGGCCCAAACGTGAGGGAATGGTAGCACACACCGAACCCACCAATATTTGTCATAGAATATGTGGCTGCAAATGCAGTGAGGAGTCGGAAATGAAGGACAGACACAGAGGTTTCCAGAGTGACATTTATTGGAGATCATTACAACAAATGCCGACCCTACCAACCAGGCGGTACAATGGTGGAGTAGTGATCGGTGTATCTGCTCGTAAACTCCGGGCTTGTGGATGCTGAGAATGCTGGAGTTTGGCAGATCCAGCACTTTTAAGCCTGCCGCCTTGCCTGTGCCCCCTACCGGCACTGGGCTGCGTTTGTGGCTGCATATTCTATGACGAATATTGGTGGGTTCAATGTGTACTACCATCTCCTCACATTTAGGCCATGAATTCAGGGACACCCTGTATATTATAACCTATTAACCTTATAAAACTATTTTTTTTGTTAAATATTATATTTTCAAAAAATCCAGAATTAAATGCTGATTAATTTGGCATATAACATGCCATAATTCCTTACATTAGTTATTTGGCAAAAAATGTTCTAAAATTAAAATTTTTTTTGGCTGATCAGAGTGAAAAAAAATAGCTGGACCTCTGGAGTAAATCAGTTTTCAGGCTGGAACTGGAAAGGGTTAAGACTAATACAGAATATAAATAAATACTGATGCTACTGTTAATTATTCACAATGCTGATCAGTACAAGAAGCCACCCTTCATATCTTACATTAAAAAAACGGAAAATATCTTGAAAGATTCAGTCTAAACAGAAGTACTGTTTTTCATTATGCATTTCATCAAAATGTTCTAACAAAGTAATATTTCCAAAGACTACATTTTTGTGATCAACTTATTATAGAACATATGAAAAAAAATATGAACTTTTCAACTAAAACCAGAAACGTTGTTTGGAAACCAAGACAGCTACTCTCCAAAATCAGCCCTCTTTCCTTGAGAAATATTTTATTTATATATACAGTCTTATATATAATTTTATTTACTTAGTTAATTTCTAAGTATAAATTATTTACTTCAGCTCATGAGTTTTTCAAAAACTGCTGGAATTCATTAGGAGTTTTTTGTTGATTTTACCCTTGCTATGACATACAAAATTCTTAAATTTCCTTCGATTTTTCTGCTTCATTTAAACACTGTATTTATTTTAAAACAAATTAGCATCTGTTCATTGTGTGTTAAAATCATACAAATTGTCAGACTATTTACAAAATACAATAAAAGAGAAATACCTATTTTAAACTTTTTTTTTTTTGTATATGTCAGTATATAATATATTCCTTCTGATAATACAGGGATAATTACTTTGCTTATAAACTATGCTTTTATCTGACATGAACAACAGAAAAAAAACTTTAAAAATTATAATTTAAGACAACATACAATTTCTGATAAACAATTAGAAATAAGCACGTTACTATTTTCTTTGTAAAAACAGTTTCTTTGTGAATTTCAGTTTTCCAGCTGTAAATCAATTTCCATTGAAACAGTTTTGTGGGGGAAAAATTAAAGCTGAATGCCAAGTTAAGAAAGAGGAATTTAAAGAAATAACTTCAAACTATATACATTATGACTTTTTATAGTTGCAAAATAATATATTTTTCATACCCAATTTATCCCACATAGACAATATTTGGAATCCCATTAGAACTCTCATGTCTCCATATCTATAAAATAACAGAAATCTCTATATTAGTAATAGTTTAGCTCAAATTTGTTTTATTACTCAACATTGGCAATTTCTTATAAATTATAACTAAGGTAGCAAAATGGATTTTGGCACATTTCTCGATTTCAACAAATTTAAAGTATTTAAAGTTTAATGTCAACAATTTCACTATTTGAAATATAACTAATGATTTTGAAACACAATGACATTCAGACCAAATGAGTCTATCATACAGCTAAATGGGAACCATAAATTACATAAAAATCTTAAATTTAATGATAAAATTTATCCTTAAAGTATTATAGTGGCATTTTAAAGTACTGAATCTTTCAATTGTCAACTGTATGTGCTTTATACAATGGAACCAGAGCAGAAGTAACATCAACTTATGAAAAGTATTCTTATACAGACTGATATCTTCTATCTGTCAAAACATTGGCAAAAATATCATCTTACAGTTATCAATATCCATCACCCACATGCTCTCGGGTGATATTCTCCAAGTACACCAGTCCAACCAACAACCATTGGAATAGATATTTTTATGACAGTTGCATTAACAACAAAGTTACAAAAAAAAACAAGTTGAGCAAACAACTGGGCATTATGATTGTGTATATAATTTCAATTAAATGATATGCAAAAAGTGCACCAGGTACTACTATTTTCCCAATAAATCAACATGCAGTTCAAAATTGAGCTCATTTGTATTCTCTACTAGCACAGACTGAACTCCACTCCATAGATTTAATATGGAAAAAGTTTCAACATACACTGCTCACAAAAATTAGGGGATATTTCAAAATGAATATGAAGTGATAAAAAAAGAAGCATTTGAATTGTTTTTATTAAACAAGAACATCAGAAAAGAAAACGACAAGTCAAAGAAAGTTGTTCGATTATGCAAATGAGATGCAAAACCAACTTTGATGTTATTGGTGAAAATGCACTATACAAAAGGCTGAAGTACTGGAGTATCTGCATGTTCCCTGATCTTGAAAGTGCACATCCTGCAATTTCCCAGCCCTTGCAATGCCCTGCAACATGATTTGCCCGAATGCGAAGCCTGGAGAGCCATAGGACATCTTGAAGCTGGTCAAACAGAGGCAACAGCACTTGGAACATCCTAAAGCGTGATTAGCAGACTGTGGAATCGCTTTCAAGAGACTGGCGCAGTATGAAGAAGATGAGGGTAGGGTCGCCCACCTGCCACAACAGCAAGAGATGACCACTACTTGACCTTATTGGCAAGAAGGAACAACTGGGCATGCAATGCAACAGAGGCACAGCAATGCAACAGAGCTGCGGGGACAGTTCCTTGCTGTCACTAGTCGACGGATATACTCAGACCATACGTAATTGGCTCCATCATGTTGGACTGCATGCCCGGCGACCAATGGTATGCATTCCATTATCTGTTGAACACTGTAGAACCCGTAGAAGGTGGGCTGATGAGCATCGTCATTGGACCCATGATGAGTGGTCAACTATCCTCTTCTCTGATGAGTCACGGTTCAGTCTGCAGCCTAACAATCATCGTGTCCTGATCTGGCATGAACGAGGAACACGGGAGAATCCACGTTTCATGTGAGAAAGGGACTCCTTCAGTGGTGGTAGAATCATGGTGTGATCAGCATTGGTGGTCGTACCGACCTCCACATCATCAGAAACGGATTGCTGACCGCTATCAGATATCGAGATGAGGTCCTGCACCCTATAGTGGTACCCTATGCTGGAGCAGTTGGAAGCAACTTTCTATTCATGGACGATAATGCAAGGCCCCACCATGCGCATCTCGTCAACAACATGCTTCAGGAGGCAGGAATCGAACGCATGGACGAACGCCTTCACATTCTCCAGACCTGAATCCCATTGAACATGCTTGGGATGCACTGGGAAGACATCTGGTAAACCGTCCAATGCCTCCCACAACACTTCTTGAGCTGGAAGTTGCCCTGGAGCAAGAGTGGCAGAGGATCCCACAAGGACTGCTGGACATTCTGATCCTGTCCATGCCCCATCACTGTCAGTGTGTTTTGGCAGTCTTGAGTGACCATACACCCTACTGAACAGTCAATGTGTGCCACTCTCGTCCAGTTTGACATGCTTCTGTTCACCCCCACCAATATGTCACTTGCTACTCAATCACAACAATTGAGTTTGCATCTCATTTGCGTAATCGAATAACCTTCTTTGACGTGTTGTTTGCTTTTCTGATGTTCTTGTTTAATAAAAACAATTCAAATGCTTCTTTTTTTATCACTTCATATTCATTTTGAAATATCCCCTAATTTTTGTGAGCAGTGTATATAGCAGTACTAAACACAAATGGTGATGAAATTAGAAGAATTTGGGTGATAAGAAACTGAACTCTGAGACTACTTTTAGTTAAGACTGTCACCCTTACTCTACTACTAATCAAGAATAAATATAAACAAAATAGATTTTTTCTAGATGTTAGAAAGATTTTTTGTGTTGTTCAAGAAGTTTCAAATTGTGTAATAAAAGAAAAATCAGCAAGTTTCCCACTCAGCTGAAAATTTAAATTTTTTTTTTCTCTATTCAATCTCACTCAATTATTTATATGAGTGAAATTGTTAAGAACTTTTACAGAATTTATAAATAAAAATAAAGGGGAAAAAAATCAAGAAAAAGGGTGAAAGGCAATAGAAGAAACTAAACTCTCATACTGACAACCAGTGGCAGCTCATGACCAAAATTTTTAGTGGGGTACTTTGACTAGAATAGGCAGGGACAAGATGTAGGAAAAAGTTTGAAGAGATGCCTGATATTGAATTGAACTGTATCGGACTGGAACAATGCTCCATAATGCATGTAGTCTTCTTTTTTCAACTATTCTCAAAATGCATTATTTAGGGAAAATTTTTGGGGAAAAAACAAACTTGGGGAGGCATTTCTGCCCTTTCCAATTCAATTCAGCATTTGCCCTCCTCTATAATAATTGCTATAAACAGTGGATCCCACATAACAAAGTACTGGAAAATAATCTTCAGTTAATGAATAACCTCCAATCCTATGGGAGGTAATTCATTAAGTAGAGATTGCTCCCATTGACTTACATAACAAATTAGTTACAAAGTCACACAGTCACCAATTTTGGCCAATCAGAATGCTCCTAGGTGGACTAGGCAGGCCTCAGTCAATCAGTGATGCAAAATATGAGTTTCACTGCCTTGTTTACGTTGTTTGCTGTATTTCGCTGTGGAAATATCTTTTTTGGAGCTATCATCATCCAGTAACTTTGAAAATTCCTACACCTACATCAGCTCTAATTTCCTTGAGGTTGTTATGGAAGGAGCATCTCCTTCAAATGGACAGTAGTGGTCATAGATACGTATCCCACTCACTGTATCGGACTATTAGATTATTTGTACTTGTTCTAAGGCTCAGAAATTATATAAAATGTTACTTCAAATACTTGTTTTTGAGATGGGGGTTGGCTCAGTCAGTAGTGCATCAGGTTTGTAATCTGCAGCCCCCAGGTTTGAGTCCCACTTGTGCCAGAATTGAGATTTATTTCTGCTAACTCCCCACCCTGCCCTCGGTCAGAAAGGGGACACTGATGGGCTTGGCAAGGCTGCTGCCCATCTGATGAAAAGTCGTGGACCTCATGTAAAGGAACACCATACTCTGTAAACACACACTATGGCTTTCATAGGAGGCTTCCTTCTATGCAATGGATCTTCTTCCCCCAACTTCTCTAAGCCCTTATGTGCAAAAAAGGTGCCACTCAAATGTAAAACAACTTAACTCTCCTTCAAAAATTAATTATTTTCCTACCCCAACTTCACCATCAATCCCCTAACCCAGTCATCTTTTTAACCTAAGAAAGATTATTTTACTGTAATATTTTTATGCTTCATTTATTGACATTTTTTTTCACTATGTTTCTATTAATTTTAATCTTTTACCATGTTCTTATAAAGTTTGTCAAAAATTAGTGTTCAAATTTCATAAACTATGGTATTAAGGTCAAAAAGGTTGTGGCTTGGAAACAAATTAGGCTTTCAACACCTATTTCCAAATTCCCATATCAAAAGTTTATGGAACAAATTCAGTATGTAGGGGTCCACTGTATATGCATTTTTTCCCCTCCTTCTAAAAATATTTTAAAACACTCTTTGTGAAAAATTTGCGATATAGAGGTTTACTATTTTTTTCAACTCTGTTACAATTATAAATTTATATTTAATTATTTTACACTGATATTACTCATCATAAATTATTTTTGAACAATTGTTTCTTTTTGGTTAAAATAATTTTATAATATTAATTTATTATATATACACTCAACCCTCCATGTGCACAAGTTCCATTTGGACAAATTCGAATCAGTGTGAACTATCTTTAATGCCCCCCCCCCTTTTTTTTATATGTGAACCCAAATTCAAATATATGAGAATAAATGTTTAGCTACTGCTGTCATTATAATAACAAGAAGCTCAAGGTAAACATTTAGCTACCACTGTCATTATAATAACACTATAATAATGAGTTTAGCTGCAGCTGTCATTATAACAACACTATAATAATGAGTTTAGCTGCAGCTGTCATTACAATAACACTATAATAATGAGTTTAGCTGCAGCTGTCATTACAATAACACTATAATAATGAGTTTAGCTGCAGCTCTCATTATAATAATGAAATTTGGTTAGTTACCATTGTCATTATTAATAACAAGAAAAGACGGTTGAGATAGCCATAGTTCATTTTCTAGGAAATCATTTTGTTCACAAATGCTACATTTTTAGTCACATTTACATTACCAACTACATCAAATTATTTACATCTTGTGAACTTCAAAAAAGGGAAATTGTGCCCATAAAGGAGAAGAGGAAGCTTATTATCAGCTTCAAAAAGAAGATGGAGATAATCTCAAGGACTAGCTAGTGAAGGTGTGTTGGCCATAGAGTGTGCAAGTGGGATTAATGAATCCATGGTGTACACCATTCACTCAAAGGAGGAGACCATAAAGGCATTTGTGCAGCAGTGTAGGCCTCTGGCTGCAAAAATTATCAAATATACATGGAATTCATTGTTCGGATGCATGGAATCGATGCTATTGATATGGACTGAAGATAACCATCAAAATCACATTCTGGTTGATGGAAGCATTATCAGACAGAAAGCCATAACATCTTACAGCACTTGCAAGCTGAAGAAGATATTGGCAAGATCTTGAAGTTTTCAGCAAGGATTGGTTTGACAAGTTTCTGCAGTGCTATAAGATGCATTAAGTTCAGTAACAAAGCTGCAAGTGTAGATCAGTCTGCAGCCGACCTATACCACACAAGGCTGCTCAGCCTCATCAAGGCAGATGGCTACTCAGCAAAGTAGATATTCAATGCCAATGAGATAGGTCTGTATTGGAAATGGATGCCAACAGACATTTCAAAGAAGGAGGGGAAGGATCCAAAGTTTCTGAAGATTGTCTAACTCTATTATTCTGTGGCAATGCAGGTGATTTCAAGTGTAAACCACTATTAAGCTACAAGTCTGAGAACTTAAGGGCAATGAAAAACATCAGCAAGAGTGTTTACCTGTGCATTGGAGGTTGTCTTCATAGTGTCTGGTGTAAACTTTCTGTAGGCGATTTGATAGCTTACTACATAGTCAATATCTTTGGGGAACCTAGTCCATGTTGACATATTCTCTTATGATGATTGTAAGGTGATAAGTGAGCTTCCTCAAATGCAGTTTTGCATTTCTGTTGCAATTTCCAGCAGCAAAACACAATTTTAAAGATCTTAGTTGCTGTCGTCATTTTCTGAGAACTTATATTTTTAACTAAAAATTTAACTTATTTAAAATACTATATAGGTTAAAAACAAGTAAAAAGGTGCTTGACTGGACTTGTTTTATCCGTCACCTAATAACTTTGTCTGATGTTAATGCTACCAACTTAACTTTTTTCAAGCTAGATCTAGCTTTTTTAGCAGCTGTCTTGAAAAATTTTCAAATTGGCTTTTTTTAATAAAAAAATCTGTCATTTTCCATTTTATTAGCTGCTTTCAACATATTTCTAAATCTATTTTACCTTTAAATCATGCTTCAATTTTACAAAATAAGAAATATTTCACCTGCCCAAACTCAAATATAGGTTTCATTGCACAACAAAAGTTGCTATCTAGAGAAAATGTTGTTTTCTAAATTAAAAAAAAAAAGCTTTTTTCATACCAAAATGCTTTTAAAGAGCTTGGTCTAGCTTATTTTCTTACATATGAATTGGCAACACTGTCTAACATGCCAGTTTATGCATGGCATGTCAATACCAGACATTATGAAGACAATCTGGAATATTGTGAATGTGCCAGTCATTATACAGCAAGGGAGTGTAAAAACAAAAACTTATTATGCTGAAAATTCGGTAAATATTCCATTCATAGCAAATAACAGTACCTGTATAGAATTTATTATAGACCCCAAACATGAAATTTTGATTTAAAGATGCTCAGTTGTTTTACTAAACAGAAAAGTATTTAAGATTCTTGTAGTCTGTGTAACGTCTAACAATTTATTAACAGTGAATTTTATAAATTAAAGTAATTATTATAATTTCATTGTGCTTGTAAATATATTTTCACCACTGATTATGACACACCATTGTAAGATTTTGAATCAGTAAAAGCTTTTTTATTCTTATTCTAAATATTCGATATATCTGATATATTTAATAATCTACTTAGTAAATCAATTTAGTCATTATCAAATTTTACTGTCAAGCTATAAATAAATTAGATTTTAAAGTCACCATACACACATTTATACAAGTAAACATTTATGTTTGGATAACATTTCTGGAAGTTGCTTACTTCTCAATAATTTTTTCTTTCTTCACATCAGAGAATGTATCTAACTGCAGTGCAGGTTGAGTTAGAAATGCAACTGCCAAGGTAAAATAGTTGCTCCAAAGCTATAAGTGAAAAGTTTTTTAATAAAAAACAAATCTTGAATTATTAAAATCACAGAGGATATGAAAAATTTTACTTAGGGCAAAGTATATTCATTGGTAAAATTCAATCAGCTGACAAGTATAATATTGTCAATATTCTGTTCCCACTTTTTTAATATCTGCACTAACTGCAATATTAAATTTTTGAAAATAACAGATTTGTTTCTCTATCAGAAATAATTAGTGCCACAAAGCATTTCATTCAAACCTTTAACACTAAAATTAAAGAAATATTAACTCCCTATAAAAAATTAACCCTTTCAATCCCCGTGTGCACATATGAGAACATTAACTATAAACCATATTTTTGACTAATATAAATTTTTTAAATAAAATGCTTTTTTGAAAATTGTTTACCATATGAGATCATATAATAACAATAATATTGTGCTCCAAATGTTACTACTTTAACCCAAATCACTTCAGGACTGAAAAGATCAAAAATTAATACCCATGTTTTTCAACAAATTATTTATTGAACGAAGCAAAAATCGATAAATTTCTATTCCAAACTATAATAACATAGCTGCCTCATGTGCAAGTGGTTAGCATGCTTGCCTACTAATCCAAGGAACCTAGGTTCAAGCCCTGGTAAGGAATGGATGTTTTTGTCTTTCTGCTGAGATTTTGCCTTCTTCACAAATCTCCTCTATGGTGTATTAAACTGACAAGCTCCTGTCAGACCTCTGTGGAAAGCAGCTGTTTAAGGAGGTTTTTTTATATATATATATAATAACATATCCATTTTATTGAGCTATCACTTTTTTTTGTTGCATTCTTTCTATTTTAATACTCCATTCTCATCTGAATCCACAAACAACATTAGTCAAAATTTTTTATCAGCCATAAATCATGATATATAGATCATTTTCCCAGTAGTTATTGTTTTTTGCTTGTTTTAATTCCTGTTATGAATTTTACTTCATATAACCAAAAATATTTACAATATAAGGACTAGAACTTTGAAGTATTAAGAGGATATCAAAAGAGTTTTTGCAATTAACAAAGCTTGTTATTAATTTTAAAATGTAATTTGCCCTTTTTATGGATAAATAAAAAAAAATTCCCGTACTTCATAGTTTATTTCATTTGAAGTAATAATTCAAATTCTGGAAGAATGTATATTTCCTCTGGCACATAAGGTAATCTCACATTCAAAGAGAATGAAGTTTTTCATTTATTTACCTTTTCACTCCTTAAAGGTTTTAATTTAAACTAATGGATGATGGGGGGAAATGCAAATAGTAGCATTTTATTTGCAATCATACAACAAAAAAAGTTGCTCTTCTCACATCTTTCTGAGAAAAGGGGGCAGATTGTTGCTGCCAGGCAAATATCTCTTGACACTCTACCACTGAAATTATAAATTTTTACCATAAACAGATCACCTGCATCATTCATTAAAAGTTTTGCCATTTCCATATTTAGTGACATATAATGATGTAAATTAAAAGTACTTAAGAATTTAAAAAATGCAAATTATATTTTATTAGTACCAATCGAACTAAAAAAAGTTTTCAATTATATTTTTAAACAAAACAGTTGCCTTTCACACCCACCCTCGACTTAAAGGGTCAACTCGTTGTTGCCAGTGATCATTATATTCCACCACCAAAATTCTAGCATAAATACATCGTTTGCAATATTTGCTTGAAATTTTGGAATTTCAATTTTTTTCTACAATTAGACAGCATAATTAAAGCTTTTGGGAGATTAAAAAATGTGAATCATAATATTTCATTAATATCCAGTCAACCCAAACAGAATTTGCATTTTCCCACACCCCTGGGGGTAAGTAAGGAGTAAAATTATTGTTGCCAATGGAAACTTCATGACTTTCACATTCCACCACCAAATTTTTAAAGCTGCAATTAGAGAACTCTCTTAACTTACCTCAAAATATATATATATGTTAAAACAAAAAAGTTGCATTTTGCAACCCCCTGGGGATAAAGGTCAACTCATTGTTGCCAATGGAAACTTTATGACATTCACATTCCACCACCAAAATTTTCCAATTTCTAGCATTAAATACATTGTTTGCAATATTCGTTTGATTATTGGAATTTTTAACTTTTTCCACCATTACAGGACACAATTATAGCTTTTGGGAGATTCAGAAAGTGTAAATCATATTATTTCACCAATACCTATCCAACCCAAAAAGAATTTTTATCTCTACAAACAAAAAAGTTGGATGTCTACAAATAGGCGACAAAGTGAACAGATTACCCTCACTTTTCTTTTTTAATGAGGTAAAAATACATTGGTCATCAATTTTTTTAAATAAATATTTGTATTATAATCTTGAGTATTGAAGAAAAATTGTCATTGGCAAGTGGGATACAAACTGATGACCTACTGATAATATGTCAAGTACTCTACCAGCCACTAAACAAAATCTCCACTACTGATGACTATAAGCTTTATAAATATCACAAAGTTCTCTGTTATGGAGCAAATAAAGTTATTGAACATTTGCCTTCAAATGATTTGCATTACAAAAAGTTATAAGGTGCAAAACTGAGAAGCTTTTCAGAACAAGGACAGTTCTCCATCTTTAATGAGGATGGTTGTTTAAAAACTTCCATGGACATGTCATGAAGGGTGATTCCAATATCTCAGTTACAAGTGGTGATGGGCAACCTCATCTCTTACTGCTTCATGGATGATGGTTCAGTAGAAAGTAAAAATACATATGCTAGCAATGTGATATACTCTGCCTATGGCAGATGTGCACTGAATTATCAGCTTGGCAGCAGTTGTTAGTTTTGGCTGATATCTGATTGGTGCTCTGTGAATTTTTCTTGTAGCAAACAAATGGTTTTTTCACGTAATAAGTAAAGGGATTGTCCAGCTATAGGGAAAATCTGTACACCCCTGATTTTTGGAGGAGGATAGACTTTATACCATGGAGTCAGGCATTAGAAGTAGTTTTGACTATAACTGAAGAGTTTTATTGGAAAAATACTCTTGGCTGTATATATTGGATTAGTCTGACACAGCCTAAGTGGGATTAGTCTGACAAAGCCTAATGTGATGTTAAAAAAAACATGTCAAGTAACACTCAAAGATGTGCTGACCTATCCAATACATATAACCATGAGTGCTTCACTGACCAGATACTTTAATTACAGTCAAAACTAGGTAATGTTGGTATAAATAGGTGGCCTACAGGTATTTAAAAAATAAATAAATACCCCCCCCCCCCCCTAAGCAGCAGCTTGCCATAGAGGTCTGAAAGGAGCCTCAGTTTATATGCTATTGTAGAAGGTCTGTGAGGATGGTGGTTTCTCAGTAGAAAGACAACACAAACATCCATGTCTTACCCAGGGCTCGAACTCAGATCCCTTTGATGATCAGCAATTCCAGAGTGATCCCAAACATTGCCCAATCTAGTGAGCAAAAGGTTTGCCTTTAATACCACAAGCATCATTAAGAGGGACATCTTTGGTGGAGGTAGTACCATAGTTTTGGTACCTTTCTTCTTGATCATACTTCTATGTTTTTCTAAGTGATACCTTGGCTGTACTAGTGATGTGGTTATGAAGCCCTAAGTAGTAGTATCATATGTAGGTGCAATAGGAGAAAATTCCAGCCTGCAGAACAATAATGCCCAGACTAGCTGACAAATATCTAGAAGTGAATACCATCACCCATGTGAATGGCTAACTTGTTTTCCTGACCTCAATCTTATAGAGCACAACTGAGATTCTCTAGGGAAACAAATTGCACTTTTCCAGTACTCTGTCAAAATCCTCCAGAAGCTTAGACATGTTCTGGTGGAGCAGTAAACATTACTACCCCTAACACTCCTAGATAATCTTCATTTAATCATAAAATGTTCATTAACTTTGTAGTGCTTTGAACATGAAAACTAAAAGAACTGCAGAACCTTACCTTGAAGTGAGTAACAAACAGAATAGGGTCATTTTATTACAGAAAATATAATTTGTTATTTTTGATGGCTAATTTAGAAAATCAAATAGCTATTTTTATTTAAAAAAATAGTCATTTAAATTTTTGCAAATTTTTTATTTGAAAAAAAGAAATCAATAAAAAATTTGCAGCAAAGATTTTTGGAATGTAGTGTCTTCTATCACTTTAAGAGTTAACAGCATGAGGCATCACTGTAAAGCATATACTGCCATAAGATGTAATCTGTTCCCAAACTGCATTAAGGGTTTTCCTTTACAATTCCATGCTGAACATAATATTTAATCTTATGATTTTATAATAGAGAGGAATTTTGTATCCCACTTTAAAATGCATTAAATACAACAAAAGACATGTTGATACCAACATGGTTATATTCATCATCTATTTGTTGGGACATTAAAGACATTCTTAACTTTTGCATTAGAAAGTGGGTTTTCCTCACACATCACTGATTCTAAAACACTTAGAGTCAACAAATTTTAATTTATTTAAGCTACCAATTATTAAACTGAATTAACTTGTTTTCTGTTGCACACTGAAAAAATGGATAGGTCACTAAGATTCTAGAGTTCATGACAATACCAGCAGGAAATCCATTAGGCAGCTGTTAGTGATAGATTGGAGTTTTCAGTTTAGACCATTGAACATTATTTTTATCCGTAATTTGCAAAAATCACACTAAACTTGCATCTGATACAGGTGTGTGTGTGTGTGGGGGGGGGGTACTTAAATATGTCCATAATGGCACTGAATTATAACATGGGAATTAATGTATTTTATTTCATAATACATTTTAAATAAATTTCCTTAGTTAAAAATAAAGAGTATAAATTCCTAAAATAATGTGATAATAAAGAACAGCAATATTGCATGCACTTTTAATATTGTTCAGCATAATTTCTGCCAAATCAACCTTTGTCTATCGAAATTGAATTTATTTGTTATCAAATTGATTTGTCTAACGAATTATATTTGTCTCTCGAAAACAGCTTGCCAATTTCAGTTTTATCAAAATGGTTGCTGATACAAACAAAAATTACTTGTTTTAATTACACATAATTTTATACTTACTAATGGTTCATGCAGTAATAATTAAATATTTACAATTCTGATGACTTAAAATAACGTTTCCTAAAAATAAATGCAATTTAAACATTAAATATGCATTCAAATGCAATATTTTCCAAATAACTGATCATGAGCACAAAAAATATTGTGCATGTTTCTGTACCAAAAGACTAGATAACAGAAATTTTTTTCCCCTTATGTAAACTTTAGTTTTTTTTACATAAAATTCCCCAATAATTTTTACATATATTTTTGTGAAATTTTCTGAAATTTTTAAAAAGCTACTAAAATTTATTTAAAGGAATAGTAACTTTCTATACAATGAGCAAGAAATTTAGAAGTTTTTGTAATATACATTTCCCACACAAAAATGCACACACAGATTGTTTGCAGATACAAAAATAAAGAACATCATATTTGCATTCAATAAAGTTGTAAATGTGGAATGATTAGTTATTGCATTGAATTATTTTTCACTTATCCTCTGGCATAAAAAAACAAGTTTAGTTCATCAAAAGGGTAAATTCTGAACACTAACTAAAACTAAACCACTTCAAACCTAAAATAAGATGACTTTTAGAATTTTAACTGTTCTTCTATCATGTTACTGTAAATTATGTTCTATATCAATATTTCATTATTGTTAAAAGTACAGTGATACAAATTTATATGAAATCTGTGAAGCTAACCTGCTCATCAAATGCCAGTCCATCAAGGAAATCAGTTGTCAATGGTTGAGAAAATTCTTGCAAAGCACAAAGAATTACACTGTAAGAAATAAATTGTATATTAACATAAATGTATTATCAAAATTAATAACTTTGAGCTGGAATTACCTTTTTCTGATTAAGATTTTTTTATCTGCTATAGAGATAACAAACAGCAAAACTATTATGAAAAGTACTTCTTGGGCATGGATGGAATTGACAGCCAAGTGACTATTATATCTGATGCAGAAGAAACTGTGTGTCAAGTGTTCATGTAAGAATTGGGTGACCTTTCATGGCTGGAAGAGAAGGTGAAAGGTGTGGTAGAAGAGCTTTACATGGGAGTATTATTTTATCTTGCATGAAAAGGATAACCAATGAAGTCTCCATTCTGTTTTCTGAGAAAAGCTACAGAACCATTTCTTATCCTTTAGCTGGACACTTTGAAGTGGATATGGGGGATGCTGAGAGTGAGGCAATAACTTCATAACAGGCCAGTATCTGAAATTTCTGATACTCTAGTGATTTCAAAAGCATGTTGATAGGCTATACTGTAGATAACCTTTAACTGGACTATTCAGAAGCCAATCAGTGTAAGTTACTGATTAGCTATTCTGAGATATTGAAGGTTTACTAAAATCAATGCATAGAATTCTAAAAGAACAACAAAATTGGTGATGCCACTTACAGAAAACTAATTTAAATACTGACTTACTTGACTGTGCATCTGAAAATATAGCCCATACAGACGCAGTCTGCCATACAAAATAAGAAATCCACATTTTACTGACTTACACTGATAGGCTTCTGAATAGTCCAATTATAAGTGTTGTACATGAAGTACAAGTGATTGTCACCTTGTATTTTTGGCCTGAGCATGGTATGTTCCACCTACAGGAAATATGCATTAACACCCCCTCCACATGTAAATCTAGTGATATGCAAGGTTTGAGAAGCCATGCCAAGAGTAATTTGCTTTACACAGTTTCAGTATTATTCTAAAGTCTATCCAAATAATCTAATATACAAATATTCTAAATAAGACTATACAATAATAAATGATTTATATGTACTATAAAATAGATTCAAATACGATTTAAGGATTCTGGTCTTGATGAAAAATCTACTCCTATTTTTCACTTATTTTGTGGGCTGCCTACAATAAGTGGATGATTACACAAGATTTTACATCATATTAGTTTGTCAGAAGTTAAACTGATTTAACTCCAAAATTTGCATACCATTTATGACATGTTAAATGTCAGGGCCCAAATAATAGCCTGTGCTTAAATTGTAGCTAGGTAATAGCAAAGGATTTGTAAATAGTGGCTGGATCTCAAACAGGGATGCTAGACAGCCCAGAATCTGTGGAAATGTCACACACAGCATCAATTTGCTTTGTGTCCCCCACTAACCTCTTCAAATGTCCCACAAAATTCCTTCTCATTGAGTTGGTTTTATTTTTTACCAATCTTCCAATTGCTTTTTGCTCATCATTTGTCAGTTTGTGGATTTGTCAAAAAAGTTGTTCCACCATATCTTTTGAATGTAATGCAGAAACTTATGATTTATGTGTCAAATGAAAGCTTGTAATGTGGAGAGTGTCATAGGCTCTAAAACATTGACCCCACGTTTTCTTCCCCCTAAAAAACGAGAAATATGAAAATAATTGTTCCACTGCATCTTCAAAACAGGAGTGCAGAAAGTAACAAGTTGTATATCAAATGAAAGCTTGTGATGTGGGGAGCATTGCGAGTAATGAAAATATACTCTTCATGGTTTCTTCCCTCCTAAAAATGGGAAATATGAAAGTCATTCTTCTACTATGTCTTCTGAACATGAGGGCCTACAGCTACAAGTTAGGTAATAAATGAAAGCTCATATGATGACCATCATAAACTATTTTTAATTTTGCCCCCACCTGATAAAAGGAGTGGGGGCAAAATTTTGTGGGGATCAACCTTAACGAGTTCTATTTTAAATTAAAGCTTGTAATGTCTCCAATGGAATGGGCTACCTCAAATACGACTTCAGAAAAAGAGGGAGGAAAAATGTGGTCGATATTTATGAGTCCTATATTAAAGTTTCTGAAGGTGGGTGTTTTTATTGACAAAGAAAAAATATTAATATATATAAATATTGCCATTAGTCGAATGGTGCATTAAGCTTTGGCCCTGTGTATAGGAGAGCCATACCCAGTGCACATTAAAGGATATACTGGATGGCCATGACAAGAGGCTACTGTCTGTTTCTTAACAGCTGTCCAGTGGGTTCACTTCCCCAAAACTTCTCAGAGCCTTATGCCCTTGTGACCTGTCATTAACCTCAATGTGTGCAAAAAAGTGCTGCTCAGAAGTAAAACAACCCAACCCATAATTTTTTTTCAAATATATAAAATTTTAGAATTTAATTCATCTCCAAGCTCTACACACTACTAATTTTTTTCTGTTTGTTTGAGAATCATATGACCTAAAATGGACCAGTCACACAGCATCTAAATAACACTAACTTGACAAGGGAGGGGCAGAGGTGGCTCAATTGGTAGCATGCCAGGCTCGTAATCTGCAGTTCCCAGGTTTAAGTCCCAGCTAAGCGTGTTGAGATTTATCTCCGCAAAACTCCCTACCCTGCTCACAGCCAATAGGGGACACTGATGGGATTGGAAAAGCTACTGTCCATCAGATGGGACATTAAGCCATGGCCCAGTGTGAGAAAGGGCCATAACCTCTGTGCATTAAAGAACACACTGGATGGCTTTGAAGGAGGCTACCACATCTCCCAACAGCTGTCCAGTGGGTTCCCTCCCTCAACCTTCTCCAAGTCCTCGGAGTCCTTGTGACTTGGTCATTTAGCCCATTGTGTGCAAAAAAAGTGCCGCTCAGAAGTAAAGCAACCCAACCCTTGATAAAGGAATAAGCTATTTTGTAGTCTGCTGAATGAACAATAAACTGGACATAGTACTAATTGCAACTTTGTTTATGTGCACTACAATATATTTCTATACATTTGATCTTTCAGCAAGCTGACCCTTAAACTGCATCTTAAACTGAATCACTATATAATGTTTTTATCCTAACTACTGATAGTTCTTTACCAAGAAAATATTTCAAAAATGGCTATTTTAGGTACTATTTTTTTTCTTAGCCACACACAAATGCCAGTTATGAGAGTAGGATTCAAAATCTATTTGAGTCTAAATCGCACCCTAATTTCTGAAGGCTAGATTACTAATAATAATGTGTGGCTTAGATTCTAGTACAAGTATATAAGTATTTTAAAGTTTCATATGAGTAAATATATTATACAATATAGTTAGTTCTTAATTTATTGGCTTTAATTTTTTTATCACCCTATCACTTTACAGTGAGACACAAAAGTTTTGAATACAGTGGAATATTGGTTATGTTTTTCAGGGGACCATAATGGATAAAAAAAAACATAACTGTGAAACATGTATAAGAAAAGGGTCAACAGGTGCAGTCCTAATTTCTTAAAAATTAAGTGTATAATTCATTTGTGCAGTCGACTTTGACACTTAAGAGATTTAATGAATATAATAACAATAAAGGAATTAATATATTTCCCAAGTGACAAGTACTATCTTTTGCAAGATAGCATTTAAATTTCTAATGTATGAAACATACATACATGAAAAAAAAGATACCATGTGAAATGATAAATAGCAGGTAAGGAAAGCACAGAAATTCCATCTTGAAAAAACAAACTTTTCCCATATGATGTAACTTATATGAGGTGTGAAACAAAGCAACACTATGTCAACAAATTTTTATTATTGAAGAATTACAGAAATCAAAGGTTGTCCTTATCAGCATACTCTCTGCTGGCCCTAACTAACTTCATTTTTTACTTCCATGCTTCAAAACATTTTTGGAAGTTCTCATTGGCAATGCTTTTTAGATGCACTGTCACATGCCTTTTTATATGCTTCAAATCATCAAAGCATGCACCTTTCATCTCCAAACAGATATTCCACTGTTGTGATTTCGTTTTGGGTCAAAAACTGCTACACTGATAATGCTGAATGAGAATGAGCATTATTGGGGTGAACACATTGTGTTCAATCATGCATTTTCCAGCAAGGGCTTTAACATGTCTTACACAGACACTATTCACCAATTTGAATATGATAACCATTATCAGAACCAGAAAAATCCAGCAAAAATCAGGAAACGGATCCATTTGTTGGTGAGGGAGTATGACATAAGCTATACATGAGCTCATTTTTTTTTCCACACCTCGCATATGTAAAAAATATGTAAATTTTTCAGTAAATTATTCAGTGAAATATAATGGATAAATGTGAAAAATACAAAATTATTTAGGCTTAATTGAAATAAAATAACATTGAGAGATATGAAAATTTTCCAGGACTGATGTAAATTTACTTAAAAAACGTAATTGAGAAATGTATAAACTATGTTGCACTGTAAAAAAAGATCATATAAAAGACTTACTGGTTGGTCAACATCCTCATGATAATCCAGTCTGGTGGGAAAATATCTTGTTTAACCAAATCATGAAACACAACAAATACATGAAGCAAAAACTCTTTTAGCTGCCGTTTGTCTCTTCTTTGTCTAATATCGCCAAACTTTTCCCACAAGTGGCAGTACTGTTGGTCTTTCATCATACGTAATAATGCTACTAGGCAGGCAACAAGTGGTCCCTGAAAGATATTAAAAGCAATTCAATAAACATTAGATTAAAATAACTATGTAAAAAAATACAGTTTAATATTAGAAATCCTAAATGCTATTTGATACTTTGTTTCCTAAAATTTTTTAAAATTATATTTCAATTACATATCCATTAAGAGCCTGTTTGTTTTGACTTTTTTTTATATATGCATTTTGTTACAGAAGAGGCTATTAAAACAGAATGTGGCAAATGAAATGTGTCAATGTGCATGTATATGTTCCTGTTAGTGTGCATTCTCTTGGCGACCGACCATCTAGATTCTACACATTTTTCCCCTATGTCCAATAAGCAGGGAACCACTAGTGCCTCTGTCATAGAGATTGAATAGGAAAATAAAATTATATATTAAATCACTGATGCCCAACATTTTAGGCTCAGGGGCTACATAGCTTGTCCAAAACTCCCAGCAAGGCCCTTCCCTCCAACAACTTAATGAAACTCATGGACCATAACTGGGAGAAAACTTTCTTAAAGAGCCTTCATGGGTTTCTGAAAAAAGCTTTTCATGCTTACCAGATCATGCAAGCTATTGGTTGGCTATCACAGTATTAAAATATAATTGCAGTGTTTATCCTGTCTTTCTTCTTGATTGTGGTGTTGCCTTCTGTCAATGGCAAACAAAGTTTCTTTCACGGACCTGGACAAGCAAATAGAGAATATAAAACATCCTGGTTGGTGGTATCTCACCATGGACAACTCATTACTAGTTATGCCTCTGATTACAATGGCATTACAAGTGATATAAATACCAATACATGCAATGAAAGAAAAACAGTTCAACAAATTTTGCAAAATGAAGTTTCAGGACTACCTCCATACCAAAAATGCTTCCTCCCAAATGCGTGAAGTATTTTCCAATCCAGTAAATGTGCTAGTGTTTTACCATTGGTACACTGAAGTCTACTGACAATTGAGGACTTATGGCAAATTGTTTCAAGTGCAATATTTGATTTTTAAAATAATATATGCCCATGGACAGTTCAGAACAGGGACAGTGGACTAGTTGTAGCAAAATTTTAATGCATCCTGGATCTTGTAGGTATTAATTCTTCAATCTTATAAAACATCAGGTACAATACATTATAGCCAACAATGAATTTTCATTTATGTCATAAAATGGGCTGGACAATTCATATCTTAATTTTAAAATAATTAAAAATAATTTCAAGGAGTTCAAAATAAAAGTTTTGGTAGCTTCCTATGTAAATCATATGTATATTACTGCACCACCTTATACAAGTATATCACATTGTTTTGCAGTGACACTGCAACTACTGGGGTCAGGCTTCAAGGTCTGGGAAGAATAATCACTTGTTTGTCTTAACCTACAGATAGGCTAATAGCTTTGAGAGTCTGATCACATATTTAAAAAAAAAAACTTGCAAATCACAATGCTTTTTATTGAGCATAGCAGTCTTGAAATTTCAAAATATGCAGAAAAAGCATCACTGGATAGTACATTAGTTAATATATAAAATGAGTGAAAATATGTAATTCTGTATGTCTATGCTTCTTCTTATATAAAAATGCTTTGTTTTTATTAAACCAAGTGTTAAGGTCAGGCAGGTTGTGATTCAGTTGATCTGAATGGTTGCAGTCTTGAGCAGGTGTCACAGTTTAATTACCTTGGGAGCTATGTAACTGATACTGGTGATGTGCGGCATGAGTTTAACAGACGAATAGGGATTGCTGCCGGGACTTTTAAGAATCTATGGAGATTGTGGAGAAATAAGCGTATACACCTAAAGACTAAAATTAGACTGTATAATAGTTTGGTTCTTTCTAGGGTTAGTTATGGCAGTGAAACTTGGGCACTTTGTAAACAAGATAACAGGAAACTAGATGCTTTTGATTCTAGATTCTTACACAGTATCTTGGGCATTAGGTGGTTCAACTTTGTAACTAATGATGCGGTTAGGCAAAGGAGTCTGCAACCTCCTTTAAGCAGCATATTGTGCAGAGAGAGACTCCGCTGGTTTGGCCATGTTGCCCGTATGGATAATTATAGATTGGCGAATAAGGTTATGAACAGTGTGCCTAGAGGCCTCAGAAGGAGGGGGAGACCTAGGATGCGATGGGCAGACAATGTCAAACAGGACCTTGTTAGAATTGGTGTGCAGTGGCCGGATGCAGCAGATGTAGCTCAGGACAGATATGCTTGGAGAATTAAACTGCACGGTCTGGTTGGACCTCCGTAGCCCATGGCTGCTTGAGGATGATGATGATGATGTTAAATGAAAATTTTCAATCGACATAAAATAAAAATAGGATAAAAATGTGATTGCAGTTCTAAATATCATTCTATTACAGAGAGGGATTTGAGATTTTAACACAAGACAGGGGACATCTTTGTACAAATTTTGGGATTGTGTGCTCAAGTATTTGGGGAATTATAGGGGTCTGAAATTTTTCAAAAATGATATAAATCTGTTTCAAGTTTGCATAATATTAAGGTCTTGCCAATAATGAATGAAGCCAGCCACCAGTGCATTGGACAGCTGCCAAAGTTTTTGCTGCCAAGAAAGATTTGCACTATTGAATGTGCCCAAGCACCACCTATAGATTTTTGTAAGCTTTGTTTGCAGCTTCTGTAATCTAGTAAGGTTGGGTTATTTTACCTAAGAATGGCTTTTTTCCACAAAATAGGCTAAATGGCCAAGTCACAAGGATCCCGAGGACTTAAAGAAGGTTAGAGGAAGGGGACACACTGGACAACTGTAGGAGACAGATGATAGCCTCCTGTTAAGACCATCCAGTATGTTCTTTATCCCTTTCAGTACCATACTGGCCCAAAACAGCCAAGATTTTAAGCTGACTCATCCAATCAATGCTATTTCTTCCTCTTCACTACCTCCTCTACCTGTAGTTTGGGCTGGTATGGTAGTGAAAGAGTTAATATGCCCAGGATATCACTCTCCTGCACACAGGGCCGTAGCTTTATGTCCCATCTGATGGACAGCAGCCTTTCCAAGCCCATCAGTGTTCTCTTTCTGACCAAGAACAGGGTAGAGGTTTAGCAGAGATGAATCTCAATCTGGCACAGGTGGGACTCGAATCTGAAAACTGAAGATTACGAGTCTGTCATGCTACTGACTGAGGAAACCATTGCCCCTCTAGTATGGTAATTTTGATAATGGGCTTCCTGCTGTATAGGAATGCTTCATTCCATATAATGAGTTTCTCACTTGTTATAAGTTAAATAGAGAGGGCTGAAGATTCCTGTAGCTTCAAGCAAGTTTTATTCATTTTATATATAAAACAGTAGGCTTTTCATACATAATGGAATCTCATTAATTTAATGTCAGGCACACTTAGCTACAGCTATAATTGAAAATACATTTGATAAAGGCCTTTCATGTTGGATCATTCAAAACAATTTTCTTTAACCCTGAATTTTGATTTAATGTTTTTCTACATTTTAGTAATATATGGCACACATTTAACTTTTTTTGGTACAAAAAAGTATAAGCAAAAATAATAAAAATTATCATACAGCAACTGAAGAACTTCTGTCAATATCTTTAACACAGCATATCAGTGTTTCCAAAAGTACTAAAACCATTATCTCCAATTCTCTTGCAACAGAACGTGGTGTGAACTGAGTTCCCGAATGCTGTTCCAATTCATGATGTAAATAAGTGAGCATATCTCCAAGAATGACTGCACAGGTATGTAACTCTTGCTGCTGAGACATATGGTTCTTCAGATGTCTTGTAAATACATCTAACAATTCTACTCTTGAATCTGAAAAGAATTAGTTCAATGCCTAAATTATTGCATACTAATTAGAACATTAGACTTATTCAAACAATAGGAATAAAAAAACTTGTTTTCAGGTAAAAAGAACTTTTAATAATGTGCTATTCAAACACTCTTCAGTTTTTATAGTACAGTATTTTTATAGCCAATAAATATTCCATTTGCACCTTAAAGGAAATCACTATATGCACAACTGTATATTATAAAATAAACTGGTTGAATTAGTAATTACAATAGTTTGTACTGTAGTAAATGATATCTGGTACAATGCCATCATGTATAAGACAGTAAGGTAAACACAAAACTATTGATTTAGTCATAAATAGCCCTAAAGATTTAAAGTAAAAGACAAATATATATATTTTTTTTGTCATTCTAACCCTTTTGAATATATTATATTATTTTTTTGTTGCAAAAAGTGTTAAGGTAGAAATAAAATTCAAATGCACAATAGTAAGCTGCATCCTTTTCCATGCAAATGCACACAGACTTGCTGCATCAAAAATTTTATAAATTTTTTAATTCATATAGCTATATATTTTGCCAACTTTCTACACATCAAACTTAAGTTTAATCTTCATCAGTGGTAGGTAATAGCTGGAAACACGCTTTCAAATATTTAGACATTTAACGACTCATTTGGAACAAGATAACACAGTGTGAATAAAATCTGATGTTCACACTTATGTGTATGCTTTATATATCACTGGCACAAGATAAAAAAAAAATTACAAACTATTTCTTTTATGGTTTTTATAGATTTTCCTCCTGGCAACTTGGATGCAAGAAATGCCAGGTAATACTCTATCTTGTGCATTAACAAACTTTCACAAGAATTAAAAAAAAAAGCATAAAAAAATTCGCTTTTTATAATTTTGATTTCATGTTGGTCTTTTATATAAATAAAAATATCCAAAGAGGAATCCAGATCTATATAAAGTCCAAATATGAAGAATAAGCAAAATAATATAAAATATGTAAATACATGTATGCAAAGTATTATATGCATTTTTAAAAACAATATATTTTTTATAATTTTTTATTTTAATTTATAAAAAGAAGGTAATACATAAAGGACAGGGATGACCTAGAAGCTATATTAGGCTTGTCTTGGTTTCTCATACAACATACAAACATTTACACAAGGATATGCCTGCTGGTTTCAGTAGTCAAATACACTAACCCAGTAACCTCAAATATTCTTTGAAATAAAGGATTACAAGCTAGAAAAATGTAAACTCTAGTTCAAAATTAAAAATATAAAATGATCTTTGGCAACTTTCTTTTGAGAACTAAATGGAAACTTTAAATTCTGTCACTAGCACTTGTTACTAGTGACTAAGGTGTATATTTGTAAATCCCAAGCACTTTCACTCAGTCTCATTTGACTCATTTGCAATCTCAAATAATTTGTTCAACTGACAACTTTCCTTTCAAGCATGAATGGCAAATTTTAAATTCCTACTGCTTGTTATTAGTGGCCAAAATGTACATTTGTAAATCTCTGGTATAAGCCATACTTGTACTTCTCCAAATCAAATAGCAAAGGGCAAGCCACATAATTCTACTTCAGAAAAATATATCACACTTTTCGCAATAACATTTCCCACTAATGAAACAATTTTTTTTACCAAAATTACAATTAAGTATAGATAAAATCTACAGAGTATTGAAAAAATATTAACACATCTTATAATACTGTATTTAATACATTTTATTTTAATGCAACAGTTATTCATCAAGGGCTATTCATAATATTCTTTAATAGCATTGTAGGCTGTGGAAAGTGCTCTCAGAAGCCATGTTATTAATCCTAAGTTAAATTCACAATAATATTCAGGGCTAATTTTAATTTACTACATATTTAACAAAAAGTCTCACCAGTATTTTGGAAAATGCGACTTTTGACAGTGTCATGAATACATTGAAGTTTAGCTTGAATAAGTGAAATAGGAGGATCAGCTGGCAAGCAGTCAATGGTGAGCTTTACTACTTTTGCAACTTCTTGCACTGGCAACACTTTCAGCAACTGCTCATAGATCTGCCCAAAGCTGCTTACAAGGGCAATCTAAAACAAAACAGTTTTTATTGATAATGTAAAAATTTACTACTCACAATATATTTATTATTAATCATTATACAGTTCTATAATTTCGATATTTATAAAGGAGGCATGGAAGAGCACATAGGACAATGAATAATAAAGCCTGCTTTTTAAAATAAAATATAAAATGTTTCTTTTACTATTTCAGGTCACCCAACAACAAAAACTTCTAAATATATTCATTGCCACAAATTTCAACTATCAAAAGATTATAAATGCATAATATTGCTAAATGTGAATCACATGACATTAGCTCCTCAAGTAGATATTTTTTAATTCAATAGAGTTTTGATATATTCATCTATTTTGCTATGTACATCTTTGAATTATATGGATTTCCCTCACCTTAATTTTTACTAATTCACTGGAGGAAAATATACACATATTATTCCAAAAAACATAACCTAGTTTAAAACTTATATATATTTACTGAAATACATGACAAAAAATGATTTTGGTATATCTGGGCTTTCCCCACTTTGAACAAGAAATTGATATTAAAGGTAATGATTTAAAGGGTTTAAAGGTTAGATTTCCAGACATTCTTCATGCTAGAAGGCTACATGTTGTGGTCTGAAGGTAACTGAACTGCCATGTAAGGTTCAGGTGGCAATCCTTCTGCTCCAGCATCAATGTCTTCACCCCTTCTGAGAAAGTCTGGAAGAACATCAGAAACCTGACGGGGAAGCCAAGCCACAGCCTGCCCTCCCTTTCCACAACCTTGTTCTGTCCCGTGGGGAGGATTTAGCCACCACTGCTAATGCCTTCTTGTGGCACCTCTTCCCTTCTTGCCCCACCAGTGACTGATAAGGATACAACTCAGCAGCCCTGCTCTGGGATTGAGCCTTGCTATAATGATCCTTTCACCTTACAGGAACTAACCTCTGCTATTGGGGCTTCAAGTGCTCATTGGCCTCAGGCCCTGACAATGTCAGCTATACTCAGTTAGCTAACCTGTCACCTGAGGCTCTGTTTATGCTTATTAAAGTCTTCAAACATTCCTGGACCACCTGTACAGTACCTGATTCATGGAAAGCAACACACATCATACCTATCTTGAAGCAGGGAGAACCCACCACTGAGCTGTCCTCTTAGAGACTCATTGCTCTATCATCTTGCCTCTGCAAAATCTTAGAGAGACTGGTCTTTGGATGCCTAGAATGGTATCTAGAGTCCAAAGGACTCCTCCCCAACAGCCTGTTGGGTTTCTGCAAAGGAAAGTGCATGTCTGATAATCTTATCGACTTCACCTCCGCTGATGATCAGGCACTGGGACAGACTACAGTGACTGTCTTCTTCGACATTCAGAAGGCATTTGACTCCCTGTCCCACATGGATATTCTCTGCAGGCTATGTGATCTTGGCCTCAGAGGCAATATCATCCACTGGATCTCGGCATACCTCTCCAACAGGACGGTTTGTGTGAAGCTGGGCAACACACTCAGTGCCTCCCACACTATCAATCATGGAGTACCTCAAGGGGGTATCCTCAGCCCAATGTTACTGAACATCTTGCTGTTAGGCCTACCCTCTTGACTCGAGAATAGAGTGGGTATTTCCATCTACGCAGATGACATCTGCATCTGTTCCCTAGCCAGGAACCTCTACTATGCTCAGCTCAAGATGAAACGAGCTGTGGCAACGGTGTCAAGTTCTTTGACAACCTAAGCCTCACTCTTTCCACCGATAAGACTGTGGCCATGGTTCTCATGAAGAGATGCCTTTCACCCACCTTCCCTGGCCTCATTCTTGGACCAGACCACATCAAGGTCATCAAAACTGCATAAGTTCCTTGGTGTGGTCCTGAACAACAGGCTGACCTGGAGACCTCACATCCAGCATCTTAAGACAGTTGCCACAGCACAGAGAAATATACTGTCTTTCCTTTCTCGCACCCACCAGGGAAGTTCCTACAAGACCCTCCTGGTCTTCTACCAGCACTTGATCCTCTCCCATGTCAACTACAGTGGTCACCTACTGAGCAATGCCTATGCTTCACTGCTGTTAAGAAACACTTTTTCCCATTCTGCCTATCATTTTTGACTACTAAAACAAAATTATACAGGTGTTATTACTAAAAAGTTGAAACAACACAATTTGGAATACAACTAATGCTAAAGACAGATCAAACATAAGAAGAGGGGAGAGGATTTCTACATATAAAGTAAAATGAAAGTGTACATCAAAGATTTCAAGAAATTTAGATAATGATAACATATAACATGATGCTGCTGTTGAATTTTATTATTACACCTACTGCACTATAATGATTCAATATCTTTTTTAGACAATGAATTAATAAAACTTTAACCCTTTTGCATATTATACCATACTGTCCCAAACTGCAGGTAGGAGGTAGTAATGAGGAAGGAATAGTATTGATTGGACGAGTCCATTTAAAATCTCTGCCATTTTGGGCTGGTATGGTAATGAAAGGGTTAAAAAAGAAGGCTGATAGAGTTGTACCAGCTAATTTATTCCCCCAATACAGGGTGGAAAGAAGGCTAAGCTGATATTTCAGAGAGTACCCATAGCAAAGGTGTCATCTTTGAGAGTTTGGTCATACTTGCAAGCAGGGAAAGCATTATGCTAATTACTTCAGAGAAGGAGTGCCTCCTCTTCATGGCTGGCCACCTGTGTAGATTGGAGTTACAAACCACTTATTAGAGAACTATTGGGGGTGGAATCTAATTTGAATTCAAATAGCCATTTGAGTTAGAAATTACCATGAGAGCCATCTCCAAAAAGTTAAATTGGGCAAGGAAAAGGAGAGAGGCAACTGCAGTTCTTGGTCAACAGGAAAAGTATAAGACAATAATTGTAATTTAGGAGTCACTTCCAGGAAAAAGGTGGCTTGTTAACCATGGTTCCAATATTTGCCTCAATTTCATCCTTACTTCCCAATGTATGAGACATGCTGTGATTTTTATGATCATTTTTAGGGGGGGGGGGGAAGCCACATCTTGTATACAGGAAATATATTTTAAAACTCTAGTTTGATATTTATTGATATACCTGAGTAGGCAAAATGATGAGGTCATGGTTGATGGCTAACATACGGTTGAATGAGCAAAATAAAGCATAAAGATCAGCTTTAAATGCTTCTTCACTTTGATCTCCAGTAGCCCTATTGAAAAAATAAAAACAATTAAGCACTGGAATAGATATATGAAAAATTACTTTAAAAAAAAAGAATGGAAAGTGATGCATTTTTTAGGGATACAAACATTATAAAAACACAGAAATTTTAGTAATTCTGCATTGGTAACATTGTTTTTTTTTTACATCTTAGTTACACACGTTTTTCCTTCCAAAGTATTTTATTTTTATACAATGACAAGCATACTGTTTGAATATATTATGATAGCACTACAAATAAACTTATGATTGGCAGTGAAAATAATTTATTTTTAAAAAGCATGCACAGCAGTGATAGCTTGTGACTAGAATTTTTGGTGGGGCGCTTTGACCAGCACAGGCAGGGCCCAGCTGAAGGAAAAAATTTGAAGGGGATGACTGATGATAATGAATTGAACTGAATCAGACTGAAAAGTCATTCCATAATGCATATATTTTTTTTCAGCTATTCTCAAAACACATTAGTTAGCAAAACATTTTGGAAAAACCAAACTTGAAAAGGCATTCTGTCCTTTCTTGTTCAATTCAGTATTTAGTCCTTCCCCTATAATAATTCCTATACATGTGTGTGTTCTTTTTCCTTTCTGTTATAGTCATATTTTGAAAAGCTATGTAAAAAATATATCTTAAATTATAAGTTTACTACTTTTTAACTCTATTTTAATTATAAATCTATATTTATTATTTTAAACTGAATTACCCATAGAAATTATAATAAAAATAATTATATATAAAAAAAACTGCTATCAGAGTGACTGGTGCTGGTATCGAATGAGGCCTTCAAGTTGCAAGTCAAGACACTGTACCAAGCTAAGCTTTGCTGATGAAACTATTTGTGAAATTTATTAGTATTCCATTGTAGATCAAATATTCAATACATTTTATATTACATACATTTTACAATATATATCCAATGTTCTCCTTAAATTGTTCAAAAATATCTTTCCTTGCAAATAAAAAGTTGACAACCCAGTTCAAACAGATCTTGCCACAAAAATTTAGGCCTATTGAGCATAGCAGTCAACTGAAGATTTTTGCTAAGTAACATGATTTTCAATTATTGGATGCACTGATAGAATCTACCAATCAAGTGTCATGGACCACTATAAAATTAAGACCTATCTGTTGAAGTTAATTGCTATTGTACCTCAGTGCATGTGCATTTGCATAATCGCCAAAATAGATAATATTAAGATTCTGGTCAATGGCTGTAATGGAAAAATTCATATTGTATAAACTAAAGCAGATGATGTAGCACTGATCCACAAAACCAATGCTGTAGTGATCTACAGAGCAGAGCTATAACGATTACAAAACAAAGCTAAATCAACAAAAATATCATCAATCTTATATATTGAATGCTAAATTTGGAATTCATTTATTGTTTCTTGTGGTTGATTTTTGTGGGTGCCCCAGGTGGCCTAATGCATGAGCTGCCCCTGATACATAGTAACATTTAGCAATTACTAGTTTGAACTGTCATGATTAGAAACATTCTCTACTTATTTCTCCATCATTTACACTATCTGTAGTCCACTTTCATCAGAACTTTAAATTAGTATGTTTAATATTTCTTAGTTTCCTTGAACATATAAAACTCTTTCAACTCCAATTATAGCAATAATTACAGAAAATTACAATGTCATAAGGGGTTAAAGTTTACTCCAAGTAATTCTGTCTATCTGTCTTCAGTGGTTGGAATCAAGCTGTTAAAAAAAAGTAAATAAAAAAATAAAAAAAAAATACATATCTTTCTGTATGCACCCTGAAAAGTAGTAAATAAAGCTAAATCATTGTTGATGAATTTGTATTAATAGATTCTGAAAAAAATTCATCGCCGCCATGACGGGAATCGAACTTGCATCTCTCCAGATTCATGCCAGAGCGCGCTAACCACTGCACCACGCGTCGGACAACGAATATTTTCAGAATATGACCTTATAAATCTTCTTACTGAGACGTGACTGAGACAGCGCCATCTATACTCAAGGAGATGCAACTTTTTCAGTCGTTGCATTTGATTATCAGATGTTAATGAGAAGGTCGCTAACGCTAACGCATTAAATATATAATTAAAATCAATCCAAAGTGAATGCACAGTATTCTCTGTTAAGAAACATTAATTAATAGATTCTGAAAAAAATTCTTCGCCGCCACGGCGGAAATCGAACCTGCATCTCTCCAGATTCATGCCAGAGCGCATCAACCATTGCACCACACGTCGGACAACGAATATTTTCAGAATATGACCTTATAATGCAATGGTTAGCGCGCTCTGGAATGAATCTGGAGAGATGCGGGTTCGATTCCCGCCGTGGCAGCGATGAATTTTTTCAGAATCTATTAATTAATGTTTCTTAACAGGGAATACTGTGCATTCACTTTGGATTGATTTTAATTATATATTTAACACAGTAGCGTTAGCGACCTTCTCATTAACATCTGATAATCAAATGCAACGACTGAAAAAGTTGCATCTCCTTGAGTATAGATGGCGCTGTCTCAGTCACGTCTCAGGAAGAAGATTTATAAGGTCATATTCTGAAAATATTCATTGCCCGACGTGTGGTGCAATGGTTAGTGCGCTCTGGCATGAATCTGGAGAGATGCGGGTTCGATTCCCGCCGTGGCAGCGATGAATTTTTTTCAGAATCTATTAATTAATATTTCTTAACAGGGAATACTATGCATTCACTTTGGATTGATTTTGATGAATTTGTATTCACCTCAAAGGAAAATAGAGCACTGGCAAATTTGTTGAGTAGATAAATCGGCACCCTAACTTATGAAGTGAATACACTTTCAGTGACTGATTGCACCATCGACGTGTTTTAATTTTATTTTCTAATATAGGATATAATTTCTGCATATAAGAGAATAGGTATTTTTGAAACTTTTAAATTTACTTATAGCTTCTTTTCATAAAAGCACTGATCCTCAGAAATCTTTATTTGATATGACTCATAAACATTGACTACATTTATCCTCCCTTTTTTTCAGGGGGGGGGGGAATGACATTTGAGGTAGTCCATGACATTGGACACATTAAAAGTTTAATTTAAGATATAACTTATTAAAGTCGACACACACAAAATTTCTATGCCCTTTGGGGGAGAATGGGGATGATAACTTGAAGTAGTCTATGACAGTCCTCATATGAGCTTTCATTTGACACCTAACTAGCAGCTGTTTGCTTGCATTCATAAGACCTAGTAGAAGAACAACTTTCACATTTCCCCGTTTTTAGGGGGAAAGAAAGCATACTTTTATTGCCTATAACACTTCCCATATCTCAAGCATCCATTTGACATGCAACTTGTTACATTTGGCTCTAACAAGCTCAAAATATATAGTAGAATAATCCTATATGTATCCCCCCCTTTTTTGGGGGGGAAGGGAGAAGAAAGCATGAGGGGATTTTTATAGTCTGTGATGCTCCCCATGTCAGAAGCTTTCATTGATGCATAGCCCATTACTTTTGGTTCTAGCATTCTGTTCAGAAGATGTAATGGAAAAAATCATTTTCATATTTCCCCTTTTTTAAGGGGAAGAAAGCACGGAAAGTAAAATTTTTACAGCCTATGACACTCTCCTTATCACAAGCTTTCATTATATACATAAATCATTAAGTTTGTTTGTGGCATTCAAAATATGCAGTGAGAAAACTGTTTTGATAAATTGAATTTTTACACAAAAATTTTTGCAAAAAATGGGCTAAATGGCCAGGTCACAAGGACTCCAAAAGCTCAGTGAAAGTTAGAAAAAGGGTCTCACTGGAGAGCTGTTAGAAGACACAAGGAAGTCTCCCATCAAGGCCATCCAGCATGCTATTTAACATACACATGGAGCCACAGATTAGTGTCCCATGCGACAGATAGTGGCCTTTTGAAGACCATCAGTGTCCCTTTCTCATTGAAGGCAGGGTGGGGATTAGAAGAAATAAATCTCGATGATGGCACAGTCAATGATAACTACAGATTATGAGCCTGGAGCACTAATGACTAATCCAACCCCCACCCCAATTACTTCAGGGGAATAATACAGGGCTGAGAAATACATCAGAATTTCCTGCACATATATTCATTTTAAAGTGAGCATATATGTATAGCAGCCAATGGCAGTCCCAAGCTGAAAACACTGGTTCTCGTCCAATCACCTAAGTTAAGCAGCTTTGGGCACAGTTAGTACTTAGGAGGGTGACCACCTGAGAATGCTGCGTGCAGTTGACAAAAAATCTGCTGAGGACCCGCCATCCTCACAGATCCTTCTACTATGGCGTATTAAACTGACAGGCTCCTATCAGACCTCTGGGAAGCAGCTGCTTGAGGAGGTATTTATTATATATGTATAGCATAATGGGTGATGTTGGTCAAGCTCCACATTACATTTAAAAAGAAACTTTTCTACACAAAATGAACTGGCTAGTACTTGGTGGTGTTTATTACTTTTTAAAATCTACAATGGGTTGGGTTGATTTACCTCTGAGCGGCACTTTTTTTCACACCATGGGCTAAATGGCCAGGTCACATGGACCCCGAAGGCTCAGAGAAGGTTGGGGGAGGGGACCCACTGGAACAGCTGTTGGGAGACAGATGGTAGCCTCCCGTCAAGGCCATCCAGCGTGTTCTTTAACGTGCACAGGGCATGGCTCTCCCGCACACAGGGCCTCGGCTTAACGTCCCATCCAACGGGCGGCGGCCTTTCCAAGCCCATCGGTGTCCCCTACTGACCATGGGCAGGGCGGGGAATTTTGCAGAGATAAATCTCAATGCTGACCCAGCTGGTACTTGAACCTGGGAACTACAGATTACGAGCCTGGCACACTACCAACTGAGCCACCCCCGCTCCATAAAATCTACAATGACGTTGTCTAACTTAGTAAGTGGAAAAACAGTGGCTTAAAAATATCAAAGGTACTGTAGCAGCTAATACTCAGTATTATATAGTTCAATTCCCAGCTGGGTCATGGCATCCCTTTTTGAGAGATGCTATAAGAGATTCAGTAGTGTTCAAACACTTAATCCAAGATATTACTTACATCAATCTGAGAATTAATCCGAATATTAATATTTTTAAAGATGTGTTCCTGAATAAGAAAATTTTTCAGAATGATAATGTACCCTTGCTCTAAGGCAGAGGTTCTCAAACGTTTTGTTGTAACTCTTCCTTTACCAGTGACAGAATTTGTTACCCCCCCCCCCCCCAATTACCACATTAATCATTTTTAACTATCTTTCTATTGAGTTTTACTCAATATTTGTGACTCAATTTGTTGATTTGTCAAAATGGCTATTCCATTAATATTTTCCAACCTGAAGGCTAAATATAATGAGTAATGTACCAAATAAAAGCCTGAAATATGGGGAGATTACAGGCTATAAAAGTTTTACTTTGATTCTACCTCCACTAAAAAGGGGGGAAATGCTTAAATAATTGCTCCAGTATATCTTCCAAATGCAAGGGTCAAGAGGATCAAGCTTAAGGAATTATATGTTAAATGAAAGCTTGTGACATGGAGATCATCAGAAGCTACAAGTTATGTCCCATCTTCCTACCAACCCAAAGGGGAAATTTTCAGTGTGGGAGCAAGGTCAATTATAACAAGTTATATGTTAAATGAGAACTTCTGATGAGCAGAATGTCATCTGCTGCCTTAGATTACACTCCCAACTTTTCATTCTCCAAAAATAAGGGAAATTTATGGATGTCAATAATAACAATTACATCACATGAAAGCATTAATTATTAAATCATAAGTTCCTATAAATTATGCCATAGGAACTTATGATGTGCACTGTAAAATTTTCTTTTTCTGAAGTAGAAAATAGGTGCTTTTAGTGACAGTCTTGCAAAGTTGCTACTACAGAAAAAAATTAAAAGCATTTAAAAAAAATACTCATACTTTTATATGTACTTTAAACATTAAAACATGTCAATGAAGAAATCATTTACAGAATTCATGTTAATTGCAAAGGAATATACACCAAAGAACCAAAACATTATGATGACCACCTGCCTAATATAATGCTGGTCTTCCACGTGCCACCAAAACAGCTCTTAACCAGTGAGGCATGGATGCTATAAGATTTCTAAAGGTGTCTTGTAGTATCTGGTACCAACATGCTACCAGCAGATCCTTTAACTCTTGTAAGTTATGTTGTTGAGCCACTGCAGATTGGATATCTGTTTCAACACAAACCACAGATGCTTGATTGATGTCTTGGGAATTTGGAGGCAGGGCAATACCTGGAAGTCTTCCTCATGTTCCTTGAACCATTCTCGAACAATCCGAGCAGGTGGCATGGCACATTATCCTGCTGAAAGAAGGCACTATAGAGGGGAATACCATTGCCATGAAAGGATGTATCTGATGTTCAATGATGTTTAGGTAGGTAGTAGACATCATAGTTTCCTGCACATGAATGACTGGACCCAGGGTTTCCCAGCAGAACATTGCCCAAAGCATTACACTTCCTACACCGGCTTCCTTTCATCCCACAATGCATCCTGGTGCCAACACTTCCCCAGGTAAACGATGCACACATACTCAACCATCCACATGATGCAATAGGAAATAAGATTCATCAGACCAGACTACCTTCTTCCAATCATTCAAGGTCCAGTTTTCATGCTTGCATGTCCAATGTAGGTGCTTTCAATGGTGAACCAAGGTTAGCATGGGTACTTGGAGTGGCCTGTAACTACACAGCCCCATTTTCAGCAGGGTTCGATGTACTGTGTATTGTGACACATTACTCCTGTCACCAGCATTCAAATTATGGGCAAGTTGCACCACAGTATCCCTTCTGTTGGTTCGTACCATATGGGATAACCTTCGCTCACCTCTAGCATCAATCAGCTGTGGTCGGCCCACACCTTGCCAGCGGTTCATGTTTTTTCTCTCCTTGGACCACTTTTTGAAGGTACTAACCACAGCTGACCATGAGTACCCCATAAGCCTTGCTGTCTCGGAAATCTCTGACCTAGTTGTCTAGCCATTACAATTTGGCCTTTGTCAATCTCGCATAAACCTGCTGTCTGTCCCATCGGAAGAACAAGAATAACACTGATAAACAGAGCTCAGTATTAGGTGTTATTTATACCATTTCATGACCCTCATACGTGCTGTCGTTTACCTGCAGTTGCTTAGATTTGCATAAAGATGTGCTGGTCATAATGTTTTGGCTCTTCGGTGTACAGTAACAACAAGTTTTGTTCAATTGGCAAGAGAAACCAATTTTGACACCCTATCTTTCTTTAAAATTAATATGAATTCAAAAAGTCATTTCATTATTGCCATGTTTTATTTTTCAAAGTAATATATACATTTAATACTTTTTTAATCTATATACTATATACATATATCTGTGCCTGAAAATAATTAGTGGAACAGATCATATTAGTTAAACTACACAAAGATTCATACGCTATAAACTGTAAAATATTTAATATTCTTCCTGAGTGGTTAGCATGCTTAGTTACTGATCAAAGGTACCTGGGTTACAACCCCAGGTATGGCATGGATGTGTGTTGTTTTTCTGCTGAGGTCCTGTCATCCTCACAGACCTTTAAGTAGATTTATTTACTTAAAAAATACTACATAAAATATATTACAGTTCCTCTTGTACAGACATATGGCCATTGTCATCTTGAGTGCCACATCCTGCAACCCAAGTCTTATTTGTCCTCCATTCCACATTCTCAAAGGCACTGCAAGAGAACATAAAATAAGTTTGTTCACTTGCAGTACATTTGAGACTGGAAAGGACTTGTGGTGCAGAACAGAGCATTCATGGTAACAATGGTAATTATCTGTATGAAAAGAACTGTAGTATTTCAAAGGAGAATATTAAATATTTTAGAGTTTTATAATGTATGAATTATTTCTTTATGTTATTAAATATTTATAATATTTTATATATGTAAATATTTTTGTGGAAAAAAGTTTCATCAACATGCAGGATTTGAACCCATGTCTCTCCAGAAACATACCAGAGTATTCTACATTGAACTAATGCCAGCTCCATCTTTTCTCCACCTAATATAACTTTTTTTAAGTGGAGAAAAGATGGAGCTGGCATTAGTTCAATGGTAAGAATACTCTGGCATATTTCTAGAGAGACATGGGTTCAAATCCTGCATGTCGGCAAAACTTTTTTCCACAAAAATATTTATTGACATTAAAGTCAACAGGTAACTCTGTGAATATTACTTACTGTTTAAATATATCTGTGCTCATTAGCATCAATAATTTTTATTAAATTAGCTATACAGGGCAGGGGTTGGCTCAGTCAGTAGCATGCCAGGCTTGTAATCTGTAGTTCCCAGGTTCAAGTCTCACTGGGCCAGCATTGAGATTTATCTCCACTAAACCCCCATCTTGCCCTTGGTCAAAAGGGGGGGGGGACACAGATGGGTTTTGTGTGCAGGAGAGCCATACCATCTGTTTCCAAACAACTGTCCAGTGGGTCCCATTCCCTAATCTTCTATGAGCCCTTGAGATGTTTGTGACTGGCCATTTAACTTGTTGTGTGCAAAAAAGCACCACTCAAAGGTAAAACAAGCCAACTAGCTATACTCTGTCAAAAGTTTGACACAAAACATCTGTCCAATGATAACTTTTCCCATTGATAACTTACTATCGCATTCACAACTTTCAACTCTCCATCAAGAGCAATCTATTCCATTTATAAGGTAGGTGATGGCAGTATCACCAAAGATTTCGAACACTTTTAATGGGTTCAATTCTGACCCATGACAGCAAGGAACCTGATCTCTTAACCCAACACATGATGGTGCAAGCGGAACCACCATACCAAATTTGGGACCATATGGTAAAGTACCTGTAGAATCACAGGGAGCCAAAAACTTCTGCCACCAGTGATATCACTGTAGATGTACAAGAAAGTGTCTCCACACACCTCTTTGCCAACATGTTCAAAATACACCTATTACATATCAGTTTGAATCTTAATGTGAATTATTTTTTAAAGCACTGCAGTAATACTACAGTAATTTCAAAATTGTTGCAAACTGCTTTCTTGCACTTCTATTTGTAGTTCCTTTTTTTATAGCACAATTCCTTTGCACACCCTTAAAGAACCTCTCATGTGCCCCACAGTTTGAGAATTCGCACTCTAGGACACAAGTTATTTACATTAATCACCCAACACTTTGCAAGAAAATAGTTTAATGTAAATGAATTAGTCAAAAGATTTTTCTATTTAAACTTAGAGAATTTGAGGGATGGATGAAATCATGAGCATTTTGGGGCTTGAAAGAAATTTATATAATTTTATAGGCCTACCTGGTCTAGTGATCAGCATACCTGAGTAGTGAGACCAGTGTAAGCTTGTGTGTTCCTTGTGTATAAGCATTTGCATGTTGTATAAGAAACCAGGACAAGCCAGTAAAGCTTCTAGGTTATCTCCATCCTTTATGTAGGGAAGTATCTTCTATTTTTAATTATTAATTATTATTTTTTTTTTAAATTGAGAGTTGAACAAAAGTCTGGCTTTATCTACTTTTGTAAAGCAATTTAAAAATTTCCACATGATCACTTTTTAAACATTTTATATTTGCTTAATAAATTAAGGACAGCACAATTAGACACCAAACTGATTAATCCATGCTGAATAATAAGGATGACAAGGAAGAAGAAAGCAACACTTGATGTTGTGACTATCATAGAAGTTCTATTCTCTTCAGATGAAGAAAGTGCTAGTGAAATGAATATTTAACACAAATTTTATAGTTTTATACAATGCATTCATTTCACAAATATAAAAAATTGCAAACCACTAGTATGGAAGATACTTCTATGTAATCCTGAAAGATATTCCCCAATTAATATTTAAAAAAAGAATTGGCCTGAATTGTATTTAGCTTAATGTTTTCAACCACTACTCCACAAGATATTACAGGTAAATATATATATGAAAATAAGCAATTTTTTATTTTATCATAATTGAAGAATTGAGGGAATTATAATTGTAAATTGATAGTGTTTTATTTTCAAAAATTTCCTTTAGTACTTTGCATAATACACTCATTAGAAAAACTTCCATCCAGAAGGTATGTCATGTGCACAATATAAAGCAATGTGCTAAAAGGTAGTAGTGTAACAAATGATCACATTTGCAGCCTGTTTAGTGAGACAGATACATGGATATTAGGGTAACATCAGTATGAAGTGTGATCACCTTTTGTGTAATACAAGCACTAATATGGTTAGGAAATGAGTAAAAAATGTTCCTAATAATGTCCTGGTCTATGGTTCTCCAGATCTACTGCATGTGCATCTAAAGAGCCATCATATTATGTGCTGGAGTCAGTTCTGTTCTCAGACATCATTTCATGATATTATATATGGGTCAATCAGTGACAGATCCAGCAATCAGGCTGGCCATGGTAGCATGGGAACAGCTTGCAGACAATGTTAGCAATGTCTGTGGTATGTGGTCTGACATTATTTGCTGGAATGTGGCATTTGGCATGCTCTGCAGGAGTAATAAGATCACAGGGTGGAGAATGGTATCTGTATACCACTGGGTGGTTAAATTATCTTCAATGATTATGAGATACGACTGACTGTCATGAGAGATGATGTCCCACACCAGGATCCCAGCAGTGAGCATTGTATGGTGTTCAACAATATACAATGTGGAAGCTCTTTCGCCTATATTTTGCCACATAAGAATGCAGTCATCATTCTGTCCCAGACAGATGCACATTATCATTGAAGACGATATATCACCATTCGTCACACCACTCAGCTCGTTAGTTACATCACTGCAATGTGGCATGCCTGTGGTGAGAAGCAAGCAGTATGCAGAAGAAAGGGTGACTCTCTCACACACCAGCTTTGTGCAGACATCAATGAAATGTACTGACAGATACTGGCAGTGACCCATCAGTTGTTGTTACTGGATATCTGTTGGGCAACCATGTGGCAAATCTACCAACCATCCTGATTCATAGTCACTCGAGGACAACCTGATATTGAGGGGCAGGGATGGCTGTCAGTAGCAAGCCAGGCTCACTATCTGCAGTTCCCAGGTTAGAGTTCACCTGGGCTAGCACTGAAATTTATCTCTGCCATCCTGCCCTTGGTCAGAAAGGGGACACATATGGGCTTTGAAAGGCTGCCTCTGTCGGACAGGACCTTAAACTGTAGCCCATGTGTGGGTGAGCCATACCCTGTTCATGTTAAAGAACATGCTGGATGGCCTTGATGGGAGGCTATCATCTGTTTCCTAACAATGGGTCCCCTTCTCCCAACCTTCTCCGAGCTTCTTGTGGCCAACTTAGACCAACTTATTCACTTTACTTAGCCCATTGTGTGCAAAAAAGTTCATCTCAGAGGTAAAACAACCCAAGTCAACCTGATCTAGAATGAAGCCATGAAACACCTTCCCATGTCTGTTGCTGCCAGAAGCAGCCAACTGCTCATGCATCACATCCAAAATGCAATGCAATTTGTCACGTAGACCATCCTGCTTCACATAGACCTATGTTGTGACATCACTCAAATTAGCTGAGTTGATTAAATATCCATTTAACACTTACAAATGGCATTATCCCTCATTGGTAACCAGAATTACAGGTCAGGTTTGGTTTCTTTATTCTATACTGTACATTTTTCTCCAACAACCCTCCCTACAATTAATGGAATCTGTGTCATCTGCCACATTTCAAATGCAGCCAGACCTGTGGTTTTTCCCCTTTATTTGCATATATATCACTGTCCTGCATTTCCATACTAATTTGCATAAATGTAACTCTACTCCTTCCAGGTGGGGAAATTTTCCGGATGAGGAGTGTATATTTAGTAAAGCCACATGCTCTGACCATAAAAGTTAAAAACACTGGTTTAGCTGATGTCTGGATTGATCCAAGCTAGATTTTTTTTTTATATGCAGATTGTTAATCACTAGATTGCTTATTATGAAATGCATTTTTACTTTCTGGTCATTGCAGATGGTTGAATTGATTCACTTTACTGAAAATGTAATCTATTCCACAAAAATAAAACTTTAATAATGGGAATTTAAGCACTTGACTTTTGTCTAAAGTTAAATTCAACCAGAACATTTTTAGCTTGTTTATTAAAAATAAATTTGCTAACTGCAAATATTCTTCTAAAATTACAATTTTATCATCACATAAAAACTGACTCACCTAGCAAACAATATTCTTGACTGAATGATAAATTTAAAAATATACTCTAATGATCGAAAGCACTTTTGAATAGCATCTTGTTTATCTGCATCTCTAACTAAGTCAGCACAATGCTTCACACAGCTGATGAGACCTCTATGAAAGAAAGTAGAAAAAGGATAATAGCTGTATCATTAATGCAAGACAAACGAAAATGTTTCTTACAACCCTTAATCATTTCGAATATATAATGCAATGAATACTAATTACATTTATTTCCCAATTCCTTTCTTTATTTTTGATAAAAATTACATACAAGAAACCTTTTCCTTTTCCAATATGTTTGTGATTGAATGGCATAATCACCAATTGAAGGTAGTCAAAACCAGGCAATATCCATTATTCTAATATTGTTAGATGTTAATTTTTATTCGAAGAATAAATATTAACATTCTGAAGTTAACATTCTGAAGAAGATATTATTAAACTCTAAATTTTTTAATATTAATAGGTTAATTAAATCGTTAATTTAAGCCTTCCTTTCTTTCTTTTGATATTTTCATAGTAAAATCAAGTAATTGTTAGATCAGAATTAAATACAAAAACTTTTTTCCCAAGTCCCAATTTAAAAGTAGGAGAAACTTAAATGTGTGCACATAGGACATTCCTCAGTTTTGTCTGGAATGAAATGAATTAATCATTCAATTTTGACAAATGAATATGAAATCACTTGCAATCATATTTTCATCCAATCAATCTTGTAATAAACTAGCATTATTTACACATCATTCACATTTATTGTGCTTTACTTTAAACTGCATATTTTAAGTCTAGATTAAATAATAATTACTATATCTAATAAATATATTGCTTCCATAATGAGTATAAACAACACAATATTTAAAAAAATTATCACAATTGTGATAAATTTTTCAAAGTATAAGTAATGATTATTGTGATGTCTTACTTATATACAAGTGCAGCAGCAAAATGTCCTGTAATGTATGCATCCATGACTGGCTTGAAATGTTCAAATTTGCTGTCTTCTAGAAGGCTAAGAATATATACCTAAAGATAAATGTTTGTTTTAGTGATTAAAATAAATTTAAGAAAAATATATAAAGAATAGTCTATTATACACTGCCTTAATAAAACAGTAGAGAATTTCTATGTCATGACACATTATTGTTGTGAAATATTGCAACTTATATTACTTTTTAAATACTGAATGAATATTGCTGAAAAATCAAAATTTAAATAGATCTGATTTTGACCTTCAACTTCAGTCACATTTTTCCATTAAATGCATATTTCAGAAGTTATACAGCTTCAAGTTAGACTCCTATTGACATAAGAATTTATCTCAGAAATTAATTAAAACTTAAATAAACAAGTATTGTTTCGATATTAGATGATTTTGAATGATTTTTATAAAACAAGCCAATATATTGTTAAATATTCTAGCTTCCATAACTTTTAAATAATGAATGAATACTGTTGAAAAATGTGATTTAAATCGATTTGATTATGATCTTTATCTTTAGATGCATTTTTCTATTAAATGCATATTTTTGAAGTTACAGAGCTTTGAAGTTAGATTTCCATTGACATAACATGGAAATTCTCAAATATTCTGTTAAGATAGTGTACAAAGTTGAATAAAGTGCCATAAACTTATCCTTAAACACTCATTACTGCTGTGAAAGGTTGATTTGACTGTTTGAGGCCTATTAATGGTGCACTAACAAATAAGGTTATTGTGCCTCAAATAAGAGCTAGGGAAAAATTATTCCAACTGAAAATATAACTTACATTTAATGACTTAAATAAATACGCTAAGGGAAATTTGATTAAATTTTTAATTTCCTACTTACATTCTTAAGTTTTCAAGCATCTCATGATCTGCTCAAGCATACCAACTGTTCAAGAAATACACCTCTTTCAGTCCTTTCCATTTCCATAAATGCTCTGTTAATCTAGTATAAATGTAATTTATTTTTTGTCTGCAGTTACATCTTTACTAGTGTTTCCCTTGTTTTCATCTTCTCTCAGAATGCACTTTTGATAATATTTTTAAACTTCTGATTTAGCCACACTCACTTTCCATATTTAATATTATCAGCTAAAAGCTTGAAGCCTAATAATTTCCACAATTAAAATTATCTTCATTAATTCCAATATCACTTCATTGAGATCTTGAACATTTTATTTAAATTTATTTATAGTTTTAATTACATAGGAATTTAAAATCATGTGCCTTTCACTTTTTAGACAAATATTCTTAAGTTAATGTGCATAGTTTATCTTCATAAAAATTAAGTACCACTTTCAGTTCTGTTAAAATATAATATTGGAAGTATACTATTTATATGCTTGCATATTTAGTCTCCACTTGGCCCTCAGTGAAAATGAAGACACCAAATGGTTCGGAAAAGCTGCTGTCTGTCAGATAGAATGTTAATCTGTGCCCTGCTGGATGGCCTTGATGGAAGACTTTCATCTTAACAGCTACTTGATGGGTCTCCTTCCAAACCCAGCTTTGGCCCTTAGAGTCTTGTAACCTAGCCATTTAAGCCCATTGTGTTCACAAAAGTACCATTCAGAAGAAAAACAACTCATCTCACACCAAACTGCATACTGTTCACTAAGGCACCCAAAAGACAGAGATGTAATGATTGCCATTTCTTAAAAGCGATATAAGGTATTGCTAATTTGTTTGTTAACATTACTCTCTACTGAAGCAATCCCCTAATTTAAGATAGTTTGCATTTAAGCTCAGAAGTTTGATTTGAACTATTATCAACAAATTTTTCCTTAAAGTTTCTAAAATCTCCTGATAATTAACAAAAAACTGCTATTTTTAAAAATGGAAGATTTTGGAAGTAATTTTGAAATGTGTACCTTTTTTTTGGTATACTACTGTAAAAAGTCTTATTAAAATTAATATGTTCCTCTAATGTTCAAAATTTGCACTTCAATAAATTTCAGTATTAAATTCTCTTTAATTTGGTATATAACATGACCTATTTCTGTTGATTAGTTACTTATTAAAAATATTCTAAAGTTGATTTGTTTATTGGACTGTGCAACAAGCCTGACTTTTCTCAAAGTATGGTACACAGAAAAAAATAAGAGGAAAAATTACAAACGGAAAAAATGTTTACTTTAAACAAGAAATTTTTTTGTTATTCATAAATAAATAGCCTTTCTATTCATGTGCATTACAATCATTTCTGTCTATTAGTGTTTTTTAAGTAAATTTTTATTTGTGTTGCCAGATGCATTTTTTTACTACATGACTCTAAAAAAAAAAAGTCCTATTGAAATAAAACTGTCATCTTTTTTGTTAAATATTTTCAGAAAATCCAGAATTAAATGCTGATTAATTTGGCATATACATGCCATAATTCCTTTCATTAGTTATTTGGCAAAAAAAGTCATAAATTTAAATTTGGCCTCTGGATGTAAACCAGTTTTTCAGGCTGGACACTGGAAGGGTTAAATGCACAATTTGAGATAACCCTATACCACATAAAATAATATAACAATGAAATTCGTTAGCGATTTGGTGATATTTAAAGGAGAAAATAATGCTAAGATACTTTAAACTTACCAGTACTTTGAAAACAAGTCCTGAATGAGATGTTGAATTGCCATCTCCAGTTGAGAACATTGAGAATAAAGCATCCAAAATATCTTGAAGAAACTGAAAAGTTTTGTTATATTAATATAATAAATAAAAATGATACAATTACAAGAAATAAGATTTATTATGAAAATATTTTATCATTTATTTAAATCAATTAATCATATAAACTATCTGTTAATAATCACAAATTGATTTAAAAACTAATACATCATTTATCAAAATTATTATCCTAATAATTTATTAAGTTAAAAAATTATGATGATGAATCAGAAAGGAGAGAAAAAGAAATACAAAATGAAGAATAGTCTATAGATCTAATTTATTGTTGTTAGCCATAGAAAAAACACAGCAGTTTGCAAAAAAGCAACATGAAATTAGATAGAGAACTTAGATAATTGAGAACATGCCATTTATTTCTATTCAATGAGAACTTATTATTTCATTTTCTTCACTGCAATGATCTCCTTGCTTTAAGCTATTCTTTAACTGCATTTTACAATTTGTTTCAGTTGAATCATATAATTAATCCTTTACTTCAGTCACAATCCTAATGGTTTTTAGTTATTCTTTAGCTTAAACTGACTTATTCTGCCAATTAACTATCTACTTTACATTACAATTTATGAAATCACTTTTTATGTGGCCAATTAAGCTTTAATAAATATACATCTTGGAAAGTGAGTCATGTGTAGTAAGATTATGAGAGGGGGTCTAAACCCATGATGAAGCTAGAGATGTCATGGCAGGAGTGAGTATCATGTTGAACTGCTCACCTGATTGAAATAGCACATGACGCTTATTATACTTATATTACAACTTATGGATATCTGAAATCAAGATTTTCGAGCTAAACTAAGTAGGAAAAAAAATAAATGGTTAAGCTGAGCTATGATGAATTAAAAAAAAAAAAACTGAGGTAAACTTAAGTTGTTTGCCTCATAATTTTGCTTTAAGCTTAAAAGTGGAAATTAGATCATCTTTACCTGACTTAAAATCTAATTTTCAATACTGTCATTTGCCACAGTTATTTTACAGGAGCAATGCAAAATTTCGAAATTTCTGACAACAAAAAAGTTTTGATTAGAATTGCATGCAAAAAAATTCAGATTTGAGTATCAGGCCAGGTTTAAAAGTCTTGAGCCTTGATAATTTTTAATTTCAATTTCTTTTTCATTTTTCATTTCATTTTAAACCTACTCCATTACTCCTCTTACCATTTTAAACTCTGCATTAAGGGTTGGGCTGTTTTACCTCTGAGTGGCATGTTTTTGCACACAATGGGCTAAATGGCCAGGTCACAAGGACCCTGAATGCTTAGAGAAGGTTGGGGGTGGAGGACCCACTTGAACATGTGTTGGGAGACAGATGGTAACCTCCTGTCAAGGCCATCCAGCATGTTCTTTAACATGCACAGGCTCTCCTGCACACGGGGGCATGGCTTAACATCCCATCTGATGGATGGTAGTCTTTCCAAGCCCATCGGTGTCCCCTACTGACCATGGGCAGGGCAGGGAGTTTTATGGAGATAAATCTCAATGCTGGCCCAGCTGGGACTTGAACCTGGGAACTGCAGATTATGAGTCTGGTGTGCTACTGACTTAGCCACCCCTACCCCCTCTATATCAAGCTCAACAGTTTTGCCTTACATCATAATTTTTAACCTTGTAATCTTTACTTAAAATATTACCTGGGTTTTATTTGATGGTATACAGGAATATGATTATGTGTCCATTAATGCAAGAACTAGCAACTACTCTAAACTGTCCATTAATCCAAGAACTAACAACTGCTCTAACTGGCAGAGTGGCTAGCATACCTGATTACTGATTCAGTGGTTGTGTCTGTCCGTATTTTTATATGGTATGAGAAACCAGGACAAGCTGATAGAGCTTCTAGATTATATCTTTTGTGATGAAAAGTTATAGCATTAAAAAGAACTACTTAATTGTAAGAACTGTTCGAGTGTTCAATAGATGGCATTAACAAGACTAAAATCAGTCATCTAGTAATGAATAATAAATTAGTTGAAGATGTATATTAAATACTGTCAGTGTAGCAAAAAAATGCCTACCATTACAGCTATTCATACTGCTGCTTCTTGGATTAATATACATGGTTATAACTATAATAACCCAAAAGTTAAAGGAATGCACTGATAATTTTTCCTTTCAAAAAAGATATCAAACTTTAGCTGTAATATGTAGAGTAAAAAAACTATTTACTTATGTAATAGCTACCAGTGCATAATAGTTGAACATTTATGATTGAAAACTAGCCTTTTTTAGTTCTCATAACAGCTCTATAACATTTTTGTGAAGATTTCTATTTAATGATTGTTATTTTGAAATAGCATGGATTTTTTTTTACTAATACTAGCATGTAGTAGTAGTAATGATGCACATAGTACACTCCTTTCAGTATGACCTAATGCATTCCTTTCTGACCAACTGACAGACAGACTAATTCTCATGCAGTGGACTATGGAGGTCCTACCATGCATATGGACACATGGCCAAACCAATGCAGTCTCTCTCTCTGCAAAAATGTAGTTCAAAGGAGGCAATTGACCCCTTCCCCCAACCTTCCCCTTCCCCCAACCACTTACAAAGTCAAATCACCCAATGCCCAAGACACTGCATAAGTATCCAGAATCAAAGGCTTCCCCTGCCATCCCATTCACAAAGGGTCCATGTTCTGTCACCATACCAACCCAGAGTTGCCAACCTTGCACGACGAAACATGATTTGGAGGAATGAAAAAACATAGGAAATCAGAGCACTACAGCTCTGCAGTTTATGGTGCTCAGGCATCATTTTTTTAATGCAATGCAATAATGCATTAAGTCTTGATGGAACACTCGACTTCTGAACTCCTAATGGTGACAGAAAAAATTATTCCAGAATTATACCAAGTTTCTTAAAATTGCTTCTGTAAAAAAAACTCAGAAAATGTGTGATTTAAACTAATGAAAAAAGCATTCCAATATTACAGAAAGAATATTAAACTTCTTGGAAAATTCTCCAAATAATAACCTAAACAATCATATTACTAGCAGTGAAGAGGCAGTACGAGAATATGCTGAGTGAAGAATATAATGATAAACACTTATTCCTAAGCATAGAATTTTGTTTTGCAAATATAAACCTCCAGAAGTAATAGTATCTAAGGCATATTTTCCTAACTGTGCATATCGTTATATGACGAATATTGGTCAGTACCATCTGAGGCTACTTATTTCAACAGTCTATTGTCCCTAACAAAAATGTCATTCCGTAATTTAAAAACATTCGCAAAAATCAATAATCTCACTGGAGATGGCTATTCTAACAAGCACATACTGCTAAGCAATGAATTGCCATTCCGCAATTTAAGAAAACTCCAGAAAAAAAATTACCAGGGACAACCATTTCAATCTGAACATACTGCTGAACTGATGTTCGGCCCTTTTTACCCACACCCCAGAACACACTATACAAGCCTAAAAACCAAAATTGTAAACAATTCACTGCCAATCCGCAGTATAAAAAATCCTCAGGAATTAATCGCATCAGAGACAACAAGTTTAAAAAATACGAATTATTGTAAACAACTCGCAGCAAATCTAGGTCTCTTTGATCAGTAGTCACACACTTACCACCCAGTCATAGGACAGCTGATGTGAGTATAGTTTTTTCTTTCCTCTAAGGCAAGACATGCTATTGCCTTGATAAGCACTCCACTTGTTTGTGGGGAGAAAGAGAAATCTGAGCATTCTCAAAAAAGAATGATGCCCTTAGGAACAATAACACATACAGAATGCCAAGACAAAGTGTATGAAAATCATATTACCAGCTTATGGTGTTTGAGAGAAGATGGATCATTAGACTCCATGAAGAAGCTGGTATAAGGGAAGCATGATAGACATAACCATATGACAGTCATTTGATGACTTCTCTTCATCTTAGGACTATCTGGTGGCATTTCAGCAAAATAATACCAAGCCACATACTGCTAACATCACTTGGGAATGTCTATGATTTATCAACACTCTTCAGTAACCAGTCAGATCCCCAGATTTATTGCCCACTGAACACATTTGGGACATGGTAGGGTGTCATCTGCAGACTCATCCACAACTGGCACAAACTGTAACAGCCTTGGGAGACCAGCTGCAACAGGCATGGTGCACCATGCCTCAGGACACTATTTGATGTGTCTCACTCCATGTTGTGATGTGTAGCTGTGTGTGTTGCAAACCATAGGGGATTTGCAAGATATTGACTATCACCATGTAATGCATCTGTATGAAAAATAAATTTATGCTTTTGATCTGTAAATGTAATTATGTTTTATTCATCTGCCACTATCTTGTTTGTGATTTTCATCTGATTCCAACCACACTTTCAATGTTGCAGGGTTATTTGATGAAATCATCTTAGTTAGTTCAACATCTTGCATAATATCGAATCAAGTGTGCATATAATGCATAATGATTGTGATAGTTGATCACAGGCAGTTTCAGTGCTTTGATGTCACACCAGTGGATCTTTTCCTATGATGACAAAGAAAGGATTTTGTTTAAGGAACAAAGCCTATAAATGTTAAAGATTTAAATAATACATATACTAACATCAGACTGGTCAAAAATTTAGCATATATATATTTAAACCAGTCTATCATATGCCAGTATAATTGATATGATGACTTATATGTGTAAAGATGCAGGGAGATTATACCTAATATCTGCATTACAACTTTTTGTTTTGTTTGTGTAATTTATCTGATGATTTTGACATTTCAGTTACACTTCTTATTTAAATGAGCTTAAAAATGTTTTAGTTGCTGTTTGCTTATTTTTCTGTACATTTATTACATGCCGGAAATTGAATTTTTATAGGTGTTTTTCTTGTAATGGTAATACCAGTTTACTGTAAAATACATTTTTTTACTTGTTTCAAGTATATATGTATTGCTTCTCTGATGCGTCTATATTGTTTAAAACACCATATATATTATTTTGTGATGACATTTCAGAATTATACTAAGAATGTGTACTGAATATTAATTTCATAACTTAGAAAATTTCTCTGCAAATTTTTTACACTGAAAATTCAAAATTTTGTTTGAGTAACTGCAAAAAAAATAAACAAATACCTCCTCAAGGAGCTGCTTGCCACAGGTCTGACAGGAGCCTGTCAATTTATATACCATAGTAGAAGGTCTGAGAGGATGGCAGGACCTCAGCAGAAAAATGACACATACATCCATGCCTTACCTGGGGCTCGAACCCAGGTCTCTTAGATCAGTAGCCAAGCACACTAACCAATAGATGTATCAGTCAAAACAATCATTATTTTGTTTTACACATCTTAGTTAGCAAACAATATTAAAACAATCATTATTTTCATTAACTAACAACTATATGGTTTCTGATTTTGTTACCTTTACTATCTCTTCACCATCTAGTTTCATCACTTTATGCAATGTATCTTGTATTCTATCAGGATGAGCTTTCCATTTGAGAAGTGAAAGAAGATCTCCTGCACAAATAAGTTTCATATAAATTAGTTCTGAATTTTTTTTCTAAGAAAAAAAAATTAATTTTCAGTCACTCAAATAAATTCCAATGTTCAATCAATAATTTATTTAGTTTGGGTAATTAAAAAAAGAAGTTGAAGATTATTCAATAAAGATATGTATAAATATTAAAATACTTTACAACCTTATTCTTTTTACTTTATTTCACAAATACTGATTCAGATATAGAGCAGGGCAATGTTATCCATTTTAATTAAAAGTTTAACTTGCAGAAAAACCCTACAGGTGTTTCAAGCACATGTGCCATGAATGTAAGAAATAAAAATGATATGCTAATTTTTTTTACCTATTTCCATTTATTAGTTCTGGAATAGGGGATAAACTTTCCTTTATTGTTTAAAAACTTAAAATTCAGTTTAATAAGCATTATATATTAAAATATAATACTTCATGGGCAGAGATCCTTTGCACCTGGCTCAACTAAATATTTTATAATGGACACTGAAATGTTCTGTAACTATGATGATTGCTTCCATATCTTGCTCTTAAGATTATCAGATATTTTTCCTCCTCACTTTAGGAGTTTCTTTCATAAGAAATCTATATCTTCTGCAGAATTAAAATGATCTCTTTGGTCACTTCCTTTGGCTATTAAGGAACATCTTTTTTTATCCACTACAGTTACTTCAATCCATTGTTATTGAGCTGTTTTATGGCAATCTCAAAATGAGCAAACCTGCAGTTTATGACACTCAGGTGCCATTTTCTCAATGACTGCACCAAGAACAAGTCTAAAAAACAAAATTGTAAGCAATTCATTGCTAATCTGCAATATAACACAAGCCCATAGAACCAAATAATCCCATCACAGATAAATTTTTTTTAAAAATACGAGTTATTGTAAACAACTCACCACCAATTCTCATTATAAAAAGCTCCCAGAATTAAATAATCCCATCAAAGAAAATATGCCTAAAAACATGAATTACCATAAACAATTTGCAGCTGATCTGCAGTATAAAAAAAGCCCCCAGATCTAAATCATCCCATTAGAGATAGCAAGCCAAAAAAATTCAAATTATCATAAACAATGAACCACCCATCCACATATTTAAAAAAGAACAAGAAGATAATCTCATTGAAGACAACCATTTTAAACAGAGCATATCGCAAAAGAAACATGAACTCCAGAAACATGCCAGAGTATGCCGGCGAAAATTTTTTCCGCTGAATATCGATAAAAAGAGATGATAAATAAGATAAAAGTAATGAATCGATAAATTCATTACTTTTATTTACCTTAGATAGTTAAACCTGAAGAAAAAAAAAAAATCCAGAACCAGATGCCACATGAAGCATACGAACAGACAATCCAGTAAATTGTTCAATGCGATGAAAATATATTAAGTTGCTATCATAAATGTACATTATGCACTTACGTTACTTTATACACTTTGCATATGTTTAGTTACTATTCATGGTGCGATCTAGTAAGCTGAGTGCCATAAACTGCAGATGTACCTCTAATTCTTTACAGGCGACATTACTCATTTCACATGGTGATGCATAAATTTAAAATTTCAATATCTAATGTCAACAATTTCACTATTAAAAAATATAGTCATGTTTTAAAAATGACATTCAAAAAAGGATTTTTAGAGTATATGATATAACTAAATGATAACTATTAAATTAATAACCATTGCTTGAGTCAATGGAGCATTGCATTACCTGGTTGCTTAGTCCATTGTTAGCTTCCATGTTGAAACTTTACCATGTAAAAGTCCTTGAAGTAGAATTAGTATGTACCAGTAGACAAAACAATTGGTGCAATGTCGTTAACTGCACATTGAATTATTACGAAAGTAGTGTGTGGCTGGTGCACTAGTTACATATATCATCTAAAAGTAATTGTAGATGATAGTTATGTCTGGTTGTTGTTCAGATGATTTCACAACTTTATTGTTATTGTGAGCATCATAAAATGTCTGTCCATATGATTGGAGGTTGGGCTGGCACACTTATTGAACATTACCTGAGTGGTCATGGTCGATGAGTGCAATGGTGAATACTGATATGTAGTAGGATAATATGGGCACGATTGTCGTTGCTGTGATAGATACAAGACACTAGTTCATATGAAAACACTTTTTGCAAGTTGCTCTGATTCCATTGTATAAAGCATATAAAGATGGTAATTGAGAGATGCATCTTAGAATAGTAGGACATGTAATTCCTACCCACGTTACCCACGTACGTTTTCCAGACTTTATCACACACGATCTTAGAGCTGGCTGTGTGGGTGATATAAGATGTGTATTTTATCCAAGATTCCTTCTAGCTCTGGCACCAGACAAAACGGGCTTTCACCCTGGGATGTTTGAACACTTCAAGTTTGAGAGAGGTCAGATATCTCTGAAACACCCCCCAAATCTTTTTTGAGCCTTATGAGCTGCAGTGAAATCGGAATTTCACCACAGTTTCAGAAAACGAGGAAACCATGTCCTAAGTTTGTGGAATGCTCGAAGAAGCTGCATGATGATGCTTATCTCTGCCACTGCTACATTGATTGGCTCCTGGTTGACAGAGCAGTGATCGAACTCACAGAGGAGCTCAAAACCACTTATCAGCCCAATCAAGCCTCCAACATGATATGTGGGAAGGGTTACATGTGCATGTGTGAAGGGTTACATGGCCCTACCCCATAGGAGATGGTACATACCACAGGGAGGTGATCACTTCCATAAGGGTTGTCCTCCATCTCCCATGTAAAGAGTGGGAGGATCAAGAGGAGCAGATGGTGAGGTCAGTGGCAGTGAATGTGCAGTTGGAGAGTGAAAGCACATACTGACATCAATTTTCAACAGGGAGAGCAAAGGATCTGCAAACCACTGCTCCAAAACCCCACCTCTCCCATTTGTGTCAGTACTACCCCAAAGAGGACTGTATCCACTGAAGTCCAATATAAGAAGAAAGGGGGATGGCAGCTGTGAGATGAGGTAATAGAGTCTTCACAGAAGATGATGCTTCTGGAAGGTAGATAGAAGGAGAAGACAGTCAACAAAAATCCCACGAAGAGGCAGATGGCTACCTGCAGGCACACACAAATGGGTTCATGTGCTTGAAGGAGGGATTTGATGTTGTCAGTATTTCTCTGGAATCCACAAAATTCCATTGTAGGAGTGTGGCGATCTTGGAGCTTATAAGTGTGGACAGATGATGAATTCCTATTTAATTTAACAACCACAGTGGATGGTTTTATGAATAGGGGGTGGTCTGTATCTATGTTCTTGGAATCATCCAAGGGACATGAATCAGTGATCACCTTTTGTGGAAGGAGTTAACTTTCTTCTTTGGCCCTGGTGTTGGGCCCCCTTCGGCTTGGAAGGTCTAGCTGTCTGAGGATGGGAAGAAGGAGGCCTTCCAATGGTGGAAGTGGAAGGCTGTGTAACAGGTATGGAAACCAGAGTTGATGTTGACACCAACTTTGGTTTTCCCTGCATTAGGAGGTACTTCACTGCAGGTGAGAAAGAGCCAGTAGGTGGTACACTGATGTCAGTCTGCACCAGCACCAAAGTCATTGGAATGATAGGCTTCTCAATGACTGCACCAGCATAGAAAGCCTTGCCAAGTGGGGTGGGTGGTGCAGTGAGCTTTCTCAACTCAGGATGTTATTCACTGTTTTCAAACGTTCAACCTCCTTTTCTTCCACTTAGGATGGTCACAGATGAATGCTGGATGGTTGCCACTACAATTTATGCAGTTTGCATTTTCTGCTGTACAGTTAGGATCAAGGCGATCCTGGCTGCCACAATGAGCACAGGTGGGTTTGCCCCAGCAAAGCCCCTGGCATTGAAAACAATGCAGAGGGTTCAGGATGTATGGTCATACCTTGCAATGTAAATATCCTGCCTTGATGACAGCAGGCAGGTGTGGTGTGTTGAAAGTGAGTATTAGTACCCGAGTGGGTATCAGCTTAACATCACTGTGCTGTGAAATCTGATGGACTGCTTTTACTCCTTGGGTGGAGAGCTCCGACAGGATCTCCTCAGAAACTTTGAAAAGACCCCACTCAGATATAATACCTTGAGAAGAATTCAGTGATTTGTGGAGCGATATAGTGATGCTCACCCCACCAATAGCTATCACCTCAAGGAGCAGCTCAGGAAGTTTTGAGCATGCAGTCTCCATAAGCAAGTCACCAGATCTTAGGTGCTTGAAGGATTTCAGTGCTCCTGTGAGACCTACCAATGTTACGAAAAAAGAGGACATGTTCCCAATTACCTGATCACCTGTGGAATGGATGCTCAGTAACGGGGAACAGAAGAAGCAGACAAAGAAGATGACTGTGAACCAGACATTGAAGACAAGAACAATGAGGATGAATTTCAGGAGAAAACCTCTTTGTGGATGAGTCAGAATCCAATGCATTAATTGATCTCATATTTTAGTCATTCTTACAGTCATGGTTTGTTTTACTACTGAAGTTGAGGAAGAATGGGACCATTTTAAACAGGCTGATTTGGAAACTAATAGAACCCTTTTAAGAAAAAAGGGGCAGAGGAGGAAGAATTATTTGAGCGATAAGGTACTTGAGCTTATTTCAGAAAGAAAGAACTGCAGGAATGTCCTTAATAAATACCCTACAAGTCCAATAGAAAGCATTACAGAGAGCTTAATAAACGTGTAATGGATTAGTGAGCTGCTGATAAGAATCTTTGGTTTGATGGCTTGGCTGACAAAGCTGAGGAAGCAGTTAGACAGCATAACAGCAGAGAGCTGAACCAGATGCTGTTAGATAGTTAATGTTTTGTGTGGCAGAAAACGGACAAGTATACAGGGATTGAAGGATAAACAAGGTTAAAGAAAGAAGGTGAGGATTCTGTCATGGATAGGTCGGCTGAGCATTTCAGTGATACTCTAAACAATGTGCATAGTTCTACTACCATTGTTTGTAATGATGATAGATGCATTATTGGCTTTAATGCTGGCCTATAACACAGGCTGAAGTTACTTTGACTGTTTCTAAACTTAAACTACATAAATCCCCAGGGGTAGATGAAATTACTACGAAATGCTTAGAGCTGGGAATGTTTCGTTTACCACACAGATGATTGAAATTATGACTATCTTTTATGATAAAGGCATGGTTCTTAAGGATTTTACCACACCTATTATTATCCATGTTTTTAAAAAAGGTGATTGCAGTTCTTGTGATAACTATAGGGACATTAGCCTACTCTCTGTTTCAGGTAAAGTTCTTTGCATGATTGTACTTAATAGAATTAAGACAGGCAATTGTGTGATGAGAAATGTGGATTCTGAAAAGGTAGGGGATGTGTAGATCAGATATTTTCACTCAGGCAGATTCTGGAGAAATGTTTAGAGTTTCAGAACCTTTAGTTACTAGTGTTAGTTAATATAATGAAAGCTCTCTATAATAACACTGAGTCGTGTGAGAGTTGGTAAGGCTTTTAGCAATTGGTTTAGCATTGCTTGTGGTGTTCGACAAGGGTGCATTTTGTTGCCTTTTCTCTTTAGTTTGGTTATTGATTATGTTATGCAAAATTCAGTTCAAGGGAAAGATTTTGACCTTAAATGGTCCAGAGATTTCAAAATTTCTGATTCAGATTATGCAGATGATTTGGCCTTGTTGACTATTGATGTTGATGAGATGAACTCTTTCATTAGGGATGTTGATGAGACTAGTAATAGTGTTGGGTTTGTGATAAACAGAGATAAAACTAAAGTGATGAAAATTGGTCAGGCAGTTGGTGCTTCAATCACTCTGGATGGCTGTGCTCTTAAGCAAGTGTCTCAGTTTAATTATTTTCAGAATTATGTAACAGATGCTGGTGATGTGTGGCATGAGCTTAACAGGTGAATAGGGATTGCCTTTTGGACTTTTAGGAATCTATGGAGAGTGTGGAGAAATAAGCATATACACCTAAAAACTAAAATTTGACTGTATAATAGTTTGATTCTTTCTAGGGTTAGTTATGGTAGTGAAACGTGGATGTTTTGTAAACTAGATAACAGGTAACTTGGTGCTTTTGATTCTAGATGCTTACGTAGTATCTTGGGCATTAGGTTGTTCAACTTTGTAAGTAATGAAGAGGTTAGGCAAAGGAGTCTGCAACCTCCTCTGAGCAGTATATTGTGCAGAGAGAGAGACTGTTGGTTTGGCCATGTTGCAGTATGGATAATTATTGGTTAGCGAATTGGGTATGAACAGTGTGCTTAAAGGCCTCAGAAAGTGGGGAGACCTAGGATGTGGTGGGCAGACATTGTCAAAAAGGACCTTGTTAGAAATGATATGCAGTGGCGAGATGCAGTAGATATAGCTCAGGACAGATATGCTTGGAGAACTAAATTGCGATATCTGGTTGGACCTTCATAGCCCATGGCTGCTTGAGGATGATGATGGTTATATCGTTTAGTACCCATGGTCCCCATCCATAACAAAGCCCAACATGCGAATGCCTGATCTGGCACCAAGGCTACATAGGCACTATATCCACACAGGCAGCAAGTCAAGCCCTCACAAATAAAAGTAAAAATGGAAGAGAAGTGTGAGGAAATAAACTGTCCTAATGAAATGAAATAAGCAAAAAAAAAAACGAAAAAATAATGTGAAGAAACAAACTGGCCTCACAAAATAAAGATAACTGTAAAAGAAAAATAATATGTGGGGAAGGCTGTACCACACAGCTGGCCCTAGCAGATCCAGTGTACCAGCTGACTGACCTGAGGGAGCCACCCCAGGCCCCACTTATCTGAAGCAGAGGCCAAAGCAGTGTATAGCAACAGCCCTCAAAAAAGCGCTGCACAGTCCTGTGACAAATAGGTTCCCCAATGGCAAGACAGGCCAAAGGGACCACCACCAATCATGAGCTGAGGAGAGGAGACAAGTATCCCTGAGAAAATGCTGAGATCCTCTTTCCAGGTACACGTCCCTGCACATGGCAAACATGCAGGTGAGTGTTGAGGACCCTGTGATAGTACCCAAACTAGCAGAACCTTCACAGGGTGGGCCCCTCACCAAAGACAAGAGCTCACACCAATGAGAAGGGCTAACAGCATGTATTTCAAAACTAAACTGTACTATATTAGTCATCTGATGATGCTAAGCAGTCTTTCAGTGAAATACATTTTGACTTTTAACAATATGATTTTAAGTAGCTTTTAAGATTTTAACCTTAAGTATCATAATGACATTCTAAGGTAAATGAGTCTCTCAATTACCATCTTTATGCTTTAAATGGAACAGAGCAGTAGTATCTTCAATACTATTGCACATAAAAATAAATATAATAAACCAACACAGTCTCTCTCTCTGCATAAACCAGTTCACATAAAAAAGCAGTTCATATGAACTGGTATCTTTTACTTGTCATAACAATGACAAAAGGCTTCAATATCATCCTACTGCTTATCAGTATTAATCAATGGTTAATACTGAGAAGCAGCATGATGCATTCATTAGCCATGACAAATCAGGCAATATTCAATGACTGTGCCAGCCCAACTTATAATCATTTGGAGACATTTTATGATGCTCACAATAAACAACAAAGTGCTGAAATCATCTGAGCAACGATCAGATATTACCATCATTCACAATTACTTCAACTAGATGATGTGCATCATGTGCACTAGCCACAAATTACTTATACAATTCTATATGCAGTTAACAACAGTGCTCTGGTTGTATTGTCTACTGGTCCATACTGAATTTCGATCCAAGAACTTGAACATGATCCAAGGATTCCAACATGAAAGCTGGTGATGGACTAAACAGTTGAGAAATATAATGCTCCAATGACTTGAGCAATGTTTAGTAATTTAATGGTTCCCATTTTGCAGATGAATATTTTGCATTTGCCTTGAATATCACTCTTTTAAATCATTAGTTATATTCAATGAACAGTAATACACAGAATTATGTTGACGTAGAAATCAATAAATATTTATCTAAAAAAATTATTTTCATTTTCAGAGTGAAAGTGTTGATATTACATTTCAAATATTAATTGCACTGTGCTAATTTACCTATTGTGATGAATACACAGTCAAAACACATATATACAGTCAAAACAGATATACATATTCATACATATTCATTCAGGTTTTACATATTATTAACCTTTAAACTTTTTAGTACCTTATTATTTTACCTTATTACAGGTTATCTTTCATTTTCTCTTCTTTTTTTAACAAATGCCTTTAGTAGATATTAAAAATATGAAAGGTGATACCATGCTACTTTCAGTGTTGATTTGGTTACTTCTGAAGATCAAAATTGTGGCTGCAGTTGTGTGAGTTGATCCATTCCTTACCAGTAGTGACAGATATACTTTACTACTCCTTTATAACAAAGTTCTTTATTGGATGTTTTCCTATTAACAGGCTCTAAACCTGGGGAATATTCTGTGATTCATCATTTCAAATTTCATTTCAGTTAATATAGAATTCTAAGTTTTTTGAAAAATTATAACTGTTGCATTTCTTAGTGCAGTAATCAAATGCGTTATTTATATAGATAATAATATATAGTCCTAAATATTAATATTAAGCACTGTATATTTTATGTTACAGTGCTTAATATTCATCTCATTTGCTAATTTTATCCATCTGCTTCACATGATTAGTGTATGGAATTTAGTAAGTATAAACTTCTGAAATGTTTTGCCTTCTTATTATTCCATTTACTACACTATTCTTCAATGCACTATTTAACACTGCATAGATCAAACGAATTATAATGAAATAAACAAAGGGACAAATGTATATGTTTGGCTTCTTCATATAACACATAATCAAATTATTTCATGATTGCTAAATAGACAAGATTTAAAATATGCAAGGAATCAGTTCAAAGGGTCTAGTGTTTAAAGCAGGATAAAAAAAAAATGCATAACTCTGTCAGTGTTGGTATTGACATTTTTGTTTCTATTTACACAGAATACTCACTTTAAGTAGTATTTATGAAAACTATACACATACACATACACATGTATATAATTACTTACTAAATCAACTGCAGATGACTGTGCAAGGACTTTAGAACTTTGAGATTATTTTTGAATAATGCTAAAAAGATACACCTAGACAGGCGCAAGTAAAAGAAATTTGCTCAATATCAATTTGACTCAAAACAAAGTGTACTATCTACCAGATCAAGCAGTATCTTTAGCTAATATATAAAAACCAGGGTTTAAAATGGCTGCAGTCATCTGTTATGTAAATAAATATCATTTCATGCTATTTGTGAAATTTAGGCAGAACTTCTGAGTTACACTCAAGTTCTGGTAATTTTAAATTGATTAAGCATGTCAAACTACAAAAAAATATGTCTGACTACTTAGCTCTTAGACAACTTAATAACATTGACATAAACATAAAATAAAAATTTGTTGAGATAAATTTTAAAATATTAACCTCAACAAAATATCTTTTGAACAGTGACTTTGAGCTTTTGTTTTTTTAAAAAATATAATCAATTACATTTTCTATGGGCATTTCTTAAAAAGCTTACCATTTTGTGTGAGCTTAGTCGAACAGAGCAAAGTTTTTATATGAACAGTTTCCCTGGAGCTACGTAGAAAAAATTGCCCTGAGACAGGGCTTGGAAATGGTGGAGGAGAAGGAGGTACAGAAACACTTGAACTGCCAGTGCTGCCAGGAGTAGAACCTCCCCCATCTTTAGGACCACTAGGTAAACTTAAATAACTTCTTGGATCTTGAAGCTTAAGCCTATCTTCACACTAGAAAATTTTTTTCATAAAGCATTACATTTGATATATTTGATTAATTGATGTAAAATATTGAATACATTTCTTCAGTGTTAAATAAAAATTATGGAAAGGATAATTTTTTACATAAAAATGCAGCCATGTGATCATTGTTTTGGCAAAAAGTACCATTAATTTATAGAATAGGGAAATTCACAACCCTCGGTTGATTTCATCAAGTATTTTAACCACTATTATGCTGTCCTTAATCCACAGGGGAAAGATGGATGTAATCCATCAGGTCAGGAAATGTTGCACTAAGAACTGACATTTGTCTGATGCTCTGAAAACATCTCCTGAAAAGAACATATGTTTTTCCTGACATAATAAATAACAGATTTATCAGCAAATGTAAGGGAATCTGTACTTGCCTAATTTTTGAAGAAGGCCAAAAATCAGTTAAAAAAAACTAATGACTGCTGCTGCCAAGCTTGCAATTTAACACATAGCTACCATAAACAGGGAGCATGCCATACTGCTAGCACATGCATCCACTTACTATGGAACCATCATCCGCAAGGTTACTGAGATAATGACCCCTGCAATTTAGAGATTGGAATCACTCTTCATGGTATGTGGAGGGACTTTTAAAACAGTCCTAAAGTCAGCATATAGTGTCACTTCTTGATTGAAGATTGAGAGCTGTCCTTTCTCTGAAAAGCTTCAGTTTCCCTATGAAAACCTTTTAAAAGTAGAAAGTTTGAAAAAATAAACTTTAAAAATTTTATTGCTCAATGACAGAGAAATTTTAGTTACTATATCCTTTCTTTAATATGCATATCATTTTCCTACATAATGGTTCTTGAAGCCCCATCATTAGTTTTCAGAAAAGCTGTATTAAACTGTAGAAGAAATGAAAATACTTGTCAAGTATTGATGTTAAAATCAAAATTATTTCATTCAACTGTATTACAGATTGGAAACCTTACTTTGCATAAAAATCATAATACATATATATACACTCATGGACACAAAAATTGGAACACCATGAAGCAAGCCTTGAACCTCAGTGAAACTGAGCAAAGTGGTTCAGCATGTCACAATGTGGTAATGATTAACTGCACAATCATCTGGAATCCCATATGATGAGTGTGTTTAGGGGCTCCTATTGGCGGTGGTGTATGCAGCCAAATGTGAAGGCTTTGGGTTGGGTTGTTTTACCTCTGAGTGGCACTTTTTTGCACACCATGGGCTAAATGGCCAGGTCACATGGACCCCGAAGGCTCAGAGAAGGTTGGGGGAGGGGACTCACTGGAACAGCTGTTGGGAAACAAATGGTAGCCTCCCATCAAGGCCATCCAGCGTGTTCTTTAATGTGCACAGGGTATGGCTCTCCCACACACAGGACCACAGCTTAACATCCCATCCGACAGACGGTGGCCTTTCCAAGCCCATCGGTGTCCCCTACTGATCGTGGGCAGGGCGGGGAAATGTCAAGGAATTGATGCATGTAGCCAGACATAACGGAATTGATGCATACAGGTTTCTAATAGTGTCCTGAAGCACTTTCTGCAATTCTTCCTCCAAATGGAGATGCAGGGTGTCCAGTGTGTGTGTTTGGCTCTGGTTGCTGTTGGAGATGTTGACCTATCATATACCCTATGTGCTCTATAGGAGTAAAATCCAGGGACATAGTGGGCAAAGGTAGGGTGTTGATCTCCCATAGACACTGTTGAGTGATGTGGGCATACAGGTACATGCATTATCCTGCTGAAAAATGACACAGGAGAGCTCCACAGGAAAGGTAGACAATAAGGCACCAGAATATCATCATTGAATTGTCAAAGTTCCCTGGACAAACACTAAAGGTCTTTTGGAGTCATAATTGATGGCATCCCACACGAGAATACCAGGCATGTGGGCACTATGGCACTCACAGATGTACACCGGATCCTTCTGCTGACCATAGCAATGCGAACCTGAAGCCACCATCATCTGCACCCAAACAGCAACACTTTTTTTTCATACAATGGGTTAAATGTCTAGGTCACAAGGACCTCAAAAGATCATAGAAGGTTGGGGAAGGGGACCCACTGAACTGCTTTTGGGAGAATAATGGTAGCCACCCATTAAGGCCATCCAGCATGTTCTTTAATGGTATAAGGTATGGCTCCCCCATACATGGGCCACGCCTTATTGTCCCATCTGGCAGATGGCAGCCTTTCCAAGCCCATTGCTGTCCCCTACTAACCTAGGGCAGGAAATTTTGCAGAGATAAATCTCAATTCTGGCCCAGCTGGGACTCAAACCTGGAAACTATAGATTACAAGCCTAGCATGCTACCAACTGACCAAACAGAAGTGTGACATCCAAGAAGGTGATGAGGTGTCATTCCCCCTCCCATGACAGATGCTTGATGCACCTCAGATGACATGCCTGGTAATGATTAGCAGTTAAAGGCAACATGCACAGAGGAAACCATGCCTGCAATTCAGCTTCATTCAAACATCATTGGATGGTCTGTGTGAATACCGATGCATGCAATGCAGGTGCCATGTTGTGTTGGAGAGCTGTAGATGCTACACAAGAGTTAGAGATTACTTGTCAGCAGATGAGGTGATCTTCTCATGGTATATGTCTGCAGGGACAAGGTGAGGTGAAGCAGTACCTATCGTCATCTACTGCTCCAAACAGCATGTTACAGTGCTCACTGCATGACATAGATAGTTGGCTATACAATGGGCAGACCAACCTGCTTTATGCATCCCCATGATACAGCCCTGTTCAAACATGCCTAGCTGCTGATTAATGTGCTTGCATTTGTTGCCTTGGCATAACAAACACATGTACACTGTTTCCCTTCTACCAACTTACCTGCTATCTGCTATGGTGGTTTTTATTGAGGTTCCAGGACCAACAGCTCCATCTCTATTTCAAGATCTATGTGATGCCATACTGTTGTCACTGGAATCATTTGCATAGGACTTCTGGTACTATATGTGATAATGATTTGGTATCACTGCATTCATCCTTTATGGGCTTTGCAATTTTTGTATCTATTAGTGTATAATCCAATAAATCACCCTTACAGTAACAATTGAGAAAAAAATGGACAATGAACCAAAATAAATTCACAATATTCCACCAACTGCAATAACATCCACTCACCAATAGTAAGGTTACAGCAGATTTATTTCCAGCTTGGAAACTACTGCTAACAGAATTTCTTGGCATTTTAATCAGCAATAAACTAAAAAAATTACTACCAATAAGCCACACCTAACTGACAACAGACACAAAGTTATATCAATTTCGTAATCATATCTTATTATATCATAAGTCATGGTGTAGGGAGCCTCTCATTGGAGGCTAATGTACCATGAAATTACACCTTGAGCCTCATGTTTACCAATAGTCAATAGTGGAGGTACAGAATTACCTGTGAAGATAGAATTCAAGGAATATTTTTTTCTGAAAAATAGCGAGTTCACCATGAATGGAACTCAAACCCATGTCTCCTGATTGGGTTCTTTGAAGATATATTCCAGCATCTACATATATCTCATTGTGATATATCTCATCTCCTGATGAGGCAGGTGTTCTAACAAACTCAATCTACAACCTCCTGAAAACACATCAGGTGCTCTCCTATTGAGTTATTCTAGCCTAGCTCAATTCCAACAATAAATATGCAACAAGTATCCCTGATCACATATATAATCTCTTATTTTATGGAAACTATCATAAAATAATGTGCTTCTCTGACCGATCCAACCAACTGGATTAACACTGAATGTACCGAGATGTACATAAAATGGAAGATTATATATGTGATCAGGGATACTTGTTGCATATTATGCTGAATAGAAAAGGAACATAAAAATTGCCCAAAGAAATATATTTTTATAATCAAACATTCCAATAAAGCATTATCAGTAATAAATTTGGAAAAAAAATATCACTGGTAATACTATATTTGTGCTAAATCTGTCATTTGTAAATGAAATGAAGTGGATGAAATTGGAAATGGCAGTACATGAAAAAAAAATATTTTGGAATCACGTATACAAGAATGAAGAATGAAAAAAAAATTGACAGAAAGAAAAAAGAAAATGGTTGGATGGGGAATCCCAAGATGGTGGATTGGGCAAAATGACTATAAGAATGCCTTCCATGGATTCCATTAAGGTAGAGAAACACATTATTTTTTGATAGTTTCCATGGCTATCAAACAGAAGCATGAAGAAATGGTTCTGTAATGAAAATATGGACTTAATTATGATTTCAGCTGGCATGTTATCAATGTTACAGCTGCTTGCTGCTGCTTAAATCATCCATTTAAATATTATTTGAAAAAAATCCTACACAGAATAAATTGCAAGAGCTAACCACCAACTTATCTTTGCAGAAGAAGCTTCAAATATGCTACATAGGAAACAGTATATATGACATGGGAGAGATGATACAACTTCTGGTGATATCAGCAATAATGGAGAATGAAGGTAATTAATCCAAATACCCTTAATATGAAATGCCAGTCATCTAATTTCCATTTCTTCCTTCATTTTATCCCATTGCATTCTTTACCTATTCATTACATACAAGTAGCACAAGGTTGACATGGACAGTATCAGCAATTACGATGAAGCAAATAACAGCAGATTTTAATGAAAGTCAATGATGACCCAATTAACACCAAATTGTCCAGATATGTTATAATTAATTAATATCGCTTTTTTTTTGCCATTGTATATTCTAAACCTTATAATTCCAGAAAACATGTAAAGTTTTTCTTTTATTCTAACTTTTTAACAATTTCTGTAATCTATTTTCTTATACAACATATTTCAATTCCTTATTTTTCAGCTAGAAAAATAGAGCTCTTACTTTATATACATAAAGTTCGTGACTTCCATTTCTCAAGATAGTTCCTTTGTCATCCATCAACTGAATAAATGAGAATCCCAAAAGCTTCTTATCTTTATCTCGTGCTATAAAGGAAAACTTAATTTCAAATATCAGTTAATATTAAACAAAATGTCATTTTATAAACAATGAAGAGTTTTTAGTAAACTGTTTGTGCCTGATATAAACTCTAATTCAGTGACTGAAATATTGATAGTCTGTTATCTTTTGATCATCAAATTGAATAGAGAATACTTGAACAGTGAAGAAATTTTGCACATTTCTAATTTTAATATGCAATCACTGTAGTAATCTGTAGCAGATACAACCATAAAAAAAATGGAAAAATAAAAAATGCCAAAAAATTTATGCTTTCCGTGTTTCAAAAACTAGCATATATTATGTGACATTCCTATAGTCCCTCCCCCCCCAAATTGGTTAGAAAAGTTCCAACAACTTATTTTCTTGTTTTTTTTTTTTAATAAATGTACCAGAATGCTATTCAGGTGAGAAATGCTTATCTGCTCTAAAATATGGCCATGGAATCTTCCTTTCCTAAATGTGATCTGAAACTTAAGTTCTTTGAAACCTAGCTGTCAAGTGCAGCAAAAAAAAAAAGCTGTTAAAAGACTAAACACGCCAAATGTTTGTTTTCATTCATTCATTTGGGCAGGCAGGCAGGCAGAAAGAGACACACTAAGATGCCAGTTTATTAGGTACACCACCCCCGTCACATTTGGGTTGGTTTGTTATACCTCTGAGTTGCATTTTTTATGCATACCATGCTAAATAGCCAGGTCACAAAGACCCCAAAGGTTCAGAGAAGGTTGGGGGAGGGAACCCACTGGAACAGCTGTTGGGAGACAGATGGTAGCCTCCCATCAAGACCATCCATTATGTTCTTTAACGTTCACAAGGTATAGCTCTCCCACATTCAGTGTCACGGTTTAACATCCCATCTGACAGACAGTAGCCTTTCCTAGCCTATCGGCATCCCCTACTGAGCATGGGCAAGGGGAGGGAGTTTTGCAGAGATAAATTTCAACCCTGACCCAGCTGGGACTCGAACCTTGGAAATGCAGATTACGGGGTTTGGTACTATTTGTCTAATGCGATTCGCCTAAAGGGGGCATTTCATTCAATGGACAATAGGTCTAATGGGACAATTTGTTCAAAGACAATTTTTTTAAATGAGAGAACTTGTCCAAAAGTGCCAATGACAATAAAATGTTATATTTAATGGTTATTATTTTGATAAAATTCTTTTTTTTAAATTTGTTTTTAACACATTTCTTGAAAACAAAACTTGTTTATGTTATTGCCACGCTTGACCGTTCTTCCATCTGTCTGTGCACTTAATATCTGGAACCAATGAGTTCTTCAGATCTTTAATGGTTCTTTAGCATTGGATGGAGGTAAGGGTTAAGTTTGCACACTGATATTTTTATACTGTCTGTCTGTGCACACAATATTTCTGATAATAATCAACCGATATCGAGGGTACTTTTTGAGTTGGATGGTGGAAAAGGTCTACTTTTGCATGCATATATTTTTAGCTTCCGAGCTCCTCGGTAATGGAGAAGGTGTCACCTAAAAAATGCTGCTGCTGTATCTTTAGTGTGGACTATTCGAAGTCAAATATATAAAAGTAATTTTTTTGGTGTAAAGCTTTGCTTTTCCATTTTCTCATAAAATTTCAATTTTTTTTTTCTTAAATATTTGTTGTAATGTAAATATGCTAAATGAATGACCCTGCGCAATTGAAAACCCCCACAGTTTTTGTTCATTTACTTCAAGATGTTACTACTTGCTATCTTAATAAAGAAAGCAGAGGACATTGCGATTAGTATGATTTCTCAAATGTATTTAGAGTAACTAGATTAAGTTTTAATTTTGTAGATCGATTTTTTTTTTTACTTTTGATTTATATAGGGCTAATAATTGGTTTTGAAGTTCACTATTAAAAAGCATGTTACGCTTACATCACCACACTTATGATCAACATTAACAGTTTTGTTTGAGAATAATTTTAAAAGAGATACGTTACTTCCATGCTTTTTGCATTAATTACTCAAAATAGGCACTTTTTTATGAAGTGCACTAACACACATTTTAATTCGTTTTGAACCATGGAATCCAGGTTGCATTAAAAAACATGATATAAAATACAACGGTCAGAAAAAGGGCTGTATAGGAAAAAACAGTTCAATTGAATTCCTTCCCCCTCAATATTTTTCGAGATTCTGGCCTGCCCACAAGGAATGGATCTCAGGGGTGATCATTAATAACCCAAATGGAGAGAGAAAAACAGTAAACCAATAAATATCACACATTTTGAAAGAACATTTTTTAAAAGGTCTTTAAAATGGAAGGAAGCATTATGTATTGGCAGGCCCCAATCTAGAAAAAATGCATGAGGGTAGGGTGGGGACAGAAACACAATTGAGCCAGAAAATATAAAAAAAGGGGGGGGGGGAGTGGGAACAGACTATTTCCAATGCTGTATAACATTTCCCCATCTGCTTTGCAGATTTTTAAAAAAAAATTCTTGAAAAATGCATCAATTATAAATAAGTCGCTAATTTTTTTGCCTTTTTTTACCCTTACTTCCATTCTGAAAGAGAGGACATGGTCCCCTTGCTCCCCCCCCCCCCAGATCCGTGTCTTGCAATGATGTGTCTGATCAGTTCCAGATCAATCCAGTCACCTCCCACTACTTAATTTTTCAAGATTCATGAAATTTCTATTTTTTTTAACTTTAACATTTAAAATACTTTTACTATATGAGAGTTTTGAACAGTTTTCTGTTGTTTTACTTCTCCGAGTGACCCTTATGAATACACAATAGACTAAATTGCCTGAACTTGTTCTCAAGGATTCGAGGCTTACAGTTGCATAGACGAAAGTGGCCCATGAATAGCTACTTAGAAGACAGGAGGAAGGCCATCCAGTGTGTTCTTTAAGTAGGATCCTAGTGTATGGATCTCCTGCTTCCCATCCGACAGATGGCGGCTTTTCAAAGTCCATCAATGTTTCCTCTCTCAATGTTTTTCTAAGTATTCATGACAACCATCTACTGTACTAGGAAGTCTTTTGAAAGTGCTGTATTGCATTAAATTATTACTTTGAAATTTCGCATTGAAGTAAAATAATAAAAATTTATGTTTTCAAAAGCATTATAATGCGATAAATGAATAATTTCAAAGATCGATTAAATGAAAGTCGAGAAATTTTTTTTTTTTTTAGAATGCTGAAATTCGTGTTATTTCATTGGCTTAGTCATTCATCATTGTGAGTTTCTCTCTGAAATTAAATCTAATTACATTAAGTAATAAATAATATAAATTAAGTTCAATGCATGAGTACTAAAATTTTATTTCATCTTTAGTGTATCTTTGTTGCCATTCTGGATGTTATCCATATAATCACAGAATATCTGTAACATCAAGCTGAAAGAAATCAATTCAAAGCAAATATTTGCAAATTTATTAACATGAAATTCTCACTTTAAAGCATGTTGAACCCACCTTCGATTAATTTAACTACACAAATATGGGCTGAATTATTAAAATTCCTGAGAACATCATTACTCCAGACCAGATAATTTAGTTTCTAACTTCACATAAACCAAGGGGGAAAAAATGCTTTCTTGAATGAGATTTCAGTCCCCTCTTCTACTACCGGAAACTCTTAGGGCTGAAGCAGTCCCATACAAAGAAAGCAGACAAAAACAATCAGAAACTAATACAGAAAAACGACAAGAATAACCATAAAATCCTAACCATTGAAATAAATGACAAAGCCAAAATAAATAAAAAATATTTTTCTATAAAATGATACTAGTTTTGAAAAAATAAAGTAGAATTAACAGAGGGAAATTAACATGAAAAATAAATAGCTGTTTACTTCTCAACTTGAAAATGCACATTTCCTATCACTGTGTCACTGTCTTTACAAACTGCACCTGCATGCCTCAAGGTAGACAAGCTTCTGATCCGAATGATCACATCCCTCCCCTACTATGGAACAAGACTGCAGCTCAAAGCAGCTCTCAGTAATCAACTTTAAAACGGAGGAAAATAGAGATAAACTATGGTCGAAACAGAAAAGGATTCAAATAACATGACTTGCATATAAAACTAAGTCTTACAAAGAAAACAAAGTTCCACACCTTCTACGAGCAAGAAAAGAGCTACAAATAGCTCTCAGTTTGTTATGAATAAAATTATTTATGAATGTCAAAGTTCTAAAGGCGTGATGTATATACATATATACACGATACATCACTCCTATAGAACTTTAACATTCATAAACAATTTTTACTCTCCATTCTGATCTTTCTACTTTTCAAATTCTCAGTTTTCTTTCCGATATAGAAGGCTCTATAGGCCTAAATTTAAGCAATAAATAATATAAAAAAAATTTGAAGTCTTCGGGAAATGCTTTTACTCATTTTTTTTCGGGGGAAGGGGGGAGGGGGTTAAAAAGTTTGAAAAATATTATTCTAAAGGGTAGAAAGGGTGTTAGGAAAAAATTCTCAAAACTGGCATAGTTGGGACTTGAAATTATTCAAGTTAATTTATTCCTAAACTTCCTTAACATGCCCTTTCTCTTGCTCAAACTGCTATTAGTACAGCCCAGATGATGCCTTTGCCATAGTTGCTGTTCTATACTTAGAACATTTCTCCACTAGCTGGTTTAGAACTCCAGTGAGTCTATTTATTTTGTAAACATCTGACCATCTTGTTCTCAATAAAATGAAGTCAGATACCAAGGGAACATTTTTTTTATTGGAGGTTTTTCAGTGATTTGCATGAAAATATACCAATATACGTTTTTGCATCATTAGAGTATATTTTGCGATTAAAAACGATTTCAGTGTTTCTAAATTATTTTTATCTATTATTGGATATTTTTTTACAAATGGACGAAGAGAAAAATTGATATTTCTTTGATCATGTTATCGGCAATGTCATAAGTGCATGATATCAGTCGGCAAATTTAATTTCAAACTTAGTGTGCATGTTAGGCTATGCAGATCGAATATTTCAGAAAGTACTGAAGTGTTTACACATATGAATTCACAGCTCATCATTGATTTAATGAATATTTATCCACTGAATATCTATCACATCTGTTTTTAAGTAACAGAATGAAGATGGGTGCAGAAAAAAAAGTCAATAGGAGGTCGTGGGTTCAGATCCCACCCGACTCAAGACAAATTTTCCTCTACACCCATCATCATCCTGTCGCTTGTCCTGTCACATCCCATCATATATAAAACAGCGTGATAACGGATAAATATTCATTAAATTACTGAAGTGTTTTTGCATTTTTTTTTTGCTGATGAAATATAGTTTTAAAAGTAATAAAATAGTGATGGACAAATATTTTATCACATATGAATGTTAATCATAATGGGTATTATTATCAAGTTGAACGAGAGAAAATGGTGATTCTGAATGGGGATATCAATTTCAACTACTTCTAGAATTATTTATATTGCTTCTCAATTATATAATGCAATTAGAAAGAATAAATTTGTAGCCTGACCAAAAATTAAATCATTAGACATAGGTGACTTAAAATGGTAGCTACTTTACGAGACTAGGACATATAACAAAAAAATTAATTTTTTAAATAATAGGACTTTTTTAGTACTATTTTTAATTAAATTGAAGCAATTTCATAACTCGCATTCAGAATTTGCAAAATCTAAGTTTTTGCCATTTTTGTAAAGTTAAACTTTTCTGTGGTAGTCAGAATATAATGCAAATTGAACTAGAAGGGTTTGATTTCAAATTTCAGAGGTTAAATTATATTTGCTTTGAAATATTTTTATTCAATTTCGTCACAGCTCTTTATCCCTTTTTAGTTATTTATTTTTCAGTTTTCATTTAAATAATCTTGTTTTAAAGCAAAATAATTTTTTATAAGACTGCTACCTGTCTTAAGAGTTTGCTGATCGGGACAAAAATCGCCATTGTATGTTGTTTGCATAAATGACCAAATAATTTTGTAAAAATTATATAAATTAAAGAATTAAGCACTGATAAAAAATATTATGAAATATATATATATGTATTAAAGTAGTGAAATACTTAAAAAAATATGGCAAAATTAATTTTTTATTGAATTTAAAATCCAAAACATAGAGTAAAACCTTTTTCGTTTTTATCATTCTCTTAACCCCAATTAAATTTTCTTTCTTTAGGTATATAGCATGACCTATTTCTGTTGATTTGCTATTTTTAAAAAAAATTGAAAGTTAACTTGTTTACTGACTGGTTACAGCTAGTGAAAAGCATGGACTTTTCTCAAAGTATGGTACCAATAAAAAAATTATAAAAAGAGTAATTTTCTTAAAGTAAAAATTATTATTTATTATTTTTTGCTATTCACAATAGCCTTTCTATTCATATTTCATATGCATTATAATTATTTCTATTAGTTTTTTTTCAACAACTTCTATTTGCATTGTAAGATGCATTTTTTTTACTGCATGCTTCTATAAAATACCTATTACAACAAAACCAGTCAATTTTTGTTAAATATTTTATTTTCAGAAAATCTAGAATTAAATGCTGATTAATTTGGTATACAACATGCTATAAAAACATGCAAAAAAACTTTTTTTGCCAAATAAAGCAATTGCTGTGTTCAGGCAAAAAAAGTTTTTTTTTGCCTGAACACAGTTGAAAAAAAGCTTGGCCACAGGGTACAATTCAGTTTTTAGGTCTGGCATGGTAAGGGTTAAGAGTAATTTCTTTCAATTGATTCAACATCACAAAATTTACCTGTAAAACCACTATTAAATAAATTGTTTATCTTAATTAATGATGAATATATATAAAATATAGCTTTGATTAAATTAATAATTATAATAAAAAAGAAAAGTAGGCTTATAATTGTCAGCTTTTTTAATCTCTGAACAGTGTGGTGATAAATAAATTTAATATTTACAATGGGTAATAGATTTTTAGGTTCAATGACCATGCTTTGTATAATTTTTTTAAATAAAACACTCCCATCTTGATATTAATAAGTATATTACTTTCTTCGAGATATTATAAAATGCCAAAAGAAACTTACTTGAACAGTGCCTATACTCAATTCGTACATGTGCACCATCAAATTTTTCAATTGGAATAGCAAGCTGTAAAAAGAATTAAAAAAACATCTAGTATCTTGTAATCAAAAATTCTGCTCATTTCTTCTAGGAACTCGTATATAAATAATTGCAAAAGGCATATTATCAGTATCACTAATTTAAACCTGATACATATAGTAATTAATTTTAGGAACACAATCCACCATAATAAATAGTTGGTGCATATTACACTGCTCATCAAAAATTTAGCATAGAGCAACAAAATGCACATCTCATAATATATTTGGACAAATTTAATCAAATTTCACAGTGAAGATATAAAGATAACATTGTGATAAGTCATAAAAATTTGGCCAAACAATTTACATATAACCTAAATAAATGAATAAAGAAAGTACACGAAAAAGTTGAATGCAAAATGTATAGTCAATAGAGAATGTGGCCCCCTCTAGCACAAATGAGGCCTGACATTGTCAATTCATGTCCTCAATAAGATAATCCAAAGAATGGGAGGGATATAGAGTCCACTTAGCAATAAGAGCATCATGAGGTCCTGGAGGGTTTGGGGAGTTGAGGAGTTGCAATACATCTTTTCAGTCTTGACTGTGGTGATCTTACATTAATATGGAGAATATGGCCAACATTCAGACAGAGATGGGTTGGGTTGTTTTACCTTGAGCGGCACTTTTTTGCACACCATGGGCTAAATGGCCAGGTCACATGGACCCCGAAGGCTCAGAGAAGGTTGGGGGAGGGGACCCACGGAACAGCTGTTGGGAGACAGATGGTAGCCTCCTGTCAAGGCCATCCAGTGTGTCCTTTAAAGTTCACAGGGTATGGCTCTCCCATGCATGGGGCTACGGCTTAACGTCCCATCCAATGGAAGGCGACCTTTCCAAGCCCATCGGTGTCCCCTACTGACTGTGGGCAGGGCGGAGAATTTTGCGGAGATAAGTCTCAACGTTGACCCAGCTGGGACTCGAACCTGGGAAGTACAGGCTGAGATCCAGAGAGAATGCAGGCCACTCCATTTGGTAAACAACTTCTTTAAGATATTGGTTGTTAGTCTTGCTGTGTGGATGAGCATTCATCCATTAGGAGGAAATCATCATCTACTGCACTGGCACAGAGCTTGACAGAGATCACGGATTTCATCCCAACATAGAGCATTCAGAGAACTTCCATCAAGCAGATGGATGTTGGTACAAACACCCAATGAAAACTCAGCCCACATAATCAGACCCCCACCACCAAATGCACTTCTCTAAATGATGCTGGTTCCAGGTTCTCACATTTCTCCAGATCAGTACGTCTTCTGTCCAATTGTAGAGAAATTCTCAACTCATTCATGAACAGGACATGACTCCACTGTTGTAAGGTCTAGTCTGCATGGGTCCAAACTTATGAAGCCTTCTAGTCAGTTGAGACAGATACCTGCCTACCTGTGGCCGCAATGAGGTCTGAATGCAAAGATATTGTTGCTCTCCCAATGCATTAGAGCAGTTGCTCAATATAATGATCATCTTGAGGGTTGTAACCCTAGGACACTCTGGAACAGGTGGCAATGCAGTTTTAAATACTATGACTTTTTTCTGATATCTCAATTCCCTAATGAGATATCAGAAATGTGGACACCAAAGAATATGACCACCTCCTTGATTGTTTGAAAAGCCTCCTACAACTCTCCATAGTTTTGAGTCACCTGAACATTTTCTTTGAGGCATCATAAAGCAATTGGCTATTCCAGATTGGCATTGCAACATTTCATGTTTCAATTTGAAATGATCATGGAGGGAGGGGGCTATGAAAGTACTCCTTTTATAAGTGTTTTACATATTCCATTATGCTATACAGGATTTACAGGTTGATTTCTCTAAACTACATATCAAATTACTTACGTATTTTAAAAAAGCTTTTATTTATCTCTAACAATTACTTTATTACTCACATTTTGGTAACTTTTTTGCTTAACTCAACAAGGAGTGTGATAAGAATTGACTAACCTATATGGAGGAGGGTTGGGTTGCTATATTGGACGGAAGAGGGTTGGGTTACTATATGGACCAGAAAGAGGAGCTATTCCAGGAAAAAAACACATGGTTAAGAAAAAGAATGGAAAAAATATTGGAAAGATCAAAAATTTCTGATTTAGATTATGCTGATGATGAAAGTAACAAAATATATTAGACACAATATGAATTATACTGAAAAATAATTCCCACTCAGTTGCACAAGATAGTTAGTGTCACCTTAACACTGTTACAAAGCTGCTAAAAGGCAGCATATGAAAAAAAAAATGCAATATTATTCAGGCAAAAAAACTTACACATAGATTGAAATTTTTAAAAAACATTTTATGGTACACTTGAGATGGACAAAATCTGAAATGGGGCCTGATTACACAAACATATTATTTAAAATTCTACTGAAAAAGAAAAAAGGTTAAAATAGATAAATTTAATGACCAAATCCACTGATTTAACCCTTAGAGGTCTGCAACACTGCCTTGAGAGAAGATGGGGAATTTGATAATTCCCCATCTTCAGCTCTAGTACCAAATATACAGGGTGTACCAATAAAATGTGTACACCTTTCAGATGTTAATAACACATCTAATATACACTGATCTACCCTGCTGAGGAGTAGTCAACCACACAGGGTCCTAATGCTGACTACATAAGTGGGTTCTTTCTATTTGCTTGTGGACCAGAAAGAGGAGCTATTCCAGGAAAAAAACACATGGTTAAGAAAAAGAATGGAAAAAATATTGGAAAGATCAAAAATTTCTGATTTAGATTATGCTGATGATGAAAGTAACAAAATATATTAGACACAATATGAATTATACTGAAAAATAATTCCCACTCAGTTGCACAAGATAGTTAGTGTCACCTTAACACTGTTACAAAGCTGCTAAAAGGCAGCATATGAAAAAAAAAATGCAATATTATTCAGGCAAAAAAACTTACACATAGATTGAAATTTTTAAAAAACATTTTATGGTACACTTGAGATGGACAAAATCTGAAATGGGGCCTGATTACACAAACATATTATTTAAAATTCTACTGAAAAAGAAAAAAGGTTAAAATAGATAAATTTAATGACCAAATCCACTGATTTAACCCTTAGAGGTCTGCAACACTGCCTTGAGAGAAGATGGGGAATTTGATAATTCCCCATCTTCAGCTCTAGTACCAAATATACAGGGTGTACCAATAAAATGTGTACACCTTTCAGATGTTAATAACACATCTAATATACACTGATCTACCCTGCTGAGGAGTAGTCAACCACACAGGGTCCTAATGCTGACTACATAAGTGGGTTCTTTCTATTTGCTTGTGGGCTGATAGTCCCAAGTGAATATATTCACAGGATATATTTTATCAGCTGGTGGATAATCCTGAGCAGAGATCATCATAGGTACCTGAACCCTTGCTTCTATGGACATCATCAAATCTACATTGGAGGAAGTCCTACTAGCGTAGATGGTTTCAGTCTTTAGTAAAAGGGGTAATAGGTCTTTGTCCAATGCCTGTGATTAGGGTGCTGTTTTATATTGTTGGCACTTCCTCTCAAAATAAATATAGTTTCTTTAAGCATCCCACTAACCATTTTCTCTCCATAGGTAGTCGGAATGTGAGGACTCTGCATAGAGCATATTCTCTTGATGTCCTCACACAAGAATTCCACCATTATAAATTAGATATTCTCGGCTTACAAGAGACCAGATAGACAGATAAAGGCCAGATTCTTAAAAATAATCTTAAATTTCTCTTTTCACAGAAGGAAGATAATAAGCATCTCCAAGGCATAGGTCTGATTCTTAGCAGACACACTAGTGATGCTCTTCTAGGATATGAGTGCATTAATGAAAGGTTTCTTACAGCAAAATTTCAGACAAGCATTAAACACTTGAAGGTTATCTGCTGTTATGCACCCACTGATGATGCTGATGATGATGAAAAGGATAGGTTTTACAGACTACTTCAGGATGTTTTGAATTCTCTAAAGAAAGGAGATATTACCCTTGTTTTAGGTGACATCAATGCCAAAGTTGGTACTGACTCTGACCTTTGGGGAGGGATGATGGGCCCTTTTGGTATTGGTAGCTGCAATGGCAACATCTCCTACAGGTAAGTAAACTCAACGGATTCAGAATAATTAACACTTATTACAAACACCGTGACATACATAAGTACACGTGGGTTTCACCTGATGGGCTGCATAAAAATATGATTGATTATATATTAATTAACAGCAAATGGGCTAGTTCTGTTAGGAATACCAGGTCATATAGGGGAGCTGAAATTGGATCTGACTATTACCTTGTTAAAAGTGTCTTGTAACTTAAACTTAAAAAGTGTTGTGCTAGGGTTAAAAATTTTATTTTTAATTCGGAAGCTCTGAAAGACCCAGTTATAGCTAAAGCTTACCATGATAGGTTACTTAGTCATTATGACTGTCGTGGTTTGCTTACTACTGAAGTTGAGGAAGAATGGGACCATTTTAAACAGGCTGATTTGGAAACTAATAGAACCCTTTTAAGAAAAAAGGGGCAGAGGAGGCAGAATTATTTGAGTGATAAGGTACTTGAGCTTATTTCAAAAAGAAAGAACTGCAGGAATGTCCTTAATAAATACCCTACAAGTCCCAATAGAAAGCATTACAGAGAGCTTAATAAACATGTAATGTATTAGTGAGCTGCTGATAAGAATCTTTGGTTTGATGGCTTGGCTGACAAAGCTGAGGAAGCAGTTAGACAGCATAACAGCAGAGAGCTGAACCAGATGCTGTTAGATAGTTAATGTTTTGTGTGGCAGAAAACGGACAAGTATACAGGGATTGAAGGATAAACAAGGTTAAAGAAAGAAGGTGAGGATTCTGTCATGAACAGGTCAGCTGAGCATTTCAGTGATATTCTAAACAATGTGCATAGTTCTACTACCATTGTTTATAATGATGATAGATGCATTATTGGCTTTAATGCTGGCCTATAACACAGGCTGAAGTTACTTTGACTGTTTCTAAACTTAAACTACATAAATCCCCAGGGGTAGATGAAATTACTACGAAATGTTTAGAGCTGGAAATGTTTCGTTTACCACACAGATGATTGAAATTATGAATATCTTTTATGATAAAGGCATGGTTCTTAAGGATTTTACCACACCTATTATTATCCATATTTTTAAAAAAGGTGATTGCAGTTCTTGTGATAACTATAGGGACATTAGCTTACTCTCTGTTTCAGGTAAAGTTCTTTGCATGATTGTGCTTAATAGAATTAAGACAGGCAATTGTGTGATGAGCAATGTGGATTCAGAAAAGGTAGGGGATGTGTAGATCAGATATTTTCACTCAGGCAGATTCTGAAGAAATGTTTAGCATTTCAAAACCTTTAATTACTAGTTTTGTTGATTTCAAAAACGCTTCTGACTCTGTTGATTGCCATAATTTGTGGTTGATTGTGAAATCATATGGCATACCAGACAAGTTAGTTAATATAATGAAAGCTCTCTATAATAACACTGAGTCGTGTGAGAGTTGGTAAGGCTTTTAGCAATTAGTTTAGCATTGCTTGTGGTGTTCGACAAGGGTGCATTTTGTTGCCTTTTCTCTTTAGTTTGGTTATTGATTATGTTATGCAAAATTCAGTTCAAGGGAAAGATTTTGATCTTAAATGGTCCAGAGATTTCAAATTTCTGATTTAGATTTTGCTGCTGATTTAGCCTCTTTGGAAAATGATGTTGATGAGACTGGTAGTAGAGTAGGTTTGGTTATAAACAGAGAGAAAACTAAAGTGATGAAAATTGGTCAGGCAGGCTGTGGTTCAGTTAATCTGAATAGCTGCATTCTTGAGCAGGTGTCACAGTTTAATAACCTTGGAAGCTATGTAACACATACTGGTGATGTGCAGCACAAGATTAACAGACGAATAGGGATTCCTGCCAGGACTTTTAAGAATCTATAGAGAGTGTGGAGAAATAGGCGTATACAACTAAAGACTAAAATTAGACTATATAATAGTTTGGTTCTTTCTAGGGGTTAGTTATGGTAGTGAAACCTGGATGCTTTGTAAACAAGATAACAGAGAACTTGATGCATTTGATTTAAGATGTTTATGCAGTATTTTGGGTATTAGGTGGTTAGACTTTGTAAGCAATGATGAGATTAGGCAAAGGAGTTGGCAACCTCCTTTAAGCAGCATATTTTAAGCAAAGAGAGATTGTGTTGGTTTGGCCATGTTGCCTGTATGGATAGTTATAAATTAACGAATAGAATTATGAATAGTGTGCCTAAAGCCCTCAGAAAGAGGTGGAGACCCAGAATGCATTGGTCAGACAATGTCAAGCAGAACCTTGTTAGAATTGGTGTGCAGTTGTCAGATGTAGCTCAGGACTAAATTGCACGGTCTGGTTGGACCTGAGGAGGAAGAGGAGGAGCCGATAACAATATGCAAACCCGAAGTATCATGTCTAGTCATATGGGATGCTGAAACTAGCAATGCCTATAAATACAGCAGGTCTCTATGCAATGGAAACCAGTCATGGAAAAGTAATCATGGGTAAAGGCAGCAACATAAATGAGAGTTTGACCATGGCTAGATAGTAGGTGCAAGAAAAGCCGGTTATTCAATCACCACAAGAACCATTGGGATTTCTACATCAGACAGTTGCACATGTATACCAAGACTATGTGAAATACAACAAAACTTCCAACCAGTGGGAGAAATGTGGACACAAGTGCACAATTGACTCCCGAAATGAATTCAGACTATCCTCTGCATAGTTACAAGAAATCGCATGGCTACCATGGAGCAAATAATATCGATTGGAATTGAATGATGATGTGTCCATAAGCTTATGCGCAAAGACTATCCATCGTACCATGGAAAAAAATAGACTATGGCAGTCAACATCCATATCGTGTCCCCTTGTTGATTGTAAGGCACTGAAATATTAGGCTGCAGTTTGCAAAGGCTTATCACAACTGGAGTGCAGAGGGCTGGAAACAAGTCATTTGGTCTGACAAATTACAGTTTCAACTTTATCATGTTGATGGGAGGGTGCATAAATCACATGAAGCAATGGACCCAGCTTGCCAAATTGAGGTCATATAGACAGGTAGAGGCGGTGTAACAGTTTGGGGAGCATTTACATGAACTTCCTTGGAGTCCCTCGTACCTGTCGAGACCTCTGTTACTGGCACAAGGTATGTGAACATCCTCACCGACCATCTACACCCATTCATAACAATTCTCTTTCTGTACCATGATGCCATCTTTCAACAGGACAATGCACACCACATACTTCCCGAGTGGCAACCAAATGGCACCAGCAGCATTCAAATAAGTTTGCCACACTCGAATGGCCCCCTCAGTTGCTGTACCTCAACTCCATTGAGAATTTGTGGGACGAATTGGAAAGATCTGTTTGAGCCTATCAATTCCCACCAAGTGTAGATGTTCTACAACAGGCGATGCTCGCTTCATGGGTGGCAATACTACCTGTGTTTTCAACATTTCATTGAGTTCTTACCACCCAACTTTACCTCAAACAACAGTCTGTCTGTTGTTGTGAGGGCAAATGGCAGAGCAACAGGTTATTAGGTAGGTGTATATAATAATTTGTCCATTCAGTGTATATAGACTAGGGGTAAGGGAGAAAATTCTTGGGGGTATGCCGTGAGAGCTCAAAGGTCGCTATATCTAGTAACAAAGTTGCTAAGTTGGCATTATTATACTATAACTATAGTTTTATCTATCTATATAAGGGGTAAGCCAATTACATACACATTTCCAGGGGGTATGTGAAGCATAAAAAGGTTGAGAACCACTGATATAGACAATTGTGAGTGGGTGGTGGCTGACAGGCAATCCCACTAATTCTATGATGCAGAATTGGTAGAGCTCTGAAAATATGCACCTAGGGGTAATTTGGGTCATATATCTCAGAAAAAAATATTCCAACTTTGATCTCCAATATGTCCTTCTAGGTCAAATAGTGGTCAAACCATCTACCAATGCTAGAAACTTGAAAATTGGTGTCTAGGAGTATTTCAGGTTGTAGTTGTCGGAAATGTTATGAAATTTTGCATCCAGATGGTCTTTTGAGGTCAAAGGTCAGATTTCAATCTACCAGTGTTAGAGGGCTAAAAAATATTTCCTGGGGGTATTTTGTGTAGTAAATATCAGAAATATTGTAAAATTATGGATGCAATGGGTACTATAAGGTCAAATATTGCTCTACTGGTGATCTACTGTATCTATATATACTGGTGGTAGAGGGCTAAAAAATTGGTGCCTGGGGATATTTTGAGTCACAGATCTCAGAAATTATGCCAAATTTTCGATGTAATGGGTCAAATACCAATATACCAGTGATGGAAAAATTGGTGAATAAGACTAATCCCAGCAATAAAACTAAGAGATGAGAGGAATTTTCAGATCTTGTGTCACATTCAAGGTCAAATGGAAATTGTAGTGATGGGTTAGAAGAAATCAAGAGAGTGTTGGTATTTTGAAGTAATGTATTATAAGGATGTTTGTACACACCACTAGAGGGCACTACCCAGTGTAAAGCAAAATGGCAGAACAACTGACATTTCAGCAAAGTAAGTTAAGGCAAGTCCCTCCAGATCTGCAAGACAATATCATGCCCTACATCAATGATTTTTTTTTATGATGTGTCAATTTCAACAAGATTGGGCATCACTGCATTACCACATCAATGTGAGAAAGTTCCTTGACATTCATTTTCCTGGAAGATGAATGGAACAAAGAGGTAGAATGGAGTATCCACCCCAATCACCAGACTTAAAACATAATTAGACTTTTGTCTGAGTGGCTCTCTTAAGTAGACTGTTACACCAGAAAACCAGGAATGCCACAGGACATGAGACACTGAATTGAAATTGCCTGTGCTGCTATTACATTAGCAACAACAATACAAAATGTATTCCATTCTGCTGTATGTTGCTGTCAACAATGATTGGTCCTGGTGGTGGGATTTTGAAAATTTGGGACAAGGTAACAAAAACAGGTATTGGTTAATGTCTGTCCACTCTACTTTTTAAAATATATGTTAATAAATTGTGTATATGTTTTATTGGAATACATTGTATATGTGTATCAATCCTTTTTTAACTGATTCTTATTCACAAAAATTCATTTACAATTTGACCCACAAATACAAAATATCTTATCTGCATGAAGCCATCACATGGCCACTTGACTACTGATCTAAGGAACCTGAGTTCAAGCCCTGGTAAGGCATGGATGTATGTGTCATTTTTCTGCTGAGGTCCTGCCATCCTCTCAGACCTTCTACTATGATATATAAACTGACAGGCACCTGTCAGACCTCTGTGACAAGCAGTTGCTTGAGGAGGTATTTTTTTTTATCTCCATGAAAGTGAATAAATTCAATATAAGTTAATCAGCCACTAATGGTTTTACATCATAAGGAGTTCAAAAACTCTTCATATAATCTACAGCTAGTCTACATATAATTTTCAGCTTTTTTTTTCACAAATATTCTTTCAATTGAGTTTTGAGTTTATTATCTGTATCTATATTTAATACTTCTCTTGAGATTGCAATAAAGTGGTTCAAATTTGGATGTACATCTTCTGTACTTGTTTGGAAAATTAGATAGTAGATAATACCCTTGGTTTTCAAGTCTTGTATTTTTATTGTGTTGAATTTTCATGTAGGATCAACTTTTTTTTTATTATTAAGCTACATTATATAAATTACTGTAGGATAAAAGGTTTAATAATTGTAATATATTTGTTGTTCTAAATTTATTTTGCAAATGAGAAGGAATAATATTTTTAGTTATGATAAATTGTAGTTTTTTATTTTATTTACATTATTTAAATCTGCTGCTTTGTGTACAATGATTTCATAATTTAAAATCGATTCACTATTGATTTTTAAAATAATATTTAAGTTTCCATATTTAGTACACATATTAATTTGTAATTTTTATTGCTGATATTCTGAAGCTTTCACAAATATGAGCAGTATAGCTATGCAACTGTCTATTAGTGGTTTAAACTAAGAATCACATGATCAGGTTTTACTGTATAAATTAAAAATAGGTAAACATGCTCATTTCCAAAGGTAATGAAATTTTTTAAAATTTTCACTTTTAAAACCCTCTAACAGTGGAAATTCAAACTAATAAATGATTGGGATAATATAAATATATTTTAATAGTACCTATAAAACACAAAAACAATTATTTTCTTATCTCTTAAAACAAAAAGTTGCATTTTACCACCACCCATGGGAGGTAAAGAATCAAAGCATTGCTGCCAATGTAAACCTCTTGATCATCACACTCTACTGAGAAAACTACAGATTTCTAGCTTAAATAGATCGTTTGCAATATTCATTTAATTTTGGCATTTTCCATCTTTTTCAACCACTAGAGAGAGCTATTAGAGTTATTGGAAGAATTGAAAATTGTGTTTCATAATATTTCATCAATATCTATCCAACCAAAAAAGAATATTTCAATTATCTCTAAAAACAAAAAAGTTGGGTGTCTACAGGCAGACAGATGACAAAGTAAAAAATACTATCTTTTTTGAAAAAAGCTAAAAATACTTTCTTAAAAATATTTTGGCATATAATCAGAATTATACTGTTTATAAATTTAATAATTGAGTGGTGAAATAAAGCCTTCTTAACATTAAAAAATTTTTAAACTTTTTTTTAAAAGATTATTTTGTTGTTTTGCAGAGCATGCTAAATACAGAAACCAGTCATTTAAACACTCACTGGGAAATAAAGTATTGTTGTTCCTACATACTCATTTTTATTATAATGTAAATAGTGACCACATTAAAAAAGGTTTTTGAAAACTTTCTGAGAATAACAAACTTACCTTAATCATATCAGCCCATCGGGGTGTATTGTTATGGTACAATACTATGGAATGATACTCAGTGACATTTTCATGTCCTGAACCAGCACTGATACATCTCTGAAAAGTGAAAAAGCAATAAAGCTATATCAAACAATTACACTTGGAGTGTAAAAGTCACTTGTTACATGTGATTAATAAAATGTTAGAATTACATATATTTACTTATCAAAAGTTATTATCACTAAATTTTTAATATCTCTTTGAATGTGCATTGAGAATGCAGACACACAAATCTTGAAATATGGATCAATACATTAAAGTGGCTTTTGTTTAAATTGTAAATGCTCATAATCTTTTTTAGACTCAAGTGGCCCTAACTTTTGATTAGTGACTTAATTACAGGAGTGCTGACCATGTGATAAAATAGGTAACTTTACATTAATATCATTATTTTATATTTCTGCATATTATTAAAATGTATTATACAGAGCTATATCAAACTGTTATAAAATGTATCTACAGCAGATTGGTCCACTTTTAGGCAATTATAGTAGAAACTTGCCTTGGCATTGATTCCACCAGATGTGCTTGCTTATTGATTGCAATTTGATATCATTCCTGATGTGCAGTGTTTAGCTGCATCAGATTGCTAAGTAGTGAGTTTTTAGCAGAAATTCCTAAAAATTATCCAAACAAATGATCAGTGAGGCATGGACAACAAATTTGTCTCATCTGCCACAAAATTAATTTTATACTAACAAAAAGCATGCTGTCTCATCAACAGGAATGACTGTCTATTACTTATTCCAATTAAAAATACCCGAGGAAAAAAAAAAGATGATCTAAAATGTAACAGATTACATCATTCAAATGATTTTCACCTTCAGGAAAAACTACATTACAGTAAGTCATGAGAAAAAGGTGAATGTCAGCAACTAGTTTCTCATCATCTTGGGACTTTTAATGCAGCATAACTTATTATTCAATAAATAATTGGTACACACAGCTATTTCAGTATTTATTTAATAACCAAGATAAATGCTGTTACAAAATTTCTAAACCTCAAGTCGTTAGGAGTGCTACTCAACTATCAGGTGGAACACACATGCAAAAATGCCCTCTGGCTATAACTTATTGCAGTTCACACCTTTCCCTTTTGAATATCATATATATATCTCTAACCCTTAAAATCATTCTTTGTAGACTAACATAAAGTTGATCTAGAGTAGGTAGTATTTTTAAAAAATATTTACCACTTATAAGTTGGCTGGTACAGCAGCGATGAAGTTCGTTTCAAGCACTGGCACTTTCCCTCAGCTGAATTCTGTTCTTAGGCTGTAGATGTTGTAGCCTCCTTTCAGAATTCAGCTGGGGGAAAGTGCCAATGCTGAAACGAATTCCATCGCCACTGTACCAGCCAACTTATAAGTGGTAAATATTTTTTTAAAAATACTACCTACTCTAGATCAACTTTATGTTAGTCTACAAAGAATGATTTTAAGGGTTAGAGATACATATGGTATTCAAAAGGGAAAGGTGTGAACTGCAATAAGTTATAGCCAGAGGACATTTTTGCATGTATGTTCCACCTGATAGTTGAGTAGAACTCCTCATGACTTGAGGTTTTTGAAATTTTGTAACAGCATTTATTGTGGCTATTAAATAACTTATTGTTCATTGATTCTTTTAGCCAATATGTTCTTAAAAGCTTAAATTTACCTATTAAACAATTCAATAGCAGAAACTGAGAATCAGAGCTTATATACATTTAACTACACTATATTTTGCATAGTGCTCTAGCATGGGGAACTACAGTTGCATTGTTGATAAGGTGTTAGTCAGAAAAGTCTGTGGTTCCAACATAAGGATTAAATACACTACAGGAAATAAAAAATGCAACACTTGCAAGAAGTTATGCAAATGTGACAAAATTTAGGGAGATGGTAGTATTATTGAAATGCATAGAAATAATTAGGTTTGCAGGACGATCGAAACAATTGGACAGGAGCCAGCTGACATCACAGGTGCGGAGCAAACACAGATAAAGACAATCAAAGCTCCCTGGTTGACAAAACGTTGTGGAAATTGTTCTAAACTGCTAAAAGATGCCCTTATACACACATCGACAGCCATTCCAACAGTTAACAGACTTTGAGCATGGAAGAATCATCAGCCTTAGAGAAGCTGGTTTGCTTTACAGAGATGTGGCCAACCTTGTTGGCTGCAATCCCAACACCATCGTACATATATGGTGCCAGTGGGTTGCAAGAAGGATCCAACACACACTAACAAGGATCAGGAAGACAATGTATGACCACGGAGCGACAAGACTGCCATTTGTGACACATGGCATTGTGTGACAGATTCACAACTGCAAAGGGACTGGTAGCAGGTAACACATCGAATACCTACCAGATGGACGGTAAACAACAGGCTTTTACAGGTTTCATTGCGAGCCTATCATCTGGTACTATGTTTGCCCCTCACATTTGCCCACATGCAAGCATATTGTCAGTAGTGTTGCCTCAGACAGAATTGAAATGAACAAGAGTGGAGTATCATGGTGTTTAGTGACAAAACTCATTTTTGTCTAGGTCAACATGACGGTAGATAACATGTTCACCATCATCCAGGGGGAAAGGAATGCCACCCAGTGCATGCAACTTCGTCACACAGCTCCAGCACCTGGTATCTTGGTTTGCATAGTCATTAGTCGGACATCTCTCAGAACTGGTCATCATAAGGGGATCTCTAACTGCCCAACGATATATTACCAACATTTTGCAGCCAGTGGCTCTCCCATTTGTTCAGCAGCACTGAACCTTTTAGCAGCAACATAATGCTCATTTCCACAAAGCTCGCATTAGTCTGCAGTATCTATAGCAAAACGTTCAGGTACTACCATGGTGTTTCACCTATTGAACACGTCTGGGACATGATGGGCTGACAGCTCCAACCCAAGAGGTGCACCAACCACTGTCACTGAAATGGAACAGAGACTTCACACTATTTGGCATTCTATCCCTCAGAAGAACGTTATAGAGCTGTACGATAGCCTTCCCTGCAGTGTTCATGAATGCACTGCTGTACAAGGCAGATTCAACATCATATTAATTATACCACTTTACCAGGTAGGTAAAGTGGTAATTTTCTATATATATATATATTTTTTTTTTGATAATGTAATCAATCGCACATCTCAGCGTATACTAACAGCTGCTTGCATTGCTGTAAAATGACATTAATCCTTCATTGTGTTGCAATTTTTTTCCTGTAATGTATTAATGTTTAGTAATTAATTAATATTTAATTTTATACATTAAAACCACTAATTAATAATGATAATTAAAAATGGATAAATAAATATGATAATCATTAAATATTTAGTAATTAGGTTATTATAAAGCTAATAATTAATAATGGATATATATATATAATTATGAAAAAAAATTAATTATAAAGAGAACAATAAATTCATGGCATTATACTTACATGAAGTTATTTAAAAGACATAGTTTTGCAATTCTTACCTCAAGAATAAGACCTTCTGGATTAATGAGCAGTACAGTTGCCTCTATGTTTTTTCCAGTGGATTTCCCACCCTTTTCAAAATCAGCTTTTTCCAAAGTCAAATAAAGATCATTTCTAACATCACCTAGAGAGAAAACATTGGTAATTTGGGGCAACAACATTTTAATCACATTTGGAAAACTTTGAACAGACATGCTTTAACATTAAAACCACTAATTAGTATACTAAATAGTATTTTTTTATGTATTTGTGTAAATGAAAACTTATAAAGGTACATAGATTACCATGATCAATAAACTCACTGATGTCCCCAAGGGCAACAGTCTAGAATTGCCACATGAAGAAACTATTAACTTGGCTTTAATAGCCTTATATGGTTAAATGACATGCCCAAGGAAGAGGGGGTGTGGAGTATGGGGTTATATATCCTTATTAAGGGCTTAAATATATATATTTTTAAGGTAGTCCCAAAAAATCAGAGATTCAAGCATGTCAACCCCTACCCTCGTCCTCCAATACTTTTCTGGGTATGCCACTGTATTGATTTATACATTAGAGTAAAAGTTTAAACCTCTGTTATCTATAATTGTTGAGGTTGGCTTAATGCATATGGCAATGTGTTCTGTGAAATGTTACCAAATGGCACTAATTTGGATATGTACGATTCTTCTATAAACTTTCCTTGTGGTGTTAGAGAAACTCAGAAAGTTCCACTTGTAGAGTTGTCAATATTGTTATAGTTAACACCAACCCATGATTTGTGAGGTAAGCATATCTGTCCATCTCTTTTCTTTCTTTTTTATGAAACAGCAAAATTAAGTGTTCAAAATGTTTACTTCCCTCCTGTTTAGTTCCCTTTGTAAATTTTCAAAGCAGTCCTTTAAAAACCTAATATTCTAACTAGATTCCAGAAAAAAAAACTAGATAATTTGAAGGAAATACCTGGCATAATAACATCTGAAAAACCTCTCTTGTGTGTTATGGCCAAGTTTTTGAAAAGTAGAGGAGTTTCCTGTTGTAACTGAGAGAGCTCTCCATGCAACATACGTAAAGACAAAACTAGCCCTATGGGGGAAAAAAAATTAGGAATTAAAATCAATTGTTCAAACTGTTTTTACTACTTTCTAACTTGCATATAATAAACATATTTTAAACTATATTTAAGAAATTTTACAGCCACTGTATCTCAAGTAGGCTAAAAAAAAATCAAAACAAAAATTCTATTTTTGGTAATAATAAAATTAACACTGAAATTACAACTTATTTTTATGTGTAACTTATTATAAAAATCATATATACATAAAAATTATGTAAACTGAAAAGATCTAATAGGTTGCTATTAATTATTAAAGTGCAATATGTATTACAGTTCACATTAAGATTTCAATGTCAGTGTTAATGAATATAAAACTACAAAGAACATATGGGGGCAGGTTGTTCTTTCCCCACAGGAACTGCTATATTCAGAGAGAACAAAAACAGATTTCTTTTTTAAAATGCAGTTATGTATATTCTTCATTAACATGTATAAATACACATACAAACAATTTATAAACACTTCACATGACATTTTTATGTCATATATGGTACATAAAATGTGTTAAAAATTTAATATTTATGCAATTTTAAGTTAAAAATAAATACTAAATTATTCAGCTATTTAAAACATTGACTCAGAATGTGGTTAAATGAGTTAGTGCTCCTTAAGCTCTAATTTTAACAGTTCTTTGAGTTGTTCAGCTGGCATAAAACATTTATACAGTAAAAGTGAATATAGTCAGATATTGATGGTGAGTTCAAAAGTTTATATTACCCATTTATTTCTGGTGACATTAGTTGACAACTGGTTCACTCATCGCTATTTAGCCTCTTCTGTTGATGAAAGATCAGGTCCAAGTCAATGTTGATTTTAACTAAGGGACTACACTACCAGTCTTTAATACCTGGGTGTAATAAGCTGAATTAATACAGAAGTAATTCTTGTAGTTCACTGATGTCCCATGTAGAAAAGGGCTCATTAATGATACCTTGAAGTTTCGTTGTCATTGTCTCTTCTCAGATATGACATCACTTGTGAGCAACTTAAGTTAAAAACTATGAAGAATTCAGAGACTAAAAGACTTATGACTTCAGTCTTTAAATCAAGAATAAAATTAAGCCATTGGTTAAAATATTGACTAAGTGTTTTGCCCCTGACTTGAGTGGCTTCAACTGGCAATTAACTGAGAGGTGATGTTAACTGAAATAGAAGCATCCCTCTAGCAGTGTTGTTGAGTGGTAATAGTTTGCTCGCGTGAGAGCAAGTTCCATGCGAATGGGATGGAGTTATATCAGTACTGCAAATGGTGTCTTCATGCAAATTAATGATCAAATTTTCTAGATGGTTTAGTTGAAATTTGATTGGGGATGAGTTAATACAGTAAGGGAGGGCAGTTATTTTTAATTTATTATCTGTTATTGCTTGAGATAATCATATTTACTGATACTTGCTTGTGAGCAACAAGCAAGTATCAGTAAATTGAACATCAAAAGTTCAGAACCACTATACCAATAGGATGGGCTTTTTGTAGCTAAGTATTAATGCTAAGCACTCCTCTAGATTTGGAAATATTTTTGTTTAAGGATCTCATATGATTTATGAATAACAGCAGTATCGTGTAAATATTAAATTGTTACCAAATTAGCTGTGTCTAACATCATTTTATTAAGGGCTATATATATGGCTTCACTGAAAACCACTGATATATAAGATATCTGATTAAGATGCAGTGGGTTTCTTGTGTGCTTTTACTATATGAGTGCCCATGATGGTAAATCTTTCAAATTTGTCTATCTATAATTTATAATTAAAATTACTATATGGCAAGAAATTTTGGTGTCTGTCATATCAAATGTTTATTTCTGAAAATTTACTACTGCATTATAGCTATTCATTCAAGTTATTTTAAAGATGGTTAAGGCCAGTTGTTGCTCACAGTATAACTTTCTGCTACTAACTAACTACATCAATAACTTAGATTTACATTTGCATTTTAGAAACACAAATATTAATACTAGTTTTGTCCTGGTGATTAAACAAGTTATAAAAGTTGTTAAATTTTTTATTCCACATGAAAGAACAACTGGAAATATCTCACATTTGATTAATAAGGTGATTTTAAGGAATGTCTTGCCAATAATGTGGTCAAGAAGAATCAGACCAACTGACAATACACAGTGCATATATTATTCCAGATCAACATAAATTACAACTTTATTTCATTACTCTAAAAAATAGCATTTCATATATAATGAAACTTATAATTTTTCACTATTCTAATTAATATTCAGGAGTTGCTTGAGTAAAATGACTAGTGCCACAAATCTATTTTATTGCAACACAGAATAGCAATTTTAAAAAGATAAAATTTTTGTCTTTTGATTAATAAAAAAAGTTAACAAAAAAACTCCTTAATCACATTTTTATTATACAAAATCAAATATTATATATTACTTACCATAATTAGGTTGTCCAGAGAGTAAATTGTACTTATTATTTAATTTCTTTATAATAAATTCATGTAACTGATTAAAATCGCTTTCGTTGCACCTGAATGAGAATAAATACATAAAGAAGGAAAACAAATTAAAAGAATCAAGAAATGCAGAATGTAAAACTTGAGCACTGCCATTAGAAATATACCAGCAGAAATAATTTCATACTTCAAAATCTATATTAGACCTCTAAACAAATTAATAAAAGAAAAAAATCAGATAAATTAACCAAACACAAACTACAGTCAAATCTCATTAAAACAAATTTTTCAAAACCTCAGCAGAATTCTTAATTTGTTTAAAAAATGAACCAGATAATTACCCATTGCTAAACACATTTTTAATGAACACTAATAAATGTATAACAGAATGGTAAATTTAAAAAACCCATTTTTTGTGATAGTTACCAAATATGGCTGTTAACACAGCAAGCCAGTCTTGGTTCAGGTGTTCGCATCATATGAAAGAGCAAGAAAATTTTGATTTACTATGAGGAGTGAATTTGAAGAACGCATTAAAAAAAACTTGCAGCTTTTAAATTTCATTTTTTCTCTTTTCTGACATTTAAGGAAATTGTAAGGAAAGGGGTGAAATGTTTTTGACTAAGGGTATTACATTTTCATTTTAACTTAACCAAAATACCCACTTCTATTTATTCCTCAAGAATTCTCTAATAGTGAGATGAGATTACAAGTCTCCTATTGTTTTAATGGTATCTGATACTACTGGTTACTGAAAATTCAGGTCAGGACTTTAAATGCCATGATGGGAACATCTTTATGACAAACCCAACTTAATTCATCACAAGTTGAATTAATTTTTGTGAAAGAAAACTAATAACAAAAGAAATGATTATATTTTCACACCATGGATGAAAAAATATATACACCCATTACTCTATTTACATGGTAGATAAGTTTTGGAAAATAACTATGTAGATTGAAACTATGCAAACTGAAACCAACAACTTATGGGAAAGGGGGGAGGGGAATAGGTTCCAAAATATTGACATCTGGATTAAATTGATGTACCCTAATATAACTCAAATGGTCAACTTTTGGCATAGAACCAAGCGGAACTAAGAATGCTAATATCTCATTTGTTACTTAGCAATCTTATACTGTGAGCCATATAGAGGTACATTTACAGTTGAATTTCATTTAATACTTGATCAGCAGTGTTCTGAAATCATTATGATTATTTTGTGAGACTTCATTCACAATATATTTGCTGCATACCTTACTAATTAGATGCTTACTATAAAGAAAAACTTACATATAAACTTTCAAAGTAACTCCCTATTAAGTTTACTATAAAGAAAAACTTACGTATAAACTTTCACAGTAAACTCCCTTTCATCTTCTAAAATTCCTTCACTTCTTTCAAGTAAAACATCACAGATATTTAATACTGAAAATACACAAACATTCAGATATTATATTTAATATATTTTCCAATAATGAATGCAATTTGGAGGAAAGATATAAAACTTTCTTTAAAAAATTGATCTATAATACTTATGAACTTGAAGTTTTCTTTGGCATAAATCCACTTTGTTCACAAATAATTTATGATTCAATATCAATCTGCATTATTAAGGTATTTTTAGAAAATCTATGTACACTCAACAAATCAATCAATTCCAGAGTGTTATTAAAATCAGAGAGAACTGGATACTGAATAATAACTATTAGAACAGAAATCATACATGAAGTGACTACTTGGGGATTAATGTTTATCAATACAGAAAATAATATAAGGTGCCTAATTCAAGAATAATTCATAATACAGAGTAGTCCAAAAGGTATGTTATAAATTCAAATGGCTGCTGCATGATGTATGTAAATTTTAAGTGAAGAAATCTTTGCTGCATCATATGGATGGAAGCCTTCATGCATGGTGTAAACCAGTGGGTCTCAAATTTGGCCATATTGCCCCCCAGGGTGACATACCATACTTCTAGGGGGCCACATGAAATATTTTTTCCAACAGCAGCTATGAGGGCAGGGGGAAGGAGTAAATGAAGAAGAATGAATCCATAGGTTAATGAAAAAGTTCAAAAGGGGACCATGAGCAAAAACAAGTAGAGAAACACTGAAATAAACAACACATGTTGATGGACCCATCCTGCAGTGTATCCACTGTCCAGGCAGTGGTGGTGGTGTGTTATGGGATATGTTATGGAAAATACTGGTTTGATTTCAAATCCCTGATGTGTATGCACTAATGCTTGACAGGTCTGGGTAATGGCAGTTTTTATCAGACCATGTGCACTCTTCAATGTTGCACCTGTTTCCAAACAGGGTCAGAATCTTTCAGGATAATAATCAGTGTAATCATGCCCAGGAGTGGATATCACCCATCTTTCCTGGCCACTGAATTCACCGTATGTCAATTATATTGAACACTTATGGTACACTCTAAAATGGATGTGAGATGTAAAATCCACCATTATCTTCCATTCAGAAATTGTGCAGATTGAAACTATGAGACCAACAACTTATGGGAAAGGGGGGGGGGAGGGGAATAGGTTCCAAAATTCCTTTTGGAAAGGAACTGTAGCCTTGCAGACTGCATGGCTACAGATCCTTTCCAAAATCTTCATATATCTAGTGAAATTGATGCTAGGGTAGCTATAGACCATTATCCATGCAAAAGATGATCCAATATGATATTAGGTAGGTGGTCATAATTCAATCTCTCAATGTATATGAACAGTTCTATATTAAATATATAGATGCTAAAATCAAAGGCTGGAAGCATAAGATTTATATTTACCTATTACCACCACCACTTACATTATCTGGCTAGGCATCACCAATCCCAGATTAAAATACTATGCACCAAACAATGGATGAAAAAGTTATTTAATCAAGTATATGCACACAAAACAAGATGCATTACAGCAAATTGAGACTGATTTAAAAATGATAGATATACTAAAAGTTATATATACATGGTGTGACCAAAAAGTTCAGAGACTTAACTAATATTTAGAAAATGATGAAGCTTACAGGCCATTCAGATGGATCTCCTTCAAAGTAGTCTCTTTGACACTGTGAACATTGATTACAATAATTCTGCAACCTCTGAATGCATTCTTGATAGGCTTTTTATCATTTAAAAAAAATGAGATAATGTGTCTACTTTGTCATCAATTTATAAACATCATACTCTGTTTACAAAGATAAATTAAAAATTACTTTTTGTGTTGGATAGATTCATATGTGTAGGATTCGTGTTTTCTGAATCTCCCAAAACCTATAATTGCACCTTCTAACGGTGGAAAAAATCGAAAATTCCAAACTTTTAAACATATATTGCAAATGACGTATTTGGGCTAGAAATTTTAAATTTTGGTGGTGTAATGTGAAAGTCATGAAATTACCTTTGGGTTATTTTACCTCCAAGTGGAACTTTTTTTGCACACCATGGCTAAATTAAATGGCCAGATCACAAGGACCCTGAGGATCAGAGAAGATTGGGGAGAGGGGACCAACTGGAACAGCTGCTGGGAGACAGATGGTAGCCTCCAATCAAGGCCATCCAGTGTGTTCTTTAATGTGTACAGGGTATGGCTCTCTGGCACATGGGACCACAGCTTAACATCTCATCCAACCGATAGCAGCTTTTCCAAGCTTATTGGTGCTCCCCACTGACCATGGGCAGGGCGAGAGTTTTGTGAAGATAAATCTCAATGCTGACCCAGCTGGAATTCAAACCTAGGAACTGCACATTATGAACCTGGCACACTACTGACTGAGACACTCCACCCCCATGAAGTTACCATTGGCAATAATGAGACCAATCCTTAGACCCAGGTGGGTGAAAAATGCTATTGAAAAGACAAGTACTTTTTTTGTGTTGCACAGTTACTAATAAAATACTACAATTTGAATTTTCCCCATCATCCATTGCTCAAATTAAAACTTTTAACGAATGAAAAACTAGGTAAATGAAAAACTTCATTCTCTTTGAAAACAAGATTCCCATATGCATCAGTGGTGATATGTGTTCTTTTAGTTTTGTAATTGCTAATAGTTCCTGTGTCACATTATGAATAATTTCCTCAGTCATTGTACATCTATGGCCTTTCAAAAGAGGTATAAACTCGATAAAAAAAAAAAATCACAGGGAGCTAAATCCCATGAATATGGCAGATGGGGGGGGGGGGGGGGGGATCACAGTGATGGAGTGCTTTACAAGAAATTGTTGAATAAAAAGTGCAGAGTATGCAGGGACATTGTCATGATACAGGTGTGAACTTGTCACTGTCTCTGATAATCAGTGATGATGTGAGGCAGAAACTTAGATGAAACACATCACATTCTCAAATCTTGTGTTAAAATTTATTAACATGTCCTATAAATACCAATTTCATTAGAAACTTCGTGAACAAGTTAAATGCTGATCACTTTTGATCAGATCATGAACCCATTCACTGAATCATTGGTTTTTAAAGTTTAAGGATGGTGAGAGTGAGGTTGATTTTCAATGGACGTGGAGACCTCTTTAAACTTTGTGAACCAGAAAAGTTTTTGAATGATACAGAGCATCTTCTCTGAAAGCTGTTTTTAACATTTTTGTGGGCTTCTGTTGCACTTTTCTCTAATTTGAAACAATATTTGATACAAATTCACTGCTAATTAAAATGCGATGAAACACATAAAACATTTTCCATTGAACATGAGCTAATTCAGACTGACTGCATATAAATAAGTGATTTGCAAGTTACAATGTCTAGATGAGTCACCGAACATGTGATAAATCACAACTCGCTATGACTCTGCATTTTCACGATAGAGTAAGTACTTGAACATTTTCATCACACCTCATCAGCAAATAATAAATATTTTCAGAGGAGCATAACAACAGCAAAACAATATAGTCAAGGAATTCTAAAAGATCCTGGTACAAAAAAGTGTAAAAAGTACTAATGATACGATTAAATACAGTTAAAAAGCTAGTAAAATAGAATCTGGTAATCTGAGAGTAAGGGGATTGATTGGGAAATGGCAATAACTAAAATAGATATATTGTACAGGATTTCAGTAGTGCTTTGTGCATGCAATTAAAATATTTTAGTTACAATGATGGCACAAAAGTTGCATGTGTGTTGTGTCCACTCACGAAAGAAATTAATAAAAAGATGTGACCTATGCAGAGCTGAGTAAGAAAAACTTCTTCTTCTAGCATAAACAAGACTGTCATAATTTGATTATAATCTGCTTGAACCAAGTTGCACTGTGCTCAGAGCATGATGGAAAAACACTGCCAGAAACCTGTAAATGGAATTAGAAGTGAATGTCTGACAGCAGGCAAAGCGAAATTGTGTCTTTTGCTAAAGTCAGTACCATAATGCTGATGTGACCAAGAACCCAACAAAAATTAATGTTATCGAGAGCAGTCAGGTGGTAGGTTTCAGAATTTCTCATGAATTTAAAATCAGTCAGAGGTATGTCTTCCACTGAAACCATGGCAGGCAGTGAGCTGATCATGTGTAAATTGCAATCAGATGATGATTATCTGATATATGTGATCCATGGCAAGGAAACTAACTAGTTGTTAACTTGAGTATGTATTTTCTGTATTTTCCACTTGACCAGGAGGGGGTTATGAACATATGCAGAGAAAACATGTGGATGCATGTTTAAGACCCAGTGAACAAATTAAATTAGCAGAACTTCCACTATATTATCTCCTCACCAACTAGAAGCCCCCACTGACTGGAAAGAATGATTTTTATGATACATAATACACTGAAGTGCCATTGAATTAGGGATAGCAACCCAGTAACGTGTTGGATCTCCCTCTGGCCCTGATAATGGCCACCATGCAACGAGGTAAGGATTCCACAAGCTTGCATAAATGTTCCACAGGTATGGTGAGCCATGCATCTTCCAGAGATGTCCACAATTCTCTCAAGGTTGTTGCTGATGGGACAAAGGCCTGAACACTCTGCTCGACAGTATCCATAAGATTTTCGACAGGATTTAAATCTGGGCTTCTAGGTGACCAATTCATTATTTCAAAGTCAGAAGAATGCTCCTGCAACCATGCAGTAGCCAACCTGGATCTGTGAGATGAACAGTTGTCATGCTGGTAGACGCCATCTCCATTGGGATGCATGATGGCCATAAATGGGTGTAAATAGTCATCCATGAGTTCTGCATACCGGGATGAATTGAAAGTCGTTGGTACATATACAAAAGGTTTCACAGATGTCCAACTGAAGACACCCTAGGCCATCACTGAGCCACCACCAGCTTGTACTGTTCCGACCTGACCCGCAGGATCCATGGCTTCATGGGGTTGGCACCATACCGTCTCCCATCGGCATGATGAAGTTTAAATTGGGATTCATCACTCCAGGCTACCCGTTGCCAATTTTAGATGGTCCAGTTTCAATGTTCTTTAGCCCAGTGTTGTGCCATTAGAAGTGGGACTCTCATAGGTCGGTGGTTCCCTAAAACAAAACGATGAAGTGAGCATTGCACGGTCCGTGCACTGACTTCCCGGCTGGAACCCGCGTTCAGATGGGAGGTGATTTCAGATAATGTCTGGCCCCTATCGGCCCATACAATGTGGGTCAGATGGCAAAGCCCACGATTATTGAAGGATGGTTGTCCTTTGCCATTTGTCTGGGTGTTTGTTTTTTTGCTGGAATTTTCATATTCCCAGAACACTCGTGTCATACGAGAAAATCCAAGTTCGTTGACAATTTCGGAGATTGAGTGTCCCATTCATTGGGCACCTACGATCTGTCCTCTGTCAAATGCATCTAAATTACGTGCCTTTCCCAATATTTCCCATTATTCCCCAAGCATTCGAATGCTTGGGGAAGCCAAAGCTGACAGCTATATATGACCAGAATTTCAGCCGCACATATGCAGGACTTGCAGTACTGAATTTGGATAACGTCTCCTATCCCAATGGCACTTCAGTGTATAGAGAAAATAACTACACAAATGCTGTAAAATAATTTAACCAACAAACCTGCACATCCATAAGGCCTTCGATATGAATGAACAGCTGATTTCTTGGAATCATTTAACATACGTCCTATACAGAAAAAAACAATGCATTTAAAATATTCCAAACTAAAGGTTCTTTAAAACTAAACTGAAAAAAGGGCACTTTTAATGCTTTGCTACATCTGAACAACAAAAGTCAGAGGAATATTGCTAATATTAAAAACTAACTATATATAACAAAAACACATAGTTATGATTTATTTCATGCAATATAGACAAATAAAGATCCCAAAGCATTTTCAAACCATGCAATTCTTGGCACATTTAAAGAATTTGCTCCAACAAACCAATGTCATTATATTGTTAGTGAATGTAGTCAGTGTTGTTATTTAAAACATTAAAACATAATAAAATACAAAATTCTTATGGTGAAATTTTAAAATTTGGAAGAATTAAACTCTATCAACAATAATGAATATGTATCACAGAACACAGTTCAACAAAATTTACTCAATATCCATGATCTAAAAAGATTTTATTTAATTGATGGAAATAAGTTTTCCCTATTTCTATTATTTCATCTATAGTGTTCACTGGCAGAAAATGGATGATACATTACTTTTAAAATAAACTTCACCTTTTCCAGATACTTTGGTAATATTTACGATATACCAAAATATCTGGAAACTGATATCTGGAACATCCAAAAGATGGAGTATTAGTCTACACATTTCCAATTAATAATAAACTCAGAAACTTTGGTACCATATCATTTATTTGTGGATTAGTACCTTTTTCAGGTGGCCAGTGCTTAGTTAATCCAGTTTTCCAAGAACTTTTCTTTGTGCATTTTCACTCTAACGTGAACACTGAAATTTTAGTTCACTGAAAATTTATTTCTTGATTTCTGTGAGCAAGTTTTTCAATTCAAAATGATATTGTGTGAATAGTGTTTGAATGGAAAGGAATTTAATAACATGTACTTTACATAAAAAAAACATATTTCTTTGTGCTAAAAGATATTCTATTGCTGCTTGCTTTACATACACCATCATCTACCTAATGCTAGTGATTTGTTTACTAATAATTACCCAGTGTGAATAAACAAAAATGCATTGAACTTATGTAGAACAATAAATCAGTTGGGTTATTTTTTTTTTTTTTTTTTTTGGGGGGGGGGGGTTACCTATGAGTGGCATTTTTTTTTTGTGCATGATGGACTAATTGGCAAGGTCACAAGGACCCCAGAAGCTCGAGAAGGCTGTAGAAAGGACCCCACTGGACAGCTGTTAAGAGAAGGTAGTCTCCATCAAGGCCAACCCATACATTCTTTACATGAATAGTGTATGACTCTCTTGCAAAAGAGCCATGGTTTAATACTCCATCCAACAGATGGTGCCTTTATTAGCCCATTAGTCCCCTTTCTGACTGAGGGCTAGACAGGGGTTTAGTGCAGTCAAATCTCAATGATGGCCCTTGTGGGGCTCATACCTGGTAACTGCAGATTATGAATCTGTCATGCTACTGACTGAGCCACCCCCATATTTCAGTAATTGTTTGTCTTTTAAGCTCAACACATCATGGACTATGTCACATACTACCAAGTCGACTCTTTTACCCAACATACTAAGAACTATGCTGCTTTGATACATCTTGCCACAGTAGGTTAATGTACAATTTCATTCATACCTTGATTGATAATGATTGGTATATTAATCAAAGGTACTAGGTGCTGCTGTACACAAAATAAATAGCATTAAAACTATTATCTATTTAGCAGCACAAAGAGAGTTATTGAAGTCATTTTTGTTCTATTCATAATGACATCAATACCCCCTCAAGCAGCTGCTTGCCACATAGGTCTTGTCAGTTTATTTGCCACAATAGCTCTGTGAGGATGGCGGGACCTCAGCTGAAAAGCGACACATACATCAATATTCACTGCAATTAATAATATGAGAAATTTGATATTCTAGAGCAGAGGTCTCAAACTCATTGCCTACATTGCCTCATGGTTTTATCAAAATCGTAGTGGCAAATTATGGTTTGCTAGCTTGTCTTGACTGTGGTGATCTTACATTAGTATGGAGAATATGACCAACGTTCAGACAGAAATGGGTTCGGTTGTTTTACCTCTGAGCATCACTTTTTTGCACACCATGGGCTAAATGGCCAGGACACGTGGACCCCGAAGGCTCAGAGAAGGTTGGGGGAGGGGACCCATTGGAACAGCTGGTGGGAGACAGATGGTAGCTCCCGTCAAGGCCATCCAATGTTCTTTAATGTGCACAAGATATGGCTCTCCCGCACACAGGGCCATGGCTTAACATCCCATCCGACGGATGGTGGCCTTTCCAAGCCCATCAGTGTTCCCTACTGACCATGGGCAGGGCGGGGAGTTTTGCAGAGATAAATCTCAATGCTGACCCAGATGGGACTTGAACCTGGGAACTACAGATTATGAGCCTGGCGCACTACCGACTGAGCCACCCCCGCCCCTTCAGACAGAGATGAAGACATTACAAATTAAATTTCAGTTTATGTTTTAATATTAAAAGTGTATGACATTTAAATAATAAAACAATAATATAAGCAATAATACTTTTCTTATTACTGCTTTAAACAAAAAGTGACCCACCATTTTACTGAGAAGTGATTTGGCACTTATATGATAAATTAAGCTGCATAATGAACTTTGACCAAGAGTTCACTTGTTAATAAATATTCTAACGTTTCTACCCCTGACTGGGGTCATAATCTGAGGAGGTTGCAACTCTGTTGGAACCTTCTGTTTTTTGCATCAGCAGGTACTGGGTTTTGGAAAACAGGATTCCATGTATCAGGTAACCACAAAAGAGTTTGCCGTTTTTGGTATTAAAAAAAAAAACAGAGTACAATTCATATTAAAAACAATTTTATTCAGCGAAGTAGGTTCCATTTGATTTAATCACCTTTTCCCCATCTTGAAACTAGTTTATAAATACCCCTTCTATAGAGGTCCCTATTTTTGAAGAACAGAAGAAAGTTTCTACAGTGGCCTGTACCTCCTTGTTTTTAAACTCTTGTCCATGCAGATTACTGTCAAGGGCCAGAAACAAGTGATAATCCGAAGGAAAGATATCTGGTAAATAGGGTGGATGACACAAAGTCTCCCATTCAAGTCATTGGATTGTCTCTGTGGTAACCTTGGCAGTAATGCAGTTGGGTGTTATCTGAAGTAACAGTACTCCTTTACAATTGACAAGTGCTGCTCCCTTCTCTTTCAATGCCTCATGAACATGTTCAAGCTGTTGTGAATACAGCCCACCAGTAATGGTTTGGCCAGGTTTCAGCAGCTCAAAGTGGACAATTCTACAAGCTGTCCACCATACACAAAGGAGCACTTTACATTGATGCAGTAGTGAACATTGACCAAGAGGTTGTGAGAAATCTTGATGTTTGTGGAGTGGTCAATGGTGTTTGATTGTGGTGTTTCCTTAAAGGATACTTATATTGGATCTACTTTTCATCACATGTCAGCAAACAATTGAGAAATGGATCTTTGTTGTGGTGGGACAGCAGGGTAAGGCAGGCTGACAAACATTGTTTCTTACGTCTGATAATTCATGTGGGACCCATTTGCTCAATTTGTATGTTTTACGAATATCATACAAATGCCTTCTAATGGTGTCATCATTCACATCGAACATCAAAGCAAGCTCTTGGCATATTCAACTGTTCTCTTCTTCAATGGCTGATTTCAAAAAATTTCATTGTCGATGGCCACAGAACAGACGCTATGTGGTGAATCTTCAAGTGACTCATCTCTGGTCTAAAGTTTGGAACCAATTTCTGGCTGTGCATTCCTTTACTGCATCCTGTTCAAATGCAAAATATATTCTTCTAGTAGCTTCTGCAGCAGCGTTACCAAGCTTAAACATATAAAGTAATCAACATCTGATGAACTTTGACAACACTTCAATTTTATTGGGTTTATTTAATCTGTCATATTCTTTTGCAGCCCATCTGGTGAAATACGTGTACTTTTGTATGTCACGGTGTTTTCACATTCAATATTTATTGGGTTTATTACTTGGATATATAATATACAATGCAATTTTAAGATGAGGGTAGTTCTAACACTGCAGAAATGCCTTCTATCGACTATTACTTTAACTGCATGCTGATTATTTAATATGACACATAAATGGCAAGAATTTTTGTGGTTACCTAATACATCTTTCATGACACCACCTGTTGATTGATCACTACAATGATTAAATAGTCTGCATTGCCATGCAAATATGTACAATGACACATAATTGTGTTGAATTTGCATACCTCTGAATGTTATCTGCTGTTATGCCCCCACTGATGATGCCGATGAGGATGAAAAGGATAGGTTTTATGGACAACTTCAGGATGTTTTGAATTCTCTCAGGAAAGGAGATATTACCCTTGTTCTTGGTGATTTCAATGCCAAAGTTGGTACTGACTCTGACCTTTGGGGAGGGGTGATGGGCCCTTTTAGTATTGGTAGCTGCAATGGGCAATGTCTCCTACAGGTAAGTAAACTAATGGTTTGAGAATAACTAACACCTATTAAAAACACCGTGACATACAAAAGTACACGTGTTTCACAAGACGGGCTGCAAAAGAATATGACAGATTATATATTAATTAACAGCAAATGGGCTAGTTCTGTTAGGAACGCTAGGTCATATAGGATAGCTGATATTGGATCTGACTATTACCTTGCTAAAGTGTCTTGCAACTTAAACTTAAGAAGTGTTGTGCTAAGATTACAAAATTTACCTTTAATTCAGAAGCTCTGAAAGACCCAGTTATAGCTAAAGCTTACCATGATAGGTTACTTAGTCATTATTACAGTCATGGTTTTCTACTACTGAGGTTGAGGAAGAATGGGACCATTTTAAACAGGCTTTTTTGTAAACTAACAGTACTCTTTTAGGAAAAGGGCAAAGGAGGCAAAATTATTTGAGTGATAAGGCACTTGAGCATATTGCAGAAAGAAAGAGCTGCAGGAATGTCCTTAATCAATACCCTACTAGTCCCAATAGAAAGCATTACAGATACCACTGTTTGTAATGATGATAGATGCATTACTGGCTTTAATGTTGGTCCTATAACACATTCTGAAGTTATTTTGGCTGCTTCTAAACTTAAACTACATAAATCCCCAAGGGATAGATGAAATTACTACAGAAATGCTTAGAGCTGGGAATGTTTCGGTTACCACATGCATGACTGAAATTTTGAATATCTTTTATAATAAAGGCATGGTTACTAGGATTATACCAGAGCTATTATTATTTCTATTTTTAAAAAAGGAGATCACAGTTTTTGTGATAACTACAGGGGTATCAGCCTACTCTCTGTTCCAGGTAAAGTTCTTTCCATGATTGTGTTTAATAGAATTAAGAATCTGGTTGACAGGCAATTGCGTGATGAGCAATGTGGATTCAGAAGTAGTAGGAGATGTGTAGATCAGAAATTTTCACTCAGCAAAATTCTTGAGAAATTTTTAGACTTTCAGAAACCTTTGGTTGCTAGCTTTGTTGATTTCAAAAAGGCTTTCGACTCTGTTGATCGTCATAATTTGTGGTTGATTGTGAGATCATATGGTATACCAGACAAGTTAGTTAACATAATGAAAGCTCTCTATAATAACACTGAGTCGTGTGTGAGAGTTGGTAAGGCTTGTAGCAATTGGTTTAGCATTACTTCTGGTGTTCGACAAGGGTGCATTTTGTCTCCTTTTCTCTTTAGCTTGGTTATTGATTATGTTATGCAAAATTCACTTCAAGGGAAAGATTTTGGACTTAAATGGGCTGGAGATACGAAAATTTCTGATTTAGATTATGCTGATGATTTAGCCCTTTTGGCAAATGATGTTGATGAGATGAACTCTTTCATTCGAGCTGTTGAAGAGACTGGTAGTAGAGTAGGTTTGGTTATAAACAGATAGAAAACTAAAGTGATGAAAATTGGTCAGGCAGGCTGTGATTCACTTAATCTGAATGGTTGCAGTCTTGAGCAGGTGTCACAGTTTAATTATCTTGGGAGCTATGTAACAGATAATGGTGATGTGCGGCATGAGATTAACAGACAAATAGGGATTGCTGCCGGGACTTAGCATTGGTTCTGATTTAGCATTGGTTCTGATGTTTGACAAAGGTGTATTTTGTCCCCTTTTCTGTTTTGTTTGGTTATTGATTATGTTATGAGAAATTCTTTGCAAGGGAAAGAGAGATGTCAAAATTTCTGATTTAGATTATGCAGATGATTTGGTCTTGTTGGATAATGATGCTGATGAGATGAATTCTTTCATTAGGGCTGTTGATGAGACTGGTATTGGTGATAAACAGAGATAAAACTAAAGTGATGAAAATTGGTCAGGCAGTTGGTGCTTTAGTCAATCTGAATGGTTGCACACTTGAGTAAGTGTCTCATTTTAATTATTTTCAGAATTATGTAACAGATACTGGTGATGTGTGGCATGAGATTAACAGGCAAATAGGGATTGCCTCCGGGACTTTTAGGAATGTGTGGAGAAGGAGAAACAGGCGTATACACCTAAGATTAAAATTAGATTGTATAACAGTTTTGTAGCCGTCCCATGGCCGAGTGGTTAGCACGCTTGGCTACTGATCTAAGGGACCTGGGTTCGAGCCCCGGATTAGGCATGGATGTGTGTGTCGTTTTTCTGCTGAGGTCCTGCCATCCTCTCAGATCTCTTACTGTGGCATATAAACTGACAGGCTCCTGTCAGACCTCTGTGGCAAGCAGCTGCTTGAGGGGGTATTTATTTTTATTAATAGTTTTGTTCTTTCTAGGTTTAGTTATGGTAGTGAAACTTGGATATTTTGTAAACAACAGGAAACTTGATGCTTTTGATTCCAGATGCTTACGCAGTATCTTGGGCATTAGGTGTTCAACTTTGTAAGTAATGAAGCGGTTAGGCAAAGGAGTCGGTAACCTTCTCTGAGCAGAATATTGTACAGAGAGAGAGACTGTTGGTTTGGTCATGTTGCCTGTATGAATAATTATAGATTAGCAAATAGGGTTATGAACAGTGTGCCTAAAGGCCTCAGAAAGAGGGGAGGACCTAGGATGCGGTGGGCAGACAATGTCAAACAGGCCTTTGTTAGAATTGGTGTGCACTGGTGAGATGCAACAGATATAGCTCAGGACAGATATGCTTAGAGAACTAAATTGCGCAGTCTGGTTTGGACCTCTACAGCCCATGGCTGCTTGAGGATGATGATGATGAATGCATTATTAAGGGAAAGTATAAAGTTCACTATATTAGTCCATAACCATTAGAAGTCTTGGTTTCCATCATTAGAAACACTGTACAATGAGTGTGTTAAGTATCGAAATTTATGCAATTTTACATCATTACTGGAAAAATATATTAAAATCTACCAAACCAGCCTGAGAAATATGCAAAGTGGAAGGTGAGGGGGCAGTCTACATTTGTGCTGCTCAAGCTCAGTTCAAGAAGTTCAAAGGTAGTGACATGAGCCTCAAAACTAATGTGATTGGAATGGCCAATATTGGTAGCTTTAAAATATTCTGTACCATGCTGTTGAAGTTGATCCATCGACAAGTACTCATAGGCTCTCTTTTAAACTCAGCTGCTCACAAGCAACTATAGTATGGCATCTGGTAAGGTAGCCAAGAGTTACTGAAGTGTTCCACACAAACTGACTACTGAACAAGCAAACCATCATATCGAAGTATTCAGGAAATTCCTTGCTAATGCACACGACTGTTTCATCAAGCAAATTATTATATGTGATGAAAAATGGATCTTTTCGTCAATCCAAACATCCAAAATAGTGGCTTGACCATGTCAACCCACATTTCCTGTTCAAAGAGGGGAGAATTCGAAATGAAGGCAATGTTGTGTGTTTGGTGGAATTTTTGAGAGTGTAGTGCATTTCAAACTGGTTCCCAATGCAAGTTACATCGATATCAAACCTTTAGTCAGCACAACTGGAGTGCATGTACTCTGTGACACTTCAATGCTACCCAGGATTGGTAAACAGACATCAGTACTCCAACAAGACAATGCAAAACTGCATACAACACTTTGGACCAAAGAAAAACTTCAAGAACTGGCATTTGAGCTTCCTCACCCAGCATATAATCCGAACCTAGCTCATTCTAACTACTACCTCTTTTGCTCCATGGCTCATTTTCTTCGAGGTAGGTGGTTTCAAACATTTCAGGAAGTCGAAAACAAATGTCAAGAGTTTTTCTACCTCCAAGGACGAAGTGTGGTATCAAAGAAGAATCGAACAGCTTGCTGACATAGATGGCTATGGAGCATTGAAAATGATGGTTTATATTTCACTGAGTTGGGTTGTTTTACCTCTGAGCGGCACTTTTTTTCAACCATGGGCTAAATGGCCAGGTCACATGGATCCCAAAGGCTCAGAGAAGGTTAAGGAAGGGGACCCACTGGAACAGCTGTTGGGAGGCAGATGGTAGCCCCTGGTCAAGGCCATCCAGTGTGTTCTTTAATGTGCACAGGGTATGGCTCTCCTGCACATGGGACTACGGCTTAACATCCCATTCGACAGACGGTGGCCTTTCCAAGCCCATCAGTGTCCCCTACTGACCGTGGGCAGGGCAGGGAATTTTGTGGAGATAAATCTCAACCCTGACCCAGCTGGGACTCAAACCTGGAAACTACAGATTATGAGCCTGGCATGCTACTGACTGAGCAATCCTTGTCCCTAATTTCACTGAATAAAGTATGTTATTTATATTGCAATAATCACTTCCCAAGAGATGATAAAATACATACTTATGGATCCCCCTTAGTAATAATCCTTCTTCTGCTTCTCTAATGAATTTTTTAAATTATTGTTGTATTCCAGTCTGTTTTACAATTGGTGTTTGTTGTGTGTCTAGTCCTGTTTTATTTTGTTATTTATAGCAGCTTTCTTTTTTTCATTCTTATTCCTAGATTTCTCCCTGTTTTTCAATGCAAGATTTTTTTACATTCACATGCTATTTTGTAAATTATTCCATTTTCCCTGTATATGCTTTTTTCTTGTTTGATATTTGGGCATACTTTTTTAATTTTCTTGTTTAGGTCTGATACTATTCTTATGTTGTATTTATTACTAACTCCTTGGAGTTTTTCAAAAAAGACCTTTGTTGTATGGCCTCTGTGTCTGTAACTGAATTTTCTTTACTGCTTGGTCAATTAGATTTTTCTTTATGTATGCTGGGTGGTTAGAGTGGAAGTCTAGTGTTTTTCCTGTATTGGAGTTTTTCACAGTTGGTCACTAAGATTTTTTCATCTGTAATATTTAAGGAGACAGCCAAGAAATTGATCATGTTTTCTTTTCCAATTGTGAATTTTAAGTCTTTTCCAAACAAGTTTTTGTTTTACAGGTTGTCTTCAAGGAGGTCTTTGCTGGTTGTGCTGAAAATGCAGATGATGTCATTCATATATCTTTTATAGAATATAATTTCTAGATGAGTAATCAATTTTTTTCCCAATGAAAGAGGTAAAAAATCATGAGATACAGGGCTAGTCCCATAGCTGGTCCATAATTTTTTTTCATAGAATCTGTCTTTAAACTTAATTAAACTTGAAAATATTATTTTCAAATGTACATTTTAATAATTCAAAAATTGCCTCTACTTCTAAACTGAATATTTTTCCATTATTTTATCTTGAGGGTATCTTTTAAAATCTCTGTTCGTATTAGTATACATGGATTCAACATCATAACTTGCAATTATGAGGTTCAATTGTTATTTATATGAGTGCTTAAAATAAAATGCAGCCTATCATACATTGAAATGTAACTGATTTGTGTCCCCGATATGGCTTGAGTTTGAGACCACTGTCCAGAGCAAGATGTGAAAACTAGGAAGTGGACATGAAAGGTACTGAATAAGGATATGACTGCTCTGTTTCAAAATTAAAGAAAAAAAAATCCTTAAAAAAATTAATATTTCAAAAAAGGAATGTTTTTAAAAATATACAAAAACTAGATTAATGAATTTTATTTAATATATTTTAATAAAGTTGCAAAAATCTACATTCTTTTTATCTTACATCAACTGTCAAGGCACTGAAGACTGAAAAAAGGAATGTGCTGAATCCACTAGCTTGAGCACTTAACCTATTAATGAAAGAATGTTCATCTTGTTTTAAGTTAGTAGAAAAAGTGAGTTTCAGCTAAATGAATACGTTTTCATGATCTTCTGATTGTATGACATGAGCTCTTGCAATCTGAGTTATACTATTTGCTTTTCTGCTAATTTTAGTTCTGAATGTTCCCAATAATACAAGGCACTATAAATGTTGAGAGTTTGCATTCATCTAGTGTCCCAAACAATTTTATTTTTATCAACAAGTACACCGAGTGGTTAGTGCACTTAGCTACTGATCCCCAGGTAAGGCATAGATGTTTGTGTTATTTTTCTGCTGAGGTCTCGCCATCCTCACAGACCTTCTACTATGGCGTATAAAGTGACAGGCTCCTGTCAGACCTCTGTGGCAACCTTTGAGGGGTTATTTATTTTCTTTTTTACACAAATCCTATATTATCAGTGAGATATTATGACTCATGTCCAAATACTTTGTCAAACAAAGAACTGTGAGTTAATATAATTTGTCAGTAATAATGATAAGATTTGCATGCTTTGCTGAAATATTAATATATTTTTGAGAACAATGAATGTAAGTCAGCTCTTGATCCTGCTTGCATTCATCATCATCATCCTCAAGCAGCCATGGGCTACGGAGGGCCAACCAGACCATCAATTTAGTTCTCCAAGCAAGTCTATCCTGAGCTACATCCACTGCACACCAATTCTAACAAGGTCCTGTTTGACATTGTCTGCCCTCTGCATCCTAGGTCTCCTCTTCTTTCTGAGGCCTTTAGGCACACTGTTCATAACTCTATTCGCCAATCTATAATTATTCATACGGGAAACATGGCCAAACCAATGTAGTCTCTCTCTGCACAATATGCTGCTTAAAGGAGGTTGCAAACTCCTTTGCCTAACCTCATCATTAGTTACAAAGTTGAACCACCTAATGCCCAAGATACTGCGTAAACATCTTAAATCAAATGCATCAAGTTCTCTGTTATCTTGTTTACAAAGCATCCAGGTTTCACTACCATAACTAACCCTAGAAAGAACCAAACTATTATATAGTCTAATTTTAGTCTTTAGGTGTATTCGCCTATTTCTCCACACTCTTTATAGATTCTTAAAAGTCCCGGCAGCAATCCCTATTCGTCTGTTAATTTCATGCCGCACATCACCAGTATCAGTTACATAGCTCCCAAGATAATTAAACTGTGACACCTGCTCAAGACTGCAACCATTCAGATTAACTGAATCACAACCTGCCTGACCAATTTTCATCACTTTAGTTTTCTCTCTGTTTATAACCAAACCTACTCTACTACCAGTTTCATCAACAGCTCGAATGAAAGAGTTCATCTCATCAACATCATTTGCCAAAAGGGCTAAATCATCAGCATAATCTAAATCAGAAATTTTCGTATCTCCAGTCCATTTAAGGCTAAAATCTTTCCCTTGAAGTGATTTTCGCATAACATAATCAATAACCAAGCTAAAGAGAAAAGGAGACAAAATGCACCCTTGTCGAACACCAGAAGTAATGCTACACCAATTGCTACAAGCCTTACCAACTCTCACACATGACTCAGTGTTATTATAGAGAGCTTTCATTATGTTAACTAACTTGTCAGGTATACCATATGATCTCACAATCAACCACAAATTATGATGATCAACAGAGTCGAAAGCCTTTTTGAAATCAACAAAGCTAGCAACCAAAGGTTTCTGAAACTCGAAACATTTCTCAAGAATCTGCCCAAGTGAAAATATCTGATCCACACATCCCCTACCACTTCTGAATTCACATTGCTCATCACACAATTGCCTGTCAACCAGATTCTTAATTCTATTAAGCACAATCATGGAAAGAACTTTACCTGGAACAGAGAGTAGGCTGATACCCTATAGTTATCACAAGAACTGCGATCACCTTTTTTGAAAATAGGGATAACAATAGCTCTGGTAAAATCCTTAGGAACCATGCCTTTATCATAAAAGATATTCAGAATTTCAGTCATCCAAGTGGTAACTGAAACATTCCCAGCTCTATGCATTTCTGTAGTAATTTCATCTACCCCTGGGGATTTATGTAGTTTAAGTTTAGAAACAGCCAAAATAACTTCAGATTGTGTTATAGGGCCAACATTAAAGCCATCAATGCATCTATCATCATTGCAAACAATGGGAATAGAACTAACCACATTGTTTAGAACATCACTGAAATGCTCAGCCCACCTAGCCATGACAGAATCCTCACCTTCTGTAACCTTACCTTGTTTATCCTTCAATCCCTGTTCATTTTCTATCATACAAAACATTAACTATCTGGTACAGCTCTCTGCTGTTGTGCTGTCTAACTGCTTCCTCGGCTTTGTCAGCCAAACCATCAAGCCAAAGATTCTTATCAGCAGCTAACTGATCTTTTACACGTTTATAAGTTCTCTGTAATGCTTTCTATTAGGACTAGTAGGGTATTGATTAAGGACATTCCTGCAGTTCTTTCTTTCCGAAATAAGCTCAAGTGCCTTATCATTCAGATAATTCAGCCACTTCTGTTCCTTTTTTCCTAAAAGAGTACTGTTAGTGTCCAAAAAAGCCTGTTTAAAATGATCCCATTCTTCCTCAACTTCAGTAGTAAGCAAACCACAACAGTCATAATGACTAAGTAACCTATCATGGTAAGCTTTAGCTATAACTAGGTCTTTCAGAGCTTCAGAATTAAAGGTAAAATTTTTAACCCTAGCATAACACTTCTTAAGTTGCAACACACTTTTAACAAATTATTGGTCATATCCAATTTCAGCTCCCCTATATGACCTTGCATTCCTAATAGAACTAGCCCATTTGCTGTTAATTAATATATAATCAATCATATTCCTATGCAGCCCATCGGGTGAAACCCATGTGTACTTATGTATGTCACGGTGTTTGTAATAAGTGTTAGTTATTCTGAATCCATTGAGTTTACTTACCTGTAGGAGATGATTTCCATTTCCATTGCAGCTAGCAATACCAAAAGGGCCTATTACTCCTCCCCAAAGGTCAGAGTCAGTACCAACTTTGGCATTGAAGTCACCAAGAACAAGGGTAATATCTCCTTTCTTGACAGAATTCAAAATATCCTGAAGTTGTTCATAAAACCTATCCTTCTCATCCTCATCGGCATCCTCAGTGGGGGCATAACAGCAGATAACATTCAAGTCTTTAATGCTTGTCTGAAATTTTGCTGTAAGAAACCTTTCATTAATGCACTCATATCCTAGAAGAGCATCACTAGCATGTCTGCTGAGAAGCAGACCCATGCCTTGGTGATGCTTACTGTTGTCCCTCCCTGAAAAGAGTGTAAATGGTAGCTAGGTAGTCACTGGAAGGAGAGCTATGCACCAATCCCCTGTGATGATGCATAGAACCGGCCAGGCCTAGCACCTAATGTCCGACCGCACCTTCTCGTGGTGCAGACCGTTAGTACCTTTCAAAAGAGATACTCTCTTGTGGAAGTGAACGGAAGGGGAGGGCTGCCAGATTAGTGTGGCCTACTGATCTGGACAACTATGGCTACTTTTCTTTTTTTTCTACCCTGCTGAGGAGTGGTCAACCACACAGGGTCCTGGTGCTGACCATATAAACCTACTGGACTGGACAGATATATGGCTCTGAGCTTGATTATGGATCCTGATTTTGCTGCACTGGTGGGCTTCTGTGGAGGGAAAATCTTCTGCTGTGTTTTCTGTTTGTTTGTGGGTTGACAGCCCCAAGTGAATAGATTCACAGGATATGTTTATCAGCTGGTGGATAATCCTGAGCAGAAGTCATCGCAGGCACCTGAACTCTTTGCTTCTATTGGCATCGTCAAATTCTACATTGGAGGAAGTCTTCCAGTGTAGATGGCTTCAGCCTTTAGTAGTGGGGGAACGGGTCTTTGCCCCATGTCTGCGATTAGGGGGCTGTTTGATATTGTCGGCATTCCCTCTCTCAATAAACATAGTTTCTTTAAACATCCCACTAACCATTTTCTCTCCATAGGTAGTTGGAATGTAAGGACTCTGCACAGAGCTTTTTCTCTTGATGTCCTCACACAAGAATTCCACCATTATAATTTAGATATTCTCGGCTTGCAAGAGACCAGATGGACAGATAAAGGTCAGATTCTTAAAAATAATCTTAAATTTTTTAATTGACATATAACATGCCATAATTCCTTTCATTAGTTATTTGGCAAAAAAAAGTTCTAAATTTTTTTTTTTTGCCTGATCAGTGTCAAAAAAATTGCTGGACATGAGAAGGGTTAAAAAAAGAAGTTACTTTTCCTGTTAAATGTTCCAATAAGAGAAATATCTTTCAAGCCAAATCACGGAACTTAAGTCACTTTTGGGCTACCATTTTTGCAGCCACTTAAAGAAAAAATTTTATGATTAATATTGATATTTTTAGTTTTTCTAAAACAATGCAACATAAAAAAATTCCTTAACTTTTTCTGCTAATGTCATATTCAAAAATCAATACATAATGAAGGCAAAATAATTTTCTTCACTGCAACTAATATGGAATTATAAAATTAATAACAGTTCTCGGTTTTGATAACTGAACAATAATAAATCTTTTCTTAATTCAACCAAGATGTAAAAAGAGACTTATTTCTACTTAATGGGAATTCACTTGGCACAAAATATCCTAAGCATACCAATACTTTACATAACAGTATAGGTAGAGTTCTATATAAAGTAATCCACTTTATTTTAACTTCCTGTCCTGCATTGCATTTTAGCATATAAAAGTGCAGTATAACCATCAAATATGCAATATGTAAGGAATTTTTTTATCTTCCTATCTGTTAACTTAAAATCTTTCCATTTTGATCCAAAGGGTGTGCCACACACAAAGTCATTGCTGACATTATTTTGCATAAATGAATGTTTTATGACTATGCATTGGGTTGGGTTACCTCTGAGCGACACTTTTTTGCACACCATGGGCTAAATGGCCAGGTCACATGGACCCCGAAAGCTCAGAGAAGGTTGGGGGAGGGGACCCACTGGAACAGCTATTGGGAGACAGATGGTAGCCTCCCGTCAAGGCCATCCAGCATGTTCTTTAACGTGCACAGGGTGTGGCTCTCCCATACACGGGGCCACGGCTTAATGTCCGAGCCGACGGACGGCAGCCTTTCCAAGCCCATTGGTGTCAAATATGCATTGGCATCAATACTGTGTGTAATGTATTAAAACAAACATGTGCTGACATTTTTTGCACAAAACCATGCCAAATGAATGCTTAGTATTTATAGACTACAAATATTCCATTTTCTTCCTGATTTCTGCAAAATTTTTAAAACTCTGAATACATCTTTTCACAATATCTTTCAATGCTATTCTAATGAAATGTTTATACTAGAGCAGTACATATTATAATGTTGTGATAAAAACTTACCACTTCTAATAATATGAGCAACAATGTATAGTTCTCTGTTTAAATCAGCAGTTCCTAAATCCTGTGGAGAGAAAGAAGTTTTTTTTACCAAGAAGAAATCTACACTTTTTTCAAACAATAAAAAAACTGTTTAGCAAGAGTAAGCAAAGTAAAAATTCCTAATACAATCAATGCTAACCAATGAAATCTTAAGATAACCTTGTACATTTGTATTAAGTGTAAAAGCATTTCACTGTTGACATGTTATCATTCTATATTTTATGCCAAAAACATTTTCGAATTTATGAAATATTTTGTTGTCAGATTTATTTTGAGTAATTGTAAATAATCATTGATAATATAAAACTGAATAATTTTAGCACAACATTAAAAAGTGTTCTCCTATAACTAAATAATTCATTTCAGCAAGTGTATAAAGATATGCTCAATAAGTGTTTTGTAGCATTGCAAATGATATCACACAATCACATTATTTTTTAATTAAGAGGAGTTATATGAAATTTTTATATTATACTAGTAAGGGCTGCACTAATAGGAACTATGAAGTTTGATAGTTTGATAGATATAGTAAAGCATAGTGATAGTCTAAAAAGTAGGAAAAATATTTTGAAAATGAATTAGTAGTAATTCTATTCTTTACATAATTTGTAATAATTTTTGCATGATTAAAAATTTTAATACAGATAGAGTAAAACAAATAAATTTAGTTTATTAAAATTTCATAAACCTTTACACCAATGTTTAATTAACAAATGATGACAAATGATTGGAGAGTGATCTAAGAACTAAGCCTATATCAGAGCTGCCAAACTTGTGCGACAAAAATTACGATTTGGAAGAATAAAATATTGGAGAAAATTAGAGCACTTGTGAAATTAATAATTCCTGTATTTTGCAGAATTCATGCAATATATTGATTATTTATTATTATTGATTAAAATAAATTCACATAAAATAAAATAAAAAAGTTTCAGCACCTTGTGAGCCTTGATCAGTTATGGGTGAAAACATATTAGTCTTCCCATTTCAAACAATCTGAGTTTAGCAATGATCATTTTATGGTACCCATTAACTGATTATGAATTAAATTTCCTATCTTATAACAAAAAGCTTATATCAGTTTAGTTACATTTTTGCACTGCAGAAAATTTATGGTATGTGTACTTTTTGATATTAACGAAATTTAATTGCTAATAATCAACAACACATTAGTAGGCATCATCCAATGATAAACAATAGATATATTGCAAAAGTCAACATTTACAATACAGAAAGAATAGCAACAATTATTGCAATCTTTTCTATGGCGATATTTTTGGCAAAATACTTGGATTGAATGCAGTGGCAAGCTTCACATGCAGCAAAGGAAATGGTGCTTGCCACAGCCAACTCAATTGCATCCATTTATTTTTGGTATTAATGAATGTTACTTCATCATTAATAATTAATAACCAATATATAGGCATCATCCCCTGGTCAATAATAGATCAATCAATATATTGCAAAAGTTAGCATTACAATACAGAGGGAATAACAACAAATGTTACTGCGCTATTTTCTATAGTGATATTTTCAGAAAGTGCTTGGATCACCGGCAGTAGCAGCTTGTCATGCGGCAAGGAAAGCAGTGGCTTCACGCAGCCAATCCATGCATTTTTGATATTAGCGAAAGTTAACCTAATAGCTAATAATTAATAACCAACAATCAATACATAAACTAATTAATAATCGACTGACAGCCACTGAGCAACAATTTCATGCAGTTTGGATGTACAACAATCCAAATACATACTTCTTGCAATCAGCTGCCAAGTTATGAAGTTATGGTGAAACAAAATTGACATCGGCAAATAAATGACAAGTGAAATGCAATAAGACGACAAGCAACATAACAGTAGGGAACATAAAGTGTTTAACTAATGCTAATATCACAGTTGCAGAGCTGGCAAAAAACAAAAGTTTCCCCTGTATGTGATGATTTCACATATTCAAATTCTTAGGAATATTTTACCATATATTTCTAATTGTGGGAACATTTAGGAGGCATAATAAAATTTTTTACACAAAACAAGTAATGAACTATTTACACACAACAGCAAATGATAATGTATTAAGTGCAGAGATAAGAACAGAGACAGTACTGCTACAGTGCTGAAACCGAACTAAAGAGAGGAGCTTTGATCATCCAATCAAAAGATCAGAGCAGTAGCCCAGCTGTCAACTTACCTCAACCTACTGGAAGCTTTAAATAGACCCTACCTGATCTGGTAGTTAGCATAACTGACAACTAAAACTAGCAAGGCATGTCCTTGTGTAAATGTTTGTATGTTGTATTAGAAGACAGGGCAAGTCAAATATAGCTTCCAGGTTATCTCCATCCTTTGTGTAGGGAAGTATCTTCTTCCTTTTTAATTAAAAATTTTTAATTTAATGCATTATCAACCCATTAGCCCAACCCAGATAACAATAGACATGAACAAGATGCATTTAAGTTGCCAACGTTAATCGTGGCACACAGATTAAGGAAGTTCTCTAATCTCCTTCACTCTGAGTTTCTGATTATAAGTAATCCAATTAGCGTTTAGTTGGCCAGAGACTGGAGAGCTGGTACAGGTTTAATAAATACCCATTTAGAAACAAGACCTTAACATCCGCAAAAGAATTTAGGTGTGGACTTTGCCATGTGTTCTGTCTGGAAATGGTCAGCTGAAGTCATAGATTTCCACTAATTGATGTGCAGATGAGCCCCACAAATGAGCATAAATTAGGGAGTGCAGACACAGCTGAGCTTTAGTACAGTAAAAGAGCTAAATTGGAAACAATTCTTCCCTTTCATTAACATTCTCCTTTTGGAAAAGGGCAAAAATACTGTAAAATTTGGGAGCAAATTTTTATAAGGGTAAAGCAAAAAAAAAAAACGCACTTAGAAATAGATTTTCAACGACCAATTTAGATTTTTAGATTTTAATCCAAAAATCAGAGAAAATCTGAAAAATAGGAGAATTTGGCAACTCTGACCTATATACACTAAACAATACATACTATATTACAGATGTAATACTTAAATATGGTTCAGAACATGGATTAAAATGGAGGATAATGATTTTTCTGCACATTTTATAGATATCCGTGTTAGAGATAGGTAAGTTCATACTATAAGTTCAAATGATAAGACACTAACAGTGCACTGGTGATGATACGAGAAGCACAATTCACTGAATGGTGACATGATATTCACACTTTTAAGAATGGTTACAATCTGTAGTTGATATATCCGACTATGCTTTACCTTGCCCTACCAACTGCAAAACAATGTTAGTATCTTGCACCACTACCAGATAAATAGTCAAAACCATAGTGGTGCTTCTTCCTAGTTATTGGAGCAAGAGCAGTATTTATTATGATCTAAGTTGAATTGCAGATTTATATTGAAGGAAATTATTTTTCATGAACATATTTGAAGATTATTTATATATTTTATGATTAAATTATTTTATTATTATTATTTTTATTATTAATTATATACATATTTTATGATTAAATTTTCAAGGTATCTGAATTGAAATTTAGGATGGGGGAAGCAATTATTTTAATTTATGAAAATAATGAAAATAATGTTTTAGGAAAGTAATAAGTTTTTTATTGTGTTAAGGCAGCAGTTTCGATTGAATGAACACTTTATATATCTGTAAAGTGTTCATTCAATCGAAATTCAAAAGAGCAATATGTTTTGCCAACGTATTTATCCTTAAGGGTAATAGTATTATTAGGATTTTTCAGTCTAATGCAGCAGATACTATCAGAGAGGGGTTATTAATCTTGATCATTTCATACTATATTCAGAATAATATGCTACATAGTAATTGGCATATCCATATTTAGAAAGGGTAGTTTTAAAGATAGAAGTTAAATTAGAAATTAATTTGAATGGAGATGTGAATTTTAGACTATTGTCTGAGGTTTTTTTATGTGGGTTTGGATGTGGCTGCAATTCTATTTGCAACTGATATTTCACCTTTTTAGATTGTTTTTGTATACATGCTAAAGGCTACCTGGCTTGTGATTGCATTTGAGGAATATATTTCAATTCAGCTTTTAAAATATCTGTAGCACTTTAATATGGCTCATCTAAAATATGAGTTAAAAGTAGATATTTTATATTTATGGGGTATGCAGATTTAAACAGAATACTGCCTTACAATCAACATGAGTGATGATATAATTAGGATATTGCTTTATAAATACATCTAAATAGGGTAATGCATTATTAATTTCTGATTCATGGATGAAAGTAATTGATGGGATAATGCTATTATATTAATTTTAATAATTCATTATTACCATGATTCCAAACTAAAGAAACATGATAAATAAATTGAGAATATAAAATTGGTTGAAGTGAGAGATGTTTCAAAACTAGTTTCTATGTGTCTCATAATTACTTCAGTTAATAAACCAGATAAAGTGTATCCCATCAATACACCTTTCTGTATATATAATTGCTGACTGATGGAAAACAATTGTTGCTGGCACATCAAGTACCAAGTATAACCAGTACACCAGGGTATACTGGTTGCATGGGTGAGAGTTATACTAAATAACTGCAATGCTATTACTTATATTACACCTTCTGAAGTAGATGCTTGCCACAGAGGTCTGACAGGAAACTGTGAGTTTAATATGCCATAGAGAAGATCTCTGAGGAAGGCAAGATCTCAGCAGAAAGACAACACAAACAGCCATGCCTTGTACAAGATTAAACCCAGGTCCCTTTGATCAGTAGCCAAGCATGCTACTGATCAAAGTTATGGGACTTTGACTTATGAAGTTATGGATTTCACATTTAGCCACTGGGATCGCAATGCTATTACAAATTTATAAAATTTGTACATTATCAGCTACTCACCTAAAGTCTTATGTAACAGTCAGAAATGACTTCTGGTAGGAGCAACTCCATGGAGTCATTCTCACCTAGACAGGAGTGACTCCAGAGTAGTCGAGAATGATTCTTTGGAGTCATTGTCGATTTAGGTGGCAGTGACTCCAGTCAAAAATAACTCCACCAAGTCTGTTGAAAAAAGGGGCCATCTATATATATATACAGTATATTGTTTCTTTTTAACTGATTTCAATTTATTTTCTCTTTCCATGTTATATAGCACTTTTTTTGTGTGCATTTTATTTACAATTTATTTAATGTTAATTATCAGTGTTTTTTTTTATTTCAAATGGAATTATATTCATGTTTGAACCTCAATTTCTTGGATTGGTAAAATAACTTTAAATGGGAGTCTAAATTTTGCTGAAACTGGAATCAGACTTATATGTTTAGTCCACTTAGAACCTGTAATGAATCCTCTTAATGTTTAAATTTAATAAATTCAATTAATTAATAATTCTAAATTTATGTTTACAAATTGTTAATAAAGGGTTACAATAAAGGTTGAAAGTGTTCTCCCTCTTCTCTAGTTGATTAATATACTCAAGATTTTCATCACTTAATAGAGAAGGTCGACCAGTATGTTTCTATGTACACTTCCAATCTCATGGAATTGTGTAATTAAATGTCATATTGTAGACTCACCTCCCCTTAAAATTAAATGTCATATTGTAGACTCACCAGAGATCACCTCCCCTTTATCTCTGAATCAGGAAACTGTTCATTGAAGTTAGCTTGAACAGTTAAAAATGATTTGGTTGTTAAATAACATTCAACTATGTATAAATGTTTGGCCTGGGAAAATTTCATTATCGACAACTAGTACAATACATGTCACCAACAAAAAACTGACAGCATGAGAACTAAATTAAACAGTGTTGCATATGTCAGTGACTGCAGGATTTCCAACATTAGAATTGGTATTTAATTCCGTTCAGTTACTGAAAAACAATAAGTATTTACATTTTGGGTTGTATGAATTTTGAATCACTCTGTATGATAATGAGTTGTTCAAGTTAAAGAAAACATTAGTGATGGCAAAGCACATAACTCTGCTGCTATACGGGGCAGGGGTGGCTCGGTGGGTGGTATGCCAGGCTCGTAATCTGCAGTTCCCAGGTTTGAGTCCCAGCTGGGTCAGCATTGAAATTTATCTCCGCAAAACTCCCCTGCTATGCCCACAGTCAATAGGGGACACCGATGGGCTTGGAAAGGCTGCCATCCATCAGATGGGACATTAAGCCGTGGCCCTTTGTGCGGGAGAGCCATACCCTGTGCACGTTAAAGAACACACTGGATGACCTTGACGCGAGGCTACCATCTGTCTCCCAACAGCTTTTCCAGTGGGTCCCCTCCCCCACCTTCTCTGAGCCTTCAGGGTCCTTGTGGTCTGGCCATTTAGCCCAGTGTGTGCAAAAAAGTGTTGCTCAGAGGTAAAACAACCAACCAACTGCTGCTATACATATCTATGGTTGAGCAATAGCAGTACAGGTTAGGTATTTTTTAGGGTTGGATTTTTACTCTGAGAAGCACTTTTTTACACATAATGGGATAAATGTCTAGATCACAAGAATCCTGAAGGCTCAGAGATGGAGGGGATGTGATCCACTCGATAGCTGTTAATAGACAGATGATAGCCTCCCATCCAGATTTTTCTTTAACATGCGCAGGGTATGGCTCTTCTGCATACAGGCCAATGCTTAATGTCCCATCTAATCCATCCCATCAGTGTACCTTACTGACTGAGAGCAAGGTGGAGAGTTTTGCAGAGATAAATCTCAATGCTGGCCCAGATGAGACTCAAACCTGGGAATGGCAGATTAATAGCCTGATGCACTACCAACTGAGCAACCCCTGCCCGTACATATTTTTTTTCCAGCAAAGTATAATTATGACAAGTAATGAATTGAACACAGAACAAAAACATTAATGTGTGTGAATATCACTTTTATATCTACAAAAAACTCATACTTACTGTAAAAACTGTACAATGGTTATGTAATTTTTCCACAAAATGGGACATCCCATACTTTGTAAATCTGACTAGAAACCTTTCACTATATTGAAAAAAAAAGTAGAACACAACATTTAAGTATAAAAAAAGATTAATTTTTATTTAAACCTTATGTATAAACTCTGCTTTTAAAGAAAATTGATTAGTGTATATCATTTATTCAATATCTAATCTATTTAACCAATGGGCTTTCCCCTTTTTTTTGCTCTTATTTTGAAACCCAGGTTATTATAAGTTGATACTATGAGGAGAAGTCAATAAATAAGGTGAATTTAAATTTGTCAAGGCCATTGGAACTGTGCATGCATCACTTATTTTCATATCAGAAGCATAACTGCTGGTAAATAACACTTCATTCTTAAAATAGAAATTTACATAAAAATTTTTATTTTTACTTATATATCATAAAAAATATAATTCAAGATTGGAAGAAAATACCTTTTTTGTTTCAGTGCATATTTTATTAAGTTATGATATAATTTGTTACAGCAAACTGATCACCATTTCTTAGATGAGATATATATATATGGCTTTGTCGCTCTGTTTGTTACTCCATGTTGAAGCATCACCTGTGATCAAAAACAAAGTGAACTTTCGAACTTTTTTGCCAAATAACAAACAAAACGAATCATTGCATGTTATATACAAAATTAATCAGCATTTAATTCTGGATTTTCTAAAAATAAAATATATTTAACAAAAAAAAATATGACTACTTGTGTTTTAACAGGGCTTTTTAAAGTCATATAGTAAAAACAATGCATCTTGTAATGCAAATAAGAATTTGTTTAAAAGAAAATCAATAGACAAAAATAATTATACTACATATAAATAAAAAGGTTACTTATTTCTGAATAACAAAGAAAAGGTTTTTTTTTTCTTCAAGTACAAAATTTATCCTTTTCTTTAATTTTTTTCTAAGTTATATCTTTGAGAAATGTCAAGATTTTTTCAATTCTGCTCAGTCAAATAAAAGTCAACTTTGGAGGGTTTTTTGACAAATAACCAATCAACAAAAATAGGCATGCTATATAAAAAAAAAACAGAAAGAACATTTAATTGCAGTTAAGAAAATGATAAAAATTATAAAAAACAGAGATAAGTAAATTTTATAAGCTTTTTTTAATTGCAAAGTTTTACTACATTCTTTTCCATTTTAGCTTCAGTAAAAAAAAAATTTTAAAAATTAATTTTTCCTGATTTTCTGAAAAATTTCATTATTTTAATATAAATAATTCATAATATTTCTAACATCACTTAAATCTTACATTTAATTTTTTTCTTCATATTTTGGTGATTTAGGCAAACAATGCATAATGCACATGCTTGGATTTGTTGCTGATTGGCAAATTCTTTTTAGGACTATGGTAACAGTGTTACAAAAATTCATTTTGTTCCAAATATAAGGCAATTTAAATAGAAACTAAAATATACATAACTAAAAAGAGGTAAAGAGCTATGAAAAAAGTTAAAAACATTTCAAAGCAAATAAAGTTTATTTTAATTACTGAAATCGAGATTACACCATTCCAGATCAATTTGCATTAGATATCGCTAGAGAAAAGTTGAATTTCACAACAATGGCAAAATTTAACTAGAAGGAATGCATATTGCCTCTGATGCAATATGAGATTCTTGCTTCCAAAGAGAAAGAAGTTTTTCCTTTAAGTACTGTTTCATTCCTCAAAAGTTTTAATTTCAGCTAGCAGATGATGGGAAAAATGCAAATCGCATTTCTTTAGTAATTATACAACATAAAAGTATTCATCTTTTAATTCTTAAATCTAAAAAGTTGCATTTCCCTCACCATTCTTAAAAAGATAGGAATTGATATTATAATTTATTCTTTTTAAATCTTCCGAAAACTATAATTTCACCCTCTATTGGCAGAAAAATTTGCAAATTCCAAAATTTCAAACGAATATTGTAAATGACATATTTCAGCTAGAAATTTTAAACTTTGGTGGTGGAATATGAACACCATGATGTTTTCATTGGCAACAATGAATTAACATCTTAGACCAAGGGAAGGTGGGAAAACACAAGTTTTTGTTTTAGCAGATTGTTTGTATTTAAAAATAAATGAAAAAATCTTTTTTGTGTTAGATAAGAATTGATAAAATATTATGATTCACACTTTCAGAATCTTTCAAACACTATAACTGCTCCCTCTAACAATGAAAAAGATTGAAAATTCTAAAATTTCAAACGAATATTGCAATGATGTATTAATGACAGAAATATGAAATTTTGATGGTGGAATGTGAATGTCACGAAGTCTCCATTGGAAACAATTAAAATGATAATTAGAAAACTCTTTTATTATTTAATTGGTACTAATGAAATATTATAATTTGCATTTTTCATAAACTTAATAGTTTTAATTTGTATATCTTTACAGATCACTAAAATAATGAAACGGCAGAGCTGTTATCGAGTTTTACAAATAATATGTATAGAATATAAATTTGAAAAACTAGTGGTAGTTTTTAAGAAATATTCCACTGACAGCAATAATATACCCACTATTTTTGAGAGAGGAGTGGGAAATGCAACTTTTTAGATTTAAGAATTAAAAGATGAATACTTTTATGTTGTATAATTACTAATGAACTACTATTTGCATTTTTCCCATCATCTGCTAGCTCAAAACATTTGAAGAATGAAACAGTAGATAAAGGAAAAACTTTTTGCTCTTTGAAAACAAGAATCTCATATGCGCCAGAGGCGATAAGCATTCCTTCTAGTTAAATTTTGCCATTGCTGTGAAATTCAACTTTTCTCTAGAACTATCTAATGCAAATTGATCTGGAATGGTTCAATCTCAATTTCAGTAATTAAAATAAACTTTATTTGCTTTGAAATATTTAGAAAATAAATCAAAAAGAATTCTTCATTTATCTCTAAAAACAATTATCTGCCAAAACTAAAAAGGTGTGTTTTCACACACCCTCTGGTTAAGGGGGTCACTCATTGTTGGCAAATGGAAACTTCATGACCTTCACATTTCAACAAAATTTCTAGTATAAATACATAGTTTTAGGTCACTTATACCTTATGATTTCACTTTTGGTCAAGTTTCAAATAATTATTCAAATTGTATTATATACACTGATCAGCCAAAACATTAAAACCAACTACCTAACATGATGTAGATCCTCCTCTCGGTACCAAAACAGCTCTCACCTGATGAGGCATAGATTCAACAAGATGTTGGTAGGTGTTACTTGATATTTGGTACCATGACTACAACAGAAGATCACACAGTTCCCATAAATTATGTGGTTGGGATGATGTTGCTCATACCCATTTCTCCAACTCAAACCACAAATGTTCAATAGGATTCATGCCTGGTGAATTTGGGGGCCATGGCAATAAATGGAATTCCTTATGTTCTAGGAACCACTCCTGAACCTTCTTCACAACGTGACATGAGACATTGTCTTGTTGAAAGATGCCATCTCGGCCAGAGAATACAGTTGCCATAAAGGGGTGTACTTGGTTAATCACAATGTTCAGGTAAGTGACAGCAGTCAGAGTTTGCTCTACAGGTATATAATTTGTCCAAGTGTTCCCCAAGAAAATATTGTACAGATCATCACACTCCCTCCAGCCACCTGGATCCTTTCCGCAGTGCATCCAGGTGAGAAGGCTTCGATGGGTAAACATCACACACAAGCTCATCTGTCCATACAGTGTAACAGAAAATGGGATTCATCTGACTACGTGACCCTCTTCCAGTCTTCTATGGTCCAATGTCTATGATCATGTGCTCACTGCAAGCGTTGACGATGGTGAATGGCTGTGAGTATAGGCACATGAATGGGTCTGCGGCTGAGGAGACCCATATCCAAGAGCTTATGATGAACTTGGGTTCGGACACATTGGGCCCTTTACCACAATTGAAATTATGGATAATGTCAGTCACAATAGCCCGCCTGTTGCTGCGGACAAGACGAGGTAGCCTACACTGACCTCTGGCATCAATGAAGCATGGCCAGTCCATGCCTTGTTGATGGCTTGAAGTGTCACCTGTTTTGGACCATCTTTGATAGGTACTAACTACTGCGTAGCATGAGCAGTCTACCAGTGTCGCTGTTTTGGAGATGCTCTTACCAAGGCGTCTTGCCATAACTATCTGGTCTTTGTAGGAATCAGATAAATTCTTTGCTTTTCCCATGTTGAGATGAAATGAAATACTGCCTGCGAGAGCTCCAACTCAAGTATTATATATATCATTCATGACCTTGGCATGTGACACTGATTGGCTGCATGCATGCTTCTTTGCATAATGCAGAGGTGGTTTTAATGTATTGACTGATCGGTGTATTTGAAAAGCAATATTAACCCTTTGCACTTGAAGGATTTTTTACTATAGGGAAGTAAAAAGAAAAATAAAAAGTTGATGAAATTTTTTACAACTAACATAAAAATAAATCATACATAAATTAACAGATTGAACTATTTTATTTCAATATTTCATGTATTTTTACATTATACAAGACCTAATATTGAACATCAAGCTTTGTAATTTTGCCTCATGTGATATTTTAGGAAGCACTTGCCAAGATGCATTCTCGGTTTGTCAGGGCAAGTGTTACAAACATGTTGAAAATCACCTCTTAGTTGATCGACCAGTGATTTAAAGTATTTCAAATGACTAAACAGATGTTCATTTCTTTGCTTTTTTACAAGTTTATATAAGATGTAGGAATTAAACATCTAAAATGTAAAGAGGAAGGATATCTGTTTATAAAAGTTATTGTTGCCTCTCAGTTGCCACTCGAGTTGCTACATCAAACCAAGTGGTGACTGAGGGTCACCTCTCAAGTGCAAAGGATTAATAATTCTAGAAGAAGTAGAATCAATATCCTATTTCTGAATCAGAGAAATCTAAAAATCATCAAAATTACTATCAGAGTGAATGAAATATTTTACAAAAAAACTCCCAATTTTACAATTCAACTTGGTCTAAAATATTCATTGTAATATTTGTTGAATAATTATTTATCTTTTAAATGCAATATTTCATGATATTAGCAAAAAAAAAACTTAGGTATTTACATTGTGTTTAAAAAGTACCAATCTGTACAGCCATACATTAAAACATATTAAAAATTTCAAACCAAAACCAGATGTTTGCCAATCATACCTATCATACTCCTATCACATTGACAAAATATGTGCTCATAGAAATATAAATATTTCTCTTCATATTCCTTCATAAAATATATCTGATAATAGATAAAAAATAATTTAGAAACAATAAACTAGTTTTAAATCATAAAATACACTAAATTGAAGCAAAAACATACAGATGTATTTTTGTGCAAATCACGAAATCCTTCAATAAAAAAAACATTCCCTTCGTGTCTGACTTTGATTGATTGAAAACACAGATTAGAAAAATTTTAGCAAACAACTCAATTAACTCACTGGAGCTCTCTGTCCACTAATGGGGAAATGTGGTAAAAATAAGCACTTTCAAAAGAAAAGCTGTAATCTGGACTGTACTAAAAATTTTATCTACATTTTCCTCAAAAACTGACAAAATTTAAACAGTTAGCAAAATTTACAGTTAGCAAAGTTACCTGTTGACTTTAACACAAATAAATGAATAATTTTTTTTGGAAAGAAGTGTTTTAATTGTATAATTTGTTTTGTTCATAATTTTTTCAATCCAAACCTTTGATTCTTTATTATCTGGTTGATTGGAGAGGGAGGACGTCAGATGCAAATAATAAAAAAGGAGGACGGGAAAAATAGCATTGTGTAAACCTCCAGGGTGGAACTTAGAATTCTGCCGAAAGTGGGCCTATGGTTGCAATAACTTTTCTCTTTGGCCGACACTCCAGGATTGGGCCCTTTTTGCCCACTGTACCTCAGCTTGGCTTAACTAAGAGGGCACACACTCAGAAAATATTACATTTCTAAATTTTTCCAGTTAAACATATTTATTACTATACTTACTTTAAATTCTGCGAGTGCAGCATTTACAGGGACCTCAGTGGTAATAAATAAACACAACAGATCTTTTTCGTGTGACTTAGGCCAAAATGCAGGCAATAGCTTTGAAGCTACTACGGGATAAAGGGAACCAGAGCAGGAAAAATAATGATACCTCATTCTCCTCAGTACAAGGGTGGCATTGGGTCTGCACACCTTCGTGCCTTGCACTCCACTTGTCTGGAGACTCAATAATTTCTGGATATGGGCTTGTCTCCTCCTTAGTTATCCATGAGGGTTACAAGTTGCATGTGGTCATCTCAGACTCCATGTATGCTGTCATATCATTTTCTATTCAGCCCATTCGGGACTCTGCCCAAGCCAGGGAGACAACGGCACACACTCATGTCTGACAAAATGAAAAAAAACTCGCACAACACACACACACAAAAAAAAACGGAAAAAGAAGGGTCTCTCTTCCTTTGCTGGGCTCTTGTCCAAATTAAAGGAAACTTTTTTCAATAAAAAATCTACTGACAAAGTTTTAGTCATTTTTGTAACCAGTATGAAAAAAAATCTATAAAGATCAACAAATTTCATAAATGAAACAAAATCACAGTTGAAATGTCATCAGATGCATTACTGTTCTAGGTATTTAAATGCTAGAATTTAAGTATTAATGGTTAACAAAATATCCTAATGCTAAGTATGGATATATCTTTTTTATTTCCCAAATTTAAGCATGTAAAACACAAATATTCTTTAAGTAATGAGGGAAAAAAGGCAGAAGATTTACAGAATTGTTGAACCGAGCAGGGATCAAAATAATAAGAAAAAAAACTTACCTAATAAGCTCAGCCAGCTGAGCATCATATAAAGAAAAAAAAATTTCAATATCTTCCCCTAAATTATAGCTAAAATCTCTCATACATAAATAAAGGTGATGAGTTGGTGCTCGTTTCACTTCCTTTCGCTTTACAGTACCCCTTCCCTGAAAATAAAAGTATGATCAACACCAATAGTAGAAAATTATGCATATATATTTTAGCAATAGACATTCGTTATGGAAATGGCCCACTGATAGATAAAAAAAACCTATTATACACTGTTCAAAGTGGAAATTGCAACACCAAGAAGGAATGGAAGTAGAGGGGTGTAAATCATAGGAGGCAATCAGCCATTGGAGTTATACAAATGATTAAAGTTCCACAGTGAATGGACACATGACACCCAGCCAAGCCATGGATAAATACAGACTGCCCATGAGTTTGTATCACAGCACAACCGAAGTGAGGTTGGAGTGCACGCTGCGAAAATGTTCAGAATGTGCCTTGAAGATACCCTGCAAAACTCCCTGCCTACAGTTAGTAGGGGACACCGATGAGCTTGGAAAGGCAGCTATCCATTGGATGGGATGTTAAGCCATGGCCCCATGTGCGGGAGAGTCATACCTGTGCACATTAAAGAACACACTGGATGCCTTGACTGGAGGCTACCATCTGTCCACCAACAGCTGTTCCAGTGAGTTCCTTCCCCCAACTTTCTCTGAGCCTTCAAAGTCCTTATGACTTGGCCATTTAGCCCTTTGTGTGTGTGCAAAAAAGTGCCATTCAGACGTAAAACAACCCAAATTTGGAGATGCCAGCAAGACCCTTATGTGCAATTGACAGTTTCTGAGAGAGAGCAAACTGTTGGTATGCAAGAGCTCAGATTGAACCTTTGAGCAGTTGCCACATGCTTGGGGCGCAATGTGAGTACAGTGCAACGGTGCATCTCATGCACATCATGGAGCACCAAGTGACACAAAGGATAGGTACAAGAGCAACATGCCACACCACAGGATGTGAAGATCGCATGCTACATAGGAGGGTCATTCGTGACCCTTTCACCACAGCGACTGGGCTGCAGAGTGATTTGTGGACCACTATGGGTACTATGGTCTCAATGCAAACCATTAGATAACATTTGCATGACATAGGAATCAGGGTGAGACATCCAGACCGGCATCTGCTGTTGCAGCAACATAACCAGTTATGCTGTCTCCACTGGTGTTGAGAGAGCTAACATTAGACTATGGAATGGAGGAGAGTGTTGTTCACAGACGAGTCCCAATTCTGCTTCGGCATGATAGATGGCTGTTTGTCCAAATGATGTTGGTGTCGTCAATGATGTGAGGAAGCCTATTCCATTAGTCATCATACTACTCCTCACAGTGGGACAACAGTATGGGGTGGTATCACATATAATGGCTGGACACCTCTGTTCCACGTTTCTGGTGAACTAATGCTGAGACATTACATCAATAACATCATTAATCCTGTGTGTTACCATCAGTCCAGGTATGGTGGTAATGGCCCTTCCTTACCACCATGCTTGGACTGATTCTAAAGTAGGACAATGCCACCCTACACTCTGCATGTACAGTGATGGACAGTTTCTAAGGTGTGGACATTTTCACATGGTCGCCAAGCTCCCCAGACTTGTCACCCATTGAACATGTGTGGAACCTTATAGGTTGCCACCTTCACCAGCTTCCTCTGGTGATGAACCTGGTACCCAATTGGAGGCTGTTTGGAATGCCACACTTCAGGGCACCATTAACTATCTGATTGATGGAATGCCAAGATGTCTACAGGCTTGTATAACAGCCCGAGGTGGGCCTAATATGTACTGATGAATCTGCAATAAAAACATGTACCTTGCATTTTCACATTCCATTTTTTGATCATTTGCACATCTATCCTCAATAGTTTTCGCATGTCAGTTTTGGGAATATACATCACTTCCGTCACGGTGTTGCAATTTCCACTTTGAGCAATGTATATAAGTTGTTTTAAAATTATTAAAATTTTCTCTATATCACTGAAATTGTTGGAAAAGCTGAGACAATTAGATGGAAATACAATCTGGGGATTTACCTCGTTTTTTTTCTTGCGGTGATATCTGATAGGTAGATGAGTCTATTGTCCTGTAGTGGGAAGTTCAGTCCAGATATAAGTTCACATAAGTTCTCGATTTTTTTGTCGTTTGTTGAGGGAATGATAGTGGTAGTTTGATCTTGATTTGGTGCATATGTTAATTAATGTATTTTTAGATTTCCAGTTTATGTCCCAACTTTTCCAGAAATGTGAATACTATATTTCAATACATAATTGTTATGCGTTTCGCATTGTTGCTCCAATGCATCATCAGACAAAATAGTTGGTTTGCAGCAGGCACAGATGTTGGCGTGCTGTGGTCGGTATTTGTTTACGTTAGGCTCAGAGCATATTGTGTGGAGGGGTGGGTGGTAGTGCATGTGATGCATTATATTGAGAGATTGGGAAGGGTAGGGTTGGGTTTTTTACCTCTGAGCAGCACTTTTTGCACACCATGGGCTAAATGGCCAGGTCACATGGACCCCGAAGGCTCAGAGAAGGTTGGAGGAGGGGACCCACTGGAACAGCTGTTGGGAGACAGATGGTAGCCTCCCGTCAAGGCCATCCAGCGTGTTCTTTAACATGCACAGAGTATGGCTCTCCCGCACACGGGGCCACGGCTTAACGTCCCATCCGACGGACGGCGGCCTTTCCAAGCCCATCGGTGTCCCCTACTGACCGTGGGCAGGGCGGGGAATTTTGCGGAGATAAATCTCAACGCTGACCTAGCTGGGACTCGAACCTGGGAACTACAGATTACGAGCCTGGCGCGCAACTGACTGAGCCCCCCCCCCAGGATATCTGTGTTTGGATTCCACACAAAGTAAATGGCAATTTTTCCATACTTTTAATGTAATTAAAAGTTTTACCATTAACACTTACAGGGGTTTATCAAAATAATGGAAAAACTACTGTTTGTGGAGAACATTTTATTAATAAGCTGTAAGTCCACCTCGGGCATTCAGAACAAACACAATTCAATGTGGAATAGACTTATACAAGTCATGCACATACGATAATAGAATGTGGGACCCTTCTTCCTATAAAATATGGCCCAATTGTGCCAGTGATGCTGGAGGTGGAAAGTGTGATATGGCCTTGAGCTCCAGATATTCCCACAAATGTTCAATAATATTGAGGCCTGGAGATTGAGGTGGCCAGGCCAGGGTAGCTGCTGTACCTCATCATCCTCTGCAAACCATAACTTGACATGTTTCGCACAATGCACAGGTGCATTACCCACTTGAAACCAGGGATGGTCATTAGAGAACAATGCCTGCAACATTGGGTGCAGGTGGTCCCCAAGAATGGATTCGTACATTGTGGATGTGACACGACCCTGCAGAATAACTAATGGCCATAACGAATGCCATGATATGGCACCCCACAGCATCAGGGATTCACCTCCATGTTCACAGTCGGAACCAAACAGTTGGGGTAGTATGTTTCTGCAGGTTTTCGCCAGCTGTACAGTCTACCAATGGTGGGAAACAGTGTTCATCAGACGATATGTTGCCAGTCTTTAGCATCTGCTTTTATGTGCTTTGCACCACCTTATATGTTCTGTATGTGTAAGGTTCACATTTTGTGGTCTGTAAATGGTAGCTAGGCATAAACTGAAATGAGAGTAGTGTACCAATCCCCAGTGATGATGCACAGAACTAGCCAGGTCTAGCACCTAATGTCTGACCCCCCCTTCTTGTGGAGCAGGCCATTAGTACCTTTCAACAGAGATATTCTCTTTTGGAAGGGAACGGAAGGGGAGGGCTGCCATATCAGTGTGGTCTACTGATCTCATCATGTAAGGCCACTTTTTTTTTCAACCCTGCTGAGGAGTGGTCAACTTCACAGGGTCTTGGTGCTAACCATTTATACCCACTAGACTGGAATGGTCTATGGATTTGTGCGTGATTATGGATCCTGGACTTGCTGCACTGGTGGGTCTCTGTTGAAGGAGAATCTGCCACTGTGTTTTCTGTTTGCTTGTGGGTTGCAAGCCCTAAGTGAACAGAGGCACAGGATACCTTATATCAGCTGGTGGATAATTCTGATCAGAGGCCATCGCAGGTATCTGAACCCTTACTTAGCTAGCTGGGCATCGTTAATCCTAAACTAGAGTGATGTGTCTCAGGCAGGTCTATGGCTCTTGAAAAGGTCCACTTGAAAAAGTGGTGCCTGAACTTCGTACCAGCATGGGTAGCTTCAGTCTTTAGCAGTGGGAGAACCTCAACCCTCACTTAGCTAGTTGGGCATTGTCAATCCTAAACTGGAGTAATGTATCTCAGGCAGGCCAAAAGATCTTGAAGAGGGCCACTTGAAAAAGTGGTGCCAGAAGTTCTTACCAGCATCTTAGCCTTTAGTGGAGGAGGAACAAGTTTTTGCCCCTTGCCTGTGATCAGGGGACTGTTTGATATTGTTGGCCCTACCTCTCTCAAAAAACCTAGTTTCTTTAAAAATCATATTAATCATTTTCTCTCTGCAGGTACATGGAGTGTGATGACATTACATAGAGATTATTCTCTTGATGTCCTCATGTAGGAATTCCAGCATTATAACTTAGATATTCTAGGCTTGCAAGAGACCAGATGGACAGATAATGGGGAGATACTTAAAAATAACTTTAAATTTCTCTTTTCAGGGATGGAGGATGGAAAGCATCTCCAAGGTGTAGGTATGCTTCTCAGCAGACATGCCAGTGATGCTCTTCTAGGATACGACTGCATTAATGAAAGATTCCTTACAGAAAAATTTAAAACGAAAATTAAAGACTTGAAGGTCATTTGTCGTTATGCTCCCACAGAAGACTCTGATGAGAACAAGAATACTTTTTACAGCCAGCTTCAGGATATTTTGATTTCTGTGAAGGAGATATTTCTCTTGTCTAGGTGACTTTAATGCTCAAGTGACTACATGAGAAAAGTTCAATTCTTTTGCCAGGTGGAAAAATGAGATAACTTGTAGCTAACTGTGTTAATCATCATAATCTGAGAACAAAGGGCAAATTTCAACAGTGAATTTGTGATAGATTTGCAATTTAAATATATAGTGTGCTCCATAAGTAATTATACATAAGCAAAGTATATTCAAATATACTTGTATTCAACTTTAATACTGACTTTATTCAATTGTGTTGAATCAATACTAAGATATCAGATGCTCAAAGTGAGCACTCCTATGTTGCTTGCACATGGCAATTCTATATCTGAGTGACCAATGTACATTATGGAGAATGGATGGCATTATCTTGTGACATTCACTGCTGGTGGTTTTCCTTTAATTCATCCAGTATTCAAAGTTTTTTTGTTCACGAAATTTTAGGTGGCCCAAATAGAAACAATCCAAGGGAGTAAGGCTGGACTTTGAGTCTCACATCAATCTATCAATTTGTGGGGTAGCATTTCATCCAACCAAGTTCAGACCACATCCTGCTGAAAGAAAACACTGTGGTACTGTACCAAGGATATGTCCTGTAAGTAGGGTACAAAATGACATTTAACATTTGCAAATATGAGTTGCAAGTGACTGTGTCAGTTTCAGTATAAAAGTAAAGTCCTATGATGTTGTAACCATGAATTGCACACCAGATACCCTGGGATCATTCTATACATGTGCATCTTTAGCCAGGTGTGGCTGTGTCACAGCCCAGAAGTAATGATAATTTTGGTGGTTGATTGTCCCATTCAAGTGAAACTTTGCTTCATTGCTGAAGATTATATCAGCCAAGAGAGATGGTTGTTCCTGAAGTTTTTCTAGCACCCATTCATAGAAATGTTCTCTGCAGTCCATGTCATCCCATGCAACTCCTGTACCATTTGCATTTTGTATGGGTGGAACATGCTTTCAAGATTCTGATAAAGATGATTTTCCAATTCCCATCTCCTGTACAATTTTTCTTACAGACCAATAAAGGTTAACTTCAACTTTAGCAAGGTCAGGGTAATATGCAGAATGTGGCAATGTTTCATAGTGCAACTGGTGGATTTGTTGGATGGTCCTTTGTAAGACATGTCATTGGACATTGTCATGCAACAGGAGGACCCCATGCCTGTTGACCAAAACTAGCTGTTTGGTACAGAGCTTTCTGTGCATCTGCAGCATTACAGCACAACAGTGGTCTGAATTGATGGTCTCACCTGGTTGAAGAAAAGAATGATGCATCACGCCAGCAGAAGATCACTATAGGAGAACCAACACTTTCTGTGGGTGTGGTTTTGACAATTTTCTGACAATGTTTTGGTGGCTCCGTGGTGTCATAACCAGTGATTGATCGATGACAATTATCATAGAGGACCCACTTTTCACTACAGGTTATGATCAAATGCAGGATTCTGTCCCATTTGTTCCAGGCAATGACAGAAATGCACACCAGACCGCATGTCCTGTTGGCTGCTGTCAATTCATGTGGCATCCAACTTTTTCACATTCCCCAGGGCCGCCAGGTGCCGAACAAAGATTGAATGATGCACAAGGACTTTTGCTGCAATCTCACTGACACTTTGCCATGGGTCAGCTTCCATGATATTCTTCACCTCCTCATCTGTTACAGCTACTGGTGGATGACCACAAGGCTCATTTTCAAGGGATGTGCCTCCTGCTCAGAATTTTGCAAACCATTAGCATATGGCATGTTCATTCGCAGTATTTTGCCCAAATGCCGCATTAATGTTTCAGGCTGCTATACCTGCAGAATGTCTGAGTATGAACTCATAGAAAAATTACATGCAATGGCCTGTCTCCATGGTCCACTTTGACTGAAGCCTGTGCACTCATGGTTGAATCTCGTCATGAAATGAGGCACATAATATGTACACCAGATATATACGACCTTGTGATGTATACTACATGACATTGCTGAATGCCAGCAATCTATGAAGGGGTCGAACATGTCCACCCGCTGGAAGCAAACATTTCACCTAATACTTTTCCATGAGAGTACTCAGTAAGTAACTACCTATATTTCACACACTATGATTTTATTAATAAAAAATTTACAAAATGAAAGTAAATTTTAAAACCTTATAACCAACTTATTTATAAACATTAAAATTATAGAATCAAAGTCAATCAAATTTGCAAAAATATTTATAAACAGAAGACTCATTATTCATATATCTTACCAATGGGCCAGCAACATTTTCTGAACTTTGAACATGCTGTAATAAGTAAAAACATTTTGATTAATTCTAGCAAATGCTAAATGGGAAACTTTCAAAAACTATACAATGATCATCAAAACAAAATCCTTTACTCTTCTATAAATACAATCAAATGATATAATACTAAAAGTTTAACATTTAGCATCCAAAAACAAATTAGAAGAGATTTTTGGCTTAATTTTACCATATTTATTTAAACACAAATGAAATGATATCACATTTAAAAAAATTACATTTTAGTTTAATCATAGCATGCATCAAAAATTGCATTTCTCAGTTTTTTCCAAGCTATGTTGGACCCATTATTTTCCATATTGCATACAATTTATTCAATTATCAGTTATTTTAATAGAAAACACTAATATTTTTATTTTTTACTTAGAAATGTAGCATGCAATAGCATATTATGCTATTGGGTTGATGCAAAAGAAATGGAGAAAATGTGAACCATGCATTTGGTATTGTCAGAAAATATGGGAAGGGCTTGTAAACATCATTAAAGACAGTACATGTGTAGCTGTAGTATTTAATAATGTTCTATACCTACATTTAGTTCATACAAATGACAACAGGCATTTCACAATGGCAAAGAAAGATGTGTGGATCTGTTTCATCATGTTGTATGAATTCAAAAATGGTGTCGGTTTCCAAGTGTTTGGGTAAACTGTGCAGAGCTTATGGAGACAAAATCATTTCTAAAAGCACCTGTTACTGGTGGTATGATAAGTTCCAGTAAGGTGACTTTCAGCTTGGAAACAAACTTCAAAACAGCAGGCGGAGTTGAATGATGGCCATTTAAAGACACTGCTGAATGAAAATCTACGTCAGACATCCTGGGAATTGGCACAGCTACTGAACATCAATCAGTCCTCTCTTTGACATTAACACTATAAGGACAGAATTTTCTTTTAAAATTATGGAAGTGTTACAAATGTACAGGTATGCTCAGTCTCCTCAAAAAGTTCATAATAAAATCTGCAAAAACAGCTATCAATTAACACAATCAGCAGTACTTCCTACACTGAGGAATTTAAATATGGTATAGTTTTTCCAGTATTAAGCTATTTTTCTCTTGTAGCATTCACTAAACAAGAAGTAATTATTAAGGCAGTTATCACTCTGAATTTAACGTCAATCAGTTTTAGAGGAAATATTGTCTTGAGCCGGGCGGGATATGAACCCACAACCTCCTGGTAACATATCAGGTGCTCTGGCAGCTGACAGTTATCAGGAGGAACCTAAATACTAAAACACATTGATGGTGCAATCAGTCACTGAATTTGTATTCACTTCCAAGGAAAATAAGGCACTGAAAATCTTGTTGAGTAGGCAAATTGCCACCCTATCTTCCTTTGAAGTGAATATGAATTTAGCGACTGATTGCACCACCAATATGTTTTACGTTTATTTTCTACTTATTAGGGCACATATAGGAAGTTTTTTTGTTTGTTTTTTTTTTCAAATATAAAGAAATGAGAAGAAAAAAAATTCTTTTCATTTCTTTATATTTTTTTTTGTTATTATTAAAAACACCTACCTTCAGAAACTTTTATTGGATATACACTATCTGACCAAAAGTATCCAGCATCCCTTCTGAGTAGTGGATTTGCCCATATATGCCACAGCCATGGCTTAAACAGGTATAAAAGGATGCATGTGGCCTGGAAAACCTCATGGACATACATGAACAGGAGAATGGGCCCTACAGCAGAGCTCAGTAACTTTAAATGTGGCAATGGTCATAAGATGCCACCTTAGCAACAAGTCAGTTCGGGACATTTTGACCCTGCTGCAGCTGCCCCGATCAACTGTAAATAATGCTATTGTGAAGTGGAAATGCCTAGGAGCAACAACAACACAATCACGACCCAGTAGGCCACATAAAATGACAGAGTGAGACCGCTGAGTACTGAAGCAGGTGGTGCAACACTCACCATCAAGTTCCAAAATGCCTCTGGAAGCAATGCCAGCACAACAGTTCATTACAAGCTGCAGGAAATGGGTTTCCGTGGCTGAGAAGTTGCACACAAGCATAACATCAACAAGATCAATACCATGCGTCGGTTGGAGTAGTGTAAAGCACAGCACCAGTGGACTCTTGAGCAGTGGAACCATATTCTCTGGAGTGATGAATCACGCTTCACCATCTGGTAGTCCAATGGACGAGTCTGGGTGTGGAGGATGCCAAGTGAATGCTACCTGCCTATGTTGTGCCAATTGTGAAGTTTGGTGGAGGAAACTACATGATTTACTATCATGTAGTTTCTTTGTTATTAAAAACACCTACTTCAGAAACTTTCATTTAATATACACTATCTGACCAAAAGTTTCCAGCATCCCTTCTGAGTAGTGGATTTGTCCATATATGCCACAGCCACGGCCTAAACAGGTATTATTTTTCATGATTGTGGCTGGACCTCCTAGTTCCAGTGAACAGGACTCTGAATGCATGGACAATAATGATATTCTTGACAATTCTGTGCTCACAGCTTTATGGCAAGAGTTCAGTGAAAGCCCTTTCCTGCAGCAACATGACAATGCCCCTGTCCACAAAGTGAGGATTGCACAGGAATGGTTTGATTAAATGGATGTGAAAGAACTTTACTGGCCTGCACAGAGCTTTGATCTCAACCCCATGGGACACCTTAGGAATGAATTGTAACACCGACTGCGAGCCAGGCCGAACCGCCTGACATCAGTGACAGGCCTTATTAATGCTCCTGTGGCCAAATGGCAAGCAATTCCACAACAACATAACAAAACCTAGTGGAAAGCCTTTCCCACAGAGTAGAAGCTGTGATAGCAACAAAGACTGGACCAACTCTATATTAATTCCTTTCCTCTTACCGGGAGATTGTGGATGAGCGAGAGTCCGGATACTTTTGATCATATAGTGTATGACTCGTGTGAAAAAATGTGGTCAAAAACATATACATTTTTTCTCCCACTTTTGAAGTTGTGCTTGAGGGAACGCATGACACTGGAGACATTACAAGCTTTAATTTTAGATATAAATCATTACGGTCGACCTCCCTAAATTTCTGTTTTTTGGGGGGAGGGGAGAATGGTGAGGGATGCATAATTCATAGTCTATGATAGTTGTCATATAAGCTTTCATTTGACAAACTCCTAATGGTAAGCACTCACATTCAAAAGATATAGTAGAAGAGTGACTTTCAGATTTTCTCTTTTTTAGATGGGGTGAAATCAAGGGGAGTGCATTTTAATTGCCCAAAACATTCTCCACGTCACAAGCTTTCATTTCACATGAAATTGTTAAGTTTTGACCTCACGTTCTGAAGACATAGTGGAAGAATCATTTTCATATTTTCCCTTTCTAAGGGAAGGGGGAGGACAAGGGGAAAATTTTTTTTAACCATGGCACTCCCTTATGACACAAGCCTTCATTTAGTGCATATTCCATTACTTCTGGTAATTCCAAAAATATAGCAGAACAATTATTTTCTTATTTCCCCTTTATTAGAGGGGAAGAAAGCATGAGGATCAATTTTTTTTGTATCCCATGATATTCCATCATCACAAGCTTTCATTTGACACATAGCTCATTACTTTCTGCACTTGCATTCTGAAGATATAGAAGAAAAATCATTTTCATATTTCTCGTTTTTCAGGGGAGAAGAAAGGCATGGAGGTAATTTTTTTAAAGCCAATGATGCTCCCGTGTCATAAGTTTCACTTGATACATAAATCATTAAGTTTGTCTGTTGCATTCGAAAGATATGGCGGAACAACTGTTTTGACAAACCAACAAACTGGCAAAGAATGAGTGAAAAGCAATAGGAAGATAGGTAAAAATTTCAACACTAGCATAAATGGAACTTTAAAACATCAGGTTATGAGCTCGAACATTACAAAATAAGTTGCCCACACCATTCTTCTCAACAGGAATATTTAGAAGTTTTTTTTTTTTTAAATTGAAATGCTAATTAAATCAGAGCAGATCAAACATGTAATTTTGTTGTGTTGAGTATTCAGATTCTACTAGACATTTCATATTTGTAGATTCATCAGTTCTGCAATAGCTCTCTAATGGTTGCATGTATCATTTTCATTTTGGCAACTTAATTTTTTATACAAAAGTACATTTTAAGTTCAAAGAACTAAACCTCCTTCTTAGAGCTAAAATGAAAATGACATATATTAGTCAATAATAAACATATGTTCAAACAATTATATTTAGTAAAGTATCTTCTGCTTTGTTTTGTACATTGTCAGCTCATACTTTTTACTGAATGTTACAAATAGACTGGTTGGAAAGGTAGCAGTTCTCCCAAAGCCTTCAAAATTATGGTTGTTATGTAAATGAATCAAACACTGAGATCTGTAGGTATGTCTTCCAATTCTATTTATTCACATTTGTACTAATTTTTTAGATGTCCTCTGTATTTTACGCAAAAGTTTCAAAGACATTAGGAATTCAATTCATAGAAGGTTTTATCAGATTGTTTATACAATATAGTGTCACTCAACCTATACAAACTACAGTTCAAATAATGTTACAGTTCATAAAGGATTTACTAACTTCAGGTGTCTGCTGCCACTGACATTATTTGAACTGTAATCTGTACAAGAGTGAAACTATATTGTATAAGTAATTAGGTATTCAATTGATCCATAGTAAATACACAGATTACCTGTAGAGATAGACTTCAAACATTAGTTAAAACATTCTGAAAAAAATTCATCGCCGACACAGCGGGAATTGAACCTGCATCTCTCCAGATTCTGCCAGAGCGCACTACCATTGTACCACACCTCGGACAATGAAATTTTTCAGAATAAGACCTTACAATTCTTCACTGAGATGTGGTTGGCACAGCGCCATCTATACTCAAGGAGATGCAACTTTTTCCAATTGTTGCTATTGAATTTCAGATGTTAATGATCAGGTCGATAACGCTCAAGCGTATATATAATTAAAAATCGATCCATAGATTACCTGTAGAGATAGACTTCAAACAGATTACCTGTAATACACAGATTACCTGTAGAGATAGACTTCAAACATTAGTTAAAATATTCTGAAAAAAAAAAAAAAAATTCATTGCCGACATGGTGGGAATCAAACCCGCATCTCTCCAGATTCATGCCAGAACACACTACCATTGTACCATGCCTTATCGGCGATTAATTTTTTTCAGAATACTTTAACTAATGTTTGAAGTCTATCTCTACAGGTAATCTGTGTATTTACTATGGATCGTTTTTTAATCATATATACGCTTGAGCATTATCGACCTTCTCATTAACATCTGAAATTCAATAGCAATGATTGGAAAAAGTTGCATCTCCTTGAGTATAGATGGCGCTGTGTCAGCCACGTCTCAGTGAAGAATTGTAAGGTCTTATTCTGAAAAATTTCATTGCCCGAGGCGTGGTACAATAGTAGTGCGCTCTGGCATGAATCTGGAGAGATGTGGGTTCGATTCCCACCATGTTGGCGATGAATATTTTTCAGAATATTTTAACTAGGTATTCAGTTTTTCTTCTTTTCATATAGTTGAGTTTCTCCTTTCTTTTCAACTATTACACAATATTCATTATGACTTTAACTTCACCTGGGAAACTGAGGCTAACCATAATGGCAAGCACTAGCTATAGTGCACACTGAGAAAAATATTCACAGAAAAGAGAAAAAGTGTCAAAACTCAATTTTTCTACATTTCACACGGCTTTTTTTTTTACTTATCTTCCTATTACTTTTCACTCATTATTTGTCGGTTTCTGGATTTGTCGAAACAGTTATTCCACCATATCTTTCAAACACAAACTTAATGACATGTACCAAATGAAAGCTTTTGAAACAAGTGTTTCATACTTGTTTCAAAGAGATGCATAGCCTATAAAAAATCCTCACCCCCTCCCATGCTTTCTTCTCCCTAAAAAGGGATAATACAAAAATTATTGCTCCACTATATCTTCAGAATGTGAGGACCAAAAGCAACAGCTTTGCATCAAATGAAAGCTTGTGACATGGAGTGTCATGTTATAAAAATCTACTACCTGCCCACCCCCAAAAAGGGGGAAAATATGCAAAGAATAGTTCTACTATATCTTTTGAAAGCGAGGGCCAAATGTAATAAGTTTAATGTCAAATGAGAGCTTATGATGGGAATGTTGTGGACAATAAAAATATAATCTAAAAAAGGGGAAAGCAGTCTTTCTTTTATAGTATCTTCTGAATGAGAGTGCCTACAGTTACAAGTAGGTGTCAAATGAAAGCTTATATGTCATTAACTACTTAGACATTAGTTAATATCATTAGCTTAACCATCAGACTACTTAGAATTATGCCTCCACCATTCTTCCCTCCTCTCAAAATGGGAAGGAAACTTTGAAGATGGAATCATCACTTGAAAGATCACTTAATCAGGTTATATCTTAAATTAAAGCTTGTCAGATCTTCAATGTCATAGGCTATTTCAAACACAACTTCAAAAAATGTGGTTGATGTTTATGAGTCATATATCAAATGCAAGTTTTTGGAGGTAGGTGTTTGTAGTCACAAAGAAAAAAATATAAATTAAATATTATAAAAGAATAGCTATCTTTCAATATGGGCCCTAAAAAGCAGAAAATAAACCTAAACCATATCGATGATGCAGAGTTTGCATCCACTTCAAAGGAAGATAAGGCACTGGCAATATTGTTGAGTACTTAAATGGGAACCCCATCTTCCTTTGAAGTGAATACAAATTCAGTGACTAGAATGTGTCGATGTGCTTTAGATTTATTTTCCACTTTTTTAGGTGCACATGAAAAGAAAGTATTTTTCAATTTTTTAAATTTATTTATGTTACACAAGGTAGTATAGTGAATTTATACGTTGTCTTAATCTACAAACATATTTAATAACAATGCTACTTACAACTTGGTGCAATTCAATAGGACTTAAGGACTCAGAGTCCACCACTTCACTATTCACACGAGGTACAAGATCTAATCCCAGCTGCCTACAAAATTTGATGAATTGTAAATTAGCTATTATACACTGTGATAAAGACTTTTTCACATTAAGTATAACTTTAATAAAAAAAAAAGACATATACTACCAATTTTTATTTTGTTACCAAAAACATTTTCAGTGCATATTACTATTAAATGTAGAAATTGTTGGATAACTATTATACGTAGGTGGATCAGAAAATAAGGTTACAAGGTCTATATATTACAAAGGAAATCCTGAGGGCATAGGAGATCATTAAATATTATAGTGCACCCAATTGGCAATACAGCAAGGTTTACAGATGAATGGGTGTATAGGAGCAAAGATGTTTCAGATCAAAATGGCTATGAGACTGCAAAGGTGCACAGTGTTCAGGCTGTGTCCCATCATTGATGACCTTGAGAGAATTCTGGGCAGCTCTGGAGGATGCATGAGTCGCCATAACTGTGGAATATTTATGCAAGCTTGTGGAGTCCTTGCTTTGTCGTGTGGTGGCCGTTATCAGGGTCAAAGGGGGTCCAACACATTACTAGGCTGCTATCCCTAATTCAATGGCACTTCAGTGTATATTAATCAAAAGGAAATTTCTTCCCAAATAATATTTCTTTTAATAATTCTTTGCAGTGTGGTATATTTTAAAACATGGACCAGCATTAGGTGGCTTGGATTGCTTGCATTAATGGGATTTTTTCTCCTGTTTATGAAGTGTTTATGAAGGGTATTTCAAGGGAAAGATTTTGGCTTTAATGATCTGGAGATACGAAAATTTCTGATTTAGATTATGTTGATGATTTGGCCCTTTTGGCAAATGATGTTGATGAGATGAACTCTTTCGTTCGAGCTGTTGATGAAACTGGTAGGAGAGTAGGTTTGGTTATAAACAGAGAGAAAACTAAAGTGATGAAAATTGGTCAGGCAGGCTGTGATTCAGTTAATCTGAATGGTTGCAGTCTTGAGCAGGTGTCACAGTTTAATTATCTTGGGAGCTATGTAACAGATAATGGTGATGTGCGGCATGAGAATAACAGACGAATAGGGATTGCTGCCGGGACTTTTAAGAATCTATGGAGAGTGTGGAGAAATAGGTGTATACACCTAAAGACTAAAATTAGACTATAATAGTTTGGTTCTTTCTAGGGTTAGTTATGGCAGTGAAACTTGGACACTTTGTAAACAAGATAACAGGAAACTAGATGCTTTTGATTCTAGATGCTTACATAGTATCTTGGGTATTAGATGTTTAACTTTGTAAGTAATAATGAGGTTAAGCAAAGGAGTCGGCAACTTCCTTTAAGCAGCATATTGTTCAGAGAGAGACTCCAGTGAATAGGGTTATGAACAGTATGCCTAAAGGCCTCAGAAAGAGGGGGAGACCTTGTTAAACAAGACCTTGTTAAAATTGGTGTGCAGTGGCCAGATGCAGCAGATATAGCTCAGGACAGATATGCTTGGAGAACTAAATTGCAAAGTCTGGTTGGACCTCTGTAGCCCATGGCTGTTGAGGATGATGATGATGATGTCTAGTTTTTCATGATCACTAAATTAAGCCCAACCAAGTATCATAACATGCAATATTTTTTTAAAATAAGATAATCTTTAAAAATTTTTAAATGTGAAAGGAGTAACAAACTTGATAATGAAAAATCGAACATAAATATATAAATAATCCATAACATATCAGAGCATTCAAAATCAGTCCTGGATCAAGCTTGCACTGTTACTATGCACAGCTGGATCTAGAGGGAATTAGGGACAAGGTCAGAGACACCTCCATACACCAGACATGGACAGTCAACAAAGGAGAGAAATTAAATATAAATGAAGATTTAAGCAATTTAATTTGTCTAAAATTTCACAACATGTTATTTAATTTAAAACAGCATAAGAGAAGATAATTTACTTACTACAAGTTCATTAAAATATTATTGACTTCTAGAATTACTAAATCTTTAAAAATAGCTACCAAAAGAATTTTAAAAGTAAATTTTTAATTAAAACACATATATATTACTCCTTTTAGTGCACTGTCCAGACCTGGTTATCTAGGTGGCCTTGGCACCTAGATTCCCCCCCCCCCCCAGCCTTGAGAATGCTAGTAAGGGTAATGGAAGCAAAAAATTAAAATTCTTCAGATTTCATGATTTTTTTCAAGAAATTTTTAAAGACTTCTAAAATGAAGGGGTAAATATTATACTGCAATGGAAATCTAATCTCTTCCTTCCCCACCCCTTACTTTTTTCTGGCTCAACCATCACTTGTCCCCCATGCATTTTATTCTAAATTTGGGCCTAATACTATGAAAATGTTATATTTAAAATATAAAATAAAAATAAAATAAATACCCCCTCAAGCAGCTGCTTGCCACAGAGGTCTGACAGGAGCCTGTCAGTTTATATGCCACAGTAGAAGATCTGAGAGGATGGCAGGACCTCAGCAGAAAACAACACGAATATTCATGCCTTACCCGGGGCTCGAACCCAGGTCCCGTAGATCAGTAGCCAAGCGCGCTAACCACTCGGCCACAGGACGGCACATGAATTTTCCGTTTGAACTAACTTTGAACTTAAAAGTAATTTAAAATATCACTAAAATTAGTCCTACTAATTAATAAGGATTTTTTTTAATTCCAGTGGTTGTCATTTAACAATGGTAATTCTAATCTTACATTCACAGTTTCAATTTATACATAATACAAATTTATATTTTAAGAAATTTAATCATAATATATTTAACTGAAAACAATAATAACTCTAGAAACTGCAAAGAAAGCATCAAGTTTTGAAACCTAAATAACAGTGAAATGTATAACAAAAATGAAGTACTTTCTTCTGGAGAATGCAACTTCCCCTAGTCCTGGATATCTTAACCTCTGCAAATCTCTCCACCCTGCCCTCAGTAAGTAGAGGATACCGATGGTCTTGGAAAGGCTGCTATCTGTCAGTTGGGACATAGAGATGTGGCCCTGTATGTTGGAGAGCCATGCCCTGTATGTTGGAGAGCCATACCCTGTGCATGTTAAAGAGCATGCTGGATGGTCTTGAAGAGAGGCTATCATCTGTCTCCTAACAGCTGTTCAGTGGTTCCTCCCCTCCCAACCTTCTCTGAAACCTCAGGGTCCTTGTGCCTTAATACATTTAGCTCACTGTGTGCAAAAAAGTACCACTCAGAGATAAAACAACCCAACCCTGAAAATCTGTTCCTTCAGTTATATTTTTTGAAAGCAATGCAAAAAGTAAAAAAATATTTGACAAATAAAATTGGAAATAGTTCAAAAATAAATTCACATGGCAAATTATTTATAAAACGTTTGAATATGGAAGCAAACAACTGGTACATTGCATGCTCCAAACAAGGGAAGATTGGGTTGTTTTACATCTAAGCGGCACTTTTTTTGCATACAATGGGCTAAATGGCCAGGTCACAGGCCTCAAGGGTTTAGAGAAGGTTGGGAGGAGAGGACCCACTGTACACCTGTTAGGAGACAGATGGTAGCCTTCTGTCAAGGCCATCCAGTGTGTTCTTTAACATGCACAGGGTATGGTTCTCCCAAGTATGCAGCCACAACTTAATGTCCAATCCGAAGGACGAAAGCCTTTCCAAGCACACTGTGATAAAAAATCATACCTGTCATGTCTCTTTGGTATAATTATAGCATGCCCCTCCAAACAAGTGAGAAAAATGTCTTCTAACCAATATAGAGATGAATGCTTTTTCATTTTTCCCCCCAGAAATCACAAAAGATTTATTTGAAATTTTTATATGCAAGTCCTTATTGTGGCCGAGTGTTAGTGCACTTGGTTACTGATCAAATAGATCTGGGTCTGAGCCCCGGGTAAGGCATGAATGTTTATGTTGTTTTTCTGCAGAGATCCTGCCATCCTCACAAACATTCTACTATAGCGTATAAACTGTCATACCTCTGTGGCAAGCAGCTGCTTGAGGGGGTATTTATTTTTTTATATGTAAATACTTAAGTTTTTTTTTTATATAAAAAAAAAGAAAAAATTATAACCTTGTACCATGATAGCATTAATGCTATTTGAACCTTAAACAAGATAATAATATATGGCAGAAACATAGTTCTGACAAGGAAATGGTTAAAATTACTAAAAAATATATCAATTATTATTATTATTATTATTATTATTATTATTATTATTATTATTATTATTATTATTATTATTATTGTATTAAATTTAATTATATTAAATTTTAATAAAAATTATATTAAAATAGTTAAAATACTATATCAAGGTGTAACTTTGCTTAAATTCATGCTCATGATAAATAACTTTATTGCTTTGCTAATAGTAAAAGTGATGTATTATGCAGCTTAATCTTCAGCACTGTTAATTTCAAGAAAATTCCACTTATACATCATTAAGGATGAATTATGAACAAAACCTTGGAAATTACAGTGAGCTTAAATAATTTTAAAAGCAATACAATAATAATTTCAAATTTCAAAAAATGAAACAGTAATCAAATATTTCAGCAATCTTAAGTTCAAAATTGTTTACATATTTAAGATTACCTATTTCCCCAATCTATTTTTCCAGTAACGTGTCCCTTAAGTTCCCGAGTTTGATCTTGGGTAAGTGTCCCAGTAATCAACTGCCGACGCCATTCTATGAGATCTCTCATCACAGTTTGCAGCCGTTGAAATAAAGTTGTTTCTCTTCGCTTCGAAAGAAAAAAAAAATTCATTAAAACATAATATATGGAAGTAATTTTTATACAAAAATATTTAAACACAATAAACTGAATTAGATCCAAGGAAGATGTAAAAAAAGTATGATTAACAAGATTGCATTTATCTTGCTCTTAAATAAACAATATATTCACCATTTAAGAAACGTCTCTACACATATATGCATTATTGATTAGGATAAATTTATATTACAAAGTTTCTTCACAATCATAATATAGTGTACATCATTTAGGAAACAAATAATATATTAATATAAGTAATAATTATACAATAATACAACCATATATTTGGCTAATCAAGTGTTTCTCGCCATTTTTTTTCTTTGGCAATTCATTTCTGACTGAGTAAACCATCCTGTGATCCCTCACACTTTAAAATCAATCTTAATGATCTGTGAAGGTAATTAAAATAAAGGCTTAGTTATTACATTATGTTGCATCTTCCTCAGGATGACTCAGTACACAGTTTGAGAAACACTTGGTTAAGTCAATGCATTGTTATTGCATATAATAAGCACATGCAGATAATAAGCACAATATAGGAATATATTTCTAACAACAAATACTCCATTGAGCTTACAACATAAAGCCTTTTCCAAATGCCATGCCACTCTCGCAGAACACAGGCAACTTCTCGAACAGTAGAATCCTCAACAGGAGTGACAGTCTCATACAACCTAAATGGAAAAGATTAAACCTACATACAAGTAAAATATGATATATGCACAAAGAAAAAAGTAATCTCACTTATTTTAGTAGTAAAAGGCTATTAGAATTTGATTACATTTTTAGAAATACAAACCAGTTTGAGTAAGTGAACTTATGCAATTATTTAAACCATAGAATTGGAAGAAAACCAGAATGTCAGAACATTCACCAAGCCCAATAAATTCAATCTTCAGTTCTCTGCAAATGATAGGACTGAATTTTTCAATATGGCCAGAACTTTGAGATATTTCCATCCAGCTCCGTTAACCTTTTCAACCTCAAATTAATTTGGTTAATCTAATAACATGTAGAGCATGATATTATTGTTATTTCGAACATAATAAACATATTTTATAATAATACTTATAATAATAAAGCTAAAATACAAAGTTAAAAGAATTCCTTTGTTATTTCTTATTAATTCACAGATTGCATTTTTTGTTTCATACTTTTAAGTTGTTAAGCATGAAACTTAAAATAAAATAGTTAATTTTATTTGATTAAAATAAAATTGTTTTACTGTTAGAAGTCAGAAAAAGTTATACCACTCATTGTAAATTTATTACATGTTCTCATACAGAAAATAATTTTTTTAAAGTATATTATTTAATAATATTTATTAATCAAAAATAGTTTTACAGCTAATGTTCCCAAACACACACAAGGATTGAGGGATAATTGAACCATCACGTAACATTTTACCAGTTCATTTTCTTTGTAAAAACAAATATTATAATATGAGGTAAAACCACAGTGTGAAGAATTAAATAACTACTTTATATGCACTGTAGGTGCTATATTAGTCACAAAGTATAGGTGAAAACATTTTGCTCCTTGATAACTAATGGGCTTAGTGATAGACTTTTATTGGACACAATAAAAGAATTCAAAGTTCAAGAATAAAAAGTCATACCTCTCATATCTCTTTGGCATATCATACTTCTTGGGTCAACATCATGCACTGTATAGCAAAATATATATATATAGTGCATGAGTTTGGCCCAAGAAGCATGCTATAACCATACCAAAGAGACATGACAGGTATGATTGTTTATTCTTGAACTTCACTATGCCAACAAAAATCTATCAGTAAGTCCATTAGTTGTCAAGGAGCAAAATGTTTTCACCTATACTATGCGACTAATATAGCACCTACAGTGCATATAGAGTAATCTTGTCATTTAAAGTGATAATACTATCTTTAGGCATAAAAATCTGCTCTCAAAAAGAGATAATTTACTGTAGAAACAGAAAAATGCACATTTTGCATACTTTTAATACATTGGATATGTATTACGTTTGTATATTTCTATACATTTTATTAAGTACAGATATTTTATGTACATACCCTTCATTATCAATGCGAAAAGCTTTCAAATGTATGTATTTAGCTGGAAATATACCCTAGAAATAATAAAAAATAAGTTAAAATTCATTGTTTACTATTCTGATTTATAGAAATATAATGTGCATGAAGATCCTACAAAATATGCACACATTGCATTTTACATTTCATACTTCCAAGTTGTTAAGCATTAAACTTAAAAAATGTAAAATCTTTCAAAATTTATGGTAGACTGAAGCAGAGAGATTAATTTCATAAGCTAAATATTTAAAATAAGATTCTAAGCTAAAGATTCTAAAGTTCTTTAAATGCATCTCTTTAATATAAAACCACAGATTACTTAAGACAGATTCAAAACTCTCAAATGTTGACGATGACACCTTTTGCTTAACTAGGACCTGTTCATTTTCAACTGAGCAGGAAGGGTGAGAGCATTAACAAGATCTAAGTGCAGCACACATAAATAGATGCCATGTGCACATATGGATAGGTCTAAGAATACTGCAACACAAGTAGGCAGAAAATTTTACAGTTAGAATACACATTTCAGACTTGCAAAGCAGGATTCTAAAAGGTAAATTTATAATTATTTACAATTATAATTTTACTGATATATTCTCAAATATTTTTGCATTCACATGTTAAGTTATTAAGCCTACTGACAATCTGTAACGTTATCTTTTCCTTTGCAGCTTTGTGCAGATTCAAAAACTTGACTACTTCTGAATTTTAGATTAATATCTAATTTAATTATGTTAAATCAATTATGTTTATTGATTCAAACAGCATTCCATGTTGTTTGCATATTGTAAAGTTGTTTTTTTTTCAATCCTCAAGATAAACAGAATAAGAGTTTGTGTTAGGAGATGAGAATGTTCTCACTAAGCAGCAAGAGACTGGGATGAAAGTGACAATGCACAATTGAGGCCTATGTTACTCTCTCCCATTGTTGATATACAAGTAATCATTCATGTTGTGATGGTTCACCCATTCACTTTCACTTAACAAGTTTTACTTTATTTACATTATATTTATTATTTTGGGGCTTTTATATTTCAGTTAGTCTCATCACTTTTTCCTCTTCTGATCCGCTCACATGCGCAACTCCAAATTTTGATTGACAGACAATAATGCGCATGTTGCACCATAGCTAGTGCAACCACACAATCACCAGACTATGCAAATGTTTTTCTCAGTGCAACACACACGTGTTAGTTTCACACTGCATGTATACTAAGTGACATTAGGTCACAAAGAGTGTCAGTTATGAAATAGGAAGGATGTTAGTAGAGATGAGAGCTTTTAGTTGCTCAGACTTTTGTATTTGTCAGTTTATTTGGTCAGCCTCGAATTTTTTAGAAATAATCTGTTATGTGAAATATTTTGACTTTGCTATTTTTTCTCTTGAGCAACAATAATTGATTTTTATTAAGATTTAACTTTAATAATTTGACAATCTTTTGATTTATTACTCAATAAATAATGCCAATATACTTAGCAAACCCTCATTTAACTTTATTTGGAAAGTTAATAGTGCCTGGCAGTCGATGCTATCTGGAGATTTAGTTTAATCTGGATCACTCAAAAGGTCCAAAGAGAAGAAGTTTAACAATCTTTTGGAATGTTACAATATCCATTATATTAGGTTAATATTTTTGATATACAAAATCAGATTACAACCTGTAATGGGAGCAACAATAAAAAAAATAATTAAAATCGTAAGATTAAAACAATGTGGCAGAAGCATTTTGCTGTATAACAGGTCTGAAATTGGGAATACAATAGTATAATATAAAATATAACACCTGATGTGAAATAAATTTGCAATAAGTAGAATTATTTCAGTTATAAATGGTTACAGCTCGGAATCTTCATTCAAATGATCAAAAAAAGTAAAGAACATGAATGGTATTGCATATGAAGTGTTTTAAAAAAAGAATATGAGATATACTAAACAGATAAATATATCAAAATTATAAATGAATACGGCACATGAATAGAAAGTATTTAGCTGAAATATATATATATTAACAAATGTAACTGATAAAATGGGATATAAGCACAATAAAAGTAACAGCAAATGTACAGGGGAGTGCAGGCAAAAAACGAAAACCACTGAGTAGTTTCAAGTCAAAAAGCTGGCTTTGCCAACATTTTTTGGTTACCATGGGCTCTATGAGAGTTGTGCATTTGACCTTTATTTCTGTATAAAACATACATTTCAGAACACTATTCCAAAATTACACTATTGATTTCAATAATGGAAAAGCATACTTTTTTGTATGTATTTTGAACTACATTTCATGGATTACATTGAAACTTGATTTTGATTTTCATGAATCTAATGATTTATGGCTTTTCATATTCAGACAAATACACTGAAAGCACAATTTATTATACACACTGCACCCATCCCCAAACCTATCCTACTCTGCCATAATGATTCAGCCAGCCAAAAACCTTTTTGGGCTGCTGTATAGTGTACCTGTGACTGTATAATGAGTAAACATGGAAATCTGGACAAATTCAATCATGGGCAGATAGTCGGTATGAGGAAGATGGTGTGCTCCATATCCATGACTGCAGAATATATGGGATTCAATATAGACCACATGAGGCCATGGATCCAACTGTCAAGTTGGGGTATTACAGGCTGGTGGAGGTAATCTAATGTTCTGAAGCCTGTTTACATAGGCCACCTTGGAACCACTTCTACATATTGAGCCCACCATCACTGCACAAGGCCATGTTGATGTACTCACCAATCACCTACATCCATTTGTGGTTATCCATTTCCCACAGCATGATGCCTTCCTTCAACAAGATAATACCCCATCTCTTTGCTCCCGTTTGGTGAACAACTGCTGTAAAAGCATTGCAGTGAGTTCAAAATGAGCAACCTTCAAAGGGCTCTCTCCCTCCTGGAATTTGAATCCTATTGAGTATCTGAAACAAAGTGAAGTAATTCATCCGAGCCCAAAACTCACCACTGGCAACTCTCAGCAGTGCTTAATGGGCAACCGTCCTGGAATATGGACTACAATACCACCCAAATGTTTCCAACACCTGGTACAGTCCCTGCCACAATGTGTTGCTGTTGTTGTGAGGGTAAAATGTGGACTCATATATTATTAGGTGGCCTAAAACATCTTAAGTTTCCAAATCTATATTAAAAACTTTTAAAGTTTTTTAATCGTTTATAAAATCGTCAACGAATTTATAGTGTACTCTCAAACTTGTCCTCAATATTACTTGTAACAATATCAACTCTTTAATAAGTTATTAACCAGAATTTTAAGAATTTTTGGAATTCCTGAAACTCTGCAGCTTCAAGAATAAGTGTAGAGGGGTATAATGAAATCACATCAAGTAATACTAATTTACTGGAGAGCAGCAGTGAAACATGCATTTGAAATTGGGTAGAAAATATTCCAATATGAATGCTACAATATTAATTTTTATTAATCCATTAATGCACTGGCAAACATATTTTCATTATCAAATAAAATCATTTTAATACAAACTTAACATAGCTTTTAAATAGTCTGTGTCCTTCCTATAACTGAATAGCAAAATAAAATTATCACATGTGCAATAAAATTTTTAAATTATGATCTTGAATATCAGTTTGAGGAAGAATAGGACCTATTATTTAGTAAAAGGGAAGACAGCAAAAAGAACTACTTTGATGCACATCAACCAAGGATAAATAAAAACAGAAGCAATAATAAAACTGCTTGATCACTGGGAGGGGGGGAAGACAACTCACAAAGAACATAAACTAGCCTCTAAAATTGGTGTTAGCACAGTGGAATGTGCAGAGATCTCATGAAGAGTTAGCTGAAAAAAATTCATGTTTTAACTTGAGTGGGAAATGGATCCATGACCTTCCGATAACAAGTCAGGGTTCTGACTGCTTAGCAACTGTAATGATTTATAAACTTCACAAATTAGTGTTCCATGTTTACAGAACAGAACATTTCGTGTGCTTCTCTACTATTGAAAGCTACAGAAATCTATTTTACCTTCTTATGCACTGATGTCCAAAAGTTAAGCATAATATCCAAATTCTGGAAGATCTCAAAAGCATAATGAAATGCTGTGAGATTTGGAATGAGAATGCATTGTTATATGACACAATAAATAGTGGGACATAAACTTATTGCACAATTTTCATAGGTTATGAAAATGAATGAAGGAGTGTCCATAGTTAAGGGTATGTTTCATCAGAACAAAGGTTAATATGGAGTATGATGACCCTAAACAGTTGCATAAGCATCACAGCTCCTTATACTGTTTACAAGGCTGGTCATGAGGTTTTGTGGCTATCCCATTCTTCAGAGACAGCAGATCAGAGCTTGTGGGGTTCATGGAGGAATCTGGCAACCTCTTTGTCTCTCAAAAACTGGTAATAGTAGCTATACCTGCCAAATGATTGGCACAAGGCAGCTGTCCAATGATAACTTTTTCCACCTATAACATCTAACATTGATAGCATTTCTCACCAAACACATAACTTCCAAGGTAGTTAAAAGCAGTACCTCCCCCCCCCCCCCCCAAAGAGATTTTGGACACTTGCAGAACATTTAAACCCAGACTGCCACAGCTAGGAGCCCAATCTATTACTCAATACAAAGGCACATAAGGGGAACCAGCACATCAAATTCTTGAAAAATCAGTTAAGTATCTGTGGAATCACATGGTAACTGAAACACTGCTGCCATGCAATGACATCGTGGCAGACACACAAAAAACACAAATAATATCCTTTGTGCTATGATTCTAACCATCATTTTACTCATTTTCAAAATAACAGTTCAATCTCTAGAAAAGGAAGCATTAAAAAGCTTACTTTCAATGATTTGTTTCTAGTTGAAAATCCTCTGTACCAGCCTAAGGGAAAAAAGTGGAGATATTAAAATTTGCATATTTCTGAGTTTCTATCAATTTCTTGTGACAAAGCAAATTCACTTAAATATTATAAACATAAAACAGTTTATCACTAAGTTTTTCTAAAGTAGGTAAAACAGCAGAAAGTTTGAAGATATGGAAGAATGATATACACATTGGATTGAATTGTTTTACCTCTGTGAGGCACTTTTTTGTACACAACAGGCTAAATGGCCCATTTGGGGGAGGGGAAGGGGACCCACTGGAACAGCTGTTGGGAGACAGATAGTAGCCTCCTATTAAGGCCATCCAGCTTGTTCTTTAATATGCAAAAAACTCCCAGCTGCAATGAATAATAAACGATGTGATAATAAAAGTTATATATATATATGGCTCTCCCACACACACAGACACGGCTTACATCCCATCTGATGGACAGTGACCTTTTCAAGTCCATTGATGTCCCTACTGACCATGGGCAGGGTGGGGAGTTTTGCAGAGATAATTCTCAATCCTAACCCAGCTGGGACTCAAATCTGGGAACTGCCAATTACAAGCCTGGTGCACTACCAACTGACATGATACACACAAATAGAATATATAAATTTATTATTCAGTTCTGTAAACCAAGTCAAAAAGTAAAACCATTGTTTTACTCTGATACATAAAGGAAAAAAAACTGCATTGCAATAGTGATATATCAAAGTGTAATGCAAATTTTGCACATTATAATAAGCACAGTGCTATATTAATTAATGCTTAGGCTAATATAAGAAAAATTCACAAACCTCTTTTGATTAATTACACCTTTTTACCCAAACTCCCAGCTTAACAATGTATATTATTGGAATGTGGGAGAGAATTGATTTTTTAACCCACAGTGTCAAAACTCCAAGGGAAGGGCACACACTGCCACAATTTGCAAAAGCAATGCAACAGCGATTTCAGTTGCTTCTTAAAAATGCATGTGCAAAGATGGGGTACCACACACCGCAGCAATTTCAACTCAGCTGAGATGTGACAGGCTTGCGACTGAAAATTGCAATTTTCCTGCAATTTGCACTGGTGACTTTTTCGGAGTGTTGTTACAAACGATTTGAGCAATATGTTGTGGAATGAAACGGTCATGTGTCATCCTCCTATTTTGTTTTTGGTCTTGGATTATTCTGCAAGTTTTATTTCATCACTTATTATCCCAATACTCATCATTAACAAGATAATTACGTGAATTTTTGGGTTTTATTTTCTAGGAATATAAATTTTGCTTATTTTAAAGCATTGAATCTTGGGCGTGATATCAAGCTAGACTTGGCGAATGTTCAATATGGATTTCATTTGTATTAAAACTATGGAGTCTAGTAGGTAATCAATTATTATGCAGTGATTAATATGTGACAAAATTGCATTGGCTGGAGAGATGTGAGTTTGATTCCCGCCGTGTCGGCAATGAATTTTTTTCAGAATCCATTAATGTTTGATGTCTATCTTAACAGGGAATTCTGTGAATTCACTATGGATTGATTTTTAATAAGCTATTACTATTATGCAGTTAATAATTTGAAATTTGCAATAATGGCAGCAAGCCATAGCATAGAAGTTTAGTAAAACCAATATGGCTAGTGCACAAGTTGTCTAAATATGGTATATATTATATGCTCATACAATATTAACAGAACTCTTGTGATTATTAAACAGTACTGTGTTTAGTTGAAATGAACTCTGAGATTTTACTGTTTGGGTGATTAAGTTTCAATATTTCAGATAACAGCTACTAATAAAACTGTCATGTCAGCTGTTGTTTTGTGGTGTGAGAAGAATATGGCACTAGTATCACTTTCATTTTGACTGCAAAGTTTACTTTCAGTAGGGCATACAACAACTTATTAAAATTCATATGATTGTGATAGGAATTTTTTAATTAAAATTTCTAATAAAATAAACACTGACTACTAGATGAGTGTAAAATATTTCAATATCAAATGGTAATAATAAAATGAGTCCTTCATGATCTTTTCACATGTTTACATTTGAATTTTCATTACAACCTTGGAAATATTCAAAATAGACTTTATTTTCTATCTTCAAACTTATCGATAGGCAAAATTCCTCGTATTTTTATATTCCAGTAATGCACAGAACTTTCGAAGAGTTTAATAAATGTTTTCTTTTTGTTTTAATTCGGTCTTTATTTTGCTGTAGAAATTATTGTCTCTCATTCATTCAGATGGATTCAAATTTTTTTTTCCTTAACGAATAGGCGAGTAATTCCAATGCAGATGATTATTATTAAAAACAGATAACTTTTTATATTAAATTATTTCACTGCTAGATTATTTTCTAACTGCTTGCTTACAGTTAACTTTACATTTTTGGCACGCTTTGCTTAGAATCGAAAACTTTTTCTGAATATTCTTAAATTACTTTATATGATTTCACAAATGTGTATCAGTTTGCAAGTAGAGTTTCCTTCTATTTTAAAGATTTCCGATTTTATCATATATAGAGTAATGTAATTCTGTCTGAACATTTTTTCACTGCATAAAAACACAACAGCTACTCACCAAAACTTCGTTTATTTTTCCGCATGATTTTTGTGAGGTATAAAAAAGAAAAACTGGTTCTGTTTTGCTTTTTTGGCAAAAGAGAAGAACGATTTTATCTATTGGAAGGGGTAGAAGCACGATTTCATAGTTCAAAATTTACTAATTTTGCTATTAGTATTCATAAAAATAATTTGGTTCATGCAAGTCCCCTAAGCCCCCACCCCCCATATCTAGTTCCCTCTGAACCACAAATTTGCTCCTCTGAACCATGAGTCTGTTCCGCATATATTTCAAAAAATAATTTTGTTTCAGAAATGGACCTACCCATTCTTTCCTTATTTTTGTCCTATTATTTCGTCTCCACAGCGACCAAAAGGATCATTCATTTCAGATATCACTGAAAGAATGAAGTACATTTATTTACAATTTACTTAAAGGAGGCAGCACTGGCAATGTTGAAGACAAATTGAATTGCAGAAAACATTTAATTGCTTCAGTGTGTGGGGTTCTGTAAGCAATTGATTTGCAACACTCATAATTCGACAATCGCATCATGATTGCTTTCAAATTAGTCACATCACTGTTGCAAATTGTGTGTGCCCTCCCTTAATCATGCACTGTGCATGCAGTATGTACTACATATCAACTTTTAGATATTCAAAAGGGACCTGGGTTCAAGACCCAGGTAAGGCATGGATGTTTGTGTTGTCTTTCTGCTGAGGTTATACCTTCTTCATTGATCTCTGTGATGTATTAAACTAATAGGCTATTGTCAGCATTCTGGGTATGTGTTATTTTACTCTGAGCAGCACCTTTTTGAAAACAATGAAATAAATAACCATCACCCCAAAAGCTCAAAAGTATGGGGAAGGGGACCTGCTAGATGGTGTTAGGAGACAGATGGAAGCCTATCAAGGTCATTCAAAGTGTTTTTGTTCACTGTATGGTACTGCCCTACCAAAATATAGAATTTATATGTAATGTCAATAAAAATCTAACTTTGAAAGAGCTATAACTTGTGACTGAGATAAAGATCATAATCAAATCTATTTAAATCTCAATTTTTCAACAATATTCATTCAGTACTTAACCCTTAAAGTGTCAAGCCTAAAAAAAAGTTTCAATCCAGAGGTCAAGCTATTTTCTCCCAAAGCTAAGCCAAAACAAATTTAACTTTAGGACTTTTTTTTTTACCAAATAACTGATGAAAGGAATTATGATATGTTATATGCAAAATTAATCAGTATTTATATCTGGATTTCCTGAAAATAAAATATTTAACAAAAAAGAACTAGTTTTATTTCAATAGAGCTTTTTAGTGGTGTAGTAAAAAATGCATCTGGCAATACAAATAAATATTTTTAAAAAATAGAAATAATTATAATGCATATGAATAGGTTATTTCTGAATAACAAAAAATAAAATTCAAACAAGAAAATTAATTGTGTTTTTGTAATTTTTTTCTCACTACCATACTTTGAAAAAATTCCAGGCTTTTTGCTAATTGTGCTAAATCGGATAAATAACTCACCTTTAGAATTTTTTAATAAAAATAACCAATCAACAGAAATAGGTCATGTTATATACCAAATTAAACAGAATTCCGAATTTTATGAAAATAAAAAATTAACCCAAATTTACCAGCATATTAATTTCAATAAGACTTTTGCACAGTACTCTAGTTAAAAAATAGATCAAACTATGCAATTAAGGCTTAATGTTGGAAAACATGACGAATAAAAACAATTATATATTAACTGAAAGTAAATTTCTTCCTGAATAATATAACATTTATCTGAAACATGATTTTTATTTAATTTTTAATGATTCAAGATAGATTAAGTTAACTTTATAAACACTGTAGGTGCTGGAGTAGTCACATGGTATTGCAACAAACAATCGGTTCATTGACACTAATTGGAGTAATTGATGATTGTAGATCAGTGGGAGAAGTTTAGGTTAAATAGTCATACCTGTATTTTCTTCATTCTTCTAGAGGTAGCTTTGTTGATTGTTCAAGGAGAACAATTCTGGGTTGTGTGCTGTTCTCGGTAGCTGATGTTTTCACAGATCCGGTATTATTGCCTCTCACTTAGTGGCAGAGTTCTTATGTGCAGTGGTGTTGCATTTTGCTGCCTCTGTGGTATGAGTCACTGGGTGTCATTCTAAACTTCATGCTCCTATTATTGCACTGAGCCAGTTGCCTATACAAGATGGTGGTGACTAGGCTTTGTGATGAGTTTCACACTGTCCGCTTTGGTACACCATCAGGCAGGCACTGTCCATGGTAGTTGGATGAGATAAGGACATGATGCACTTGATCAGTGGATGCACATGTGGTCTACAAGGGGTCACCAAGGTCAAGTGTGAACCAGGCATGCTCCTGAGGTGCTGTGAAAGGGGGATGATTCAGAAGTGCTCTCTGAGCTGCACCGGGCCTGTGCATTTGAGTGTTTAAAAGAGCAGCCAGAATTTCAGTACTATGGTAGAACATTGTAGATAAGTTGCATAAGGTCCAGAATTTAAATTACTGAAGTATCAGGTGAATTGTGTCTGCCGAAAGTGAATCCTATCTGTCAACACCAGAGAGATTCTCACTGATATGCTTTGGCTTGGTGGAAGTTTTTTGTACATTAATTGCATAGTTAATTTATTTATAGTGAGTATTCATAGATAGGAATGGAAACCTCAAATGGAAATTGCATGTAAAAAATATAGTAAAAAGCTTCAATATCAGGTTTTCAAGAATATATTTTACTGAAGTTTTTGAATTTGTCCAAGTTAAAAGTGATATATAATTCTTGGAAACATCTTACTTAGAACAGGTATTATTTCATGGGGTGGCCATTTGAATCGAATTTGCAACATATTCTAAATTTTCAAATTATGCTTTGACGTACATGCTCAAAAAACAAAAGTTTGACAGTATTCGAAATTATTATAGTTCATTACAAATTTTACAAGTTTGGAAATTATATATTAATCCCTTGTTAACATGTATTGACAAAGATTGGGATGATTCAAGTGTAAAAGTGTTCAATAAATATATCATTTTTTCACTTTTAAATGTGGTTCGTTCCAGAAAGTGTTTTGTAAGCATTATGTATGCCAGGCTCCCAAAGTGTTCAACTGTTTACCTAACAATATAAAGAATGAAAGAAATTTTATCCTTTTTAAAATTAATTATGAAATGGATACTCGTACAAAATGTAGAAAATCTATTATAGTGGTTACACTTCGCTTGGTTATAGAGTTTAAATATACATTTGAGTCATAACGCTAACGGATTTATTTTATGTCCATGAGAAGCAAGTTAACACTGTTTAAATAAACTATTTCATGCTTTCTAAATCTAATATCTCACAAACAATCTTTGGTTCATGTGGAGTTTTGCCTTCCCCCCCCCCCCCCTCCCATTCCCCAGTTGTGATTATCTTCCATTGGTTTCTGGCAGCATTGTGGGTGCGAGTCCTGGTCTAAATGTCAGCAGGGTCCAGGTTTGCCTGATATGTGGAATGTAGTTAAATAAGGAGTTTATGCTTTCTTTCTAGCAACAGTTTCCAGGCTGAAGAATAGATATTATGTCCGTGTTGCATACAAAATTCCTATTAATGTAGATGAGGTTTTCATAGGTCACGATCTTTCTTTACTAGGTTGGAGATAGTATTTCTAACTGATATGGGTATTTTAAGTTAGTTAAATTTTGGTAGAATTTATTTAATACTGTTAAGTGACCCAAATGAAGTACTGCAAGAAAAAGACAGATATGTTTGGCAAACCCTTCCAAAACAAAAATTTGCCTGGAGGAGCACCAGCAGAACTTCCAAAAGAAACTGCAACTCACAGCCCTCACACAAACTGCTATCACTAAAGAAACTACTCCACAGTTAGACGTGGCCAAAATAATAAGCTCCCCAACCACTAGATAGCAGCTGAAAATAATGGAAGACCTCCTAATCTACAAGAATAGGAATTTTGCATGCAACACGGAGATAATATCGCCCCCTTCAGCCTGGAAACTGTTGCTAGAAGGAGAGCATAAATTCCTTATTTAACTATATTCCACACATCAGGCAAACCCAGACCCTGCCAACATTTAGACCAGGGCTTGCACCTGGTAATGCTGCCAGAAACCAACGGAAGATCATCACAACCTGGGAATGGGAGGGGGTCGCAAACAACAGGGAAAGAAAACAACCATACCACCCAAGATAGCGCAACAAAATACCTCTGAGAAATATAACCTTCCCAAATTCAAATTTAGTTTTACCAGTTTAATTGTCAATTCAATTCAAATTTATTTCACACTTTTGTTACATTACAAACATGTGATTTAAAGCTTATAACAACACAAAGCAATAAATGTCTTTCTTTTCCAACATAACAAAACAATTTTAAAAGTGTAAAATAAAAACTCCACATGAGCCAAAGCTTGTTTGAGATATTAGATTTAGAAAACAAGAAAAAAGTTTACAGCAACAGCATTAACTAACTTCTCATGGACAAAATAAATCCATTAACATTATGACTCAAATATATATTTAAATGCTATAATCATACAAGGCGTAACCGCTACAATATATTTTCTACGTTTTGCCCGAGTATCCTTTCAAAATTAATTTTTAAAAAGATTTTTTTTTATCAATTTTCAGGAGATTTTTGAAACTTAAAAGAAAAATTTGTTGATAATACTTTAAATCAAACTTGTGAGCTTAAATCAAGCTTTATCAATCATTCACCACAAAGAAATGTTAACAAATAAATCAATAATATCAGGTCTAACAAATGGCAATCTGGTGGCTTTAACAAATTATTTATATCCTAGTTTAATAAATATACATCAAATGGAAAAGAAAATATTATTTTGCAAGCCAAAATAATGCATTTTTATAAGATATATATATATAAAAGAAAATTTTCAAATGACAATTTTTATTTTTCAAAAGCCATTTTTTTAAATTAAAAATGGAAACATGCCCTTGGCCTCTCATTTTGGATTCTGTCGACATATATAAATGACCTGGACATGGAAAGGGTTAAAGAGTTATGGCAGCTGGAATATTCAACAACAGTAATGTGCCATAAGAATACCTCAAAAATTAATTTAAACTAATAAGTATTGTTTCAAACTATCTAACAAAATAATTATATATTTTAGAAGTTTGTGTAATGATTATTTCAATAACACAGAACAATGAATCTCACATTCCAACTACCTATGGAAAGAAAAAGGTTAGTGGGATGTTTAAAGAAACTATGTTTATTGAGGGAGGGAATGCTGACAATATCAAACAGTTCCCTAATCACAGGCATGGGGCAAAGACCTGTTCCACCATCTCTAAAGTCTAAAGCCATCTACACTGGAAGACTTCCTCCAATGTAAAATTTGACAATACCTGTAGAAGTAAGAGTTTAGGTGCCTGCAATGACCTCTGCTCAGGATTATCCACCAACTGGTAAAACACATCTTATCAATCTATGCACTTTGGGATTATCAACCCAAAAACAGAAAACACAGCAAAATATTCTCCCTCCACAGAAGACCACCAGTGCAGCAAAATCAGGATCTATAATCAAGCTCAGAGCCATATTCCAGTCCAGTAAATTTATAAGGTCAGCATTAGGACTGTGTGGTTGACCACTCTTCAGCAGGATAGAAAAAAAAGGAAAAGTAGCCATAGTTGTCCAGATAAGTAGACCACACAAATATGGCAGCCCTCCCGTTCACTTCCACAAGAGAGTATCTCTTTTGAAAGGTACTAACGGCCTGCACCACGAGAAGGTGGGGTTGGACATAGGTGCTAGGCTTGGCCGGTTCTATGCATCAACGCAGGGGATTGGTGAATAGCTCTCCTTCCAGTGACTACCTAGCTACCATTTACATACCTATTTTAAAAACAATTATTTTTCTAAGGTCTGCAAATGGTAGCTAGACATAAACTGAAATGAGAGTAGTGTACCAATCCCCAGTGATGATGCACAGAACCAGCCAGGTCTAGCACCTGATGTCCAACCCCACCTTCTTGTGGTGCAGGCCATTAGTATCTTTCAACAAAGATAATCTCTTTTGGAAGGGAACAGAAGGGGAGGACTGCTAGCTCAGTGTGGCCTACTGAACTGGTCACCTGTGGACACTTTTTCTTTTTTTCAACCCTGCTGAGGAGTGGTCAATTTCACAGGGTGCTGGTGCTGACCCTCTATACCCACTAGACTGGACTGGTCTATGGATTTGAGCTTGATTATGGATCCTGGACTTGCTGCACTGGTAGGCCTCTGTTGAGGGAGAATCTGCCACTGCATTTTCTGTTTGCTTGTGGGTTGCCAGCCCTAAGTGAACAGAGGCATGGGATACCTTATATCAGATGGTGGATAATGCTGATCAGAAGCCATTGCAGGTATCTGAACCCTCTCTTAGCTAGTTGGCATTGTCAATCCTAAACTGGAGTAATGTGTCTCAGGGAGGCCATAATATCTTGAAGAGGTCCACTTGAAAATGTGGTGCCAGAAGTTCTTACCAGCATCTTAGCCTTTAGTGGAGGAGGAACAAGTTTTTGCCCCTCGCCTGTGATCAGAGGACTGTTTGATATTATTGGCCCTACCTCTCTCAAAAAACCTAGTTTCTTTAAAAATCCTATTAATCATTTTCTCTCTGCAGGTACATGGAGTGTGAGGACATTACATAGAGATTATTCTCTTGATGTCCTCATGTAGGAATTCCAGCATTATAACTTAGATATTCTAGGCTTGCAAGAGACCAGATGGACAGATAATGGGGAGATACTTAAAAATAACTTTAAATTTCTCTTTTCAGGGATGGAGGATGGAAAGCATCTCCAAGGTGTAGGTATACTTCTCAGCAGACATGCCAGTGATGCTCTTCTAGGATATGACTGCATTAATGAAAGATTCCTTACAGAAAAATTTAAAACGAAAATTAAAGACTTGAATGTCATTTGTCGTTATGCTCCCACAGAGGACTCTGATGAGAACAAGAATACTTTTTACAGCCAGCTTCAGGATATTTTGATTTCTGTGAAGGAAAAGGTGACTTCAATGCTAAAGTTGTTACTGACTCTAATCTTTGGGCAGGAGTTTTAGGTCCCTTTGGCATTGGAACAACCAATGCCAATGGGGAATGTCTCCTACAGGTAAGTAAACAATGGTTTGCAAATAACTAACACAAACTACAAACACCAGGACATTTATAAATATACATGGGTTTCACTTGATGGGTTGCACAGGAATATGATAGATTAAATTTTAATTAACAGCAAATGGGCTAGTTCAGTTAGCAATATCAAATCATAAAGAGAGCTGAAACTGGGTCTGACAATTACTTGGTCAAAAGTGTTTTGCAGCTGAAGCTTAAGAAATGTTGTGCTAAGGTTAAGAAAATTTCCTTCAACACTGAAGGTCCGAAAGATCCAGATATAGACAAAACATACCATGATAGGCTACTTAGTCATTATGACAATCATGGTTTGCTTACTGCTGTAGTTGAGAAAGAATGGGATCAGTTTAAATATACTTTTCTTGAAACCAACAGTAAAACTTTTACGTAAAAGGGAACAGAGGAAACAAAATTATTTGAGTGATAAGGCTATGGAATTTATTTCTGAAAGAAGGAAGTGTAAGATTAATATGAATCAACATCCTACTAGTCCTAATAGAAGGCATTACAATGAGATTAATAAACATGTAAAGGATCAGTTAACAGCTGATAAGAATCTTTGGCTTGATAGCTTGGCTGACAAAGTAAAGGGTTGTACCAGATTGTTAATGTTTTATGTGGAAAGGAACAGACAGGCACACAGGAATTGAGAGATAAACATGGCAAGATGGTTGAAGGTGAGGATTCTGTGATGGCTAGGTGGGCTAAAGACTAAAATTAGGCTGGGTAATAGTTTGGTTCTTTCTAAGGTTAGTTATGGTAGCAAAATATGGACCTTTGTAAGCAGCATAACAAGAAACTTAATGCCTTTGATTCGAGATGCTTACGCAGTATCTTGGGCATTAGGTGGTTTGACTTTGTAAGTAATGATGAGGTTAGAAGGAGTTAATACCCTCTTTTGAGCAGCATATTGTGCAGAGAGAGACTGCTTTGGTTTGGCCATGTTGCTTGTATGCATAGCTGTAGATTGCCAAAGAGGATTATGAACAGTGTGCCTAAGGGCATCAGAAAAAGGGGGAGACCTAGGTTGCGATGGGCTGACAATGTCAAACAGGATCTTGTAGAATTGGCCAAATGCAACAGCTGTAGCTCAAAAGAGGCACATCTGGAGAGGAAAATTACACAGTCTGGTTGGACCTCCATAAGCCCATGGCTGCATGAGGAATTTTTTTGTTTTGTTTGTTTGTGTGTATGTCCTGATTTCTGTAGAGGATGTCATTATTGATTTTTAAAACTGGTTATTTAATCCCTGGCAATGCTTTTTACATATCTTCTATTGCTTTTCATTCATCATTTGTCAAAACAGTTGTTCCACATCTTTTGAATGCAAAGGACAAACTTAAAGATTTATGTGTTGAACGAAAGCTTGTGATGTGGAGAGTATCGTAGGCTATAAAAAATTTACACCCTCTTGCTTTCTTTCCCCCTAAAAATGGGGAAATGTGAAAAGGATTGTTCTGCTTAACCTTCAGAATACAAGGGTCAAAAGTAATGGGTTAAGCATCAAATGAAAGCTTATGACATGGGAAGTGTAACAGATTATAAAAATCCCCATACTTTCTGCTTCTAACCCAAAAAAGGGGAAAATATGTGAAGGATTGTTCAACTATATCTTTGAAATGTGAGAAACAAACATAACAAGCTGCATGTCAAATGGAAGTTTGTGACATGGGGAATATTGTGAGCAGTAAAAATATACCCTCTTGCTTACTTACATCCTAAAAAAGGAAAAATGTGAAATTCTTTCTTCTACTTTATCTTCTGAAAACAATGGCCTTAAAGGTGTTAAATGGAAGTTCACATGAGGACTGTCATAGAGTACTTTAAATTATCTCTCCCTCCAAAAAAATGGGGGGACAGAAATCGTGCATTAGTAGACCCTAATGAGCGATATATTAAATTAAAGCTTGTGAAATCTCTAATGTCATGGGCTACGTCAAACATGACCCCTACCCTTCTCCCTAATAAAAGGGAGAGGAGAAATGTGGTCGATGTTTAAGGTGTCCTATATGAAATTAAGTTCTTGGTGACAGGTGTTTTTAGTGACAGAGAAAAAATATATATTAAAAAATTTTAAAAACACCTATCTTCCTATTTGCATTCTAAAAAATAAAAAATAAAACTAAAGCATATTGATGGTGCAATCAGTCACTGAATTCATATTCATTTCAAAGGAAGATAGAGTGCAGTCAATCTTCTTGAGTAGGTAAATCAGCATCCCATCATCCTTTGAAATGAATACGAATTCAGTGACTCGTTGCACCATCGATATGCTTTAGCTTTATTTTCTACTTTTTAAGACACAAATAAAAAAGAAATTTTGTTTGTAATTTATCAATTTTTTTTCAATCCATACAAAAAGATAAATGGCCAGATTACAAAGACTCCAATTACACAATGCAAATGTGAGATAGGGAGATCCACTGGACAGCTGTTAACAGCAGAGCCAAACCAAGTAACTGACTATCAGCCAAATACAAACAAGTTATTTTATTTGTTTACAGTCTCTAATTTATGCAAAGTCACACAGACAATGAGAGTTTAATGTCATATCCAATGTATGATGGTCTTTGTCTAATTTTCAATATACAGATATCAACATACAGTGTAACTCTCAAAGCTGGCAAGTTTGGGCTCATGTTTAAGAATCTTGTTTCTGAACTTCACACACTACTGACTAGATCAACTATCTCATCAGCATGACATTACGGCTACACAAAACTAGGTACTGAAATGCCTAGTTCAAAAGTTTTAGCACCAATAATATAAACACAAACTGTTTAGTAACTGCCTTAGTAGCAATGGAAATATATTATGAATTCCCAGAGAAAAACCAGTAACCTCCATTTTCATAAAACAGCAATCCTTAGTATTATAACCTCTTAGTCTTTCTATCAATGGCTCACATATACTTTATCCTTAGAAACAATCAGATCTCTAGTATCATTTCCCGTAATCCAATCCTAGTCAATTCTGAAGATACTATTCAATTAATCTTAACTTTATTAACCTGTATATATGAGTAATTAGCAGATTTATCTGGCATTGCGTGGGTCTGAAACTTTTTAAAATGTAGAGTAGAAGGCACTTCCCATGTCGCAAGCTTTCATTTGTCATAAATATCATTACACTCAATCTCCTCCCCTTCTGGGGGTAGCTCAGTTGGTAGCACAACAGACACATAAATCTGTAAAAAAAATTTATGTTTTTAATTCTCTATGACACTGTTAAATGTTTTTAAGCACTTCAACACAAGGACTATGCTATCAAGTATCAAAAGTTATTAAGGTGAGATTTAAGTACCATACCGCAGAGGATGGGTAGTAACAGGAACTTCCGGGATGCTTTCGGTGACAAATTTAATAATCAACATTCTTGCCAGCAAGTGACATCTCAGTAGAGATTAAAAGAAGGATAACAGATGCCGATGGTCTACCCACCTCAGTAAAGGAAATAACCATTTATACCTTTGATAACATAGAGCGCTTAAAAAAGTTTTAGATCCACTCTATGCTATCAAAGGTATAAATGGTTATTTCCTTTCCCAAGGCAATCAGCATTGGCTAGGCCATCAGCATCTGTTATCCTTCTTTCAATTTCTACTGAGACATTACTTGCTGGCAAGAATGTTGATTATTAAATTTGTCACCGAAAGCATCCCAGAAGTTCCTGTTATTACCCATCTTCTGTGGTATGGTACGTAAATTTCTCCTTAATCACTTTTGATACTTGATAGCATAGTCCATGTATTGTAGTGCTTAAAAACATTTAACAGTGTCACAGAGAATTAAAAACTTTAGTTTTGATTACAGTACTGTGTACCTCTACTGTAATTTTTGGCATAATCTGTAATTCCCTGGTTTGAGTTCCAGCTGGATCAGCATCGAGATTTATCTTCAAAAAACTCCCCACTCTGCCTATGGTCAGTGGGGCACTGATGGGCTTGGATAGGTCACCATCTGTGGGATGGGGCATTAAGCCATGGCTCCATGTACAGGAGAGACATATTCTGTGCACGTTAAAGAACACACTGGATGGCCTTGACTGGAGACTACCATCTGCCTCCCAACAACTGTTCCAATAGGTTCGCCTCCTCCAATCTTCTCTAAACCTTCTGGGTCCCTGTAACCTGGCCATTTAGCCCATTGTGTGCAAAAAAAAAGTGTCATCAGAGGTAAAACAACCCAACCTCCCCCTCCAGTTAAAAATTTCTCTCTCTCTTTTAGGGGAGAAAAGAAATGGGCATAGTTCGAGGTACCCATTATCCTCCCCAAGTCAGAAGTTCTAAATCAAAAACTGGAATTTCCTTGATCAGATAATCGAACTTTTCAAATCACTTCATACCTACCAGAGTTCCTCGGATACAATTTACCAGGGACATGTAACTTTACAGCAAAAGAAAATTAACTATTGTCTGAAGTGCATAAAAAAATGTAAAGGTACAAAAAAAATATTATTAAACAAAATTATTTGTTAACATAATATTTAAAGCATTTATTAATTATTTTTATATATTTTTATTAGCTTTTTCATATTTTTCAAATTAAGTTAATGATTTTAACTTCCTATACGAATTTTGTTTTTGAACCTCATGTTCCGTTCATGCTTAATTAGAACGACTTCAATATCCACGGATGCTAGCACTCATGACCCAACAAACTGAATAATGAGTTTTTCACGCGAAAGCAGAAATTAGTTTGCTACATTCATTATTTCAAATTTAATGGTGGCAACAGTTATTTTAAATAACTTTTAACGGTTAATGTTTAATTACACAAAATCAAATATTAGTTTAGTTTGATGTATTCCTTTTTTCAAATTTATTAGTGGCAACAATTATTTTGAATAACTTTCTACCATTAATATTAAGCCTATGGGGATTTTGAGAAATTCAAACCCACTCACCCCAATTTTGGTTGACCCCAGCAAGTTCCCATATAGCCTATATTCTTCCCCTGGCTGAAGGGAATGTTCATGCAAAGTTTGGTGTCTCTAGCTCTTCTGGGGGCTGATTGCATAAGCAGATAGACAGACAAGCAAATAAACAAACTTTCTTCTTTATATATTAGATATTATCCAAAAATGGCAAACTCTTAATTGCTTAATTATTGATTCAGCCTTTTAATATATTAACCAAGGATCTTCCCTTTTATCTCTGCCACTTAGTATTTTATACTCACAACTATGCAGGTCTATAAGCTCAAGGTGGAAATCCTTGCCTGGGGTCACCAATGTTTTTTCATTCCTGACAGATGATACAACTCCTTATTCCTTCCAGATAAAAGCATATCAGGTAAATTACATCTCTTCTATGAGAACCATTAGCACTTTGACCTCAATCTATGAAAACACTGTTGGTTCAAGATCCTACATTCATGGGAGATTAAAAGGAACAATCAATCTGTCATATTCAATAAGTAATCTTATTATTGCCTAGTTCTAATCACAGTATCCTGTGATTTCCTATCCCATAGAGATGTCCAAAGTACACTGTTGTGTATTTATGCTTGTATAGTTTCGGGTTATTGCAGCCAATAAAAATCATCTAACATTGATGTAATTTCCAGAAACAAGTCTGCTGTTTTGGATCTGGCTCACCATTGTGTGTGTCAATACAAAAGACTATAGCTTATGCCCAAAAGATCTCAGGTTATGGGAATTAGCAAACTGCAGCAGAAAGACTTTGGTTTGTCACATTTGGTATAAATACTGAGACCTGGTTTTTTGTTGCATATACCACCTGGAAAAGTCAAGTCTCTAGAGTCCCTTATTCTAATTTGGTCTCTTGGATATAATCTTGAGAATATATGTTTACTTCAAAGCTTATGGTTAATTTTTTTTTTCTCATGCTAGCAAAGCAATTCATTTTTTGCAATGTTATCTTTAGCTCTAATTAATTCAATATGTAGTGAACATACTTTTTTTTTAAGTTTCAAATATATATATAAAATTTCTTGATGCATCTGAAGTTATCTCAAGGTATCTTGTGCTAGAGCTGGCCTAATGTGAGACCTAGTTCTTGCTCAATGCATTTAATATGACCCCAAGATTGGACACAAGTTATGGCTTAGGGTAGTACAGAAGACTGATACAATTCACATTTAGTGAGATTAGGTTCAAAATTATTTAAAGAATCCTGTTTCTTAATTTGTATACCTGAGAATACATGTGTTTGCATGATTTTTGTGTTATGTTTCTCTCTGTGCATAAAAAAAAAATGGATTAATAAGTTTTGTGAAAAAATTATTTTTGACAATGCACAGGACTCAAATGTGTCTCTCCAGATTCATGCCAGAGTGTTAAAATAATTTACCTCAAGAGATTAAACTTAAAAAGCATTGTTTCAAACCATTTAACAATATAAATATACTGTTCAGAAATTTCCACAATGATTACTTCAATATTAGACAATTCCATTTTTTTCATAAAACAAGATAATTTATTGTTAAATATTCTAGCTCCCATAAATCTTTAAATACTGAACAAATATTGCTTAAAAACAAAACTTAAATGTATTTGATTTTGATCTTTAGTCACATTTTTCAAATGCATATTTTAGAAGTTATGGAGATTTGAAGTTAGATTCCCACTGACCTAACATGGAAATTCTTAATATTTTGGAAGGGTAGTGCATATATTTGTTAGTTACTGTAGCACAAAATTCTAAAGTTCATTGATTTTCTGCTGATAATAGTTTAAAATTATCTTGGCCCAACTGCATATATTGTGAGAAATCTGACATTTTAACCCTTCCAGGGTATGTCAATTATATACATTGACAGAATTTGAAATGATAGGCTACAGATAGCTATATTTGTTTTTCAAAACTTCATTTTTTTTTCTAAATAGAAACTGCAGTTTGAAAAATTTCTTACATATCTAATAAAAATACATAATTCAAACTTGAAATATAATGCTTTTTTCCATTTGATGAATATTTTATTAAGTGAAAAAATAGCTTAGCCTCTGGATGTAAACAAGTTTTCGGGACAGATCCTGGAAGGGTTAAAGGTTAAAGGGTATTTATTTCTATTTTACCATATGGAAATAAATAATGCTAAAATTCAACACTTACCTCCACACTCCTCTAGAATTTGAACAGTTTCCCCAATTTCAAGTGGAAGCCCATATTTGGTATTTCCATCATAATTATATACAGCTGCAATTAGAAAAATACAATATCATTCTAGAATAAAAGCAAGACACTAGCTCATTAAAATTAGTTGGGCATTACCATCAGATGTCATTAGTACGCCAAATTTGCAGCTTGGCATCTTCTAAAATAAAATTGTGGCAAAGTGTAGCAAGAAAAAACATTAACCCTACTTTAACAGTGTTTTTAACATATTTCAGTATTCCTAGAATTAATTAATCCCAGCATTTAACACATGGTTTCTACCATTTCCAAAACCACTTGTGTAATTATGCTGCATAAATTAGGTAATGGCCCAGTAAGGCAGAGATGCCACTACTGTAGCATGTGTGCAGTGCATGCCTGCATGGCAAGCCATCCCAATTTACTCAGCAATGAATAACTTTTTAGTTCTTTCAATTATTATTACATTTATACTTTTAAAACAAAACGTATGTTTCAATTTCTATAAATTTATTTTGATATTATTTCTATAGATTTATGTCATTATTGATCTTTCAGATATGCTGTATCACAATCAAAAAGACCTTCCTGGTCAGAAAATACACTGGTTTCCATAAATTAAGGAGAATTCCTCTGTTAAGTCAATGGGAAGCTAACGTCAAAGCTCTATAACTTCTAAAAGAAGTTTTTCTGTTTTGAAAAATGTGATTGCAGATAAGAATCTTAATCAAATTAATCAAAATCTCATTTTTCAACAATATTCATTCAGTATTTAATGAGTTATGTAAGTTTGAATATTTAGCAATAACAATGCCAGCCACAAAAATTGACTTGAGAAGTTAATTAAAACTGAGTAATAAGTATTGTATCAAAATGTTTAATAAAATAAGTTTGTATTTTAGAACTTTGTGTAGAAAATTCTTTCACCATTCTTCAGTTTTGTGTAAGTTTTGTAAGACTGGCATTGCTGTTGTTAAATGTTTAAACTTTCATAACTCATTAAGTACTGAACGAATATTGTTGAAAATCGAGATAATGATTTATTTGATTGAAATCTTTATCTGCAATCACATTTTTCAAAACTAAAAAAACTTATTTTAGAAGTTATAGAGCTTTGGCATTAGTTTCCCATTGACTTAACATAAGTATTTTCCTTAATTTATGGAACAAATGTAATTAAAATAACTGACAGTTCTCTGTCATTGGGCAATAAAATCTAGAAGTTTATGCTTCGAACCATTGGCATATTAAAAAATTTTCATGAGCAAACTCAAGCTTTTTGGAGCAAGGGCAAGTACTCAGTCTTCAGTGAAGTGACACTATGTGGTAATTATGTGGCTGTTACTGAAATAATGACCTAGTCCATCCCCAACTACAACTGAGACACTGAAATCACCTTTCACAACATGTGGAATAAAGTTCTTAACAGCCCTAATGTCAACACAAGTGTTCCTTCACTGAATATAAAGCACTGTTCTTGCTCCAAAAGCTTCTGAGTTTCCCCTGAAAACTTAATATGAAAATGATTTGAAAGATAAACTTCAAAATTTTATTTCTCAACAACAGAAAACATTATTAATATGCAATATTGCTGGTTATGATGATGGCAAGTTTACAAATTGTTGCTACAGATATTTGTTTCAAAATTGCATTAGGTTATACATTATTTTTTAATTATTTCTTTATTTTCCAATAAAAAAAATTCAATATTTTTTATCATTTCATGAGAATTAATGAGATCTTGGTTAGACAGCAAAAAGAATTTCCTTGGCAAAGAAATCAGTCCTCCTATAGTTGTTAGGCAATTTTGTCAAAGGCATTTTAATTCACCCTACCGCTCACATTCTCCAACACTAATAGGGTTTTAATCCCACCCCTTTCTCTTCATCAAATTTTATTTTAAAAATAAAAAACAAATAAATACCCCCTCAAGCAGCAACTTGCCACAGTGGTCTGACAGGAGCCTGTCAGTTTATATGCCATAGTGGGAGGTCTATGAGAATGGCAGGACCTCAGCAGAAAAACAACACAACGTCCATGCGTTATCTGGGCTAGAACCCAGGTTCCTTAAATCAGTAACCAAGCGCGCTAACCACTCAGCCAATATTATTTTATATTGAATGGTTTTAATAAATTACCCCACCCATCTGAGCCTCATTCTTGACTATGGTACTTTAATATTTTTTTTGCTACAATATGCAAACTTTTCGACACTTTGCCAAATATCCCCTAAAAAATATGGTGAAAAAGTTTTGCTCTGCTTCCATAAACAAGGCAGAAAAATCCCATGAACTGTGAACCATTCTATCATTTATGTAATTCTGGCCCATGTTTTAAAAGTATTACAATGAAAAAAAAAATTTTTTTAAATAATAGAAGTCTAGTTTTAGGGGGGGGTTTTTTTACATATATATATTATTCAGAAGGAAATTTCTTTTCCATTTATATATATTTTAATTATTTTAATTCATTAAGTTTTCCAAAATTGTACCTTAATTGACTGCCAAATCACTTTTTTTCAATACATCATTATGAAAAAGTTTTATTAAAATTATTGTTTGTACATTTAAATTTTTCATTTTCATATAATTCAGAATAAGATTCTGTTGAATTTGGTATATAACATATTTCTGTTGACTGGTTAAGAGTTAAAAATATCCTAAAATTGACTTTATTTTTGACTCACTGCAATTAGTGACCTGAACTTTTCTCAAAGTATTGTACTGGGAAAATACTTACAGAGAGCAATTTTCCTTGTTCTGAGTAAAAATTTATTTTTCTGTTATTCAGAAATAGCCTTTCTATTATAACCTTGTCTATTTTTATTTTAGCAAATTTTATTTGCATTGTCAGATTTTTATTTTTTTTATTACCCTAAAAAACCCTATTAAAATTCAACTTGTCTCTTTTCTTAAATATCTTATTTTTTATGAAATCTGAAATTAAATGCTGATTAATTTGCAATATAACATTAATAATTATTTCATAGTAATATTACTAATTAATTCATTATGTATTTTTTATTATACATATTTATTATGCAGTGAATAATAATAAAAAAAGATTGAAAAAGAAAAAACTCTCAGAGGTGGCTTATATCAAACTAGAGATCTTTTTATTGCAAGTCAAAAGACACTGCACAGAGCTAAGCACTGCTAAGGAAATGTTCAACACACTGTTATATTTCTATATCTAAATATTCTTTCTAAATTTCATACAAAATATCCTTTTTTAAATAGTTCATACTTCATTATCCTTCCTCAGAAAAATAAAAACTGGGCAAACCTACTGGTACAATCATCAAATGATTTTGGCTAACAGGTTTTCAACTATTTGTCGCATTGGTTGAATCAGCCAATCAAGTGTAAAGAGCACTCAGATTTGAAAAATCCTGAAACTGTTTTAAAGTGTTATTAGTTTGGTAATCACCAAAATAAATAAAGATTCTGGCGATATCCATAATGAAAACATTTGAATTATATAAAGCAGATGATGTAGTGCTGATTTACAAAGTAAATGCTGTGACTGTGTACATAACATCACAATTAATGATTACCAAAACAAATATAATTTATTTCACATAAAAATATGAATACCAAATTTTAAATTCAGTTATTATTTCTAATGATTATTTTTGATAAGGCAAAGTCCCAGGTGGCATAGTTGAGTTCCCTCTCCTATGGATACAAAAAAATTATGAAATGTGTCAGCTAGCAAATCAACTTGAAAGCATGAAAACTTAGAAGGATAATGGTCAAAAACTCAATACTCGTAAGTTATGTAAATATAGCTACAATTCATTTGTATCAGTGCAACGAAAAAGTATTTTAAGCATAATCTTATTTATTACAACTGTTGTCTCATTACACTTTGCATGAAATAACCGAGTTATAATCATGAGGCGACAGGATGACAGCTTGAACTACAATCATGTTGGTTGGTTGTTTTCCATCTGAGTGGCACTTTCTTTGCACACAATGGTCTAAATAGCAAGGTCACAAGGACCCAGAAGTTCAAAGGTTGTAGGGAGGGGACCCACTGGACAGCAATTAGGAGACAGATGGTAGTCTTCAGTCAAGGACGTCCAGGATGTTTTTTAACATGCATATGGTATGGCTCTTTTGAACACAGGGCCATGGTTTAATGTTCCATCTCAAGGATGGCAGCCTTTCTACACCCAATAGTATCATTTACTGACTAATGGCAGGGTGGAGAATTTTGCAGAGATAAATCTCAATCCCAAGTGGTTTTTGAATCTAGGAACTGCAGTTTATGAGCCTGATGCACTACTGAGCCACCCCCACCCTTAATCATAAAAACCTTTTTATAAAACAGAAAACAGGAATGTTAAATTTCTGTCATATCATAAATTATAATCATTTAATGGTAATAAATAATCTTGCGACATTGGCAAACTTGACGACATAAAAAAACTAATGTAACCGTAGAAATAAAATTTTAAATAGAAATTATGCTTGACGTCTATCGAAGAGTATTTTTTTCCTCATGTATATCTGAGGAAAATTAATTTCGCCAGAGCATTATATAACAAATAGTTGCAGGTTTCTTTCAATCGTAAAACTGTCAAACTGCACATCATTATTGCTTTATTTGATGTTGGGGGTTTACGCCTCATTTAAAATATTCCTATACCTTCAAGAGCAATTACAACTCTTCACTACTTACCTACACCAAGTTTTTTATTTTTTGTCGGATTCCACATGGTAATATTAATATAATTTAAAACTTTCAAGTATTATGCATTGTATTACACACACCCTGTGTTACATTCGCCATATTTAACAAGTTCGTTCCTCAACACGGTTCCGATTACAAATCAGTGATATAACGCTTCTACAAGAGTAGAATTATTATTTTGAGAAATGTTGGAAATCGCTTGAACACCCAAATGCTATCACTGTAGTACGTGTTTTGAGGAAAAAATTACTATGTGGTTAGTCCTCAATAGCATCCTCCTTGAGTATTATTTAAGTAAGTTAATTACTTTTACTCTAATTCCCATAAGGTAGGGTAAGCAGATGTCCCCGATTTCTATGGACAGTCCCTGCATGAAAAGCTCTGTCCATTGAGATAGTAATACTCAGTGGTGAGAGTAAATTTTGTTTCTTAGCGGTACACTTCAAAGTATAGCTAGGTGTGGAAAATCACACACAGGCGATCACTCCAGTGAAGTCGTCTTACAGGAGTTAATAAATTGAAGTGTGTGGCGACGAAAGTACGGTGCACTTAGATTTTCTCATTTTCCATATGTTTTCCTCAAATAATGAATGATTTAGGGATTTTTAATGTGAAAGAAGTAAATATTAATATATTTAAATACTTGCTGATTCCGTTGTATTCTTGGATTACAGTCTTATTGAAAAAAAAAATAATATGATTTAGATGTTTTTTAAATTATTTTCGTACTTAAAGAAACGTTTTTAGAAAGGAAAAATAACGTTTCACTCGTATTTCAATTTGAATACTCAATTTGCATATTTTAAACTCAGAAGCCAAATATAGCATTTTTTTAGAATAACATTTATGAGAGATTTGGAATAGCCTTTAAAATTTATAAAGCTTATCAATGATTACATGACATACGGAAATTTCGTCTCTGACTTATCTCCGATAATAGATGAGAAATTGCAGAGTTTACGCATCCAAAATGAGGTAGGAAAATAGTAACTTTAGTCAAAAAAAGTTGCGAGATGATTTTGCTGAGCTCTCTTGTGAGCCAAGCAAATTAATCTAGCTTTCCACTCTTGTCAAGAGTACTACAGGTTGACCATTACTGCAGTAGAAAAATTAATCATTTTACTTTTACACCTGATTTATGTATTTGTTGGCACGCTTAACTTTAAATATGATTTGATCTCAATATAGATCTTGCCTTCACCTTAATGAGAAATGTTTTACGATTCAGCAACGCTAATACCACAGATTGAAAATGGCAAATATTGGGTTGGCCGTACGTGCATGCTTTTACAGTTTGGATATAGGCACTATAGTTTGGATATCATCGCAGCCCGATATGCAGAAGACCATTCATCCCAAACTCTTCTCATCTCTCATGCTTGCTTACTCCCCCCCCCCCCCTTAAGAGGTAGTCGCTAAAATTGTAAACTGCAACGCCACTCTTCTCGTGCACTTGGCAGAATTCTTTTCTCTCCTTACCTTAATTCACTCTGATAAACGGTTCCAAGAAAAGCAACCTCGCTTTTCTTTAATGCAAAACTGAAAAAAAAAAATCCACAGCATTGTTCGTTAAAGCAGAACCCAAATCATGCTATAGCATTATTTTTATATCAAATTTATTGTATGATTATTGGTGTAAATTGAAAAATTGATAGTAATTTTATTTATATTTCTAAGGAAAAACATATTTATCATAAGTTGATAATCATAATTTCTCTTTATTATAACGATTCTGATATCTGAGAATCTGAAACGGCTCGACATATCTAATATGTATAATAAAAAAATAAATACCCCTCAAGCAGCTGCTTGCCCCAGAGAGCCTGTCAGTAGAAGGTCTGAGTAGAACGCCTCAGTAGAAGAACCCGGGGCTCGAACTCAGGTCCCGTAGATCAGTAGCCAAGCGCGCTGACCACTTGGCCACGGGATGGCTTACTATGTATACAAATGCTATAAATTCTGATAAATAAATAAATAAATACCCCCTTAAGCAGCTGCTTGCCACAGAGGTCTGACAGTAGCCTGTCAGTTTATATGCCACAGTAGGAGATCTGAGAGGATGGCAGGACCTCCGCAGAAAAACGACACACACATCCATGCCTAATCCGGGGCTCGAACCCAGGTCCCTTAGATCAGTAGCCAAGCGTGCTAACCACTCGGCCACGGTACTGAAGATTAAATTAAAAAAGGGATGCAAATGTTGAAAAAAGAATTAGAGAATTAAATTCTTAGTTGATAATTTTTTTACACCTCTCAAACAGCTGTTTATCATTGGTCTGATAAGAGCCTGTCGAATTAAGATATCAGATGACCTATTATGAAGGCGAAATCTTAGCGGAAAGAAAATAGCCATATATCTATAGGGTCTCGAATCCAGGTCCCATAACCTTAAAGTGAAGCGTGTAAACTACCAAATCACAAGGACGAGTCAAGCTCAATAAATTTGACAAATACCAGTTTTCAACGACGCAATTTTTGTTAATCATTTTAAATATTCTGTGAGCCTTATTCTTGAACTATCTTCTTTATCATTAGCTATCCATTATTTTAAACTTCTTTTTTACAGACGACAATGTTGACATGATGCGGGTCAATGCTAACAAATATGTTGAATTCAGTGAAAATGATAGTGGTTATAATAGTCGAAACCTGTAGTTCAGTATAAACTACTGATGAAATATGAGGAGGATTCATCATTGCAATTGCCTTCAGTATCGGAATTTTTTGGATGTCGAAATCTCAGACTATAGGTACCTATTTAAGAGTCGGAGATCTTTCAAAGGCATTCATTATTAGGTCTGTTAATGGTAGCTAGGTAGTCACTGGAAGGAGAGCTATGCACCAATCCCCTGTGATGATGCATAGAACCGGCCAGGCCTAGCACCTAATGTCCGACCCTACCTTCCCGTGGTGCAGACCGTTAGTACCTTTCAAAAGAGATACTCTCTTGTGGAAGTGAACGGAAGGGGAGGGCTGCCAGATTAGTGTGGCCTACTGATCTGGACAACTATGGCTACATTTCTTTTTTTTTTCTACCCTGCTGAGGAGTGGTCAACCACACAGGGTCCTGGTGCTGACCATATAAACCCACTGGACTGCACAGATATATGGCTCTGAGCTTGATTATGGATCCTGATTTTGCTGCACTGGTGGGCTTCTGTGGATGGAAAATTTTCCGCTGTGTTTTCTGTTTGTTTGTGGGTTGACAGCCCCAAGTGACTAGATTCACAGGATATGTTTATCAGCTGGTGGATAATACTCAGCAGAGGTCATCGCAGGCACGTGAACTCTTTGCTTCTATTGGCATCGTCAAATTCTACATTGGAGGAAGTCTTCCAGTGTAGATGGCTTCAGCCTTTAGTAGTGGGGGAACGGGTCTTTGCCCCATGTCTGCGTTTAGGGAGCTGTTTGATATTGTCGGCATTCCCTCTCTCAATAAACATAGTTTCTTTAAACATCCCACTAACCATTTTCTCTCCATAGGTAGTTGGAATGTGAGGACTCTGCACAGAGCTTTTTCTCTTGATGTCCTCACACAAGAATTCCACCATTATAATTTAGATATTCTCGGCTTGCAAGAGACCAGATGGACAGATAAAGGTCAGATTCTTAAAAATAATCTTAAATTTCTCTTTTCAAGGAGGGACGACAATAAGCATCACCAAGGCGTGGGTCTGCTTCTCAGCAGACACGCTAGCGATGCTCTTCTAGGATATGAGTGCATTAATGAAAGGTTTCTTAGAGCAAAATTTCAGAGAAGCGTTAAAGACTTGAATGTTATCTGCTGTTATGCCCCCACTGAGGATGCCGATGAGGATGAGAAGGATAGGTTTTATTAACAACTTCAGGATATTTTGAATTCTGTCAAGAAAGGAGATATTACCCTTGTTCTTGGTGACTTCAATGCCAAAGTTGGTACTGACTCTGCCCTTTGGGCCGGAGTAATAGGCCCTTTTGGTATTGGTAGCTGCAATGGCAATGGGCAACATCTCCTACAGGTAAGTAAACTCAATGGATTCAGAATAACTAACATTTATTACAAACACCATGACATACATAAGTACACATGGGTTTCACCCGATGGGCTGCATAAGAATATGATTGATTAGATATTAATTAACAGCAAATGGGCTAGTTCTATTAGGAATGCAAGGTCATATAGGGGAGCTGAAATTGGATATGACCAATAATTTGTTAAAAGTGTGTTGCAACTTAAGAAGTGTTGTGCTAGGGTTAAAAATTTTACCTTTAATTCTGAAGCTCTGAAAGACCCAGTTATAGCTAGAGCTTACCATGATAGGTTACTTAGTCATTATGACTGTTGTGGTTTGCTTACTACTGAAGTTGAGGAAGAATGGGATCATTTTAAACAGGCTTTTTTGGACACTAACAGTACTCTTTTAGGAAAAAAGGAGCAGAAGAGGCAAAATTATCTGAGTGATAAGGCACTTGAGCTTATTTCGGAAAGAAAGAACTGCAGGAATGCCCTTAATCAATACCCTACTAGTCCTAATAGAAAGCATTACAGAGACCTTAATAAACTTGTAAAGGATCAGTTAGCTGCTGATAAGAATCTTTGGCTTGATGGTTTGGCTGACAAAGCCGAGGAAGCAGTTAGACAGCACAACAGCAGAGAGCTGTACCAGATAGTTAATGTTTTGTGTGGTAGAAAACGGACAGGCATACAAGGATTGAAGGATAAACAAGGTAAGGTTATAGAAGGGGAGGATTCTGTCATGGCTAGGTGGGCTGAGCATTTCAGTGATGTTCTAAACAATGTAGTTAGTTCTACTCCCATTGTTTGCAATGATGATAGATGCATTGGTGGCTTTAATGTTGGCCCTATAACACAACCTGAAGTTATTTTGGATGTTTCTAAACTTAAACTACATAAATCCCCAGGGGTAGATGAAATTACTACAGAAATGCTTAGAGCTGGGAATGTTTCAGTTACCACTTGGATGACTGAAATTCTGAATATCTTTTATGATAAAGGCATGGTTCCTAAGGATTTTACCAGAGCTATTGTTATCCCTATTTTCAAAAAAGGTGATCGCAGTTCTTGTGATAACTATAGGGGTATTAGCCTACTCTCTGTTCCAGGTAAAGTTCTTTCCATGATTGTGCTTAATAGAATTAAGAATCTGGTTGACAGGCAATTGTGTGATGAGCAATGTGGATTCAGAAGTGGTAGGGGATGTGTGGATCAGATATTTTCACTTAGGCAGATTCTTGAGAAATGTTTAGAGTTTCAGAAACCTTTGGTTGCTAGCTTTGTTGATTTCAAAAAGGCTTTCGACTTTGTTGATCGTCATAATTTGTGGTTGATTGTGAGATCATATGGTATACCAGACAAGTTAGTTAACATTATGAAAGCTCTCTATAATAACACTGAGTCGTTGGGTTGGGTTGTTTTACCTCTGAGCGGCACTTTTTTTGCACACCATGGGCTAAATGGCCAGGTTACATGGACCCCGAAGGCTCAGAGAAGGTTGGGAGAGGGGACCCACTGGAACAGCTGTTGGGAGACAGATGGTAGCCTCCCGTCAAGGCCATCCAGCGTGTTCTTTAACGTGCACAGGGTATGTCTCTCCCACACACGGGGCCACGGCTTAACGTCCCATCCGACGGACGGCGGCCTTTCCAAGCCCATCGGTGTCCCCTACTGACCGTGGGCAGGGCGGGGAATTTTGCGGAGGTAAATCTCGACGCTGACCCAGCTGGGACTCGAACCTGGGAAGTGCAGATTACGAGCCTGGCGCGCTACCGACTGAGCCACCCCCGCCTCAACACTTAGTCGTGTGTGAGAGTTGGTAAGGCTTGTAGCAATTGTTTAGCATTACTTCTGGTGTTCGACAAGGGTGCATTTTGTCTCCTTTTCTCTTTAGCTTGGTTATTGATTATGTTATGCGAAATTCACTTCAAGGGAAAGATTTTGGCCTTAAATGAGCTGGAGATACGAAAATTTCTGATTTAGATTATGCTGATGATTTAGCCCTTTTGGCAAATGATGTTGATGAGATGAACTCTTTCATTCAAGCTGTTGATGAGACTGGTAGTAGAGTAGGTTTGGTTATAAACAGAGAGAAAACTAAATTGATGAAAATTGGTCAGGCAGCTGTGATTCAGTTAATCTGAATGGTTGCAGTCTTGAGCAGGTGTCACACTTAAATTATCTTGGGAGTTATGTAACAGATAATGGTGATGTGTGGCATCAGATTAACAGACGAATAGGGATTGCTGCCGGGACTTTTAAGAATCTATGGAGAGTGTGGAGAAATAGGCGTATACACCTAAAGACTAAAATTAGACTGTATAATAGTTTGGTTCTTTCTAGGGTTAGTTATGGTAGTGAAACTTGGACACTTTGTAAACAAGATAACAGGAAACTAGATGCTTTTGATTCTAGATGCTTACGTAGTATCTTGGGTATTAAGTGGTTTAACTTTGTAACTAATGATGAGGTTAGGGAAAGGAGTCTGCAACCTCCTTTAAGCAGCATATTGTGCAGAGAGAGACTCCGTTGGTTTGGCCATGTTGCCCGTATGAATAATTATAGATTGGCGAATAGGGTTATGAACAGTGTGCCTAAAGGCCTCAGAAAGAATGGGAGACCTAGGATGTGGTGGGCAGACAATGTCAAACAGGACCTTGTTAGAATTGGTGTGCAGTGGCCAGATGCAGTAGATGTAGCTCAGAATAGACTTGCTTGGAGAACTAAATTGCACGGTCTGGTTGGACCTCCGTAGCCCATGGCTGCTTGATGATGATGATGATGATGATGGTGGTGGTGGTGGTGGTGGTGGTGGTGGTGGTGGTGGTGATGGTGGTGGTGGTGGTGGTGGTGGTGGTGGTGGTGGTGGTGGTGGTGGTGGTGGTGATGATGATGATGATGATGATGATGATGATGATGATGATGATGATGATGATGATGATGATGATGATGATGATGATGATGATGATGATGATTCATTATTAATATTTAGCATCAAACAAACAAAAAAACCCAAAAATAATTGGAATATTGTTACTTACAAGAGAGAAAATTTACAGCAATCTCAAGTTTTATCTTCAAATTACATAAACGAATTAACTGCACTGAAATAAAAACAGCAAAATCGTTTTGCCCAGGAGTATATTGGCAACAAGACTCAGGTGCAAAATATTTTTTTTAGGGCCTAAAGCTAACTATGAAGAGGAAAATTCGATAGAGGTATAATAGCTTTTATTTAATATTCAAATAAACTTATCTAGAGTAAATAAATATATTTTCTTTCTTTTGTTAAAGTTTGTAATTAGACACAAATAAAAAAATTTAAATAAATATAAGCCAAAAATTTTTTTTTAAACCTTCCAAATAATTTCAGTTGTAGAAATTAGGAGTGTGCGTGTTCTCTTATTGTGTGTGTGTATACTCTGAATAAATGTCTGTTTAGAACCCGCAGATGTTTTAGGAGGTGACGAAACAGACTACCAGTTTTGAAATGGCTAGGAAGGACAACTTAATATGTAAAATTCATAGCAAATATTTCCTGCCTTAAAATTAAGGGAGATGTGCTAAACGAAATTATGTTGAAAAAAAAAGATATGCCAACTTTTGTGGGACAATAAAATTAAGGGAACGTGTATTAGTTTTTCTATTATGGTTACTCCAGTAGCATAAAGTGATTAATTGATAAAAACTAATTTTAAAAAATTTGTTTTTCCATGACTTTACGTTAAAAATTCCCCTTCCTGCAAATCTATTACTAAAATTTGTGGAAGCATATGCCCCATCACCCCCATTAAACTGCCTTCCGCTATTCCCAGAAATGTTTAGAATTTTCAATTTAGCAGAATATAAAAAAAATATTTTAAATTTGAAAACGAAAATTTAAAACCACAACTACACGCTGCTTTGCAATGGATTTCAAGATCTAAGTGAGTTCATATCTTTTCTTTGATTTACCACCCCGTTTTCGCAGTTTTGCCTCCAGTAGTGATTAAGATTGAACCCAGACAGCTACAGCGGCTGGAATGTGCATTGTTCGTGAACTTTTATACGACTTCCCGAAAGACGGCTTTGGTTGGAGACCCCTTTGTCTGTCTCGTCCAATATCCAAATCCAATATCCTTGCTAATCATTTCAGAGAAAGAGAGCACTACTTCAAATTTATAGGACTTCCCCAATGGACTCCCCATTGGCACTCCCTGTCGGCAGAAATGAAATCTCAAGTATCCGGTTTCTAAACAACTTAGTATCTAAAGGGTTAAACTGTAGTAATGTAATTAAAAACTGATGAGTTTTTCTTAAAAGGAATGGTTCGCTTTTGAAAAAATTAAATACTCTGTTGAAAAAGCATTAAGGTGAAAAGGAAATCGTTAACGGAGCCACTACTGAAAAATGTCTTACCGGTATGTCGTACAGGCAAATAATTTCTTGCCGGTACTGCGTACGGCCTACTTTCACCACTGGTGATGGGTAATACTGGAGACAGAACTACGATTCCCATAGCATTCACCGCCATGATCACAGATAGCTGTGTCTGCTGACTGCTTAGTGAGGCAAGAATACCCATGATGCCTTACGAATTAGCTGCGAACAACGATGAAGGCATTGCTACTTAAAAATGCCTAACAAATGATTTAAATTAGGCAGAACTTTGCTGTTTTTTGTTTTTTATTTCAATGAGATTATTCCAGTGTAGTAATAAAGCAAAATAAATTTAATTAATTCCCACTTATTAAATTATATCGGATGAAAAGTGAAGACACTGGAAACTGCTTATCTTTCAAATCAAGGTTTTGTATGAAAATCTAAAAAAATTCGATATGCTCTTAATATGTGATAAAAACTGAACTAAAATGACAGTAAACTTAGCAGACTTTATTTTGAGCTCGTTTAAAACCGGAACAATGGTAAACATATTTCAAAATCTAATACATGATCAAATCTTTCAGTTTAAGCGAAAGCCCTCAAAATTTATAGATCTTAATAGTGCAAATCCGCGCCTCATTTAAAAAACATGAAAAGTCACATTTATTTTCTTCTTTCATTAAAAAATATTAATTTTTATTAAAAATTGAAAAAAGTAATCAAAGAGTGTAAACTTGAAATAATCGGAGAGTGTAACTCAGCTGAGGCTCAGTCAAATCTCCCAATAAATGAAACAATTTAATTTCATGCTATAAAATAAACGCAAATATTATAAGCTTGTTATTCAGCTGAAGCATAAAGAAATTCAAGCCGCCCTCCCACTCATATACACAAATGGCATAATTGAAATTTGATGCTATGCAAAAACAAATATTGTAAACTTTTATATCAGCTAAGGCAGAACGAAATCCAAGGTCACACAAACACAAATGACATAATTGAAATTGCATGCAATATATATATAAAAAACAAAACAATTTACACTTTCTCTCATTTCAACTAAGGCAGAAGGAGAGGCAAGACCTCCCCCCCTCACACACACACACAAATGACATGATTGAAATTTAATGGAACAAAAACCATATATTGTAAACTTTTATATCTGCTGAGGCAGAAGAAAATTCAAGGTCACACACACAAGCACAAATGACATAATTGAAATTGCATGCTATACATATAAAAAACAATTTACACTTTCACTCACTTCAAAAGCACCCCCCCCCCTCCCTCTCCCACACTAAGATTGTTAGATATCACCTGAATCTTCTTAAATATATTTAAATAAAAAATTACGATACAGCATAAGGAGACCGTTTACTAAGAGAGTAGTAGTGGTACCGCTGTTATAAAAAAAATATCGGTTTGTAATACAGGTCATTAAAAATTGAGGCTAGAATTTCATAATGAAAGTCGTAAATTGTCAGCTGTCAAACAAGTGAGAAAAGAGCACCTGTATATACTAGAGACAGAACTCTTGTGGATGCGTCATTGGACGTCATAGAACAGTAAGGAGGTAATGTCATGGCTGAATAGTTGCGTAAAACACCAGAATTGTAGCTCAAGTGCATGGATAAGTTTAGATTCCTATATACACCAAACAGCCTAAACATTATGACCACCATCAGAGAGCCTAAACTTTATAGCCAACATTAAGACATGCTACAAGATTTCTAAAAGTGTCTTCTGGTATCTGGTATGAACACGTTACTGGCCGCAGATCCTTTAACTCTTGTAAGTTACGTGGTTGAGGAGATATATTGTTCCAACATACACCACAGATGCTTCATTGATTTGATGTTTAGGAAATTTAGAGGCCAGAGCAATACCTGGAAGTCTTCCTCATGTTCCGTGAGCCATTCTCAAACAATCTCGGCAGTCTACATGGCACAATTTCCTGCTGAAAGAAGGCACTATTAAAGGATAATACCGTTGCCATGGAAAGATATACCTATGTGCAATAATGTTTAGGTAGGTGGTAGATGTCATACTTTCCTGCACATGAATGACTAGACCCAGGGTTTCCCAGCAGAACATTACCCAAAGCATTAAACTTCTTCCACCGGCTTGTTTTCGGCCCACGGTGCATCCTGGTGACACTTCCCCAGGTACACGACACATACATACCCAGCAGTCAAAATGGTGCAACAGGAAATGATATTCATCAGAGCAGATGACCTTCTTCCAATCATTAAAGGTCACGTTTTGGTACTCGCGTACCCATTGTAGATGCTTTTGAAGTGAACTGAGGTTAGCATGGGCACTCGGAGTGGCCTGCGGCTCTGCAGCCCCATTTTCAGCAGGTTCGATGTACTCTGTGTTGTAACACATCACTCCCATCATCAGCATTCAAATTACTGGTGAGTTGCACCACAGTATCCCTTCTGTTGGCTTCTCTTACTTAACCAAAAACTAAATAAAGCTAAGGTAGAGAAAAATGCTAAAGTATGACATTTGCCATATAGATAGATATCATTAAACATGATGTTAAGCAGTTAAGAATTTTTTTTTTCAAAAACTGAAAGCAAAATGAAACTTACATCATTCAAAAGAACCACTGAAAAATGTACCCCATTGAAGTTCAATGTATGTTCGGTTACTCTGCACACATCTAATATTAATTTTTCTGTCAAACATTTTTTAGCACATGATTAATTTTTGTAAGATAGAACCTAGGGGGATCATTTTTAATAGCAACCATTTCTTGTTGAAATATTATATTGTCTTAGAATATTTTCTAAAAATATAAAAGCTCATATGCCAATTCATAAGAACAGACTATTAACATAACAAAACTGAGGTACGCAAAAGAAAAAAATAGTTTAACATGCGTTTACAGAGCCTCAATGAGAAATAAAAGTTTTCAGCATCATTTCTGTCTGAACACTCTGGACTGAAGGAACACCAGTACAATTTAATCATCTTTGAAAAGTATCAAGTAGTATCATAAAGGATTTGAGCTTAAAATACAAGCTGCACAACTTAATTGCACATAGGTTCTGCTAGAATCCTTCCATGTAATGCTTCATTCCCATAAGTGTAATCTGTAGTAATGCAAAAAATATAGTGAAATTATTTGGTTCTCAAAGATAAAACAAAGACATAAATAAAAAATAAAAAATAAATACCCCCTCAAGCAGCTGCTTGCCACAGAGGTCTGACAGGAGCCTGTCAGTTTATATGCCACAGTAGGAGATCTGAGAGGATGGCAGGACCTCAGCAGAAAAACGACACACACATCCATGCCTAATTCCGGGGCTCGAACCCAGGTCCCTTAGATCAGTAGCCAAGCGTGCTAACCACTCGGCCACGGGACAGCTATAAAAAACAAAGACATACTTAAGGATAATAACACATTATAAATTAATTTTTACTTATTATGGATTCCACAGCTGATATTAAACTGAGTTTTATTGCATACCAATGGATAAGACTAGGTCATATTCAAGAGTTTACTAAAGAAAATGTTACCACAGCTAAATAGGAAATAATAGTAAATACTCCCTCAAGTAGCTGCTCGCCACAGATGCTGATATGAGCCCATCAGTTTACACACAATAGATAGATCTGTGAGAGAGGCAAAATACTATTTATAAACACATTACATGCCACATATTATTTATATATATGATACAATTTTTTGTTCTTTCATTGCCATTTATAAAATGTAAAAGAAAGAATGATTAAATATTTTTGGAGAGTACATGCAAAGCATAACTGTGAGAGAGACATATATATATAAACACATTATACGCCACAAATTATATATATATAATGCACATTTTTGTTCTTTCATTACCATTATAAAATGCAAAAGAATGAATGATTGATTTTTTTTTTGGAAGTATATGCAAAATTAACTTTGATTGGAGCAAATAATATATTTAATAAGAATGGAAGGTACTGAAAGAATGAAACGTTCGGAAAACGATTTCAAAATCAGCGTTTAGAGCAAATTATTTTATGAAACAGTTTTCAATCAAAAAGACTAAAACATGGTCAATAGTAAAGAAAGAAAAAGCACCAACTTACAGAAATATCTCCTTAACTTTACAGGCAACTGAAATATATCTATTAAATATTAAAACATTAGCTATGCAGAATATTTCTTTACCTAAACCACCATTTCTAATACAGCTTAAAAGAAAATTACCGATTACAAAGAAGTTAATATTACTGAACAATAATAATCTGCATCACTTTTAATACTTTATTAGATATATATTTTACATTAGATATATACTATATATTAGATATATACTTATATATTTATATTTAATACTTTATTAACTATATTAACAGCAGCAAAATATTAACCAAGTAGGTAATATACGCAAAACTATTCGAATGGCTAACAGATTTCCATTGTGTAATGTACAATATCTTCAGACCCAAAAGCACAATGGAGATTTTACTAAAGAAAACTTTGAAATGCACATTATCTTTATTGAAGATAAATTGCAATTTCTGGTTGTATTCTAGGTGTTTTAAGATAATTTCTATAACCTAAAAATTTCTTAATCTAAAGTCTCCATCTAAAAGCGCACTACACGTGCCGCCTAAAACTTAATCATAGCTCCTGCTGATCTTCATCAACACAGAGTCTTGGGGTCAAATGGGCAGCCAGATGCACATGTTATGAGGAAGCCAACTTTACCCTTCCAGAGTCTCGCATCTGTTCTAATTAATCTGTGGCCTTATCCAGGGCTGGAACCCAGGCCTCTTGGATCTGTAGTGAAGCACCCTAACCACTTGGACATGGGACGACACTCATAGACAATGATTGAAGAGCCAAAACATTGTGATCAGCACGTATTTATTCAAATCGAAGCAAATACATGTAAACAATCTCGTGTGTGAAGGTCATGAAAACTTAAAAATAACACCTGACACCTGATACTGAGCTCTGCTAATCAGTGCTATTTTTGTTCTTCAGATTGGAAAAGCAGCGGAAGTAGTAGCATAAATGACAGTTCTGGCACAGTAAAACGGGCTCGAGAATTCTATAAAAATCCATGGGAAAAGTTATGGGGGATGAGGGAAAAAGTATGTTTCTTGTGGTTTTTGTGAAAGCATGTGTGAAAATTAGAAAAAAAACTGGGTGTTTTTTAGCATGTGAAAAACTAATTTGAGTTTTTTTTTTAAAGATGAGGTTTAAACTAATTTGTGAATTAGTTTAAATGAATTAGGTTGAAATGAGGTGTGTATGTATGAAATAAAGAAAATGATGTGTTTTGTTAAAGTTGGCTGGATGGAGAAAGTCGATGGCTGTTGGATAGACTGGCTGGCTGGGTGGACAGACTTGGTGGCTGGTTGGACAGACTCACTGGATGGTTGGGTGGACATAGTCATTGGTTGTCTGTACAGATTTGCTGCTTGGCTGGACAGATTCGCTGGCTGGGTGTGTGTGTGGGTATGAGATAGAAGAAAAATGATGTGTTTTGTTAAGTTGACTGGATGGACAAACTCGCTGGGTGGTTGGATAGACTGGCTGGCTGGCTGGACAGAGTCATTGGTTGTCTGGACAGACTCGCTGGCTGGCTGGAGAGATTTGCTGGTTGGTTGGTTGGCTGGACAGATTTATTGGGTGGCTGGATGGGCAGACTCACTGGTTGGCTGTGTAGACTTGTTGGCTGGCTGGACAGATTCGCTGGCTGAGTGGTAGCATAAATGACAGTTCTCGTACAATGTTAAAGTATAGGGAATCCCATGTTAACCTATGGGAGACTTTTTTAAAGATTAGGTTTAAACTAATTTCTTCTGGGTTTTTTGTGAGAGAATGTGTGAAAATTATAAAATAACAAGGGTTTTTTTTTATAGCATGTGAAAAAGTAAATTTAAGTTTTATTTTTAAAGATGAGGTTTAAAGTAATTTGTGAATTAGTTTAAATGAATTAGGTTGAAATGAGAGTGGTGTGTATATGAGAAAAAATTATGTGTTTTGTTCAGTTATCGTACGCCTCAATGGATTATTCGGTTGTAAAAGCCATGTAAATCGGTGTTAGTTGTGGGGGGTTTTTTCTGAAAATATTTCTGTAAATCAGAAAAAACCGAGGTGTTTCATGTGAGAAAAAGTAATTTAAATTTTTTGGGGCAGACGAGATTTAAAGTAATTTGTTTAAATGATTTTCAGAAATATGAGGTGTGTGTGAAAGAGATAAAAAAATGATGTGGTTTGTTGAGTATCATACACTTCACTGGATTATTCGATTGTAAAAAGCCAGTTCGACAGGTTAATTCTTTGCAATTTACAAAAGTTGAAATAACTTTTTACTAATTATGATCCAGAGCTCATTCTGGTGTTATCAATAATACTAAGCAGACACTATTTTATGAACTGATCAGAATCGGGTTCGGACCACTTACCTAGCTGAGAAAGTCGGTAGAACCCTCTTAAATTTATGATCTCATAACTTATCTTGTAATCAAGCTACAGATTTGAAACTAATATTATTGGATTTCATTCTGGGTGTAGTACACTTTGAACATGTGGGCATTGGTCTCCACCCTGTTACTTAAGGTCTTCTGGGTTCAAAACCTTTTGCCTACCACACATTGCTGATTCTCATTTAAGAATTCCAAACATTTTCGGTTTTTTCATCAATATCAGGTTCTAGTACTGGAACTCATTTCGTTAATTCAACTGAAAACGGTGTTGGACCCGTTTCCTAGCCTACAAACTGGGTCGAACCCTCTTAAATTTCCATCCTTATAACTCTGCTTCTAATTAAGCCACACATCTCAAACTAATGTCTTTAAATTACATTCGGGAGGCACTATATGCTTAGCGCATTGGAAACGGTCTCGACCTCTTAATTTTTGTTTTCTGGGTTCGACACTTTAAGATTTTGTCGAATTATAACGTCCATTCTAATTGTGCTAGGATCTTGGTTTAAATTGTAATAGATGGGGTTTATCAAGTTCTATAATCTGACGAAAGAATAATCGGTCTGAAACCGTTTTCAAGCCGACAAAGGGGGGTCGAACCCCTCTTAACTTTGCGGCTTCATAATTCTGCTTCTAATAGAGAACTCAAACTAATATTATTGTGTTCCATTCAGCAGATACTATACATTAAATGTGTTGGAAGATGTCTCGACCCATTATTTTAAGTTTTGCAGGTTCGATACTTTTAGATTTTGTGTTACAATAACTTTTGTTCTAATCGAGCTAGAAGCTTGGTTTTAACATTGATAGTTATGATTTATCAAGTTCTCTAATCTGACAAAAAATAATTAGTGTTGACCGAATAAAATATATACATATATTTGACTTTAGCTAGATAAACGTCACGGATATTTAATCCTTTGTCGTTTGTACAAAGTTGTCCTAAACAGTTTATTACTTTAATTTTATTACAAAGGGTTTCAGACCATAGGATTTCACAGAAATTGAGTCGAGGCCACTTAAATTTGAATCCCTATGGTTCCTCTTCCAATTGAAAGAGATAATAAACACTGATTATTAGCATTGCTAAAGAATTACAAATTGGTACAATTTTCAAGATGTTTTATTAACACTTAATTTTTTTTTGTTTTGGTTTTCAGTTCAAAGTTTTGTAAATGGTATTGCCTGCTTTAGCATACACATCTGAGATTCTATAATTTCCAAAAGCATAAGTTTGAATTCCATTGATATTTCGTTTTGTGTATTCTTCGGATAAAGCAATTTTTTTTAATTTGGTATACGTGTATATCACGTTGTTCCGATTGAAATTCCGTTTGTTGCGTGTATACGATTTTTCCATCAAATAGACATTCGCGATAATCTTCGTGACTAAATTCATTTGTAACTCCATTAGCTGCTTTTTTGGGAATTGGAGAATCTATAGAATGCAATTTTGGACGTAACGCAACAACCTCTTTGATTGGAAGACCTTTTAATTCGTCTTTAAATTTTCCTGGAACCATTTTATTTGATTCACTGTATAATGCATGGTTTGTGGGGTAATTTGAGAAATCAAAGTAGTCTGAGTTAAATTTCTTGTATATGTCATCGGTCTGGATATCGACACAGAAGGAATCAGTATCGGTAAATAACAATTCAGCATTAAATTTTGGTTTCAGAAAATTGTAGAAGAAATTATACATGTGTAATTTACTCAACTCCAAAATCGTTACACCAATGTAATATGGTTTATCTAATATAATATTTTTCTTTTTCATATGTAGAATTGCGAAATTTTCTGCAAGTTTAACACAAGAAACGTACCTAGGATTTGGAATTAATTTTTTAAGCTTTTCTTCAGTATTCACAATGTGGCATTTTATTCTCTTTCTCTTATTTTCTAAACGTTTACCATATATAGCATTGTTCATCAGTTTGAAAAAGTCTTTTTTAAGATTATTTATGGCATTAATTCATTTTGTTGTATTAAAATCTATGTAAGGTTTCACCCATGGTTTTTGATCAAATTCCAAGACTCTATGAACCTGTTTTACCCTCAATCCCAGTTCCACTGTTTCCAGAATCCCAGTTTCCAATCCAGTTTAAGTAACCTATAGTGAACGACATAATTTTGCCTGTCGAACAGATTTGGAATCAAGAATGACACATTACTATAAGAGAGCTTCAATTTTTCAGGAGCCAAGGGAAAATCATTGTGTAAATCGTGTAAATGTGCCGGATATTCTAGATCAACTTCGAAGAAATAATTCTTTTTCCTGTCGTCTGGAATATTAAACACGTCAATATCATTTACCCATTTGAAATTACCAGTTGGAAGAGGTTGAGACATTGTCCAGCAATATAAATTGTTTGCATCAAAGTACATGATATAGTTTTGTGATTTGCTTCTCTCATATGGATCTACTAAAGGATTGTTGGCCTGTGCAAACCTCTTAGACACTAAAGATATTTCTCCTCGCAGAGTTCTTTCTATGAAAAAATACATATCACCTTTTACAAGTTCCAGCTCAATTTCTGTCATTTTTGATCAGGCTGTTATCTGCTGTTATGCCCCCACTGAGGATGCCGATGAGGATGAGAAGGATAGGTTTTATGAACAACTTCAGGATATTTTGAATTCTGTCAAGAAAGGAGATATTACCCTTGTTCTTGGTGACTTCAATGCCAAAGTTGGTACTGACTCTGCCCTTTGGGCCGGAGTAATAGGCCCTTTTGGTATTGGTAGCTGCAATGGCAATGGGCAACATCTCCTACAGGTAAGTAAACTCAATGGATTCAGAATAACTAACATTTATTACAAACACCATGACATACATAAGTACACATGGGTTTCACCCGATGGGCTGCATAAGAATATGATTGATTAGATATTAATTAACAGCAAATGGGCTAGTTCTATTAGGAATGCAAGGTCATATAGGGGAGCTGAAATTGGATATGACCAATAATTTGTTAAAAGTGTGTTGCAACTTAAGAAGTGTTGTGCTAGGGTTAAAAATTTTACCTTTAATTCTGAAGCTCTGAAAGACCCAGTTATAGCTAGAGCTTACCATGATAGGTTACTAAGTCATTATGACTGTTGTGGTTTGCTTACTACTGAAGTTGAGGAAGAATGGGATCATTTTAAACAGGCTTTTTTGGACACTAACAGTACTCTTTTAGGAAAAAAGGAGCAGAAGAGGCAAAATTATCTGAGTGATAAGGCACTTGAGCTTATTTCGGAAAGAAAGAACTGCAGGAATGCCCTTAATCAATACCCTACTAGTCCTAATAGAAAGCATTACAGAGACCTTAATAAACTTGTAAAGGATCAGTTAGCTGCTGATAAGAATCTTTGGCTTGATGGTTTGGCTGACAAAGCCGAGGAAGCAGTTAGACAGCACAACAGCAGAGAGCTGTACCAGATAGTTAATGTTTTGTGTGGTAGAAAACGGACAGGCATACAAGGATTGAAGGATAAACAAGGTAAGGTTATAGAAGGGGAGGATTCTGTCATGGCTAGGTGGGCTGAGCATTTCAGTGATGTTCTAAACAATGTAGTTAGTTCTACTCCCATTGTTTGCAATGATGATAGATGCATTGGTGGCTTTAATGTTGGCCCTATAACACAACCTGAAGTTATTTTGGATGTTTCTAAACTTAAACTACATAAATCCCCAGGGGTAGATGAAATTACTACAGAAATGCTTAGAGCTGGGAATGTTTCAGTTACCACTTGGATGACTGAAATTCTGAATATCTTTTATGATAAAGGCATGGTTCCTAAGGATTTTACCAGAGCTATTGTTATCCCTATTTTCAAAAAAGGTGATCGCAGTTCTTGTGATAACTATAGGGGTATTAGCCTACTCTCTGTTCCAGGTAAAGTTCTTTCCATGATTGTGCTTAATAGAATTAAGAATCTGGTTGACAGGCAATTGTGTGATGAGCAATGTGGATTCAGAAGTGGTAGGGGATGTGTGGATCAGATATTTTCACTTAGGCAGATTCTTGAGAAATGTTTAGAGTTTCAGAAACCTTTGGTTGCTAGCTTTGTTGATTTCAAAAAGGCTTTCGACTTTGTTGATCGTCATAATTTGTGGTTGATTGTGAGATCATATGGTATACCAGACAAGTTAGTTAACATTATGAAAGCTCTCTATAATAACACTGAGTCGTTGGGTTGGGTTGTTTTACCACTGAGCGGCACTTTTTTTGCACACCATGGGCTAAATGGCCAGGTTACATGGACCCCGAAGGCTCAGAGAAGGTTGGGAGAGGGGACCCACTGGAACAGCTGTTGGGAGACAGATGGTAGCCTCCCGTCAAGGCCATCCAGCGTGTTCTTTAACGTGCACAGGGTATGTCTCTCCCACACACGGGGCCACGGCTTAACGTCCCATCCGACGGACGGCGGCCTTTCCAAGCCCATCGGTGTCCCCTACTGACCGTGGGCAGGGCGGGGAATTTTGCGGAGGTAAATCTCGACGCTGACCCAGCTGGGACTCGAACCTGGGAAGTGCAGATTACGAGCCTGGCGCGCTACCGACTGAGCCACCCCCGCCTCAACACTTAGTCGTGTGTGAGAGTTGGTAAGGCTTGTAGCAATTGTTTAGCATTACTTCTGGTGTTCGACAAGGGTGCATTTTGTCTCCTTTTCTCTTTAGCTTGGTTATTGATTATGTTATGCGAAATTCACTTCAAGGGAAAGATTTTGGCCTTAAATGAGCTGGAGATACGAAAATTTCTGATTTAGATTATGCTGATGATTTAGCCCTTTTGGCAAATGATGTTGATGAGATGAACTCTTTCATTCAAGCTGTTGATGAGACTGGTAGTAGAGTAGGTTTGGTTATAAACAGAGAGAAAACTAAATTGATGAAAATTGGTCAGGCAGCTGTGATTCAGTTAATCTGAATGGTTGCAGTCTTGAGCAGGTGTCACACTTAAATTATCTTGGGAGTTATGTAACAGATAATGGTGATGTGTGGCATCAGATTAACAGACGAATAGGGATTGCTGCCGGGACTTTTAAGAATCTATGGAGAGTGTGGAGAAATAGGCGTATACACCTAAAGACTAAAATTAGACTGTATAATAGTTTGGTTCTTTCTAGGGTTAGTTATGGTAGTGAAACTTGGACACTTTGTAAACAAGATAACAGGAAACTAGATGCTTTTGATTCTAGATGCTTACGTAGTATCTTGGGTATTAAGTGGTTTAACTTTGTAACTAATGATGAGGTTAGGGAAAGGAGTCTGCAACCTCCTTTAAGCAGCATATTGTGCAGAGAGAGACTCCGTTGGTTTGGCCATGTTGCCCGTATGAATAATTATAGATTGGCGAATAGGGTTATGAACAGTGTGCCTAAAGGCCTCAGAAAGAATGGGAGACCTAGGATGTGGTGGGCAGACAATGTCAAACAGGACCTTGTTAGAATTGGTGTGCAGTGGCCAGATGCAGTAGATGTAGCTCAGAATAGACTTGCTTGGAGAACTAAATTGCACGGTCTGGTTGGACCTCCGTAGCCCATGGCTGCTTGATGTTGATGATGATGATGATGATGATGATGGTGGTGGTGGTGGTGGTGGTGGTGGTGGTGGTGGTGGTGGTGGTGGTGGTGGTGGTGGTGATGATGATGATGATGATGATGATGATGATGATGATGATGATGATGATGATGATGATGATGATGATGATGATGATGATGATGATGATGATTCATTATTAATATTTAGCATCAAACAAACAAAAAAACCCAAAAATAATTGGAATATTGTTACTTACAAGAGAGAAAATTTACAGCAATCTCAAGTTTTATCTTCAAATTACATAAACGAATTAACTGCACTGAAATAAAAACAGCAAAATCGTTTTGCCCAGGAGTATATTGGCAACAAGACTCAGGTGCAAAATATTTTTTTTAGGGCCTAAAGCTAACTATGAAGAGGAAAATTCGATAGAGGTATAATAGCTTTTATTTAATATTCAAATAAACTTATCTAGAGTAAATAAATATATTTTCTTTCTTTTGTTAAAGTTTGTAATTAGACACAAATAAAAAAATTTAAATAAATATAAGCCAAAAATTTTTTTTTAAACCTTCCAAATAATTTCAGTTGTAGAAATTAGGAGTGTGCGTGTTCTCTTATTGTGTGTGTGTATACTCTGAATAAATGTCTGTTTAGAACCCGCAGATGTTTTAGGAGGTGACGAAACAGACTACCAGTTTTGAAATGGCTAGGAAGGACAACTTAATATGTAAAATTCATAGCAAATATTTCCTGCCTTAAAATTAAGGGAGATGTGCTAAACGAAATTATGTTGAAAAAAAAAGATATGCCAACTTTTGTGGGACAATAAAATTAAGGGAACGTGTATTAGTTTTTCTATTATGGTTACTCCAGTAGCATAAAGTGATTAATTGATAAAAACTAATTTTAAAAAATTTGTTTTTCCATGACTTTACGTTAAAAATTCCCCTTCCTGCAAATCTATTACTAAAATTTGTGGAAGCATATGCCCCATCACCCCCATTAAACTGCCTTCCGCTATTCCCAGAAATGTTTAGAATTTTCAATTTAGCAGAATATAAAAAAAATATTTTAAATTTGAAAACGAAAATTTAAAACCACAACTACACGCTGCTTTGCAATGGATTTCAAGATCTAAGTGAGTTCATATCTTTTCTTTGATTTACCACCCCGTTTTCGCAGTTTTGCCTCCAGTAGTGATTAAGATTGAACCCAGACAGCTACAGCGGCTGGAATGTGCATTGTTCGTGAACTTTTATACGACTTCCCGAAAGACGGCTTTGGTTGGAGACCCCTTTGTCTGTCTCGTCCAATATCCAAATCCAATATCCTTGCTAATCATTTCAGAGAAAGAGAGCACTACTTCAAATTTATAGGACTTCCCCAATGGACTCCCCATTGGCACTCCCTGTCGGCAGAAATGAAATCTCAAGTATCCGGTTTCTAAACAACTTAGTATCTAAAGGGTTAAACTGTAGTAATGTAATTAAAAACTGATGAGTTTTTCTTAAAAGGAATGGTTCGCTTTTGAAAAAATTAAATACTCTGTTGAAAAAGCATTAAGGTGAAAAGGAAATCGTTAACGGAGCCACTACTGAAAAATGTCTTACCGGTATGTCGTACAGGCAAATAATTTCTTGCCGGTACTGCGTACGGCCTACTTTCACCACTGGTGATGGGTAATACTGGAGACAGAACTACGATTCCCATAGCATTCACCGCCATGATCACAGATAGCTGTGTCTGCTGACTGCTTAGTGAGGCAAGAATACCCATGATGCCTTACGAATTAGCTGCGAACAACGATGAAGGCATTGCTACTTAAAAATGCCTAACAAATGATTTAAATTAGGCAGAACTTTGCTGTTTTTTGTTTTTTATTTCAATGAGATTATTCCAGTGTAGTAATAAAGCAAAATAAATTTAATTAATTCCCACTTATTAAATTATATCGGATGAAAAGTGAAGACACTGGAAACTGCTTATCTTTCAAATCAAGGTTTTGTATGAAAATCTAAAAAAATTCGATATGCTCTTAATATGTGATAAAAACTGAACTAAAATGACAGTAAACTTAGCAGACTTTATTTTGAGCTCGTTTAAAACAGGAACAATGGTAAACATATTTCAAAATCTAATACATGATCAAATCTTTCAGTTTAAGCGAAAGCCCTCAAAATTTATAGATCTTAATAGTGCAAATCCGCGCCTCATTTAAAAAACATGAAAAGTCACATTTATTTTCTTCTTTCATTAAAAAATATTAATTTTTATTAAAAATTGAAAAAAGTAATCAAAGAGTGTAAACTTGAAATAATCGGAGATTGTAACTCAGCTGAGGCTCAGTCAAATCTCCCAATAAATGAAACAATTTAATTTCATGCTATAAAATAAACGCAAATATTATAAGCTTGTTATTCAGCTGAAGCATAAAGAAATTCAAGCCGCCCTCCCACTCATATACACAAATGGCATAATTGAAATTTGATGCTATGCAAAAACAAATATTGTAAACTTTTATATCAGCTAAGGCAGAACGAAATCCAAGGTCACACAAACACAAATGACATAATTGAAATTGCATGCAATATATATATAAAAAACAAAACAATTTACACTTTCTCTCATTTCAACTAAGGCAGAAGGAGAGGCAAGACCTCCCCCCCTCACACACACACACAAATGACATGATTGAAATTTAATGGAACAAAAACCATATATTGTAAACTTTTATATCTGCTGAGGCAGAAGAAAATTCAAGGTCACACACACAAGCACAAATGACATAATTGAAATTGCATGCTATACATATAAAAAACAATTTACACTTTCACTCACTTCAAAAGCACCCCCCCCCCTCCCTCTCCCACACTAAGATTGTTAGATATCACCTGAATCTTCTTAAATATATTTAAATAAAAAATTACGATACAGCATAAGGAGACCGTTTACTAAGAGAGTAGTAGTGGTACCGCTGTTATAAAAAAAATATCGGTTTGTAATACAGGTCATTAAAAATTGAGGCTAGAATTTCATAATGAAAGTCGTAAATTGTCAGCTGTCAAACAAGTGAGAAAAGAGCACCTGTATATACTAGAGACAGAACTCTTGTGGATGCGTCATTGGACGTCATAGAACAGTAAGGAGGTAATGTCATGGCTGAATAGTTGCGTAAAACACCAGAATTGTAGCTCAAGTGCATGGATAAGTTTAGATTCCTATATACACCAAACAGCCTAAACATTATGACCACCATCAGAGAGCCTAAACTTTATAGCCAACATTAAGACATGCTACAAGATTTCTAAAAGTGTCTTCTGGTATCTGGTATGAACACGTTACCGGCCGCAGATCCTTTAACTCTTGTAAGTTACGTGGTTGAGGAGATATATTGTTCCAACATACACCACAGATGCTTCATTGATTTGATGTTTAGGAAATTTAGAGGCCAGAGCAATACCTGGAAGTCTTCCTCATGTTCCGTGAGCCATTCTCAAACAATCTCGGCAGTCTACATGGCACAATTTCCTGCTGAAAGAAGGCACTATTAAAGGATAATACCGTTGCCATGGAAAGATATACCTATGTGCAATAATGTTTAGGTAGGTGGTAGATGTCATACTTTCCTGCACATGAATGACTAGACCCAGGGTTTCCCAGCAGAACATTACCCAAAGCATTAAACTTCTTCCACCGGCTTGTTTTCGGCCCACGGTGCATCCTGGTGACACTTCCCCAGGTACACGACACATACATACCCAGCAGTCAAAATGGTGCAACAGGAAATGATATTCATCAGAGCAGATGACCTTCTTCCAATCATTAAAGGTCACGTTTTGGTACTCGCGTACCCATTGTAGATGCTTTTGAAGTGAACTGAGGTTAGCATGGGCACTCGGAGTGGCCTGCGGCTCTGCAGCCCCATTTTCAGCAGGTTCGATGTACTCTGTGTTGTAACACATCACTCCCATCATCAGCATTCAAATTACTGGTGAGTTGCACCACAGTATCCCTTCTGTTGGCTTCTCTTACTTAACCAAAAACTAAATAAAGCTAAGGTAGAGAAAAATGCTAAAGTATGACATTTGCCATATAGATAGATATCATTAAACATGATGTTAAGCAGTTAAGAATTTTTTTTTTCAAAAACTGAAAGCAAAATGAAACTTACATCATTCAAAAGAACCACTGAAAAATGTACCCCATTGAAGTTCAATGTATGTTCGGTTACTCTGCACACATCTAATATTAATTTTTCTGTCAAACATTTTTTAGCACATGATTAATTTTTGTAAGATAGAACCTAGGGGGATCATTTTTAATAGCAACCATTTCTTGTTGAAATATTATATTGTCTTAGAATATTTTCTAAAAATATAAAAGCTCATATGCCAATTCATAAGAACAGACTATTAACATAACAAAACTGAGGTACGCAAAAGAAAAAAATAGTTTAACATGCGTTTACAGAGCCTCAATGAGAAATAAAAGTTTTCAGCATCATTTCTGTCTGAACACTCTGGACTGAAGGAACACCAGTACAATTTAATCATCTTTGAAAAGTATCAAGTAGTATCATAAAGGATTTGAGCTTAAAATACAAGCTGCACAACTTAATTGCACATAGGTTCTGCTAGAATCCTTCCATGTAATGCTTCATTCCCATAAGTGTAATCTGTAGTAATGCAAAAAATATAGTGAAATTATTTGGTTCCCAAAGATAAAACAAAGACATACTTAAGGATAATAACACATTATAAATTAATTTTTACTTATTATGGATTCCACAGCTGATATTAAACTGAGTTTTATTGCATACCAATGGATAAGACTAGGTCATATTCAAGAGTTTACTAAAGAAAATGTTACCACAGCTAAATAGGAAATAATAGTAAATACTCCCTCAAGTAGCTGCTCGCCACAGATGCTGATATGAGCCCATCAGTTTACACACAATAGATAGATCTGTGAGAGAGGCAAAATACTATTTATAAACACATTACATGCCACATATTATTTATATATATGATACAATTTTTTGTTCTTTCATTGCCATTTATAAAATGTAAAAGAAAGAATGATTAAATATTTTTGGAGAGTACATGCAAAGCATAACTGTGAGAGAGACATATATATATAAACACATTATACGCCACAAATTATATATATATAATGCACATTTTTGTTCTTTCATTACCATTATAAAATGCAAAAGAATGAATGATTGATTTTTTTTTTGGAAGTATATGCAAAATTAACTTTGATTGGAGCAAATAATATATTTAATAAGAATGGAAGGTACTGAAAGAATGAAACGTACGGAAAACGATTTCAAAATCAGCGTTTAGAGCAAATTATTTTATGAAACAGTTTTCAATCAAAAAGACTAAAACATGGTCAATAGTAAAGAAAGAAAAAGCACCAACTTACAGAAATATCTCCTTAACTTTACAGGCAACTGAAATATATCTATTAAATATTAAAACATTAGCTATGCAGAATATTTCTTTACCTAAACCACCATTTCTAATACAGCTTAAAAGAAAATTACCGATTACAAAGAAGTTAATATTACTGAACAATAATAATCTGCATCACTTTTAATACTTTATTAGATATATATTTTATATTAGATATATACTATATATTAGATATATACTTATATATTTATATTTAATACTTTATTAACTATATTAACAGCAGCAAAATATTAACCAAGTAGGTAATATACGCAAAACTATTCGAATGGCTAACAGATTTCCATTGTGTAATGTACAATATCTTCAGACCCAAAAGCACAATGGAGATTTTACTAAAGAAAACTTTGAAATGCACATTATCTTTATTGAAGATAAATTGCAATTTCTGGTTGTATTCTAGGTGTTTTAAGATAATTTCTATAACCTAAAAATTTCTTAATCTAAAGTCTCCATCTAAAAGCGCACTACACGTGCCGCCTAAAACTTAATCATAGCTCCTGCTGATCTTCATCAACACAGAGTCTTGGGGTCAAATGGGCAGCCAGATGCACATGTTATGAGGAAGCCAACTTTACCCTTCCAGAGTCTCGCATCTGTTCTAATTAATCTGTGGCCTTATCCAGGGCTGGAACCCAGGCCTCTTGGATCTGCAGTGAAGCACCCTAACCACTTGGACATGGGACGACACTCATAGACAATGATTGAAGAGCCAAAACATTGTGATCAGCACGTATTTATTCAAATCGAAGCAAATACATGTAAACAATCTCGTGTGTGAAGGTCATGAAAACTTAAAAATAACACCTGACACCTGATACTGAGCTCTGCTAATCAGTGCTATTTTTGTTCTTCAGATTGGAAAAGCAGCGGAAGTAGTAGCATAAATGACAGTTCTGGCACAGTAAAACGGGCTCGAGAATTCTATAAAAATCCATGGGAAAAGTTATGGGGGATGAGGGAAAAAGTATGTTTCTTGTGGTTTTTGTGAAAGCATGTGTGAAAATTAGAAAAAAAACTGGGTGTTTTTTAGCATGTGAAAAACTAATTTGAGTTTTTTTTTTAAAGATGAGGTTTAAACTAATTTGTGAATTAGTTTAAATGAATTAGGTTGAAATGAGGTGTGTATGTATGAAATAAAGAAAATGATGTGTTTTGTTAAAGTTGGCTGGATGGAGAAAGTCGATGGCTGTTGGATAGACTGGCTGGCTGGGTGGACAGACTTGGTGGCTGGTTGGACAGACTCACTGGATGGTTGGGTGGACATAGTCATTGGTTGTCTGTACAGATTTGCTGCTTGGCTGGACAGATTCGCTGGCTGGGTGTGTGTGTGGGTATGAGATAGAAGAAAAATGATGTGTTTTGTTAAGTTGACTGGATGGACAAACTCGCTGGGTGGTTGGATAGACTGACTGGCTGGCTGGACAGAGTCATTGGTTGTCTGGACAGACTCGCTGGCTGGCTGGAGAGATTTGCTGGTTGGTTGGTTGGCTGGACAGACACGCTGGCTGGCTGGACAGATTTATTGGGTGGCTGGATGGGCAGACTCACTGGTTGGCTGTGTAGACTTGTTGGCTGGCTGGACAGATTCGCTGGCTGAGTGGTAGCATAAATGACAGTTCTCGTACAATGTTAAAGTATAGGGAATCCCATGTTAACCTATGGGAGACTTTTTTAAAGATTAGGTTTAAACTAATTTCTTCTGGGTTTTTTGTGAGAGAATGTGTGAAAATTATAAAATAACAAGGGTTTTTTTTTATAGCATGTGAAAAAGTAAATTTAAGTTTTATTTTTAAAGATGAGGTTTAAAGTAATTTGTGAATTAGTTTAAATGAATTAGGTTGAAATGAGAGTGGTGTGTATATGAGAAAAAATTATGTGTTTTGTTCAGTTATCGTACGCCTCAATGGATTATTCGGTTGTAAAAGCCATGTAAATCGGTGTTAGTTGTGGGGGTTTTTTCTGAAAATATTTCTGTAAATCAGAAAAAACCGAGGTGTTTCATGTGAGAAAAAGTAATTTAAATTTTTTGGGGCAGACGAGATTTAAAGTAATTTGTTTAAATGATTTTCAGAAATATGAGGTGTGTGTGAAAGAGATAAAAAAATGATGTGGTTTGTTGAGTATCATACACTTCACTGGATTATTCGATTGTAAAAAGCCAGTTCGACAGGTTAATTCTTTGCAATTTACAAAAGTTGAAATAACTTTTGATCTAATTATGATCCAGAGCTCATTCTGGTGTTATCAATAATACTAAGCAGACACTATTTTATGAACTGATCAGAATCGGGGTCGGACCACTTACCTAGCTGAGAAAGTCGGTAGAACCCTCTTAAATTTATGATCTCATAACTTATCTTGTAATCAAGCTACAGATTTGAAACTAATATTATTGGATTTCATTCTGGGTGTAGTACACTTTGAACATGTGGGCATTGGTCTCCACCCTGTTACTTAAGGTCTTCTGGGTTCAAAACCTTTTGCCTACCACACATTGCTGATTCTCATTTAAGAATTCCAAACATTTTCGGTTTTTTCATCAATATCAGGTTCTAGTACTGGAACTCATTTCGTTAATTCAACTGAAAACGGTGTTGGACCTGTTTCCTAGCCTACAAACTGGGTCGAACCCTCTTAAATTTCCATCCTTATAACTCTGCTTCTAATTAAGCCACACATCTCAAACTAATGTCTTTAAATTACATTCGGGAGGCACTATATGCTTAGCGCATTGGAAACGGTCTCGACCTCTTAATTTTTGTTTTCTGGGTTCGACACTTTAAGATTTTGTCGAATTATAACGTCCATTCTAATTGTGCTAGGATCTTGGTTTAAATTGTAATAGATGGGGTTTATCAAGTTCTATAATCTGACGAAAGAATAATCGGTCTGAAACCGTTTTCAAGCCGACAAAGGGGGGTCGAACCCCTCTTAACTTTGCGGCTTCATAATTCTGCTTCTAATAGAGAACTCAAACTAATATTATTGTGTTCCATTCAGCAAATACTATACATTAAATGTGTTGGAAGATGTCTCGACCCATTATTTTAAGTTTTGCAGGTTCGATACTTTTAGATTTTGTGTTACAATAACTTTTGTTCTAATCGAGCTAGAAGCTTGGTTTTAACATTGATAGTTATGATTTATCAAGTTCTCTAATCTGACAAAAAATAATTAGTGTTGACCGAATAAAATATATACATATATTTGACTTTAGCTAGATAAACGTCACGGATATTTAATCCTTTGTCGTTTGTACAAAGTTGTCCTAAACAGTTTATTACTTTAATTTTATTACAAAGGGTTTCAGACCATAGGATTTCACAGAAATTGAGTCGAGGCCACTTAAATTTGAATCCCTATGGTTCCTCTTCCAATTGAAAGAGATAATAAACACTGATTATTAGCATTGCTAAAGAATTACAAATTGGTACAATTTTCAAGATGTTTTATTAACACTTAATTTTTTTTTGTTTTGGTTTTCAGTTCAAAGTTTTGTAAATGGTATTGCCTGCTTTAGCATACACATCTGAGATTCTATAATTTCCAAAAGCATAAGTTTGAATTCCATTGATATTTCGTTTTGTGTATTCTTCGGATAAAGCAATTTTTTTTAATTTGGTATACGTGTATATCACGTTGTTCCGATTGAAATTCCGTTTGTTGCGTGTATACGATTTTTCCATCAAATAGACATTCGCGATAATCTTCGTGACTAAATTCATTTGTAACTCCATTAGCTGCTTTTTTGGGAATTGGAGAATCTATAGAATGCAATTTTGGACGTAACGCAACAACCTCTTTGATTGGAAGACCTTTTAATTCGTCTTTAAATTTTCCTGGAACCATTTTATTTGATTCACTGTATAATGCATGGTTTGTGGGGTAATTTGAGAAATCAAAGTAGTCTGAGTTAAATTTCTTGTATATGTCATCGGTCTGGATATCGACACAGAAGGAATCAGTATCGGTAAATAACAATTCAGCATTAAATTTTGGTTTCAGAAAATTGTAGAAGAAATTATACATGTGTAATTTACTCAACTCCAAAATCGTTACACCAATGTAATATGGTTTATCTAATATAATATTTTTCTTTTTCATATGTAGAATTGCGAAATTTTCTGCAAGTTTAACACAAGAAACGTACCTAGGATTTGGAATTAATTTTTTAAGCTTTTCTTCAGTATTCACAATGTGGCATTTTATTCTCTTTCTCTTATTTTCTAAACGTTTACCATATATAGCATTGTTCATCAGTTTGAAAAAGTCTTTTTTAAGATTATTTATGGCATTAATTCATTTTGTTGTATTAAAATCTATGTAAGGTTTCACCCATGGTTTTTGATCAAATTCCAAGACTCTATGAACCTGTTTTACCCTCAATCCCAGTTCCACTGTTTCCAGAATCCCAGTTTCCAATCCAGTTTAAGTAACCTATAGTGAACGACATAATTTTGCCTGTCGAACAGATTTGGAATCAAGAATGACACATTACTATAAGAGAGCTTCAATTTTTCAGGAGCCAAGGGAAAATCATTGTGTAAATCGTGTAAATGTGCCGGATATTCTAGATCAACTTCGAAGAAATAATTCTTTTTCCTGTCGTCTGGAATATTAAACACGTCAATATCATTTACCCATTTGAAATTACCAGTTGGAAGAGGTTGAGACATTGTCCAGCAATATAAATTGTTTGCATCAAAGTACATGATATAGTTTTGTGATTTGCTTCTCTCATATGGATCTACTAAAGGATTGTTGGCCTGTGCAAACCTCTTAGACACTAAAGATATTTCTCCTCGCAGAGTTCTTTCTATGAAAAAATACATATCACCTTTTACAAGTTCCAGCTCAATTTCTGTCATTTTTGATCAGGCTGTTATCTGCTGTTATGCCCCCACTGAGGATGCCGATGAGGATGAGAAGGATAGGTTTTATGAACAACTTCAGGATATTTTGAATTCTGTCAAGAAAGGAGATATTACCCTTGTTCTTGGTGACTTCAATGCCAAAGTTGGTACTGACTCTGCCCTTTGGGCCGGAGTAATAGGCCCTTTTGGTATTGGTAGCTGCAATGGCAATGGGCAACATCTCCTACAGGTAAGTAAACTCAATGGATTCAGAATAACTAACATTTATTACAAACACCATGACATACATAAGTACACATGGGTTTCACCCGATGGGCTGCATAAGAATATGATTGATTAGATATTAATTAACAGCAAATGGGCTAGTTCTATTAGGAATGCAAGGTCATATAGGGGAGCTGAAATTGGATATGACCAATAATTTGTTAAAAGTGTGTTGCAACTTAAGAAGTGTTGTGCTAGGGTTAAAAATTTTACCTTTAATTCTGAAGCTCTGAAAGACCCAGTTATAGCTAGAGCTTACCATGATAGGTTACTTAGTCATTATGACTGTTGTGGTTGTAGTCACAAAAACTGAGCACTCTGCTGCAAGTACTCATATGGAAAACTTCCTTTGCTTTTCAAAACTTCTTTCTGTGAGTCATTCAGATTATGTTGTCTACAGTATTGACTTAGGATGCAGAAATTTTCCACATTTTTCGACAATGAATCCAGTGAAGAGCTGAGGAACATGAATGAATCAATAAATTTAATTTGACCGAATTTAATGCATATATATTTTTCTGTAGTTTGTGGAATACAAGAAATTTTCTTTTTATCTTTAAATTTCCACAAATCTTTTACTATAAAGTGGCCATCAAATCCTTTGAGATTATGAAACAACAGTGGTATTTCAAATGAGAATTTGCATTGAAGATTACATTTGTTGTGAACAGCACCTCTGTATTTTCCAGTTAAGTGATCGTGGTTCCACAGATATTACAATATTTTGCTCCAGTAAAACTTTGCCAATCAAAATCAGTCATCTTAACATTTATTTTCTTCCAATCATTGATCAAATTTTCGACTTCGATCATTTCATTCAACAATTGTTCTGTTACATTTTTTCCTCTGTACATTCTGGGTTTTGATCAGTCAACTACAACATATGCAAACTACAATATATGCAAATCCTGACGGTACTAAATACTTAGTTCGCACCCTACATGGATCATTCTCAATTCTTCTACAATTCGAAAAGCATTCGAAGTTTGCATAAATCACATATGGGGGTTCAAACCGTTTTTAATTGTATGGAATTTCGTACTATTCGCTTCGGGAAACTTGATTGTAAAGTATTTGATTTGCAATTATCTATGTGATTCTTTAATAAATTGTCGCGAGTGAAATTATGAAGATAGTATGGGCAGCGATAGGATTTACCATTATGTCTTGAAAGGTATGCTGTAAGCCAACTAATATTTTTAATCCAACAATAGTGAGAATTACTGCCGTCTTTTAAAAGTAAAAGTTGTATGGGTTCTTTAACAGGATTCTGTGAAATATGTAACGTATGTAAACCATCTTTCTTGGAATTGAAAACATTTATAGAAATATTATTTAAAACCTCGAACTTCGGGATTTGATCGAGGGTTACTGGATAACTCAATGAAGATGTGTCTAAGGCGTTTTCAAATATTTTATATTTTTCCACACGTTGTGGATGGTCTTTAGCAGGATGTAGAGCTAATAATATTGACCGCAAGAAACATTTGTTGTCGTAGTTTTTAACATTCACTATTCCTTTTGTATATTTTAAATGCTCTGGTAAATTTACGAAAGCAGATGCACCAACTGCATTATACTGAGACATTTGAATTTCCATAGAAATTATTTTGTCAAACACCCATCCACTTCCCTTTTGTACATAAAATTTTCAAAGTCGTTGTCAATTTTCTCATAAGCATTTTACAGTAATTGATTGAGACAGGTAGGCAAACTGATTATTTCGTTACATGTCGAAAAATGTGCACATATTTCTTTCTGTCCTTCAGGATCCATTTGCTTTTTAAATTTTATTTGTAATATGAATCTAACTTTTAGAGGCTGACTGAGTTTCTTGCGAATTATTTGTTTCCATTTATTGTTATTTTTCTCCAGAAAACTATTTATGTCTTCTCTGACATTTATGTTATCAATTTTATGTGTGCGAAACGTTTTCCGAAAAGCACTGCTTTTATTTATATGTTATTGATTCAGATGATGATTGTAATTGTCTTTTCTGTTAAAGCTGGAATTGCAAAATTCGCATTTTTCAAATGTGCGAGATGTGCATGCAGTTTTCATCTGACGGTTCATATTCGATTTGCGAATAAATACCCCACATTTGGTACATTGAATAGTTGCGCTCATCTTTGAATTAGCAATTATACCCTCTTTATCATATACAGTAGCTAAAAATCATGGTCGAAAAATCATGGTCCGATAATGCAAAACATCGAATATTTTGCATAATCGGAAGTTGAAATAGACATGACTGTAGTGTGTGTCCAAGAATAAATTTCTAAACAATACCGATGTTATTGAACATAATCTTATGTTCCTTTTTGTCAATAATATCATTTTTAGCAAAATATCCAAAATTTCGACAATTTTATTTACTACTTCTGTACTGGTGTTTCCAGCTCGTTTACTGGCAACCAAGATTGATAATTTTTCGCATATGTCGTCAAAACTCTTGTATAGTCCAGAACCAAACTGTTGACTTTCTATTACAGTGAGCATCATTTTAATCGACTTTAAATATTTTATAAGTGCCTTAATGTGATTATCGATAATTCGATATTTCTCAGTAGTTCTACTATAGCGTTTGGTTTCTGTAGCCCCCAGTTTTTGAAGATGCCCGATTGTTTGGTAAATCATTTCTTTCAGCTCAGGAATGGGGTTTCTCGCCTGTAAGATATCATACGGAAGTTTTAGTTTATATTGGTTTAATATTTCATCTTGCAAGTTGGAATCTGGATTATAAACGAACGTTTTTTCTGACATCACAGTGGGCTCTTCTGGCTCCAAAGTTTCACTACATCCTGTATGTTTTTCATGGTTTCTCCACGCACAATTTCCAGACCTTTTAACCGTTCGACCACTGGCTTGTGAAATTCTTGGAGAGTTTCCTTAACTCGTTCCTCTCCCAAAATAATGTCGTAAAATGTACTCCTGAACGGGATAAAACACTCATTTAATAACTTTAGGGTCAGCTACCACTGTGCTAAACAGCCATGGCTGTTAGATATTTGGAAACACTGGTTAAATCGCAATATATATATATACCAATAGCAAGACAAACCATAGCTGCAGTGGACTAAAATGATTACACTGCGCATGCGCAGATCGCCCCTGACAGTTGTTTTTGTGCCTACACATCAATTTGCCACGTTCAGCTTCGGTAAAATTCCGCAGAACGGCGCCACTTACGCTTGTGTAAAGCTAGCCTGCTTCTCCTTAGACCTTCTTTGTCTAGGCGGCCTGCGAGCCATTAAGCCTAATCACCGAATTGTGGGATAACCAGCACTTTATGGTCCTGGTCCCGCCAGTCGCTGCTTACAGCGCCCAAAATTGAATTTTGCGATTGGACCAGATGATAAAAGGGCTGAGGTCCCTTTTACAAAGTGGTCCAGGAAAGGATGAAGGATTGTTAAACGCTGTTACCATCGCGTGCTGACTGCCACAGCATTTTATTACCGTTAAGTACTGGAACATAGGTCATGGAATTGACAGGAACCAATAACAGCTTTACCGTACCCACAATGCATATTAGACTTGAATGTTCTTAAACGTAAAAACAAAACTTCAGTAATTTATTTATATTTGAGTAGAATCTAAAATTCTAAATATTACTATTAAAAATTCTCGTCTTAACTGTACTGTGCAAAAGTTGTTATACTGAGAAAAATACTTTTGAAACTGTTCGTTGCAATCGTGAGTTTCGTTTCGTTTTTAACGAAAAAATTTTACGTTAAAAGTACAACGGACGCTATCATGCCTTGCCACTTTATGTTTTAGCCACGGCGAGGAGAGATTAATTTCTTACGGCGACACAGTATTCAGCAAGTTGTACTTGAAATTGTATTAAATGTCACGTGAGGTTAAATAGGAGCAAATATAAACTATATAATTCTCTCCTTTTCATAACGTTAAATATAGTAACACTGAAATTTACAGCTGCCCTGAAACTTCTATAAACGATCAATTATGCTAAATAAATCAAACAAATTGAAGGTTTATTCATTTTATACTTATCAAATTAAAATGGATGTACAAATGGGATTGTGACCCCAATTAAACAATTTTTTTTATTATGTAAGCTAATTTTTAATATTTAAATTTCTGGAGGAAACTAACGAAACATTTTAGCAGCTTATAGAGTATCATGTTTTTTTATGCCCATAATATTTCGCGATATCATTTTTGATGTAGAACTGCTTTTTTCCTATACTTGTGGCGGAGTAATTTGGCGTAAAACGGTACTATATCAATATCTTTTCACTGCGCATGTACGAAGTTATCATGCGACTGTAGTTCTCCTTTCGGTAGGGGACCATTATTTGGACCACTTTTTAATGGCTAGGCTGTTGACGATTGCCACACTATTACTTATAGGCACTATACCCCGGGTAGAGAATGGATGTATTTGTCGTTTCTCTGCTGAGGTCCTGCCGTCCTTATAGACCTTCTACTGTGGCATATAAACTGACAGGCTCCTGTCAGACCTCTGTGGCAAGCAGCTGCTTGAGGGGGTAATTATTTCATTTTTATTTAGTGGTTTAAATTAAAAAGTTTATACAAATAAAAAATTTTTCAAAAGTAAAAATTTTAAAAGATATCAATAAAACTAAGCTTATTTTCTCCGTTTCCCCGTGAATAAAATTTTACATATAGTACAAGCCCCAAAGTTTTATCTTCCTATTTTTCTCATATTTTGTTGGAAATAATCGTGGGTTTGTTGCCAGAAGTTTTATCGTTAGATCTGCCCACAAAGTGAAAGAAGAACAGTGGAAAGAAGGGATATTTATAATAGTCCTTTGTTTTTTTTAGTTTTTTTTTTTGTCTCAATATCAAGTATAATAAAAAATAAATAAATACCCCCTCAAGCAGCTGTTTGCCACAGAGGTAATAAATTAAAATAGTAAATTTATTAGTTCAACGTTAGAAATTTATTTATTAAATCAAGCAAAAGAATTATTTAAAAAAATTCTGTTGATAGAATAAACCTGAGTTTAGTAAATTTCTTGCGAATTATTGCCTTAGCAATAGCTATAAACAGTACTGAATAGAAATATAACCACTTTAATATTTATAACGAATATCTCGGAAAGTTTTTAGTTTTTACAAATGATATGATAATTATCGTAGCTGACATTGCAAAAGAAGTAAGAAATGTTTTAAGTAGAAGTTCCAATATAGAGAAATATACAGCAGCACGACCAGCACGACGACCTAGCAATTAACGGTAACGTAAAAAATGACGTCATGGAATGACGTAATTCGTGCGGATTTTCCCGAAGTATTACCGCAGAGTTTTCTCTAGCTGACTGACTATCGAGTCTGTCAGGTTGGCCTCGACGCAACAGAGGTAAGCAAATAGTTAACGCGCTTTATATTTTAACAAATTACGTTTCTTCCTTCCCTAATATCCATTGCTCTCTAGGGTTATATTTTAAGATATTAAGAATGATGTAAAGGTAAGTTTTGCGAAGTTTCCATTCAGTGTACGATGTTGCTTAGGCCTAATTTTGTAATCATGGTAAACCAACGTAATATTTCATTCGTAACTGAAGTATATCGAAACAACTTTGAGTTGCTCTTTTTTCTTCCAGTCGGATTTAGGAGCTCTTTAACTTGTTTTGCGAATGTTAGGTAGCTGTCAGTTTTGAAGGTCATTGTGGTGTACTTGTATTTCGTAGGATTGCGACTAGAAATGACTAATCCTTAAGTAAATTCATTTTGCCCTTGATGGTAACTGTTGACACAGTCGACAATCTACATTTCATTACTGTAAATTGCTATGTTTTCGGAAACTGCTTTAGATTTATGAACAAAACACCTCATTTCCATTGCCCTTTCCCACCGCTAGATTGCAAAATCATTTTGCTTTACATTTTAAGAGTGAGGTAGAAAGGGTATTTTATACTGCATGTTTACTAATAGAAACCCCATAACTTCATACAGTTTATAAAGTTCCCATATATCTTAACTCCATGCCTTTTTCACCAAATTTGAAATTTCATCGACCTTCTGAAATTTAATATAGAAATGACTGAAAGTTCAGTTGACATAAAGAATAAGCTTGATTAAATTTTTTACTGTCAGTCAGTACGTTTAAGTAAAAGCAAATTTTTATTCAATGAAATCAGTATTACTGTATTTACTTTCATGTAGTGGTCATACCTAGATTTAGAATTGAAAGGTTAGGATGAAACTTGCACAGTGGAAAAAAACTATTTACAGAGCAACCATATCAGAAATTTGAGAAGAGTAATGGTCTTTTGCCAGATTTGTTGTTGGGTTGTTTTACCTCTATGTTGTACTTTTTTTTTACAGATAATAGGCTAAATGCATGTCTCACAAGGGCTCAGAGAAGGTTGGGAAATGGAACTGCTGGACAGCAGTTGGGAGGCTTCAATCTTTCTCGTATCAAGGCCAACAATGCATTTAAATCTCCTGAGTGCCCATAGGAACTAAGAGATTTTGGGGCATTAGTGTTTGTAAGTTAAATAAGAAAATAAAAATTCAATATAATTTTTTTGGGGGAGGGGGGTGGCTAGTGTATTCTTAAACATACACAAGGCTGTTTGTTCATGCCCCATCAGATGGACAATGGCCTCTCCAAGCTCATCAATTGTTCCCTTTGTTGCTGAAGCAGGGGGGGGAAGGGGGATGTTAGTTAAGATCAGCTGGGAAACATTTGTGAACTACAAATTATAATTCTGGCATGATGCTGCTAACTGAGGCACCCTTGCTTCATTTTATTTTTATACAATTGGGTAATAATATTCAAGATATATTGCATAACATTGAAATAATGGCAATGTATTCAGGCAATTTTTAAGATTGCCTAGAACACTTTCTGAGCTTTATTCCTAAGTTAGAGTAATTGTACGTACTTGGTAAAATCAGTAAAGCAGCTATCATTAGTGATTTGTTTTCTAGTAATCAATAAATTGCACATCAGCAAAACTTTTTTCCACAAAACTATTGTTGTAAATGGTTTGAAATGCAGTTTTCATTCAGCATATTTTAACAAGATAAAGATGGATATATTTCCACATGATTCCATTCCTAAAAGAAATGCCTTTTCAGTCATTTTATTGTGCACCAATTTTTTCACATTGGTAGTGCTTTTACATAAATGTTTCAGACATATTAGTTTTTGTCATTATTTCAGTAGTACTATTCCAGTTTCAAGTTCACTTTCATTTGTACCTTCAGACTAAAAAGGGTCAAAAAATTTCTTAAATTTAATAAAATTTTTGCAAATCACTGTAACCAAAAAAAGTTCAGCAATAAAGATATTTTTGTTTATTCGCTTTGTAATTGGCGACTTCTTATTTAGGTATATATTGGCAGTGTTTAAATCTTTGGTGAAATGTAATGGGCAGTTTTCCTTTTTTCATATTTATTGACCATGTATTATTATTTCATATTTATATTTCAATTAATATTTCATATTAATTGACCCTGTATTATAAATTGTGTTTCAACACTCACATAAAAGCCACATTCAGACTTACTAACTTTGAAAATAAACTCTTTTTACAAGAAAATGTCACTGGGGATTAATTTAAGATCTGTCAAAAATCTCTTAATCTCGTGAAGTGATGAGCTGAAAAAAAAATTGGTTTTGCCATGAGTGGGATTCGAACCCATGTCTCAGGAAACGTGCCTGTTATGCTAGACCACTACGCCATCAATGGCTAACCTTTTCTTAGTGATCTTATAACACACTAGTGCTACAGGACTTATCCTGTGATTCTTTACTACTGAATCTCTTTAATCTGTTTTGCTTTTAATTAAGTATTCTAATAAATTTCCAATCTTTACAAGTTCGTAACTGATAACATTATCAATTCCAAAGCCCAAGCAATGGCATAGTTCTAGGCACCCTACCTGATCTAGTGTTTATCATACCTGACTACTAAGACCTTGTATAAATGTTTGTATGCTGTGTGAGAAACCAGGACAAACTTAATATAGCTTCTAGGTTATCTCTTTCTGTTGTGATAGAAGTACAATAACCTACTTTTTAATAAAAATTTAAAATATTTAAACTTTCATCAAATATTTTTATTTTGTTACAAATTACTGAACAACTTGTGACATAGACTGACTCATTTCATAGTGCCCCAGGCTCATAATATACAGTTTCCATGTTTGAGTACCAACTACACTAAATGTTGAGATTTGTTTGTCTTTATTAACCTCTATCCTGCCAATGGTGAGAAAGTTGACACTAATAGGTCTGGAAAAGCCGTTATTTGTTCACCACTTATTTGTCAGATTAGCTCTGGTCCTGTGAAAAAGAGAGCTATACCTTGTGCATGTTAAAGAAACACTGGATGGTATTGATGGGAGGCTACCATCTGTCCCCTAACAGCTGTTCAGTGGATTTCCTTCTTTCAGCATTCATTGAGCCTTTGGAGTAAACATAGATGATAATCACAGCATTACCTGATGCTCTTTTGGTGTTGATAAATCAATAAATATTTAGAAAAAATTTTCGCCAACATACGGGATACGAACCCACATCTCTCCAGAAACATGCCAGAGTATTCTTCCAGTTGAACTACTAAATATTTATTATGAACGCCAAAAGAGCATCAGGTAGTGCTGTGATTATCATCTATGTTTAAATCATTAATAACGCTAATAGCGTGATGATATTTATTTCCATCTCGCTCTGTGCAATATTAAGGTAATAATTGCCACCAGAGATCATAGATGGCGCCAATAGTTGGCCCGAAAATCTCCATGATAGTTTAGTCTTCAAATTAGCGGAAAAAAGACGATCTGGCATTAGTTTTAGTCTTCAAATTAGCGGAAAAAAAGACCAGCTGGCATTAGTTCAACTGGAAGAATACTCTGGCATTTTCTGGAGAGATGTGGGTTCGTATCCCATATGCCTTTGGCGTTCTTGTGACCTAGAATTTAACCCATTGTGTGCAAGAAAAGTCCACCAATAGGCAAACCAAACCTTGAAGGACTTGGAGACTAGATCTGGCAATGGAAATAAAAATTTTTAAAAAAAAAGAGAAAAATGCTTATAATGCATATCAATAGAAAGGCTATTTGTTTCTGAATAAGAGAAAATATTTTTTTTCCTCCCATGGCCGAGTGGTTAGCACGCTTGGCTACTGACCTAAGGGGCCTGGGTTTAAGCCCCGGGTAAGGCATGGATGTATGTGTCGTTTTTCTGCTGAGGTCCTGCCATCCTCTCAGATCTTCTACTTTGGCATATAAACTGACAGGCTCCTGTCAGACCTCTGTGGCAAGTAGCTGCTTGAGGGGGTATTTATTTATTTATTTAAAATAAAAAATGGCTTTTCCATGGTACAGTGGCTAGCACACTTGACTACTGATCTAAGGGACTGGGTTTGAGCCCCGGGTAAGGCATGGATGTTTATGTTGTCTTTCTGCTGAGGTCCTGCCATCCTCAGACCTACTATGGTGTACAAACTGATGGGCTCCTCTCAGACCTCTGTGTCAAGCAGATGCTTGAGGGGGTATTTATTAATGAAAAATAATTACTCTTTGAATTTTTTCCACAGTACTGTATGTACTTTGAGAAAAGTCTGAGCTTTTCACAGCTGTAACCAGTCAAATAAACAAGTCAACTTTTAGAATTTAAAAAAAGTCTTTTTATATACCAAATTAAAGAACATCTAATTTGGATTTAGAGACAAAAATTATAAAATTTTTCCTGTCTTTTAAGATTTTTTTTAAATAGAAAATGTAAGATTTCACTGTATTTTTTATTTTGCTTTTCAAAGTCCATAAAAAAATTTAACGTAGATTAATTTTGCCATATTTTTTGAAGTATTTCATTACCTTAATATATATATTTTTTTTCTCATTATTAAAATCTTTCATTTAATTTTAATAAAATTATTTGGTCATTTATGCAAAACATGCGATTAATAGATTCTGAAAAAAATTCATCGCCGCCACGGCGGGAATCGAACCCGCATCTCTCCAGATTCATGCCAGAGCGCGCTAACCATTGCACCACGCGTCGGACAACGAATATTTTCAGAATATGACCTTTTAAGTTTTTCTTCTTGAGACGTGACTGAGACAGCGCCATCTATACTCAAGGAGATGCAACGTTTACAGTCGTTGCAGTATAGATGGCGCTGTCTCAGTCACGTCTCAAGAAGAAAAACTTAAAAGGTCATATTCTGAAAATATTCGTTGTCCGACGCGTGGTGCAATGGTTAGCGCGCTCTGGCATGAATCTGGAGAGATGCGGGTTCGATTCCCGCCATGGCGGCGCTGAATTTTTTTCAGAATCTATTAATTATTGTTTCTTAACAGGGAATACTGTGCATTCACTTTGGATTTCAAAACGTGATTTTTGCCCCAATCAACAAAATTTAAGACTAAGGTAGCAGTGTTAAAAAAAATTTATTTTGCTTCAAAGCAAGATCATTTAAATAAAAACTGAAAAATAGATAACTAAAAAGGGATATAAAGTGCTCAGATGAAATTAAATAAAAATATTTATTTCAAAGCAAATAAATATTTTTATCTCCTGAAATTTGAGATCAAACCCTTTTAGATCAATTTGCATTATTATACTGACTACTGCAGAAAATTTTAACTCTACAAAAATGGCAAAATCTTTACTTTTAACTGGCATTCAGAATGTATTTTTTAAATTACTTAAATTTTAAAAATATAAAAAGTCATCATTTAAAAATTAAATTTTTTGTAATGTCCTAATCAGATGTCTTCTAAAGTAGCTCCAATAATTATTCATTCTAATTGCAGTATATATTTAAGAACCAAGATAAATAATTCTATAAGTAGTTAAAATTGATATCCTCATTCACAATCTGAGAAAAGCCAGAATTAATCTGACTCTCAGTCAATAAATATTGTAGTTTAGAAAGAAACTTACAATTTTCCTGTTCAACTTGATAATATCCATAGGTGATAAAGTATTTTTCATCAGCAAAAGAAAATGCAAAAACACTTAAGATATTTTAGAAAAATACTGATCTGTACAGCCTAATATGTACACTTAAGTTTGAAATCAAAACCAGATGTTTATCAATAAATATCATGCTCCTAGATGTTGCCATCACATGATCAAAGAAATATAATTTTTTTCTCTTCATATTCCATTCGTAAAAGATATCTGATAATAGATAAAAATAAAAAATTTGAAATACTGAAATAGTTTTTGATGCAAAAATGTTTATGGCTGTATTTCTCTACAAATTACTGAAAACCTCCAATCAAAAAAACGTTCCCGTGGCATCTGACTTAATTTTATTGAGAACACAAATGGTTGGATGTTTACAAAATAATTAAATTAACTTGTCAGACCTCTCACTAGTTGTGTGTGTGGGGAGGGGAATTTTTTTTTAAATATAGAAAGTAGCTATGGTAAAGGTGGCATCTGGGTATCTAATTGCAGTTTGAGCAAAAGAAAGGGCTTTTTATTTTCTGAGGCATAAATTTGATGAATAAATTGAAAAAATTAACATTTTTTAGGAGTTCTGAAAGGCCTATTTTACACACACACACACATATATATAAATAAAAGTTAGTTCAAACCTTAATATTTTTTTATGGTACTAAAGACTGTTTATTGTTCATGGCCATATATGCAAGCTTTGTGAACCTGATTTTATAGGTCATGGCAGTGTAAGGGTTATGCAGTCATATCGTAGAAGATAATTACTGGTATGTCTGCTAAAGAAGCAAACCTACATTTTGTCATGTTTTCCATCCTCCCTCCCTGAAAATTAAAATTATTTTTTAAATATCTGACCTTTAGTTGTCCATCTGATCTATTGCAAACCCAGAATATCCAAGTTATAATGCTGGAATTCTTGTGTGAAGACATTGCGAGAATAATCTCTAAGCAGCAGCTGTTCTATATACCTGCAGAGAGCTACTAAATGATTAGTAGGGTTTTTAAAGCAACTAGGTTTATTGAGGGAGAGATAAGGCTAAAACAGTATCAAACAGCCTCCTAATCACAGACATCAAGCAAAGACATTAACAAAGACCTGTTCCGCTACTGCTAAAGGGTGAAGCCACCAATGCTGGTAGGAACTTCAGGCACAACCTTTTCAAGAACCAGAATCTAGAAACTGACCTGACTGACACATGTTACTCCAGTGTAGAATTGGTGATGCCTAACTAGCTAAGTGATGGTTCAGGTACCTGCAATGGCCTTTGCTCAGAATTATCCACCAGCTGATATAAGTTATCATGTGCCCCTATTCACTTAGGGCTGGCAACCAACAGGCAAACAGAAAACACACTGGCAGATTTTCCCTAAACAGTGGCCCACCAGAGCAGCAAGTCCAAGATCCAATAATCAAGCTCAAAGCCAGTCCAGTGTAGTGGGTATAAATGATCAGCACCAGGACCCTGTAAAGTTGACCACTCCTCAGCAGGGCAGAAAAAAAGAAAAGGGGCCACAGATGACCAGATCATTAGGCCACATTGATCTGGCATTCCTCCCCTTCCATTCTGAGACATGAGAATATCTCTCTTGAAAGGTACTACTGGCCTGCACCATTAAAAGGCTGGGATCGACATTAGTTGCTAGGTCAGTCAGTTCTGTGCATCATCACTGGGGATTGCATACACTGGGTTAAATAGCTAGATCACAAGGAACCTGGGGGCTCAAAGAAGGTTGGAGGGACCCAATGGACAGCTGTTAGGAGACTCCCATCAAATCCAATGTGTTCTTTAACAGGCACACATTATGGCTCTCCTGCAATGGTGCCACAGCTTTACATCCTATCTGATGGGCTGTGACCTTTCTAAGACCATCGATGTCCCTTAGTAACAGTAGGCATGGCAGGGAGTTTTGTAGAGATAAATCTCACTGCTGGGATACTACAGATTATGAGCCTGGCATGCTACCAGCTGAGCCACCCCTAATAAACAATGGAATATCCTGCAAATATAGGAGAAATTTGTATATGTCCAATTTTTGAAAGAGGCTTCCTGTGGCCTTTTTATAATTGTCTTCAGATTTGGAGCTGGGCTGTAAACAACATGGATTTTTTTTTTGTGCTCAGTGTAATTTGTGTACTGATTTGATAAGATATGGATCTGGCAAAGGCATCCTGATTGGTGTCTGTGATTGGGAGGAGAGCCAAATCTGTTGTTGTTTCTATACTTATTGAATAATTTTTCTATTGTTTTTGGGTGGAAGCCATGGGACCCAGCAAAGGATTGAATGTTCTGAATTTCTTTTTTAAGCAAAAACTCGTTTGATATGGTAAAGGCCCTATTGATAGAGAACAGAAGGCTGCAATTTTGTACACCAATTGTGTGCATGTCCAAGCATATGATGGAGGTTAAGTAAGTAGGATCTTTGTGTATTAACATTGTCAAGGCTTCTGCATAATCTTTTTCAATAGAAACATCTACTTAGGGGATGGTATTGCTGATTTCCTCCTCCTTCATGAAATGTTATGTAGGACAGATATTGTTGGATGTATTAATGAGCCAGTTTAATTGCTCATTGTTGCCATTCCAAATCAGAACTATATCTTCAACATAGTGACACCAGAAGATGGGCAAAATTTCTGCAGAGATGAAAAATTTTGTTTTGAGATCTTGAAGGATAATCTTGAACAGGATGCAGGAAAAAAGTGAGATTACGGGGACTCTTAGCCCTGTCTGTAGATTTTGCTGACAAAGTGGAAATAATTTTCGGTGACTAGTATTAGTGCTCCATGAAAGGGTATTTATTTCAGGAAGGGAAATTTTTTGCACTTCAATGAATTTTTTTTCTGTCTGAAACAACATAATGGCATAAAAAACTTCAGTGGATGAGAATGAAGGGTGTACATCAAATATGACTAATTTGCTGTTGAAAGGACAGATCCTTGAGACCATTAAGAAATTCTGCTCAAGATTTAATGGAAAATGGATGCTTGCAAATAAATCTAGATTAAAATTTGGACAGATTCTTTTCTAGAAATGTTGGAGATTATCTTTTGCACACTAAGGGGGCAAATGGGGTGATTATCTTCGTGTACTTTTCACTGGGCGAATGTTTGCGGTGTCTGACAATTGGATGGCACTGTGCTCTTCTTGAGGTCTTTGGGGAGCCAATGTTTTTTTTTTTTAGCCTTCCAACTTTATTTTTGATGCTAGTGGTGGGGTTAGCATTTAGACTGGTGTAATTGGAGCTGTTTATGAAGTCCAAAACTTTGACATCATTATCATTTTTGTGGTCATCTCAAATGACATTGATTATGGATTACTTTGAAAAACTATTTAAAATACATGACTTTAGTGGATTTTTCAACTAAACTTAAAATAATTTCATGACTAATTTGAATCAAAAGTGACTTGTTCTGTTGAACTTTATATGCTTTAAAATATTTTTTTTTTCCTCAGATTTTTACCTGTTTTCAATTCTTATATATTTTGTTTTTAAAGCAAGATAATATTTGAGGGCACTACTTCCTTAGTCTTGAATTTGCTAATACCTAAAAACCAAAGCATGCATATTATGTATTTATATACATGACTAAAAAAAAGTTTAGACGAAACCTGGAGAAATTTAAATAATACTAGAAATATTATTTGCTATTTATATATAAATAATGGAATTTAGAAAAGGCAGCCATGCTAATCATGACTTACAGATCAAGGAAGCTTTCTAAACTCTTAGTGTTACCTCCCTTACCCTGAAGCTTTAAGGCAAGGGAGTTCTAAGTAATTAGATTTGGAATTAGTTGTCCCGAGTGGGGAGGCTATACGATACGTTAAAGTTGTATACACCCATATAGATACATGTTTGTCGCCTGCAGCATGGTAAACATTTTAGGTGTGACCTTTGCCTAATGTTTTCTCTGGAAATGGCCTAACTGAAGTCCTATCTGACCTGCTGGGCATTACTGTATAGGTGAGCCCATATTCAAGTACAGGTTAGGAAGTGGATGAAGAAATGCACCTTTTGTGTAAAGAGCTAAATTGAAAACAATTCTTACCCTTTGTTGCCATTTCCTTTTGTAAAATTAGGCAAGGGATTTTCTTAAAGGCAAAAACCCAGAATTCAGATTTTCAATGACCAATTCAGATTTTAAATCAAAATTCAGAGAAAATGTGGGAGAAAAAACAGTAGTTCTGACATTGTAATGTACACAGGGTCCGAAAGTATTAACACTTTCAGCCATGATGTACAAAAGAAATACCAGTATTCAAATTGCTGAAAAATAATCAATTTAAAAGAAAAGTGGAGAAATTTGTTTCTGGAAGAAAAAATTTTTTTTTATTTTAACAGAAGTTTGTCTTCTCACTAAAAATCTGTTTTGGTGCACAGCTTTTAACAGCAGGTTATAAAACAGTTTAAAATTTTAACTACTAGTGTTTGAACCAGCACACTACTGTATGCATATATTAACGAGTTAGTTACCCATGAATTCTAGAAAACTATTACAATTGGTACACTTTGTTAAGAGTATTCTTTCAAATCAGCTAGTGTTTTTAGCATTTGATTTTAACACATTCGAAATTTACGATCTTGACTGTCTTAGGATTCATAACCTTAATTTAGGATTCATAACCCATAATCTGTCTCCCATAATGGAGCAATTGTATGTCTTTGATGTTTGAGAGTAGCTGGAATAATTTTTCAATGAGCAACATAGTTTGGCATCCAGTAACTGAAAGTGGTAGCAAATTAACTAATTTGTTTTTGAGTTGTTTCAGAATAGTTTCTAAACTGAGCTTTAAATTTCACTAGTAGGACTGACTAACCATCACTATTGCTCATTCCCATTGGTTTACTGTAGAATTCCCCTCAGTTTCATGTACTAAAGTTCCCCAGGGATGGGTGACAATATATCCCTCCCCCTACAAATCTCATCCTGGTTACTAATCAAGTTAGTCTTTCACTTGCCTTTTTCTCCTCAGATATAAAATACCTTCCTACAATGAAATTGTAAAAAAAATAAATAAATACACCCTCAAGCAGCTGCTTGCCACAGAGGTCTGACAGGAGCCTGTCAGTTTATATGCCATAGTAGGTCTGTGAGGATGGCAGGACCTCAGCAGAAAAACAACGCACACATCCATGCCTTACCCGGGGTTCGAACCCAGGTCCCTTAGATCAGTAGCCAAGCGTGCTAACCACTCGGCCATGGGACAGAATTGTAAACTGAAGAAATCTACTTTTGAATGTTTTTCATTAAAATTGGTCATTTTCTTAATAAGATTTAACATTGTTTTCAAAATATTTTGTTAAACTATTTTATCTTAACTACCATATTTTATGGCATGACACTTTTTTCTGGAAAAAAAAACTCCCTACATCCAGTTTGTAAAGTTGTCTCCTGTAGGTTAATGAATCTGAATAATGCAAACAACTGTAACTATTGTTGCATAGCAAGTTTTTTTCCTAAATATTCCCTGCTGAAATGGAGGTGCATCTTATATTCCCTAAAATGTGGTAGTGGAATAAAAGTAAGGAAAATGAGTCCAGATTATCTTTTTTTAATTCACAACTTTATATTAAACTGAAGGATGCATTGTATATACTTATAATAATAAAATAATAAATACCCCCTCAAGCAGCTGCTTGCCACAGAGGTCTGACAGGAGCCTGTCAGTTTATATGCCATAGTAGATCTGAGAGGATGGCAGGACCTCAGCAGAAAAACGACACACATCCATGCCTAATCCGGGGCTCGAACCCAGGTCCCTTAGATCAGTAGCTAAGCGTGCTAACCACTCGGCCACGGGATGCTTGAAGAAATTCTTATTGGCATTTTACTGTTTTCTGGAAGAGTTTCTACTAGACTTGATTAAATATGTTTTGATATTTAAATCGTGGCCGGGATTTCAAACATTTAGGATTCTTTGAGACTCGCTTGCTTGGCAGAAATGTCCTTTACCTAACAACAATGTTGAATGGATATGACATGCTGTTCATCTTTTAATATTTCAATTTCAAATGTTTAGATCTTAAAATGAATAATAGCTCAGTATTAGAAAAATAATGAACTTTCATTTAGTCCCCCCCTCCCCCCTGAAAAAGAGTACTTGAGATAAATTAATAAAAAATTGCATGGTGTATTCTTGATTAGGAGGACATATTGTTCAGTCCATGATGTATAATAGATATTTAGTTACTTTCAATAATGTATAGTAGCATATTTAGGCTGCTGATTGCACGTTAAGAGTTGCTTTTATATTTCTGTTGTTAGTTTTATTATATTGAAGTTTATAACACAAAATTTTAATGTTGATATCCAATTTTTTTATTGAATAGATATCGCTCTGTAACCATTTTTGAAGTGCATGTTTCACTATGTGTATAAAATATTAAGATACTAACAGATCATATACAGAAACTTGATTGTCTAATGCTCAAAATTTACACTAATATAAAATTGGTATTTGCTTGGCAGGCTTGGGTATATATGAATTGTATAAGGGGAAAAATTGTATAATATGGTTTCCTACTTTTATTCCTATGTATAAAATATCACATGGGATCTGTGGCTTACTGGTATTAGTATAAGGGTGGTCAACCAATAACACATGTGCCATCTGTCAGTAACATTGTCATTAAAGCAACGAATTTTAAAAATTGGAAGTGAAGATAAACACAATTTAAATTCCTCTGGGTGGTATGCTTGTCTGCCGATCGAAGGGAACTGGGTAAGGCATGGATGTTCGTTTTTCTGCTGAGGTCTCACAAGACCTACTGTGGCACAGAAACTGACACCTCTGTGGCAAGCTGCTGCTTGAGGAAGGGGGAGGGGTATTTTTTTTTTGATTAGTGCAAAAATACATTTCTGACATAGTGGCACATTGCAGAAAAAGGTTGGCCGACCCTGAGTTGGTACATATTCCTACTAGTTGGTCTTATTGCAGTGTTAATTAGAAAATGATTGCCATATAGAATGTTGTAGAGGTGCAAGCAGTAATTTCTCTGGCAAAATGCACCATTCTAATGGAAATGTACCAGGAGCTTTGCCTGTGAATACTAGAGTAATGCCCAAATCAATGTTCTTGAATATTTGTCACTGGGAGACTTCCCCATTCTTTCTATAGTCCAGACTTCACTGAATTTACATCTTTTCCAACGTTTGAAGGGGCATCTTTTGAGGATACTTCTCCGTGAGATGAAACTATCTGGACAGAATAATGTGATGGCTAGTATATCTGGATACATAATTCTGTTGCTATATCTTCAACATTTGTATTGACTGCTATAACAAATACCTGGACAAGTTTGTGGATTAAGAGAAAATAGGTTAGTAGATAATGGTATATATACCTGTATCTACCATTTTTGTGTCCCTGATTGTAATAAACCACCTATATATGCAATAAAAAGCTTACTTTTGTTTATATATGCTAATGTTGCACAATGAGACACAATTGTTCAACAAATACTTTCACTGATTTCTACTAAGACTAGGATTGTGTACACACCGAAGAGCCCAAACATTGGCTGTCCAATGAAAGCTATTCTGAAAAGTGGTCTGAGGAGGGAAAAACTACTAACCCCCAGCAAGGTGTGGGCTGACCATGACTCGTCGATACTAGAAGTGAGCAAAAGCTATCCCATGTGGTATGAGCCAACAGAAGGGATACTGTGGCACAACTCGCCCATAATTTGAATGTTGGTGACAGGAGAATGTGTGTGTTGCAACACACAGTACATCGAACCCTGCTGAAAATGGGGCTGCATGACCACAGGCCACTCCGAATGCCCATGCTAACCTCAGTTCACTATAGAAATCACCTACAATAGGCATGTGAGCATCAAAACTGGACCTTGAATGATTGGAAGAAGGTTGTCTGGTCCAATGAATCTCATTTCCTGTTGCACCGTGTGGACAGCTGGGTACATATGTGCCATTTACCTGGGGAAGTGTTGGCACCAAGATGCACCATGGGATGAAAACAAGCTGGTGGAGGAAGTGTAATGCTTTGGGCAATCTTCTGCTGGGAAACCCTGTGTCCAGATATTCATGTGCAGGAAACTATAACATCTTCCATCTACCTAAATGTCATTGCAGACCAGGTACATCTTTTCATGGCAATGTAAGTAGTGCTACTCTAGTAGTGCCTTCTTTCAGCAGGAAAATGCTCCATGTTACACTGCCCGGATTATTAGAGAATGGTTCGTGGATCATGAGAAATACTTCCAGGTATTGCCCTGGCCTCCAAATTCCCAGACATCAATTGAGCATCTGTGGTTTGTGTTGGAACAGCATATCCAATCTGCTTCAGCTCAACCACGTAACTTACAAGAGTTAAAATATCTGCTGGTAACGTGTTGGTACCATATACCACAAGACACTTTTAGAAATCTTGTCGCATCCATGCATCGCATGGTAAGAGCTGTTTTGGCAGCACATGGAGGACCAACATCATATTAGGCAGGTGGTCATAGTGTTTTGGCTCTTCAGTGTATAATCTATTGATTTTCAACTATTTTACCTCGGTGAATAATGTGCATGTACATTAGATTGTCATTAGTATGGAATTTAAGGATGGAGAGTTTAGTTCCAGCGGGAAGTGTTCATTAAAGAATGTGTACTCTTCTAGAAAGAAAAACTAAAGTAAGAATAGAATGGAAACATTACCTACCAAAATGTTTTGGGACTCTTCCATGTAGTCTGAATCGGAACTTACAAAGGAAATCAAATTGTGAAATCATAATCTTTGAAAATAAGCTTTCTATCAAAATATTTTACTGGAGATCTTTCACAAATTAATCTAAAGATATTTTTTCACTAAGAATAATTGTGTAATAGTTATTAAAGCTAGAATATTTAGCAGCATATGCTGCTGTAATTCTTGTCCTAAATTCTTGGAAGTTGGTGGAAACTGAAGGAAATGTTACAGAAACTTCTAAAATTACATTTTGGTGCAAGATTTGTTAGAACAGCTATGATTTGTATTTTTAGGTTTTGAAGTAAATTCAGTGATAAAAGTTGAGCTAGTAAAATGTGTGTGTATGGGGGGGGGGGGGGGGGCAAAGACTGTATTTCCAATGCAGTATAATAATATTTCCCTTTTTATAGTTCTTTTAAAAAAATTCTTTTAAGTATGCATGAAATATAAATAAGTTTAATTTTCCTCTCTATTACCCTTGCATTCTGAAGTGGGGGTGGGGCTTGATTGTCATAATAGCTAAGTTAAACCTATAAGCATATTATGACAAGCTTTGGATGTTGTAGAGCTTCAATGTTGAAGGTATTTCATGTATTGTTACCACATTTCTTAAGCTTTAGCTGCAAGACACTTTTAACAAGGTAATGGTCACATACAATTTTGGTTCTGCTATACAACCTGGTATTCCAACAGGTCTCTGCCTCTCCCTGTTCTTTACAAGACATGGCAACAGCTCCATCACTTGGCCACTACAACTAACATCCTCTTCCATTTGCCATTTGGTGCCTGGTCATGTTGGCAGATGCTGCTTGCAGGTTAGCAACACCCCTGTTTGGCTGTCCACTGCCAGCTTTATGTCTGGACTTCTCGCAGTGTTTCTTCATTGAGCTTCGAGGCACAGTGGCAAAGATCTTGGTTGGAACAGGTTGATAATAAGCTCTTTGAGATCAAGCCTGTTGTTAAACCATGGCAGTCTTTTTCTCCCCAGGAATCGTGAAGAGGACTTGTGAAAAGACAAGCTTATCTTTTCATAAGTCTTCGTTTTTTAAACACATTTTCTTCAAGTGAATAGCCAACCTATGTGATAGTTTTGTCCACCATTTTAACTATTCATTGTATTTTAATTATTTGTCCTGCTTTTAATACCAAATGTTTTATTTTAGCTCTCATGTTGTCACAACCAGCTCTCTTTGTCATATGATGTCTCTCCTAGTATAAACTAATTTTCTGTACATGCTTAGACTGTGTACAGAAGTGAGATTTTTTTTTGCTCATATTAGCTCTTTTGGTGAGGAGTAAATGTGCTTTATAATCTGTCACATGATTGAAGTGAATAGTAAAATATTTTTCAATTGGGGGAAATAACATTGTAGAAATCTGGTAGTTCATGTACTCCTTAGGACAAGCTGACATATTCTCAGGGGTGGCTTAGTTAGCCACCAGACTTGCAATCTGCAGCTTCCAAGTTAAAGTACCAGCTGTGTCATAAGGACAGCATTGAGATTTATTTCAACTAATCCTCATCCTTCCTTTGATCTAAAAGGGGACAACAGTGGACTTTGAAAGGCTGCCATCCATCACAAAAGACATTAAGCATTGACTCCTCATGCAGGAGAGCTGTATTCTTGTGCAGGGGGGGTCCCCTTCTTCAACCTTCTGAGCCCTTGGAGTCGTTCACCTGGCCATTTACCCCATTGTGGGCTCAAAAGTGCCACTGAGAGGTAAAACAACCCAAACCACTTGCTTGTAGGTAAAACAACACAATCTATTTTGCATCTGCACTAATTTCTTCAGTTTGGGTGTAGTGGATCTATGTAGCTGTTATTTCCAATGTTTATGGTGTCTGTCTTTTTCATATTGCACATTGATTTAGTTTTGCTTTGACCCATAACTAAAATCCTGTAAAATATATAGTTGACATTGTTACAAGCTTTCATTTGATTTAAAACTCACTAAGATCTACCTCTCTAAGGGCTTATTTAGGAGTTTGGAGGGCAGAAAAGAGAACATAATATGAGGTAGCCTATGAAGCCTCTTTTAGATATAACTTGTTACACTCAGAAATTTCCTTTGCATTTCCTCTTTTTTTATGAGAAGGCTTCTTTAGTGGGAGGAGGAAGGGGGGGGGGGTAATGTTTTTTGACTACAATAATGCACAAAGTATGGATGTTTGTCTTTCTGCTGTGGTTCTTTCCTCAAAGGTCTTCTCTATGATATATTAAACTGACAGGCTCCTGTCAGACAGACCACTGTGGCAAACAGTTGCTTGTAGGGAGTGGTATGATGTTCGGTAGAAACTTCCTTTTCTATATGGGGATATCCATGAATTGGCAATGATGAAATATTGTGCACGTATATATTCCCAACCCTGCCTGCAATGTCACAAAATTTAAGAGATTGGAAAGTTTCTCAAGGAGCAAGGCTTCCAATTTCCATAGTTTGAATATTGTAAATTTTTAAATCTGAATGTCGTGGTGTCTCTCTACTATAGTGTAGCTCTGCGTCATGAACAACACCAGCGTTGCAATCAGCATGGTGTCCTCCTCCTCCGACACAGCCCGCCATATATGCAGAATCAGTGTTTCAAGCTGCAAGGAAGTGGACGCACTCCTGAGGTTGGTGGTGAGGCCAGTGGTGCAGATGTGGCCAGTGGACATCCAGAGGCTGCCAGCACTTTTCAACCCCATTGCAGCAAGGCAGTAGGGAGCAGAGGTAATAAGGTAAGCTGCTAGTTTTCAGTTCTGAATAAGTAAATTTTTTAGTAAAATGTATAAAAATCTGCATTAATTTAGCAGCTAAGTAGTCATATCATTAACCTGACAAAAATTATTAGCAATATTCTTTGATATGCTTTTTGCATATATTGATTTGTAAAGTTTTTTATTCGGTGCTAAACTATGCTTAAGAGTAATTGCCCTGAATTTCATTGCAGCATGTTGTCATCTTATATGAAGATGGCTGTTTTAAATATTTTAAATTTATTCCAACAATTATTTTCATGAATAATAATAATTTCTATCGCATTCTATTTGCAATTTAATGAAATTAAATAATAAATAAAATGACATTTTTGCAAGTACAAATCATATTTGAAGCAGTGAATTTTTTATATGCAAATTTCTGTGAAATGTTTAGTGTGGTTCACTCAATTCTACATGTTTTTAAACTTCATTATGCAGCTGTTTTAACTAAACAACTTGCACTGGTGGGGTCCAGGGACACCAATTTGATTTTTGAATTAAATTATCCCTATACATTAAATTTCTGGGGGGGGGGGGGGCAGTAGTACATCAGGATCATAATCTGGGAACTGCAGAGTTTCAATCCCACCTGAGGTAGCATTGAGATTTTATCTCCACAATTCCTCTTTCCAATTTCCATAGTTTGAATATTGTTATGATTGTGTATCTGATATTTGTCAGATTGTGTATCTGAGGGGTCTGTAAATGGTAGCTAGGTAGTCACTGGAAGGAGAGCTACACACCAATCCCCTGTGATGATGCATAGAACCGGCCAGGCCTAGCACCTAATGTCCGACCCCCGCCTTCTCGTGGTGCAGACCGTTAGTACCTTTCAAAAGAAATACTCTCTTGTGGAAGTGAACAGAAGGGGAGGGCTGCCAGATTACTGTAGCCTACTGATCTGGACAACTATGGCTACTTTTCTTTTTTTTCTACCCTGCTGAGGAGTGGTCAACCACATAGGGTCCTGGTGCTGACCATATAAACCCACTGGACAGATATATGGCTGTGAGCTTGATTATGGATCCTGATTTTGCTGCACTGGTGGGCTTCTGTGGAGGGAAAATCTTCCGCTGTGTTTTCTGTTTGTTTGTGGGTTGACAGCCCCAAGTGAATAGATTCACAGGATATGTTTATCAGCTGGTGGATAATCCTGAGCAGAAGTCATCGCAGGCACCTGAACTCTTTGCTTCTATTGGCATCGTCAAATTCTACATTAGAGGAAGTCTTCCAGTGTAGAATGCTTCAGCCTTTAATAGTGGGGGAACGGGTCTTTGCCCCATGTCTGCGATTAGGGGGCTGTTTGATATTGTCGGCATTCCCTCTTTCAATAAACATAGTTTCTTTAAACATCCCACTAACCATTTTCTCTCCATAGGTAGTTGGAATGTGAGGACTCTGCACAGAGCTTTTTCTCTTGATGTCCTCACACAAGAATTCCACCATTATAATTTAGATATTCTCGACTTGCAAGAGACCAGATGGACAGATAAAGGTCAGATTCTTAAAAATAATCTTAAATTTCTCTTTTCAGGGAGGGACGACAATAAGCATCACCAAGGCGTGGGTCTGCTTCTGAGCAGACACGCTAGTGATGCTCTTCTAGGATATGAGTGCATTAATGAAAGGTTTCTTACAGCCAAATTTCAGACAAGCGTTAAAGACTTGAATGTTATCTGCTGTTATGCCCCCACTGAGGATGCCGATGAGGATGAGAAGGATAGGTTTTATGAACAACTTCAGGATATTTTGAATTCTGTCAAGAAAGGAGATATTACCCTTGTTCTTGGTGACTTCAATGCCAAAGTTGGTACTGACTCTGCCCTTTGGGCCGGAGTAATAGGCCCTTTTGGTATTGGTAGCTGCAATGGCAATGGGCAACATCTCCTACAGGTAAGTAAACTCAATGGATTCAGAATAACTAACATTTATTACAAACACAGTGACATACATAAGTACACATGGGTTTCACCCGATGGGCTGCATAAGAATATGATTTATTACATATTAATTAACAGCAAATGGGCTAGTTCTATTAGGAATGCAAGGTCATATAGGGGAGCTGAAATTGGATATGACCAATAATTTGTTAAAAGTGTGTTACAACTTAAGAAGTGTTGTGCTAGGGTTAAAAATTTTACCTTTAATTCTGAAGCTCTGAAAGACCCAGTTATAGGTTACTTAGTCATTATGACTGTTGTGGTTTGCTTACTACTGAAGTTGAGGAAGAATGGGATCATTTTAAACAGGCTTTTTTGGACACTAACAGTACTCTTTTAGGAAAAAAGGAGCAGAAGAGACAGAATTATCTGAGTGATAAGGCACTTGGGCTTATTTCGGAAAGAAAGAACTGCAGGAATGTTCTTAATCAATACCCTACTAGTTCTAATAGAAAGCATTACAGAGAACTTAATAAACGTGTAAAAGATCAGTTAGCTGCTGATAAGAATCTTTGGCTTGATGGTTTGACTGACAAAGCCGAGGAAGCAGTTAGACAGCACAACAGCAGAGAGCTGTACCAGATAGTTAATGTTTTGTGTGGTAGAAAACGGACAGGTATACAAGGATTGAAGGATAAACAAGGTGGTTATAGAAGGGGAGGATTCTGTCATGGCTAGGTGGGCTGAGCATTTCAGTGATGTTCTAAACAATGTAGTTAGTTCTACTCCCATTGTTTGCAATGATGATAGATGCATTGGTGGCTTTAATGTTGGCCCTATAACACAATCTGAAGTTATTTTGGCTGTTTCTAAACTTAAACTACATAAATCCCCAGGGGTAGATGAAATTATTACTGAAATGCTTAGAGCTGGGAATGTTTTGGTTACCACTGAAATTCTGAATATCTTTTACGATAAAGGCATGATACCTAAGGATTTTACCAGAGCTATTGTTATCCCTATTTTCAAAAAAGTGATTGCAATTCTTGTGATAAGTATAGGGGTATCAGCCTACTCTCTGTTCCAGGTAAAGTTCTTTGCATGATTGTGCTTAATAGAATTAAGAATCTGGTTGACAGTCAAGTGCGTGATGAGCAATGTGGATTCAGAAGTGGTAGGGGATGTGTGGATCAGATATTTTCACTTAGGCAGATTCTTGAGAAATGTTCAGAGTTTCAGAAACCTTTGGTTGCTAGCTTTGTTGATTTCAAAAAGGCTTTAGACTCTGTTGATCGTCATAATTTGTGGTTGATTGTGAGATCATATGGTATACCTGCAAGTTAGTTAACATAATGAAAGCTCTCTATAATAACACTGAGTCGTGTGTGAGAGTTGGTAAGGCTTGTAGCAATTGGTTTAGCATTACTTCTGGTGTTCGACAAGGTTGTTCTGGTTGTCTCCTTTTCTCTTTAGCTTGGTTATTGATTATGTTATGCGAAATTCACTTCAAGGGAAAGATTTTGGCCTTAAATGGACTGGATATACAGAATATTTCTGATTTAGATTATGCTGATGATTTAGCCCTTTTGGCAAATGATGTTGATGAGATGAACTCTTTCATTCAAGCTGTTGATGAGACTGGTAGTAGAGTAGGTTTGATTATAAACAGAGAGAAAACTAAAGTGATGAAAATTGGTCAGGCAGGCTGTGATTCAGTTAATCTGAATGGTTGCAGTCTTGAGCAGGTGTCACAGTTTAATTATCTTGGTAGCTATGTAACAGATAATGGTGATGTGCGGCATGAGATTAACAGACGAATAGGGATTGCTGCCGGGACTTTTAAGAATCTATGGAGAGTGTGGAGAAATAGGCGTATACACCTAAAGACTAAAATTAGACTATATAATAGTTTGGTTCTTTCTAGGATTAGTTATGGTAGTGAAACTTGGACTCTTTGTAAACGAGATAACAGGAAACTAGATGCTTTTGATTCCAGATGCTTACGCAGTATCTTGGGCATTAGGTGGTTCAACTTTGTAACTAATGATGAGGTTAGGCAAAGGAGTTTGCAACCTCCTTTAAGCAGCATATTGTGCAGAGAGAGACTCCGTTGGTTTGGCCATGTTGCCCGTATGAATAATTATAGATTGGCGAATAGGGTTATGAACAGTGTGCCTAAAGGCCTCAGAAAGAAGGAGAGACCTAGGATGCAGTGGGCAGACAATGTCAAACAGGACCTTGTTAGAATTGGTGTGCAGTGGCCAGATGCAGTAGATGTAACTCAGGAGAATTAGTTGCTTGGAGAACTAAATTGCACGGTCTGGTTGGACCTCCGTAGCCCATGGCTGCTTGAGGATGATGATGATGTATCTGTGGCAGCATTGAGATTTTATCTCCACAATACTTCCTTCCAATTTCATTGGTTACCTTTTGGTCAGTAGGTACACTGATGGACTTACCTGTTGGTGAGTAGATGCTGATGGATGGGGCGGGGGTGGCTCAGTCGGTAGTGCGTCAGGCTCGTAATCTGTAGTTCCCAGGTTCGAGTCCCAGCTGGGTCAGCATTGAGATTTATCTCCACAAAATTTCCCCGCCCTGCTCACGGTCAGTAGAAAAGGTAGAAAAGGTTGGTGGGCTTGAAAAGCCCGCCGTCCGTTGGATGGGACGTTAAGCCGTAGCCCCGTGTGAGGGAGAGCCATACCCTGTGCACGTTAAAGAACACGCTGGATGGCCTTGACGGGAGGCTACCATCTGTCTCCCAACAGCTGTTCCAGTGGGTCCCCTCCCCCAACCTTCTCTGAGCCTTCGGGGGCCTTGTGGCCTGGCCATTTAGCCCATGGTGTGCAAAAAAATGCCGCTCAGAGGTAAAACAATCCAATCCAAAACCTTTTGGTCAGTAGGTACACTGATGGACTTTGAAAGGCTGCTGCCTGTCGGATGGGATGTTAAGCCTTGGCCCCATGTGTGGGAGAGTCGTACCCTGTGCAACGTTGAAGAACATGCTGATAGGGGCTACCATATGTCTCCCAACAGCTGTTCAATGGGTTCCATCCCCCCAACCTTCTCTGAGCCCTCGGATCCTTGTGATCTGGCCATTTAGCCCATTTTGTGAAAAAGTGCTGCTCAGAGGTGAAACAACCCAACTCGTCAAATTTCCAGTGTGACAGTTGAAGGTTTATTTTAACATTCAGCTAAGAATGTCATAAGCAAAAATTTGTATTATATTAAGGACTTCTTTGAAATATGTAGTTCACAGGTACTGAAGCCAAGAGTAAAAGAGCTGATATTGCCAAACCAATACAGTTTTAATCATTAGTAAATTACTTTTTACCTAATAAATCATAACTTTATCCATTAAAATTGATTTGACTACTTAGATCAAGGTTTTTTCCTAGGAGGTGTAAACTGTAAGTAATGAGGAAAATAAATTTTTTTGGGTAGGCAAAAAAAATATGAATGGTGTGAAATCTTATTTTTTTTTACTGGGGTCCAGTATGGATCCCACCTGTGTAAGGAAGGGTTAAAGATTCTGTAAATAGTCATAAATTTTAATCAAATTTCCATGAATTATGAATGTTTTCTCTAAATTTCTGGTACATCATAATCTTTCCAATTTTGAGATTGTTAGTTAAATTTATTCTAAGCAATTTTCAGACCTTTGACATTTTTTCCATAAATTTATGAAGTACATGAAAACAAATGTTATGAGAAATTGTTTTTTCCCATTTCCCCACAGCTGCCATTTAAATAGCTGTGATTTGCAACTATGCCCATGTTTGGTTACACCTTGAAAACTGAATACTGATATGAAAAAATTAAAAGGATTAGCAGTAGCAACTTAACGTTTTTCTCCATTTATCGTGAAATTTTTTTAGGCATTTACAAGTATCTCTTTGATATTTGTCAGTCTAAGAAACATGTTGATGCAGCCTTTTCTAAATACAGTGCATCTATAATAAAGTATATTAAGAAAAGATAATATTTTTAATATTAGAATTCATAGTTGATTATTATGCAAGGTGCAAGTTGAGCCTAACCAAAGCCAATCATTTAGCATGTCATTTTATATGCAGTTCTAAATTTGGTCATCTTTAAGCCTAAAGAGCCAAATTTTGCAATTTTTGCCTTCTGAAATCTGTTCAAATTTTTTAGTGCTATAAATCTGCGAAATTCACTTCTGCATAAAACAAATTAATCGCCCTAATCATACCTGAATATAGTTAGAAATTTTAGAATATGCTTTTAGTAGACTTATGCATAATAAAAATTCAATATATTTTCTTAGCTATCAACTTTTTAAATAAATTCAAATGTTTTTGGTGAATATATACTCTGCATAATAAGTTAATTTGTTTTAACTTAAATATTTTGTATTTTTTTAGTGTTGAGAACTCCTAAACCAGGAGTCAAACTATTATGCAAGTGTAAGTTGCTCATAAAAATGCCTTTAACAAAAAGTTTAAATTTTTCCATAATAAGTATCCCTCTCATTTTCGTTACTGTTAATAACAGTACATTGTAATGAGCTTTCATTGAAGGAACTGCATAGACCTTTGTGTGTAGGAGGATGGTCAATAGAGGATTTTGAACTAACCCTCAATAACTGAATGCATTATTACATATGAAGTTCAGCATTAGTATTTTACTTTTGCTATTCATATAGTACCTTAATTGAAACATTAACTAGTATGTGGATGTTAAATTTTCCTAAGAATATGGATTGTGTATTTAACAGGCCTTTAGAAGAATGTTGAAATTTCTGCATATGCAAGAAACAAATTCAGGGTTGGTAAAATTTTAGTTTTGCTGAAAAATGGGAGAGGTAATTTATAATCCCCTCCATCACTCAGGTGATGCTCTTCCTTACCCACTTGGTCTCTTGAACTGAACATTATCCTTAAATTATGCATTAAGTTTGGTTAGATATATTTAGTTAAAATTTTGCACTTCTTTCAGCAGTGATGCATCATAGAAAATAGAAAAATGCATAAAGTTTCTTTATTAATCATTATAGTGAGTAATAACTTATGTTTATAGATAACATTATTTTAATCTTCACTGCCATTTGAATGAGGCAGTCATAATTTTATTAATTACATGATTTTAATAATAAACTGAAAGGTTTTCAACATGAAAGTTAATGAGAATAACTTAAAATTAGTGACACCTTTGCTCTAACAATATTTGATTTCCTGTAATTTTCATCTGAATTAAAATATTTTCAGTTGGAAAGGGACACGTAATAAAACAGGGACATAAATTAAAACATTGATAGGAAATTGAAATCTGTTTTCCATCCAGACTTATGCAAAATAAGAAATTTGGCTTCATAAACAATACAGCTGCTATCCCAAATTAGAAGTTCAGAATTTTGTCAATATTTTTCTAGTATGAATTCTGTTTATCTTATTCATTATAAATGCAGCAACATAAAGCACAATCAAACTATTTGCAAAGGCAGTGCTGTAGACTGACTGGTTTGCATGTTTCCCAACCTTCAGATGTTAAATGGAAAGAATGGAGAGTTCCAAATATTTAGTGATATCTTGAAGCACAAGGTCAGATGGTACTTGGTGGATCAGTTATATTTAGCAATGCTCTTGAGAAGAAAAAGCACAGTAGTAGATGTCGTAGTGTACAGAGGATTTATAGCAAAGATGACATTGAACCTGATTATTATAAGTTTTTTTTTTACTTTGATTTGGGGTGGAGGGGAGATAAAATTGTGGATTTGAGGTAATGTAATAATGATGGGCATAGCAGAGGTGAGGTTTGTGGCATGTTCTGTCAGTGGTAATGGGTGATAGGTAGTGTGTGAATGTAAAGTTTGAATATCTCCTAATGCAATATAATGCCATTGTCTGTGTTGCATCAATTAGCCAGTTAAAACCAAAATTCCATCTTTAATTTAGGGAACCAATGGCAAAAAGAAAAAAATACTTCTAAGTGATTATACATAGTTTTTCCTAATTTTTTTTTAATATTACATATTGGAAAATAATCTTTTATTACTAATATAGGAATGAGTTTTAACTCTAAAATGTTTAATCAAAACACTGTTAAAAGGTGCAGTCTAGTATGAGCCATACTAGTTAGTGTATAGCAACCGATATAGCATAAGTCAAAAAGATTGGCAAATTACATGTAAATTTGCAGAAATAAAATCAAAATCTGCAGAAATTAAAACAAAGGTTTAATTATTTAAAAAAATTCAAGCAACTGCTTGCCATACAGGTCTGACAATCTTTGCACCCGAGGGTGCCACAGTGTCACCATCTTGATTTTATGGTAAAACTTGCGGGTGCCATAACGATGACATGCTAGTCAGTCTGGCGCTAACGTCCATAGTGGATGGTTGTCTTATCTGTGCTCTGTATTATTATTCGTTATCATAATTTTTGCCAATAAACATGGCAGATAAAATAAATACCAGTGATAGAAGTTACAGCACAATTGATAGCAGTGACGATGAATTTGTTTTCAACTGTGAAAGTGGAAAACACGTTAAAAAATTATAAGTTGTAGTTTTTGTATATGTATATTTTTTGTTTTTTTTCGTAATGTTTAGTATTTGTTTTTATTTTTTGTAAATCACTGTTATTTTTGTTCCATAAATATGTAGAAAGGTCCTTATCAATAAAAAAAAGTTTTTGCAGGCAAGTATTTTGAAAAGATTTATACTTAAAAATTTTAAGCTGCAATATGAAAAAACAATTTTTTGTCAGTATTGCTCCAAGTAACTGGTAACACCTGTATAAAAAAAAAACTTCGAGTGCAAAGGATTAATACTCCATAGAGAAGGTTTGAGAGGAAAGTGAGACCTTAATAGGACAACACAAATATCCATGCCTTACTCTGGGCTTAAAACTAGATTCCTTTGATCAGTAGCCAAGCACGCTTAATACTAACTTAGTGAATCAATATCCAATGCTGTAAATAATCCCTTCATCAGTCCAGTTACCATATGGGGACACTGCAGACATGTTTAATTAATAGCAGCTGCTCTTGCTGTGGATTTCAGGAAAATTGGGAGATATTCAAACCTTGATGACTTAAAATTCTCTGTCATTGAGCAATAAAATTTAAAAGTTTATCCTTCAAACTATTTGCATATTGAAAGTTTTGAATTTTCTCTTAAAAACATCTAACATTACAATAGTTTGAGAAACAAACCTAGAAATTTTATTGCTCAATGATGGAGAATTTTAAGTTACTTTTAATTAATTTCTGAACAAGGTCCTTTTAATTTTGTCCTTGATAATAGTCAATAAATCAAACTTGTGAGCTTAAAAAGATAATGCAAGAAAATTTTCAATCAGTAAATTTTTTTAAAAAAGATTGATGTTTCATGTTTACACCAAGGAATTTCCAGTTTGTAAGTCAATTGAAATTTTTAGAGGAAAAATTGTTTTGAGCCGGGTGGGATACAAACCCACGACCTCCTGATAACATGTCAGGTGCTCTGGACCACTGAGCTACTGGCTGCCGATCAAGATCTCCTGTAATTGACACTATGAACATTTCTATTATGCCAGATGTAGGTGCTGTTACAGCATTCTTGCCACAAGTGACAGATAATGCCAAATAAATGGAAAGTATGTCTTGCAAGTATACCATTGAAATCTACCATCATGAAAAATACCATCCAAAAAATTTTCATTCGACTCACAAAGTGAAAATTCCTTGGTGTATACTGAATATGTCGAATTTATTTAATGTTTCATGTTTTACTAAAAACTGATATAGGCATCGCTGGTTTCTCATTTTGGATTTTGTCAACTTGTATAAAAGATGTGGGCTCTGGAAGGGTTAACAAGTGTTTTGATGTCATTGCATGTGGAATAGCAGACAACTATAGAGCAGTGAAACTGTCCAGTCTCTTCAAAGTGGCAAACTGTAAATGTCTACTAAAGCAGCACATCTGCAGTTGACTAGTTATACATCATTTAAGCATGTTTGGAACAACATCAGTAGTCTAAAATTTAGGTTGCTGTAGCAGATTTTTTTTTATTCATTATTGCATTTAAGAATACAACGAATAAAAAGGAAAGCAACACCCACTGCACAAATGAAACCTTACATTTATTAATGTGCTGTTATGTGCATTTTCAGAGATGGTGTTTTATTACACATTCCTGGCAATACTTTAAGTTATAAGAGGTAACTCTACACTGAATTTGGTAACCTCAGTTCTTACCATTTAGGAAACTTGGCTTCCTCTTATGAAAAAAGGGAGATGTATACCGAATTTTGTGGCCCTAGCTCTTAATATTTAGAACTTCTCAATTTTTTTGGGTGTGTGGCTATGCAAAGATCTAAGCTAACCTAATTAAAATTTTAAAATGCATACTTTTTAAAGTTAATTTTTATGAATGTCATAATGTTTTTGATAAAGAGAACCAGCATTTTACCCTAGAATATTGCATGTTTACATGAAATTCTATTAATTTATTAGACTTCTTAATTATCATTACCAATAAGATTTACCCATCACAATATAAAATCTAAATTTGAAATTTTTGTGTAAATGTTCAAAATTAAAAACTTTGTACTGGAGGCTGTGCACATTTGAATTCAAATTGGTGAACAGAAACTTGCATGTACTCTGCCTAGCTTCACAGAGCATCTTAAGCAATGATACTGGCTATTACAGTAGTCATGCTATTGCATCTCATTCATCCACGAGAATAAAAGATGAAACACACATCATAAATATTGATGAATATTCCCTTTTGTGGGCTGCATAGTTTATTTGTGCATTTGATTGAAAAGGTGTCCTTGTATCACTAAAATCTATCCAAGGTCACTTCATATGCACAAAATGTCCTTCTCAGTAAATGTTTTTGGCTATAAAAGTATAGTTTTGGCTTTTTGCCATGGAACTTCACATTTTAATGCAGAATTGATTGCCTCAGTGTGGTTTCAAATGTCCTATGCCCATCAGTTCTAGCAGAAAGTTGTCATGCACGATATTCAGTGTTGTGTAGAAACATTTCGTATTGTATAAAATAAACATTTTCTTATGTTGGAATCTTGATTATAAATAAGCACAGTAACATTTCTAGATACTGTAACAGCTTATTAGTACAGACCGAGGTGTAATTCACCCATAAGTTTTTTTGCAAACATTCTTTAATCATGTTTTACTGTTCAATATCTATGTTGGATAATATAGTAAAACTAGATAATAGATTATGGTTAACAATAGTGTTTAAAATACATTATAGATTTAAATTAACCAGTGAAGGGTTCATGATTGTAAAACCCTGTTACTAGATTAGTGATTTGAGTTTTTTTATATGTAATGTAGATATATATACTTTTCATGTCTTAATGCTCTACTTTATAGATTTTGGATGTAAAGCGAATAAAAGGCCTATTTCTAGAAGATCATCTGTTCAGACTATCACTACTGTTAGCACCTAAAATGGTTACTCATGCAATCATGGAAGGAGAACTATCCACTTCTGCTCTTCCTCATGGAGATAATGAACAGTCAGAGCTTCTTGCACTGACTGTCAGTGGCCCAGAGGAAGAATGTCTTCGCAGTCCAGAATCAGATCCTACAGAAAATATTCAGTTGCCAGGGAACACAATTAATGGAAATTTGCTAACAGGTACTATAAATGAAACATATGAAGGTAGCATCAAGGATGGATCTGTTGATTTAGATGACAAAGACCATAGTGACATTGTTCTAACTCTGGACAGAGATGGAGAGGATATGACTAATGGTGCAGCTCATACATCAGAATCTCTAAAAGCCATGGTTTTTCAAGTTTTCATTCCTTTTCTTATTGCTGGTTGTGGAACTGTTGCTGCAGGAGTAGTGTTAGATATTGTTCAGGTTAGTACTAAACTAATTGCTACTTTTTGAATGTGATATCTAAATTAAGATTTTAGTAGTGTGTAGCAAATTGGAGGTGGTGTGAAGCAATAGTTGTAAGATCAACCTGTAGCAAAAATATTGAGGAAACAGACAAATAATTGGGAGGAGAGATATTAAAAATTGTAAATTTTCTGTGATTAACAGTACTAAAAAAAACTAATTTTTTTTGTCTAAACAATTGATTGTCATTGTATTGTCTCCCAGTGTAATGTGGTTGTTAAAAAGTATTCCCCTTCCCCACAAAACATAACCAAAATTCAATACGAGTATCTTTCAGCTTCTATCTGATATCTAGCAAAGTCCAATTACATCTGCAGTAACTGGGTGAACCATCATTATAAATTCTAAGGTTAATTCCTAATAAAAGAATATTGATATAATAATCAAAAGTTGAATGGCATTTAAGAATTTTAATTACTAAATGCTGGTTTAAAGGTTGAAATCAAAGTAAAAACTTTTTTTTTCGCAATTATAAGCAAAATTGGAAATTTAAAATTATGACGAAGTCTGAATTTGCAGCAGTCTGTTATTTCCAGCTTGAGCCTACCCAAGCCCTGCTGGGCATGGGCCTAAACTCGTTGCTAGTTTTCATGCATTCATCCACTTTGCAAACTCTACTGCCTTTTCTATCTCAAGAAAACCGGCAGTTGCAAATATAAACTCAAACATCTCTCCTACAAATGTTGCCATTTGATACGAAGCAAACATTACATATTTCACTTTTATAGTAACAAGTCACTCCTGATCAGACATCCATCCATCATCTGTTGTCTAAATCTGGTCTCTTTAGGCAGTTCTTTAATATGACCTTTCAGTTTCTGCCTCTGTCCATTTGAGATTTATATTATGACCATATCAGTTATTAATCCATGCTCTTGCTTATGGAGCCATAAAATTGATTTAATTGCAATAGTTTTTCTTCAGTAAATGTTTGAAATTGTTCCAATAAATTATGAACACCTAAATACATATTGTATTCTTATAATTACTTTTAAGTGATATTTTAACTTAATTAAAATTTCATTTAAATTATTTCAAAAGAAATTTTTTTTAAATTTAACTTATTTTTTCCTTTTAGACCTGGCCAGTTTTTAAGAATGTGTCTCAGTTATTTATTTTAGTACCTTCACTTCTGGGATTAAAAGGAAATCTAGAAATGACTCTTGCTGCAAGAATCTCAACACAGGTGAATATTAAATTTGCAACTAAAATATGTTAATAATAGTTATGACAACAGATTTTGATAGTCTATATTTTATACATTATATTGCCTAATGCTTTTGTAATCAAAAGTGATATTTAAAACATAATCACATTGTAAATTAAAAAATCATTGCAAACTTGTATTATTTAACATACTAAAATCTGAAGCTTCAAGCAACTGCATTGTAGGAATTGCATTGATGTACCAAGATAAGCTCAAATGCTGCAGTGTATGCCATTATGGCATAGTTGTTTATATCTGTGTGGCCCAACTGGCAGCCCATGGCTTGTGTTGTGGCTCATGTGACTGCTTGTTAATTTGTATTTATTATTGCAGCATAGAAGAAATATTTCAAGAAAGGTTAGGTATATTTATCATCTGGATGTAATCATCATTTCAGAATCTTTGTTTTGCTTGTGCAAGTATGCACGGAAAAGCATTATTATCCAGCCATGGAGAAAAGGAATCCATATGAAATGCATGAACTGGAAGAATATTAATGAAAAATAAATTGCCTGATAATAAGGTTTTAATTTCCATTTCCAGTTATAAAAGAAAAAAAATACTTTTTTTGGTTTAAAAATACTTTATTTTTATAAGATGTATAAAAAGTTTTCTAACGTTAAGTTTTATTCTTAAAAAAAATCAAATTTATTTTGTTGTACTAAAAACAAATAGACATTGTCAGCCTCTCATTTGAGATTCTGTCAATGTATACATGTGATCTGATCATGGTAAAGGTTAAAGGTCCTGTTTATTCTAGCTAGCAAACTTTCCAAGGAGGATGATAAATATATTATTTCTGATTATAAGAGCTGAAAGAAAAATGTAAAAGCAGAATAGCAAAAATTAACTGTTATCAGAGTTTGATCATGAGAAAAGCTTGAATTTGGAAAACCCAATTATATGGTGAGAGAAGTTAGTTTGTGAATGAAAATGGGATTATGCCCTCCAAATTCTAAACCTGGCAAATCTTTTCCAGAAGAAACTGCTAATATTGTATAAAGCTTCTACAATAGTAATGAAGTAAGCAAGGTAATATCAAAAAAATTCTCTTCATTAGAAAAAAAGGTAAAATGCAGTATGTTCAGGAAAGGCTTGTTTTAAATAGCATAAAAGAAATGTATGCATTGTTTAAAAAACAAATCTAGAAACCTATTGAAATTCCTACATTTACAAAGTTAAGGCAATATAGGAAGCAAGTGATGTGACAGAAGAATTATTTAGAAAGATATCACTTCTGGCAAATATGAGATGTTTGTTTTCAGAGAAAATGGAGTTTTCATTTTCCAAATTTTGTACTTTTTAACAGTATTAATTTGTACTAATGGGTGATTGGAAAATGTAAATAATATATTATTAGCTCTATTAAATGCAAAAATTCTTTTTGTCCCTTAAAATGAAAAAGTTGGAATTTCGTATCTCTTACGGTCATCCAGTGAATATAATTTTTTATTATACTGAAATATTAAATTTAAAATTAAGTACTAAATTTATAAAGAAAAGCAACCATTCAAATTTAAATCAATTAGTAATGTGTATTAAATTATATCAAATATTGTTTTTCATCAAATAAATTGTATCAAGTAGAATTTCTAGCATAAATAGGTCATTTGTAATATTACTTCGAATGTTACATTTAGTGCTCTCTAACAGTGGTAAATTAAGGCCATTCGAACACAATGAATTGTCATATTTCATTAGTATCTATTCAATTCAAAAGGAATCTTTCATTAAGTGCTCAAAGCAAAAAATTAGTTTTCTACCCACCCTGGGGGTAAAGGGAGATTGTTGCTGCCATTGTAAACACCTTGATCACTCATCCACCAGTGGGAATGGCTCAGTCAGCAGTTCACCAGGCTCGTAATCTGCAATTCCCAGGTTTGAATCTTTTAGGGGCAGCATTGAGATTTTCTCAAAATTCCCCTGCCCTCTGTTAGTAAGAGGACAGATGGACTTGGAAATTGTCAGATGGGGAGAGCTATAATCTGCATGTCAAAGAACATACTGTATGGCTTTAACATAAGGCTTCCATCCATCTCCTAACAGCTGTCCAGTGAGTCCACATTCCCAAACCTTCTCTGAGTCTTTGTGACCTGGCTGTTTAGCCTATTGTGTGCAAAAAGTGCCACTCAGAGGTAAAACAACCCGGTACTCCACCACTAAATTATAAGATTCTGGCCCAAAAAGATCATTTGGAATATATGCTTAAACTTTTGAAATTTTCAATATTTTCTGCAGTCCAGAGTTAAAGCTTTTGAGAAATTCTAAAACTTAATTATAATATTAAATATCTATCCAACCCAAAAGAATTTTCAATTTATCTCTTAAAAACCATTTTTGCTTAAAACAAAAATTGAAATTTTTCACTTTCCATGGGGGTAAAGGTCAAAATCTTTCTCAAAGCAAATTTCAGGATATTCACATTTAATAACCAAAATTCTAATGTAATTACATCACTTGCAATGTTCATTTGAAATTTTGCAATTTTCAACTCTTTCCACCATTAGAGGGGCAATTGTAGCTATATGAAGATTCAGAAAGTGTCAATTGTAATATTTCTTCATCAATGCCAATCCAACCCAAAATGCTTTTTAATTTTTCTCTAAAAGCAAAGAAGTTCCATCTCTATAGATGGACAGACAACAAAGTTAAAACATTAGCAAATTTTCATAAAAAAAGACAAAAAATCAGCTTTTTATGTTTGATTCATATTTCATTAGCACATAAGAAAAAAGTTTCAACAGATTAGTTCATGCACTACTACTGGAAGAACATACACAGTATCAACTGCAAATTTAAAGCTTCTTTATGATAGAAAAGACATTGTCAGTGACTTACATTTTTTTTTACTAAGTAACGTGTACTAAATGCAAAAAATGCATTTTTTTTTAAAATCTGCCTTTGAACTATTTCAACAAGTTACTATTGTGTTCATATTTTTTTTATGCTGCTTTGCATAGTATCCATAGTTTTGCACTGTGGTTATCTGTACAAACTAGCTTAATTCAAGTATAGCTTGGAAACCCTTGGTAGTCCCAAAATAATTTCCTGAGATGCTGACTTGTTTTGAACACTGATTTTGAAATATTTGCATATTTTAAAGTTTCTAACTTAGCTTTAGAGATGTTCATTTTCAAATAATAGCTTAAAGATTTTTGGCAATTTTTTTTTTATTCATTTGTTGTAAAAATTCTGAAGTTTGGTGTGTAAAGGTTTTCAATAAATTGAACAAATGTATTAATATTCAGCAGAAAAAAATTTTTCCGACATACGGTGTGCACATCCCATATGTCGGCGGAAAGTTTTTTCTGCCAAATATTTATTGATTTATCAATGCCAAATGAGCAACAGGTAACGCTGTGATTATTCATCTATTTTTTGAACAAATGTAACTTATTTTATTGAAATCAAAAGTGACTAGGTCCAAAATGGTCATTTTATATGTTGATTTGACATGGAATTGCTGCAATGTATCTTATGAAAGGAAAAACTTTTTCGTGTGATCAGTGATGTAACAATTGTAAGGTTTTTATTGACTAAGTGCACATATACTTTTAGGTGTTATTAACTTTTAGTGCATAAGTGCAGTTCAATGGGTACTTCTTTACAAAGAGTTGATATTTTTTACGTATTCTATAGTTTCCTTATCTTTAAAGAAAACTATTCTAGTGTAGATCTTTTGCACAAAAATTTATTTTTTGTCCATTGCATATTAGATTAGTACATTGTTTCTAAATTTAACCTCTTTGCTTTCAGGCAAATTTAGGACAATTGGACAGTGTTAGAGAACAGTGGAAAATGACATATGGAAACATGGCATTAGTCCAGGTATTTTATGGCCTTACACAAGGGAAAAATTATTGGTTTACATAGTTTTACAGTAGTAAAGTGATCCTTTGCCTTAACCATCTTGAAACTTGTAAATATATGCAGTGAAGCTAATGAATTGACTAAGATTTATATTTATGTATTATGTATATATTTATGTATTGCATATTAATTACTAGATTATCACTTGAACTTTATTAGTAGTTCACAGAAAGTTTCTTTGCATAGTGGTTGAAGTCTGAATTGAATGGAGCATACAGATATTCTTCTGATAGAGTAGAACTAATATTAATCCTTTACCAAACATTTGTTTTTGTCTTCTTGCATTCTACTAATCTTTGTGTTATATAAGCAGTGCAGTAAAGTTTGCAAGCACTGCAATTGGTGTTTTAGTTGCATTCTATGCAGGCTTGGGCAAATATTTTAGTTCAAGGGCCACATAGAAAACTGAAATGGAATGGTCAGCCACCAAAAAATTGTATAATCAATAACTTATGTATAACAAAAGAAGGGGAAAAAACCTAAAGGGAAACATTTTTTTTTTTATTAATGAGAATTCACTTTGCAGAAGTTGGACTTGCCCTCTTTATGTTCTTTCTCTCTTTTACAAATTTGTCATTGGTAGCTTGTAAGCATCACAAAAAGAGGTGGTGGGCTGCAGTTTGCCCCACCACCTCTTTTTGTGGACCAAGTACACTGGACCAATTACTTGGATACTTACTTGGTCTAGTGAACTTACCATTACTTGGATACTTACTTGGTCCAGACCTGTTCCAGGCAAGATCAAATTTAAATACAAAATTAATCATTAATGCTTGTAATATAAAAAGTAGGTTTTATATTTATGTACATACACAAATACATGCATGCCTGTAAAATTACTCGTGTATGCACTTGTATAGATGGTACTTATTAGATTACCAAATGTTGGTGGTCTGTAAATGGTAGTTATTCATAGACTGTGTGATCCCTGACTTGGTGCAGGCCAATAGATATTCTCTTTTGGAAGGGGAGGGTTGACAGGTCAGTTTGTCATACTAATCTGGTAATCTGTGGCCACTTTTCTTCTGACGTACTGAGGAGTGATCAACTTCACAGGGTCCTGGCCATTTATACCCACTAGACTGGACTGGTATATGGCTTTGAGCTTGATTATTGATCCTGGACTTGCTGCATTGGTGGGCCTCTGTTAAGAGAAAATCTGCCTCTGTGTTTTCTGTATGCCTATGGGCTGCCAGCCCAAAGTTGAGGAGACCTAATATCAGCTGGTGGATAATCTTGATCAGTGACTATTGCAGGTATCTGAACCCTGTAGCTAGTAGGGTATTGCTATTCCTACTCTGGAGTAATGTCTCAGAGGTCAGTTTCTATCTAGATTCTGGTTCTTGAAAAGGTGCCTGAAGTTCCTACCAGCATCAATGGCTTCAGTCTTTAGAAGTGGAGGAACTGATCTTTGCCCCATGCCTGCAATTAGGGGACCGATATTGTTGACCCCCCCCCCCCCCCCCACCTCTCAATAAACCTAGTTTCTTTAGAGAAAATCAGTAGGATTTTTATTCAGGTACGTGGAATGTGAAGACATTACATAGAGATTATTCTCTTGACATTGTCATACAGAAATTCCAGTGTTATAAACTAGATATTCTAGGCTTGCAAGAGACCAGATGGACAGCTAAAGGTGAAAAATTTAAAAATAGTTTTAAATTTCTCTTTTCATAGAGATTTTTCGTGGAAAGCATCTCCAAGGTGCAAGTTTGCTGCTCAGCAGACACCAATGATGCTGTTCTATGATATGACTGCATTGAAGATTTCTTAAGCTAAATTTAAACAAAAATTAAAGACTTGACTATCATCTGTTATGCCTCCACAGAGGACTCTGATGAGAATGATAAGGATAGGTTTCGCAAACAACTTCAGGATATTTTGAATTCTGTCAAAACAGGAGTTGTTACTCTTGTGTTAGGTGACTTCAGTGCTCAAGTTGGTACTTACACTGATCTTTGAGCAGTGGTTTTAGATCCCTTTGGCATGGTTATTCCAATGGCAATGGGGAACATCTCCTACAGGTAAGTAAACTTAATGGTTTGTGAATAACTAACATGCACCGGAAAATTTATAAATACATATGGGTTTCACAGGAATATGGTAGATTAGCCAATTTGCTGTTAATTAAAATATAGTTTGGTTAATAATACCAGATCATAGAAGGGAGCTGAAATTGGGTCTGACCATTACATGGTCAAAAGTAACTTGCAACTGAAGCTTAAGAAATGTTGTTCTAAGGTTAAGAGAATTACTTTCAACTTTGTAAGTCTGAATGAAAGATCCAGATATAGCTTAAACATACCACAATATACTACTTGTTCATTATGACAATTGTGGGATCATTTAAGCAGGCTTTTCTTGAAACTAATAGTACTCTTTTTGGGTAAAAAGGAACAGAACTCAAATTTATTTGAGTGATAAGGCTGTGGAACTTATTTCTAAAAGAAGGAAGTGAAAGAACAATGTGAATCAACACCCTATTAGTCCTAATAGACAGCATTATGAGCTTAATAAATGTGTAAAGGATCAGTTAACTGCTGATATAATTATTTGGCTTGGTAACTTGGCTGACAAAGCAAAGGAAGCAGCTAGCACAATAGCAGAGGGTTGTACCAGATAGTTATCTTTCGTGTGGAAAGAAACGGGAGGTACAAGTGATTGAGGGATAAACATGGTAAGATGGTTGAAGGTGAGGATTCTGTGATGGCTAGCTGGGCTTAGTATTCAGGGAAGTTCTAAAAAAACGTGATTATTTCTACTCCCATTGTTTGCAGTCAGGATAAATGCATTACTGGCTTTAATGATGGCCTTATATCACATTCTGAATTTGCTTTGGCTATCTCTGAATTAAAACTGCATCAGTCTCCTGGGGTGGGTGAAATCGCCACTGAAATGCTTAGAGCTGGGAACACTTGTTTTCACATGGCTGACTGAAATGTTGAATATTTTTTATGATAAAGGTTGTTCCCAAGAATTTTACTAGAGCTATTATTGTCCCAATTTTTAAAAAAAGTGATCGCAGTTCTTGTGATAATTTATAGGGGAATTAGTTTACTTTCTTTTCCAGGTAAAGTTCGTTGTATGATTATACTTAATGGAATTAAAAATTTGGTTGATGGACAACTGCATGATAAACAGTATGGATTCAGAAGTGGTAGGGGATGTATTGATCAAATATTTTCACTTAGGCAGATTCTTGAGAAATATTTAGAGTTTAAGAAACCTGTGATTACTAGCGTTATAGAGTTCACTTAGGCTTTTGACTCTGTTCAACATAATTTGTGGTTGATTGTTAAATCATATGGAATTCCTGACAAGTTAGTATAATGAAAGCTCTCTAATAACACTGAGTCACTTGTAAGAGTTGGTAAGGCTTGTAGTGATTGGTTTAGCATTGCTTGTAGAGTTAGACAAGGGTGCATTTTGCCCTAATTTTCTCTTTAATTTGGTTATTGAATGTGCTATGTGAATTTCTATGCAAGGGAAAGATTTTGTCCTTAAATGGTCTAGAGATTTCAAAATTTCTGATTTAGGTTATGCAGATGATTTGGCCCTATTGACTAATGATGTAGATGAGATGAATTCTTTCAATAGGGCTGTTGATGAGACTGGTAAGAGTATATGTGGTGATAAACAGAGAAAAAAACTAAAGTGATGAAAATTGATCAGGCAGATGGTGCTTCAGTTTCTTTGAATGACCTGCACTCTTGAGCAAGTGTTTGTTTAATTATCTTAGGAGCTATGTAACTGATACTGGTGAAGTGCATTATGATATAAATAGAAGAATAGGAATTGCCACTGTGACTTTTAAAAATCTATGGAGAAAGTGGAAAAATAGGTGTGTTCACCTAAAGACTAAAATTAGGCTGTATAATAGTTTGGTTCTTTCTAAGGTTAGTCATAGTAGCAAAACATGAATCCTTTGTAAGCGGAATGTTTTTGATTCTAGGTGCCTGTGCAGTATTTTGGGCATTAGGTGGTTTAACTTTGTGAGTAATGAAGTTAGGAGTCATCAACCTCCTTTGAGTAATATTTTGTGCAGAGAGAGACAGAGTTGGTTTTGCCATGTTGCCTGTATGCATAGTTGCAGATTGGCAAACCAGATTATGAACAGTGTGCCTTTAAAAGCTTCAGGAAGAGGAGGAGACCTAGGATGCAATGGGCAGACAATGTTAAACAGTACCTTGCTAGAGTTGGGCTACAATTGTCAAATCAGCAGCTGTAGCTCAGGGCATACATGTCTGCAACTAACAATGGATATAAAGCTGGTGTATTTTATCAGTTTGACTGGAATTGCATGAAATTCCTTCAAGTTTTCGGACAGTGGAATGTTTAGGAAAAGGTTATGTGGTTCATCCCAGTCATTACATAGTATGAAATTTTTTTTTTGATTGACAAGGTTAGGGTTGTCCAAGGTGAAATGAAACTTTTGGATGAGTTCAGCTCATTTATTCATTTATGGCAATTAAGGGGAGCAGGAAGCAAGAACCAAAACTTTGTCGAGAACAAGAAAGAGATTGGCAACAGGATCATACACTGAAGAGTCAAAACATTATGACCTGCCTAATATGATGTTGGTCCTCCAAGTGCTGCTAAAACAGCTCTTGCCCAGCAAGGATGCTACAAGATTTCTAAAGGTGTCTTGTGGTATCTGGTACCAACACATTACCAGCAGATCTTTTAACTCTTGTAAGTTATGTGGTTGAGCTGCCGCAGATCAGATATGCTGTTCCAACACAAACCACAGATGCTCAATTGAATTTATGTCTGGGGAATTTGGAGGGCAGGGCAATACCTGAAAGTCTTCTCATGATCCACGAACCATTCTCGAATAATCTGGGCAGTATAACATGGAGCATTTTCCTGCTGAAAGAAGGCACTGCTAGAGGGGAATACCAATGCCAAGAAAGGATGTACCTGGTTTGCAATGATGTTTAGGTAGGTGGTAGACATCAGTTCCCCGCACATGAATGACTGGACCCAGAGTTTCCCAGCAGATTCCCAAAGCATTACACTTCCTCCACCAGCTTGTTTTTATCCCATGGTGCATCCTGGTATTAACACTTCCCCAGGTAAACGACTCACACATACCCGCCCATCCACATGGTGCAACAGGAAACAAGATTGATCGGGCCAGACGACCTTTTCAATCATTCAAGGTCCAGTTTTGGTGCTCCCGTGCCCATTGTAGGTGCTTTCGATGATGAACCTAGGTTAGCATGGGTAATCAGAGTGGCCTGTGGCTATGCAGCACCATTTTCAGCAGGGTTCGATGTACTGTATGTTGCGACACATTCTCCCATCACCAGCATTCAAATTATGAGCAAGTTGCACCACAGTATCCCTATTGTTTGTACCATATGTGATAACCTTTGAACACCTCTGATGAGCCATGGTTGACCAACACCTTGCCAACAGTTCGGGGTTTTTCCCTCCTCAGACCACATTTTGAAAGTACTAAACCACACTGACTGTGAGCACCCCACAAGCCTTGCTGTCTCGGAAGTGTTGTCCCAGTCGTGTGGACACGAGTTTGACAAAGGCCAAATTATTAAGTCCACTGCTTTCCCATCTGAAGAACAAGAATAACACTTAACAGAGCTCAGTATCTTAACATAGCTCAGTATACTGTTTCATGACCACCACACACGCAGTCGTTTTCTTGCAATTGCTTCGATTTGCATAAAAACAGCTGGTCATAATATTTTGGTTCTTTGGGGTATGTGTCATATGCAAAAGTACAGAATGTAACCTTGGAATATCTGGATGCTGTGGAAAAGAAAATTTTGCAACTATAGTTGGAAAAGATTTATGAGCATAGGTTACAATAATTATTTTCTAAAGTTAAATACTTTCGAAACTATTAGAATTTCTTTCTCTGTAAATAGGCAGCATAAATTATTAACAAGTATGCGGAAAAAAGCTGTCCGTATGCTATCATTTGGTGGAAGGTATAAAAAGAGAGCAATAAATATAGGAAGAGGAGGTAATCTCATTATTTAAAGTAACTTGTGAACTACAAATGGTACTGAGACAAAATGAAATCAAAATATGAAAATGCAACCATGTTACATAAAGGAAAATGCCTAATCAAAATTAGGTTGAGAGTGACTATTTTACAAATTGTTTCAGAAGTAACCTTAAATGCAGGTTTTTACCTAACTTTATAAATATTGACAATAGTCCATTCATATTTCAAGTAAATTATCTAAAAGCACTTAAAATTTTCTGTCGCCAAATTCTCTGTTGCCATAAAATTCTGTTCAGCAGCACAAGTTTGAGCCTTCTATGTTAACTATTCTCTGCTTATGTAAATTATCTTTGACTTTTAATATTTCATCTTCCAAACACACAATTTTAAACAATGAATAAATTTAGAGTGAATTTAATATTATTGTTGTCGTTCTGTATTCAATGATTCACACACAGTGTGTGGCTGCTCCACAATTATCCAATAATATGATAGCACACATATGCTCTTTATATCACTCCATATTTCATAAGACTTTAGAGTATGTTTAGTTCCTTAACTATTACCTTCTGACTCTTAACCATTTTCTGTTGGGAAAAGATAGACTTTTCTACAAGTATTGAGGAATAAAAATAGTGTTATTGAAGGTGAGCATTCTGTCATGACAAGGGTGGGTTTAGAATTTTAGAGATGTACTGAACACTGTAATTAATTCTACTACCGTTGATTGTAATAAAGATACTCATTACTTGCTTTAATTTTGGTACTATACCACAATTTGGAGTTACTTTCGTTATCTGTTCAACTGCAAAATCATCAGGGATGGATGAAATTACTGTTGAAATGCTTAGAGCTGGAAATGATTGTTTCAGATAGTAAACTAGTGATAAGTATATTTTCTATGATAAAGAGGATTTTACTAGAGCTATTATCCATATTTTCAAGAAAGATTATCCCAGTTCTTTTGATAATTATAGGTTGCAACACTCTTCCTAATCCAGAAAGTTTGTTGCATTACAATACTGGTTTCCAAATTTTATATAATGGTGCCCCCTCAGATTTAGAAAATTTTCATTGCACACACCCCTCCTCCTATATGCTAAAAAAAAAATTCAGTTCCGTTTTTTTTTTATCCTACACTTGCAAACCACAAAAGCTATTGAGTACATTGGCAACTTCGTTGTGAGCAGTGCGAGTTCAGGTGGTATGGGCTGCATAGACAGCTTTTCTCAGATTCTTTAAGTTTCAGAGTTTCAAAAACACATGCATGGATTTTCAAGACTTTGTTGATAGAATAAATGTGTGTTTCGTCTCGCAACCAATCGCAAAATAATTTGCAATTGGTTGTCAGATTGTACAGCATGCTTGATAAGTTAACATAATAATGGTTCTCTATATTATCAGTTATATTTAAGGGGAAAAATTTTTTGATAAAACTTTCAATATTTATATCAATTTAGGTCAGTGACTTTAAATTTCTTTTTGTATTTTGAAGTTTTCATGCAATTTCCCTTTTCAGTTTCTGACCTTTTGTGTTTTGAACTCTGCCTTGACAGAATCTTGGAATTCCAAACAGATCCAAAATTGGTTTTATTAGTCAACTCAACCTATTTTTTTTTATGAATTTCCCTTTTTGTGGCAGGAAATGAGAACAATATAGAAACAGAATCATATTTTAGCTTCAGACATATGGCAATCCCTTTAGGTACACAGCTATAGACCACTATTTTAGTAGTAGAGTTTGGCACAACACTTTGTGCTTTTGTTTTTTCACTTAATATTAGATTGCACAAATCATTGGTTTTAATATAAATTTCTTTTCAGTGTCAAGCAACTATTGTAGCCTTCTTAGCTTCTATATTTGCAATTATAGTTGATGTAATTAAAGAAAAAACATTTGACTTTAATCATGCTACTCTGCTCTGTGCCAGTAGCTTAATCACTGCTGCAATTGCAAGCCTTGTTCTTGGTAAGTAGTTGCTACTTTATTACGGAACAAATATTGTACTGCAAATTTATTACAGTAATGAATTAAATTCTTGTTAAAGCACAGATTTATTGTCATAAGCTCAAATGTTTGTTGAAGAATTTCTGTTCAGAAACGGCTTTGGACCATTAATCTGCCCTTCCACCTTTTTAATCACTTATCAATCCTTAACATTTAATTACAGATGCTTTTTATTGTTTTCACCTTATTCATTTTTAATATAAGGATTTGTATGAAAATTATATGCAGTAATCCCTCCAGGGTTACTGCATATAATTTTATTTGTGAGGGTTATGCTCTTGCAAAATGCCATGAATACTGAAATCCCAAATATGAACTGTAATAACTCGTGGGGAAAATAGTTTGGTTACATGACACCAAGATTACACTTTGTAATATTTTTGTGTTAAAATGAGTGTTACTGACATTATGTAAATATTTATATATAGTATGCTTTGTAATGCAAATTAACCATTCTAGTGTCCACATCTGCATATGTTCGCAGAATCCGTAATTAGAGAATGGCTGTATGTTTTTAGTACAACAAAAAAATTTAAAAATAAAAATTGCCATTGTGAAATTCTTCAATATACAGGGTGAATCTGAAAAAGTGGGCAAAACTTTACGGGGTGGTAGAACACAGCTATACGAACAATATTTGTCATAGAAAGTATGGGCGGAACGCAAACGGCGAGCCGCTAGGTGCCGTTGGAAATGGTATAAAAGGGTCGGTTCTCGCACCCAACGGCATTTATACCGTGGATTGCCGAGAGGATGGCTGGTTATACTAACCACGAAATGGCGGATATGCACTTTGTGTACGGTGCTGCGGACGGGAATGCAAGTGAGGCACAGACATTACTGCGACCGGTTTCCGATGAGATGCACTCCAGATCAGAAAACCTTCGAGCGTTTGCATCGGCAGCTGTGTGAAACGGGATCCTTCGCTGCGGCCAAGCAAGATGCAGGGCGTGAAAGGAGTGTCAGGACGCCGCAACTTGCAGAGGACATTCTGCGTAGGGTGGAAGAGTGACCGGGATGTGGCACGCAAGCGGTTTCCCGTGCAGTACATGTGTCCCAAATGTCGGTTTGCTGTGTGCTACAGGAGGAAGGAATGCACCCCTATCGTACGCAGAAGGTACAAGCGTTGTCACCGGCGGACTATCAGCCACGTGTTGATTTCGCACGTTGGTACCTCCAGCAGAATTAAGCGCAGCTGGATTTTGGTGCACGTGTTCTGTTTACGGACGAGTGCACTTTCACCCGTGAGGGTGTTTTGAATACCCACAATTCACACACGTGGGCATCTACGAACCCGCATGCCACACGTCCTCATTCGTTCCAGCAGCAGTTCTCCGTAAATGTTTGGGCAGGGATCCTCCATGACATTTGGTTGGCCCATACCTCCTGCCACACCGTCTGGACGGCAAATCATATAACACATTCCTACGAGAGGTGTTGCCGGAGCTACTGTGTCCGATTCCAACCCCCAGCAGGTTGAGAATGTGGTTCCAGCAGGACGGTGCGCCTGCACACTTCAGCTTAGATGTGCGGAACACTTTACATGCAACGTTCCCAGGGCGATGGATTGGTCGAGGTGGTCCCATAGCTTGGCCACCAAGATCGCCGGATCACTCATGTTTTGCCATATGAAAAGCCTAATCTACGAGTGCCCCATTGAAACCGATATGGATCTAGTCACCAGGATCGCTGTTGTTGCCGGCGATATTCAGGAAATGCCTGGTGTCTTCGCAAATGTGCGTCGGTCCCTATCCCGCAGGTGTGAAGTCTGCATTACAGCTGGCGGCAGCTCTTTTGAGCAATTTCTTTGAGCATGTACCTCAATTACATTCCTGTTAATAAAATGTTTTCTGAAGAATCTCCTCTCCTTGTGTTCATTCTTTAAATGTGACAGTGGAAAACTACCTTTTAACTTCTCACCGCTTGCATTCCGACCAAACATTCTATGACAAATATTGCTCGTATAGCTGCGTTCTACCACCCCGTAAAGTTTTGCCCACTTTTTCATATTCACCCTGTATAATAAAAATATATATAAATATAATTCAGGCTTGAAAAATATTGTTTTTTCATTTGATGTATATTTTATTAAACTACATTATAAATCGTTTGTTAAAGCCATCTAATTAGTTTCTTAAAAGTGGTATACAGTATTGTCAATTTATTGGTTAACATTACCCTACACTGCAGCAGTTACCTGATTTAAGCTCACAGGTTTGATTTGAACTACACTGGTTTTTGTAAATTAAGGAAAATCCCTATGTTAAGTCAATGAGAAGCTAATGTCAACTCTATAACTTCTAAAATAAGTTTTGTTTTAAAAAATGTGATTGCAGATAAAGATTTCAATCATATAAATCAATATCAATTTTCAACAATATTCATTCAGTATTTAAATGGTTATGAAAGTTTGAATATTTAGTGATAACAATGCCAGCCACACAAATTGACTTCAGAAGTTAATTTAAACGTAGTAATAAGTATTGTTTCAAAGTATTTAATAAAGTAAGAGTGTATTTTATAAATTTATGTAAAGAATTCTTTCACTATTCTACAGTTTTGTAAAAGTTTCTTAAGACTGGCATTGCTGTTGTTAATTGTTTAGATATTGCTTTATTTGATTGAGATCTTTATTTGCAATTACATTTTTCAAAAAAAAAAAAATTTTTAGAAATTATAGAACTTTGACGTTAGCTTCCCATTGACTTTAATGTAGGGGTTTACCTTAATTTATGGAAACCAGTGTATTATTAACAAATTTTTCCTTAAAGTTTTGAAAAATCTGTAAATTAGCAAACTTCTGTTTTTAAAAATGGAAGATTTTGGAAGTAATTGCAAAGTACATACCACCATTTTTCTTTCCCATTTTACACTCCTTTCTGCTATAAGTCTATTTCAGTATTCCCAGGATTATTTTTACCATTTATTCCAGCATTCTATGTATATATTTAGAGAAAATAACTAAAAAAGGTTTTTCTTAGTAAGAAGGAAGCAACCTGAAGTTCACAAAATAAAGTTGGGAACACATGAGGTTCAAGTGTTCGTAAAGGTTACTATAATGCTGTAGGTAAATGTGTGTGTACGGCAGCAATTGGTGGTGTCAGCGTCTAAAGGATTTTTTGCAGAGGGATGTAAGAAGCACTTAGAGTTGACTTAAATGCATCAGCATTGCGGTCAAATCAGCTTCTGGTTTGTCTTTGTGTGCCTCCTGTGCATGCGACAGCCATCAAAGGAAGAGGAGAACCGGAATCTGGTTTGACCGCAACGCCGATGCATTGAAGTCAACTATGAGTAAGTGTTTCTTATATCCCTCCTCAAAAAATCCTTTAGACACTCTAGCACCACCAATGGCTGCCATATATACGTACTTTTATTTACAGCATTATAGTGAACCTTTACGAACTCTTTAACCTGAAGTTGTTCCAAAGTTCAGTGAAGTATCAAGTACATCACAGTAACAGATGTAGTTTAGTCTTTGGTTGAGTGCAGTGACCTAGTTATTGCTTGCATGTGCAGTAAAGTGATTCTATAGTGAATGTTTACAGAAAGAGTTCTCAGATATAGGATAATGTGACCATAATCTAGTCAGTATTAACCTTAGTTTTCATTTCTGTAGATTTATTTTATTTCTGAAAATTATAATTTTTTTTCCCTTTTAACTGATCTATTGATCTTTTGGGGTTATGCTACATCAAATGGCTGGCTTTACAAATCGTTGTGGGTATTATAACATCTCATTAGGTTTTATTTATTATAAAAAAAAAATTGGATCTTGTATCATTTCCTGAAAATGAAGTTTTGAATATCAAAGCAAAAAGGATTTCCTTGACATGGGAAGTTGTTCCCAACTTCCTCCCAACAAATTGAATTATAAACTCCCTATGTAAACTTAGTATTTTATTTTCTTTTATAATTAAACGTTAGTTTTTATTTCTAAAAAAAAATTTCCGTAAATTATGTTTCTTTACGCTGATTGATAATTAATTACTGATTTTTCAGAGTTGTGCTATATTGGATAGCCAGCTTACAACTTGTTTCTGTGGATATTTTATTTAACATTGCATTAGGTTATCTGTTTAATTTTTCATTTATTAGTTATTACTTTTCTAGTAAAATAAACTTTGATTTGGTTGTTTTTTTTTAATGAATGAGGTCTTGGATACTAAAGCAAATTTATTTCCTAAGTTAGCGATCTTTTGGTCGACTGATTTATTGATCTTTCTAAGTTATGCTATATCGGTTGACTGGTTTAAAATTTGTTGTGAATATTTCATTTATTATCCCATTAGGTTATATGTAATTTTTCTTTTATTATTTCTTGTTTTTTTAATAAAAAAATTGTGAACTTGTACCATTTTCTGAAAATTAATGTGGTCTTGGAAATGGAACCAAAATGGACTTCCTTGGCATGGAAATAAGTCTTCCCAAAATTGCCCTCCCACATGAAGTCCCCCCCCCCCCTGCACTAAACTAATTTTGAATGTTTCACTCCCCCCCCCCCAGAAAATTTAATTAAAATTTAAGAGTTTTCATGTTTACATTGAATGGTTTTACCCCCCCCCCCCCCTCCTCAACCTCTGTATTTTGGCTGTGTAACTCTGACAGTATAGCCTTTTTTTTTGCTTTGGTGCGCAAACCGTTCTTCATTTAGCCAAGATCACCAAACTTCAATACCCAAAGAAAAAATTCATAATGTTTAATAAAAAAAAAAGCAGCCAAGAAAGTTTTCCCCACTTCATAACTAGTTCAGAAAAATCCTGTGAATGTGAGAAGTCCAAGTCACTGTTTAACATTGGCCATGTTTAAAATATGATACTGGAAGGAATCTTAAAAGAAATAAAAATAATGTTCAGGTTATATATTATATTATTTGGGAAGATATTTTCTCTCGATTAATATATAATTTAACTGTTTTTATTCAACGGGTTTTAAGAAATTGAACTGTACATTAAGGCTTAATCTTTTTTTTTTCACCATATATTGGAAAAGGCTTACTAAAAAAAAATGCTTGTAAATTTGTTTATATTATTTACATAAAATTCGTAATTTAATTCTGTTTAATTTGTTGTATAGCATGACCTATTTCCATTGATTGGCTATATTTTTGAAAAATTCTAAAGTTGACTTGTTTATCTGACTCAGCACAATTGGCTAAAAGCCTGGAATTTTCTCAAAGTATGGTACCAAGGGAAAAACAAAATGAGAGAAATATTTACTTGAAACCAAAAAATAGGCTATTTCTGAATAGCAAAAAAATTTCTATTCATGCACATTATAATTATTTCTGTCTATTATTTTTTAAATAAGTTTTTATTTGTTTTGCCAGATAATTTTTTTTTTACTACATGACTCTACTAGTTTCATTTTAATGACTTTTTTAGTCTTTTTTGTTAAATATTAAATTTTCTGAAAATCCAGAATTAAATGATTCATTTGGCTTATAAACATGCCATAATTCCTATTGTTAGTTATTTCGCAAAGTTCTAAAGTTAATTTTTTTGGCTATACATAGGGAGAAAATAGCTTGGTCTATGGATGTAAGCCAGTTTTTCAGGCTGGACTCTGGAAGGGTTAACTCTTCCAGTGTCCAGCCTGAAAAACAGGTTTCTATCCAGGGGCCAAGCAATTTTCTGCCTATGCTCAGCCAAATAACTAATGAGAGGAATTATGGCATGTTGCATACCAAATTAATCAGCATTTAATTCTAGATTTTCTGAAAATAAAGTATTTTCAGAAAAATTTTTAGAAATTTTTAAAAATTTCAGAATTTTTTAGTCATGTAACAAAAGTGTAACAAAAAACACTATGTTTAATTTTAATAGGACTTTTTTAGAGTCATGTAGTAAAAAAATGCATCTGGCAACACAAATAAAAATTTATTAAAAAAAACTAAGACAGAAATGATTGCAAAGCGCATAAATAGAATGACTATATTTCTGAATAACAAAAAAATTAACATTTTTGGTTTTAAGTAAATATTTTTCTCATTTTGTAATTTTTTTCTCGGTACCATACTTTGAGAAAATTTCAGGCTTTGAGTCAGATAAACAAGTCAACTTTAGAATTTTTTAAAAAAATAACCAATCAATGAAAATCGGTCATGTTATATACCAAATTAAATAGAATTTAATTACGAATTTTATGAAAATAATATTAACAAATGTGCAAGCATATTGATTTTAATAAGCCTTTTTCAATTGGTATGGTAAAAAAAAATGATCGCACTATACAATTAAGGCTTCATTTTGGAAAACCTGCTGAATAAAAATAAATAAATTATATATTTATTGAAAGGAAATTTCCACCCGAATAATTTAATATTCAACCAGAAATAGGATTTTTATTTCTTTTAATGATTCTTTTTAGTATCGTATATATTAAACACAGCCAGTGTTATACAATGTGATTTGGCCTTCTCGCATTTACGGAATTTTCTGAACTGGTTATGAAATAGTTCGTATACAAGACATTCAATTTCAGAAAACGGTACAAGCTCAAAGTTTTTTTACTAAAAAAACAAGAAATGATAAAATAAAAATTACACATAACAATGGAATTTTAAATAAAATATCTGCAACAACTTTTAACCAGCCTCCGATCTAGTATAACTCGGAAAAATTGATAGTTAGCGATCTTACAATCAGCTGATTTAACGGAAGTAAATCTATAGAAATGAATTTGCTTTTGTATCCAAAAACTCATTTATTTTCAGAAAATGATACTAGTTCAAAGTTTTACTGGAAAAGTAATAAATAATTAAAAATTGACATACAGCCTAATGCGATGTTACCACAAGTTGTAGGCCAGCCATACGATATAACTTAACTATGAAAAAATCGATACTTATTGATTGGCCAAAAGATCGCTAAATTCCAAAAATAAATTATACTGAAATGAAAACTAACTAAAGTTTAAATATAAATAATACTAACTTGACAAAGAGTATCCAATATGCTGGACCAAAACTAAACACATAGCACAAGCAACTGAGATTGCATCAGCCAACTGTGGCTTGTTTGCCTCAGTGAAGCATAACTAATTAAATGCAGGTGAATTTCTAAGAAGGATGTGTTTACTTTTAGTTTCGATTTGAAGGCAGGAAAGATGCATAGAATGCTGGGAAAAATGATAAAAATAACTTGGGAATACTGACTAGGTTTTTGACAGAAAAGAGTGTGAAATGGAAAAATAAAATGGCGTACGTATTTTGTAATTAATTCCAAAATCTATCTTTTTTAAAAATAGCATTTTTTTTGTTAATTTTTAGAAGATTTTTCGAAAATTTATGGAAAAATTTGTTGATAATAGCTCAAATCAAACCTGCGAGCTTAAATCAGAAGGTTGCTTCAGCAAATAGGAACGCTAACAAGCAAATTGGCAATACCATTTAGTGCTTCTAAAAAATGGCAATCAGATGGCTTTATAAAATTATTTAAATTGTAGTTTAGGAAAATATGCATCAAATTAAAAAACAATATTATTTTTTAAGCCTAAATTATATATTTTTATGAAATATATATAAAAATTACAACTGCAGTTTTTATTTTTTTTTAAATCAATATTTTTTTTGTTGTACTAAAAACGTGTGTATATGTCCTCGGCATATTTTTACAGATTCTCCGAACGTGTACAGATGATGTGGACACTGGAAGGGTTAATAAATTAGCATGAAACAATATCTACATTGTAATTGAAATTTAGTTAGCCAAGGTATAGAGCACAACTAACAGAATTATATTATAAGAACAATGAAAAAAAATTACTGCAGTGCACATTACATTCAATTGGTAACACTTCAACTATCTTCATCCATTCGTGGATCATCTAGAATGCTTCCAAAATTTTCCTTATTGGGTTTCTTCCCTTTTCCTTTAACTCTGCAGGAAGTTGTATAGGTTTGAGCAATTATGCCTGAACATCTGGAGGGTTCAGGATCAGTACTGCAAATAGGTTTGAATAACTCAGTCAACATTAGCTGTTTAACCTGCATTTTGTCTTTCAAATGCAAAACATAAGGGAGGATTGCAACCTCAATTACTTCGTAAATTTCAAGCTTTGATCTGAAATAAGATCAATTTGAAGAAACTCTGCATTTGCTATCGAGTGGTCTTTAATAACAATGAAAGCTTAGCAAAATTGAATGTCTTTAGATAGATTAGTCATCACTGCTATCATTTCTACCTTCATTAACTAGCTGATCAAACTCATTTTTGGTTCCTGGACCTTTTCATTGATAATATCGGCAAGTAAATGCACAGAAATGAAAACTAAGGTTTAATTATAAAAGACAATGAAAGACTAACTTTACAAAGGGAGTGTATATCTATGTATACAAATGACATGCAGATGGCTGACTTTCCCCATACTTACACTTGTGAGCAAGCAATTAGAACACCTGCTACTTCCTCCTATTGTGACATTGCGCATTGAGCAATATGAAACCTTATTTTTACTTTCAGTTTCGACCTGAAGGGTGGGAAAGACTCATAGAATGCTGGAATAAATAATAAAATAATTCTAGTAATAGTGAAATAAGTTTAAGACAGAAAAGAGTAAAATGGTGGTGGTGGGGGGGGGGGGGGTATACAGAGGTATGTACTTTGTAATTACATCCAAAATCTTCTGTTTTTAGGGGCGGGGGTGGCTCAGTCGGTAGCGCGCCAGGCTTGTAATCTGTAGTTCCCAGGTTCAAGTCCCAGCTGGGTCAGCATTGAGATTTATCTCCGCAAAATTCCCCGCCCTGCCCACGGTCAGTAGGGGACACCGATAGGCTTGGAAAGGCCGTCGTCCGTCGGATGGGACGTTAAGCCATGGCTCCGTGTGGGGGAGAGCCATACCCTGTGCACGTTAAAGAACACACTGGATGGCCTTGACGGGAGGCTACCATCTGTCTCCCAACAGCTGTTCCAGTGGGTCCCCTCCCCCAACCTTCTCTGAGCCTTCGGGGTCCATATGACCTGGCCATTTAGCCCATGGTGTGCAAAAAAGTGCCGCTCAGAGGTAAAACAACTCAACTTCTGTTTTTAAAAATAGCTTTTTGTTAATATTAAAGAAATTTTCGAAAATTTAAGGAATAATGTTTAGTTCAAATCAAACTTGTAAGCTTAAATCAGGTGATTGCTTCATTACAGAATAATAACAAACAAATCAACAATGCTGTATAGTGCTTCTAAGAAATGGCAATCAGATGACTTCAACAAATTATTTATATTGTACTTTAATAAAATATGCATCAAATGAAAAAAGAATGTTTTTCAAGCATGAATTACGTATTTTTAAAAGATATATGGAAAAAAATTTTCAAACTACAATTTCAAAAAAACAACTAAGCTTTGTGTTTTCTACAACAAAGTATTGACGTCCTTGACCTGGGAAGGGGTAAAACATTTGTTTCAATGTAATGCACTACACCCATATTTTTTGTCAATGTTTAGCATTGTTTCAGCTACAAGATGGCCAAACAGCATCATATTTACAGTAAGATAAGCACTGTATAAAAATTATACTGCTGTTCAATAGTAGAGTATCACAAGAGATATACTTTAAACATGATACTCATAAGAGTATAAAAACTAATAGTTTTCTCAAGTTTTATTTCATTTACTTAAAATCTTGATTAAATTATCAATAAGCAAAAGATATTTAGTGTTACTTTGAGGACATATTGCCTAATTCACTAACATTTAAACATTTACTAATAATTTACAGAGATAAATATTGTAGATTGTTTTTTATTATTCCGCAGGGGGTTCTTATATATATCCCTGCTGGACTTTTTCTGTACTTTTTTTTTATCTTATGCAATCAGCTGTAAGGTGCTGCCAAATTCTAAAAAAGTCACTTATATCATAAGACTCGTTGTCTGGTCTGTAGCTAGCATGACCCACAGGGTGAAAGAAATTGCTAATCTTAAATATTCCATCTAGCAATAAGCACACAACTATAAACTTTATATCTTTTGACAATAAAAAATGACATTGCATTCTTTGCCAACGGACATCTTTCACATTTTGATTTTACAAACAATACATGTCACTTATATCAGACAGTTGGTGTGGTTGAAAACATCTCGTCACAGCATCATGCTTTTGTCATGGCAGACTGACACAAGAACTCCCTTGCACACTTCAAGACCTCCTTTCTCTCCTGTTCAAGACTATCAGGATGCTCTAGGACATTTTCACAAAGACTCATCTGCTTTTTCCATTGGTCAGCTTTAACCAATTAGGATGAGGAAATATTGATGGGGTCTTAAGATTCGTTTGATCTTGTGTGATCTACCACATGGGTCTCTTTCCCAGTGATGCTGTGGTATGTGGTCGTGATTATCTCCTGGCAATTCATCAACTAGTAGGAGTGCTGTTGCATGGGGGAGTTTTTGCTCACTTCTACAGTCTTTGGAGATGTCATCACTGCTTAGCAGACAGCAGGTGGTGGCTTATTCAAGCCTCTTTTACCATTGGCATGATAGTGGGCTTGGGCAGTTGGCAGCATGCCAGGCTCATAATCTACAGTTCCCAGGTTTGAGTCCCAGCTGGATCAGTGTTGAGATTTATCTCTGCAAAACTCCCCACCCTGCCCACGGTCAGTTGGGGAACCAATGGGCTTGGAAAGGCAGCCGCCCATCGAATTGGACATCGATCCGTGGCCCCATGTGTGGGAGAGACATATCTGTTAATGAACATGCTGGATAGCCTTGACAGGAAGCTACCATCTGTCTCCCAACAGTTATTCCATTGGGTCCCCTCCCCAAATCTTCTCTGAGCCTTTGTGGTTCTTGCGAATTGGCCATTTAGCCCATTGGTTGCGAAAAAAGTGTTGCTCACAGGTAAAACAATCTAATCTGTTGGCATGATAGCAACTGGCACAGGCCACTTTGCCATGAATTTGCTGAAAATGGCTCAAGTCTTTGGTCCCTGTGCCAATGATGCTTCACAAAGAACAATGGAGCATGTTTGATATCGTTCTGTATGTATACGAAAATCTATGCAGAACATTGTAAATGTATTGTGATTGTTACAAATAATCACTTTAATTGTAACAGATAAAAATGTTCCTTACACAAATATATTCATCTTAGCTACTAATAAATTGCCACTTTGAAGTCTATTCAAATTTTTAGAGGAAAAATTGTCTTGAGCCGGGTGGGATACAAACCCATGACCTCCTGATAACATGTCAGGTGCTCTGGGTCACTGAGCTACCGGCTGCCAATCAAGATCTCCTCTAGTTGATATTAACCTGGAATCGACTTCAAAGTGGTAATTTATTAGTAGATACCAAATATGTTGAGTTTATTTATCAACTGTATTACTTGTAAGAAAATACTTGCCATCTATATGGCATGTGTTTGCCACTTGTGGCAAAATTGATGGAACACTCCCTATATATTATGTAATGTAGGTTGAAAAGGTTCATATCATCATAGGAGATCTTGATTGGCAGCTGGTATCTCAGTGGCACATGTTATCAGGAGATCGTGGGTTCGTGTCCTACCTGGCTCAAGGCAATTTTTCCTCTAAAAAATTGAATTGACTTCAAAGTGGTAATTTATTAGTTGATACCAAATATGTTTAATTTATTTCATTATTTATTCATCTTGGCAATTTTTTTCTTCAATCTCTAGGTTTCATTACTGTTGGAGTAGTGCTTTTGTCACGGAAATTGCATATCAATCCAGATAACGTTGCCACTCCTATTGCAGCATCTCTAGGAGATGTAACTACTCTTGGCCTCCTTGCATCTATTAGTAGTGCATTATATAGTGTTATAAGTAAGTATTGTAATTAGTGCTGTTTTAAAATCTTAATCACAGTGAAAAAATTGAAAGTGGTAATTATTTTGATTGTTGGTTGATTATAAAGAGGTCTGATGTACTTATCATTGCTTAGTGCTATATTAGAATTCCATACCCACTCTTATTAGGAACAATCATTAAAAAAATTAAGTCACCTGAAAGTTTATATTTACAAAATAAAAATTTATCTGTCCAAAAAAATTGTAAAATAATCGAACAGAAAAATGTGAAATGCTGCAGGCCTCCATTATGAAATTACTTGGCATGATAATTCTGCCTAGAGTTTCCAATTTCTCAAAGTTTTAAATTCTTGGGATTTGATTCTCAAATTCCTAAAAAAAAATTGTACGTAAAATAGTTTTTTCTTGGATATTTATCAAACCTTTTATTAAAATAACTAGCAATTACTAACTAAACAACAGAATTGAAATTTTAAACAAACATTTGTATATTTATTGTAAAATGAAATGTGTTTATTACATTTATTCTAAAGCAAAAAAATAAATTAAACAAACCTACTTTTATGTTTGTGTTTTTAACAGTTTTAGTTAAAACTACTTGTACATTGATTTAAAGTGATATTTTAGAAAACATAAGGTATCAATTGCTTCATCTGATAATGAATTGCAAGTGGATCATTGCGAAAGAATTTGAAGCTCTTAAAACAATATGCTGAATCTGACTTTTTTTTTCTAATTTTTTACCAAACATTTTAGGTGGATAACTAAGTGATTTTACCAGTTCATGGTACTTGTTAAAAATATATATTTTTAAGGTATTTTCTTAATTCCTTAAAACTATTTTTTACCAATTCATTACTTGTTAGAAATGAATGTTTTTAAATAAAGAATCTTGCAGCTTAAGGAATATTTTTTTCCTGAGTATTTCTTTGCTAAGTTTGGGTTGAACTGTTCTGGTTTCAAACAAATCCTGAAGTCTGGACATTTCTTTTTTACTAATGTTGGTCTTATAGTGAAGAGTGTTGTAAATAATTTTATGTTTGTTAATTTGTATGACACTTCATAGAATCTGTTGTGTATTAAATTTAAGGCATGTATAAGTGTTGAGACAGCTTTAATTAATTTTTCATTACCAAAAAAAATTATTTACTGGCACATATTTCTAGAACCGAACATTTAAAAAATTGTATATTCTTGAGAAGGAATTAATTCTGCCTATTTCATGATACAAATACTGCTCTAAGCAAGGGTATACACTGCAGCAATTTACAATTGGACTCCAACCTCAATTTGAGAGCAGTGCAACTGCTGGATTTTTTGTGTTGCAAACTTTAAGATCCTTGCACACTGCATCAAATTGAGGCAACTGATACATAGCAATGGAGAGAACTAGCTTGCACAACACGAAATTGTCTACGATCCCAAAAAAAAAAGAACTTTGGCTTTTGAATTTAAAATTCAGCAAATGCCATTTAATGGAATTTTTAATGTTAGAGTAAGCCATTTTAGGAAACAATGCAATAACAAAATATATTGTATATTTTCCATTGGTTCTCTGTAATATTGTGTTTAACAGAATCAAATTTTTGGATAAAATTTCACTAGTCCTCCTTAATGCAGATTTCAGAGTCGGTCACAAAATCATTTCAAATAGATGACCCAAACACTGCATGACATCAATTTTTTTACCAACAAAAATCATTTCTAAACACAACAGTTATGCACTCAAGAATTATTCTTGTGCATACTTCTGTAAATAAAATCCACTCTTCCAATCTGTGGTGTTCTTGCTTGGAAAATTAAATTTAAAGTTTGGGATAAATGATGAACTCCAGTTTCAGGGATTGTGTTGTGCAGTATGCATTAAGGAGGCCTGATGTTACAACTCCCCCAGACTTTTATCATACTGCTGCTTTTGACTATGTCAAATTGCATTGATTCTGAAAATGAATTCTGTTCAATAGCAAAGATTGTATTTGTACAAGAGGATTCAAATATAAACTAGATTTTTGTTCTACAGTATAGACCTTATAACATGTTGACCTGCATTTTGTCAGTAGTAATCACAATGTGTGAGGAAGTGGTTCCTTTGTCTGGTGCACAGTGTATTATTCCGAAATTTCTAACAAATTAAAATATGAAACCTACTGAAATTATTACTAGACTTGAAGCACAATTTGAAATGCTCTCTAGGACTCTGCTATTTGAATGAAATAATAATTTTAAGAAGGCTGGATAGAAGTTAAAAACATGACATGCCAAGTTCCTCCAATGCTACGAGTTTTCTCACATACTCTGTAACAACAAAAACATTGGGAAGAAAAATAAGAAATTACATTGGGAAGTACTACCACATCTTGTCCATAATTCTGGTATAGGGCCAGGTGATGTTCACTTTGAGAGGACTGAATAAGTCCCTTGTTCAATCCTCAAAGAATCTATAGAAAGAAAAAAAGATTAGTGCCGACAATGAAGTTACTTTTGTGCAATGATGGCTAAATAAGCAACCGCAAACCTTCTTTGAAAATAGTACAAATTACCTCAGCTATGTGTAGGGTTTTACATCCAAGTGGCACTATTTTGCACACAATGGGCTAAATTGCTAAATCATAAAGACCCCAAGAGCTCGGAAGGGGACCCACTGGACAGCTGTTAGGCAACGGATGTTAGCCTCCCGTCAAGACCATCCAGTGTGTTCTTTAATGTGCACAGGGTAGAGCTCTCCTGTACATGGGGGCCATGGTTTAACATTTTGTCTGATGGATGGTAGCCTTTCCAAGCACATCGATGTCCCCTACTGTCAGAGGGCAGGGCGGGGAGTATTGTGGTTATATAATAATATAAATCTCAATGTTGACCCAGTTGGGACTTGAACCTGGGAACTATATATTATGAGCCTGGCATGCTAAACTGAGCCACTCCCACCCCTGTGAGCTATGCTAATGGTGTGTAGAGGTGTAGGAGAATGTCAAAAGATTGTATTTGACAAAAAAGTTTGAATAAAAATTTTAGATAAAATCAGTTTATATTTGGACCACCTAAGTACATCCCTTATTTGAAATATAGTAATCAAAAAGTCATGCAATCCATTAGAAATAAAGATTTTAGTCATTTTATTAAGATAAGGTACATCATCAAAATTCCTACAAATGTTGATGACTATACCTTATACTGGCTGAATTCTTTTCAGCACATTTCGAAATACATTACGAAGTTTGAGGCTTAGAAATTTGGGAAAATTTTTGGAATGATGGCATAAATGGGTTCCGCGAGACATTAAAGAATTTTCAGTTGTAAACATTAGAAAGAGTGAAAAAAGACTGCTTCGATTGTTCTGAAATAAATGACATTAACAGCAAGTAAAAGTTGAATAGATTATGTACTGTTGTACTAGGCAGCCACTATCAGCATATTTTATGGCTAATTAAAATATGACTTAGCTCTTTTTGGCTTTTTCCAATTTTTTTTTTTTCCATCGTATACAATTTGAACTTTACGAGTTTAGTATTCTGGCTCAGAGTTAAATATTGTTGAAACATATGGGAATATATCACCCAGTGGCCACTTTATTAGGAACAGACTGATGGTTGAGTTGCATGAATTTTTCAGCTTGATTTTTGAAAATGGGGTAAAAAGACTTCATCTTTTTAACCATTTTGAATTTTTGTGTAATCTTTAAAGAGTTACACTGTTTTAAAGTAAGATTGTTTCAATGCAGTTTCATTAATAATGCTTGTATTAATCTATATTAACTTTTCAGATTACTTTAACCGATATTAACTTATATAAACTGAGCAGAAATATACACCTTAATATATTGTCCCTAAGTAAGCTAGTGTAATTCTGTCACATATTGAACACTTCATAATAAATGATTACCAGACTCCACAGTTTTAACCCTTCCTTTGTCAGCCTGAAAAACTGGTTTCCATCTAGAGGCCAAGCTATTTTCTCCCTATACTCAGCAAAAAAAATAATTTAAAACTTTTTTGACAAATAACTAATGAAAGAAATTCCTCATCCTTCCTCAAGCAGTCTTGGGCTACAGAGGTCCAACCAGACCGTGCAATTTAGTTCTCCAAGCATATCTGTCCTTGAACTACATCTGCTGCATCTTGTCACTGCACACCAATTCTAACAAGGTCCTGTTTGGCATTGTCTCCCCACTGCATCCTATGTGTCACCCTCTTTCTAAGGGCTTCAGGCACACTGTTCATAACCCTATTCACCGATCTATAATTATCCATACAGGCAACATGGCCAAACCAACAGTCTCTCTCTCTGCACAATATGCTGCTTAAAGGAGGTTGCAGACTCCTTTGCCTAACCTCATCATTAGTTACAAAGTTGAACCACTTAATGCCCAAGATACTACATAAGCATCTAGAATCAAAAGCATTGTTTCTGGTTATCTTGTTTACAAAGGGTCCAAGTTTTACTACCATAACTAACCCTAGAAAGAAACAAATTATTATACAGTCTAATTTTAGTCTTTAGGTATATACCTATTTATTCACACTCTATAGATTCTTGAAAGTTCCAGCAGCAATCCCTATTCGTCGATTAACCTCGTGCTGTACATCATCAGTATCTGTTACATAACCCCCAAGATAAACTGAGACACTTGCTCAAGGGTGCAACCATTCAGAACGACTGAAGTACAACTGCCTGACCAATTTTCATCACTTTAGTTGGATCTTTGTTTATAACCAAACCAACTCTATTACCAGTCTCATCAACAGCTCTAATGAAAGAATTAATCTCATCAACATCATTAGCCAACAAGGCCAAATAATCTAAAAAAAAATTAAAATCTCTAGACAATTTAAGGCCAAAATCTTTCCCTTTAAGTGAATTTCGCATAACATAATCAGTAACCAAACTAAAGAGGGGACAAAATGCACCCTTGTCGAACACCAGAAGCAATGCTAAACCAATTATTACAAGCCTTTCCAACTCGCACATGACTCAGTATTGTTATAGAGAGCTTTCATAATGTTAACTAACTTGTCTGGTATACCATATGATCTCGCAATCAACCACAAATTATGACGATCAACAGAGTCGAAAGCCTTTTTGAAATCAACAAAGGTTTCTGAAACTCTAAACATTTCTCAAGAATCTGCCCAAGTGAAAATATATGATCCACACATCCCCTACCAATTCGCAATCCACATTGCGCATCACGCAATTGCCTGTCAACCAGATTCTTAATTCTATTGAGCACAATCGTGCAAAGAACTTTACCTGGAACAGAAAGTATCCCTATGGTTATCACAAGAATTGCAGACATCTGTTTTAAAAATAGGGATAATAATAGCTCTGGTAAAATCCTTAGGAACCATTCCTTTATCATAAAAGATATTCAAAATTTCAGTAATCTGTGTGGTAACCAAAACATTCCCAGCTCTAAGCATTTCGGTAGTAATTTCATCTACCCCTGGGAATTTATGTAGTTTAAGTTTAGAAATAGCCAAAATAACTTCAGACTGTGTTATAGGGCCAAATTAAAGCCAGTAATGAATCTATCATCATTACAAACAATGGGAGTAGAACTAACCACATTGTTTAGCACATCACTGAAATGCTCAGCACGCCTAGCCATGACAGAATCCTCGCCTTCTATAGCCTTGTTTATCCTTCAATCCCTGTATACCTGTCTGCTTTCTACCACACAAAACATTAACTATCTGGTACAGCTATCTGCTGTTGTGCTGTCTAACTGCTTCCTCAGCTTTGTCAGCCAAGCCAAAGATTCTTATCAGCAGCTAACTGATAATTTGCATGTTTATTAAGATCTCTGCAATGCTTTCTATTATGACTAGTAGGGTATTCATTAAGGACATTCCTGCAGTTCTTTATTTCTGAAATAAGCTCAAGTGCCTTATCACTCAAATAATTCTGCCTCCTCTGCTCCCTTTTTCCCAAAAGAGTACCGTTAGTTTCCAAAACAGCCTGTTTAAAATGGTCTCATTCTACAACTTCAGTAGTAAGCAAACCATGACTGTCATAATGACTGATCTATCATGATAAGCTTTAGCTATAACTGGGTCTTTCAGAGATTCAGAATTAAAGGTAAATTTTTTAACCTTAGCACAACACTTCTTAAGTTTAAGTTGCAAGACACTTTAACAATGTAATGGTCAGCTCCAATTTCAGCTCCCCTGCATGACCTGGTATTTCTAACAGAACTAGCCCATTTGCTGTTAATATATAATCAGTCATATTCTTTTGTAGCCCACCTGGTGAAACCCATGTGTCTTATGTATGTTGCAGTGTTTGTAATAAGTGTTAATTATTCTCAAACCATTAAAATTACTTACCTGTAGGAGACATTGCCATTGCAGCTACCAATACCAAAAGGGCCAATCTCTCCTCCCCAATGGGGTGGGGGTGGCTCAGTCGGTAGCGCGCCAGGCTCGTAATCTGTAGTTCCCAGGTTCAAGGGGGTGGGAGTGGCTCAGTCGGTAGCGCGCCCGGCTCGTAATCTGTAGTTCCCAGGTTTGAGTCCCAGCTGGGTCAGCGTTGAGATTTATCTCCGCAAAATTCCCCGCCCTGCCCACGGTCAGTGGGGGACACCGATGGGCTTGGAAAGGCGCCGTCCGTCGGATGGGACGTTAAGCCGTGTCCCCGTGTGCGGGAGAGCCATACCCTGTGCACGTTAAAGAACACGCTGGGAGGCTACCATCTGTCTCCCAACAGTGTTCCAGTGGGTCCCCTCCCCCAACCTTCTCTGAGCCTTCGGGGTCCATGTGACCTGGCCATTTAGCCCATGGTGTGCAAAAAAGTGCCGCTCAGAGGTAAAACAACCCAAACCCAGGTTCAAGTCCTGGCTGTGTCAGCATTTAGATTTATCTCCAGGGGTGGGGGTGGCTCAGTCGGTAGCGCGCCAGGCTCGTAATCTGTAGTTCCCAGGTTCGAGTCCCAGCTGGGTCAGCTTTGAGATTTATCTCCGCAAAATTCCCCGCCCTGCCCACGGTCAGTAGGGGACACCGATGGGTTTGGAAAGGCCACTGTCCGTCGGATGGGACATTAAGCCGTGGCCCCATGTGCGGGAGAAACATACCCTGTGCACGTTAAAGAACACGCTGGATGGCCTTGACCGGGGGGGGGGGGGCTACCATCTGTCTCCCAACAGCTGTTCCAGTGGGTCCCCTCCCCCAACCTTCCCTGAGCCTTCGGGGTCCATGTGACCTGGCCATTTAGCCCATGGTGTGCAAAAAAGTGCCGCTCAGAGGTAAAACAACCCAACCTTCGGATGGGACGTTAAGCCATGGCCCCGTGTGTGGGAGAGCCATACCCTGTGCACGTTAAAGAACACGCTGGATGGCCTTGACGGGAGGCTACCATCTGTCTCCCAACAGCTGTTCTAGTGGGTCCCCTCCCCCAACCTTCTCTGAGCCTTTGGGGTCCTTGTGACCTGGCCATTTAGCCCATGGTGTGCAAAAAAGTGCCACTCAGAGGTTAAACAACCCAACTCCCTTCCCCAAAGGTCAGAGCCAGTACCAGCTTTGGCATTGCAGTCACAATTATGGCATGTTATATGACAAATTAATCAGCGTTTAATTCTTGGTTTTCTGAAAATAAAATATGTAACAAAAAATGACAAGTTTTATTTTAAGTCATAAATGCATTGGCAAAACAAATAAAAATTTAAAAAACACCAATAGAAATTATAATGCACATGAATAGAAGGGCTATTTCACAAAATAGAGTGAGAAACGCAGCGCGAGGTTCAAGAGTTCGTAGTGGTTCACTATATTGCTGTATGTAAAAGTATGCATATACGGCAGCCACTGGTGTTGTTAGTGTCCAAAAGGATGACAGATGCACTTACCCAGAGTTGACTTCAATGTGTTGGTGTTGTGGTCAAGTAAGCTTCCGGTTTTCCTCTTCCTTTGATGGCTATCGTATGCATAGTGTGCACACGACCAGTTTCGCTGCTTCTTTGACAGCAGCTTCAAGTGTAAGGTTAAAGTTTGGGGGCACGTGGAAGTGGTTAATGGTCTAAAGGCTGTGCATTTCTGACCCAGATGTTTCGGAGGTGGGTCCCTAGACTGATTCATTATGGCTGTTGTATGGGGTAATAAGGGTTTCTCAGTGTGATCATCCAGAAGTTTTCAGGCTGATAGAATGGTGTAAATTTCTTTGTTGATGCTGTGTTTTCAATTCTTATATATTGCAAGCTGTTCAGTGTAATAGAGTTGGTATTGTGTTGGTGGAGCACAAAATTTAGCTTCATCAAATTTTGTTATTTCATTATCGCTGTAGACTGCTTTGGCCAGTGCCGTGTTTTTGTTTCTGGTTGTGCGTATCTATCTCGCTTGTGTTCTTTCAATCTTTGCCTGAAGGGTCTTTTGGTTTTTCCGTAGTAATTGCAGATTTTAATTTTCATTTCAAGTGGAATTTGATATATGCCACCTTAGGTTGGAATAAAATCTGTCATTTTTAATTATTTTCAGAATGGTTTTGTCTGCTTTTATTGCGACTTTCTGTGGCAAGCAGCTGCTTGTAGTTAATGGTCTAATTCTGTCTATTCTGTGGCAAGCAGCTGCTTGCCACAGAATTGCAGAACAGAAGAAAATTGCCAGTTTATAACAGGTCAAACTTTCAAATATTTTTAATAAATAACTAATCAACAGAAATAGGTCATGTTATATGCCAAATTAAAGAGAATTTAATTCAGAGTTTTTTTCTTTTGAAGTAAAAAATGTGAACATTGTAGTAGTAATATATTAATTTTAGTAACTTTTTACTGTGGTATACCAAAAAAAAAAGGGGGTACAGATTTCGTAATTACTTCCAAAAATCTTCCATTTTTAAAAATAGTAGTTTTTGTTAATTTTTTAGGAGATATTTAAAAATTTAAGGAAAAATGTTTGATTCAAACTATTAAACTTGTGAGCTTAAATCAGGTGATGGCTTCAATACAGAGTAATGTTAACAAATTGGCAATACTTTATATCACTTCTAAGTAATGTCAATCAGATGGCTTTAGCAAATTATTTGTCACAGTTTAATAAAATGTGCATCACTTGAAAAAAAAGTTATTTATCAAGCCTGAAATATGTATTTTTTTATTAAGATATGTAAATAAAAAAATACCATTCTAAATTTTTTTAAACACTAGAAGGGTTAATATAAACTGAATCCATATGGAATGTTCTGCAAAGCAAGCTTTTTCTGTCGAGATTCGGTGCTTCTAAATAACAAAATAAAAATATATATCTCCTCAAGCAGCTGCTTGCCACAGAGATCTGGCAGGAGCCTGTCAGTTTATAGCTATAATATAAGGTCTGTGAGGATAGCAGGACTTCAGCAGAAAGACAACAACATACATGCCTTACCCAGGGCTTGAACCCAGGTCCCTTTGATCAGTAGCCAAGCACGCTAAGCAGTCGGCCATAAATAAAATTGATATTCCTAGAAAATATCCTTAAAGGAATTTATCTGTTTATATTTATAATTACAATCTGTTTTCGTTAACTGTAAGTAATAGTATGCTAAGCAATAAAATTTGCAGAATAATCTAAGGCCAAAAATAATTGAGGGAGACAGGAGTGCCCTATTGCACAAACCCATATTGCTCAAATAGTTAACATCAAATTCAGAGTTCAGTTGCAAGAAAGTTTGTTTTCATATCAATAGACAGTTGCATTCAGTTATGATTGCTACAGTGTGCATTTCTAAGAGGCAACTGCAGTTGTCATTCAATTGTAGTTGCAAACTGCTGTGCTGTCTATATCTGCAAGTCATAAGTGGAAGCTGTATACCTACTTTGGTGGTCCTACATCTTTCATTTAGGAGCAGAGAAATTCAACCTCTCTCCACAGCAGTTTTTGACTGCTAATGTTAAGTCAAGGAATTTCACGAAATTAAACATGATGACTCTGTCACCTATTCACTGCAGTCAATTCTGCATCAGGTGTTTGGATACCCCTTTTATAAGAATTGTTTTTCTCATATCTATAAAGATTGTTTTTTTTTTTTTCATATATACACTATAATGCCATGTCACTAGATATTTTTATTTGTATGATAGGGAGCTTTGGATGTAGCTTTTCAAATTGAAAATGAGGAATTATACAGATAAATGCTATTGGAAATAATTACTTTTCAGTCTCTCTAAAACTAAATTTTTCAATGATATTAGTTTAATATTTAAAAATGATTGCTATTGGAACATTCAACAGCAGATACTACTACTTCAGTGCTGGATTTTTATCCCCTTCAAAATGGATAAAAGCAGAACTGTTGCAGACATTTACAAAATTATGTTTTAACGAATGAATTGTTTTAGCAGATTTACCCAGCATTTCTTGACTTGCTAAAATCTATAACAGATGATGTACCACAGACTGCAAAATTTTTTGTAACATTACTGATATAGGAGTTATTGTGGGTTATTTCAAATTATCTCCTTTTTTTGACCCCCCCCCCCCCCTCCAAACAAGAATCTCATTTGGAGGGGGGTCCAGGAATAAATGGACAAAATTTTAAAATAACCTGTGATATCCCCTACATCAGTAACTTTCATTTGAGATATACTCGTTAGGTTCAGTAGGAAAATATATAGGACCACCAAATTAGGAAATAAAAAACGTAGAAATAACAAAATAGAAATAAAAAAAATTTTAAGTGTGTAACAGTTAATTAATTAGGCTAAATGAGTAACAGTAACTGTATTTTCCTATTTTTGTGGTGGGGGGGAAGGGGTCAACAAACTTTGTTGTTTACAGCTTTCTCTCATGGCTTTAAACTGAATTCTGATCTTAGCTATTACTGTTTAGGAGATAATCTTGCCCAGTTTTTTTGTGAGGAAAGTTTGGAGAGCAATTAAGTTCCTTTAATTTATTATGAGTAGAAGCTGTGTACCTAATTTGGTGGTCCTATATATTTCCATTTAGGACCAAAGAAATTCAACCCACTCACTCCACAGCAGTTTTTAACTGCTAACGTTAAGTCTATGGGAATTTTGAGGAAATCAATATCCACATTAGGTTTTGGTTCATTCAAGTAATTAGTTATCAAAGTGGGCAGACTGTAAGCACATAGCTTATAGTCTGCCCTTGAGTGAAGGGGAAATTCATGCATCAGCTCTTTTAGGGAGCTAATTTCATTAGCAAACTCTGAGATTTACCTTTTAATTAACTTTTGAAGTAAATTTTTTATGACTAGCAACATTATTATTAAATGTTTAGTGTTTTGGAAACAAATATCTATTTTCAATAAATATTCATTTAATTTCTAGAGGTTTGAACAAGACCTCTCTAAATATGATAATTATAAAAAATATAAATCAATGTGCTACTTACCACTATACCTCAAAAGTAGTTATCAGTGTTTCACAAACCTATATTTTTGAAAATTTGCATACAGGTAACTCTTAGCACAGCATTTTCCAGGAATGCATATGCTACATCATCCTCAAGCAGCCATGGGCTACGGAGGTCCAACCAGACCGTGCAGTTTAGCTCTCCAAGCAGGTCTGTCCTGAGCTACATCTACTGCATCTGGCCACTGCACACCAATTCTAACAAGGTCCTGTTTGACATTGTGTGCCCACTGCATCCTAGGTCTCCCCCTCTTTCTGAGGCCTCTAGGCACACTGTTCATAACCCTATTCGCCAATCTATAATTATTCATACGGGCAACATGGCCAAACCAACGGAGTCTCTCTCTCCACAATATGCTGCTTAAAGGAGGTTGCAAACTCCTTTGCCTAACCTCATCATTAGTTACAAAGTTGAACCACCTAATGCCCAAGATACTGCGTAAGCATCTGGAATCAAAAGCATCTAGTTTCCTGTTATCTTGTTTACAAAGTGTCCAAGTTTCACTACCATAACTAACCCTAGAAAGAACCAAACTATTATACAGTCTAATTTTAGTCTTTAGGTGTATTTGCATATTTCTCCACACTCTCCATAGATTCTTAAAAGTCCCAGCAGCAATCCCTATTCGTCTGTTAATCTCATGCCGCACATCACCATTATTTGTTACATTGCTTCCAAGGTAATTAAACTGTGACACCTGCTCAAGACTGCAACCATTCAGATTAACTGAATCACAGCCTGCCTGACCAATTTTCATCACTTAAGTGAAAATGTACTGATCAAGAAGTATATTCCTGACAAAGGAAATTTCTCAATTAAAAGTATTAAAATCTGTTCTGCATTATAAATTAGATATTGAAATACTTAAGAACTATTGGACTACATGTAAAATGTATATAGAATAGGTGCAGTGATTATTTATCAATGACCTGGAAGAAATGGCAAAGCTGATCTATGGGGATATGCCTCCTAGGTCTGGCCCTTCCATAAGGGGTGACTGATACATTGTATCAGCCATATAGAGGTGTATACATATATATGTGTGTGTAGTTTGTTTTGAACATCAAAAATATATTCAAATCTTTAAGAATTAACACTTTATACTCACATGCTGATCTTGAAGTTGAAACAGTTAATTAAAACTTTATGTATTATCTTTCAGCAACAGAACAATGGTTACCACCCTTCCTTATTATAGTCTTCCTTATTATGATTCCATTATGGGTTGTTATTTCCATTAAGAATAAGTATACCAAGCAAGTATTGTACAGTGGATGGATACCTGTTATTAGTGCAGTTTTCATTTCTAGGTAAGTACTCTAATTTTAATTACTGTTTGCCACAATTTTTAAACACCTATGTTTAACTAAAGAAATTCAAAGTTTTACATTTATTCATGAATGAATGATAAATTTTTAAACCACTGATCTACAGAGTCCTTGAAATTATGATTATACAATAGCAAAAGACGAAGGATTTAAAAAACTTTATATTTCATACTTAGGAGTGCAAAGAAAACTAGCCAAATGGATATTTTTAGTGTGGTGGTTATTTTCTATATTGACTTTAAAGAAACAAATTTAACCCTTCCAGGGTCCATCCTGAAAAACTGATTTACATCCAGAGGTCCAGCTATTTTTTTCACTATGATCACCCAAAAAAAATTTACTTTATGAAAAAATTTAATTTTTCCCAAATAACTAATGGAAGGAATTATGGCATATTATATACCAAATTAATCAGCATTTAATTCTAGATTTTCTAAAAATAAAATGTTTAACAAAAAAAGACAACTAGTGTTGTTTTAATAGGTTTTTTTAGTGTGTAGTAAAAAAAATGCATCTGACAGCATAAAAATTTATTTAAAAATACTAAGATGTTTATAATGCACATGAATAGAAAGGCTATTTCTGAATAGCAAAAAAATTTTTGTCAAGTAAATATTTTTCCCATTTTTCTATTTTTTTTTTTTTCCTTGGTACCATACTTTGAGAAAAGTTCAGTCTTTTAGCCAATTGTGCTGAATCAGAAAAACAAGTCAACTTTAGAATTTTCTTTTTAAATAACAAACAGAAATCATGTTATATACCAAATTAAACATAATTTAACTCCAAATCGTATGAAAATAAAAAATTTTAAACAAATTTACAAATAAATTTTAATAAGACATTTTTACATTGATATAGTGAAAAAATAAATTGGACTATGCAATTAAGGCTTAATGTTGGAAAACATGTTGAATAAAAACAGTTAAATTATATATTAATCGAAAGTAAATTTGTTCCCAAAGAATACAATATTTATTACTTGAAACACAATATTTATTTCTTTTAGTGATTCTTTGCAGTGTGTTATCTTTAAACATGGGCTAGCACTATACAAAGTTGACTTGGATTACTTGCATTAATGAAATTTTCTGCCCTGTTTATGAAATGAAAAAAACTTTCTTGCCAGCTGCCTTTTTACAAAACATGAATTTTTTTTTCTTTTGGATGTTGAAGTTTTGCTATCTTGGCCGAATGCAGAAACATTTGTAAAACGGGTAAGAAACAAATGTCTGTCATCAGTGGCGTAGCCAATATATTGAAAGTGTTGTGGGGGGGAGGATAAAATCTTTTAAAACTGTTGAATATAAACTTTAAAAAATTCTAATTGAAAAATAGGATAATTGGAAAATAGGACACAGAAGCCTTCTCACCTGGATGCACTGTGGGATGAATCCAGGCAGCTGGAGGGAGTGTGATGGTCTGGGCAATATTTTTTGGGGGAACACTTGGACCAATTATCCCTGTAGAGCAAACTCTGACAGCTGTCGCCTACCTGAACATCGTGGCTGACCAAGTACACCCTTTTATGGCGACTGTATTCCCTGGCGTCTTTCAAAAAGACAATGCCCTATGTCACTGCAAAGAAGGTTCAGGAATGGTTCCTAGAACATGATGAGGAATTCCATTTATTGCCATAGCCCCCAAATTCGTCGGACATGAATCCTATCGAGCATTTGTGGTTTGAGTTGGAGAAATGTGTACGAGCAGCATCACTCCAACCACATAATTTACGGGAACTGGGATCTTCTGTTGCAGTCATGGTACCAAATATCAACACCTACCAACATCTCATTGACTCTAAGCCTCATTGGGTGAGAGCTCTTTTGGTTGCGAGAGGAGGACCTATATCATATTATGTAGGTGGTTTTAATATTTTGGCTGATAGGTGTATAAGCACCATGTTAAGTTTTGTGTTCAAGATTCGAAAAAACTTATTGCATACATGGGAAATATGTCATTCAGATTTAGAATTGTAGATTAATGGTTGTAATATTCGGCCTTATGTTGATATTGTCTTTTGCACTATATTATCAAAAGCATAAAACTACTGTATAGTAGATTATAACCAGTGGTTTGAGATAAAAATATTTGGGTAGTAATTTTCCCACCAGTGTCGCTATCTGTATCAATCTATACTGAACTGTAAATCTTTACCATATTTGTGTAAGCTGTCAAATAATTCAATCTTAAATATTGTTTTACATCCTGCACACATTGGCCACTGAATTAGAAACCTTTATTCAATACAGAGTTGGACCTCCTTTAGCTCAAATTACAGCACGTATGAGGTTTGGCATAGATTCCACAAGGTGTTGTAGTGCCCTTACATCTACAGCATACCAGGTGTTCACCAGACAGTCCTTCAACTGACTCATATTTGATGGAAGAGGACTTTGCTCCCGGATCTGTTTTTCTAACATGTCCCATACATTCTCAATGGGGTTCAGATTCGGGCTTGTTCAGATTTGGCCAGGGAAGATGGTAGTAGTTGCTGTCAAGGTTGCTGAACCACTGCTGAACACATCTTGAGCAATGGACAGTAGTATTGTTATCCATGAAACAGCTGTCACCTGCTGGATAAAAAGTCAACATTGCAGGATGGACTTGATCGGCAACAATGTTCAGATAATCTTTGGAGGACACCTGCACTTCCAGCAATATCGGAGGACTTGTTCCATACCAACAGAATGTGCCTCACATCATGACACCACCTCCAGAAACTTGAGTTGTGTTTACAAGGCAAGCTGGGTCCATTGCCTCATGGGAATCCCGCCAAACTCTCTGCCTACTGTTGGTACAGAACAAGGTGTACTGTGACTCATCGGACCACCTGACTTTTTTCCAGTGTCCATTCACCTTTTTCCTGACACCACTGTAGATGAACTTTCCTGTTCTTCACAGAAATCAGTGGTTTCTGTATAGGCATGCGACTGCTAATACCAATCCTCTTCAATTCCCTGTGCATAGTTTACTGAGATATGGGTCGGGGACAGCCTTCATTGAATGCTTTGGTAAATTGCTGCACACAGGAAGTCCTGTTTTTCCATACAAGCCTTCTCAGACAATGGCAATATTATTCCTGACAGATTGTCATCACACCACACTTAACCCACGTTGCTTGCTAAGAGGCTTATTTTTCCACTCATTAAAAACCCAAGATATCTCTCCTTTTGAGAAACCAGTCAGCTCTGCTGTTTTTAAAATCACTCCTGCCAGACAGGCACCCACAATAAGCCCTTTATTGAACCCCGAAAGAGCCTTTGTTTTTCCCATTGTGATCAACACTACTGACGAACAGCAGTCTTCGATAGTTGTCTAGATCACGTGGGGATGCATGTGACCACGTATTTTGTATATACGCTGCACGAGTGATGTTTATGTAAATCTGCATAAAGGTTTCTAATTCAATGGCTGATATGTGTATATTTTTGTTGTTAGCTTAACTTTCATTTCAGTAATACTTTCAATGTGTTACTGAAATGTGAAACTGAATGTGACTTCAATGTGTTACTGAAATGTGAAAAATGACTGTCTTTAAAAAAATGAATAATCTAGAAGCCCAGCTATTTTTTAGTGCTCAGCAGAAAAAAACTAACTTTAGAAGTTTTAAGTAACTTTTAAAAATAGGTCATATATATAAAATTAAACAGCATTTAATCTTGAATTGTGTTAAAATATTTTTTCTAAATGAGTAAAATTTAAATGTTTTCAGGGTGATGTAGTAAAAAAAATTCTGACAATGCAATTAGTTTTATTCCGAAAAACCTTAATTAACAGAAAGTTATATTACTTATCAATATGAAGGAAATTGCTTTCTGAATAATATAGTAAAGTGTACATGAAACAAGGGTTATTGTCTATAATTTTCCCCCATATTATATAATGAAAATTGCAAATTATGTACTTTTATCTTTTTAGTGCTGGTGGATGTGTATTGGATTTAGCCATTGCCAGATTCAAGGGAATTGCTGTTTATCAGCCTGTGATTAATGGTAAATTTTTAAACTTTATGTAAAATATGTTAACCCCTTGCTGTACTGTGGCCCATTTAGTGAAGAGGGACCACAAGGTCATCATAAAATTTGTGAAATATGATATAGGGAATGAAATATTGCTTATAGATAAAAAAAGCTGAGTGTCAAAATCTTTCTAGTTTCTCCTAATAAGCAAGACTTCTATCATGTAGGCCAAAAAACTGTAGTACTGTTGGAATACAAGTTTAATGCATTTATGTGTTAGAATTTGAAGTTATTACAGAGTAATTCAATAATTTGAATTATCAGATCATTGTTTTTGCTGTAGATTTAATTTAAATATTTTCTTCTTTCCTTCTTTGATGTTCTGAACAGCAATTCTTGTTTGAAACTAGGCTAGTGAATTTGACAAAGATTACACAACTAAACTTTTCTGGATCATTTGCCAGTAGTGGTGTGTGCAAAATTTTATCATAGGGGGGAAAAACACATTTCTTACAATTTTGATTGAAGTCTTTGTCAGATCATTGTTATGAACTGACTATTGCAAATTTTTGTTTATAAAGTATATATAAAATTAATAACAATTTTAATTTTTTGGTAGTGAACTAATAATAGTTTACTAGTACTGTGACTTTCAATTAATAATTAATTTTAAACAGTACTATGATTATTGTTATATGTATTGGGTTGATGCAAAAGTAATGGGGGAAAAACGTGAATCATGCCGGTGCCAGGAAATATGCAATGGTTCATGTAAACATGTAAAAGACAGCACGTGTGTAGCTCCAGTATCTAATGTGGTTCTCTACCTACATTTAGTTCATACATGTGGCAACAGGCATTTCACCATTGACGCAAGATGTGTGTGTATTCATTTCATCACGTGGTACAAATTCAGAAATGGTGTCTGTGTCCAAGAATGTTTGCATAAACTGTGCAAAGCTTATGGAGCCGAAATCCTCTTTAAAATCGCCTGTTTACCAATGGTATGGCAAGTTTCAGTCAAGTGACTTTCAGCTCGGAAACAAACTTCAAAGAATGATGACTGTTTATAAAGGCACTGCTGAAAGGAAATCCACATTGAACATCCAGAGAATTGGCACAGTTACTGAACACTAAATGGTCCTCTGTCATTTGACATCTGCAAAAGCTGTGTTATTTGTCAAAATTGGATACCTGGATCAGTTGTCACAACAGAACATGGTAGCTCATTATACTGCATGTGCTTCATTGCTTGCTTGGCAAAAGGTCAATGGTTTTCTTGACTGAATGGTTACAGGGGATGAAAAGTGAATCATTTATGATATTTCCCTTAAAGGATCATAGTGTCAAGCTTGAGAATCGCCCCACGTCATGGCAAAATCGGAACCACATTCTCGTAAAGTAATGGTGTTGTAGTAGGATTGCAGGGACATCATCCACTATGAACTTTTAAATTAGTCTTAAATCATCAACTCGTATGTCTACTGTGAGCAGTGGGACTGCTTAAGTGCATTGAAGGACAAATGCCAGACATTGATAAACAGAAAAGATGTGTTTCCATCAGAACAACACAAGGCTCCATGTTGCATTATGGACACAGCAGTAGCTGCAACAATTGGGCTGGGAAATAATGACACAACTCCCATATTCAGTGCACCTGGCTCACTCAAATATTCATCTGGCCTGATAGAAAATCATCCATCAGAACAACACAAGGCTCCATGTTGCATTATTGACACAGCAGTAGCTGCAACAATTGGGCTGGGAAATAATGACACAACTCCCATATTCAGTGCACTTGGCTCACTCAAATATTCATCTGCTCAGATCCTTGAACAATTTCATTTCTAATATGAAGTTTCAGAATGGCAATGAGGTGAAAGAGTGCATTGACACTTCACTGCCACAAAGGACAAGGATTTCGACAGTAATGGCATATACAAACTTGTAGATCAATGGAACATGGTCATATCTACTAATGGTAATTATGTTCTTGATTAAATAACACTTTGGTTAACCATGGAAATGATTAATCTTGCATGTCTCGTGTTTTTGCATTACTTTTGCATCAACCCTATCTATCAGTTTCAAAAAAAAAAATCACTTTATCTATAGATATCCAACTGTTGTTTTTAGAAATAAAATTGTTTGATAGGTATTGGTGAAATATTAAGATTTCATTTTGCAAATCTCTCAAAAGTTTAAATTGAATCATCTAACAGTGGAAAATTTGAAATGAATATTGCAAATGATTTATTTATGCTAGAAATTTGAATAATTGAGGTAGAATAATTAAGGTCATTAGGTTTGCATTGACAGTTTCCCCCTTACACCCAGGGGCATGGGGGGGCTACTGTTTTGTTTTAAGGATATTTGAAAATTTCTAATTGGATAGATTTAAATTGAGATGTAATTTACATTTCTCAAATCCTTAGGTAATTTTACTCCATATGATTAGAGGGCATTAATGTGAAGTAGGCAAAACTTTTGAGAAATATTGCAATTGTCTGTTTATGGTAGAAATTTTAGTGGTGTAAAGAGCACTCAACTAACAGAAATGATCTGTTCCCTCTTCTCAGAGGGGGTGAGAAAAGGAACTTTTTTCATTTTGTAGAATAAAAAAGAAATACACTCTACCATCCATATATGCAAGGGTTCTGTTCTCCAAAAACCTCACACATTAAATTTGTGCAAATGGAGCTTAAGAAACAAGAGGAAATAAGAGATTACGTTCCAGGATCGCCTTGCAATTTCTTCTATGTTTTTTAGGAAACTGATTATATAAATTATGTAAAGTAATACAAATAAAAAGTGATAAAAAGTTTAGGAGAAATGAGTTTACTACATTTTTTTAAAAGGTATATACAATAGAAATTGAAAAATTAAAAAAAAAAAGTTACATAACATTCACATAGACTTAATTTGCTGCACAGATGCCTTTATGGCCTCCTTTATGTGAATGGTGCACACAGTGGATTCATTAATTCTGAATGCATACCCTATGGCCAACACAGCTTCAGTCCTTGAGTAATCTCAAGCCTCTTCTCCTTCATGGCTCCATGCATAATTGCACTTTTTTTAAATTCACAAGATGCAAATAATTTAATGTAGCTAAAAATGTAGCATTTGGGGACAAAATGACTTCTTAGAATATCTGTGGCTGTCTTAGCCATCTTTTCTCATTATTAATAATGACAGTTGGACTAGCTCATTATTAATAATTAAGCAGTAGCTAACTAAATTTCATTTATTAAAAATAACAAAATTTTGTCATTGTGCAATAAAATTTTAAAGTTTGTTCTTCAAACTGTAATGTGACAGCCAGGACCTCCCCCCATGCTAATGGTAATTAGAGGCAAAAAATTATGTAATTTATGCATATTTCTTGCATTTTTTGAGAAATCTTAGACTTGTAAATAAGAAGGGGGAAATGTTTTATTGCAGTAAAAATCCAATCACTACCCTACATTTTTCCACCTAGACCCCCCCCCCCCCCCCCCCCAAAGTGAATGTCTTCATTTTCAAGGAAATTGTTAACTTCATGAGCCCTATGCAAATAGTCATTCATAAAAATGAAAATCTGGCCTGAGAGTCTGGTACTTCGTTGGGGCATACTAAAATTATTTTTAATAATCAAATGTAATAAAATTAAATATTTCAATAAACTATAGAAATATTAAATTTGTTTAAAAAAATAATTTATTCCTACTGAGTCAGTTGGAGATAAGCATCTGATGCACTTGAAAGGTTTTTAGTGTAAGGTCAAATGTGAAGAAGGCACATAATAATTGGTTCTCAATCTTTTTACTTATTCTCCAGTTTTGCCTTCAGGATAGAAAATGCAATATTTTGCATAAATAAGACTTGACAAACAAAAGTAAAATATCCATTGCTTTGTTAGCTATTACCGTGTACTTTTCCTTAAAATAGATACAAAAAGTATTTAAGAGTAGGTTGTAAAATTTTTAAACTTTCTACAAATAAGTATCAAGTAATCATATTTATTAGAAATTTTGTTTTCTTGTCAGCATCGTTCTGATAATTTAAGTAAAAAATTCCTGCCACCCCTGAAATTTGGAATGGCAAACTGTTTGCAAACTGCTGCTCTAGTGTATGTCCCCCCCCCCCCCCACCACCACCACCACCACAACCACCACCAAAGTGTGAATGTAATGAAGCATTTAAGTAGAAGTTTCTAGCATGTTTTATAGGATTTGTTATGATGTTAAATTGTAAAAATGTTTAAGATATATGCTATTAAAATACCTATCACTAACAATATCAGGAGATATTCACAGTGCAGTAATTGAAAATGTTTAATTCTGTAACTTTGTTTATTTTAAAAGCAATTCCACAAAGTATGTTACCTGGTATCAACAGTAATAACTGAGATTTTACTTGTCATTGAATGACTAATTACTAGATCTTGAATAACATTATTCATGTTGTAGAGTGGTCCATGACAGTAAGTACAGAAACGTAGAACATTAGAAGTGGAGAAGGTGGTAAGAGATGCTGATAAAGGTTGGAGCTTATTGCTTGAAATGAGTTTTTCTTCTGCTGCTGACATATGGTTCATGACTGTAGTGGGGTCTACGATACTTATGTTAGCATACATAGAATGCATATAAACATTACAAATACACTGTGCATTTCATGTAGACTGCGAGTTCTTAATCAAGTGGTAATAAATGCCATTTTGGCTTTGTAATAGGGTTGGTTGTTTGAGGGGTGGGATATAATGAATTGTCACTGGCTCTGAGGTTGAGTGGTCGGGAGATGAGAGTTGCCATAAGTTGGTCCATGTGATGGAAGTGAATAAAAATGTGTAGCATTCTTGTAACTCCTCAAAATTGGAGCAATTTTTTAATGCTTCTGTTGTGTGGATAAATTAATACTATATTCTGTTGCTTGGGATTTAATGTGTTAATGATTGTGTATAGTTGGATGTATGTCAATTGGCATAGGGGTTTGATTGTATATACATTAAGGGCAAGTATCATAAATGGGTAGTGGATGTCTAATGCTAGGTGTGGGATAGTGTTTCAGCTTCCTCTAATTGCAGTGCAAGCATGAATTTGTTAGTTTAAGTATATGAAGGAGGCCTGGTTATATGTATGTAAAAAAAAAAGTTGGGGTTTGAAGGTGGAATTGATGATTAGAAGTTAAATACAGCAAAACATTATCACAGGGCTTTGGTTTTCCAGTGGGTAGCTGATATTCCCCGAGAATGCTGGGGGAAGTATGACAACTGTGTTGCAGATTTCAGCTAATTTTATGTTGGGATACTGTCTGAAACAGAGTTTGAATTTTGTGGATGGTGATACGATTTTGGTGGAGTTAGTGGGTAGATTATTCTAGGTGATTACGTGAGATGGAGCAGTCTTTTGCAGTTTGTCTAAGGTGTATTTATGTTTGTCAAATGGGTATGTGATTTTCCTATGTATTAGTTTTTAGGTAAGATTTTTGTGGGGTCTTTGTATTGGATATAGTATATACCTCCAGAGCTTGGTGTATGACTGCTATCATTTAGAACAAGTTGAGATATTGTATGTGACATTTCAATAGAGACTTTATGATGAAAGGGTCTGTGGGTAATTTTAAGTGAGTATGTGAAGTTATTGACATATGGTAAGACTATTCTGTATTTTCCGGTTCTTTATATGTTGGTGCTAAGGATTTTTGGAAGGTTTGCAACTGTTTACATTTGATTCATTTATGAACTTTGCTGCTTTATGGAGGTGTATCCAGCTTGTTCAGCAAATTCAAAAATATATTTTATTTCCTTGCATCTTTGGTGTTGCAGTATTTATAGGTTCTGGTAAAGTGAGAGTAGAAAGTTAATTTATATTGATGGGCAGAGATGCTAGGTATTTTGCTAGGAATAAATGTAGATTTTCTATATATAGTTTATTTGAGGTATGGTGCAAGTTAATATGTAAAAATTAGAGATGTCCATTTTGTTGGTGGGGAGAACCGTTAAGTTCAGATAGTAATTTGCTTAATTCTGCTTTGGAGATAAAAATAACTTGTATATTAATTTATTCACACAATAGGAGCCTTTCCTAGAAATTCTCAAATATCAGGGAGTTAAAAGAATTTTATATGTTCTTATTCATCTCCATGTGTGCAAATCAACAAATGGCCACTTGCACATCTTCATACTGAACTTTGGTGCTGAACAGATGACAGTTAAATTTAATACACCCTGCCCTTTTCCCTAAGGTTGGCAAACAACTGATATTAGCACAAATTCAAAAGGATGCTAACTACCACTTGATGAAATGCTCACAGTTGTTGAAAATAACTTGTAATAGAATTTACTGGATATAGTTACTGATAGCACTCTACATGTTACCATAAGTATCACCAATCATCACTTATCGTATTTCAGTCATGAACCACCAACATGTCAACAGCAGGAGAAACTAATTTTAAGCAAACAGTTCCAACTTCAGAATCTCTCACCACCACCTTTGAGTGTTCTGTGTTTCCTTACTTAGTCAAGTAGTTTCTTTTCAAGAAATTGTTTTTCTCAAGAAATTTTCTAATGATTATTTTAATACATAATTTTTAATCATTTTTTATTAATACATGTTTAATAAGTGACAGGTTTTAGACTATCAAATCCTGTTGGGGGAGGGAATTGCAGTCTCCTACTATTCAGCTTTGAAACCAATCCCATTCACTCCCCCCTCCCTCCCAAAGTCATTTTCTGCCACACAACTTCATTGGCTGTGAAAGACCCAGAAGACACCAGTCTTGGAAAATATATATTCAAATGAGGAAATAAATTATTAGTTTCACTCATTAAGTTTTGAGCAAGCTGAATTGCTTACACAAGAAGCAAAACAGCGATTTATTTCACATACAAAAGAAAACTGAAATGATAAAATTGGCGAAATCAATTATAGAAAAGTTTTTTGAAGAATCCAGTGGAAGTGGATAATACAGAGACCATAATAAACATGAGTAATGAAATAGAAATGGAACTAAGTTTGAAAATCAAACTATAAAACACAATATTTACAGTGAAACACCTTAGAAATTTTACCTCATTGACAAAGGAGTTCAGTGGAAGTATCATACAGACTAACACCAAACATAGAATTCTTTTGAATTCTCTTTAAACTATAAGAGCAACATCAACACAAAAGGAATTTCTTGGCTTCAGGAATTTTTGTTTCAAAACAAAGGACAAATATATGATGAAGTAGTCGATGCCTTGTTTTTTAAAGTGTCGCTTTAACCACACTGCTAAGAAGTTTTAACTAAAATTGGATTGAAAACTAAACATAAAACACAATAGCTTTGTTTAATATTTTTATTGCATTAAACATTGTAAATGTTTTATTTTATAATCAGTTTTGTTTAGTTAATAAATTGTTAGTAATTTTCACAATTTTAATAAGATTTTTTGGGAATTCTCAAGAATTCAGACATTTGATTCTCCAGAATTGAAAATTGTCAAAAAAACTGAAACCCTGTAGTCGTGGACCACTCTGCAATATGAACTGACACTATCAACTTTTAAGATTATTATATTAACATTCCAAAATTGAAATCTATGCTATTGGTAACATCAGAAAAAAGATCTTTCAAAGCAGGTCCAATACACGAGTTATATTATCCGTTAAATTTAAGTTGTTATATTTGTTCGTTATTGTTGTTTTAATTAAGTTCATTAATTTGTTAGTAATCAATATAGCATGAAGTCTTCACTCTTTTGTTATGATGCGGAAAAATATTCCAGACAATGTGTTGGAGAGTTGTGAAATCATTAAAGAATTCACAGAGCTGCTTGTTGAAACACAGTTAAAAAATTACTGAATTTTTTAAGAAATAAACTCTAATACACAGTAAATTATTTGTTGATTATTTTGTAGTAACTATCAGAGCACATTTTTCATTGCATTTCAATATAATGAATATGTTGGTCATCCACTCTTTTGTTATACTGGCATTTCACTGTACATTTACTATATCTATTGACTACCCATTACCATTATTCATAATAGCACAATATATATATAATTGGTGTTATCAATTATTTTACCTGAACTTGATAGAGAAAAAAAACATTAAAAGCATGTAAATGTTATAAATATACAGCCTTATACACACATAAATTAAGTGGAGGAAAGTGAAACAGGAGTTAAGTAGTCTTCAGCAGTACTTTTGCTGGTAGAAGGCATTGGGTAGTCTTCAGTGGGGAGCAGTAGTGCTGGGTTTCTTGCGGAAAAGAGTCAATATCGTCAGTAAAGTTTGCTTTCTTTTTCTCTGTATATATTTCTCTAGCAGACTAGGAGGGCTTGCTGAATTTAATGTACCTTTTGAGAATCTTTCAATGTTTGTCTTTTTTTTACTTTTGCATCATGTATTTGGCTGAGGGCTGCAGTTTTTTTTTCTGCTTAGTATTGTGTTGAAAAGGCTAAAGGTATTTAAAAGTGTTTTAACAGCCACTAATGAGAAAAAGAATTAGTAATGTATACTATCATTGTTTTTCTTCCACTATGTAATCCATTGTACCAACTGAAAATGGTTAATTATATAGAGTGAAACAATGGTGGGGATAATGATTAATGCATAGAGTTGCTGAATGGTCTGTTTTAATCCTACAGTTGCTGAAGCTATAATATGAAACTGAAAGACAATTTGTACATTATCGAAATTGGGGGCATAATTTACTGCATTATCAGTTGTCTATTATGTTTGTGAATGCTTGAAATGTAGAAGCTATAGTAGATATTTGAGCAAAGATTGTAATAATAAAATTCTAAACTTTTTCAGGTGTTGGTGGCAATCTTGTAGCTGTTCAAGCAAGTAGAATTTCAACATACCTCCATCAGAGAACAGAAATGGGAACCCTTCCAATTTCTGATTCTAGGACATGTGTAAATCCATGTTTTGCTTTCTTTGGGAAGAGTAAGTGTAATTTTTTATTTTTGACTTGTATCTTTAATCTTCAGTGTTACATGTATTATATATTCACACACACAGTAATATGTAAGTCTGCATGAACTGAGAACCGTCTTGCCAAAATTCTGCTCTATTCAATACCAATAAATGTTTCCATTAAATGTATGTGAATCAAATTGAAAACAGTTTTAATATACAAATGTTGATTATCACTCGTGTCAGAATGTCTAAAATAAGAAAATTTAATATTACACTAAAAATAGTTTCCACTTTTTTCATTTAAAATTTGTATTTCATTGGGGTTAAGTTTTTTTGCCTGTTGCATTCATCTTCTGATGTAGCAAATTTTCAGAATTTAAAAATTCTACTTTGTTACACAGTCACTATTAAAAACATTGAGAGTCTTTAAAATAACAGGTGAGATTAAACTGAATTTTAAAGAATTAACTTTGAAACATAAGCAAAATAGTTTAATACTCAGTGTGTACCATATAAAAAAATCACTTCTTATGCCACAAAAAAAGCAATTACTGATAATGATTGCAGTCACCACTGTCAGGAAGCAGAATTATTTTGTGTGTACCCTACACAATACATGTCAATAAATATATTGCCTTAAACTGCTCAATCTATTTCACCTATATAAAACATCTTAATCTTTCCATTTGAATATTCTAACTATCCAAATCAGCAGAAAAATGCATAACTATGATGAACAACAAAATGGGCTTTCATGAAACATTAAATATTATAACTTGAGCCTACACTGCCAGCAGTAAATTTCGCCTGAAAAATTATAACAATAAAACAACTGTATCAGCCAGCATCTTTGCAATGTGTGTAAAAATTTTACCACTTCCTGTTGTGTCAGCCCTTGAACTATACATAGGAACTAAATGTGCTGTATATTGTATAGAAGGAAATTCAGTCTTCACTCAACATTTGGGACCAGACATGGACTAAGTTAACATCAGTAAATAGTGAATTACTTTCCTACCAGTAGTGATCTACTAAGGGAGTAAGGATAACTTTCATATAACTTAGTGAACTTTAACAACTTCTCTGGTGTTTTGAATTATATAAAGTAAAATGTTCTCATTTTTAGTCCAATGAAAATTTTGTGATCTGATTATTAGATATTTTCAACAGATAACTGATGTTATTGATTAATGAAAACTCATTAGACATGAGATATTGTAAGATATCGCTTTCAAATTCAGTAGTTATTTCAGCATTAGGGCAACTGGAATGAAAGTTCATTTGATTACTATGGTACATTTAATAGTGGTCAATATTTATACCTATTGCAAACTTCTCAATAGGGCTTGTTGAAAGCATTAAGCAACATATACTAACACAATGTAGCTTTGCCATACAGGATCTTTGCAGTTAGGCAATGGTTAAATGATACATTTTGCCAGAAGTAGATTGAGTGTGGACTATACTCTGCTTATTGAGAGATGGTAGCAACTGCTTCACCTTTGTATAGCACAGAACCAATTCTTTTACTCTTGTGCATTCAAAAAATAGAAGAATCAATATCAGTAGTTTTAAACCAATAGTAGCCTGACTTTGTTTCCACATAGTTATATATCTTAGATTATTGCAATATAAACCTGTTTCACATCGAAGAACCAAAACATGACCACCTGCCTAATATGATGTTGGTCCTCCACGTGCTGCCAAAACAACTCGCCTGGCAAGGCATGGATGCTGCAAGATTTCTAAAGGTGTCTTGTGGTATCTGGTGCCAACACATTACCAGCAGATCCTTTAAATCTTGTAAGTTATGTGGTTGAGCTGCCACAGATTGGATATGCTGTTCCAACACAAACCACAGATGCTTGATTGGATTGATGTCTGGGGAATTTGGAGCCCAGGGTCAATACCTGGAAGTTTTCGAGAATGGTTCACAGAACATTAGGAACAACCCAGGCAGTGTGGCATGGCACATTATCCTGCTGAAAGAAGGCCCTACTAGAGGGGTATACTGTTGCCATGAAAGGATGTACCTAATCTGCAATGATGTTTAGGTAGGTGGTAGATGTCAGTTTCCTCCACATGAATGACTACCCAGGGTTTCCCAGCAGAAGATTGCCCAAAGCATTACACTTCCTCCACCAGCTTGTTTTCATCCCATGGTGCAACACTTCTCCAGGTAAACGACACACATACCCAGCCATCCACATTGTGCAACAACAAACTAGATTCATCAGACCAGACAACCTTCTTCCACTCATTCAAGGTCGAGTTTTGATTCTCACATGCCCATTGTAGGTGCTTTCAACAGTGAATCAAGGATAGCATGGTCAGAAGTGGCCTTTGGCTATGCAGCCTCATTTTCAGCAGGTTTTTCAGCAAATTTTTCAAAGACTTTGTTTGGTGTACTGTGTGTTGTGACACACGACTCCCTTCACCAGTATTCAAATTATGGGCAAGTTACACCATAGTATCCCTTTTGGCTCATACTATACGGGATAGCCTTCACTCACTTCTAAAATTGAACCATGGTCCGGCCACATCTTGCTGATGGTTCGTGGTTTTTACCTCCTTGGACCACTTTTTGAAGGTACTAACCATGGCTGACTGTGAGCACCCCACAAGCCTTGCAGTCTCGGAAATGCTCTGCCCAGTCTGGTCATTAGAATTTGGTCTCTGTCAAACTCGCTTAATTCTGCTGCCTTTCCCATCTGAAGGACAAGAATAACACAGATTAACAGAGCTCGGTATCAGATGTTATTTGTACCATTTCATGACCTTCACACACCATTGTTTACCTGCAGTTGCTTCGATTTGCATAAAGACAGGCTGGTCATAATGTTTTGGCTCTTCGGGGTATATATTATATTCAAATTACTATGTGAAGCATTATGAAAAATTCTATGATATATATTAAGATTTATTTCAATAAATTTTTCAAAGACTTTGGAAGGGTTAAACAGTGTCCAGGCTGATAAACAGGTTTCCATCCAGAGGCCAAGGTATTTTCTCACTATGCTCAGCCAAAAAAAAGTAACTTTTTTGCCATATAACTAATGAAAGGAATTTAGGGCATGTTGTATACCAAATTAAAAAGCATTTAATTCTGGATTTTCTGAAAATTAGGTATTTAGCAATGATGATATGTTCTTTTTTAGTCATCTAGTAAAAAAAAATGCATCTGGCAACACAAAAATTTATTTTAAAAAAATAGACAGAAATTACAGTGCATCTGAATACAATGACTATATATTTCTGAATAACAAAAAAATTTATTTCTGAATAACAAAAAAATTACTTTCTTGGTTTTAAGTAAATATTTTTGTAGTTTTGTAATTTTTTCTCGGTGCCATACTTTGAGAAGATTTCAGGCTTTTGGCCAACTGTGTTGAGTCAGATAAACAAGTCAACTTTAGAATATTTTTAAAAAATAGCCAATGAATGGAAATAGGTCATGTTATATATGAAATTAAACAGAATTTAATTACTAATTTTATGAAAATAAATAATATCAATATGCTTGCAAATTTGTTTATTTTAATAAGCCTTTTTCAATGTGATATGGTGAAAAAAAATTGCACTATACTATTAAGGCTTCATTTTGGAAAACCTGCTGAATGAAAATGGTTAAATTATATATTTATCAAAAATAAATTTCCTCACAAATAATATTCAACCTGAAATATGATTTTCATTTCTGTTAATGATTCTTTTCAGTGTTGTATATTTTAAACACAGCCAGTGTTATACAATGTGACTTGGCCTTCTCACATTCACGGGATTTTCTGAACTGGTTATGAAATAGAAAAACTTCCTTGGCTGCATTATTTTATTAAACATTATGAATTTTTTCTTTGGGTGTTGAAGTTTGGTGATCTTGGCTAAGTGCAGAAAGGTTTTGCACCAAGGACCAGCCCTTCCCGAAATTGCCCTCCCAAATGATGACCGATTTCCGTAGCGAGGAAGTCTATTTTGCTTCCGTATCTGAACCATTCAGTTTCAGAAAAGGTACAAATTAAAAGTTTTTTTTTTTTATTAAAAAGCAAGAAATAAAAGAAAAATTACATATAACCTAATGGGGTGTTAAAATATCCGCAACAACTTTTAAGCCGGCCTCCAATTTAGCATTACTAGGAAAGATCAATAAATCAGCCAATTGAAGATCGCTAATTAATGGAAGTAAATATACAAAAATGAATATGCTTTCATATCCAAGACCTCATTTATTTTCAGAAAATGATACTATGTCAAAGTTTTACTGGAAAAGTAATAAATAATAAAATAGAAATCAACATATAGCCTAATGCGATGTTAAAACATCCACAACAACAAGTTATAGGCCGGCCATACGATATAACATAACTATGAAAAAATCAATACTTATTGATCAGCCAAAAGATCGCTAATTTCTGAAAATCTACTGAAATGAAAACTAAGGTTTAAATATAAAAAAAAAACTAACTTTACAAAGAGTATCCAATATGCTGCACCAAAACTGTAAAAACCACTTATAGCAAATGGAACAGAGTTAGCATGTGTCAGCCATCTGCGTCTTGTTTGACTCAGTGAAGCATAACTAGTTAAATGCAAGTGCAACCAGAATTTCTAAGAAGGATGTGTTTACTTTCAGTTTCGATTTGAAGGTAGGAAAGATGCTTAGAATGCTGGGGAAAATGATAAAAATTACTTGGGAATACTGGGGGGGGGGGGAAATGTGGTACGTATTTCGTAATTACTTCCAAAATATATCATTTTTAAAAATGGCAGTTTTTTTGTGAATTTTTAGATTTTGAAAATTTAAGTAAAATTTTGTTGCTAATAGTTCAAATCAAACTTGAGCTTAAATCAGAAGGTTGCTTTAGCAAATAGGAATGTTAACAAGCAAATAGGCAATACCGTTTATTCAGTGCTTTTAAGGAATGGCAATCAGATGGCTTTTATCAAATTATTTATATTGTAGTTTAATAAAATATGCATCAAATCAATAAAAAAACATTTTTTTGAAGCCTGAATTATATATTTTTATAAGTTATAAAAAAAAATTACAACAGCAATTTTTATTTTTTAAAAATAGATTTTTTTTTACTGAAAACATATACATACGTCCTTGGCCTCTCAATTTAGATTCTCCGAACATATACAGACTATGTGGACACTGGAAGGGTTAATACTGATGGTTAACCTAAGTTTGCAGCAATGCTAAATTCTATTCCACACTTTGGTTTAAAAAATTTCCTTAAAAATAAGTCTTTCTTGAAATTATTTTGAAAAATATTTTTTAGCCTTTGGTATACTGGGCCCTAAGTTTAACTCCCCTGTATTAGATCTTTAGGATTTAGTAACCCTAATTATTTAGTGTTAAATGCAATTTTAATCATGATTTAAAAAAATATTTTTCCTACTGGAATACATCCCATACAGATACAATTGCAACAATATTGTTCAGTTTGTAAAAAAGACTGTAATTACAAAACTAAGAAAGCAAATTTTGGCAGAATTGGTTTGTCTCAGTGAAATTACGGATGGAAGTATTCAGAAAAATTAACTATATCCATTTATGAGTACAAGAAACATAAAAGCAAAACTTCAACCATTTTGTTAAACTATCCTAGCCAAATAACATCAAAACTTTTTCATTAGGCTTAGAAATGCATTACAACTATGTATAATGTTGACTAAAACTCTTTCCCAATTTTTGTGAAACAAGTATCACTATTTTTATTAAATATTGTAACCAGTGGCTTATCTTTCTAAAATTATGCTAAATTGAAATGTTTGTACATTTCCAAGTCTGCTATCAACATATTTCAAAGTCATAAAATTTAATCTTTAAAATTAGTGAACAATTATCACATATTAATGTGTTCATTCTGCTGAGGTCCTGGCATCCTCTCAGTATCTTCTACTATGGCATATGAACTGACAGGCCCCTGTCAGACCTCTGTGGCAAGCTGCTGCTTGAGGGGATATTTATTATTATTATTTAATGCGTTCAAGGGAGGTATGTAATAAATTGAATATTAAATATCAATGAAGCAACCAGAACTTGAACGTTGTACAGGTCTCACTGTGAAATGTGACTTTGATTTAAATCGTATGTGGTCATGACAGTTTAACTTCCTACCTTTTTCCTAACTCCATTTTGATAATGGCTACATGTGTAGAATACTTTTCTGACTTATAATGATCAATATAAACTGTAAATCAGAAAATTAAACATAATGGAGATTCTTATTTTCATCCTATCACTTAAATATATGTGTATCTGATTGCGAGATGAATTTATTTTAGGAACTATTTTGTTGTGGAGTAATAAGGTGTAAATAGATAACTAGTTAATTGCTGGTTAAGTTTTGTAGTAAGGATGATATCATTGCTAGCTCTCTCAATAAATGGAGTATAGTGACATAATACTGATTGGATAACTATTGGAATAGGATAATTGTCACTATACTCCATTTATCAAGAGTTCAGTAACTCCAAATGTCCAGTAGGGCAAGTCAATATAATTGACTTGCCCTACTGAACATCTGGAGTTAACTAAAATTCCAGGTTATGCCACATAAAGTAGAATGTGCTTAATCTATAACAACTGATTGTCGCAGCATGAACTACTATTTATGCAACCATATGAGCCAAGTTGATAATGCATTTAGAGCTACTTAGTTGCTGAGAAGGAGCCATATGTGGTATGTACTTATAGCCTATTGCCTGTTCTTAATTTGTTACATACTTTTTTCCCACCTATTGAATTTTTTCTTTGCTAAATTGATTGCATTCTGAGTATTTGTAGCTGACTTTTATTCTTTCAGTTGGAGAATAGCACTCCATTAAAAACTGTCCTTGGGTTGCAAGGAACTTGAATCAGTTTAGTCATAGTGGGTTTAATGTGAGGAGTCATAATTATAACTTTATCTAATCCAGAGATATTTGACTGGATATTAGCTTTTCACTCTGTATTTACATCTGTACATAACTCAGATAATCAAATGTATATGACTCGGAGAATACCATTAAGGTTTGCCAGTCAAAAAATTTTCAAGCTAAGATAACTAGCTGTTTACATATTTGTAAATAATATAACCCTTTCATCCATCTTAGATGAGTTTTTGATCATTAAGAATTGTATACTTATATACAATGACCTGTGTTAATAGTTAGAAATGAGTCAATGTAACTGAAAAGCATGTGATCAAAACAATATAATTTTAAGATTCTTTATTTTTTGCCATTGTTTTCAGTGACTTTGGTATAAAAGATAAATTTTGAAGGACATTTAAATGAGATTTGAATCCAGTAATACCACAATTAACAAATTATATCTAAAAGAGGTAAATATAACTAGATCTTCTTTCAAGGGGTTTTGATAATTTAAAATTATGAATAATGGGTGTATTTCAGAGAAATGGGGATACAGAAGTACTTTATAGAATAAAAAAAAGTTATGGACTCTATCATGGAACAATACTCTTAGTCTAATGGTGAAGTCTATGAATGTCGATGTTCCTGTGAGTTGGTATAGGCACATGGATGTGATTTATATGGGACTGGTAATGTTGCTAATGATATTCTGTAAATTTATATTAGTTACAAGTTACTGTAACGACTTTACAAGAACATTTATTCTTTGCAACAATTTATTCCAGATCATTATTAATAAGGCTTATTGATTAGATTATTTAGTCTTACCTTTTTAAGTGCAGAATGGAAATACCTTGTTCAGGAATTTGCACTGTTGGACTAGATGTCTGTTTGGATTTCATTTCAGTGTTTTTTTTTAAGTGTGGAACAGAGTGACATCATATCATTGTGACATCATATCAGAATAATCCAATTGGAGATAACTAGTCTGAACAGTAGAAATACTTGTACAAGATATTCAGTTCGCAGACATTTTTATAATTTGTATAAGCTTTACCAAATCATCAAGGTATATACCCTTACCATTTCAAAGTATGGAGAAAATTTCATTGCATTCACAGTTGGGACATGAACCTGAGAATATTGGATCACAAGTCTGGTATGTTACTGACAACCTCCATCCCTGAGAGCTGGTTTCACTCTATAGTATACTGGCCCAACCTGTTTAGGAAAAGTGTGTGAGCTGCCATGATTATGCATCAGCTATATATCTACAGTATCTGATTGGTTCATACTTTTGGAGAAACACCATTCTTTTCACTTTCAATAAGATCAGTAATGAATTAGCATATATAGCTATAGAATTTTAATACTGACAGACTACCCTTTTTTTTTTACAAGGTGTTCATTCTCAATCAGCAAGAGTGTTGCTCTTAATGGCATTACCTGGTCATTTGATTTTTGCTTACATCATAAGGTTATTAAAAGCTGGAAACACTTCCCTGACTCCTGTGTTCCTGGTGATATATCTATCTGCAGCCTTAATTCAGGTAAGCTAATTATCCCAAATTTATTTAATACAGCAGTGTAAAAGTCCTGAATTTTTTTTTTTTTTTTTGCAAATATCATTACAGTTGAATCATGATGAATCATCATGATTTCTAAAGATCCTGTTACTTTATTGTGTAGGTCTAGCAAGTTTGGTGAAAACAGTATTTACTATATAAGGCATAGCAATCAATAATTTACCAAAACTTTTAAATCACTTATTGCTCCGAAATTTTTAAAAATATTTGCTGAAAACTGGTAATGAACATTTAGTGTACAGTTCTCACTTCAGAGAGATGTACATGTTAGTAGAGCTATTAAACTGCAAAAATGTATGGTATATTTAGAAGTTGAGGGTTGTTTTATCTCTTAGCAGCATGGCTAAATGGCCAGGTCACAAGGACCCTGAAGGTTGGGGGAGGGGACCAATTGGAACAGCTGTTGGGAGACAGATGGTAATCTCCCTTAAAGGACATCCAGCATGTTCTTTAATGTGCACAGTGTATGGCTCTCCCACACATGAGGCCACAGCTTAACATCCCATCTGACAGACAGTGGCCTTTCCAAGCCCATTGGTGTCTCCTACTGACCTTGGGTAGGGAGTTTTGTTGAGATAAATCTCGATGCTGGCCAAGGCCAGACTCTAACCTGGGAACTGCAGATTATGAACTTGGGGTGGTACTGAATGAGAAACCACTGCCCCCTTAGAAGGTAAAGCATAAGCAACCTACTGTAGTAAACCAAGTTCATAACTAAAGAATTTTAGAGACAACAGTAGAAAATTCTCTGACTATAGATTCTACCCTTCAGTGGGCTTGAAATAGGCATAACACTTCTGCAAGGTATAAAGCAATTTTCCCTCAACACTTGCAAGGCCAACTTGGGGGGGGGGGGGGGGGGCTACTTGAATGTCATGATTGTATGCACAATCGTGACACTCAAGTAGTTGTCATTATTGCAGATGAAATCTCCATTAGTCTCTCAAACTCTTGCACAAGACCAGCAACACCCAAAGACAGTGTTGTTTTTTTTATGTGTTTTTACTCATTATGTATTTTCCATGTTGGTGTCAGTTACCTATATATAGTCAGTCATTCTTTATATCATATTCATTGGTTTATATTTTGGCATTATCTTCACTATTAAAGCCCAAAAAATATTTCCTCTATACTTAGTATTAGCAGAATACTTAACAGCAAAAATAGTAGCCTAAATATAAACCAATGGATTGCTGTGAATGTAAAGAATGACAAAAGTAACTAGTAGTTACTGGCATGTAACATCATAATGCATGATAACTTTTAAAAAAAATGCGATTGTCAAAAAAAAAAAACTGTAGTTAGGTTGCCTCTGTGTGCTGCTGGTGTTTATGCATAAGCCTGGGAGAGCTGTGATTGGTGGAGACTTCAAAAAGCAAAATAAAAGACTTTGCTCAGAAAATAAAACACTGAAAGTTCTCTGTCATTGAACAATAAAATTAAATATTTATCCTTCAAACAACTTACATATATTAAAAATTTTCAGAAGCAAACTCTGCTTTTTTGAGCAAGGACAATGCTTGATCTTCAGTGTAGTGGCACTATGTGAAGATGGAGCACTGTCCTTGCTATGAAAAGCTTCTGAATTTCTTCCTGAAAACTTTTTAATATGAAAATTGTTTTGAGGATAAACTTTAAAATTTTAGTGCTCAAGGACAGAGAACTTTGCAGATGAAGTTTCCATCATTAAAATAACAATCTTGCCTTGAGATTGCTATTTTCACTGACTCCATATATACACAAGATCACCAGGCTATCAAAAGGATTAAATTTTGTCTATAATAGTTCTGTTAAACATTGTTCAGCCACCTCACTCTAGATCTGCTTCTTTACCTCAAATCCTTAGAAATGATGTTCCTACCTACTCTAATCTTTAATCTGTAGGTCTGTGTGCAGGGTAACATGACAAAAATCATTATAGTCTGAACCAAATTTAAGTAGCTCCATTTATAGGGAGATTACCCCTTAACTTTAACATCATTCATTTAATGAAATAACATAATACTCAATGTTGTGCAAACATTTGGAATTGTAAATGTCAAGCCTTCTTGTATCTTGTTTGCAGAATATATGTTTAATCACCATAGCTAACTTAGAAATAACTAAACTGCAAGCCTGATTTTAGATGCAGTCTAGTTTTTGACACATGAGATTCATAAAAGTTCAGATAGAAATTTTAATTCTCTTGTTTTATAACCATATGTCTTCACTATATTGTACACAAGATAAATCAGAATAAGAAACTTACTTGTATACTTTTGCATAATATATATAAATATAATTTATTTAAACCAATTTATGAATTAAACATAAATTACATCTGCTAAAGAACCTTGTTTGTGGATGTACGTAAACAAAATTATAACAAATTAAGTTTCAACATAGCTCAGTTAAATAATTCATCAGGGACATAAATAGTATACAACCAATTCAAAATTCCTTTTCTGAAAATTACCAAATTCTTCAGTGTTCTCATTTTATCATTTAGTTGATACTTTAACCTTTTAGTTGATTAAACAATTTAGAGCCAATGTACATTACACTATTTAAATTTTGTTCTAAATACAGGTCAGTTATGGTGCAACCACCTTTGACATGCAACATGATTTTTGTTGGCATGCCAATGGTAGGTGAAATGTCTGGATAGTGTCAAAGTCCTAGCAATTAAATATTTATGGATGAATCACTGATAGCAAGATTATGTAGCTATAATAAATTTTTAACTTCAATAGTGTGCCAGTATGTTACAAAGATCTTATCAAATAATTGATTACACTGTATCTTAAAAATACATGTATTAAATTTATCAACTATTCATTGATTTCCTTTAAACATTTCTCTATATCTTAAAATTTAGTTATGGTTTCAGTTTACTGCTACATCTAAAATAATTATTTTGCTCTCTCAGCCTTTCATTCTAATGTGGTGGCATAGCAAGTGGAAAGTCATGTGTGAATGAATAATTTTGGTTATGATAAATAAATGTTTTATTTTTTAATTTTACATTGTATAATGGTGAAATTTAACTTAGGATTTAAATATAAAGATATTAAACACTTAGTTTTTTGGCTCATGTAATTTATATTGTATCATAAACAGATATGTAACCTTAGCTGGCATAAATAGCATTTTAGTGATGTTGACACTTAAGCTAGAAAATGTTCTTATTTCTGAAATTTTGGCACATGAACTTGAAGTTTGCCATCCCTGCTCTAAGTACTAAATTTTTTTTATAATTATCTCATAAAATAAGATGTACTTGGTAAAATGTTGGAAAATGTAAAATTCTAAAAACATTAAAAAAAGTAACACCTGAAGTTCCAGAAATATTGGTGTATTTATGTGCTATTTTTTCATCATTGTTCTTACAATAAATTTTTGTAACACATTTAACTTGTTTAATATGATTTTTCCAGCTCCACCGAGAAGTGCATATTGTAAATAAGCATGATAAAATATTTTCCAGTTTTTCGAATTTAGGAACTTCGAAATGAAGAACTTATTAAATAGCAAATTTTAATTTTTGAGCTACATGATCTATATGTCTAATTCACTTTTAATTTTTGTCAACATAAACACCCAGATATCTTATTTCTGATATTTCAAGACATGAACAAGAAAATGAATTATTGCAATTTACAGAATATTTAATCACATTCCAAAGTTGATTTAGTTTAAAGTGAAAGATCTATAAAATTTGTCTGATCTAAATTCAAAACCAGTTTATTTTTCTCTAACCATTTATGTAATAAAATTATGTCTCTAATGGTGTATTTCAACATTTGATCAATATCATCAGTTACATATAATAACATAATATAATCTGTAAATGCAATAACATTCCAAAAAATTATATCAAATATGTCATTAGCAAAACAGTTGTACTACCAAGCCCTGAGGCACACCAAACTTGACAGGCTGCATATCATATTACGTTTCACCATTTGTCAACTAAGATGCTATCCGTATGTTATAAATTCCTCTTATGCCGCATACACTAGGCCAATATTGTAATGTTTCACAAATGAATCTTACATGAAATGTGCTTGACCCTTTGCATGTGTCACAAAACAAGCTGCTGGCCATACATTTTTTTACTTGTTAAAGAACTAAAATTTATAGCATTATTGTGAAGTAACCAACAGAGATACGTTAAGAAAGTTAAAGGAAAACAAATATATGGATTTTTTTCCCTAGGTTTTTCTCTTTCAATATATATTTCACAATGATAACAAGACTGACAAGAAAAAGTTATTGCACACTTTAGCAAAACTATCCAAACCAGAATGAAATTGTCACACAAAAAGAACTGTTAACAATAGTAAAAGCAATAGAGCATTTTCATCATTATCTCTATGGCCAGAAATTTTTTACACACACACACTGATCATGCTGCACTCGGGTGGTATTTTCCCCAACAGCCAATGTTGAAGAAATTTTAGTGAAAAATTTTTGTTTTTCAATTTACTTTAGTAGAAACTTATTTAATTTCCCAGTTCTGAATTATTTCATTATTCCAATATAAATTAAATTCTTTAATAATTTAGTGGTTTAATTGATCTCTTCAATCTGAATGGTTTTCACATTTTAACCTAATAGGAAAAAAACTTGGAATTATGTGCCAATATAAAAAGTGCAATATAAAATAATTTTAATATTAGGTGAATTCGCTAACTGACAGTATTCTAGTGCCCATTTTGAATTTTAATTCGTATAATTTCTGCATAGTATAAAAAGATTAGCCTTTAATTTGGTCCATAATACAACCACACAATTTTGTATTTTATTTTCTCTACATATCTTGTTACAATGATTTTTTTTTTTGTCTACTTTGTTATATTTTAACCAGTTAGAGGTAGTGCTTAGATTATTGATTTGTAATATCAAGAACATATCACTAATTTTAATCATGTTCTTCACAGGTGTTATTGTTGCTGTACATAGCATACTGCATGGTCCAGTGGATGTGGAGGAGGAGGATTGATCCAGACAATTCAGCCATCCCTTATCTTACAGCTCTGGGAGATCTTTTGGGAACATCTCTTCTTGCTCTAGCATTCCTTTTACTTTTCTACATTGGGGATAGAGATTCAGATGTAGGAGATTAAAAGGATTAAAGTGGTAGTAAGTTTGGTCAGGTGCTTTTCCCACTGTGGCCTTGTGTGTAGCTAGTCTGTAGCCACAGCTGCAGTCCACTTCAACCTGTCCACCATCTCTGCATTGTTGTTACTGAATACCTCAGTGCTCATTTGTAAATTAAAAACATCAGCATTGTTTTTTTATTTATTTGTAGCATTGAATCACCTGTGAACAGGGTATTATTTTAGTAAAAATCGGATTTAAGAAAATGCCTGTGATCTTATTGCCATGACTAAATATGGGTTGATTCATTTGATAGGGAAAAATTACTGATGTATATAATTATTACACAAAATCTTGAGATATAAGTTATTGTTGACATATATGTTAAGTCTGTATAAATGTGAAATAAACTTAATCTGTAAAGAAAAAGTTTTAAAAATTTCTTGAGGTTCCTGTATGTAGAAGCATAACTGTATAGAGAAATGTTTTCCCAACTTGCTCTTAATTGCCACAGTCAGTGTTGCATAAGTTTTTAGTTTGATGGTAACTTATGACTAATCATAAAAATTATTGAAGTGTTGAGACCATTGTAATATTTATTATAAGCCAAGGTGAATTATTTAAAGTAAATTGAATATTACATCAGAAATACAAAGGAATATGTTGATCTGAATTAATTATGAAAGTGTTCTATGTTATACTTCAACACACAGGAGTTTGATAGAAAAGATTATTTTAAATTGGATTTCTTGTTCATAACAGAATTTGTTTTGCTAGCTGAGAGAGGGGAGAGTATGCGATAGAAAGTTTTAAAAAGTGATAGCTAGCATAAAAGTATCTATTTAATAGACTTATAGTGAAAAGTATGCATCATTTAAGATTATAATTCAGAATTGCAGTGGCTGTAATTTAACAATAAGGAAATTTGTTGCACATCATTTTGATATTTCTGTATTAAAATTGAATTTGACTTTATAAAATGCAACTGGAGAGTGAAATAGCATAAATATTATACTTCAAAATTTAAAGATGTTTCAAAGCATCTTAGTAGTATATATTGCAGTAATATTTAATGAAGTAATGAGTCTGCCCTTGTATGAGAATCTCATTTTAACCCTTTAACTGATAAATGAAATATACCATATTTGTCATCACATCCCAGTGATGGATTATTTATAAGTAATATTCTCCTGGCTGTAAAGTTATGGTAAAACATATTTTGAGGTGGTGGAGAATAACTAAAATTAAGAAAAAGCATAATGGACTAGCATTAAGTAAAGCTTAATATATACATTAAAACATTTCAAAGTTCAATACTTCTCAATAATCAAAACAAAAATATAAGAAACTTACAGGAGTCTATAATGAAATTACATTATAATAACCTCAAAAGATATTGCACTCTCAGAAATTTCTAAAATATGTAGTGTTCTGTGTATCATTTCCCCCCCCCCCCCTCACCACCACATCCACGCCATAGGTATATCTAGCAGACATCACATTTTCATGGTTCCTTTTTGCTCTCGGTGAAATATCTGGAAAATGTCTTGTAAAGTGGTGAACTGGGTCACCATCCTCAAAAATGTGGCAATCATTTTTCAGGGATGTAAATGTTTTTTAGGTATCAAATCTTTAAAGTTTATTCTAAAAGATGGGAATCAATGTTCCATTTTACTTTTATAAAACGTGCATTGAATACAGCCAAATCCAGAAAATGTATTTTTATGTAATCTCCTATAGCAGGGTAATGATACAATATCTTAAGTATTGTTGCTGATCTAATCCTCACATATGGTTTAGTCTGACTACATTAAGCTTATCCACAATTTTACCTTTATCAAAGTAGATTTTATACTTGATGAAATTTGTTTGTGGCTTTACAATACCCCATATGTACATCTGTTTTGGACTGAAGTTTTTCTGCTAATTCAGGACGTGTGAAAAGAAAATATCAATGGTTATACAATACTCTTCACTGTTTTTCAAATTCTACTTCTCAATGACAATCCTTCCTTCATTCATACATTTCATATTGGTTCCTTTTCCCAGTATATTTTAATCATGTTGTATACATGCCCAGTATGGGAATGGCTCAGATGGTAGCACACCAGCCTCAAAATCTGCAGTTCTCAGGTTCGAGTCCCAGCGGGCTAGTGTTGAGTTTTATATCTACAAAACTCCCTGCCCTCAGTCAGTAGGGGACACCTATAGGCTTGGAAAGGCTGCAATATGTTGGATGGAATATTAAGCCACGGGCCCAGGTGTGAGAGCCATACCCTGTGCATATTAAAGAACATGCCGGATGGCAATGACAGGAGGCTACCACCTGTCCCCTAACAGCTTCTGGTGAGTCCCCTCCCCCAACCTTCTAACCCTCTGGGTCCTTGTGACTTGTCTATTTAGCCCATTGTGTGCATAAAAAGTGTTGCTCAGAGGTAAAATAACCCAACATACCTGGTATTATTCTCACAAGGGCTATGGTTCAGTGTGCCAGGCTCATAATCTGATGTTGCCAGATTTGAGTCCAAACTGATGCATTAGGATTTGTCTCTACTATCCCTCAGACTGCCCTGATGGGTAAAACTTGCATTAACACAAACACCTTTGAGAATTTATTCCTCAAATCAAAAACCATACTTCCTTCGATTTCTGATAGGATAATCGTGATTGATAAGTAGTGGGAAATGGTAATGGGCATTATCTGTAAATATTGGTGTCTGAATCAATTGTTTTATAGACCAATCCCATTCATGGCTTCATCTGTTGGTCTTTGCAATAAGAAGAGAAATACTCATTTCATCCACAGTTAGGGTTTTCATCTTTGAATGTGAGACTTCCTATTGATAGCGTTTTGCTGAAGATCGTTCAGCCATTCTGTTGGTCTCAAGATTTCCATCAATTCATCATTGAAGAATGGTTTTAAAAAAATTCTAAAGAAGTTCATCTTGAACAGCATGCTTCACTTCATTTTTTGTGAAGAGAATTCTCTGATTGTAAATTAGCACCTAATGATTGTATATATTTCTCATTGAGCACGAAACAAAAATCTTATCGCTGTCATCTAGATTCGCTAATAAAATTCACTAAAAGAATTTATACTTCATTGAAATGTTATCTGAAGTAGAAACAATTCTTATTCTTTGAATTAAGTAGCCAACCACTTCATTTCAAACTACTCTCATTGGGGTCTTGGATTCTGAAAAAATGTCAAGTGCTGCCATCTGGACTAGCTTGCAAAATTAAACTATGAATGTGTTTGATTGGTATACATAGCTCATTTATAGCATTGGATAAATCGAAACAAATGAATTGTCAGTTAAAGGGTTAAATCTTTTTTCCATTTTTATGTGAAACTTTGACTTCTTAAAATCATGGTTCTATAATTTATATGCCTCCAATATGTAAATATAAAGTACATCAGTATATTTTCAGTGAATTTTGAATCCACTGCAAGAAATAAAGTATGCATTTTTATAAGTTACATAATTAGCAATAATGTTCATTGCTACATGTGCTTATATTACACTAAAATTAACATTACATCACAAACTATTGAAATACTTGTTTGTACTTCTGCAGATATGAGTCCCATCACATAAATCATGCTGTAGAAGCATTTGACAAACTTATTTAAAATTTACTGTAGCTTTAACATTAGATAATGACTTACTGTTTATTGCATTCCTGTGTATATAATTGAAGACTTAAGTAAAAGCAATTCACAATTTAGTTTATAAGAAATTTTATTTTCAGTATAGACAGACCTCAGCTTAACACATTTCAAGGTATGCATTCTTAAGTTTAATGAAGTTATTAATTTATTTTGCCAGTGAAAAATGTCTTTCTGCATAACTACCAAAAATAATTTTTTTACATAGTCATGCACAGTATATGCAGTGCTTTTAGAGGCAGATTTTGATGCATTGTTATTTGGAAGAATTGGGTGAAAAACCTTTGGGTTTTATAGGCTACTTGCAGCACATGCCACTTTCTGTTGAAGTAAGAGAAATTATGGTAGAGATGTGCTGTTCTCAACTTCCTGGAATAATCTTTTCAAAAATTAGGTACTTCAATGAAGGTATAAAAGAAAACTTTTTCACCTCATAAAGCAGTTTATAGCTGTTGTCTAGCTCATGGTGAACTTTTATAGAATTAAAATTCTTTCAGTATTTGGGTCATTTTAAAAAATGGTTAATATTTAAGGTTTTGCCATTTTCAAATTTTAATACCCTCTAATGGGGGAAATTTCTACTATTGGAAGATTCGGAAAACATTAATTGTAATATTTTAACAATTCATATCCAGCTCAGAATTTTTAATGAAATTAATGTCTAAGGATAAGGGGAAACAATGTTTTTTTAAATGAACTCTTTTAATGAGTAACCATTTAAATCTGAAAATTTTCTGAGGTTTATAATTGTCATGGGCAGGAGGAGGAAATACATAATTACTGCACATTCAAACAGGTAGTTTTATTACAAGGAACATGTTCAGAAGTGTGGAATTTGTTCTCAAATTGAATATATAGTTTCAATTATTTAAAAGCAGAATGAAGTACAAATTGCTCATAACTTGGGGTTTTCCTATATTGCAATAAGTCACAAAGTAATTATAGTATTAAAAGCACATGCAATTATGCAGCTTATCTAGCTTGTGAAACACTTGGTATAAAATCGAATATAATTTTCATAATTATGGTGGAATACAAGGCAACATGGTAGTGCATTAGGCTCAAAACCTGAATTTGATCCTTGATCCTAAGTATGCAATCATCACTCTGAGAGAAAAGAGATGCTATTGGTCTTTGAAAGCCACCACCCAGAGGAGGGGGCATTAAGCTATGGCCTCATGCATAGGAACACCATTCCTTGTATGTTAAAATGTGCTGAATTATCTTGATGGGAGGTTAACAAATGGTTAGTGGATTCCTTAATTGTTTTAATCTTTTGGGGTTCTTATATATGACCTGGCCATGTGCAGAAAAAAGTTGAAACTTTGAACTCGGAAACAAAACTTTGAAAGAAATGAACCACTTAGAATAGCACAAGCAACATTAAACAAAATGTGAAAGGGTGTACAAATTAAATGTTAAATATTAATCTTTGGTATGAACTTTACGCTACAAAAGAAAAATCTTACCAGATTATTGAATGTTTGTCAAAATCTGGAAATTCTTTGATGTCCTAACCGCCACTTTTTCACCATTAATTGATTTTGATTGATAATATTTAAAATGAGAACTTAAACTGTCTTTAATATTGCCAAAATTCTCACATCAAATTCTCTTCAGTTGTTGCAAGTTTTCTGTAGTAACGAACAATACCAATGTAGTTGTGCTGAAAGTTGGCAAAATCGAAGGTTTAGTGGCAAAATATGAATATCTTTGTTGTTGCTAAATAAAAGCACTTGTCAACTGTGCATGAATGACCCTTTATAATGATAAATAATTCTTGTGAAATGCCTTGAAAATCTAGTTTCTGTGTTTTTCTATAACAGCATAGGAATTGACAGTCGAAAACTACATAAATGATATTTTTGATGACATATTAACACTAAAAGTAATTTCGATGTAAAAACTGCATAACTAGTTTTTTCTATCTAACTTATCAAATAGTTCACTTAGTGCAAAAGCCAAACATAAATTGAATAATTATAATTCAACACATGCAATATAGTTAGTAATGCCAAACTGAAAAGATTTTGTTTGTTAGCTATTTGCAATATTGGTACTTTTAATATTTTCTTTTGCAATAGTAAAATTTTGTAAAGTATTGTAAAAAAAGTTTTTCTTGTACTACAGTAAATTGAATCTTTTCTGTCTTGCAACACTTCCAAAGTGATTACTATTCCTATTTGAAGAGAAATCTATTTTGATGAATGGATCAGTTTTATAGTAATTATTCAGATGAGGCATTTGAATTGTGCCCTTGTGAAATAGAAGACCCAAAAAGCTTATTTCAGCCACTGTAGCATCTTTTTGATAATTCATCCTTTTGAATTCAAGAATTCTGCTTTTGAACAGAAAACAGTGCTTTCTCAGCATATTATTGCCACATCCAGCAACTTCGTTTTTAGCCAAGGCACAAGAATAAAATTAACTTTTCATTTTAAATATGTATTCTGCTGCAAAGAGCTTAATGATTCAACAGGTGTAGAAGTAACTGCACTGGTAAGAAAGTATTTTATTGCCAGATTGACTGGTGCTAACATTTTATTAGAGTAATCATCTAATAAATTCAGTTTCATCTTCCTTTTATGCTATCTCCACAGTATGTTGTGGCCACGAAGGACCCAAAGACATGTCCTTTGTGATTTCCGAAAGAAACTACGTCAAATCTCCCCTTGTTACATTTGAACATATCAAACTCCCATCCTGTAAAAGTTTGAGTATGCCACTACCCATAATATACACACCTAGAAAATCATTAGAGAAAAAACTGCCTCACACACAAATAATTTGAACCTCAATCCAAGTGCCAACACTAGTGCCAACCAGTTGACACAAGCAAAATTATGACTGGATCAAACTCGTGGCACTGAACGTGTTGATTCAGCATTAGTTTTATAGTAATTAAACTACAAAAATGCCATAAAAAGCTAATTTTATTAAGTCATAGGCAGAAATTACTGTAAAACGTTTCCATATAATGAAAAATAATGCATTTATTTAATTTATATATTTTTTTCCTACCTTTTTTTTGTCATTCAGTATTTCTAATGTAATGAAGTCTGTTTTAAATAGGGACAGGTGGCTCAATCAGTGGCTAATAATCTGCAGTTCCCAGGTTAGAGTCCCAGCTGGGCCAGCATTGAGATTTATCTCTGCAAAACTCCCCACCTTGCCTGTGGTCATTAGGGAGACACTGATAGGCTTGGAAAGGCTGTTGTTCATCTGATGGGATGTTAAGCATGGCTCCCATGTGTGGAATAACCATACCCTGTGCACATTCAAGAACATGCTGATTGGCTTTGATGAGACGCTACCATCTATTTCTCAAATGCTGTTCCAGTGGGTCCCCTCCCCCAACCTATGAGCCTTCAAGGTCCTTGTGACCTGGCCATTTAGCCCATCGTGTGCAAAAAAGTACTTCTTAGAGGTAAAACAACCCAAATAACACAACTTTTTAAATAACATAGTAAAGATCTGATTCTTGCTTAAAACAAAAGGTAATAGGAAATGCAACCAAAAATAAAATATTCTGAAGTGTATGGCCTAGACATTAAAAGATTTTAATATCTGTTATTGGCACTAAAATTCAATGCAATTTTAACTAATTGAAGAAAGTAATGTACTTTAAAATCAACCATCTTTATATATATAATATGAAAATCGCATATAAAAACAGAAAAGATGGGTGACAAAAATTAGATACACCATTTATCCATATCAGAGTTATACAATGAAAAAAAGTGATTTGCCAAGTAAGTGTTCTTTCTTTGAATACTAGTAATGATGAATTCATTTATTTTTAATGAAATTGTAAATACTAAAGAACTATACTTAATACACATTTAACTTGTTATTTTAACCAATGTTTAAACTTTAATATGTGTTTAATTAAAATGGGATGAATATAATAAATGCATTATTTAGCATGATAATAGATAAATTGGAATTACGAACTTCCAAATTTACATTTCATCTATTTGTGGTTTTGTACTTTATAAGAATGCCATCTTTTCAAATAAATGTCAAATTGCAAATTTCTGAAAATTTTTAATACCTTGAATTTAGCCCTATTTTATTAAAAAAAAATAGCCATGACAATGGCATAAGATAATTTGGCCATGAAGCTTCACGTGCAGAAATACTAGGTTTTCACATAGGTAGTGCAAAGTTATTGCAATCATAACAAATAGTTGTTATATTTCAACTATTGAGAAAAAACAAGTTGAGTTTATTATAATCACCATTAAAACAAGGCATATGGAAATATAAATTTCACATTTTTTTGCTAATGCCTTCAGAATAAAAAATTAGTATTTGAAGTTGTTTATCCAATTTAAAGTTCAACAGTATTTTTTGCATCGTACAACAAAATAAGAGTAGTACTGTACTTTTAGTACCACTTTCTCCATCCTCTTGGCTGTTATTTGCCGCAAAACATGTAGATATATGGCTAGTTTCATGAAAACATGCACTGTTTATTTCATGTGATATTTTCAGAATGCATCCTTCAGACAATTTTGCACTTTCAAATTATTGGGAACTAGCATCTAGTTTTTCAACCTTAGTGATGGAATACAAAAAAACTCAGGCTCCTGTCAAACCTCTGTGGCAAGCAGCTGCTTGAGTTTCTTTATATGCCGTAGTAGGTCTGGGAGGATGACGGGACCTCAGCAGAAAAACAACACAAACATCCATGCCTTACCCAGGGCTCGAACCCAGGTCCCTTAGATCAGTAGCCAAGTGCGCTAACCACTCGACCTGGACAATATCAAGTCCTGTGGAACCCCAAAAATAGACAGAAAAATTTTACTATTTCCTTTCTTACATCCCCCCCCAATTTTTTTTCTTTCAAAAAATGGCTTTCATATAATTATTCCACCATACAATTACTAGAAGGCAGTTTTAATTATTGCAAGACCTGAGCTCTTTCCCTTGCAAAAGATATGCTTCTTTGATGAATTTGGATAAACTTGTCATTCTTCTTTCATTGACAATGTATGATTTCTTTATATTCATCAAAGATGAAAAGACTTTCACATAAATATGTGGTTGAAAATTGAAGTAAAAGATGAGTAGCTTCTTTTTGTAATTGCAGGATATTTTTCTTAGCTCCAGAATCAAGACAGCTCACAGCACCCCAGTTGGGAAACACTTATCTAAATAAGATGTTTGTGAAATTAATATTTTAGTTCACCTTTGCTGATGTATTCATTATTAGTTCAAACACAATTTCATCACCAGTAATATGTATTAGAATTCCAATAAAAAGTTATTTTGTATTGAATAAATATATTTCATAAATATATGCATACTTTAGTATTAAAAACACCCCTAACATATAATTCTTGCAAAATTATGCAAATAATATAAACAGTGCATGTTGTCATGAAATACCTACCAATTAATACCAGCTAGCCATATATCTACATGTTTTGTAGCAATGCAAAAGGAATTGACTATAACAAATCTTGTTCCCTCTTGCAACTATTTCACTCTTCTAGAAAATAAGACCAGAAACGAAATTTTTCTGAATATATGATCTATAAATAATAATTAAATGACAAAAGCCAAAAATTATATTTGCATTACAGACTGCACTTTAATTTTTGAAATCTTATTGCATAGGATGAAAGCACATTATGGGGAGCAATTTAATTAGCTTCCAACAGATTATTAAGTTAATATATCAACAAGCATTCTCAGTGGGTGGGGGTGGCTCAGTCTGTAGCATGTCTGGGTCGTAACCTGTAGTTCCCAGGTCATTCTGCCTGTGTCAGCATTGAGATTTATCTCTGCAAAATACTCTGCCATGCCCTCAGTCAGTAGGGGACACCAATGTACTAAGAAAGGCCACTATCCGTTGGATGGGACATTAAACCATGGTCGCATGTGCAGGAGTCATATCCTGTGTATGTTGAACACACTGGCTGTGTATGCTGAACACTCCCAACAGCTGTCCAGTGGTCTCCACTGGACAGCTTCCTTTGACACTGGACAGACCAAGCCTTCTCTGAGCCTTCAGGGTTCTTGTGACTGGCCATTTAGCCTATTGAGTGCAAAAAAAAAGTGCTGCTCATAGGTAAAACAACCCAAAAAGCATTCTCAACAAGTTTGGGATCCCAAAGGAATAGAAAAGAACTTGTAATTATGTTTCACTCCTGACTTGCCATCATTAATGTAAATGAAACAAGAATTTGTAACCTCTTTCTCAGAAAACTTGACTTACTACAACTGATCAGGTAACATTGTCTAAAGGTGTCTTATTTTTCACACTAGTAGTATATTGGGGTAAAAGTTTAATAGCATGTGTATATATAGCTAGAACTACTTGCTTAATTGTAATAAATCTGGCATTTTTAGTCAAGATGGGATTGTTACTCTCATGGAACATTAAATAGGGATAATTTGCAAAATTACTGAAAGATAAATTTAATATCAGGTTTAGCAGAAAAAGCTAAAATTTTATATTAAGCAGTTTTATCTTTGCAATTTTAATACAATCTTAATAGTTTTTAACCCAATCCATCCAGTAACAATAAATCGGTCTTGTATGCAGCTTGTGGTAGTATTTAATCTGGAGCAATCATTGCAGTTTCTTGAGACTAATCAAAAAAGAATCTGGTACATTTAGAATGCAGTAGTATATAGTCACTTTCTAAACAGTGAAACCTAATAGCATATATTTTTAAACTTTGGCTATGGATCACTTCATCAGGGCACAAAGACAACACACTTACCATCTATAGCCTACCTACCCCTCATTCCTATGTACAACCACAAATCTCTAGAATTAGTATTAAGATTGGTGTTCTTTTGATGAGAAAAGGAGGTGGTAATGTCTGGTTCCAAGCTGGAGGATTTTGATCTCCTGAAACTAATGGGTTTAATATTTGGACCATACTTTGAGAACCACTACTTTAGATGCATTTGTTAGCTGTGATAGGACTTGCATAGTCCACTAAACTTAAGCATATTGGCCTAATCTTTAAGGGAATCTTATATTATTTTTAGCATCTTAAGTTTTCTATTTGAATGGTTGGATCTCATTCAATGTATTTTTTTTTGTTTGCATATTATTGGAAAATAACTGCTGTGTGAAATGCCATTATATACTTTTCATTAAGCCTCTGATAATTATAGATTTTTAGAATAGAAATTCACTGGAAGTAATTTTATTAGTCTGGAAATGGGCATGAAAACTTCAACTAATATATTCCAGAATTTGGATTTATTGGTTACATGACAGTTGGGCTAAGATTGGTGAGTGAAGTGCTAACTTATTTGCTCAACAGGTACAGTAGGTGGCACATAACAGGTGAGATCACATTTAAGTCTGGGGGATTGGTAGTTGAATTTTTTACACCTAATATATTTTCTAAATTGTGACTTCTAAAACTTGATCAACACAACCACTGATTAAATGCAAGCTGCCTTTCTAATGACCTTCTAGTCCCATGACTATTTTAAGCTTTACAGTTTTGCAACTTTATAAGAAGTTCCTGATTTAATTTACTTCATCACTGACAGATGACACAACTATTAAATAATGGCATAATAAATCTTGTATTATGATAATGTCTAATAGACCATTTGTCAAATGTTTTGTGAACTGTATGAGGTAGTTCACGCAAATAATTCTAAGGTTGCTAAAAACGGGCAAGCTCAGCAGCTGCAAAGTTAGAAATAGCTTGGTTTTACTGTAAGTAATTGTCATTAAACATCTTACAATTGCATTTTCATTGGTGACTTTTGTTCCGTTTAAAAGTATTAAATGCAACACTGGCTAAAATTATGCATGAATGTTATTTGCAATTTTGATTGTTCCTTGAGCCATAAAATGGCAATTATTGTATTTGATAATTAATGACTTTGAGAATTCTTTCACACTTAAGTCTATTTTATGTATAATTTGTAATGCTGAAAATATTTTGGTGATATATTTATTGAAATGTACTTTACTTATAAGCTGTCGAATGCACTTTATGAATTTAAATTATCTTTATTTTATTGTACACCTTATGATATATTTATATTGCTAATTGATCAGTAATCATGCACAGATTATCAGTATAAAAATTAGTATTTCCCAACTAGGAGATACTGAAGATGGTTAAAGGTTTCCATGGAAATTTGCAAAAAATGCAAACGTTCTGACCAGCCAGATTTTTAAATGTATAGAAAGAAAAAAATTAGTGCTGCTGTGATGACTAGTGAGAGAAAAGTAATAAAATTATCGAAAAACTGCATTTGCACATTTAAGTAGCACACTAAAATGCATATCAAACAATACTATATATTTAAAATAAAATGCAGTTTAATATTGTAAAAGATGTTAATGTAAAGTACTGCCAAAACTTAAGTTTTATGTAGGGGTACCTTGAGAAAATAAAGTTGAGAATCAATGACCTAATTATCTTTTTTTACTTTTTTAGTGCTATTTACTTTCACTATTGTTCTTGCATTTCACAACATTATCTCCTTAACAAACGGCACGCATCAATAATGCATCGATGTGTAAGAGATACAACTAACCTTGTTTTAATTGTGGTAAATGTTAAACTTTTCTAAACCATTTTAAGTTTTTAAGAATACCTCGATTGAATATATTGTAATTAATGCTGGGGTACTTTTTTTTTGCTGTATTTAAGATCAAGAGGCCCCAATAGAGCTCAAGTACTATTATAGAGCTACGTGCGAATTTTTTTTTGCCTGCTTCAAAAATTATTTTTTGCTTACTCCACTGTTAGTATAAAAAATAAACTTTGTCTACTTTTTGTATACTTAGAATTTGTTTCTGATATAAAGCTTCTCAACTTTAACTTCCCCCTAGAAGTTGTCATAACCAATTGTATCAATAACACTGATATTAAATAAGTTTTTAGCCATAGTTTCTCATGTAGAATAAAACCCGAAACAACCAAACCATCTTATCAAGGCTGATCGATCTAGATAACATTAATCATATTAAAATAGTTCTTTTGGGTTAACATGTAATGTTCATTGCAGCTGAAATTTATGGAAGTAAATGTTTCATTGTTATTGGCAATTAAAAGTTGTACATAATATACTTCATTTTGCGTTATCTTATAAAAGATTTGCCTATGATGCATTTTGCTTTATATGAATATCTCGCAATTTTATCTAACAATTACCATTTTTGCTGGTCATTCTGTCAAAGTTCTTTGAAAAGAATTTACTTATACCTTTAATGCTTCTAATTGTGTCATCCGGAGTGTTTCATTCTTTTTAGGACATTGTTAACATATTATCAATCAAACACCATTACCTATGTGAAGGATAAACTGTGAAGGAAGAAAAAATTAAAATTTTGATTATCAGCTTTTGGTTATTGTTAAAAAGATTTGTCTGCTAAGGAGCAGTGAAAAGAAGCTGCGCTGAATATGAAATTTTTGTGTACATAATGCACAATTGGTAAAAGCTTCGATTCTCTAACCAGTATGAAACTTTTGACATTTGGCTGTTTTTGTGATATTTTCATGTTAAGGTTCTATCTGATTTAATATTCTTTACTGCGGATATGACTCCTGGTGAGCACAATTTGAATAAATGTGCCTGTTATGTCTTTAACACTAGATTATTAAAAGTATAAATATTAAGAAAAACACTAAAATTAATTAGCATGTATTTTAAAAATTTTATTGAAAGTTTGTCAAATGTTCAAAAACATTTACAAAACAAATTGTATTCGATCATCAGTTTAGTCATATTGCTATGCATGATATTCTAAATTGGTAACGTTTACAGAAATTCTTTACAAATGAGAACTAATTAATCATGTTTGGTATTTTAACTGATCTCAATATGTGTAGATAAAAATAAAAGGTTAACACTGTTATAATAAAATCGCTTAGGTTCACTTTAAATTTCCCAAGCTGCATTTCATTGTCAACATAATACTGCTGATTACTGTGGTGACAGGAAGTATTAACACGCTAATATCTTTCAAATTATATATCAGCATTGGAAAGCAAAGTGGATAGAAGTTCTTGAATTTCAGTAGTAGCCAAAACATTTTGAATATATGAAAAAATTTATTTTGTCTTTAATTGTTCTATGGTGGTAATTAAACTTCAGTATATGTATTGTATAATTGGGGGGGGGGGGTGATTTGATTACAAAAAATCACTACTAAGGTAAAATGTGAAGAGCACCAAGAGTAATTTGCATTCAAAATGAAAGTTTAAATTCCAGTCTTTTATATCTTTTCTGTAGTTATTTGCCTAGAAATAATCGATGAGTTAATGGTGAATAGTAAGAAAAATTCATTTGAGTTTTTTTTTTTTAACTTTTTTCCCTTCTCACCATTAAATATCACAGAATATCCCTAGGTAAATGAAACAACTAAAAAGCATAGAAGACAAGAATTTAAACAATCTTTCATTTTAAATGCAAGATCATTCTTGGTGTTCTTCACATGTTATTTCAGCAATCGGTCAACTATTTTTGTATTTAATTTTTTCCTCAACATCCACTTGGTTTCCTTGAAGTTTTTCCTTCAAAGAACGACCATGGATAGAATTTTCACTAAAAAATGCAGTTCCCGTGAAATATGGATGCCTAATTTTACATCCTCCATTCCATAAACACATTGGTGGCCTATGTGCAAAAGAGTAATGCCATTAGCACATTAAAGAACATTGATGGAAGCCTCCCATCAAGATCATGTTTCCTAACAGTTGTCTTGCAGGTGCCTTTCCCAACTGAGCACTTGGGATCCTTGTGACCTAGCCATTCAGCTTAGTGTGCAACACAAGTTTCAAAGGTCACGAAGGTAAAATGTGAATTCAACCCATAAACTAGGAAAATGCATATATTTTAGGGGATGATCGCTTAATATGTTGCAAAAAATTAGACAAGATTATTCTGCATAGTTAACTAATAGTGCAGATCCTGTTCATTGATTTAAAAAATGCAGTTAGCATGAAAATATAGCTGTATGTGAAACGTTTAAAATATATTACAATTGTTATAAATTGGCAAGTTCTACGTCAGCAGAGGGCACTTGTTTACTCGATGCAAGATTCTTAGTAATATTATGTGAATAATAGTTGTATGCCATTAACATTGTGCCAATACGTAATTTGCTGCAAAGTGTGATAAACTAGAAATACTATGAAAAAATTAAGCATTCCCATATTGCATAATCGAGAGTACATTTGCTATTTCACTGGAATGTGAGCGAGATATTTTTTTCTATTTCACAAATACATTTATCTCCCAACAGTTCAATTTGTAGCTGCCTCCATTCATCATTGAAATAACTTCTACAAAACAATATCACTCGTTTTATGAAAGTTTTTATTTGCTGTAGTTAAGCCTTCAAACTTTTGTCAGTGATGCAAATGTGAACAAAAGAGGCCAAAACAATTGGGGGGGGGGCTTCTATCTTGCTTTGAGTATCTTGAAATATATCGAAAATTGCATTACTTTTTGTAAAATCACCGAGGCAATTAAAAGCAGTACATAAACAAATGGAGTCATGGCTCCAAAGCCTTAGTCTTATCTTTAATGTGACCCTGTATGAGGTAACCTTGCTTGCTAATATAGTGAATAACAAAAGCACTTCTATTTTTTGCACTCTAAAATACAGTAATGCTATATTGACTAAAATGTTGGGCATAATTTTAACCCCCACTCATAAATCCAGGAAAAGCAAATTTATTTTGGCTTCCAAAATTTTTAACTAAAAGCCTATTACTAAAATGATAGATACTCATCAAGTGTTAAAATATTAAACAATTTTCCAAAATACAGATAATTAATTTTGAGCTTTTCAGTTTTAAGCTACATTTCAGTAGAATACATATATTAAGCTAACATATAAGTGGAGGCCTCTTTGAAAGTCTAAATATACCTTGCGAGATGATAAATAAAAGCATGTCTTATGAGGGAATTTTTTTTTCTTAAAATTCCAAAGTAATTGGAAAGACTGGAAGAGAAGATGGAGACCATGCCTAACAGCTATCCAGGAGATCGCCTTCCCCTATCGAACCCAGTCCTTGTAACCTGGCCATATGTGGACCACTGAGTGCAAAAAAAAAAAGTGCCGTTCAAAGGTGAAACAATTCTCATTGCTAGATAATATGTAGATTAGTTTGCATTGTACTATATTGCAGAAATACGGGCAGTTTTACAAATAAAACGATTTAAGGCCTTTATGTTTACCCAAATTAAATTCAAAAACAAATTGGCTTTGTATTGAAATTCATAAAATCTAAATATTCATAAATTATATAGCAGTTAACGCAAAATATTAGACTCGGTAGCCGTGTAGTTCTATGTGGGGGATAAAAAATAGACAAAATTTAAATAGGTAAAATTATTTTTCCTCGTGAGCTAAATTTTTATCCATTATTAATAAGTGTGTTGACGTCTGTGTTTAAGTCATGAGAGGTATAACCACGTAATTCAGCAGAGTTCTAGTGTGTTGCCTGCCATAGGTTCAGCAAAAGCATTGTATTATAAGTATTATTTCTTTACCAATAAGTAATTCGGCTAGACTTTAAGGCATTATTTACATTTTGGTTTAATCTGCAAAGAATTTGAATTACTTTCAGCTTGGGCACATTTAAAATTCTAGGATGAGTAATATTCTGCAGCTTGGAGAATAAATGTGGAATCTAGAAATTGCAGAATTCTGTTGATTAACAGTGTCTTGCAATACGTGTAAAAATTGTTTTGGCAGTTTTAATTTTTATATCTTTGCATATGGATAAAATTTACATCTTGATTGAGCATTGATGTATTATTTGCACATTTACAGCAGCACGGTAGGATTCGTTTATGTGCATAGTAATTGGTTAAAAGTGCTGCAATAATGTTTGAAGGTAAAATTTCTGTTTATGTATTTTGCGTACATGTAACTGAAAGCACAGATTTTCTTTTTTGCATCTTTGTTTGCTTTTTGGTGGAGGATTAAACATGAAGCATTTTGTCTTGACCTAAGATTTAACTTCATTTAATCATAAGACTAATTTTATTAATAGTATAATCAGGTAAATTGTTCTGTAATTAGTTTTTCATTTATTAATAGGTATCTCTGACAGTATTGAAAGAAAAAATATTCAACCAATTTGAGAGTTTTATATTTATTTCGTGATATTGTTTTTGGTGTAGGCTTTAGATTTTGTCACTGTAAAAGGGGAAAAGATTGTGTTGTAAGTACTTATTTGTTTTCAGTGCAGATTTGTGATGTAATAACTATTGTGTTTTATAATTGTGCTGTAACAAAAAAATTGTTCTTTCTTTAGATCGATGCTTTATAATATCACTATTAACTTTGTTAGTAAACCTCAGTGACTAGCAAAAAACTGGTTAGCTAATTTGTTATATAGTTAGAATAATTCAGAAATTAATTTTCAACTATTGCAGAAGTGCAGGGTTTCTGCTGTCGCATGCATATTTCAGTACATTAATAATGACGGTTCTAAAGTGTGGAATTACAATGCATACCTGATTACAATAAAACCTGGTTATTCAAAATTCAAGGGATCGATTTTTTTTATTCACTGAAAACGTGATGAATTCAACATTTTTCGAAGCCAATAGAATTATGTATTAAATATATACATATAAAATAGAAATTCCTCTTACCTTTGTGATATTAAATCCAATTTCAAATAATGAATTTTCAAAACAGGACATAAAATTTGATTTCACTAACAACAACTATTAGTAAAAATACAACTCAAGCCAATGATTGTTCCCAAATGCGTAATTTTTTTACGAACATTTTTTTTTTCCAGATTTTAAAAATTATTCAAAAATATTGATATATGCAAAAGGCTAAATTTTTATTTTGAATTACAAATTATCCAAGTACTTCTGCGTAAAATTTGTTTATTGGATCTTAAAATTAACTAGGGTAATCAGTGTTGAAATTTGAAAACTAAAACCACTCAATGAAAGGGCGGGGGTGGCTCAGTCGGTAGGTGCCAGGCTTTTAATCTGTAGTTCCCAGGTTCGAGTCCCAGCTGTGTCAGAGTTGAGATTTTTCTCTGCAAAATTCCGCGCCCTGCCAATGGTCAGTAGGGGACACAGATGGGCTTGGAAAGGCTGCCGTCCGTTGGATGGGACGTTAAGCCGTGGCCCCCGTGTGCGGGAGAGCCATACCCTGTGCACGTTAAAGAACACTGGAAGGCCTTGACGGGAGACTACCATCTGTCTGCCAACAGCTGTTCCAGTGGGTCCCCTCCCCAACCTCTGAGCCTTCGGGGTCCATGTGACCTGGCCATTTAGCCCATGATGTGCAAAAAAGTGCCGCTCAGAGGTAAAAGAACCCAACTCAATGAAAGAGAATAACCACGGAATGAGAAAGACAAAAACACTTTTTTTTGCTTTCACAGAGCAAATGTAAACATTTATAAAACTATAAAATTTCGTTTATTAATTAGCTATCTCAATAGATTAAATACGATATAGATATCTGAAATAGTTAAATAATACTTCTATTTAGCAAGATACAAAATTCAATAGGAATTGTTATCATTGTTAATAGTTCGAAACCAGTTACAGCATAATAGCTTGTTACATAAATAGGAACTATCGCGTCCTGTAGTAGCATTACAAAACGGAAGTGCAGGGCCGCCCCAACTCAAAGCTGTCAGATAGCTTTGACCAACAGCACAAGTATATTCTAAGCGGTCACTAGTGGCAAAAGTTTTATAAGGGAAGCATGTTAATAATTGGATAAGTTGCTCTAATTTCAGTTTAAAAGTGAGGTGGCTCAATCGGTAGCGCGCCAGGCTCGTCATCTGCAGTTCCCAGGTTAGAGTCCCAGCTGGGTCAGCGTTGAGACTTGTCTCCGCAAAACTCCCCGCCCTGCCCATGGTCAGTAGGGGACACCGATGGACTTGGAAAGGCCGCTGTCCTTCGGATGGGACGTTTAAGCCGTGGTCCTATGGGCGGGAGAGCAATGCCCTGTGCACGTTAAAGAACACAGAATGATCTTGACGGGAGGCTTACCATCTGTCTCCCAACAGCTGTTTCAGTGGGTTCCATTCCCCAAACTTAGCCTTCAGGGTCCTTGTGACCTGGCTATTTAGCCCATGGTGTGCAAAAAAAGTGCCGCTCACAGATAAAACCCAATTTGGTTTAAAAGTGTCGCGTATGTAAAGTGCTAAATTATTTGCTATTTAGATTATTAATGATTTAGTTAGTATTTTATTTCAAGTGTGGAAGCAAAAAAATTCATCGTCAAAATAGAAAGATCGTTTGAAATTTTATGATCGCACAAGGCAGCAAAAAAACGGTTAGAACGTGAGAAAACTTGGTGGCAAAACCATTTTTTATTGGTGGGGAGGCAAAAATAAATTTACTTGAAGACTATAAAATATCAGGCGAATTCTAACCAAGTAGTTTTTGATATTGTCCATGCACCTTATTTTTTTTGCCTTAGGCTGCCACTGCTTAATTGTGGCATGTATTGTTAAAATTGTTTATTTTTTACTATCAAAGAGATTTTGTGTACGACCAAGGATTTCAGCAGCAGAATCCCTGCCTTTTGCCGTCTAGTGCGATATAATATCCATCGGTGATCTAAAAAAAGGAAAAGTAGAATTATTACAAAAAGTGTTTAATAACAGTACAGAGGTAACAAATTTTATGTAAATCGCATGCTGATGCAACCTGTTAAAAGATTTTAACTTTGTAGTCAATTTGGATTACATTGTAAATTTTTAAGGGCAAGTAATTTCCAATCTTGAATTGGAAAAACATGGTATAAAACATACTCAATAAACCAAGAATAATTTTTTCAGGAAGGTGAAAAAAAAAGTTTTTTTACAACTGGTAATATTTAAGTAGTTGTTAAAAAAAAATTTTCTCAGAAGAAATTCTGCAGAATACGGAGTTAAATTTAAATCCAAAATTTGAATGAAATTCACATTACAATTTTTCAGTTAAATTTAGAAATTTCGTCATAACGCAGTTTTTTAATTACCAGACATCTCAAAACATTGAGAATTTATACTTCATAATATTACTATTGTAAGTGCTAAGAAAAATAAAAGCAATAAATAGGTCAAATCAGAAATATGTATTTCTAACTATCTGGTATAACTTCTCTCATAGTAGGAATAAATTCAAAAACTTTAGGTTGCCAAAAGACTACGATGTCCCCAAACACACTTTTTGTTTTTTATCTCAGATACTGTTGCATTTAATCATTACAGGCCAATTCTAATAGTAGCTTATGATATTGTCCATTCACCTTATTTGTCCTTGACTTTTGAAGTTCAGGAAGTCTAGTTATGAATAGTTCCTAATTTAGCTTTAGCATAACCAAAGAAACTCGTTTCACCATACGAGATATTTCTCTTAACCAGGGGTTGCCAACCCAAATTTAACTAAAAACTATTCTGAAAGAGCCGCAGGAAAAATTCTGAGCTCAAAAACACATTTCTGATGTGTTTGGGGAAAAAAATAGAATTGAGTGAAAAACGAATTTTTTAAGTAATCAAGAAAATATTTTCATTAAAAACCTATATATAATGAGTACTATGATTGACGAGGTTCCGCATCTTCAGACTTTCTACTATGGCAAGGTATAGAGGCCCCTATCAGACCTCTGTGGCAAGCTGTACTTGGTGGTGGGGGGGGGGGTTATCTATATGAACTGTCAAAATCGCGGACCTGAAAATGTTTGGTCAGAAAATTGAAAGAATTGACAGATTCAATGTATTAATTTGCTTTATGAGCCACAAGTTCTTTTCCAATGATCCGCAGTTTGATCAAGCCTTTCAAACTCCACGAAAACGGGAAACATCGGGATTCCAAGAATTTACATTTTTTTTTTCAAAAAAATTTTAAAAGAGCAAATTAGTAATTGTAACAGTTATTTAGTGTAACTAGGAAGTAGTAAGTATGTACCAGTCACATGAAGGATCCTATGACCGCCTCAAAACCCCAAACATTGCAGTTTGCAAGGGGACTCCCAGAAAAACCTTAAAATATAGTGTTTAGCAGTCGATCTCCACTGACAATGAATAAGGTGCATATAGTGGAACAACTGGCAAATCAAATGGCATGCCAAAAGCAGTAATACAGAGAAAAGAAAATCACAAGGGGACACCGAAATTTGGAAAGCCACAGGTTATATTTACGAATTTTTAAGGACTCTTACTCTTTTTTGGAATTACATCTGACTATCTCAAATATTAACATTTCTCAATTTTTTTGTTTGTACTTGAGTTTGAAGTATACTTATTACTTTTGCTCAGCAACGAGACAAACTAACAATATAGGAGAATACTGTTAACACTGGCTAAATCTATTCGCCAACGACGATCGGTTTTTCTAACGTGGCTTGTTATTTTCACAGAAAAGTTCTTTCCTATTTCATGTATTTGTTTTCATTCTTAATATTACACTAGTGCCCTCCCCCCATACACAACAATTTACGATCTTCTTTTTAATGTATATCGGAGCCAGATCAGTATTTCTTCCCAATATAGGAAATGGGTTCTTGCCTCCTGGTAAAACCTGCTGGCCAGCATTTCCCAATATTCTCACTCGTGATTGTGGTTTTTTTCTATTGAATTCTCCTCTTCCTTATATTTCTATGGTTTATTATCGTAAATTCCTGTCGGATATTCTAGGCAAATAGGGTTGCTGCTTGAGAAAATATTTTTTAAATATACTGAATACGATTTTCTGAAGTAGAGAAACTTTAGAATTTTCTTCCCTTTTATACAGAGCGTAGAGAGGTTAAGTTTGTAGCGTTTCAGGTTTGTAATTCGGGTTCCAACTGTAATAACTTTTAGGCTTACCCCAAGTTAGTTTGAAACTTTGTGGCTGCTCGGGCACAAAAATATTTTGGTGCATTTAGGAAAACCTAATGGAAGTAAAGTGTATATAAATAATAAAAAGTTATAAATTGGCTTAATTGCATACAAATAGTGTTTTTTTAATTTGTTCATTTAAGTTTTCGCGATGCAGTGCGCCCCATGTCGAAACTGCCTTCCTGCTCTCTGTGAGAAAGGAGTGATGTTCAGATGGGAAATGCTTTTCATACACTTGTTTCTTTGTTACTTGACTGTTCTACCGATTGATGGAAAAAACTTTTTTCGTTTATTCTAGGACGAGAACCTAAAACATAATAGATGTATTTCACATTTGTATCTAAGCAATTGCAATTCCTTGAGAGCAATTAACGTGCTTGGCTAGTTATCCAAGTTCAACTCTGCGAAACTTCACAAATCTTGACGCATACAGATATGATCCTGTCAGATAAGTAGGATGGTCGAGGAATTTAAGGACTAGAATAACTAATGTTTAAAATACTATTGTACTGAATTTAAGGTATTAACTGCAGTCATTACTTTGCAGCTGTCATGAAAAGTTCACGCATATATCAAAATGAGGAAGTAGTCGATGACCAATAATAAAGACTCCATTTTTCGCCTTTCTGAAAAATTGGTATTTAATATTAAATGATCTTTTCATATAAAAGGAATGTATATATGTGCACAATTTTAATGAGTATGAACTGTGTAGTCAAAGAACTTGATACAACGGCATGACTGTACCGAGCTTTAATATGTGAATGATGTTAGGACTAGTCTACTGTACAGAGGGCATTCTCACATCTTCGATTACTGTGCCACAACGGGATGTCTTGCTGGCAGTCACAATCATGTGAGTAACAGTAGTTTTTAAAAAGAAAATTGCATATGCTTATGTTGTGACTGAAATATAGTTCCTCTCATGTACCGTATGAGTGGATAATAAAGTGTTGTGAAATTAAACATGTTTTGCCTTTAACTGGAAAAATGGGATGTTAAAAAATTTAATCCTATATACCTCAACAAATGAAATTAAAGTACATGGACGGTACCAGGAAACATTTTTTTTTTTCGAAAGGGTCCGGGGGGGGATTGGAGAAATTTCGCATAATGGAATAACACTTGCTATTAAGTTGTGCTGGCTGGTTATTTACAGATCAGCACGCAGAGCAAATGTATTTTTTACATATAGTCTCGATTTTATACTAAGTTTAACTGGCTAAACTCTGTACCTTAGGTTCTCTAAGATTATTCAATTTGGCTAGGGTGATGGTCGGCAGCAGTAGCAACGCATAACTTTTTGAATATGAGAAGCAATTACCAAAAGCATTGCTCAAATTACAAGGAGTTTCCGTTACTTGTGTTTCTAAATCATAAAATTAATAAAAAAAGAAATACCCTCTCAAGCAGCTGCTTGTCACAGAGGTCCGATAGGAGCCTGTCAGTTTGTACGCCATAGTAGGTCTGAGACGATGGCGGGACCTCAGCAGAAAAACATCACAAACGTCCATGCCTTACCCAGGTCCCTTAAATCAATAGCCAAGCGCGCTAACCACTCGGCCACGGGACGGCATTTCTAAATCGTACATTCGGTAATGTGTTCGGGTATTTTTTTTTATCCCCAAATCATAGTACCAGAATGGTGTTCATATACATTCAGTTTGGTAAGTTTCCAAATCGAGATCTACGATTCAAAATACCATCAAGCACTACATTTTAGCTCTCGGGAACATGTATATAAAAATATGACCTTGAAGGACCCAGCGCATTCAAAATTGCAGAAAGTGGTGATCCCATTGGTACATGCAATGGCCTCTGATCAGGATTATCCACCAGCTGATAAAAGGTATCCTATGCCTCTGTTCACTCAGGGCTGACAACCCAGAAGCAAACGGAAAACAGCGGCAGATTCTCCCTCAACAGAGGCCCACCAGTGCAGCAAGTTCAGGATCCATAATCAAGCTCAAATCCATAAACCAGTCCAGTCTAGTGAGTATAAATGGTCAGGACCCTGTGTAGTTGACCACTCCTCAGCAGGGTTGAAAAAAAAAGTCATAGACGACCAGATCAGTAGGCTATACTGAACTGGCAGTCCTACCCTTCCAAAAGAGAATCTCTCTTGAAAGGTACTAACGGCCTGCACGACGAGAAGGCAGAATCGGACATTAGGTGCTAGACTTGGTCAGTTCTGTGCATCATCACTGGGGATTGATACACAGCTCTCCTTCCAGTTTATTAAATAACTTTTCTCGATGACGGGTAGATTGCACTCTCAACACTCATTCCTACTTCGCTACTAGACTCTACACATACTAGCATTTGATTTAAAAAGTACAGAATTACTTTCACTCAACGATTCAGTGGGGCAGGGTGGCTCAGTCGATAGTACACCAGGCTTGTAATCTACAGTTCTAAATCCCAGCTGGGTCAGGTTATATTTATCTCCGCAAAATTCCCAGCCCTGCCCACAGTCAGTAGGGGACACTGATGGACTGGAAATGCTGTCTGTCGGATGGGACGTTAGGCCATGGACCTGTGTGCTGGAGAGTCATACCTTGTACACGTTAAAGAATATGCTGGATGGCCTTGACGGGAAGCTACCACCTGTCTCCCAACAGCTGTTGCAGTAGGTCCCTTTCCCCACCCTGCCATTGAGCCCTAGTGACCTGGCAATTTAGTCCATTAATCAAAAAAAAGTGCTCAGAGGTAAAACACCCATTCAACGATTTAAAAATATCAAGTACCAGAACACGATTCTGGTTCAATGATTCGAAATTATCTGGTAGCGGAATGGTGTTTCATTTCACTGATTCACAAACATTGCATAGTGGAACGGCGTTTACGGTTCAATGATACGGAAGCAGAGAGTAGCAGAACTCTGTGTTGGATTTAGTTGCTGTAGTACTTTTGTTAATTGCTTCCCCTACTTTGCCACTGCTATACATCAAATGATAACCTATTACTTTCCCTGTATCAGAAGATATGAAAAATTCACCCCCATGCTTTCCTCTATCTCCAGAACATGACTGCAGAAAGTAATAGTGGGCGGGGGTGGCTCAGTCGGTAGCGCGCCAGGCTCGTAATCTGTAGTTCCCAGGTTCGAGTCCCAGCTGGGTCAGCGTTGAGATTTATCTCCGCAAAATTCCCCGCCCTGCCCACGGTCAGTAGGGGACACCGATGGGCTTGGAAAGGCCGCCGTCCGTCGGATGGGACGTTAAGCCGTGGCCCCGTGTACGGGAGAGACATACCCTGTGCACGTTAAAGAACACGCTGGATGGCCTTGACGGGGGGCTACCATCTGTCTCCCAACAGCTGTTCCAGTGGGTCCCCTCCCCCAACCTTCTCTGAGCCTTCCGGGTCCCTGTGACCTGGCCATTTAGCCCATGGTGTGCAAAAAAGTGCTGCTCAGAGGTAAAACAACCCAACCCAGAAAGTAATCAGCTATGTCAAATGAACGCTTGTGACAGATGGAGTGACAAGCTGTAAAATAGTGGCACCCCTTATTTATTTTTCCCACCCTAAAAAGGCCGAAATATAAAAACTAATTCCCTACATCTCCTGAACCTGAATAGTAATGAGTTGTATCAAATGAAAGTTTGTGACACAGGGAGTGTCGTAAGCTATATGAAAAAAAAAAATTCTTTCCCTCCCTAAAAATGGGGAAATATGAAAACGATTGTTCCAATATATTTCCAGAATGTGTGCATAAACTAACAATTTTGTTGCGAATTTTAAAATGGATAGGCACTGAGCGTGAGTACTATTAACTATATTTTCAAACCAATTACAATACAATGCAAATTTTTACAAAAATGTGGATGAGGTATCTTGCAAACAAATTAACTACTATCATAAGTCAACCTTTTTGTACAGAGCATACAATATCAGCTCTGTTGTACTAAAATACTACCTCTGCACTTTGTTTACCATGTCACTTGAATACCTACAGACGTAAACAATTTCTTGTCCTGTGCTAGTTCACTAAACTTTTGTTACTAACAGAAAACAAACACCCGCGCACACATTAATAAATATACTAATTATTTTCACTTAACGCGCGCTGACTCATACTATCTTAACGTCCTTTCAGATCTCGCAACTTTAACACACTTGTGCACTGCTATTTTGTATTCTTCCGAATCGTTCTAAGTTCCAATTCGTTGGCTAAATTGAATCTCGCCTAGAAGCACACACGAGTGTTCAAGTCACGAACTCACTGTTGCTCGTTCATCTGTAGTAACACTGCCCCCTCCTTAGGTCTTGTTCGTCCCGAACAATTCTGGATTCCGAAGCTTCTTCAGTTTTTCGATGAAACGGGGCCAAACGATCCACGTGAACCACTTTGTAGCTGGACGTCGACGAATGCGATACACCACGTAGTTAATCCTGTTAACTATCGTATATGGACCTTACCAAGGTTTCTGAAGTTTTGGAAATAGCCTCTTCTTTCTATATGGATTGTATAGCCAGACAAGATCTTGATTGAAAACGGTTCCATTTATTTTACTTTCTTGTTTTGGTTCTGTCGTTTGCTAAGTTGATGTTATGTCTAACGGAGTGATGAATTTCTTCTAGTCATTGTAATTCTTGTATGAATTGTGGAGCGGACACAGGCATTGCTACGCGTCGACCATATAACAGGTCAAAGGGAAGATGCAACTCTCTTCCAAAAAGCATCAAATACCCTATCTAAAAAGAGGGAAATGTGAAAGTCATTTTACTATATCTTCCGAAAGTTAGGGCCAACAGTTAAGTGTCAAATGAAAGCTCATATGATCGTTATAAATTATTTCGAATTTTGCCGCCACTATTCTCCCCACCCACCCAATAAAAAGGAGGGATTTTGCAGGGTTGCACTTTAACGAGTCTTATTTCAAATTAACGCTTGCAATATCTCCAATGTCGTGTGCTACCTCAAACACGACTCCAAAAGGAAGGAAAAATATATTTGTGTTGTATATCAAATGAAACTTTTTGAAGGTAATGTCATTAGTGACAAAGAATATAATTAGGCATTTTTATTTTCCTATATGGACCCTGAAAGCAGAAAATAAACCTAAAGCATATCGATGGTGCAATCAGTCACGGAGTTTTTATTCATTGCAAAGGAAGATAGGACACAGATTTAGCTACACAAGATTGCCAGCGATTTGTCTTCCCTTGAAGTGAATACGAACTCTTTGACTAATTGCACCATTGATATGCTTTAGGTTTATTTTCGGGCCCATATACGAAACTCGGCCCTGACCAATTCGTGTTTTCTGGCTTGGAAATTAATCACAATGAATTACATCGAATTATAAAGAGATTTAATATCACGATTACTTCAAAATTTAATTCATAGTACGTCACCCATTAACAGATTATCTATAAACTAAGAATTAGAAACCAATGTTGGTTTCACCTGTAACGAGTCGAGGCAACAAATAACGGAGAAAGTGACAAAAGCTAAAGCAAGAACCTGAACATTACCGTGACGAAATTTGGGTTCTAACTACTGCATCTACTCCTCGATGAGGGGTGCCATTCGGCAGATGTGATCAAAATCCCTGTTTATGGTGTTTATGTATTACTGAAATTTATTTTAATCAATACTCGTAACATTTTAATCTACCAAATGACTATACATATGACCACTATAAAAACAATTCCCTGAAAGAATAAATGTCGTGAATATGAGCACAAGATGGTATAAAACTGTGATAATTCAACTTTTTGACATAGTCAGCATGTTTCAAAAAATGTGTTGCCATGTGCAGTCTCTCTTACATATGGTCAAAGGTCCAAAGCCATGTTTGTGTTATTGATGCTTCAAAGAGCCTTTTTTAACACATGGGCTAAATGGCCTGGTCACAAGGACCCCAAGGTTGAGGGAAGGGGATGCACTGAGCAGCTGTCAGGGTCCTGATGCTGACCATATAAACCTACTGGACAGATATATGGCTCTGAGCTTGATTATGGATCCTGATTTTGCTGCAGCTGGTGGGCTTCTGTGGAGGGAAAATCTTCCGCTGTGTTTTCTGTTTGTGGGTTGACAGCCCCAAGTGAATAGATTCACAGGATATGTTTATCAGCTGGTGGATAATCCTGAGCAGAAGTCATCGCAGGCACCTGAACTCTTTGCTTCTATTGGCATCGTCAAATTCTACATTGGAGGAAGTCTTCCAGTGTAGATGGCTTCAGCCTTTAGTAGTGGGGGAACGGGTCTTTGCCCCATGTCTACGATTAGGGGGCTGTTTGATATTGTCGGCATTCCCTCTCTCAATAAACATAGTTTCTTTAAACATCCCACTAACCATTTTCTCTCCATAGGTAGTTGGAATGTGAGGACTCTGAACAGAGCTTTTTCTCTTGATGTCCTCACACAAGAATTCCAGTTATAATTTAGATATTCTCGGCTTGCAAGAGACCAGACGGACAGATAAAGGTCAGATTCTTAAAAATAATCTTAAATTTCTCTTTTCAGGGAGGGACGACAATAAGCATCACCAAGGCATGGGTCTGCTTCTCAGCAGACACGCTAGCGATGCTCTTCTAGGATATGAGTGCATTAATGAAAGGTTTCTTACAGCAAAATTTCAGACAAGCGTTAAAGACTTGAATGTTATCTGCTGTTATGCCCCCACTGAGGATGCCGATGAGGATGAGAAGGATAGGTTTTACGAACAACTTCAGGATATTTTGAATTCTGTCAAGAAAGGAGATATTACCCTTGTTCTTGGTGACTTCAATGCCAAAGTTGGTACTGACTCTGACCTTTGGGGAGGAGTAATAGGCCCTTTTGGTATTGGTAGCTGCAATGGCAATGTGCAACGTCTCCTACAGGTAAGTAAACTCAATGGATTCAGAATAACTAACACTTATTACAAACATCGCGACATACATAAGTACACATGGGTTTCACCTGATGGGCTGCATAAGAATATGATTGATTACATATTAATTAACAGCAAATGGGCTACTTCTGTTAGGAATACCAGGGCATATAGGGGAGCTGAAATTGGATCTGACCATTACCTTGTTAAAAGTGTGTTGCAACTTGAACTTAAAAAGTGTTGCTAGGGTTAAAAAATTTACTTTTAATACTGAAGCTCTGAAAGATCTAGTTATAGCCAAAGCTTACCATGATAGGTTACTTAGTCATTATGACAGTCATGGTTTGCTTACTACTGAAGTTGAGGAAGAATGGGATCATTTTAAACAGGCTTTTTTGGACACTAACAGTACTCTTTTAGGAAAAAAGGAGCAGAAGAGGCAAAATTATCTGAGTGATAAGGCACTTGAGCTTATTTGGGAAAGAAAGAACTGCAGGAATGCCCTTAATCAATATCCTACTAGTCCCAATAGAAAGCATTACAGAGACCTTAATAAACTTGTAAAGGATCAGTTAGCTGCTAAGAATCTTTGGCTTGATGGTTTGGCTGACAAAGCCGTGGAAGCAGTTAGACAGCACAACAGCAGAGAGCTGTACCAGATAGTTAATGTTTTGTGTGGTAGAAAACTGACAGGCATACAAGGATTGAAGGATAAACAAGGTAAGGTTATAGAAGGTGAGGATTCTGTCATGGCTAGGTGGGCTGAGCATTTCAGTGATGTTCTATACAATGTGGTTAGTTCTATTCCCATTGTTTGCAATGATGATAGATGCATTGGTGGCTTTAATGTTGGCCCTATAACACAATCTGAAGTTATTTTGGCTGTTTCTAAACTTAAACTACATAAATCCCCAGGGGTAGATGAAATTACTACGGAAATGCTTAGAGCTGGGAATGTTTCGGTTACCACTTCGATGACTGAAATTCTGAATATCTTTTATGATAAAGGCATGGTTCCTAAGGATTTTACCAGAGCTATTGTTATCCCTATTTTCAAAAAAGGTGATCGCAGTTCTTGTGATAACTATAGGGGTATCAGCCTACTCTCTGTTCCAGGTAAAGTTCTTTCCATGATTGTGCTTAATAGAATTAAGTATCTGGTTGACAGTCAATTGCGTGATGAGCAATGTGGATTCAGAAGTGGTAGGGGATGTGTGGATCAGATCTTTTCACTTAGGCAGATTCTTGAGAAATGTTTAGAGTTTCAGAAACCTTTGGTTGCTAGCTTTGTTGATTTCAAAAAGGCTTTCGACTCTGTTGATCGTCATAATTTGTGGTTGATTGTGAGATGGTATACCTGACAAGTTAGTTAACATAATGAAAGCTCTCTACAATAACACTGAGTCGTGTGTGAGAGTTGGTAAGGCTTGTAGCAATTGGTTTAGCATTACTTCCGGTGTTCGACAAGGGTGCATTTTGTCTCCTTTTCTCTTTAGCTTGGTTATTGATTATGTTATGCGAAATTCACTTCAAGGGAAAGATTTTGGCCTTAAATGGGCTGGAGATACGAAAATTTCTGATTTAGATTATGCTGATGATGCGCTGAATACTTGAACCATGGAGTTTATATGAACGTCGTATCTCTATGTTATGGTCGCTGACATAGTAGATTGGGATTATAATTTGCGTAGCTTAAATTGATGGAAATATCGAAACTAATTTCAGACAGTCATAAAACAAATCTAGCACACTTTAATGTTAATTATTTTAATGTACATATATTTGCATTTATCCAAGTTATACGCTGTATTGCTTCACATATACAAATTGCATTTGCTAACATAAAATTAAGAATATTGGAACTAGAATGTATACTATTTGCTTTTGCCCTTTCGTTTCACCTTTGATTTTAATGCTGGATCCTTTTTCCCTGGTACAATATCCTTTACCTTCCCACGAAGTTTTCGGAGTCTGAGCATTTCATCTTTAAAATCCAGATGTTCATCTCTAAAAACAGAACAAAACAAAAAATACCATTAAATGATAAATAAACCCGAAATGTGCTATGCACTATTTTGCAAAGCATGACAAATTTCATAAAATGTGGCAGCAATATAACTGAACAAGTTTCGTTTAAGAAAAAAACTCCTGTAAATCTACATTCGTACTCTCACGAAAAACTAATTTTAAATCGTTTCGGATAAATAAAAAAGTGGTAAAACTATAAACAGCACAAGTATAGATTATGCCGAAATATTTTCCCCACGTAGTTAGCTACACCTTACAGCCTTTTCCACACAAAAAATATACTGATATAAACATTTCACTGCCATTGAGGCTTTGGCAGGCTGGATTTCCCATTAGGAACATTAGGCACTAGCCTAGGGGCGCCAACAATGCCATCATATAAATGATATAATAAATATATACACCTAAAGCAACTGCTTGTCATATAGATCTGACAGGAGCCTGTCAGTTTATATACCATAATAGGTCTGTGAGGATGGCAGGACCTCAGCAGAAAGAACAATACAAACATCCACGACTTACCTGGAGCTGGAACCCAGGTCCCTTTAATCAATAGCCAAGCTTGTTAATTTAAGTAACAACAAAATTGTCTTTTTTACTGTGAAGCAATACACTATATTACCAAATGCATTGTGAACTTCCCATGTTATGAGAATAGAAAATTATATTCAAAACTCCCTAACTTCAAAAATAAATTCTTTTGCAGAAGTTAAAATGTAGCTCTCAATCCAATTTATCTAAATTTCAATTTTAGAAAAATCTGTTTAATATTTGAAGCTGAAATATTTGATAACAGATGTTGCTGTTTTACTTGTCCTAGACACTGCTTCAAAATTGATGAAAAGTGAAAAACATTACACAAACTTATAAAATTACATTTAGTACAATAAATGATTTGTTACAATTTTACGGTAAATTCTTACGAGTAGCAACACTATATTAAATGTTTCAGTTTCCAGAATTCTTTAGGTAATAAACAAATATTTCTGAAAATCTAGATTTGCTATTTCTTGTAACCTTTTGCTGTAAAACACCTAATTCAAAGTTAGGGAGCTTTCAAAAGTTTTCCATTCAAACAGCATGGAAATGTCCCAATACTTTTGACAATTTAGTGTAATTTGTTCAATCCCAAATCAAAAAGTGAGAGCATCTATCTGCATTATAAACAATAGGAGTAGAAATAATCACATTATTTAGAACTTCTCTGAAATGCTCGGTCCACCTAGCCATCACAGAATCCTCACCTTCAACCACCTTGCTATGTTTATTCCTTGATCTCTTTGTACCTGCCTGTTTCTTCCCTACATAAAATAATAATCTGGTACAACCCCTTGCTATTGTGCTGTCTGCTTCCTCAGCTTTGTCAGCCAAGCTATCAACCAAAGATTCTTATCAGCTGTTAACTGTTCCTTACATGTTTATTAAGCTTGCTGTAATGCCTTCTGTTAGGACTAGTAGGGTGTTGATTCATATTAATCCTGAACTTCCTTCTTTCAGAAATAAGTTCCATAGCCTTATCACTCAAATAATTTTGTTTCCTCTGTTCCCTTTTACCCAAAAGAGTACTGTTGATTTCAAGAAAAGCCTGTTTAAATTGATCCCATTCTTTCTCAACTTCAGCAGTAACCAAACCACAATTGGCATAATGACTAAGTAAGTAATATCATGGTATGTTTTGGCTATATATGGATCTTTCAGGTATTCAGTGTTATAGCTAATTTTTTTAACCTTAGCACATTTCTTAAGCTTCAGCTGCAAAACACTTGACTAGATAATGGTCAGACCCAATTTCGGGTCCCCTGTATGATCTGGTATTGCTAACTGAACTAGCCCATTTGCTGTTAATTAAAATATAATCTATCATATTCCTGTGAATATGATAGATTATATTTTAATAATTTGATATGATTTAATATATAATATATATATATATATTAAATAATTTAATATATATATATGTATGATTTTTTATACATATAATATATATGATTAATTATATATTATTATTTGATATGATTTAACATATATGAATGTGAATATAATAGATTTATTTTAATAATTTGATATAATATGTTTGTAGTATGTGTTAGTTATTCGCAAACCATTACGTTTACTTACCTGTAGGAGACATTCCCGGTTGCCATTGGAACAACCAATGCCAAAGGGACCTAAAACTCCTGCCCAAAGATTAATCAGTACCAACTTTAGCATCGAAGCCACCTAGCACAAGAGAAATATCTCCTTCACAGAATTCAAAATATCCTGAAGCTGGCTGTAAAAAATATCCTTCTCATCGAAGTCCTCTGTGGGAGCATAACAACAGATGACATTCAAGTCTTTAATTTTTGTTTCAAATTTTGCTGTATGAAATCTTTCATTAATGCATCTTTTCATTAATGCCTAGAAGAGCATCACTGGTGTGTCTGCTGAGAAGCAAACCTACATCTTGGAGGTGCTTTCCATCCTCCATCCCTGAAAAGAGAAATTTAAAGTTATTTTTAAGTATCTCACCTTTACCTGTCCATCTGGTCTCTTGCAAGCCTAGAATATAACACTGGAATTCATGCATGGCATCAAGAAAATAATCTCTATATAATGATCCTGATATCCACATACCTGGAGAGAAAAATGATTAGTAGGATTTTTAAAGAAACTAAGTTTATTGAGAAAGGTAACAATATCAAACAGTGTCCTGATCGCAAGCATGGGACAAAGATCTGTCCCTCCTCCTCTACAGGCTGAATCACCAATGACGGTAGGAACTTCAGGTACCACCTTTTCATGAGCCATATGGCCTGCCTGAGACACATTACTCCAGTTTAGGATTGACGATGCCCAATTAGCTAAGTGAGAGTTGAGGTACCTGCAATGGCCTCTGATTAGGATTATCCACCAGCTGATATAAGGTATCCCATGCCTCTGTTCACTTAGGGCTGGCAACCCATAAGTAAACAGAAAACACGGGGGCAGATTCTCCCTCAACAGAGGTCCATCAGTGCAGCAAGTCCAAGATCCATAAACCGTCAGCACCAGGACCCTGTGAAGTTGACCACTCCTCAGCAGGGTTGAAAAAAAGAAAAAGTGGCCATAGATGACCAGATCAGTAGACCACACCAAGCTGGCAGCCCCCCCCCCTTCTGTTCCCTCCCAGAAGCAATGCTAAACCAACTGCTCCAAGCCTTACTAACTCTGACACACGACTTAATGAAAGCTGTCTATAATAACACTATGTTAACTAACTTGTCTGGTATGCCATATAATCTCATGAACAACCACAAATTATGATGATTAAGACATCAATAGGGGAAAAAAGCCTTTTGAAATGAACAAGGCTAGTAACCAAAGGTTTCTGAAACTAATGTTATATATTTTATACAAATATATTTTTCAAATAACATTATAATTAAAAGAAAGGAAAAAAACAGTTAATGTATCCCAGATATTTAATGATATTATAGCCATACCTACATTAAAGCAACTTGATATAATAGCAAGGTTTAATTAACAAAATCAAACATTTTCTATAAAATTATAATGAAGAAAGAACAGTGCATGCATGAAATTGTTAATAGAGGTAATTGTGAAGAAATTCTACAAGCCATGATCAAGACTTCGAAGCTTTACATTCTTTTGGAGGAAAAACCAATGATCTTTGCTGTCCTTATACTGACTTGATTGTTTCACAAACACAACACATAGTTCATGCATATATGCATTACAGTAGAACATTATTTCAATTGAATAATGCACTAGGCAAAAAAAAAACTGGTGATATATAAGACATTTTAAAGTGTCATTTAAAAAAAAATAAACTCTCATAATCACAATATGTTTAAAAACACAGAAATGTAATTCAAACTGATTCAATCTTATTGAATTATAAGGAAATATAAATTATAATAAAATACAAAAAAAATTTTGCAGTTGATTAATGATACAGTATTTGATAAACTTGCCAATAATTTAGAGCCCAAAGAGAGCTCAGGGTATTTTTATTGATTGCAGTTCTTAAACTAGGCAATCTTAGTTAATTTCTAGGTCAAATGATGAATCAATGAGTAATTCATATTACAGAGCAATTTTTTTTTTACCTATGGGCCACTTTGGTAATTACCCAAAATCTTGTGGGGGCCAAATATTGTTTTATTAAATCATTTTCATTTTCAATGAAGCACTTAATATGGCTTATATCAAGAGTACACACCATTTTCATGAAAAGGGTTATATGTGACATTAAAAGGCTATCCTTTAACTCTTAATCTGCCACTGCTGCTGGCTTACAGCCTTTTTACTGCTTTTGAACAACCAGACTATCAGTTCCTGGCTCAGGCACCACCTAATATTGCCCAATATACTGGAGGCCCCTCCAAGAGCCCCTGGTACAATTATGGTTTTGGGAATTCAAGATCGTTTCCAATATTCCCTTAGCCAACGAATTCTAATTTTTGCCATTATTTTCAGTTTTTTCCTGTGTGTGGCCACCACCTACTCTTTTATAATTTAAATGTTAACTAAACAAGAACTTGTATGGATGGGATTCCTGTATTTTGGCTTGGCTATAAGACCTCTGACACAGGCATTGGCTCATTTCCTTAGATATTTGATTTTCCAGACTGGACAATTTATAAAAACATAACATACTTATAATTGTAAAACCTCTGACAAAACAATAAATCGCCAGCTAGGTAAATATAATCAATGATTATTTGGTCATTTAGCAAATAATTATTATTAAACTCAACTCATTAAATATCCACTAATAATTTCCACTCTGTAAATTGATTCAAAATTGTCTTGAGCCGGGTGGGATACGAACCCACGACCTCCTCATAACATGTCAGGTGCTCTGGACCACTGAGGGATGTCGTGGGCTCATATCTAACCCGGCTTCAGACAATTTTTCCTCTAAATATTTAAATCCATTTACAGAGTGGAAATTATTAGTGGATACTTAATGAGTTGAGTTTAATAATAATTATTTGTAGATTGCATACTCATAAGACATGCCTTCCATCTAAGGCATTAAAAAGCCACTTGAGGCAGGATTGCCTGAACACTCCCTACATATTAGGAAAGTAGGTTGAGAATGTTCATAACATCAGTTAGATGAGATCTTGATCAGCTGCCGATAGCTCAGTGGTCCAGAGCACCTGACATGTTATCAGGAGGTCATGGGTTCGTATCCCACCCGGCCCAAGACAATTTTTCCTCTAAATATTTGAATCAATTTACAGAGTGGAAATTATTAGTGGTCATTTAGCTTCTTTCCTCATATTGAAAAATATATATTTAATTTTTGTATTTTAGGATTGCTCTTATTTTAGTTCCCTAGTATTTTTCTAGTTTCATTAAAGCAAGAAATAAGGAATGGCTTTGTGGGTGGGTTAAATGCTCAGGTACAAGAGAGAAACGAGAGTTGATGGTCGACCAAAGTTTTGTGCCAACCGAGATGATTTTGCCAACTCCCATTAATTTTACAATCCCGCCACCTCAATTATCACAACTTCCCTGGATTAACAAGTTGCTTTGAATTTTGTCAAGCTGTTTAGATTTTGCCAACTCTTAACTAATTTTACAAAAAGCAATCTCAATTTTCACAATTCACCTGGATTTTACCAAGTCATTTCAAATTTTACAAACTCCCCAAGATTTACCCAAGCCAACTCAATAATATTTTGACAAAATGCCTCAATTTTTCCAACTCCTATTAATTTTACAAAAAAATCTGTTTTTCACAATTCTCCTGGATTTTACCAAGTTAGTTTGAAAATTGACAAGTCCTCTTAATTTTACCAAAAGAAAAAAAAAAACAATTTCGATTTGCCTGCAGTTCACAGTACAACATGGAGCTACATGAAAAAACATAAGTAGAAGGTACATGAAAAAGTGGAATCTAAGTAGAGAATATGTGAATAAATACAAGAACATAACAAACACAAGAACATAGTACAACGGTTGAAAGTTTCTGCAGAACTGAATGGCAAACTTGTCATCTGCTGCTGAGATTTGAGGTGGCCTTTGAATTCTCCATTTTGATAATATTTTAGGTTTATAAAAGTATTGGGTATGAACTGAAATGAATATTTGTGGGTTTCTTTAAACTATCATCTATGTGTGGGGAGGGAGAGATTTTAATGCCGTAAATTTTAGAAATGTTGCAAATTAAAAATGTTTCTAGTAATGCACACTATGTAGTCAGACCACTACCAACTGAACTTCATGAATTTTTAGGCCTTCACAAGTAGTGTGTGTTTATCCTATTAATTTATTGAGTTCTGTTATTTTTGCTTTTCATTATTTAGTGATATGGTCTGTTGAAAAGAATTATTTCCAATGTGAATTTATTTTTGGAGTTTTTTAAGTTAAAGCATTTTGTTTAGCTATAGGCTCAGGTTAAAATAGTTGTCTCCAGTGAGATTTTTTTTTTGGGGAGGGGGGATTTTTACATGCAGAACAAAAATTCAGTTTCCTCTTCTTTCATCTGCAGCTATAAACTCTAATTAAAGTATTTTTCTTCGATGAGGTTATTTTGAGGGTTTTTTTAATATGCAGAATGAAAATTTGTTCTAGCAAACATGCTCTAGTGAAAATGGTTATGTCCAATGACATTATTTATCTTTTTCAGCTTTTTTAGAGTGCAAAATGAAAATTTATTATTATTTAGGGCATTGTTTGGCATTATTCAAGTGCTTACATGATGTCTGTTGTTTAATTTTATGCTAAGTTAAGAAATTTTTTAATTTAATTTAACTTAGCATTAAAATTTTTTAATTTTAATGCTAAGTTAAGAAAATTGCCTTAGATGCAATTATTTTATATGCTAAACAAAATTAAAAAAAAATAAATGTTTATTGTAATATTCTTTTTTGGCGTATTCTTGCTTCATGGTGCTTTCATTAGCTCATAATACGAGCTGAATATTCTTTGTAATATGCAATTGCTATGCTTTGTTTCACTCTGTTGTGAATTTAGCATTAATTTTCTTTACAGCAGTAATTTAGGGAGGACATCAATAAATGGTTTTGTAGAAAAAAGGTTTCGCTGACATGCGGAGCTTGAACCCATGTCTCTCCAGAAAAGTTGCAGAGAGTTCTAAGACCATTAAACTAACATTGGCTCTGTCCTTTCTCCACTAATATGACTTATCACTCTTCCAATTATTTCTGTACCTCGGCTTGGCACCATCTATGATCTGGGATGGCGCTTTTTTCCACAAAACCATTTATTAAAGTCAACAACTACGTCTGGATACTATTTGACAGCAGTGCACACATCACGGTCCTCAGCTGCCATTTTTTTTTCACGTAACGTAACAAAACGGTCCTTTTCATTGATTCCCATAACCCCATAGACCTTAACACAAACAGGGGTTCCTAGAAATAAGATTTTTTTTCCCTTTGTTACCATGGTAATGGTAACTCAAGTGTATGTCAAGCGCAAAGTACAGTTACCATGGTAACGGTAATCGGAATGTAAAGTATGATGTTGATGTGTAAAGTATGACGTAGAAATGTAACTGTTGGTTGTTGGTGGCCCATGGCTCATTGATTTGTTTCTTTTGGGTGGGTAACGTGGAGTCATGTGTGTGATTTGATGGGAGTGTGAAGTTTGATTGTTTTTGCCATTTTTGCTTTATAATTCGTTTGATAACATGCCTTTACGGTTAGAGGTAAGTGCGTATGTATCGTATATTTATTTAAGAGTTTTTTAGTGATAGTTAGAATAATTAATATTTTGTTTTTTGGAAAATTCATTAAGATATGGTAAATAATAAGTTAGTAAAGATATTTTGGAATTGAAATTATTTAATATTTGGAGGGTCATTGCTGATAGTGTTAGTGAACTGTTTTGTAATGTTAAGGTCATGTCATTTGGAAATGGGAGTTCAGTAGCTTTTTACTGCTGTGTGTAAGGAGGAATGTTTTTGTAAGCTATTTGGAGTGAGGGGCATTTGAAGGGGTAGGGAGGAGTGGTTAATCAGATACAATTATTTTTTATCTTTTTTTTGTGTTTACTATGATGCAGTAATATGTGTTTTGTTATGAGTGAAAAGAAAATGGCAAAAGTTTATAATGTGCAGTGATTAAGTTTAAAAAATGAGAGTTTTTATGGGGTGTTAGGGCTTCAGCAGAATAGTTTTTGGTGAAACGTAGAGTTTTCACAGGGTTCTAATGTAGTGGGGGGTGGAGTATGCATTGGGGATAGAATGTTGGAAGATTTTCATATGGGACTGAACATGGCGGTAGTAACGAACATGTGTATTTCGTTATCGTAGTTTGGAATGAATTGAGTGCTGTTTAGTAGTTACGTGTAGTATGGTAACTATTAGTGTATTATAGTGATTTATTAATTTTGTTATATGTTTTGGAGTCTTTTAAAGTTACTTATATGATTTAATGTGAATATGTGGAAGCTTTTGGTGGCATTTTGATGTAGAAATTATGAGCTGTTTTACCTCTGAGCAGCACTTTTTTGCACACCATGAGCAAAATGGCCAGGTCACAAGGACCCTGAAGGCTCAGAGAAAGTTGGGAGAGGATCCACTGGAACTGCTGTTGGGAAACAGATGATAGCCTCCCGCCAAGGCCATTCAGTGTGTCCTTTAACGTGCATAGGGTATGGCTCTCCTGCATATAGGTCCACGGCTTAACGTCCCATCCGATGGAAGGCAGCCTTTCCAAGCCCATCGGTGACCCCTATTGACTGTGGGCAGGGTGGGGAGTTTTGCGGAGATAATCTGAATGCTGACCCATCTAAGACTCGAACCTGGGAACTACATATTGCGAGTCTGGTGCACTACTGACTGAGCCACCTCTGCAGCACAAATTATGGGTATTGTAGAATTGTCGGTGTAGAAAAACAAGGTAGTTTTTGATGGAGTCATCAAGGTAATCAATAATTTAGGGGAGGGCTATTTGAGATATAAGATTTTTTTTTCCCTTGTACCTGATGAGATTATTTGGTTTTGGGAGCTTTTTTATAATTCGGCCGGTGGTGCAATGTTTCCGATTTTCATGTTTTTCATTTTGTGTTGCCGGGGATGACATTATTTAGTTTCTGAGGTTTTTTTTATAATTCGGTCGGCGGTACACTGTTTCCAATTTTCATGTTTTTCGTTTTGTGTTGCCTGGGAGGGCATTATTTAGTTTTGGGGCTTTTTTTATAATTCGGTCGACAGTGCAATGTTTCTAATTTTCATATTTTTCGGTTTGTGTTGCCTGGAGGATATTATTCAGTTTTGGGGTTTTTTATAATTCGGTCGGCAGTGTACTGTTTCCGATGTTTTGCTTTTTGGTATGTGTTATGACCAATGAGATTTAGTTTCGGGGGCTTTTTTATAATGCCAGTCAGCAATGCATTGTCTATGGTGGTGTTCTTGGTTTTGAGATTGGTGTTCGATTTCATTAATTCTGGTGATTTGTTTAGGCTAATTATTGTATGTGTGACTGGATTTATTAGTTTAGTTTGTGGAAATATATTTGTGGAGTGTTTTAATTATTGGGAAAAGAGGAAAAGAGGGGGGGGGAGTTATTTCAAGTATTTGTAGTATATGGGAAAGCAAATGTGTTGTGTAGTTTCTTTGTTTGCAGTCGTTTTTTTTATAATTTAAATTTTTTTAAGAATTTGTGGTTGTATGGGATGTTTTTAGTGGAATAGAAATTTTTTTTTGTTATGTTGTTTCTTTACAATGTAAACTCAGGGTTTTCGTTACTATGGTAACGAAAAAAAAAATCTTTTTTTTTTAGCAACCCCCGTTTGGGTTAGGGTCTTGGGGGTTGTGGGAATCAAAAGGACAGTTTTGTTACGTTGCATCGAAAAAAAAAAAAGAAATGGTGGCTGAGGACCGTGATCTGTACTACTGCCCATGATTCCACTAAAAAACATCCCTCACAATCAGGAATTACTAAAAAAAACATAAACAAAGAAACTATGATAACACAATTGCCTTCCCATATACTACAAATTCCTGAAATCCCCCCCCCCCTCTTTTCCCAATAGTTAAAACACTCCACAAATATATTTCCACAAACGAAACTAATAAATTCAGTCACGCATACAATAATTAACCTAAATAAATCACCAGAATTAATGAAATCGAACACCAATATCAAAACCAAGAACATCACTGACAATACATCGCTGACCGGCATTATAAAAAAAGTCCCCAAAACTAAATCTCATCAGTGATAACAAATATCAGAGTATAAAAATCCGAAGCAGTGCACCACTGACCGAGTTATAAAAAAGCCCCAGAAACTAAATAATGTCCTCACAGACAGCACAAACTGAAAAACATAAAAATCAGAAACAGTCCACTGCTGACCGAATTATAAAGAAGCCCCCAAAACCAAATAATTACCATGCTACACGTAACTACTAAAAATCATTCAATTCATCCCAACCTACCATAACGAAACACACATGTTCATTACTACCGCCATGTTCATTCCCACACAAAAAAACTTCCAACATTCTTTCCCTCAAGCATACTCCACCCCCCACTACATTAGAATCATCTGAAAACTCACTTTATACATTTCTCCTAAAACCCTAACACCCCATAAAAACTCTCATTTTTAAAACTTAATTACCCCACATTATAAATTTTTGCCATTTTCTTCCACTCACAACAAAACTCATACTACTACACCATATTAAACACAAAAAAAGATTTAAAATAATTCTACCTGGTTAATCACTCCTCCCTTCCCCTTCAAATGCCCCTTATCCCAAACAACTTACAAAAACATTCTCCCCCCCCCCCACACACACAGTCATAAAAAGCTACCAAATTCCCACTTCTCAAAAACGTTTCCATAACTTTACAAAACAATTCACTAACACAATGAACAACCCTCCTAACATTCAATAATTCCATTCCCAAAATATCTTTAATAACTTACTATTTATCATATCTTAAAGAATTTTCGAAAAAACAACAGGAATATATTAATTATTCGTATTCTAGCTATCACTAAAAATCCCTCATTAAATATACGATAACATACTTATACCTCTAACTATATAAGCATGTTATCCCATGGAGTTATCAAGCAAAAACAACGAAAAAAATCAAACGTAACTTCTCATTCCCGTCAAATCACACACAACTTCACATTATACACCCAAAAGAAACAAATCAAAGAACCATAGGCCACCAACTGTTGTTTTTTCTATACTTTACATCTCGACATCATACGCTTCTTGAACAGTGCCATCTGTTGCCTGAAAACCATGAATAACAAATCGACCACACTATCCATAGTAAATACACAGATTACCTATAGAAATAACTTTAACATTAGCTACTAATTTTTTTTCTGAAAGACACTCGACTAAAGCTTTTAAAAATACACACTTTACCATACTTTTTATTTGAGATCACTTCGGATATCGGTAAAATTACAAATTATAAAATAAATACTAACTCTAAATAGTATCATCATCATCCTCCTCCTCAAGCAGCCATGGGCTACGGAGGTCCAACCAGACTGTACAATTTAGTTCTCCAAGCAAGTCTGTCCTGAGCTACATCTACTGCATCTGGCCACTGCACACCAATTCTAACAAGGTCCTGTTTGACATTGTCTGCCCACCGCATCCTAGGTCTCCCCTTCTTTTTGAGGCCTTTAGGCACACTGTTCATAACCCTATTCGCCAATCTATAATTATTCATACGGGCAACATGGCCAAACCAACGGAGTCTCTCTCTCCACAATATGCTGCTTAAAGGAGGTTGCAAACTCCTTTGCCTAACCTCACCATTAGTTACAGAGTTGAACCACCTAATGCCCAAGATGCTGCGTAAGCATCTGGAATCAAAAGCATCTAGTTTCCTGTTATCTTGTTTACAAAGTGTCCAGGTTTCACTACCATAACTAACCCTAGAAAGAACCAAACTATTATACAGTCTAATTTTAGTCTTTAGGTGTATACGCCTATTTCTCCACACTCTCCATAGATTCTTAAAAGTTCCGGCAGCAATCCCTATTCGTCTGTTAATCTCATGCCGCACATCACCATTATCTGTTACATAGCTCCCAAGATAATTAAACTGTGACACCTGCTCAAGACTGCAACCATTCAGATTAACTGAATCACAGCCTGCCTGACCAATTTTCATCACTTTAGTTTTCTCTCTGTTTATAACCAAACCTACTCTACTACCAGTCTCATCAACAGCTTGAATGAAAGAGTTCATCTCATCAACATCATTTGCCAAAAGGGCTAAATCATCAGCATAATCTAAATCAGAAATTTTCGTACCTCCAGCCCATTTAAGGCCAAAATCTTTCCCTTGAAGTGAATTTCGCATAACATAATCAATAACCAAACTAAAGAGAAAAGGAGACAAAATGCACCCTTGTCGAACACCAGAAGTAATGCTAAAAAAATTGCTACAAGCCTTACCAACTCTCACCCACGACTCAGTGTTATTATACAGGGTGATTCAGAATTCATCATCAATATTTAGTGGGGAGGAAGGGAATAAGAAAAGAAAGAGATTTCACATAGGAAAGTATGGGGGCAGACGAACGCATGGTGGTGTAGAGGGCGCTGTGTGTACGCACCTCTCATACAGAAGCACAGCTGTTTGACGCGTGCAGTCAGTTGTCATTCGACAAGGTGAATTTGCAGAAGTAACATGAACCGGTATATGTGTAATGAATGTGCAGATATGCATGTAACTTACGGTGCGGCAGGAGAAAGATGTCTTCGAGCCAGGCAATTGTATGCAGCGCGCTTCCCAAACCGCCGTGTGCCACAGCATCAAATGTTTTCACGTATTCATCGCCAACTGCGTGAAACAGGATCATTTGCTGCTAGTAATGTTAATCGAGGGAGGCGCAGATCGGCACGGACAGTACCAGTAGAGGAAGCTGTCCTACAGGAAATCGAGGAACAACCTGGTGCTAGCACACGAGGTATGGCTAGGCAGTTTGGAATTTCGCAAGCAACAGCGTGGCGGATATTACACGATGAAGGGTTACATCCGTTTCATCTGCAAAGAGTGCAATTATTGGCAGCAAACGACCATCCTAAGCGTGTTATTTTTTGTCAGTGGTTCATGCAGAGAACAGCCGTTGATCCCAATTTCCCAACGTATGTTCTTTTCACCGATGAGGCGTTGTTCACTCGAGAGGGTGTCTTCAACACACACAATTGGCATGTGTGGGCTCATCAGAACCCACACGGTACAAGACCTGGAGCTGCGCAACAACGTTTTGCTGTCAATGTGTGGACTGGGATTGTCGGTGACTGTTTGTTGGGCCCGTATTTACTACCATCCCGTTTGGACGGTGCCAAGTACCTAACATTTCTTCAGACTGTGTTACCGGATCTTCTGAACGAGGTTCCTGATGGTAGTCTCCGGCGAATGTGGTTCCAGGATGACGGCGCTCCTGCACATTTCGCAAATGCTGTGCGTGCTTACCTACGCAGACAGTTTGGTGGTCAATGGATTGGCCGCGGTGGACCGGTTTCTTGGCCACCACGTTCACCGGATTTATCTCCAATCGATTTCTTTGTATGGGGTGCTATGAAAAACATGGTGTACGAGACCCCTGTTGATAGTGCTATGGATCTTGTAGCACGCATATCAGTTGCTGCCTCAAACATCCGGGAAATGCCAGGCATCTTCCACAGGGTCCGGCTGTCCATGCAACGCCGTTGTGAGTCATGCATTCTAGCACATGGTCGGCAGTTCGAGCACCTCTTTTAAGTCTGTACAACCAATGCAAAGAAATGTTACATGTAAGATAATAAATGTTTTTTCCTTACCACTTCCTTCTTATGTGTTCTTTCTATCATTGAACTGGGGTCATTTTGCCCTACTACATGGCATATGTGTCCATGCTTTCCTATGTGAAATCTCCTTCGTTTCTTATTACCTACCTCCCCACCAAATATTGATGATGAATTCTGAATCACCCTGTAGAGAGCTTTCATTATGTTAACTAACTTGTCAGGTATACCATATGATTTCACAATCAACCACAAATTATGACGATCAACAGAGTCGAAAGCCTTTTTGAAATCAACAAAGCTAGCAACCAAAGGTTTCTGAAACTCGAAACATTTCTCAAGAATCTGCCTAAGTGAAAATATCTGATCCACACATCCCCTACCACTTCTGAATCCACATTGCTCATCACGCAATTGACTGTCAACCAGATTCTTAATTCTATTAAGCACAATCATGGAAAGAGGTTACCTGGAACAGAGAGTAGGCTGATACCCCTATAGTTATCACAAGAACTGCGATCACCTTTTTTGAAAATAGGGATAACAATAGCTCTGGTAAAATCCTTAGGAACCATGCCTTTATCATAAAAGATATTCAGAATTTCAGTCATCCAAGTGGTAACCGAAACATTTCCAGCTCTAAGCATTTTTGTAGTAATTTCATCTACCCCTGAGGATTTATGAAGTTTAAGTTTAGAAACAGCGAAAATAACTTCAGATTGTGTTATAGGGCCAACATTAAAGCCACCAATGCATCTATCATCATTGAAAACAATGGGAATAGAACTAACCGCATTGTTTAGAACATCACTGAAATGCTCAGCCCACCTAGCCATGACAGAATCCTCACCTTCTATAACCTTACCTTGATTATCCTTCAATCCCTGTATACCTGTCCGTTTTCTACCACACAAAACATTAACTATCTGGTACAGCTCTCTGCTGTTGTGCTGTCTAACTGCTTCCTCGGCTTTGTTAGCCAAACCATCAAGCCAAAGATTCTTATCAACAGCTAACTGATCTTTTACACGTTTATTACGTTCTCTGTAATGCTTTCTATTACGACTAGTAGGGTATTGATTAAGGACATTCCTGCAGTTCTTTCTTTCCGAAATAAGCTCAAGTGCCTTATCACTCAGATAATTCTGTCTCTTCTGCTCCTTTTTTCCTAAAAGAGTACTGTTAGTGTCCAAAAAAGCCTGTTTAAAATGATCCCATTCTTCCTCAACTTCAGTAGTAAGCAAACCATGACTGTCATAATGACTAAGTAACCTATCATGGTAAGCTTTGGCTATAACTGGATCTTTCACAGCTTCAGTATTAAATGTAAATTTTTTAACCCTAGCACAACACTTTTTAAGTTTAAGTTGCAAGACACTTTTAACTAGGTAATGGTCAGATCCAATTTCAGTTCCCCTAAATGCCCTGGTATTTCTAACATAACTAGCCCATTTGCTGTTAATTAATATATAATCAATCATATTCCTATGCAGCCCATCAGGTGAAACCCATGTGTACTTATGTATGTCGCGGTGTTTGTAATATGTGTTAGTTATTCTGAAACCATTGAGTTTACTTACCTGTAGGAGACGTTGCCCATTGCCATTGCAGCTACCAATACCAAAAGGCCAATCACCCCTCCCCAAAGGTCAGAGTCAGTACCAACTTTGGCATTGAAGTCACCAAGAACAAGGGTAATATCTCCTTTCTTGACAGAATTCAAAATATCCTGAAGTTGTTCATAAAACCTATCCTTCTCATCCTCATCGGCATCCTCAGTGGGGGCATAACAGCAGATAACATTCAAGTCTTTAACGCTTATCTGAAATTTTGCTGTAAGAAACCTTTCATTAATGCACTCATATCCTAGAAGAGCATCACTAGTGTGTCTGCTGAGAATCAGACCCACATCTTGGTGATGCTTATTGTCGTCCCTCCCTGAAAAGAGAAATTTAAGATTATTTTTAAGAATCTGACCTTTATCTGTCCATCTGGTCTCTTGCAAGCCGAGAACATCTAAATTATAATGGTGGAATTCTTGTGCGAGGACATCAAGAGAAAAAGCTCTGTGCAGAGTCCTCACATTCCAGTTACCTATGGAGAGAAAATGGTTAGTAGGATGTTTAAAGAAACTATGTTTATTGAGAGAGGGAATGCCGACAATATCAAACAGCCCCCTAATCGCAGACATGGGGCAAAGACCCGTTCCCCCACCACTAAAGGCTGAAGCCATCTACACTGGAAGACTTCCTCCAATGTAGAATTTGACGATGCCAATTAGAAGCAAAGAGTTCAGGTGCCTGTGATGACCTCTGCTCAGGATTATCCACCAGCTGATAAACATATCCTGTGAATCTATTCACTTGGGGCTGTCAACCCACAAACAGAAAACACAGCGGAAGATTTTCTCTCCACAGAAGCCCACCAGTGCAGCAAATTTAGGATCCATAATCAAGCTCAGAGTCATAATTCAGTCCAGTTGGTGTATATGGTCAGTACCAGGACCCTGTGAAGTTGACCACTCCTCAGCAGGGTAGAAAAAAAAAGAAAAGTAGCCATAGTTGTCCAGATCAGTAGGCCACACTAATCTGGCAGCCCTCCCCTTCCGTTCACTTCCACAAGAGAGTATCTCTTTTGAAAGGTACTAACGGTCTGCACCACGAGAAGGCGAGGTCAGACATTAGGTGCTAGGCCTGGCCGGTTCTATGCATCATCACAGGGGATAAGTGCATAGCTCTCCTTCCAGTGACTACCTAGCAACCATTTACAGACCTTATAGTATACTAACTATAAATAGATACTCCCATGTATACTTTTTTTTTAATGAGTAAGCGCGGCACTGGTACTCACTAATTTATCATGGCTAAACATTCGATCACTGGTAAAAACAACTAGTGCGTTCCCCGAAACTTTAAAAGTGGAATTTGTGACGAGTCTAATGGGGGAGATTAAAGTGTTTCGTCTAGGATTTCCGGAGATTTTCTTAGAATATATGATAGTCAAGCCCTCAATTGAGTCTCCACTTGAGGCATTAATTACACCTTAGCTCCTCTACAATATATTAACATTTGTCTGCTCACCTGAAAAGGCCATGGTCTCGCAAGACAGACATCAAACTAGTATATTGATCATGAGGAGGATAATAGTCAACTACTTCACGTCTCAGGTCTATTGGCTTTTCACTAAACAATTTAACTACTTTCATAGATTTGTTACTAGTGTTTCGTACTACTTCTCCAAATATTTGTGCACTTAATCGAGACATACGTCTGGCATAATTCGACATTTCTGTTTTGTAACTATCAAAGTTTGTAACCAAAGCATTTGTCCGCGTTTCTAACCTTTTCTCTCACTGTTCTTTAAGTGCTAACGGTTTACGGTTTAGCTTCCTAAAACTGTTTTGTTCTCCAAGCCACTCCAAACAAAAAATGTATAATTGATTAAAAAAGGAACAGTTCATAGAAATCACAGATTGAGAAACTGGCAGAGATTGATGATTTCCATTTTTTTTTCCATTTGGATGCTGAGATCATAGGCAGCTGAGATTTATAGCCATGGTTCGCATTTTGTCCCGATATGAAAACATAGAATTTTTTTTTTTGACATTTTCAAGTTACACATGCAGATTATCCGGAGCGTGTCTAGAGAATGTCTGGGAAAGAATATACCTTGGCTATAGTGCCTATAAGTATAATGTGACATTCGCCAATTAAAATCTGGCAGAAAAAGTGTCCCATACCAATAGAGGGCGCTGAGGACGATATTTTTGCCTTGTTAACATTACCCTCTATGGACGTTTTTGCCTTTCAATGTCTTTTAAACATAGAAGTATATAGCACTATAACTTGAACATATACTTCGGCTCGCAACAACAAATATCCATAAGGACGTAAAAGAAATTATTGCCCAACAATTACGGAAACATTGCTCCTATTAAATTTATTAAATTTTGATAAGGTTTAGAAATTTTATCTTGGTTTATTAATACTTATTATTTTTCGTATAAATAAAATAATTTTTTGAGGTTTATTATTACTTCTTATTTTTCGTATAAATAAAATAATTTTTTGAGGTGACATGAACTGACTTTTCAATTACCTACCCTATCGTATTCTCTTTTTTTATTTTGGCCTGCGAAATATTGACACAAGGAAAAATGGCCCGCAGTCTTAGAGAAGCACTGAGTTAGATTAGTTCTTTTCATTACGATATGTATAAACGTAAGGTAGGGAAAATGCGCCCTAACAGTTAAACAAAAATATTGAAGATCGCTACACATAACTACGAAACTTTTGATATTTATGAGAAATTGTACCCAACCTGATCGCGTTGATAAAAGAGATTTTAACACTAGAAGCAGGGGCGTAGCGAAAGACTGTGGTTGAGGGGGGGTGGGGGAGAAGTCCAAAATTTGCCAACTGAGCAAACTTGCTTAGAATTTTGCTCTGGGGGTGGGGGAAAGTAAAACAGTTTTCACATCTCTCCTACATTTTGCCATTTGACTTCCAATTCTGCCAACTTCCCGTAATTTGCCATTTGATTTCCAATTTTGCAAACTAACCATAATTTCTCAGAAATACTTCCAATATTTACATCTCGTCTGAATTGTAGCAAATCAGTACGAATTTTTGCCTTGATTTCATCAAATCTCCTTTATTTCACGAAACTAATTCCACTCTTTACATCTCACCTAAATTTGCCAAATCATTTCACTCTCCCCATTTTTTTTTTTTTTGAAAATTAAGGGGAGTTCTCAAAATCGAGGCAACTTGGCAAATCTAAGGCAGTTTGGAAAATGGAGAGACGGCAAAATTTAGAGCAGTTGGCAAAATTCGAAGCCACTTAGTAAAAACAGGTGAGTTGGCAAAATTCGGAGTGACTTGGTTAAATCTTGAGGAGTTGGCAAAATCGGGACAACTTGGCAAAATCTTGGGGAGTTGTTGCAAAATTCGGAGTGACTTGACAAATCTTGGGGAGTTGAGAAAATTCGGAGTGACTTGGCAAAATCGTGAGGAGTTGACAAAATTCAGGTGAGATGTAAAAATTAGGATTTTGTTCTGTAAAATTATGGCGAGTTGGCAAAACTTAGGGAGTTGGCAAAATCTAGGGACAGTTGGTAAAATTCGGAGTGACTTGGCAAAATCGTAGGGAGTTGGCAAAATTCAGGTGAGATGTGAAAATTGTAATCTTTTTTCTGTAAAATTATGGTGTGTTGATAAAATCGAGGCAACTTCGCAATATCTAGGAGATTTGGAAAATCTTGGGTGAGTTGGAAAAATTCAGAGTGGCTTTACAAAAAACAGGTGCGATGTAAAATTGGGATTTTTTTCTGTAAAATTGTGGCGAGATGGCAAAATCTAGGGCAATTGGCAAAATTCGAATCCACTCTTTAAAATACGGGCAATTTTTGAAAATTGGGATTGTTTTTGTGAAATTAAGGAGAGTTTAAAAAATCGAGAAAGCTTTGCATTAATTGTTTCCTATGAAAACTTCAGGACGTTCACTTTCCACCGCCATAATTTCGAATATCTAATCATACATCGTTTGTTAAAAATAAAAAAAACTACTATTTTAGTTAATTATTCCGGCATACAGACACGAAATCACCAAAGTTATTTTGATTTTTTAATCCAAATCTATACGATTTTTCTTCCTAAAAACACTTTCCGTTTAAAAATGTTATCAGCATGTAACCTACAAACATGAATGTAGCATATTGTTTTCCCCAGGGTTCTTTACATTCACGAAATTTAAAGTTTTTCTTCGCTACTTTCACACGAAAACGACTCAAGAAATCGGTTTGTTTGCGCGCCATCTTGTGAGATTTTATGTTACAGGAGGTTCGCGTAAAGGTGCCTTTTTCGAGCAATTGGGCAGGCCTGTAGTGTTTCATTATTGGCCAAGTTTGTAGTCAAGTAACATGAGTGGCAACAATTTTGAATAGCTGGTAATGCATGATGAAAGTTATGATAGGAAATTTGACTTGAAGTTCAATAGTAGCTTTGTAATAAATTCTTACAAAGTAAGCCAGTAATTATTCCTTATTAACGGTCACAATACGCTTGAAATGTCGCACTGCAAAAAATTTGGTAAGAGTTTATATTCAATTTTTTTTACTCGTCGAGTTAATGGTGCAAAAATGATTTATTTAATTAAAAAAGATGAGTGAAATGCAATTTTAAAGTGCAACTTTTCTCTCTATCTTTTACATAGTGAAGTATAGTGAGCATTGACGTCTAACCCTCTGACATAGTGAGAGGCATAATTCTGTTATATGAAAGAAACTGCATGCCATGCAATATTTAGCTGGAGGGTGGTTTTCGAATATTTGAACATAGGAAATGAAAATCTCTATTTAAATTTCTTTTATATTTTTATTTATTTAAAGATCTTTATAAACTTTTAAAATTTGTTATTCAAAAATATTGTATATGTTGTAAACATTATCACTGTTTTGCAAGTGGGTGGTCAGGTCAAGTACTAGCACATAACATTTAAACATATCTCTATGAATTGTTAACAGTGTGCCTAGCTACCATTTTAAAAAAAGGGCAGTAGTGCAATTGTCTTGTAAATGGTAGCTAGGTAGTCACTTGAAGGAGAGCTATGCACCAATATCCTGTGATGATGCATAGAACCGTCCATGCCAAATACCTAATGTCCAACCCCAACTTTTGTGGTGCAAGCCACCAGTACCTTTCAGAAGAGATACTCTCTTGTGGAAAGGAACAGAAGGGGAGGGCGGCCAGATTAATGAGGCCTATTGATCTGGACAACTATGGTTACTTTTCTTTTTTTCCAACCCTAGTGAGGAGTGGTCAACAACACAGAGTCCTGGTGCTGACCATATAAACGTACCAGCCTGATTATGGATCCTGTATTTTCTGCACTGGTGGGCTTCTGTAGAGGGAAAATCTTCCACTGTGTTTTCTGTTTGTAGGTTGACAGCCCCAAGTGAGTAGATTCACCGGATATGTTTTATCAGCTGGTGGAATCCTGCAACATGATCATTGTGTCATTTGCAGTATGGGCAGCTGCACCATTTGTTGAAACCAACACTCGTTCATTCACATCCATGGTAGATGTCACATCCATGGTAGATGTGAAGACCAAACTCGGTGTAGATATCGGTGTCTTCTAGATGTAGTATCAGTGTCTGTAGAAACTCAGTATCTTGTAGATTTTCCTTAAATTCAATAAAAAAAATTAAATTTCAAAAATTTAATATGGTGCACATCCATGTGATTCACATCCATGGTGCAATAAACAGTTGAATGAGGTCACAATAAACTTCACCAGTTACCATTGAGTCAAAAAATAAAAGCTCCATCACATGATGATGGGAAATTGCACACCAAAAACCAATTTTCCATGCCTGTGATGATCATTCGTGAAAAGTGTGAGGATTTTCACTGCCCAATATTTGACTGTTTTGACTGTTCACATACCCATCCAAGTGAAACCAAGCCTCATCACTGAAATAAACATGGTCCAACATCTCAATTCCATTTTCATCAACAAAAGAACGAAACCAATGACAGTACCGTAAACGTTTTTCATGGTCTGGTTCTTTCAGTTCATGAATGACACCAATGCGGTAGGCATGAAATTTTAACTTCTTTGTAGCCCTGAAAACAGTAGCTGGTGACAGTCCAACCTGTGAAAATACCTTTCTGAGAGATTTTCTGGGTAAGCGTATTAAAGCTGAGATGTCATCGAGAACTTCAGCAGTTAACAATGATGAACCTGGGCTCTTTCGATCCTGTACAGACCCAGTGTCACGAAATATATCAATCAAATGAGATATTGTTGACTTGTTGGGAACTGCAGACTGAGAAAACTTCACGTTTCTCACACGTTTGTAAGATTTGTACGCATAATATCTCAACAATAAATACAAGTTCGTTTTTAGAAAACAACATAGCTGACACAACACAAAGAAATGAATGCTTACTAGTGCATGACAAGATCATTTCAATTGCCAAAGGCTGTTAACCTTGAGTACAGTAAGGCCAACTGACTAATATTATGACATAAAATGTACATGTGCGCAAGTTCGACTCTTATATTTAGGGTTCCATCCTTTTTGAAACACCCTGTACAATGTTTCTATGAAGTACAATAAAGAAAATATGTCAGTTTTAATTTTTTATCGATAGGGCCACATCACTTTTTTCGCATTTTAAAATTTTCAGTTTTTTAAATTTTTTTAGAAACCATATTAAATTTTTGAAATTTTATTTTTTTTTATTGAATTTAAGGAAAATCTACAAGATACCGAGTTTCTACAGACACTGATACTACATCTAGAAGACACCGATATCTACACCGAGTTTGGTCTTCACATCTACCATGGAAGCAAAGAAAATAAGAAAAACCTTTAGTCACAATCACAAATTTGTATATTTTCCCCTTGGGTTAAATGATTATAACTCCTTACAAAAATGTTTTGACTCAAAATATTTCAGGCAATTGGACATCTTATTTGTAGTAACGTTTATGCCAAATATCATTGAAATTTGTGATGGTGGTGAACTGGCCTAGTTGAATTCACATGGAATGACCCTATAACAAAATACATGTGTTCATTACTACTGCCATGTTCAGTCCCACACAAAAAAATCCCACATTCTTTACCCCAAACATACTCCACCCCCACCCCTTGCTATATTAGAATCCTCTGAAAACTCAATGTACATGTTTCACCAAAAATAATTCTCCTAAAACCCTAACACACCATAAAAACTTTCATTTTTACCAGTTAATTTCTCCACATTCTAAACTTTTGCCATTTTCTTCCACTCTCACAAAAAAACACGTACTACATCACACTAAATACAAAAGAAAAATGTATAATAACTGGTTCTCACCACTCTCCCTTCACCTTCAAATACCCCTACCCCTCATGTCAAGGAACTAAAGAAAAACATCCCCACACACATAGCCACAAAAATGCTACTGAACTCCCACTTCCAAAGGACATGGCCGTAACACTACAAAACAGTTGACTAATACTTTCAACAACAGCCATCCTATATTAAATAATTTTAATTCCTAAATATCTTAATAAATTATTATTTACCATATTTTAACCAAATTAAAAAAAAATAGGAAGATATTAATTATCCCTATTCTGCCTATCATTAAAAATCCTTCATTAAATATATATTATGTATATCGACACCTGTGACCACATCGACATGTTATCCCAAGGAGTTATCCAGCAAGAATAATGACAAAAAGCTAACATAACATCACGTTTACGTCAAATCACACATGTGACACCTACTCAAAAGAAACAAATCATAGAACCAAAGGCCATCAACAATCCACGGTTACATTTCTACGTCATACTTTACTCTTCGATGTCATACGTTTCTTGAGCAGTGCCATCTGTTAGCTGAGGACCATGAACAATACACTGACCAAAAAAAAAACTCAAGCAGTGCTTGTCATATTTACCGAGCTACCGTTTAGTGTATGTAAATACTAGGCATACATTGGAAGGAGAGCTGTGTATCTATTCCCTGTAATGCACAAAATTAGCCATTCATAACACCTAGTCTGACTATGCCTTCTCGTGGTGCTGGCTGTTAATACTTTTCAGAAGAGAGATTCTTTTCTGAAAGGCAAGGGGAGGGCTGTCAGATCAGTGCAGTCTACTGATCTGGACTATTATGTCCACATTCTCTTTTTTTCTCCCACCCTACTTAGGAGTGGTCAACTTTAGAGGGTCATCATCATCATCATCATCCTCAAGCAGCCATGGGCTACGGAGGTCCAACCAGACCGTGCAATTTAGTTCTCCAAGCAAGTCTATCCTGAGCTACATCTACTGCTTCTGGCCACTGCACACCAATTCTAACAAGGTCCTGTTTGACATTGTCTGCCCACCACATCCTAGGTCTCCCCTTCTTTCTGAGGCCTTTAGGCACATTGTTCATAACCCTATTCGCCAATCTATAACTATTCATACGGGCAACATGGCCAAACCAACGGAGTCTCTCTCTGCACAATATGCTGCTTAAAGGAGGTTGCAAACTCCTTTGCCTAATCTCATCATTAGTTACAAAGTTGAACCACCTAATGCCCAAGATACTGCGTAAGCATCTGGAATCAAAAGCATCTAGTTTCCTGTTATCTTGTTTACAAAGTGTCCAAGTTTCACTACCATAACTAACCCTAGAAAGAACCAAACTATTATACAGTCTAATTTTGTCTTTAGGTGTATACGCCTATTTCTCCACACTCTCCATAGGTTCTTAAGAGTCCTGGCAGCAATCCCTATTCGTCTGTTAATCTCATGCCGCACATCACCATTATCTGCTACATAGCTCCCAAGATAATTAAACTGTGACACCTGCTCAAGACTGCAACCATTCAGATTAACTGAATCACAGCCTGCCTGACCAATTTTCATCACTTTAGTTTTCTCTCTGTTTATAACCAAACCTACTCTACTACCAGTCTCATCAACAGCTCGAATGAAAGAGTTCATCTCATCAACATCATTTGCCAAAAGGGCTAAATCATCAGCATAATCTAAATCAGAAATTTTCGTATCTCCAGCCCATTTAAGGCCAAAATCTTTCCCTTGAAGTGAATTTCGCATAACATAATCAATAGCCAAGCTAAAGAGAAAAGGAGACAAAATGCACCCTTGTCGAACACCAGAAGTAATGCTAAACCAATTACTACAAGCCTTACCAACTCTCACACACGACTCAGTGTTATTATAGAGAGCTTTCATAATGTTAACTAACTTGTCTGGTATACCATATGATCTCACAATCAACCACAAATTATGACGATCAACAGAGTCGAAAGCCTTTTTGAAATCAACAAAGCTAGCAACCAAAGGTTTCTGAAACTCTAAACATTTCTCAAGAATCTGCCTAAGTGAAAATATCTGATCCACACATCCCCTACCACTTCTGAATCCACATTGCTCATCACAAAATTGACTGTCAACCGGATTCTTAATTCTATTAAGCACAATCATAGAAAGAACTTTACCTGGAACAGAGAGTAGGCTGATACCCCTATAGTTATCACAAGAACTGCGATCACCTTTTTTGAAAATAGGGATAACAATAGCTCTGGTAAAATCCTTAGGAACCATGCCTTTATCATAAAAGATATTCAGAATTTCAGTCATCCAAGTGGTACCCGAAACATTCCCAGCTCTAAGCATTTCCGTAGTAATTTCATCTACCCCTGGGGATTTATGAAGTTTAAGTTTAGAACAGCCAAAATAACTTCAGATTGTGTTATAGGGCCAACATTAAAGCCACCAATGCATCTATCATCATTGCAAACAATGGGAGTAGAACTAACTACATTGTTTAGAACATCACTGAAATGCTCAGCCCACCTAGCCATGACAGAATCATCCCCTTCTATAACCTTACCTTGTTTATCCTTCAATCCTTGTATGCCTGTCCGTTTTCTACCACACAAAACATTAACTATCTGGTACAGCTCTCTGCTGTTGTGTTGTCTAACTGCTTCCTCGGCTTTGTCAGCCAAACCATCAAGCCAAAGATTCTTATCCTTTACAAGTTTATTAAGGTCTCTGTAATGCTTTCTATTAGGACTAGTAGGGTATTGATTAAGGGCATTCCTGCAGTTCTTTCTTTCTGAAATAAGCTCAAGTGCCTTATCACTCAGATAATTTTGCCTCTTCTGCCCCTTTTTTCCTAAAAGAGTACTGTTAGTGTCCAAAAAAGCCTGTTTAAAATGATCCCATTCTTCCTCAACTTCAGTAGTAAGCAAACCATGACTGTCATAATGACTAAGTAACCTATCATGGTAAGCTTTGGCTATAACTGGATCTTTCAGAGCTTCAGTATTAAAAGTAAAATTTTTAACCCTAGCATAACACTTTTTAAGTTTAAGTTGCAAGACACTTTTAACAAGGTAATGGTCAGATCAAATTTCAGCTCCCCTATATGCCCTGGTATTCCTAACAGAACTAGCCCATTTGCTGTTAATTAATATGTAATCAATCGTATTCTTATGCAGCCCATCAGGTGAAACCCATGTGTACTTATGTATGTCGCGGTGTTTGTAATAAGTGTTAGTTATTCTGAATCCATTGAGTTTACTTACCTGTAGGAGACGTTGCCCATTGCCATTGCAGCTACCAATACCAAAAGGGCCTATTACTCCTCCCCAAAGGTCAGAGTCAGTACCAACTTTGGCATTGAAGTCACCAAGAACAAGGGTAATATCTCCTTTCTTGACAGAATTCAAAATATCCTGAAGTTGTTCATAAAACCTATCCTTCTCATCCTCATCGGCATCCTCAGTGGGGGCATAACAGCAGATAACATTCAAGTCTTTAACGCTTGTCTGAAATTTTGCTCTAAGAAACCTTTCATTAATGCACTCATATCCTAGAAGAGCATCGCTAGCGTGTCTGCTGAGAAGCAGACCCATGCCTTGGTGATGCTTATTGTCATTCCTCCCTGAAGAGAGAAATTTAAGATTATTTTTAAGAATCTGACCTTTATCTGTCCATCTGGTCTCTTGCAAGCTGAGAATATCTAAATTACAACGGTGGAATTCTTGTGTGAGGACATCAAGAGAAAAAGCTCTATGCAGAGTCCTCACATTCAAACTACCTATGGAGAGAAAATGGTTAGTGGGATGCTTAAAGAAACTATGTTTATTGAGAGAGGGAATGCCGACAATATCAAACAGCCCCGTAATCGCAGACATGGGGCAAAGACCCGTTCCCCCACTACTAAAGGCTGAAGCCATCTACACTGGAAGACTTCCTCCAATGTAGAATTTGACGATGCCAATAGAAGAAAAGTGTTTAGGTGCCTGCGATGACTTCTGCTCAGGATTATCCACCAGCTGATAAACATATCCTGTGAATCTATTCACTTGGGGCTGTCAACCCACAAACAAACAGAAAACACTGCGGAAGATTTTCCCTCCACAGAAGCCCACCAGTGCAGCAAAATCAGGATCCATAATCAAGCTCAGAGCCATATATCTGTCCAGTCCAGTAGGTTTATATGGTCAGCACCAGGACCCTGTGTGGTTGACCACTCCTCAGCAGGGTAGAAAAGAAAGAAAAGTAGCCATAGTTGTCCAGATCAGTAGGCCACACTAATCTGGCAGCCCTCCCCTTCCATTCACTTCCACAAGAGAGTATCTCTTTTGAAAGTTACTAACGGTCCGCACCACGAGAAGGCGGGGTCGGACATTAGGTGCTAGGCCTGGCCGGTTCTATGCATCATCACAGGGGATTGGTACTGATCATTTATGCTGATTGGAATATGTAATGGCTTTGAGTATGATTATGGATTCTGAACTCGTCGCACTGGTGGACTTCTTTTGAATGAAAATCTACAGCCTCAAATGAACAGCTGCACAGATACCTTATATCAGCTAGTGGATAATGCTGATCAAAGGCCACTGAAGATACCTGACCCTTGCTTCTATGGGCTTTGTCAAACTTGTACTGGAAGAAATTCCCACCAGCAGGTAAATCTTTACCATTGGGGGACAGATATTTGCCCATGCCTGCAATTAGGGGGCTGTTTCATATTCTTGGCTCTTGCAATAAACATTGTTTCTCTAAAAATTCCACTAATCATATTATTTCCACAAATATGTGGACCCTTCATAGAGAATATTCTCTTGATGTTCTCACACAGGAATTCCACCATTTTAACCTAGATATTGTAGGCTTGCAAGAGATAAGATGGAAATACAGATGTAACTAGACTAGAATGGATATGTCAGATACATAAGAATAATTTTAGATATCTCTTTTTCGAGAGGGAACACTGAAAGCATCTTCAAGTTGTTGATCTCTTTCTCAAGATACACTATTGATGCTCTTCTACGATGACTGCATTGATGAAAGGTTTCTTACATCTAAATTTTAAATTAGAATTAAAGACTATTGGTTGCTTTATCATCATATTGGTTACCAATAGCACTGATCAGAATGAGAAAGACAGGTTTTATGGACAACTTCAGGATATTTTGAATTCTTCCGAAAAAGGAGATATTAACCTCTTTTTCGGTGATTTCAATGCTAAAGTTAATATTGACTCTTTCCTTTCATCAGGGGTAAAGGGCATTTTGGCATTGGTAGTTGCAATAGGAACATCTACAGGCAAGGAAACTTAATGGTTTGAGAATAACTAACACTATAAATACCAGGACACTTATAAATACCCATGGGTTTCACCTGATAGGTTGCATAAGTAATTATCAAATATAGGGATTTATCAAAATAATTGAAACACCAACGGTAACTGGAGTACACGCAATGCACCATATTCATATCACAGGATATCATCATCCACAATGTGAGGTATATATATATAAAGGGGAGAAGTATGATGTCGGCTATCATGTAGCAGTGGTACAGGTGAAACAGCTGTTGTGGTGTAATTGTTAACAATGTGAGATCTCAGTGACCTCCAAAAAAAAAAAAGCACCATCATTGGTAGATGTCTTGCAGGAGCTTCAGTAACCAGAATGACGGAAATAGTAGGTATAACATGAGGAACTGTATTGAAGATTATGACTACCTATCAAAAAGGACAGGATGTTGCCTCCAAACGTGCAAATTGTGCTAGCAATGATTTTGCAATGGAAGCACAAGACCACAGCACCACAAATAGCAGCAGAGTTTGTCACCAGTCAGAATGATCTTGTTTCTGTCATAACAGTTTGTTGGGAACTTCATGCCAGTATTTATGGCTGTACTGCAATCCACAAACCTCTTGTTACCAGCATCAATGCAACAAATTGTATAAGGTGGTGCAAAGCACATAAAAACTGGGATGCTGACTGGACACTGACAATGTGTCATCTGGTCTGATGTATCATGTTACACATTGTTTCCCACCACTGGTAGAGTGTACGTCTGGCAAAAACTTGCAGAATCATACCACCCTGACTGGAGGAGGGGACTCCTGCAAGGAGGTGGATCCCTGATGTGGGATGCCATATCATGGCTTCCTTAGAGCCATTAGTTATTCTACAAGGTCTTGTCACATCTGCAACATACGAATCCATTCTCAGGGACCACCTGCACCCAGTGTTGTGGGCATTGTTCCCTAATTACCGTCCCTGGTTTCAAGCAGATAATGGACCCTTGCATTGTGTGAAACGTGTCAAGTTGCGGTTTCCAGAGCATGAGGATGAGGTACCGCAGCTACCCTAGCCACCTCAATATTATTGAACATTTGTGGGAATATCTGGAGGACAAGGTCAGATCACACTTTCTACATCCAGCATCACTGGCACAGTTGTACCATATTTTACAATAAGAAACTCCCACATTCCATTATCATATATATGTGCATGACTTGTATAAGTCTATTTCACGTCAAATTGCATCTGTTCTGAATGCCCGAAGTGGGCCTACAGCTTATTAATAAAATGTTCTCTACAAACAGTATGTGTTTCCATTATTTTGATAAACCCCTGTATATATTAGCTGTTAAATGAGCTAATTCTGTCAGGGAATACAAGGTCGTATAAGGAGCTGAAATTGGTTATGACGATTGGTACATGAGGCCCTGGACCTGGCTACCAACTCCAACTGGTTCATTGTTAATCAACAGACATGGATTCAGATAGACAAGGTCCCAATGGGATCACCCCTGTTGGGACTCGTGGCAGATGTCGTAATGCGACATGTTGAAAACACGGCATTAGAAATAGCTAAGTTTAAACTCTCTTTATATTAAAAATTAAAAACTTAATGACTATTCAAGCTGTTTTATTATTGTTTTAGTAAATCAAAATAGCATTTCGATCGGTGAATACAGGATAGTTGGGATGTTAGTCACTTCTTGTAGAAACGTATGAAGTAAGTCCTTTCCTGTTGCACGGATCACACAATGATATTTAGACCATATATACTTCATATGTTTCTACAAGAAGTGACTATGACATCCCTACTCTCCTGTATTCACTGATCGAAATGCTACTTTGATTACTAAAACAATAATAAATAGTGATTAAGTTTTTGATTTAACTCAGCTGTGTTAAATCTGTTATACCCTCTTTATATATTTATTAATATACCCCCTCAAGCAGCTGCTTGCCACAGAGGTCTGACAGGAGCCTGCCAGTTTATATGCCACAGTAGAAGGTCTGAGAGGATGGCAGGACCTCTACATACTCTTTATATATTTGTTATATAGCTTATTTTTTTGGGATCACCCTATAGATAAATTGCAAACTTTAATAGATATACTTAATAGTATTTTACCTACTTAACAGTTTGCATATGAACCAGAAAGCAATGATGAATTACCATATTTTGTTATATTAAGAAGAAAAGACCAAAATGTGAAATAGAGGTATATCGAAAACCTACGCTTATTCCAAATATAATAGATTTTGCATCAGCACATCCAATGAAGTATAAAAAAATCTGCAATCACCCCTTATTTTTTAAGAGCATTTAAATATATTTCTAAAAAAAAAATGAATTGCAGAAAGAATTAAATTCAATTTATAAAATTTCTAGAGAAAAGAAACTGGTTACTCAGAAAATATTGGAAAAAACTTTCAAATACAAAAGTTAGCAAGACAACCTAATTGTAATCCCCACAAAATAAAATCTAAATATGCACACAGTTTCCCTCACATACCAAGAGTATCTAAGACATTAAGTAACATTAAAAAAAAACATTATATTACTACCACCATAAATAAAAGTATCAAGAAAATAGTAATAATCGATAGTGATAAACTTCCCCTAACGGGGAGTGTATAATATTAACCTACCTGACCCACACAATAAATTACAAGGTAGAAATAATTATACTAGGAAAACGTATCGTACATACGAGCAACATATTTCCGAACATTTAAATGACATTAAAATTGGAAAACCTAATACAGACAATAATTGATAATAAACTTAAAATAATCTAGTATATACATCCCTTAAAGCACTGCAAACAAAATTCCAATTACAATATGCAGAAACCATTTTAATTAATTTACATAAGGAGTTGCTCTGCAACATGGAAATTCCACCCCTTCCACCGGCGTGGAACTTCCTGTTTCACAAACCGCCAGTCACCCCAGCTGCACGAGCAGCTGTTAATGTAACTGGAGACTTATACAAACTTAAAACCACCGTCTTAGTAGATGTAGCCGTGAGATGGAGGGTGGCAAAATGTCACAGGACGGATCTTAAAATTGTTACATTCTTTAATGTCCAGTTGAGTTAATTATGTTCAAAACTTTAGATTCTTTAGATTGGTGTCATGATAATTTATCAGCACATGACAGTACCAGTGCTTAGTAGGAAGATATGATTGCCAGTAGTAAATACCATCTGGCATCTATGTCCAATCAACAACACGTGCACTGTAAAGCGGAAACAGAACTGATAACCTCACCTTACAGCTGTCACCTGTGCCAGCCAAGAACTCAAGGGACTGGTAAACCATTCTCTCTAAGCAACTTTTTAATGAGAAAAAGACTTTTTTTCGCAAATACTATCCAAGCAGAAAGTATCTGTCATAAGAAAATTGCACTGTAAAGCAATTTAACTGTATACATCAATGAGCACTACTATCCGATCTTGAGACTAATTATTTAATTCTACACACAACAACAATTGTGTATTATTAAATTTTTAGTATTAAAGCTGTGATTGTAATTATTTTTATAAACTACATAAATCCTCACAGGGCTGCTCCTGGCCTATCAGCACCCTGTACAAGATTTTTTGGTGCACCCCATTTAATTTAGAATTGCAATAAATTGATGAATTTGGGGTGCATAAATGCTCCTAATTTTTTAAATGCTTAGAGTTGGGAATGTTCCTTTATCACATGGCTGACTGAAATTTTGACTACCTTTTTATGATAAAGGTATTGTTCCTAAGAATTTTACCAGAGCTATTATTATCCCTGTTTTAAGAAAAGTGATATCAGTTCTTTTTATAATTATAAGGAAATCAGTTTACTTTGTGTTCCAAGTCAAGTTTTTTATATTATTGCACTTAATAGAATGAAGAATTTGGATGATGGAAAACTGCATAATAAACAGTGTGGATTCAGAAGTAGGGGTTAAGGATCAAATGTTTTCAATTAGGCAGATCTTTGAGAAAACAGACCTGTAGTTATTAGTTTTATAGATTTCAAAAAAAATTTTGTCTGTTAATCATCGTAATTTGTGGTTGATTGTTAGATCATATGACATGCCTGACAAAGTTGCATAATGATGAACTCTATAACTGAATTGTATGAGAGTTGGTAAGGCTTGTGGCAGTTGTTTTAACAATGCTAATGAGTTAGACAAAGGTGCATTTTTTCTACTTTCCTCTTTAGTGTGGTTATTATGTTATGAGGAGTTCACTGGAAGGGGGAAGATTTTGGCAAATAATACTGATGAAATTAACTCTTTCAATAGTGCCATTGATAAGACTGGTAGAAGAGTAGGTTTGGTGATAAACAGATAGAAAGCTATAGTGATAAAAATTGGTCAAGCAGGTGGTGCTTCTGTCATTCTGAACATTTGCACCCTTGAACAAGTGTCGGTTTAATTATCTCGAGAACTGTTTAACTGATACTATCAGTGTGCAGCATGAGATAAACAGAAGCTGTAAATTTTAGAAATCCGTTCAGAGTTTGGAAATTTAGGCTTATACACATAATTTAAAATTTGGCTGTATACTAGTTTGGTCATCTCAGTTGATACACCACTGATGCTCTTTTAAGATTTGATATGGTAGTGAAACCTGTACCCTTTATAAGCAAGATAACAGAAAATATGATGTCTTTAATTCTAGATGCCAAAGCAGTATCTTGGGCATTGATAGTTTGGATTTTTACTTCATGATGTGGTTAGGCAAAGGAGTTGCTAACCTCATTTGAGTAGCATATTTGCAGAAAGACTGCATTGGTTTGGCTGTATTGCCTATATGCTTAACTATAGATTGCCAAATAGGATTATGAACAGTGTGCCTAAAAGCCTCAAAAAAGGGGGAGACCTAGGATGTAGTGAGTAGACATGGTCAAACAGAACCAAGCAATTCCAAATGCAGCAGCTGTAACTCGGGACAGATGCATTCGGAGGACTGAATTATAAGTCTGGTTGACCTTCATAGCCCATGTCTGCATTAGGAGTTTGTATGCATATAAGTTATAACCTAAATACATATCTGATAGGTTTTATTGTTATTAAATATATTAGTAATAGTAATATACTGCTCACGAAAATTAGGGAATATTTCATCGCTTCATATTCATTTTGAAATATCCCCTAATTTTTGTGAGCAGTATATTTTCAGCATTTGTATCAATGATTTAATCAGTAGCCTATATGACCTTTATGTATAAATATATGTTTGCAGGTAAAGATCAGGTAATATTTGTTACCAAAGAAGATCATGAAACTCCTAGCTCTGTTACTCTTCCAGAGGATGATGATGAGCCAAAAGGTATGTATTAATATATTGATTATTATTTTTTAGCATAGTTGGGCTGGGTTGTTTTACCTCTGAGCAGCACTTTTTTGCACATCATGGGCTAAATAAATGGCCAGATCACAAAGACCCTGAAGGCTCAGAGAAGGTTGATAGGAGGGAACCTACTGGAACAGCTTGTGAGACAGATGGTAGCCTCCCATCAAGGCCATCCAGCACGTTCCTTAATGTGCACAAGGTATAGCTCTCCGGCACACAGGGCCACTGCTCAACATCCTATTTGACAGACAGCAGACTTTTCAAACCCATCAGTGTCCCCTAGTGACTGTGGGCAGGGCATGGAGTTTTCTGGAGATAAATCTCAACCCCTTCCTCTTTTAGCATAGTAGTGACCTTCCTATGACCCACTTAAGGTTTTCTTAGAAATATTCAATTATATCAATCAATATTTTAGTTTTCATCCAGGTCTTTTGTCGCACATCAGAAATAAAAACTCACACAATAAAATTCTCAATTGGGTAAAACTAGTGAAAATAATGAGCTGCTGAAAAATTTGGACAATTCATAGCAACATTGCTACTAAAATATGATTTAAACCACACCCACAAGGTAAAGAGAAAATAATCTTGTTTTTATTTTTCTTGAAGAGTGCCAAACATTGGCAAGTCAAGGAATGCAAAATTCATATAAATGAAATACAATAGTAGGATTTTTTTCTTGACCTTAGAATTTTTTGCCATTAGTACATTGCTTGAAAAGTTTGCAATTTTGATGCAACTCTTTAATTTTCTGCATTTAGGGCATAGAAGCTATTCCTTATAGAGGCTCCTAAATAACAGTTATCTTTTCAATCTGTTCCTCAATTACATCCATCAGAAAGTAATAAATCTTTGCAATCCTCATGCGAGGATAGGCTCTGCTAAAAAAAATCAAGTTTGCAAACTACTGCTTCAAGCTAAAACCTGTGAAAAAAAGTATGCCTGTTAGAACAGACAGTATTCTGAGCAACTAAAAGCTCACATCAAAACATCTCAACTACCCCATCTGTACTACCAGCAACTCTCTCCTAGCTTCATTCCTACTCTCTTCTCTACAAGAACTGCTCTAGGGGCGGGGATGGCTCAGTTGGTAGCGCACCAGACTTGTAATCTGTAGTTCCCAGGTTCGAGTCCCAGCTGAGTCAGGATTGAGATTTATCTCCGCAAAATTCCCCGCCCTGTCCACAGTCAGTAGGGAACACCGATGGGCTTGGAAAGGCCACCGTCCATTGGTTGGGATGTTAAGCCATGGCTCCGTGTGCAGGAGAGCCATACCCTTTGCATGTTAAAGAACACACTTGATGGCCTTGACGGGAGACTGCCATCTGTCTCTTAACAGCTGTTTCAGTCGGTCCCCTCCCCCAACCTTCTCTGAGCCTTTGGGGTCCATGTGACCTGGCCATTTAGCCCATGGTGTGCAAAAAAGTGCCACTCATAGGTAGAACAACCCAACCCAACAAAAACTTCTCTCTTCTAACTCCATGACCTAACTTCACATAGTATACATACAGCATACAACTGACACGTGTGTGTTTGTGTTTGTCCAGACACTTCTAATTTTTACATAAATACAATAAAGACCTTAACTATCAGCAATAACTGCACTTGAAACTTCAGTACCTTTGACTTATACGAAAGTCAAGCTTCTTGCTCAACAAAAAGTTGCCTTCAGCTGCCTTTAAATCTATGATTAATATAACTAATGAGCTCAAAAATTTGTTAAACTTTGACAATCACATTAAATAACATACAATTTATTCATATATATATATACAGTTCCTGTTCGGACATCACTTTCTTTATTGCACTCTGTAACGCTCCAAAAATATGTTAAACTTCTTTGGACCTTTTGACTGGTCCAAATTAAACTTTCCAGTTAGCATTGGTCGCCAGGCAATTAATCTTGCCAAATAAAGTTAAATGAGGGTTCACAAAGTATATAGGCATTACTTAGTCATAAAGAATTCGAAAGATTGTCAAATTATAAAAGTTAAATCTAATCAAAATCAATTATCATTGCTCAAGGGAAAAAAAAATAGAAAAGTCAAAATTATTCATAAAACAAAGTTTATTTCGAAAAAATCAGGACTCACCAAATGAACTGATGAATACAATATTCTGAGCAACTAAAAGCTCACATCAAAACATCTCAACTCCCCCATCTCTACTTAACAACAAAAACTGCTAACTTTAAAAACTTCTCTCTACTAACTCTATGACCTAATGTCACTTACTGTAGTCACTTACTATATACATGTGGCATGCAACTGAAACGTGTTGCATGCTGGAAAATACATTTGCATAAACTTACGATAACACTAGCTATGATGCGAGAGTGGGCATGTCCATATGTGTGCATTAATGATCTGGATGCAGAAAATGATGGTTCCAACAAATTTAAAAGCTCCAAAATAATAAATATAATGTAAATAAAGTAAAACTGGCTAAGGAAAAGTGAATGGGTATACCATCATAGTATTATTCAATTACCTACAGATAAGCTACTTAGCTTTGTGGGTCCTATGTATTTTGTATTGTATTTTATGTTCTTATGAATGAATAAAAAATGTCTTAAAAAAATTACCATACTTTGAGAAAAGTCCAGGCTCTTCAGCAACTGTGCTGAATCATATCAACTATTCAACTTTAGAACTTTTTTAAAATAATCAATCAACTTAAACGTGTCGTGATATATACCAAATTAAACAGAATTTAATTCTGAATTGTATGAAAATAAAAAATTTACAAGCATATTGATTTTAATAAAGACTTTTTCATTTTATATAATGAAAAAAATAGATCAAATTATACAATTAATGCTTAATTTTGGAAAACCTGGTGGATAAAAACAGTTAAATTATATGTTAAAAGAAATTTCTTCCTGAGTAATGTAATATTTACCTGAAACGTGATTTTTATTTCTTAAATAATTTTTTTCTGTATAATATATTTTAAAACACAGCCAGTGTTATACAAAGTGACTTTGCACTTCTCACATTCACAGGATTTTCTGTCCTGGTTATGAAGTGCAGGAACACTTTTCTGGCTTTTTTTTTTCCCCCTTTGGGTATTAAATTTTTTGAATCTTGGCAGATTGGCTTGGTTTTAAGGCAAGAAAGAGCATTAAAAAATGGAGATATGTAATATGCAATTACTTCCAAAATCTTCCATTTTTAAAAATAGTAGTTTTTTCTTAATTATCAGATTTTTGAATTTAAGAAAAAATTTGTTGATAATACTTCAAATGCCTGAAAACCTGGTTTACATTCAGATGCCAAGCTATTTGCACCCTATGCTCAGCCAAAATAAAACTTTAGAACTTTTTTAACAAATAACTGATAAACGGAATTATGTCATGTTATATGCCAAATTAATCAGCATTTAATTTTGTATTTTTTTAGAATAAAATATTTAACAAAAAAAAACCCGACTAGTTTTAATTTAATAGGACTTTTTAAGAGTCTTCTAGTAAAAAAGGCATCTGGGAATGAAAAGAAAAAGAAAAAAAAAACTTTTACTTCAAACAAAAAATTACTGTCTTTTTATTTTTTTTTGGGTACTATACTTTGAGAAAAGTCCAGGCTTTTCACCAATTATGTCAGATAAACAAGTGGAAAATAATTTTAAAAATGACAATCAACAGAAATCAACCAAATTAAACAAAAATTAAGCAAATTTACAAGCATATTAATTTTAATAAGGCATTTTTACAGTGATATAGTGAAAAAATAGATTGGACTATGCAATTAAGGCTTAATGTTAGAAAACGTGAGGAATAAAAACAGTTAAATTATATATTAATTGAAAATAAATTTCTTCCCAAATAATATATTTATCTGAAACATTAATGATTCTTTTCAGTGTGATATATTTTAAACCTGGGTTCGAGCCATGGATGTTGTGTTGTTTTTTTGCTGAGATTCTGCCATCCTCACAGACCTAATTTGATATATATACTGACAGGTCTCCTGTCAGATCTCTGTACCAAGCAGCTGCTTGATGTTTTTTAAGTTATAATTAAAAATAAGTAAAATTTTGCTTTTATTAAATGTAAAAAATGTCACTTATTATTTTTTTAACCATTCCTGTTTTATTACCAAGATAAAACTGAAGATAGATACTCTAAAATTAAATTGAAATATTTAATTCTCTATGACATAGTGTCATAATGAATTATTAGATATTCTAAAACTAAATTGAAATCTTCAATTTAATTTTAGAAATTTTTTTTTCTAAAAGTAAATTTTAATTTTACTTACTTAAGACATTTTAATTATGACTTAGTGTCATAGCTAATTATAGATACTTGAAGGGGTTATTTTTAACCTCAATATCAAGTCTGTTCCAATGCTTATACAAATTAAATTTTAAATTACACCTAGTTCCCCACTAGCATGAATTTTACCAACAGGATTTTGGTTTGACATGGCTTTTAAAGTAGGACGTGTTTTACAATCAAGAGAATCATTGTGCTTATGCTAGTACTTGACTTTTATTTTATATACTAGTGTTTGTTTTAGACAGAGATGTTTAAGTTTGTCATTGGACTTAACACAATATTTTCACTTCTCTCGAATAATTTATATTATTTACCATATAAAAAGACACCTTGAATGCTCTCCTTGTCTCCCCTATCTCACATATCCTTTTTCATAATTTTAGCATCTTCAAAATGATTTTTTACATTTGTTGCCTTCACAGATTCATCTCTATGGCATATTACAATGATAAGAATTCTGTCAGACCTCTGAGGCAAGCAGCTGCTTGAGGGTAATTTATTTCTCTCATTCAAATTAAGCTGCTATAATACATAATATATTTGTAAATAATAAAGAACATTTTAAGAGACTGACCAATGACAATATACGCATATACAAACTCCCCCTGATTAAAGATTGAGTTTCACACGTAGAGTTCAATCACTTATAAACAGAGTTAAACAACAATTTTTACAACAGTCACTTTCTCATTTTCAGTACTCAATAATCATCGATACATACCATGTATAAATTTATGTTCCCTCCATTGTAATATGCATTGTATTAAAATAAAACTTTTTCAATATTTTTATTTACAAACTTTGCATTTTGAAACATTAAAAGTTTAAACATTCATCATTGTTTCTTTTCTGTGAAAATGTGTTACATATACACAATCATACCAGAATAATATGACCACCTACCTGATAATGGGAATAACCACCCTTGGCCCGGATGACAGTGACGAGATGGCGTGGCATGGATGCAATGAGGCCCTGGAAGGTTGCCAGAGGCACAAGTGCCATTCTGACTCGAGCATAGCACAGAGGTTCTGGAGATGACGTGGTTGTGGGTCCGCACTCTGAACCTGTTGATCCAAATGGTCCCACAAATGCTCTATGGGTTTGAGGTCGGGCGATTTCACCAGCCAAGGGAGAACGGAGACATCGCTGTCATGTTCCTAGAACCAGTCACACACCACCTTAGCGACATGTCAGGGTGCATTGTCCTGTTGATAGACACCATCACCACCAGGGAAAGCATCCAACATGAACGGATGCATGAGGTCAGTGAGGATGGACAGGTAGTTATTGGCATTCAGGGACCCATCCAATGGTACCAGCAGTCCCATGTCATACCAGGAAAACATCCCCCAGACATGCACACTGCCTGCCTATACTTGACCAACAAGCGTGTCCGGGTGTTGGTTCTTGTGTATCTGATGCCATATCCTCCACCACCCATTGCTTCTGTGGAGTAGAAACCTCGATTTCTTGGAGAAAGTAACCTTTTTTCCACTGTTCAATGACTAGTCCTGTGCGAACTGCAGGTGTCATTACCAATGGACCTCTGTAGCCCATGGCTGCTTGAGGATGATGATGATGAATCTCTCTGCAATCCATGCGTGCCAGGATCGTCATCTGTAGTTCCCAGGTTCGAGTCCCAGCTGGGTCAGCATTGAGATTTATCTCTGCAAAACTCCCTGCCCTGCCCATGGTCAGTAGGGGACACCGATGGGCTTGGAAAGGTGCCTCCGTCGGATGGGATGTTAAGCCGTGGCCCCGTGCGAGGGAGAGCCATACCCTGTGCACGTTAAAGAACACGCTGGATGGCCCTGACGGGGGGGGGGGGGGGGGGGCTACCATCTATTTCCCAACAGTTGTTCCAGTGGGTCCCCTCCCCCATCCTTCTCTGAGCCTTCGGGGTCCATGTGACCTGGCCATTTAGCTCATGGTGTGCAAAAAAGTGCTGCTCAGAGGTAAAACAACAACCCAACTCTCTGCAATCCTCATATTCCAATTATCTAAGAAGAGAAAATGGTTAGTGGGATGTTTAAAGAAGCTGTGTTTATTGAGAGGAAGTGCCGACAATAACAGATAGCCCCATAATTGCAGGTATGAGGCAAAGACCTATTTCCCCCACTATTACAGACTGAAACCATCTACACTGGAAGACTTACGCCATTTAAATTTGATGATACCTGTAGAAGCAAGTGTTCAGGTACCTGTGATGACCTCAGATCAGGATTATCCACCCACTGATAAAACATGTTCTGTGAATCTATTCACTTGGGGTTGTCAACCCCATAAACAGTCATAAAATACAGCAGAAGATTCCCCCAACAAATTCATGATCCATAATCAAATTCAGCTGTTATTCCATTCCAGTTGATGTATGTGGTCAGCACCAGGACCCTTTATGGTTGACCACTCCTCAGCAGGGTAGAAAAAAAAAGTAACCATAGTTGTCCAGATCAGTAGGCTACACTGATCTGACAACCCTATTTCATTCCATTCACTGCCACAAAAAAAATATTTCTTTCAAAAAAAGTACTAATGGTCTTCACCACAAGAAGGTGGGGTCAGACATTACGTGGTAGGTATGACCGTTCTGTGCATCACAGGGGATTGGTGCATAGCTCTCCTTCCATTGACTACCCAGCTACCATTTACAGACCATAATCATAATAAAGAAATGAATGGAAATATCAGTCGTGTCAGGATTTTGGAAAATAATTTCCCCAACCCACACCAATTTACATTGTTACCTATGAGAAATTTGTGCCTAACGATTTCACCATACAGATGTATTTTTTTTTAGAATGCATGTATCATGTTAGTCAGGGAGTAGGTGTATTGCTAAATATTTGATATATTTCCAAAAAATAACTCTTGCAGCTGCTGCCAACAGAGGTCTGACAAAAGACCAGGCCCCAATAGAAAAGCAACACAAACACCCAGTCCTTACCTGGAACTCGAAATCTCAAGACTATAGCTTTAAAATCTGGTGTCCTGGAATTGCTACGTCATAAAGCTTTATAAAGGCAATGACGTCTTATGGTAGTATTGACTTTTATTTATGTGTGCTAGATTTTGTTTTAAGCAGAAAGTAAGAGAAAACAAGAGGAAGAAAAGTTAAGAAGTTTTGTATAAGTTTGTTAATATATCATTTAGGAGCATAATTCTATGATAATGGTGTTTAGAAAGAAATTTAAAAACTGGTAGTTTAACATCTTGAAATAAGAACAGATTTGACTTGTGCGTCTATAATCAGGTTATAATTTAAATAGAAACCAAATGTATCACTGACCATTTCAGTTCTATTGAAGTTGCTTAATGTGTTTAAATAATTTTTTACAGCAATAATAGATTGAACTTATCAGTTGCACTCTTAATAGTTTAATCATTTACCCATTGTTATTTGTAGGTTTGATACTTTCCAATGGAGAAATTAATTGGAATTGCCCTTGCCTTGGTGGAATGGCAACTGGTCCATGTGGTGTACAATTTAGAGATGCATTTTCGTGCTTTCACTACAGTACAACTGAACCTAAAGGAGGTGATTGTTTAGAACAGTTCAGAGAAATGCAAGTATGCATGTCTCAGTACCCATCATTGTATCCTGTAGATGATTATATTAAAGAGGATGATGCTACAGAACATTTAGAACTAGAAAATACCTCCAGTGGCCAGACTTCAGGCTCTACAGATGTTTCAAGTTCTTCACAGACAACAGCAACAGAAAGTGAACATTTGAAACAAAATTGATTTTAGTTTTTTATTAGTAGTTGAATTCTTGAAAAATGTTTAGTGCATTAAACTTATTAATCATTATATGAATAAAAGAATATTGTGTGGTGTGATTTTGTACATGAGATAAGTTAAATGCTACATAATCCATTAATTTCTGTCATTAGAAATTTATTATTAGTAGCTTTGTCAGGATCGACCAGGTCAGCTGGGATAGTATGCACCCCCACCCCCTCTTTCCATACCTACAGAAGCAGGGTCACGCCCTACCTGTATTCCACAAGAATTAGTGCTGATTGCACAACTGGACAGGGCCAATGGCGAGGGCATATGGAATAAAAGGAGGCCCCCGTCTGTAAAGAGGAATAGGAACCGTGAGAAGAAAACTTGCCCGGTAGTCTTGGTCAGCACTGGTGATCCTACTTATGGGCGCCAGGTATAATTTGTAGAAAATAGCGAGCAACTTGCACAGAAAATAGTAATCTGTGGAAGGGTAATTGGTTATATATCTTGACAAAGGAATAAATTGTTTTGTTATCGTTATTTAAGATTTAACGTTTCAAATGTTGCTGGTCTGTCTTTCAAATGAGGTCCTACACCATTACACTGACAAACTCGTGTCAGACTCTCATGGTAGTGTATGACTACGGTGAAATTGTTTCTCGTCTGTTTTATACGTAAGAGGTGTGTACTATTAGCGTAACTCAAGTTGATTCGTTTTTTTTTTTCTATATTTTGTTTAAATTTAATTTTCTTCCAAACATTTCTTCACTTGTATCATTTTTCATTCCACTCTTCTGGCAGTTATATTACATATTCTATGTTGTAACTTGTGCATTTATAAAACAGAAGCACTATATCAATTACAGTTGAAATTTGTTTCAAAAGACATTTTATTAAATGTTTTTTATTTCAATATTTGCTTGAAGTTTGTCTAATATTTTTTTTTAGAATTTCTTGTATTTGTAAAATAAAATTTAGTTGAAGAATGTTAGATTATAATGTTGACATTTTGAATAACAATCCTTGCTACTTATATAAGGGACCTGGGTTCGAACCCCAGGTAAGGCATGGATGTCTGTTGTTTTTCTGCTGAGGACCTGCCATCCTCGGAGACCTACCATATTCCCCGAAAATAAGCCCTAGCATGGTTTTTCAGGATGCTCGTAATATAAGCCCTACCCCAAAAATAAGCCCAGTTAAGATCGTCAGTCAGACGGATGCATTTAGTACGTCCGTTGCAACACACCACGGACGTATTGAATTATAAAATATATAATTATAAATAAATATTGACATTAATAATTAAAATAAATGATAATATAAATTATAATTAAGTATTTGTAAATACCCAAGTGGGCGCCTTTGGACGAGTGGTAAAATAAGACATCCTCTGAAAATAAGCCCTAATGCGTCTTTTGGAGCAAAAATTAATATAAGACCCGGTCTTATTTTTGGGGAAACACGGTATGATCCTCACAGACCTTCTACTATGGCATATAAACTGACAGGCTCTGTGGTAAGCAGCTGCTTGAAGGGGGTATTTATTTTTTTATTTAGAGCACTGTTATATATTGTAAAATTAAAAACGTGCTGTGAAGCATCTTAGTGGCAAATGAACAGCTATGCCTTGTATTAGATTCAAAATGAAACGTTGCAGAGATTGATAAAGTTTACTTGCAAAAGTGAGCATCCCTAGTTTTTAAATGAAAAGGTTACAGCTGTTTGTATTTTGTAAAATTCATTTTCCCACCGCCGGATTTGGGGGCGGGAAGACAGACCTGGAAATAGACATTTAGTAACGGTAAACGGGCAGTATAGTATTAAACTTATTTATATTTAATGCATTTTTTAATAATTTTTAAGATTTTTGAAACGGAAGAGAAAATATTACATTGAAATCCAGTCTGTTGCAACCACCTAAATTTTTTTTCTAGATTCTGGCCTGCATTTTCCTATAAACATTAGGATTCTGTTTTAAGTTTAATAAGTACTCTGTGGCTGAGTAGTTAGCATGCTTGGCTACTGATCAAAGAGACCTGGGTTCGGTCGCCAAATTAGGCATAGATGTTTGTGTTGTTTCTCTGCTGAGGACCTGCCATCCTCACAGACCTACTACAGGTGTATTAAACTGGCTGGTCATGACACCTCTGGCAAGCAGCTGCTTGAGGGGACAAAATTATTGCAGAGATTGAAATCTCAGTAGTCTGAAATAGTTTTGTTCAAAACAAATATATTTTAAATATTTTATTTATACTTGAGTTCTGCATAAATAAAGTAATATAAAAGAAAAAAAACTCCCCTCAAGCAGCTGCTTGCCACAGAGGTCTGACAGGAGCCTGGCAATTTACATGCCATAGTAGAAGATCTGAGAGGATGGCAGGACCTCAACAGAAAAACGACACACACATCCATGCCTAATCCGGGGCTCGAACCCAGGTCCCTTAGATCAGTAGCCAAGCGTGCTAACCACTCGGCTACAGGAATTGAAATGGCAGACCAAAGGGCTTTAAAACCGTTGCCATGAAAGGATGTACCTGATGTGCAATAATGTTTAGGTAGGTGGTAGACGTCATAGTTTCCTACACATGAATGATGATGACCCATGTTTTCCCAGCATAACATTGCCCAAAGCATTACACTTCTTCCACTGGTTTTTTTTTTGTCCCATGCTGCATCCTGGTGCCAACACTTACCCAGGTAAACGACACGCACACACCAATTTATCACACCAGACCTTTTTCCAATCATTCAAGGTCCGGTTTTGATGCTCACGTGTCCATTGTGGGCACTTTCAATGGTGAACCAAGGTTATCAATGGTACTTGTAGTGGCCTGTGACTACTCAGCTCCGTTTTCGACAGGGTTCGATGTACTGTGTGTTGTGACACATTACTCCCATCAACGGCGTTCAAATTACGGGCATGTTGCACCACAGTATCCTTTCTGTTGGCTTTTGCCATATGAAATAGACTTTGCTAACCTCTAGCATTAATGAGTTATGGTCAGCCCACACTTTGCTGGTGGTTCGTGGTTTCTCCCCTCGGACCATTTTTTGAAGGTACTAACACGGTTGACCTCAGAAATGCTCTGACCCAGTTGTCTAGTTATTATAATTTGGCCTTTGTCAAACTCGCTTAAGTCCGCTGCCTTTCCAATCTCAACAAGAATAACAGTTGCTCAATATCGGGTGTTATACCATTTAATAACCACACGTGCCTCGTTTACCTGCAGTTGCTGCAATTTGCATAAAGATGTGCTGTTCATAATGTTTTGGCTCTTCAGTGTATATATGTTGCAGATATATAAAAATTTGCTTCCATACGTATAGACATACATGTGTATTATTGGTTTGGATAGCAAACAAGCATCGATTGAAATTTGGTGTTATTCTGAAACAAAATGAAAACGAATTCTGTAACATCTTTACATCAGTGCAGATCACACTGTTGATGTACTTCAATTTATAAATGCACACTGTGTATTTCTTATTCTGAAGGACTTTTTAAATTCTCTAATGTGTCAATAATTTTCTGCATTCCTGCTTTCTTAATAGAATGCAAAGAGGGACTAAATTCTGTGTTTTTTAATGACTTCTGTCTGTTTCAAGCTGTTAGTACTACTATGCTGAATTGTTGTTCAGTGTTTGCAGCAGCTAATATTGTTTTTGGGCGATGGGATGAATCCAAAGCTGAGGAAAACACACTTTTTGCCAACCACGGATGATAACCTTGATTATGTAATCATCTGGCAATATATCATGAGCGATCAGTCCAATCTTTTCCTGGCTAGGGTTTCCGATTTCTGAACAATTTTAAATTCTGGAGAATCCCTAAAAAATCAAATTGCATATAATATATTTAGTTTCTTAGATTTTTTTCAAATATTTTATTGAAATGATTAAAATTGTAATTACTAACAAAACAACTTGCTAACTTAACACAAAACTGTAGTTTTAAAAATCTTTGATACATATTCATTATATTTATTATAATGCAAAAAAAATATCAAACGTATTCTCTGGTTTTACACTTAGATTTCAGTAAAAATATTTTAGTTTAAACAACTAACGCATTGTGTTTAAAGTAATACTTTAAAAAACAAGGCATCACTTGTTGCATCTAATAATCTTTGTTTTCTTTCCGTGGGGTCTTATAGTTAAAATAGCATCTGAAAGATGTTTTTGATTTGGATACTATACTCCCTACCCAACCGCAATCTCCACAAAATATCCATAAGATATCTAAGATGACCCATGGATAGCTAATGGTCATCTTAGATATCTCTTAGAGATTGTGATTGTGTGGGTCCTTTGTCAATGCGGTAAAATTTTCAATGGATGAAAGTGGTTTTGCCTTCACTGCAGATATTGCCTTTTCTAGTTCGTTTTTTAATCTTGGTTCTGTATAAATACCCGTGTTTACTATAGCCTCTGTATTCTCCTCTACTACTGGATTCTTTTAAAGTCCTTTCCATAATTGATTTTCCCAATTTTAATTTTACTTCACATACGATAGAAATCGTTTAGTTCATCGCGTAAGCAACTCCGATTACTCAAAAACTTTATGAGCGAATATAATAATTTATTTTGTTGTTTCAATATTGCTCAAAGTGGAAATAACACCGCGAAGGAAATTCTGTATATGCCCAAAACTAACCTGATGGAAGCTACGAGGGTATATATGCAAATGATCAAAAAACGGGAAAATGCAAAATGTGTTTATTTATATTCATCAGTGCATAGTAGGCCGATTGAACGTTACAGATATTTGAGAGGTCCTTATACAGGCTTTCTCATTATACGACCTCGGCGGGTTATACAAGCTTGTAGACATCCTCGGCATTCCATCAATCAGATGGTTAATGGCATCCTGAGGTGTGGCATCCAAACAGCATTCAATTGGGCACAACTATACAAGGTTAACAGCCGTCCCATGGCCGAGTGGTTATCTAAGGGACCTGGCTTCGATCCCCGGGTAAGGCATTGATGTATGTGTCGTTTTTCTGCTGAGGTCCTGCCATCACAGACCTACTATGGCATATAAACTGACAGCCTCCTGTCAGACCTCTGTGGCAAGCAGCTGCTTGAGGGGGTATTTATTTATTTATACAAGGTTCGCCGCAGGAGGGAGCTGATGAACGCAACGACCCATAAGGTTGGGTGACAAGGCTGGGAAGTATGTCCACACCTTGAAGACTGTTCGTTGTTGCAGTATGTGGGGACTAATTCTGCAGCAGGAAGACCATACCTGGACTAATTCTGCAGCAGGAAGACTAGCCATGCCTGGACTAATTCTGCAGCAGGAAGACTAGCCATGCCTGGACTAATTCTGCAGCAGGAAGACTCCTCTTCCTGAAGAATTAGTCCAGGCATGTTCATAACGAAGATCGTGCCACACAGATAAGGGAGGGGTGCTACAAGACTATGGATGTAACGTCTTACCATTAGCGTGCCAGAAACATGCAACAGAGTTGTCCGGCTGCATATGTGATTCCACCCCATACCATTGCACCATGGTAGAGAGTAATATGGGAGCTAACGGAATAGACTTCCTCATGCCATGTGGACAAACGGCTGTGTGGCATGCCAAAACAGAATCTGAACTCGTCTGTGTACAAAACTCTCCATCCCATTGTCCAATGTTGCCTCGCTCAACATTAATGGGTCTATGGTATAACTGTGATGTGCTGCAACAGCAGATGCCAGACTGGATGCCTCATACCTGTATCATACAAATATCTAATGGTTTGCGTGGAGACTACAGTGCCCATAGCTGTCTCCATTGTTATTCCAAACATTTCCAAATTTTTTACCTGTTAAGTTAATATAAATTTCACCTGTTGCAATCTAGATCCTTTGCCAAGAAGAGCTCTTTATTGCTCCTTTTCAAGTAAACCACTTCTAATGAGACGTGTACTTTTAGAATTAATAAAATTTAAGTTAATCGTTAATAAATAATAACCAACACAGGAATTATTTTTAATTGATATAACAGAATTTTTCAACTCATTTTTCTTCGAATTGGATCAGCAGGGAATTGAAATATTCTGTAATTATTCTTCAAGTGATTAGAAAGTTCATCACTGAACAGGCAATCCAAAATATTTTAATAAAAAGAGTAAAAATCTCTAATACATATGGCGATTTTACTACATTATTAAACGGGATGAATGGGAACAAAAATATCACATACCACTCTTTGAATCGACCAGAATCTTCATAGCTATTCCAACTATATCCTTTATCAGAGGGCATACGATTGATATCTTGCTTGTGTACCATACGGCGAGAATGGAAATGGAACTTATTCCAGTTACATTCTCTAGCAGAGAAGTTGGGTTGTTTTACCTCTGAGCAGCACTTTTTATACACAATGGGCTAAATTGCCAGATTGCAAGGACCCTGAAGGTTCAGAGAAAAGCGAGGAAGGACATCCACTTGACAGTTGTTAGGAGACAGATGGTAACTTCCTATCTAGCCCATCAAGCATATTGTTTAAAGTGCATAGGGTATGGCTCTCCTGCTTACAGCTTAAACATTGCATCCCTTAAATATTGCAAGCCCATTAGTGGACTTTTTCTCCCCAAAAATGATTGCAGTTTAATGGAGATACATCTCAATGCTAGATCACGGGGGCAGCTTGCCCATTAGGACACTTGCATCACTGTCCCACCAAAAATAATCACAAAATAAACGATTTCAAATATAGTATTAATAATTTATCATATTTAATTTGTTCTCATCTCTAAATGGTAACTAGGTAATCACTGAAGGACAGATATGCACCAATCCCCTGTGATGATGCATAGAACTGGCCAGGGCTAGCACCAAAAGTACGACCCCACCATCTCGTGGTGCAAGCCGTTAGTACCTTTGAAAAGAGATGTTTTCTTGTGCAGAGGGGGGCGGGGGCTGCCACATCAGTGTAGCCTATGATTTGTACTACAATGGCTACTTTTTTTCCCTACCCTGCTGAGGAGTGGTCAACCACACAGGGTGCTGACCACATAAACTAACCAGAATGGAATAATGGTTGTGCTTGATTATGGATCCTGAATTTGCTGCACTGGTGAGCTTCTGTTGGGGAAAAATCTTCCAGTGTGTTTTCTGTTTTTTTATGGATTAACAGCCCCAAGTGAATAAATTCATAGTATATATTTTATCAGCTGGTGGATAATCCTGATCTGAGGTCATCACAGGTACCTGAAAACTTGCTTCTACAGGTATCATCAAACTTACATTGTAGGAAGTCTTCCAGTGTAGATGGTTTCAGCATTTAGTAGTGGGGGAAACAGGTCTTTGCCTTATGCCTGCGATTAAGGGGCTGCTTGATATTGTTGTCACTTCCTCTCAATAAACACAGCTTCCTTAAACATCCCCCTAACCATTTTCTCCTCATAGGTAGTTGGAATGTGAGGACTACACAGAGATTCATGATCATCATCCTCAAGCAGCCATGGGCTACGGAGATCCAACCAGACCGCGCAATTTAGGTCTCCAATCATATCTGTTCTGAGCTATATCTGCTGCGTCTGACCACTGTACACCAATTCTAGCAAGGTCCTGTTTGATATTGTCTTCTCACATCTTCCTAGGTCTCCCCCTCTTTCTGGGGCCTTTAGGTACACTGTTCATAACCCTATTCGATAATCTATAATTATCCATACGGACAACATGGCCAAACCAGCAGAGTCAGAGTCTCCGCACAATATGCTGCTCAGAGGAGGTTGCCAACTCCTTTGCGTAACCTCTTCATTGCTTACAAAGTAGAACCACCTAATATCCAAGACACTGTGTAAGCATCTAGCATCAAGTTTCCTGATATCTTCTTTTCAAAGCATCCAAGTTTCACTAACATAACTAACCCTAGGGGGAATAAAACTATTATACAGTTTAATTTTAGTGTTTACGTCTATACTCTTATATCTCCACTTTCTCCATTGATTCTTAAATGTCCCGGCAGCAATCCCTATTATTCTGTTAATCTTATGCCACACATCATCAGTATCTGTTACATAGCTCCCAAGGTAATTAAACTGAGACACCTTCTCAAGACTGCAGCCATTCAGATTAACTGAACCACAGCTTACCTGACCAATTTTCATGACTTTAGTTTTCTCTCTGTTGATAACCAAACCTAGACTACTACCAGTCTCGTGAACAGCTCGAATGAAAGAGTTCATCTCATCAGTATCATTTGCAAATCATCTCATCAGTATCATTTGCAAATCATCAGCATAATCTAAATCAGAAATTTTCGTACCTCCAGATCATTTAAGGCCAAAATCTTTCCCTTGCAATGAATTTCGAATAACATAATCAATAACCAAACTAAAGAGAAAAGGCTACAAAATGCACCCTTGTCGAACACCAGAAGTAATGCTAAACCAATTGCTACAAGTCTTACCAACTCTCACACGACTTAGTGTTATTATAGAGAGCTTTCATTATATTACCTAACTCATCTGGTATGTCATAGGATCTCACAATCATCCAAAAATTATGACAATCAACAGAGCCAAAAGCCTTTTTGAAATCAACAAAGCTAGCAACCAAAGGTTTCTGAAACTCTAAACATTTCTCAAGAATTTGCCTAAGTGAAAATATCTGATCTACACATCCCCTACCACTTCTGAATCCACATTGCTCATCACGCAATTGCATGTCAACCAGATCCTTAATTCTATTAAGCACAATCATGGAAAGAACTTTACCTGGAACAGAGAGTAGGCTGATACCCCTATAGTTATCACAAGAACTGCGTTCACCTTTTTTAAAAATTGGGACAATAATAGCTGTAGTAAAATCCTTAGGAAAAATACCTTTATCATAAAAAAATATTCAAAATTTCTGTCACCCACATGGTAATCGAAACATTCCCAGCTCTAAGCATTTCCTAAGTAAGTTCATCTACCCCTTGGGATTTATCTGGTTTAAGTTTAGAAATTGCCAAACTAACTTTAGATTGTGTTATAGGACCAACATTAAAGTCACCAGAGCATCTATCATCAGCAAAAAGAGTGGGAGTAAAACTACCCACATTGTTTAGAACATCACTAAAATGCTCAATCCACCTAGCCATGACAAAATCCTCACCTTCTATAACCCTACCTTGTTTATCCTTCAATCCTTGTATACCTGTCCTTTTTCTACCACATAAAACATTAACTATCTGGTACAGCTCTCTGCTGTTGTGTGGTCTAACTGCTTCCTCGTCTTTGTCAGCCAAGCCGTCAAGCCAAAGATTCTTATCAGTAGCTAACTGATCTTTTACACATTTATTAAGTTCTCTGTAATGCTTTCTATTAGGACTAGTAGGGTATTGATTAAGGACATTCCTGCAGTTGTTTCTTTCCGATATATGCTCAAGTGCCTTATCACTCAGATAATTCTGTCTCTTCTGCTCCTTTTTAACTAAAAGAGTACTGTTAGTGTCCAAAAAAGCCTGTTTAAAATGATCCCATTCTTCCTCCACTTCAGTAGTAAGCAAACCACGACTGTCATAATGACTAAGTAACCTATCATGGTAAACTTTGGCTATAACTGGATCTTTCAGAGCTTCAGTATTAAAAGTAAATTTTTTAACCCTAGCACAACACTTTTTAAGTTTAAGTTGCAAGACACTTTTAACAAGGTAATGGTCAGATCCAATTTCAGCTCCCCTATATGCTCTGGTATTCCTAACAGAACTAGCCCATTTGCTGTTAATTAATATGTAATCAATCATATTCTTATGCAGCCCATCAGGTGAAACCCATGTATACTTATGTATGTCGCGGTGTTTGTAATAAGTGTTAGTTATTCTGAATCCATTGAGTTTACTTACCTGTAGGAGACGTTGCCCATTGCCATTGCAGCTACCAATACCAAAAGGGCCTATTACTCCTGCCCAAAGGTCAGAGTCAGCACAAACTTTGACATTGAAGTCACCAAGAACAAGGGTAATATCTCCTTTCTTGACAGAATTCAAAATATCCTGAAGTTGTTCATAAAACCTATCCTTCTCATCCTCATCGGCATCTTCAGTGGGGGCATAACAGCAGATAACATTCAAGTCTTTAACGCTTGTCTGAAATTTTGCTGTAAGAAACCTTTCATTAATGCACTCATATCTTAGAAGAGCATCACTAGCGTGTCTGCTGAGAAGCAGACCCACGCCTTGGTAATGCTTATTGTCGTCCCTCCGTGAAAAGAGAAATTTAAGATTATTTTTAAGAATCTGACCTTTATTTGTCCATCTGGTCTCTTGCAAGCCGAGAATATCTAAATTATAATGGTGGAATTCTTGTGAGAGGACATCAAGAGAAAAAGCTCTGTGCAGAGTCCTCACATTCCAACTACCTATGGAGAGAAAATGGTTAGTGGGATGTTTAAAGAAACTATGTTTATTGAGAGAGGGAATGCCGACAATATCAAACAGCCCCCTAATCGCAGACATGGGGCAAAGACCCGTTCCCCCACTACTAAAGGCTGAAGCCATCTACACTGGAAGACTTCCTCCAATGTAGAATTTGACGATACCAATAGAAGCAAAGAGTTCAGGTGCCTGCGATGGCTTCTGCTCAGGATTATCCACCAGCTGATAAACATATCCTGTGAATCTATTCACTTGGGGCTGTCAACCCACAAACAAAGAGAAAACACAGCATAAGATTCTCCCTCCACAGAAGCCCACCAGTGCAGCAAAATCTGGATCCATAATCAAGCTCAGAGCCATATATCTGTCCAGTCCAGTGGGTTTATATGGTCAGCACCAGGACCCTGTGTGGTTGACCACTTCTCAGCAGGGTAGAAAAAAAGAAAAGTAGCCATAGTTGTCCAGATCAGTAGGCCACACTAATCTGGCAGCCCTCCCCTTCCGTTCACTTCCACAAGAGTGTATCTCTTTTGAAAGGTACTAACGGTCTGCACCACCAGAAGGCGGGGTCGGATATTAGGTGCTAGGCCTGTCCGGTTCTATGCATCATCACAGGGGATTGGTGCATAGCTTTCCTTCCAGTGACTACCTAGCTACCATTTACAGACCCTATATAATTACAATATATAACAAAACTATATAACAAATACTATGATATAGAAACTGTGATATAAAATTCAAAATAATAATAACTGTAACTTACCTTTGAGTAATATAATCCTTTTAGGCTTGTCAACACAATTTTAATACAAAGTAAACGCGAACACAGAAAGTTACATATTGCTATGAAGTAGCACTACGTATATGACGTCACAACTAGACTTCGTTGAAACGTTCGGCCCTGGTAGGTATATAGACGGCCATGGCTTTAGCGTTATGACGTCACGCTCCTTCTACTTCTATGACTGGTCTATGGTTCCAACGACGGCCGTGATTTTATCCTACAGCTTTCAGCGTCACATCTATTCATTGCGAGATGGAGAGAGCGCAGTCTATCCTATGTATAGGTAGAAGATGGTTACTTATCACAGGACCTGGATTCGAACTGCGGATAAGTCGTAGATGCTCTTTTTATAGTTGTCTTTCTGCTGAATTCTTACCTTTCCAACCTTGTCTGTGGCATATGTCATCTGTATGCTAACAACCTCCCAGTCAGACTTATGTGGGAAAAATATGCTTAAAAATAAATTCAATTATTTTTTCTATCTAACCGTTAGGCTACATTTGATTACGATATCTAAAATACCGAAAGGTAGATAAAACCATAACCGAGATTATGGGTTTGTTGACGTGTCTACGAATGTGAAGAGATATAAAAAATAATTTTTCCCAAATGTAGGAAGTTTTAATGAGTTAAAATGAAATGTGTTAAACATGAAAATTTTTCCAGTGTCGTATATCGTATAAATGAAATATAATTAGTTGCAACGCCACGCAAAAGCAACATACTTCGTTTTGAATTAATGAAATAGTGTAATTAATAAACAGCAAATCAAAATGTCGAATTTGCAAACCAAAAAAGAAGAAAGCATAATTATATGTGATTCGCCAAATGCTGATTTAGCTTTGGCTGAACATCTGAAAATGGGTAAGAAAAAAATCGGTCATTTAACGATTCTTTTAGTATATTGTAAATACCGGTTGTAACATCCATCGTCTCGTAAGCGAAATTTGAAATATCCTCTATACTAGAAATCACATACTATTTTTTAAATACTTCAGTACCATTAAGGCGCTCTTCAGAGCGGGACTTCGACCTTTTGAGGCTATAAGCTACAAGTTTCAGAGGCCCCAAAAATTCGAAAGTCGAAATATATGAATCAATCAATAGTAAATACACATATTACCTGTTGGCATAGGATTCAACCCGGCAAGTAACTAAAAAGCATAGGTTCGAGTCCCACTCATCAGCGAAACACAAGGATGTCGAAATATATATCGTATTTATTTTTCTGATTGAAGGGAACATTATAAAATAAATATTAAATTGATGTGAAGAAAGTGTTATACTAGCATTGGTTTACAATAATAACTGCTAAGCTGAGATGAATAGAGTGCATAATAGATTAATTAAAAAATTCGTGACATGATAAATTTTTCATCCTTAATTTTTGTGGTCCGTCATAATCGAGAGGCTCTAAGCTGTAGCTTATGCATAGCACCCCACATTCGATATAATGATAGACAAGATTGTTCACATATCTGTTATTTTGATTTGATCAAATTAATTGCTCATTTGATATACTTCTATTAACTTGCTGCCCATTGCAATTTTTGTATGAACTTTTATCTTTGAATTGCACTTAATTTTTTGCAGCTAACTTTAAACTGTCTCCTTATTGGTGTTGGACATGGAAGCCAAAGTTCACACCAATTCATTAATTTTTTCATACTTAGTTTGTGGTGGCCAGAGGATTGAATCATTGAATAAACCTTGAGAGCTAGGCAACATCAACTTGTTTGTACCTTCCTTTTCCCTGCTGCTTCTTACATAATCTGCAAACTTTCACAATATTTTATTGGACATGAAGCAGCATTTTTTTTTTACAATTGAGATTAAGTGTGCATTGATCTTTTCCCTTCTGCATGTTTATTTTTGGGTTTTTACAAATTTTTCAGCATTTGCTTGGTCCATTTGTCTAGCTCTCTTGAATGTTCACACTTTTTAGATAAAAAATGTTTGCCATTTGAACAATGCATTTTGCTGTTTGATGGTGTAGGAGTATTGAGTGATAGAGAGTACTGTGGTGCCTGTCACTTTTCAACATGTTTTTTGTATAATTTTTTTTCATTTTATTCTATATATGTATATATTTTTTTTTTTGCAGATGGAACATTCAAGATATATTTGATAAATTATGCATGCAAATGCTCATGAAGTTTAAAAAACAGTTAAATTTTTAACTTTTTTTTTAGACTTTGTATAGAGCATGTCACATTTGTGTATAATTATAGAATTTTGAAAAATTAAAAATTATTGTTTACAGAAAATGTTTTCAGAGAGCATTCATTTTCTAATAAAGCAAAGATCAGTTGCACAATAATGTCGACAAAATGGGTGCACCTATGCTCTGGTTAAATAGTCACTAGAATGGACGAAAAAAACATATTGCACTAATTGATAAAAATTTCAGGGAAAACAAAACATATTCTGGGTTCTAATTTAATATCATCTCCTTCCTCCTCTCCCCTCCCCCCACACTTTTCCCTAGATCTTGGTCTGCTGGAGGCAAAATTCGTTTGCAGTGTCAGTATTAAATTTATACCATATATACTTCACAAACTTGGTTTTTCATATTAAATACTATGGTTTAAGTGTGGAATACTTGGTAAGTGTATAATAAAATATCATTGAGACAGCTGTTGCATTGCTGTGCAAACAGAAAGGGCTATTGTGAATATGAAAAGTGCCTCACTTTTAGACATTGTGAATATATTGCACCCTTAGCATGATTCTAATGGCAGATAATTTCAGGTGTTTCCCACTTTAGCGATTATCATATCAATAAAACATCTAACAAAATATCTGACTTCATGTAACTGAGATTTTCTATCCCTAAACATTAGAACTTAGCGATATTCATCATTTTTGTTTTCATGCAGTTCTCAAATACCCCCCCTCCCCCCATATATATTAACAAAAAGAATGGGTAATTTCTAAAAATTCTCTACTTGTAATTTAGTAAAATAACTTGTGAAGATATTAATGCCATTATTTCAGGAATTTTCTAACTTATTTCTATCTTTAGATGAAGTGACCTATTTTAAACGTAGTTTATAAGCTGTTTTTTTATTATGTAATAAGAAAGAATCACAAAAGTTTGTTGAATTTTAATATATTTATTTGTATTATATATTTTCATTAAGTTTCATGTTTGTAATATGGTGATCATGTTCTAGGTACACAGAGTGTTTTAAAACATGCATCCTTGGTAACCTTAACAGTTCAGAATGCAGCACTCAACCTTACTATGAGGATGGCTCGAACACAAAAAGACTTATTTATTTCTAGCACAGCAGTTGTGATGGCAGAAATTATCAAACTATTAACTTGTCTTTTAATGGTGGGAATTGATGAGGGAAGTGTGGTCCGATGGATATCAGCTCTTACTAAGACTGTCATTAGGCAGCCTTTTGACACGTTTAAGGTAGGTTCTGAATTTTGAGCTACAATTCTACGCAATTTTTATGTTGCAAAATAGAATAAGATTTACTTGTATATTTCAAAAAGATATATATGTCTGGTAACTGAATAAATTTGTGTGGTTTTTTAATGTTATCATTTCAACAAAAAGTAGTAAGCACAATTGCAAGTGGTGTGCATGGCTCAATACATAGTCAAAAGCACATGGCACACTGAGTCGATGTGTAGTAAGCATGAAAAGCAGTTTGGTGAAATTGGGAAGGGTGACAAAAACATGTCTGTGTTGGATATAGTTATTCGAGCATGCTTACTTTATGAGTATAAACTGGGAACTGAAGTGGCGCAAGGAGCCTGCAAGATATGTATGACATTTGGAGAGAATATAGCAAATGGATAGCCCAAAAGTGATTCAGAAAAATGTATCAGGAGATGAGACATTTGAAGATGCATTCTGCGAGGAAAGACCAACCATTATTGATGGCAATGAACTGAAGGCCAGGATGGAGTTGGATTCACGTCAAACATGCCAAGAACTTGCAGAATGGTTCCATATAAGTGATAAAGCCATTTGTTTGCATTTACACTGTCTAAGAAAAGTCCAGAAGACGAGCAAATAGGTTCCAAGTGAACTGACTGCCAATAACAAACTCCAGCGGCTTATAATCTACTTGTTGCTGCTTTCACATCCCAAGAATAAGCCATTTTTGGACAAGTTGAAGTGCGGTGAAAAATGGATTGTCTATAGAAACACCAAATGTTTGTATCTATGGTTGTCATCCATTGAACCTATACTGCATGCACCAAAGCCTAGGATCCACCAACAGAAAATTTTGTTGTATTTGGTGGACTACAGCTGGTATCATCCATTATGAGCTTCTTGCCACTGGTCAAACAATCATATCTACTCAGCATAGCTACAATGGTTTGCAGATAGCACAGCTACAATGGGCTACAACAAGTGCAGGCTCCAAAGACAGCCTGCACTTGTTTATTGCAAAGGTGTGGTCCTTCAGGACAATACTTGCCCTCACACAGTGCAAGTGGTCCGTGATCAGCTCTACAGCCTTGGTTGGAAAATTCTACCCCATCCTCCATATTCCTCAGACATTGCGCCATCTGACTACCATCTTCTCTTGGCGCTGGACAATCGTGTGCAACTAACAATTTCGAAATCAAGAAGCAATGGAATTGGCTGCTTTCTTCGTTTTTAAACATTGCGAGTGCTACTGGAATGGCATTTACAAACTTGTATCTCATTGGGAAAAGATTATAGATTGTGCTGGTGCTTACTTTCCTGAATAAAATATCTTTATTCACTTTTTACGTATATGGTTTAATTTTACCCACAAAATCTGCATGAACTGTTTTGATTACCTGATATATATATATATACCTGCTATATATTCTGTCATTCTTTGTAATAAATGGAAAATTTTGAACTATTCTAAAGCAAGAGTTAATTAATTGTTAAGAAATAAAAATAATAGTTGTGAGTAATCGCAATTAATTTTTCTAACACTCATATATCTAAAGTTAAAATGCATTTGTATCAAGGTGTACCAACAGGAAATTCAAAGCATATTCAAAATAAAATGTAAGAAAAAGTAAAAAAACAATTTTACAAGTGCTGACCAGCTTATTAAATATATACAGGGTGATTCAAAACTTATCGTTCAAATTTTGTGGGGAGGTAGGGAATACGTCAGGAAACCGATTTCACATAGGAAAGTATGTCTGCAAATGTACGCATGCGTATGTAGAGGGCGCTGTGTGTACCCAACCAGTGTACAGCTCGCTCGACCACTCCCGCTGTCATCAGTGTACGAGCTGACTTACTAGTGATAAGATGAATCGTTTTACGCATCAAGAGCCAGCGGATATGCATCTCGCATATAGGGATACACTGATGACAGCGGGAGTGGTCGGGCGAGCTGTACACTGGTTGGGTACACACAGCGCCCTCTACATACGCATGCATACATTTGCAGACATACTTTCCTATGTGAAATCGGTTTCCTGACGTATTCCCTACCTCCCCACGAAATTTGAACGATAAGTTTTGAATCACCCTGTATATATAGAATGAATTTTTATAGTCTTGCCATTGGTCTTTCAAAAAAAAAATCCCCCACTTCTATGATGTCTTCATGGTGAAAGTTCACTGTAAGGTTTTCAGGAACCCTTCTGTCTGTTATAGCTTGCTTAGAGTGCTGCTAGAGATTGAGAAGTATTGAGAATATTTTTGTTTCAGCACTAGCCTAATTTGCATACAAGAGTTAGAAAACAGTTCTACCTTCAACAGAAATGTTTATTTTGCTTCATAATTTTTTTTTTCATCTGGGAATATGTCTGAGTTATCATTAACTCTCCCAATGCTCAGTCTGAAAAATTAGGTTGAATCCACAGGTCCTTTTACTGAGCCAAAAAAAGTTACTTTAGGACTATTTTGTTAAATAACTAATGAGAAAAAAATAGATAAATTAAACATCATTTCTTAATTTTATGAAATTAAAATTTTTAACCAAAATGGAAAATATATTAATTTAAATAACTTTTTCAGAGTGATATAGTGCATATACAGGGACATGCCTGCTTTTTTTTTTTAATATTCAGGTACGCTAACCAGTAATCCAGGAATGGGATAAATGGGCATTTAGTGAAGAATATTTTTAACCTCTAGGTATAAGAACATCTGAAAAATGGCTTTAACATTTTTGCACCTTGGTCATATGTAAGATCAGTTTCCCTAAAATACTTGTGGAGGATACACATTTTTCATCATACTCAGTAAAAATATTATTAGCAATGGCTTTCGTTGATTGCTGATAATCTTTGTTCACCAGCAAGGCATTTTGTCACCTCTAGAAATCATTCAAAGTAAGCCCTTTTTCCTTGAGAATATTTTTTAGCAAACAGTGTTTTTCATCTTTTAGAGAAAGAAAATGTTGTAAAAAAATCCTTAAAAATTTTGTGCCAGAGCAGTTGTCTGGAGTGACCCCTGCACAGTAGATACCCAAAAATATTTATAAATATTTTGAAGGAATTTGAAAATACTTAATTATTTTTAAAAATCTCACAGCAAGAAGTTTTTTTTTATTTTGTACCAGATTGTATACTACACTGGTTTCCATAAATTAAGGAAAACTCAGAAAAATTATGATAAACAAAAACTATTGAATGATTTTAATGAAATTTGATGAAAACACGAATTACAATTCAGAATGGCATAAAATATATTTTATGCTAAAAACATTTTTTGTCAAAAAATAACACAGGAATTTGTCCAAAACTGAGGTGTCAGAATGCAATGGGCAAAGTTCTTTAATAAGGAGTGTGGTCACTCCTTATAGCAATGCAGGCACGACAGTGATAGTCCATGCTGTTTATGATGTTAATCAGCTCAGTAGGGAGTAACAACCATTATTTCTTTAAAGCAATAATAAACTTGTTTCAGGTGATGGGTTGAGGGCAGCAACACGTCTCCCTAGAGCATCCCACACATGCTCATTCGGATTTAAATTGGGAGATAAGCTGGTCACTCCATGTGCATAATGGTCTTTTCTTGAAGGTATTGTTCTCCTAGACGAGCTCTGTGTGGACAAGCGTTATCATCTTGTAAGATGAATGTTTCACCTATTGCACCAGCGTAAGGATGTACATAAGGGTCCAGGATGTCATCTCTACACCGTTGAGCATTGAGGTTCCCATTCATCAACACATAGAGGTCTGTGCTAAACCTAAGGAAATGCCACTCCAAACATGTACATTACCTTTGCTGTAACTGTCTCTTTGATGGATGTTACTGGGATGATAGTGGGTACCTCATTCTCTCCATATCTAGCGATGTCCGGAATCACTCTGCAAGTAATATCTGGACTCGTCTGTGAATAGTATGGACCTCCATTGCTCTTCTGTCCAGTTGACATGCATGCATGCCCAATTCAACCACTCTCTCCTGTGATGTAATGTGAGGTGTATACAAATTACTGGCCTTCTAGCATATAGACCTCCCTTATGAAACTTTTTACACACAGTAGAAGCTGATACAACCCTCCCAGTGACTGCTGCAAGAGAGGATCGTAGTTGAGAGGGAGTAAACGTCCTGCTCCTTCGTGCTGTTAATCTCAGATATCGATCTTATACAGAGCCCTAACTCTACCTGTCCTCGGCTAAACCTTTGAGATGTGGAATCCATGCTAAGAAATTGATTCCACAGTCCATGGACCACAGGAGGACTCACATTCAGCCATTGTACCACATCTGACTGACTTTGACCTGCTTCAAGCTGGCCAATAGCTCTCCCCGCAGTTCATGTGACAAATGATGTCTCAAGGTCATTCCTACAAAATGGCTATTTCGAATTTCTTTTCTCACATTTACAACACAAAATAATGATCCACTCCAAAACATCCTTTTTTATGCTACTATATGATTACGCAAATTGACATAACCTAGACTGATTTGCATATAATATGCTCATTCAGGATTACTTTACTGGTTACATGAACAAGTTTGGTGAGGATCGCACAATTTTTTTGATGAATTGTGATTTTTCTCATTTTTCCTTAATTTATGGAAACCAGTGTAGATTAAGAACTAAATCCATCTGATTTCAGGAAAAGCAAAATTCCTGCTATGTTTTATATTACATTGCGATCCAGAAATAAAAAGATGTTAACAGTATGGCATAAAATGAAGTGAAATCTTTCTAAATTTAATCAAACCTTGGTTTTGATGATTTTCAATAGAAAACTTTTTCTGCATGTCTTGAAAGGAATTAATACAGCAAACAATTTGTTTGGAAACTTAGCTATGTATTCTGAATTAAGCTGTAGGTCAGTGTGCTAAAACAAGACCAAATATGCCTAAGATCATAAACAAACCGCTGTTCCACACTCCAAAAAAGCTCCAAGGGTTAAATAACCCAATGGGTTAAAATGCACAAAATTGTAAACAGTGAACAGCCATTTGTCACTCAAAAAAGCCCCATTGATTAAATAACCTAATGGGCTAAAACAAGCACAAAACAGCCAAAATTGTAAACAACAAACCACCATTCTGCACTGAAAAAATGCCCCAGGGGTTTAAATATTCAAATGGGTTAAAACAAGCACGAAACAGCCAAAATTCTAAACAATAAACCTCTGTTCCACACTTGAAAAACGTCCTAGGGGTTAAATAATCAAATGGACTAAAACAAGCACAAAAACTCCAAAATCATAAACAACTGCCGTTCCTCACTAAAAAGAGCCCCAAGGGTTATATGATCCAATAGGCTAAAACAAGCACAAAAACTCCAAAATCTTAAACATTGAACTGTTGTTCTGCACTCAAAAACACCCCAGAGGTTAAATAATCCAATGGACTAAAACAAGCACAAAAAAGGGTTAAATAACACAATACATAAAAAAAAGCACTGAAAATCATATAACCTAAAAAACCCTATGAAAAATTCAATTACATGTCAAATTTTCCACAATACGTTTCGAACGAATAAAATTTCACCATGCTGGAATTATTTATTCATGACTTTAACACACCCATTCACCCTTATCTACCACCAAATTCTATTCATGCAACACAATACGATGTTCTGTCATATCCCTACAACTCTATCGACTCACTCTACTCGCAACTCCATAGATTTAACAGTATGACAACAGTAGTATCTCGTGATAAAAGAATTCCTTATAAAAATGCTTCTTGTTCCATATCTAATTTTAATTTCAAATATCCACTTTCTGATCTAAGTTTAGATATCCAAAATACACCCATTTACCATAATTTCAAACCCCCAAATCCCCCAATTACCTCAGTACCATATGTTCAATATATACCAGGATCTGTGAGTAATGTGAGACCTCAGCAGAAAGACAACACCAAGACAGAAACATTTCTGCTTTATCTGATGCTTATCAGTTGAAAATTATATCTATTACTAAATTAAATCTTTTACTGTTGAACCTAATATCAAAGGGGCTCAATTAATAGTGCCCCAGGTTCGTAATCTATAGTTCCCAGGTTGGAGTCTCACGTGGATCAGAGTTGAGATTTATATCCAGTAAACCCCCACATTGCTCTTGGTTGGAAAGAGAACACTGATGAGCTCTGATCAGATGCTATCTATCGGATGGGATGTAAAAATGGGTCCATTATGTAGGAGCACCATACTGTGTGCACATTGAAGAACATGCTTGATGGCTTTGATGGGAGATTTCTATCTGTCTCTTAACAGCTGTACAGTGGATCCCTTCCCAACTTTCTCTGAGCCATTGGTTCTTTGTGACCTGCCCATTTAGTCCATTATATGCAAAAAGTGCTGCTCAGAGATAAAACAACCTAACTCAAATATTTAAAAAAATTTTGACTAGTATCTAATTTTAAGGCTTCCTTTTGAGTCTAAGGCCAGACAAAATGAATCTTTTGGTCCCTTCTTTTGAAAGAATATGGGACTAATCTTTACTATCAGATGTGCAGGAACAAATGTTAGGTGGGAAAATTTTGTTCTCCCACTGTGTCTTGTTTCTGATCAGATCTTCATAGCATTAAGGAATTTGACCTGTACGTCTGATTCCTGAAAATAAAATAAAAATTAAATACCCCCTCAAGCATCTACTTGCCACAGAGGTCTGACAGGAGGCTGTCAGTTTATATGCCAGAGTAGAAGGTCTGAGAGGATGGCAGGACCTCAGCAGAAAAACGATACATACATCCATGCCTTACCTGGGGCTCGAACCCAGGTCCCTTAGACCAGTAGCCAAGTGTGCTAACCACTCGGCCATGGGAAGGCTGCCATCCCATTCCTGAGAACCACAGACAAAATAGGTTAATTTTAATAAAAAATCTTCAAATTTCCCAAAAAATCTTAATAAAAACTTATTTAATCAAAAATCAGTTGAAGTTTACATAGTGTTTTATCACTGTTGGTCTTTTGTTGTTAACTAATTTTGGCACTATACTTTGTCTTTTTTGCTGAAGAACTTCACAAAATTTTCCTTAAATTCCATGAGGATGAAAAACTCCAGATTAATGGGTAAAATCCTTACTCTTGTAACACTTTTGTAACAAGTCCTGTTACTGTTCTGTGATATTTTGGGTTGCCTATCTGTTTATATATTTGCACTTATTTACATAAATTTTTTTATGTATTCGCATTAAAGGTTTCTTGAGGAAACCTGGTCTGATGGGCCCATATTTGAAATATACCCATGCTGTTTAGCATAAGTGTCAAAATCAAGTGTTTAAGACCCTATGAACAGAAATGAACAGTGACTTAAATATATTAAAGAAAAAAAAAGGGGGGGCCGAATGACCTCTCTTTTATGCTCCTATTCATTTGTAGATGCACCACTGCAAAATCCACTTCATAGAGAAGACTACCACTAACCCCGACCCCTTAGTATGACAGTTAACTTTTGTATTATGTGAGAAATACCTTCTCTGTGAGTATAAACACAAAATTCTTATGTTTGTAAAAAACTGATTATTAGTGTTCAATCCAGGATGCTAGTATTTTTTCCTAAGTTCAGGTATAGTTTGATTTATAGTCAAATTTAATCAGTTTTTCTTCTTTTTTTTTGTGTGTGTTAATTTTATCACTTGTATGTTTCATTAATAATTTAAAATCTTATGTGCAAATAATACTGCACTCTTAAATTTTTTCATCCAATACATTATTAAATTGGTATGAGTAGCATTTGTTTTATTCAGGGCTGTTTTAGGACAGTTATACACTTGAATTTGGAAAGTTATAGACTACAGTTGATGTTTTACTATGAATCCCCTAGAGTAAACTATATATAATATTGCATTATAGTTAAAACACCATCTTTTGAATTAAAAATATAAATTACTATGCATTATTTATTTGATTTTTACAGGTTGCAATACCTTCTCTTGTGTATACAGTTCAGAATAATCTGATATATGTTGGTGCTACACATTTAGATGCAGCAACATGTCAAGTATGTATAATTAGCATGCTTTTGTTTAATTGTCTAAACTGATAATTGGAAAAATGGATATTTGAGCTATTAATTTATTAAGTATTCCATTTGTATATATATTTAGTCCACAAATGAATTTCTAATTATATCACTATTTTGGGATATTTGTACACAAAGTTTAATGGGGGCTTAGTTTTCCGTCCCCAATATTTAATCAGAAAATAGATATTGTGAATAACTTTGTTAATTTTGCCATTGAACTTGGTTTAGTACTCCCTCTTTAATCCTTCCAAGGCTTAGCTTGAAATAATGGTTAACATCCAGAGGCCCAGCTATTTTTTTCACTATTCTCAACCAAAAAAAAAACCTTATAACATTTTTGCCTTAACTTATGAAAAGGATTTTGGCATGTTGCATATCAAATTAATCAGCATTTAATTTGGATTTTATAAACAAAATATTTAACAAAAATGACAAGTTTAATTTTAATTGATAAGCTTTTTCAGGGTGAATGAAGTAAGAAAAAAATCTGGCAATGCAGATAAAAATTTATTTAAGCTAAAAACTAAGGGTGAATTCTTTTATCTCTCAGTGGCACTTTTTGTCCAAAACGGGCTAAATGGCCAGATCACAAAGATCCTGAGGGCTCAGAGAAGGTTGGGGGAGGGGACCCACTGGAACAGCTGTTGGGTGACAGATGGTAGCCTCCCATCAAGACCATCCAGCATGTTCTTTTATTTTCACAGTGTATGGCTCTCCTGCACATGGGGCCACATAATAATTAATGTTAATCATTAATTAATTTTTAATGTTCCATCTGACAAACAGCAGCCTTTCTGAGCCCATTGGTGTCCCCTGCTGATACAAGGGCAGGTGGGGGTTGTTTGGAGATAAATCTCAATGCTGCCCCAGGTGAGACTCAAACCTGGGAATTGCAGGTTATGGAGCCTGGCATGCTACCAACTGGACCACCCCCTTCCAAGCTAAAATCTAACAGATAAAAGTAATAATGCACATGAATAGAAGGGCTATTTCTGAATAATAAAAAAATATTAACTTGAAATAAGAGAATTACTCTCATTTCTGAATTTTTTCCTTGGTACCATATTTTGAGAAATGTCCAGGCTTTTTGCCACCTGCACTGAATCATATTAACAAGTCAATATTAGAGTTATAAAAAAAATTGAAAACTTAAACAATGTTAAGTAAAACATCTGCAGCAACAACTTATAAGACTTCCGTGTCATAAAAAAACTGTCAATGTATCATAACTCCAAAATCAAATAAATATATTTAATTCTCTGTGACACTATTAAATGTTTTAAAGCACTTCAAACAAAATTTCTATGCTCCTAGTAACAAAAGTAATGATTGAGATTTTGTTGAAGTGCTTTAAAACATTTAACATTGTCATAGAGAATTAAAGATATAATTGGATTTTAATTACTGTACTGTGAAGCTCTACTGTAATTTTTGTTATAACTCCAAAAGATCATAATGACATATAAATCTACAGAAATCAAACTAAATCATTAGAAATAAATGGGGCAGGGGTGGCTCAGTTGGTAGCGTGCCAGGCTCGTAATCTGCAGTTCCCAGGTTTGAGTCCCAGCTGGGTCAGCATTGAGATTTATCTCCGCAAAACTCCCCGCCCTGTCCACGGTCGGTAGGGGACACCGATGGGCTTGGAAAGGCCACTGTCCGTCAGATGGGACGTTAAGCTGTGGCCCCATGTGCGTGAGAGCCATACTCTGTGCATGTTAAAGAACACGCTGGATGGCCTTGACGGGAGGCTATAATTTGTCTCCCAACAGCTATTCCAGTGGGTCTCCTCCCCCAACTTTCTCTGAGTCTTCGGGGTCCATGTGACTTGGCCATTTAGCCCATTGTATGCAAAAAAAGTTCCACTCAGAGGTAAAACAACCCAACCCATTAGAAATAAAAATGAAAGTTTAATTATGAAAGTATTAGTAAAATACTAACTGAAAGAATTAAAAAGTATCTGATGTTGGCAAAATTAAGATGACACTTTCTCATCATCCTCAAGCAACCATGGGCTACGGAGGTCCAACCAGACCATGCAATTTAGTTTTCCAAGCATATCTGTCCTGCACTACACATGCTGCATCGGCCATTGCACACCAATTCTAACAAGGCCCTGTTTGACATTGTCTGCCCACTGCATCCTAGGTCTCCTCCTCTTTCTGAGGACTTTAGGCACAGTGTTCATAACCCTATTTGCTAATCTATAATTATCCATATGGGCAACATGGCCAAATCAGTGGAGTCTCTCTGTGCACAATATACTGCTTAAAGGAGGTTGCTAACTCCTTTGCTTAACCTCATCATTACTTACAATGTTGAACCACCTAATACCCAAGATACTGTGTATCTAGAATCAAAAGCATCAAATTTCCTTTCAAAATAAAAGTATTCCTGTTTTTTTTTTACAAAGCATCAAGTTTCACTACCATAACTAACCCTAGAGAGAACAAAACTATTATACAGTCTAATTTTAGTCTTTAGGTGTATACGCCTATTTCTCCACACACTCCACGAATTCTTAAAAGTCACGGCAGCAATCCCTATTCATCCATTAATCTCATGCCTCACATCATCAATATCTGTTATATAGTTCCCAAGATAATTAAATAGTGACACCTGCTCAAGAGTGGAATTATTCAGATCAATTGAACCACAATCTGCCTGATCAATTTTCATCACTTTAGTTTTCTCTCTGTTTATAACCAAACCTACTCTGCTACCAGTCTTATCAACAGCTCAAATGAAAGAGTTCCATCTCAACAACATCATTTGCCAAAAGTGCTAAATCATCAGCATAATCTAAATCAGAAATTTTCAGATCTCCAGACCATTTAAAACACAAATATTGCATACATACTACAATATTATAAGCTCTAGAGTAATAAAGGTATTTGAATTTTAACAGTTTAGATTGTGATTAAATACCTATTTAATATACTGTATCACTGTGTAATTCATCATCATCCTCAAGCAGCCATGGGCTACGGAGGTCCAACCAGACCACGCAGTTTAATTCTCCAAGCATATCTGTTCTGAGCTACATCTGCTGCATCCAACCACTGCACACCAATTCTAACAAGGTCCTTGTCTGCCCACTGCACCCTAGGTCTCCCCCTCCTTCTGAGGCCTCTAGGCACACTGTTCATAACCCTATTCACCAATCTATAATTTTCCATACGGGTAACATGGCCAAACCAGCAGAGTCTCTCTCTGCACAATATGCTGCTTAAAGGAGGTTGCAGACTCCTTTGCCTAACCTCATCATTAGTTACAAAGTTAAACCACCTAATACCCAAGATACTACGTAAGCATCTAGAATCAAAAGCATCTAGTTTCCTGTTATCTTGTTTACACAGCGTCCAAGTTTCACTACCATAACTAACCCTAGAAAGAACCAAACTATTATACAGTCTAATTTTAGTCTTTAGGTGTATACGCCTATTTCTCCACAATCTCCATAGATTCTTAAAAGTCCTGGCAGCAATCCCTATTCGTCTGTTAATCTCATGCTGCACATCACCAGTATCTGTTACATAGCTCCCAAGGTAATTAAACTGTGACACCTGTTCAAGACTTCAACCATTCAGATGAACTGAATCCCAACCTGCCTGACCAATTTTCATCAATTTAGTTGTCTCTCTGTTTATAACCAAACCTACTCTACTACCATTCTCATCAACAGCTCGAATGAAAGAGTACATCTCATCAACATCATTTGTCAAAAGGGCAAAATCATCAGCATAATCTAAATCAGAAATTTTAATATCTCCAGACCATTTAAGGCCAAAATCTTTCCCTTGAAGTGAATTTCGCATAAAATAATCAATAACCAAAGAGAAAAGGAGACAAAATGCACCCTTGTCGAACTCCAGAATCTACCAAACCAATTGCTACAAGCCTTACCAACTCTCACACACGACTCAGTGTTATTATAGAGAGCTTTCATTATGTTAACTAACTTGTCTGGTATACCATATGATCTCACAGTCAACCACAAATTATGACGATCAACAAAGTCAAAAGCCTTTTTGAAATCAACAAAGCTAGCAACCAAATGTTTTGGAAACTCTAAACATTTCTCAAGAATCTGCCTAAGTGAAAATATCTGATCCACACATCCCTTACCACTTCTGAATCCACATTGCTCATCACACAATTGCCTGTCAACCAGATTCTTAATTCTATTAAGCACAATCATGGAAAGAACTTTACCTGGAACAGAGAGTAGGCTAATACCCCTATAGTTATCACAAGAACTGCGATCAGCTTTTTTGAAAATAGGGATAACAATAGCTCTGGTAAAATCCTTAGGAACCATGCCTTTATCATAAAAGTTACATTCTTTTAATTTATTTCCTTTTTCTCCTCTCATAAATGTGATGTGTGGAGTAATGTTTTTCTTCACTGGACTTAGGGCATATATATCCTATATTGAAATGTTTTTTCTTTTATTCAGCAGTTGCATTCAATAGTTAATTTAGTAGTGGATTCCATGCACTGAATGGCTGGCAACTGCATTTTTTCTAGAAGTTAGAACAGAATATATATATAAATACACTCTATAGATACACTGCAATAATGTGGGAATATGGTCCCCAAAAGTTTCAAAAGAAGTGTACCCACAAAGTTCTACCCAGGGGTTTGACCAGTGACAGCTTGCCTTAAACAGCACATGCACTCCCTGGAATAATTTAAAATAATAATAATAATAATCCTAGTCTCCCTCTCTCATTGTGAAAAGGTTTCGCAATATTCTTCCTTATTGCAAAATGTATTATGTTATTGCTTATTGATTTGTTTATGTAATACAAGAGAAGAAGCATATTTCCTCCATGCCAAAAAGTTGATATGAATAGAAACCCCAACTTTGTAGTGTTAAAGATACATAATCGAACTGCATATTTACATTTCTTACATTTTGTTATATGAGAAGTATTACATAACATATTAAGATGTGAACACAATTATGCTGTGCACCAGTTAAAATTGTATGTGCCAAAAAAATATTGTTTCTGGATGCATCTCATGAGGGTGTCAACAACCTGTTCTGAAAGTGATTCAATATGGAAGAAAAAATTAGTATTAATTGACAGCCTATGGAGACTGTGAGAAATATAAAAGTTTCTAAAGTACAATATCAGTCGTACAGTATCAGTTGACTAATTTAATGAAACCCTTTAAATGAATGTTGGATATTTTGAATGTATAATCAACTGGAAACAGCATGTCTGAAATTTTAATTTCTTCAAGTGACAGAGAAACTACTCTGTAATGAGATGCCATGTATCATTAAAATAGCAATGAACAAAAAAGAGAATTACTATCAGTTTAGTTACTTACAAATCTTTAAAATTTACACAAGACTCAAATTTACTACATTATGAAACAAAATCAGTAAGAAAGCATCGTATGATATTGACAAACAACTGGTCAGTAATATGTCAAAAGAAATCAATATGAACGCATCACAGGAAAGTATTAAATACGTGTCCTATACTGAAATGCTAATAAGTTATTTTAATGCTCTGTGTGTAAGTAAAGTTTTGCATAATGGTTTCAGTTTTAACTTGTGATTGAAAGGCCTTCAGTTCTGATGATGACTAAGTGTTATTGTTTTTTCATAAAGTTTGATTTTTCTTGCTTTCTTTTTTACCTGTAATATGTAAATACTATCCATAGGCCACCAAAAGTTAAGTGTGGAACGAATTTCTCCTCTGGCAGAATTATCCATTACAGCTTCTTCTTTCACATTATGTACCAAGGAAACCATGGTGATGCCATATCCCCCAACACTGCCATAACCTTCACAGGTGCAAAGCTATTTGAGCATTTAAACCTTGTCCCATCACAAGACTCAAATGTTTAACTTAATACAGGGGAAACCCACATAACAAATTTGAAACTCGTGGCTCAAGTATCTGTAGAACCACAGAAGGTTGAAATCTGTCAAAACAGAAATAAAACTTTAAATAGTTTGTAGTAATGAAGCTACCAGCATCAATGAGAGCAAGAGCTGATGCTCAGTGTAAAAGACTAGGTAATTGTACAGGTGTTATTACTAATTACTTAAAATTTTAATTACTTGTAAAGGTGTTGTTGCTAATAGTTAAAATGCTAATCAATTGTAAAGATGCATTACATTTAGTGTAAATATCAACAGTAATAAAACAATAAAAAATTAATAAATTTTATAGTGAACTTATATATATATATCATGAAAATGCAATTTTAAAACTAAGCATAATAAATAAGCATACATCTTATTAGAATGTTGCATTTGCATGGAAATTATTTTTTACTAAATAAATTATTAAAAACACTGTCAAGCAATTCAAAACAGAATATTTACACATCATAATAAATAATAGTGGACAGGCAAATGCAGAGAAAACTTGCAGAGAATGTGTTTCTTCTACAGTAGGCTGAATTATTTCATTTCTTCTGTCTTCTTAGGTCTGGCTTGTGCAAACATACCAACAGAACTCAAGCTGCCACTAGGATGACATGCTTAAGTTTCTTATTTTTAGGAATATTCCTTAGAAATATGTTATTGAAGTCCTCGGGGAAAAGGGAACTATATAACCCTATAATCTTTGGGTATACTGTTGTAATATATCAGTATATATTAAATATGAGTAGAATAATCATTTAAACTTGGGCATTATACTCAAGACTCTTTTACCACAGCAGTAAAACACTTTTTGTTGGTTCACACTTGCATGACTGGGCCAAATCTGGCCTGCAAGTAAATTTTCTTGAGCTGTAGAACACTTGGTTTTTAGTGTTAAATGACCCAGCTTCTGAATCTTAAAATTTAGTTTGGAATTAAAAATGAATATTTAGGTAAGACTCTTCTGATAATCTTGCTTTGAATTCTGAAATATTCACAGGACAAACACTATTCTGTTATAAGGAAAGTAGAAGTCTTGATATTTCAAGATTGATATTCAGATATGATATCTCATGGCAGTGAGTTATCACTTATAAAATGCACAAGCCCAACTGCCTAATTTCATCTCTCTTTGTCCTTGTGTTAAACTTCTGTGAAGGTGGTTTATATTCTTATTCAAATGAGTGTAGCATTTAGTTATATTTCATTAAAGTTTTCTCAGACAAGAAAAATTTCATTTATCTTGAATTATATTTGTATAAATTCAATCAAAGGTACAAAGTTAATGTTCTGATAAGTAATGAAATTTTAAGCCAAAAGGAGTTATATATATCAAAATAAATGAATAAAGGAAGGTACATGGAAAAATGGAGATGATTTTGAACACAAAATGTATAGTCAATGGGGATGTGGCCTCCTCTCACTAATGCATGCCTGATAACATGATTGATGCCCTGAATAAAACAATCCAGAGAATGGGAGAGCAAGAAAAGTCTATTGGATAATAAGAACAACCCTTAGGTTTTGGAGGGCAGCAACATGTCTTCCCTGAAAAACAACATAGATATTCTATTGTGTTGGCATTCAGAGATAAAGCAGGCCCTTCAGAGTTGTGGCTTGTGACTAAAAATTTGGTGGAGTATACTGAGTAGAGCAGGCAATTCCTAAATGTAGAAAAAAGATTTTAGAGAGATGCCTGATATTAAATTGTATCAGACAGGAATGATATTCCATAATTCATGTGTTCTTAATTTTTCATCTATTCTCAAAACGCATTATTTAGCAAAAAATTTCAGGGGAGAAAAGCAAACTTGGAACTACATTCCTGCCTTTTCCAGTTCAATTCAGTATTTTGCCCTTCCTTTATAACAATTGCCTATATACACTGCACGACATTGAAATTGCAGAAGGAGTGAGGAGAAAGGGGTGAAATGTGGCACACACATAGCAATACATATTGGCATACAATGATTTAATTTGCAGCCACTTACAGCGGTTAGAAGATGAGATAATGCAGCACAATGTGACTGCCTCAGTAGGTGGTTGCACCGCAGTGAATGGCAATACAGGCAGCAATACAGCATGGCATAGAGTCATACAGTCGACGGATATGGTCCTGAGGAATTGCACACCAAGCAGCGTTGACTTGCTCCCATAATTCATCGAGATTCCGTGCTGGCTGGTGAGAGGATTGCACACGTTGTCCAATGTGATCCCACAGATTTTCTATTGGTGATAAATCTGGAGAGAGATGCTGCAAACATTGTCTGGAGAGCCTAGCAGTGTGTATACAGTCATTGGCATGCTGTAAAATGGGTTGCTGCATGCCTCCCAGGAATGGTAAAATGGGCTGCAGAACCACGCTAACGTATCGTGCAGCTGTCAGTGTTCCCATGATGCGGACAAGAGGTGACCTGCTGTCATATCCCATACCATTATACCTGGCTGACTGGGTCACGAACAAAAGCTGGATCTGCCCTCTTGCCAGGTTGTTGCCATACATGGACCCGTCGATCGTCAGCACCCAAACAAAAACAGGATTCATCACTAAACACAACAATGTTCCATTTGTGACCCCAGTTCGCATGACTTTGGAACCAAGCCAGATGAGCATTGCAATGGTTTGCAGTCAATGGCAGTTGACATAACGGTTGCTGAGAGGGCAGGTGTTCCTCATGTAACCTTTGGTTTACCGTTCAGGTCGTTATAGGGACGTCCATGGCTGTTGATACAGCCCATCGAATATCGCCTGCAGTGCTCTGTGGTGATGAACAAGCGTGTCGAACAATGCGCCTATCAAGCCATGCTGACGTCTGTTGGACGGCACCACTCCCTCTGTGATGCATGCTAGAACCTTGATTTTGCCACTGTTGCCAACAGCGTCCAACAGTTCATGCATCCTGATGAACATGAGCACCAACATGACATGCAGTCCATCCAGCTTCACATAGGCCTATAATTCTTCCTCTTTCAAAAGCATCCAAATGGCGATTAACCTGCCGACGGCGTGTACCAGGCATTTTAAGCCTTCACTGAATAATTTCGAAGCAGGACCACCTAATCTCAACCATTCGCACGACTTCCACCTGCATAAACACAATACCATCCCTGTTCCTTCTTGAACCTTTTATCTCTTGGATTGTCATCATTTGCATATCAACTGTGCACACCCACTCTTATATTTGCATGTTTGTACATGTCCTGGGTGGGGCACTTTCAATGTTGAGCAGTGTATATATATATATGCATTTTACCTCTCCATTCTAGTGATATTTTAAAAAGCTATTTGTGCAAAATATATGTGTAATATAGAAGTTGTTTATTTTTTTACTCCTTTCTGATTATAAATGCTTTTTGTTACAAATTTTAAATGTTTAAACATGCTTGTAATCATTTTGAATTTTTCTTCTAGGTGACCTATCAATTAAAAATCCTTACTACAGCCCTCTTCTCAGTAGTAATGTTGAATAAACGTTTGTCTGTATTACAGTGGGTGGCACTGTTACTGTTATTTGTGGGTGTAGCATTGGTGCAAGTAGCACAGTTTAATTCACCAGCTGTCACTACTGGTGGCAGAGAGCAAAAACCCTTAATAGGGTTCACTGCCATTGTTATAGCATGCGTTTTGTCAGGATTTGCTGGTGTTTACTTTGAAAAGATTCTCAAGGGCAGCGATATATCTGTTTGGATGAGAAATGTGCAACTCAGTGTTTGTGCTGTTCCAATTGGATTTTTAACAACTTTTGTTGTAGATAAAGCTGAAGTGTCTGAGAAAGGATTTTACTATGGATACAATTCCTTAGTGTGGTTAGTCATTCTCTTACAGGCCATAGGTGGACTAGTCGTTGCAGTTGTTGTGAAGTATGCAGATAATATATTGAAAGGCTTTGCAACTTCGCTGGCTATTGTTTTATCATGTGTTGTGTCAATTTATGCTTTCAACTTTCACCTTACTGCAAAATTTGCAATTGGTGCAAGCCTTGTTATTTGTTCTATATTTTTATATAGCCAGCCACAAAAGTCGCCATCTGTTAGTTATAAGAAGTAACCTTTTTTATTTTTAAACGAGGTGAAAATTTTGTTGCTGTTTAGCACAGTATATGTTCTAAGTAATACAGGGTTATGAAATGTAAAGTTTCAAAATTTACTTAAATTGTATAAAACTTTGCACATTTTTCAACTTTAATTTTGTAAATTTTCTTTCAAATTAATCTGCATATTTTGTATAAAACTAAAAAAAATGTTAATAGATCAATTACAGTATTTAAGCTGCAGAGTTTACAGAATTGTATGCCATCTACTTAGTAAATTTAGCTTGCATTCGTTCAAAAAATTGTTAGGTGTATATTTTTCATTCTTGTATACATATATTATTTTGGAAATAAAATCCAACAAGCAAATACAATGTTATCCATGTTTATTTGTACAATTCATGGGGGAGAAAACCTTAATACAGCTGTAATAAGTGGACCACTAGAACTCATACCAAAACTATCAATGTGCACGCAGGGTGATTTGCATGAAGGGACAGTTGAATAAAAATGTGTTTTTGAGTAAAATACTCCACAAGCAGTTGCTTGCCACAGAGTTTTGACAGGAACCTTCAATGGGGTATCCTATAGAGATGGTCTATGAGGAAGACGAGACAGAAAAAAGATGACGTGCTGGGAAGCCTGGTCCATTAGGCGACCTTGGGCACTGACCCCACCAAAAATAATCACAAACATTATTTGCTGTGTTACGTAGAATTTACTTTGTGAATAAAAGCTCGTCCAGATCAAGCAGCAAGTTGGAGCAACACCGGAAATGAGCTCCCTGAGGTGCCAATCCCAGCCACCTCTCAATGGTGTTGCACCCACACCTGAGTAGTGATAAGATGTCACAGGAGATGCTCACGACTGCTTGCTCCTACACTGAGCATTTTATGAGAGCGGAAAAGACGGCCAGGACGTTGGTTGAAAAGGAAACTCTTTGAAAATGGAATAAACTATGACAATGATCTTTCGGCTTATCAACAATTAGAAGACTGCAGATTAACATATACACCGCAGAGCCAAAATATTATGACCAGTGCGTTTTTACCTGGGGAAGTGTTGGCACCAGAGTGCACTGTGGGACAAAAACAAGCCGATAGAGGAATTGTAATGCTTTAGACAATGTTTTGCTGGGAAACCCTGGGTCCAGCCATTCATGTGCAGGAAACACATATACCACCTACCTAAACATCATTGCAGACCAGATACATCCTGTCATGGCAACAGTATTCCTCTCTAATATTGCCTTCTTTCAGCAAGATAATGCGCCATGCTACACTGCCTGAATTGTTAGATAATGGTTCGCGGAACATGAGGAAGACTTCCAGGTATTGCCCTAGCTTCCAATTTCCCCAGACATCAATCCAATCAAGCATCTGTGATTTGTGTTCGAACAGCATATCCGATCTGCAGCGGCTCAACCACGTAACTTACAAAATTTAAAGGAACTGTTGGTAATGTGTTGGTACCAGATACCACAAGATACCTTTAGAAATCTTGTTGTGTCGATGCCTCTCAGGGTAAAAGCGGGTTTTGGTGGCACATGGAGGACCAACATTATATTAGGCAGGCGGTCATAATGTTTTGGCTCTTTGGTGTACACAGAAGTGCCAGTGAATTAGGGATAGCAACCTAGTAGTGTGTTGGACCCCCTCTGGCCCTGATAACGGCTGCCACACGACGAGACAAGGACTCCAAAAGCTTCAGTAAATGTTCCACAAGTATGGCGACCCATGCATCCTCCAGAGCTGTCCACAATTCTCAAGGTTGCTAATGGGAGACGGGCCCGAACACTGCTCGACGGTATCCCAAAGATTTTCGATGAGATTTAAATCTGGGCTTCTAGGTGGCCAATTCATTATTTCAAAGTGTAATGGGTGCAGAATGCTCCTGCAACCATGCAGTAGCCAAGCTGAACCTATTAGATGAACAGTTGTCTTGCTGGTAGACGCCATCTTCATTAGGATGCACGAATGTCATAAATTGGTGTAAATGGTCAGCCACGAGTTCTACGAACCGGGATGCATTGAGAGTCGTTGGTACACGTAAGAAAGGTTCCACAGACGTCCAACTGAGCCACCACCAGCTTGTACTGTTCTGACCTGACATGCAGGAATCGTGGGGTTAGCGCCATACCCTCAGTCTCCTATCGGCGTGATGAAGTTTAAATCAGGATTCGTCACGCCAGGCTATCCTTTGCCAATTTTCGATGTTCTTTAGCCCAGGAAAGGCGTTGATCCTGATGTCGTGCCATTAGAAATGGGGCTCTCGTGGGTTGGTGGCTCACAAAGCCGAGACAAAGTGAGCGTTGCACGGTTCGTACACTGACTTCTTGGCTGGAACCTGCGTTCAGATGGGAGGTGATTTCAGATAATGTCTGGCCCTATCAATCCATACGATGAGGGTCAGACTGCGAAGTCCACGACCATTCAAGGCTGGTTGTCCTTTGTAGTTTGTCCTGGTGCTTGTTTATTTGCCAGAATTTTCATATTCCCGGAACATTCTTCAAACCGTTGTACGAGAAAATCCAAGTTCGTTGGCAATTTCGGAAATCGAGTGTTCCATCTGTCGGGCACCTATGATCTGCCCTCTGTCAAATGCATCTAAATCCCGTGCCTTTCCCATTACACTTTTCATAACGAATGCTTGGGGAAGCCAAAACTGACAACTATGTGTGACCAGAGTTTCAGCCACGCATGCGCGCAAATGTGGGACTTGCGGTACTGAATTTGCATAACTTCTATCTCTAATTCAATGGCACTTCAGTGTATATATACACTGAGTTATCGTTGATTCCTGACCACCATCCATGTTATGCCAATAGGGCTAACTTCGAAGCTCTATAACTACTTAAATAATCGTTTTATTAGAAATTGTAATCGAAGGTAATTTAAAGAACAGACTAGTCTATCTGAATCTTGATGTTGAGTATTTTTTTGATATTTTATGTGTTGCGAAATTTCAGATATTAGCAACAACAATGCAAAACATTATAATTTACCTCAAAAGTTAATTATAATTTGAATAAGAAGCATTTTTCGAACCATTTAATACAGTGGAGCAGGGGTTCTCAACGTGGAGTAATCACATATATATCAACACGGTAAAATTTTTTGGGGTACACTGTGAGAGCTCAAACGTCGCTAGATCTAGTAACAGTCAGCGTTGAGATTTATCTCCGCAAATCTCCCCGCCCTGGCCACGATTAGTAGGGGACGCCAATGGGCATGGAAAGGCCCCGTCCATCGGGTGACGTTAAGCCGTGGCTCTGTGTGTGGGAGAGCCAGACCCTGTGCACGTTAAAGAACGCACTGGATGGCCTTGACGGGAGGCTACCATGTCGCCCAACAGCTGTTCCAGTGGGTCCCCTCCCCCAACCTTCTCTGAGCTTCTGGGGTCCTTGTGACCTAGCCATTTAGCCCATGGTGTACAATAAAATACCGCTCAGAGGTAAAATAACGATTGGATTTGTAAATCATTTTAGGTCACGTTTTCATAAAAAAAATTAGAACCAATAGCTATTCGAAATTTTTTTGCCATTCACATAATACGAAATAGGGTTGGGTTCGTTCACCTCTGAGTGGCACTTTTTTGTACACAATGGGCAAAATGGCCAAATCACAAAGACCCTGAAGGCTTGGAGAAAGTTGACGGAGGGGATCACTGGGACAGCTGTTGGGAAACAGATGGTAGCTCTCGTCAAGGCCATCCAGCGTGTTCTTTAACATGCACAGGGTGCGTCTTTCCCTCACACGAGGCCACGGTTTAATGTCCCAACCAACGGACGGCGGCCTCTCCAAACCCATCATGGAATAAGGTGATCATAATTTAATGATGTGGGGAGTGTCATAGGCTATAAAAAATTACCATGCTTTCTTCCCTCGTAAAAAAAGGGGAAATACGAAAACAATTGTTCCCGCTACATCTTCGGAAAGCGAGGGACGAAATTAACGGGTTATGCGTCAAATGAAAGATTGTGACATGAGGAGTGTCACAGGTTATAAAAATTCATCCCCCCCAGGAATATATATGGATTGTTATACTCAGGGTCCGATATGGGAGATGGGGTGAAGGGGAGGCGTGGTCCCCTCTTTCAGAATACTAGTAAGGGTAATGGAGATAAAATATTATTCAAGTTATTTATATTTATTGCATTTTTCAAGAAATTTTTTAAAGACCTGTAAAATGGAAGGGAAATACTATACTGCAGAAGAAAAAAAAATCAGTCTCCTGCATCGCCCCCCCCCCCCCCCCCCGTTTTTTTCGCAATCCAGACCTGGTCCTACTACGTTACGAAAGCGAGGGTCGAAAATAGCAAGTTGTATGTTAGATGACAACTTGCGACATGGGGAGTGTTGTGGGACATAAAAATATATACCCTTGCTTTCTTCTAAAAAAAAAGAGGATATTTGAAAGTTGTTCTTCAATTATATCTTCAGAATGCAAAGTTCCGTTTGATGGTACGTTAACCAGGGTCCGTGTGCAGGAAAGTCATAACCGGCGCACTTTGAAGAACACCATGGATGGCCTTGACATGATGCTACCATCTGTCTCCTAACAGCTGTCCATTGGATTCTCTACCACCAACCTTCGATGAGCCCTCGGAATACCTGTGACCTTGCCATTTAGCCCATTGTGTGCAAAAAAAAGTGTCGCTCAGAGGTAGAACAACCCACCCCAAACACAAGGGCCTACAGTTATGAGTTAGGTGTCAGATGAAATTTCATATGTGGACCGTCATTATACCTCCCGCTATTTTTCCCTCCTCAAAAGAGGACGGATTTATTTCAAATTAAAACTTATGGCGTCTCCAAACGCTGGAGAGTGACGATTTTGCTACCTCAAATACGACTCCAAAAATATAAGGGGGAAAAAAATGTGGCCGATATTTAAATAAAAAATAAATAAATACCCCCTCAAGCAGCTGCTTACCACAGAGGTCTGACAGGAACCTGTCAGTTTATATGCCACAGTAGGAGATCTGAGAGGATGGCAGGACCTCAGCAGAAAAACGACACACACATCCATGCCTAAATCCGGGGCTCGAACCCAGGTCTATTAGATCAGTAGCCAAGCGTGCTAACCACTCGGCCACGGGACGGCACTATATTTTATGAGATATCAAATGAAAGTTTCTGAAGGTAGGTGTTTTTAGTGACAAAGAAGAACTATAAATAAATTAAAAAAGTACCTCTTTCCGTATGCACCGTAAAAAGTAGAAAATAAATCTAAAGCATAGTGATGGTGTAATCAGTCACTGAGTTCGTACTCATTTCAAAGGAAGATAGGATGCCGATTTGCCTTCTCAACAAAATAGCAGGCGACCTATCTTCCTTTGGAGTAAATACGAACACAGTGATTGATTGCACCATCGATGAGTTTTAGGTTATTTTCTACTTTTTATTGCGCATATCAAAAATTAGGTAATTCTAATTTTTTTTATTTATATTTTTATTAGCAGAAAGGAGAAAAATATTTAATTCACCTTTAATGAAATAAATATAGCATTACTTCAATGAAAGAACTGGTGCAAAAAACATTTATAAGGAATTCCTCACCCCTTATTTAACAAAAATAAAAATTCTGTCCCAAAAAAATACACGAAGGTAAATGATAGATATTTGTCAAAAGCTGATTATATTGCTTACGTTTTAGTATCCTATAATTAAGAGGTCATATTATATTGCTTCCATCCCCAGAAAATAATTCAGTAGTCAATATTTTTATGTTTGCCGAAATCTGTAGCCATGTTAAATGAAACATTGAATGGTTGGATGCGAGTAAAGCAAATATCTTAATTTTATTTTAAACAATTTAACAATAGCAGTCATAATTAATTGACATAACGATCCAAGTTAAAATTACTTTATTCCCCTGTGAAATGCAATTATTCCTCCTTTGATAAATTCTTTCAAATCAAACAAATCCACACCGCACCATTCTCAAAGCTTTCGTTTCTTCAATCACGTAATACCACAGCTTTCGATGTTGGACGTTGCAAACGTCACGAGTAGGCCCCGTTTCTATTTATGGCCTAAGGGAATTAACCGTTATAGCGATAACACAAATACACATGCGCTGAACTAGGGCCGCGTTTACGCATAGGCAAACTAGGCACATGCCTAGGGCCCAGAACACGAGCTCGGAGAATAATAAATTTTATTATTATAGTTATATTATTTTGTAACAAACAAATGATAATTTGTTTGTTATTGATAATTTACTGATAAATGTTATTGATAAATACTGATAATTTGGAGTTGTGATATTTAAAAATGCACAGACGGGAACAGAATGGAATCAGTTTCCGTCCCATTATCATACCAGAATACAGAGAGACTAGGTATACGTAATATACCTAGTCTCTCTGTATTCTCTAAATTAGGGGTTCTCAACGTGGGGTACGCGTACCCCCAAGAGGTACTAGGTAAAATTTTTTGGGGTACGCCGTGAGAGCTGAAAAGTCGCTAGATATGTTTATTCTATTCCCATTGTTATACTATAACTATAATTTTCTCTCCCTATACAAGGGGGTACGCCAGTTACATACACATTTCCAGGGGGTACGTGAAGCATAAAAGGTTGAGAACCACTGATATATATGTTTCATTTTATTCCCATTGTTATACTATAACTATAGTTTTATCTATCTATACAAGGGGTACGTCAGTTACATACACATTTCCAGGGGGTACATGAAGAATAAAAGGTTGAGAACCACTGATATATATGTTTTATTTTATTCCCATTGTTATACTATAACTATAGTTTTATCTATCTATACAAGGGGTACGTCAGTTACATACACATTTCCAGGGGGTACATGAAGAATAAAAGGTTGAGAACCACTGATATATATGTTTTATTTTATTCCCATTGTTATACTATAACTATAGTTTTATCTATCTATAAGGGGTATGCCAGTTACATAAACATTTCAAGAGGGTACGTGAAGCATAAAAGGTTGAGAACACTGCTCTAAATACTAGACGTTTGTACTAAGCAGTTAAATTGAGAAAAATAATTTTAGGTAACACGGGCATGCTGCCATGAGATGTCATTGGTAATTAATAGTGCATTATTTTATAAGGATCTTTCGTATCCATTGAAAAAATGACAATCGCGTGTCTCGTCCACATCGCTTATCCCAATATTTTTGTGATTTACAATCCTATTGTCATGGTGGAGGCTGCGTAGTAACGTGACGTTCTGAAAATCGTTTGGTAATCAAATATTCTCGATCGTTTCGTCAACTATAACTTTTTACCTATTGTCAAGTTTCGTATAAATTTAGAAGCGAATTTAAAAATGTTGCATTCTTTCAAGTATCAACTAAAAATATTCTGTATATGTTCGCTTAAGTCGTCCTGTGGCAGAATGATCAGTAGCCATGTACACTAACCAAAGACAGCTGGGGTCATTAATTCGCTAAAACTATTTCCTCACAGACCTTCTACTATGGCGTGTAAATTGACATACTACTAACCTCAGAAATATTGTTCGTTACGTTAGAACTTTGACCCTCTGACCTCGTGACGTATTTCAAAAATTCCAGTGTGGGTATAATGGAAAAGTTCCGCATTTTCTTTTTAAAATAATTTATAAATATAATATTTTTATAAATAAACTTTAGCTTAATCGAATAGGTACTTTTTAATTTTATAAAAAATGTAATGATTAATGAATAAATTCTGAAAACGAGAAATGAACAATGTAGATATAGTATTATCATTTACAATGAGCAATTTTTCTTTAGATTTATAGCACTTTTTGTTTCCATCGATAACCCAGTTTGTCCGACATTACTGCTGTGTGAAAATATGAATGTTCAATGCCTTGGCTTTCTGTGTTGGTTCCCGAAACAGACTGATTGCCATATTCACACTGTACAATATCTCACAAACCAACTTGCTTATAAAAACCTATATAGAAAAAAGAAACTTCCAACAAAGCTGCAACCTCCTCGGATGACGATATTAAAATTTTACTTAAATTTTATATTAAAATAGTTACTCACAAGTATGTGAATCTATTTGTCTTAAGTTGCTGCGTATATTAATCTACCTATTCTAAGACTGTCATGAATACAATTATTACTATTATACTTTATTATTTCTACTTTTCCAGCTCACTTATCATTGCTGCATAATCTCTCATGATGTAAATTAGCAGATATCGTGGCCAATTATAAAATTCTAAGTACTCTGTTTTACATTAAATTATCCATATTAAAATGTGGCTTTTTATATGTATTTGAGGGGAAGTGAAAATAGAAAAAAAAAAAGGCAGAAAGAGAGCTTTTAAAAAAAGAAATTGAGAGCATCTTTAAGCTCCTATTCAATAAAAAAAAAATGGCTTTCCTGGACAAAATCCACCACAATCAATAACAAAGAAAGATCTATCTATGGCCGAAGGCAGTTAGTTCTACTGAAAATATTCAATTTGAATCCGTCCTTGAAGCTTGTGAAGATGTCTCTCAAATTCATTCTAGACCAGACTCATTCTCACGAAAATATTAAATCTCAGCATTCCGACGACTTATCACACCAATTTAATGAAACTAAAAATTCATCGTCAAAATATAATGCCTTATGGCCTGAAACAGTAACTTCAGCTATCCAGATTTTACTTTAACCAGGGGCGTTCAAGCGTACGTTTTTTGGGAAAGTACGCAGTTTCTCAAGAGGCACAGACGTGTAGTTCAGAGGAGGGGCAGGGGACTTCTCCCCCTTCAGAATGCTAATAACGGTAACATAGGCAAAAAAATTATTGAACTTATTCATATTTCATGCATTTTTCAAGAAACTTTTTGAAGACCTGCAAAACGGAGAGAGAAATGTTATAAATGCATTGGAAATTCAGTCTTTTGCCCCACTTACATTTTTCCTGCTCAATCGTTCTTGGCTCCCTTCCTCAAGTTTTTTTTCTCTAAATAAGGGCCTGGTTCAGAGTCACAAGGTTTTTTTTTATCTCGACTTTTGAAAACGAGGTAAAAATAGTTGATTACAAAAATATTCAAAATTGAAAACGCAGTTTAATATAATTTGCACTATTTCTGTTTTAATAAGTTTGTGTCAACTTTTCAGATTAATTTAACTGACATCACCGATAGTAAATATTCTAGTTCCATATCTATGTATAAACAGCGAATGGATATTGTTATTCGAAGCAGACGATATTGAGATATTTAATTTTTTTCAGCCTCATTTTTAGTTTAAAAAATTGATTTACAAAGAGCCTCAGTTTTTTAATTGAAATGAAGAATTTCTATTAAAATAAGGCGAAACTGTTCCAAATAAAATGACCACTGAATATTCGTGCAGTTTATTAAGAAGCAGTACGTTAATCATATTTTTGGAGAGGGAAGGTTAAATCTCAACATTTTAATGTAATTTACGAAACGATTATTGATTCTAAATCTTTTAATTAGAAGATTAGAAGCTTGAGGTGACTGCATCTTCGATTTTAAGAGCCTTCCTTAGAAAATACGTTATTCAAATCCTCAAGTTAGGGAGTATAACAACTTTAGATTAGACTGGAAGGAAATTTTTTAAGAAATGAAATTTTCCTCATGAAGAAAGTTCAAGACTCCCTCCCGAAATACACCATTGCCCAAAAGCATATTTACGATAGAAGAACAGCTTGCTTTGCGAGACTCTCTCCATGGGATAAAAATTAATGCGAGATAGCCAAAACACATCAGAGAGAGGAGGAGGAAATGTATCCAACCTCACTGGAATCTGGAACTAAATTATTTTTATGAATACTAGTCGCAAAATTAAATTTTGAATTATGAAATCGTTCTTCTGCCCCTTACCATAGATAAAATCGTTCTTCTATTTTGCCCAAAAAGCAAAACAGAACAAGTTTTTCTCTTTTATTCCTCACAAAAAACGTGGACAGATTAACGAAGTGGTTGAGTAGCTGTATGTTTTTATGCTGTGAAAAAATATTCAGGCAGAATTACATTACTCTATGTATATATATATGAATTAACAGCAAATAGGCTAATTTAATTAGGAATGCCAGGTCAATAGGAAAGCTGGAATTTGGTCTTGTTGAACACAACTGCTCCTTAAACCTTGGTAAAAGTGCCTTGCATATGTTGTGCCGTGGTTAAATTTATTTTAATACTAAAGCTCTTAAAGACCCAGAAATGGCCAAAGCTTATAAGTTACTTAATGATTACGATGATCTTGGTTTGCTTACAACTAAAGTTCAGGAAGAATGGGGTCATTTTATAGAGGCTATTCTTGAAACGTATATACGCAATATTCTTCAGTGTAAAAAGGTGGATAGAGGACAAACGTCATATGAGTGATAAAGCAATGGAACTTCTGAAGGAAAGAACTGCAAAGTTGAAAATTATTAGGGAATTTTAGCTTCATAATCTGACTTAACAAGCAGAAAAAGATAGCTAGAATAGTAGGAGATAATATTAGGACTGCATTAGTTTGTCCATGATTTTTGCATACAGAACTAAAGATTATCAGAATTCTGAGCAGTGTGTTTAAAGGTTTCAGAAAGTGAGCGAGACTTAGAATATGGTGAGCAGATAACGTCAAAGAGAACATTGTTAGAATTAGTCCACAATGGCTAAGTGCAACAGCTGTAGCGTAGACATGTCTGGAGGAATACATTATGCAGTCTAGTGTGACCTGTGTAGCCCATGATTGATTGAGAATTATTTAGGTGTATGTGTCTTTATACGAAACTTCAGTGGTTAGTCAAAGAGCTAATTTTGTATACACACCTCTTTTAAATTTTAGACATGATAATGGGAGAAAAAAAGCTCACCATCTCACTTTTAACTTTGTTTCCCCCCCCCCCAATATACACTTCACCAATTACTGTGTATGTCGCTTGGTAACTGAAATTTCAATCCTTTTTTACGTTTTCATAATGGTATCTTTGAAATTAAGTCTTTATAGTTTAAAAAATCAAACTGACAATGATGTGTCAATCTGTTAGTAGTTGTGAAATGCAATCACATTTTCCCCTTTACAGCAGGCATTCTTATAATGCTGCTCAAATACTGATTGCCATAACAGTATACTGGATAAGACCTGCCTAAGCATGAACATGATACTGTTAGGATTAAATTCACTTCAGAATTACTGGGCAACCACAAATATTCAGAATGACAGTATTGAAAGGAAGAGATTTTTGGCACACAGATTCTTTATATAAAAGTACATCTCAAATTTTAAAATCAAATAATGATTTATCAATATTTAATATACAACATATCACATTTATAGAATGAATCTTTTGAAGGAGAGGCCTGTTTACAATAAATTCAGTTATGAAACAGTTCCAATCACATTTTTGCTTCTGAGAGAATTAAATAAAGTTAGATACAGAAGATGCATCATTTTTTTCCTTTTTGTGACACTGTTGCCTGAGCAGCTTTCTTGGCACGAACCATTTCCACAAGATCCTGAAAACATTAAGTGATAGTATTAGAAGAAAAATCCTGATTTTTTTTCCCAATTTCAGAATATATCTACATTCATGAAATAATAAGCTGTAAAAAATTGATTTTGCCATGAGTAGTATTCGAACCTAGATGGCACAACTGTGTGAATCAAATAAAAAAATCCGGAAAGTTTATGTCACACCAGCTGAAGAATATATGTTAGCCAATGATGGTGTAGTGGTTAGCATAAGTGGCATGTTTCCAGGAGATGTGTTCGAATCCCACTCGCAGCAAAACCTTTGTGTTGGGTTATTGAATTGTTTTACCTCTGAGTGGCACACAGCAAAACCAATTTTTTAGCTTATTAATTCATAAGTTCCATGTCTACAGGGCACATCCTGTGATTCTTTACTGTGAATAATAATTTAGATCTAATATCTACAATCTCTAATAGTGTATAATTTAATATCTACATTATTATAAAATTATTCCAAAAAATAAAACCAAGATAACCAACATTTTTTCCCCTTTTTTGTAACTTGGGTTGGGTTGTTTTACCTCTGAGCGGCACTTTTTTGCACACCATGGGCTAAATGGCCAGGTCACATGGACCCCGAAGGCTCAGAGAAGGTTGGGAGAGGGGACCCACCAGAACAGCTGTTGGGAGACAGATGGTAGCCTCCCGTCAAGGCCATCCAGCGTGTTCTTTAACATGCACAGGGTATGGCTCTCGCGCACACGGGGCCACAGCTTAACGTCCCATCCGACGGACGGCAGTCTTTCCAAGCCCATCAGTGTCCCCTACTGACCGTGGGCAGGGCGGGGAGTTTTGAGGAGATAAATCTCAACGCTGACCCAGCTGGGACTCGAACCTGGGAACTACAGATTACGAGCCTGGCGCGCTACCGACTTTCAAAATTGTTACAAAAAAGGCCTGGTTTACGAGCCTGGCACGCTACCGACTTTCAAAATTGTTACAAAAAAGGGGGCAGGGGGTGGCCCCCGCCCCCTTTTTTGTAACAATTTTGAAATTTGAAGTTTTGAATTTGCATCCTATCATAAAGTTAAACATAATTCACAAATATTATTTAATACTGAATTCATCATCATCATCCTCCTCATCCTCAAGCAGCCATGGGCTACGGAGGTCCAACCAGACCATGCAATTTAGTTCTCCAAGCAAGTCTATCCTGAGTTACATCTACTGCATTTACTTCTCATTAAAGGAATAAGATTTTAATACAAATTTCTATCATGTTTTTAACACATGTACATGATGCAAAACATATGCAAATTAAAAAGAAGTTGCAATCGCACTTCATGTGAATAATAAACAAATAATGCTCATCATATATTACAGCTGCCAATGGCTTTCTTATTGCCATTTTGGCACATATAGCACCCTTTACACAAAATAATTTATACTTACCATAATTAAAAAGTTTAATAAACTGTGTGCCAAATTTCACAATACAGAAATAAAAAATGGGTTCCTCAAATCATTAATTTTTGCTGCTAAGTAGTGTGTTAATGGTGAAGCTCCATTAATATATTTAGTGTCACTATTAGTGTTGTCTGTTAAAACATTACTTATGGTAAAAGAGAATTTTGAACAAGTTGAATATTTCGAAATCGCAAAAAAAGGATACAATGGGCAGATGTATATGTAGTTTAATCACCATATTGAAACATATAATCTCTTCCATGTTTACTGAAAAATAGTTGCTTTTAATCCTTTGTCATCCTATATTGAGTTAGATTCAACATTTCATTTTCTGTTTCCAGTTGAAGTCAACATTTCTACTATTTAGAAAAACATTAGGTTGAATTTAATATCACCGAAGAGATAAAAGACAATTCATCTGGACAAGTGAAATGTTGGTGAACTTGCATCAGAAAATTATTTTACAGCAAGTATTCCATTAAACATTAAGTGCATTAAAGGCTGGACCACAAAGGGTTAAAGAATCATCCTTACATTTCAACTGCACAGGCAAATTTGCACAGCTAAAAAGCAATCATTTTTAAAATTATCACTTTTAAATAAAAATAAGAGTCTGAAGATAAGCATTAAAAAAAACAACAACTTTGAAGTAACTTTGCTTATCCAGAAAGAAACTGAAGTACAAAAATTAAGATACATCAATAATTTTAGGCAGAAGCAGTTTCTAGATGAAATTTTGTACTGTGGTTTTATCCCCATTCAGGAACATTCAAGTGTCTATTGAGTGTTCATTCTATTTGATATGAACTTTGATCTCTAACATTAAATGTATAACATGTGAAAATAATCGTCTACATTGGAACTGAAAAGGAATAATTTTAGCTGCAATATAGTTTTAGAGAGCCGTCCCATGGCCGAGTGGTTAGCACGCTGGGCTACTGATCGAAGGGACCTGGGTTCGAGCCCCGGGTAAGGCATGGATGTAATAATGTTTTTCTACTGAGGTCCCGCCATCCTCTCAGACCTTCTACTGTGGCGTATAAACTGGCAGGCTCCTGTCAGACCTCTGTGGCAAGCAGCTGCTTGAGGGGGTATTTATTTTTATTTTTATAGTTTTAGATTAATCTCAGTATCTGTTACAGTTAATATTTTACAATTAGCACAAACTTTTATTAATAACCTATTTTGTCACATAAACAACTTCAGTGGCTTATAGCACACCAAGGATTTGCCAAAGAAAAGCATATTTCAGAAGTCCGTTCATTTATATAAAGTTACTAGAGAAAAAAAAATCACGAAAATGTAAAATGATTTGTCAGACAATTAATCAAACAGTTGATGAAATAACATAAAATTATCCACTACCAAAGTTAAAACTGATATTAATTATATCCTGTTTTTTATTTCCAAATCTTATCTTCCTTAATTGTTGTTATAAATAAAAATAAATACCCCCTCAAGCAGCTGCTTGCACAGAGGTCTGACAGGAGCCTGTCAGTTTATATGCCACAGTAGAAGATCTGAGAGGATGGCAGGACCTCAGCAGAAAACAACACGAATGTCCATGCCTTAACCCGGGGCTCGAACCCAGGTCCCGTAGATCAGTAGCCAAGCGCGCTAACCACTCGGCCACGGGACAGCTAAGGACAGTAAAATTAATTTTTCATGTGTGGCGATTTAGTAATTCTATATTGATATGACTTAATATATTCATCCAAAAGAAAGAAAAAATGACATAGTGGAATCAGCAGTTGTTTATAAATTAGTGCAAAAAACTGCCTTGAGCTAGGAAGAATATGAGCTTAAACCTATGATCCTGATAACATTTCATAACCCAATAAGTTCAAGGCAATGTTTTTCTAATAAATTCTACATTAAAAGCTGGACCACAAAAGGTTAAAGATCATTCTTACAATTCAACTGCACAAGCAAATTTGCACAGCTAAAAAGCAATCATTTTTAAAATTTACACTATTAAATAAAAATAAGGGTCTGATGATGATACGATTTAAAAAAAAAAAGGTTAAAATTCTATGCTACTGTCAATTACTTGTGAGATCTTATTGATGAGCTTCGCAGTTCTAACCTATCTTAAAATTTTGCAGCAACTATTTTTCTAGGTCAAAGGATCAGAGCACTTTTAAGAGTGTAAACCAGCAATTTTTATTTTTTCTTCCTGCAAAACTGCTTGTGTAGTGGAAAAAAGTTATGCTCACTGTTGTTAAGTCAAATTCTAAAACTATGCATTAAAAAAAGCAGATTTGAGAGATATATCAAAAAGAAACTATTTGCAATAATATGTGTCTAAAATGATTACAATTTTACATCAATTGCAGCTTCCCTATTGCTTATCCATTTATACGACTTTGACAAATGATAATAATGATAATTAGGCTCAGTAGTTTTATCTCTGAGAAACACTTTTTTGCCCTGCTAAGTGTAAAAATAAGTCACAAAAATTACAGCACTCAGATAATGTTGGGAAAGGGAATCCACTGAGCAGCTGTTAAGAGTCAAATGTAGATCTATAATCAAGGCCATCAGACATATTATTTAATGTGCACAAGTCTCCTGTACACAGGGCCAAGTGTAACATCTGATGAATGGAGGTCATTTGAAACCCACAGCTCATTCTGACCAAGACAATAAGTGGTTAGAGGAAAAAATTCAACAAAGTGCAGTTAGAACTCAAACTTTGAAACATCATATTATAAACTTGGCATTGTACCAATCAAACCAACCTTATTCCATTGAGGATCGTATAAGTATCATAAAAATGAATGTAATTCAAAAGAAATAAAATTGTAGTCACACAGTTTTGATTTGCCAAAGACGATGTGTGTAATAGTCCAATGAAATGCCTGATTTCCTCTTAGGGTTTGACAGCCTTTTCCAAGATACCATAGTTTATCCTAAATAAGAATTTGAATATTTTACCTAGTTAATATATTAATACAACAAAATACAAAGCTACTAGGGTAAAAATATCATGAAAATATAAAATGGTGTGAAAACCATCATCTAGTGAATATAATGTACTGTCATGGAAATATGATCAAATAATTCTGAAACACTCAACATGTTTACAACTGTTGATATGACATATTTTGTAGATAATATACCACATATTTTTCAATAATAACATTGAGTTTTTAGTGTGAGATAAATAAGGATAAGTTTTGTCATTTTTTATATTTAGCTTGCAATTACATTGCTATTAGCTACTATACATTACCCTGTATCTCTTCATACAGTCCTTCTTTCCCCTACCAGGCACACAAGAGGCAATCTTTTCCCATCGCTCAACTGTGGAAGCTGGATATGTTTTAAGAGCCTGTTCCAATAGCTGTTGCTCTTCTGCTGTCCAAGGAGTTGAATTGATACCATGCTGATCAGATGGAGCTGCAACACACATTTGATAATTGTCAAATTTAAATCATGAAGAAATATTTAAAATATATAATCAAATGTAAAAATAACTAGGAAATTCAATTTCTAGGAATATGAAACTCACTTTCAAAGAAAAACATTTTGAAATTTTCTAATTGTGTCACTATTTCTGATGGAAATTTAACAAAAATAAACTTTTATTTGAAAAATCGGTTTTTGTTCAGCAATAATAAATACTCCAACAGCACTCCTAGCAGTATACTAGTGACACAGTCAGGATTTTTAGAGGAAAAGGTTAAACATTTTCATTAATATCTTATAATTTTTCCATCATTTCATTGTAAATGTTTATAAAATTTACTAGCTATATCTTACAAAAGAATTTGCAGTGTCTCATTATGTCACCTCTGCTGCTTTTTATGTTGGCAACTCTGTTCATAAAACTTGAATGTAATTTTTTATAACACAAAAGAAAACTTAGAAAGCCACCATTCTAATGGTCAGATCTTCCACTGTTGCCAGATCATTGACAGTTGGAAAGTGATTGTGGGTTCTAAATCTCATTTTATCACATATAGGGATCTGAACTTTTAATGCAATACAAGGTGATATAATGAAACTCCACATATGAAATTTGGGTCTGGTTTATCAATATCTGAGGAACTACAGGGGGATGAACGCTGCAAGACAGATATAAAACTTTGCAGCTTGTGTAGTAATTAAGCCATTGTCAACAATAACTTGCAGCACCATGCACTGTCATCGCCATGACTTAGAACAGGCATGTCCAACCTTTTGACTTCCCTGGGCCACATTGAGTGAAGATTTGACTTCCCTGGGTCACACATAAAATATATAATGTAGTTAATGTATATAAATAATAAAAGTTCATTTATTTTCTTATGTTTTTTATTATAAAATTAAAAAAAGGCATTTGAGTCCCGGATAAGGCATGAATGTCTGTGTTGTTTTCTGCTGAGTCCTGCCATCCTCACAGACATTCTACTGTGGCATATAAACTGACAGGCTCCTGTCAAACCTCTGTGGCAAGTAGCTGCTTGAGGGGGATATTTATTTATTTATTTTTTGAACATAAAACTAGAAGAATATCAAAAACTCGCTGAAAATCGCATAATCACGTTGAAAGCTAATGTCGTAAACAGCAAACTTTACGATTTTGTGGGCCACATTACTAGCTGTCCAGGGCTGCAGTGGCCCGCAGGTTGGACACGCCTGACTTAGAAGAAAAATCGGTTTTTGACCAGTAACAGATTATCATCATTATTTGAAACATAACTCGATTTTAACTTTATTTTCAGAAAACAAATTTGAAAATTAAATATTTATTGTATATCATTTTAATGCTGAGGCATGTTTAACGTTCATTTACATTTTTCTAAAATTAAAAATATTTGCAAAATCCTTTCAGTTAATGAAATAAAAAAAATTCTGTTTGTTTAATGATAAATTATTCCTTACTATCAAATCTTTCAGTTGGTGTAGAATTATCTTTAATTGCTATTGGTCCTGTTTTTTGGCTTTTCTCCAAATTTTCATAAGCTTTTCTGTTAACTTGCTCTTTGAAGCCACTATCTAGTAATATAATGAATATTTAGAGGAAATTAAGGAAAATGAACAAGAAAATAAGCACAAAATATACTGCAATGATGATAAATGACATTTCACAAAACTTATACAGATTAACCTATAAATTACCACTTTGAAGTCGATTAAAATTTTAGAAGAAAAATTGTCTTGAGAAAAGGTGGGATATGAACTCACGACCTCCTGATAACATGTCAGGTGCTCTGGACCACTGAGCTACTGGTCCTTTTTATTCAAAATTGCTCATCATAATCTGTTAGGACAAATTTTGACTCCCTTTGGGAGGGGAAGTTGTGATGGTCCACCCATTCACTTTCACTTTTCCTTAACCAGTACTTTATTTACATTATATTTATTATTTTGGCGATTATTCTAGTTGGTCATTATTTTTCCTCATTCCGATCCGCTAAAGAAGTTGCGCAACTCTGACTTTTGATTCGCAGCCAGTAATGCGCACATTCTTGCATAACAGCTGGAGCGTGATCATAATATTATGCAAATGTTTTTTCCAACGTGCAACACACACATCAGTTGTATGCCACATGTAATACTAAAGTGATGTTAGGTCATGGAGTCAGTCAGCGATGAAAGAGTTAGTAGGAAAGTAGTGATGATAATAATGATAGTGGAGAATGAGAATGATGTTAACTGAGAAGTTTTCAATTTTGGAGATGTTTAAGTGAATTTTTATTTGATCAGACTACTTTTGTCTTCAACAGTTTATATGGTGAGTCATGAATGTTTTTGGAAATAAACTTTAGTTTGTTATATGAATATTTTGAATTTGCTATTTTTTCTTCTTGAGCAATAATAATTGATTTTAAGATATAATTTTAAAACTTTGGCAATCTTTTGATTTCTTACTCAATAAGTAATGCCAATATACTTAATGAACCCTCATTTAACTTTATTTGGCAAGTTAATATTGCTTGGTGCCCAATATGCTATCCAGAGTTTTAATTAAATTTGGATCAGTCAAAAGGTCCAAAGAGAAAAGTTTAAAAATCTTTTGGAGCATTACATCTTCACCAGCAATAGGAAGAAAGAACACCACCCTAGATAGAGCTAGTAGTCCCTGTGTTCATAGCTAAAGAACTGGTGCCAGTAAGATAACTCTTTAGCTGTAGAATTGACACCAGATACAAGTAGAAATAACTATCATATATTTACTGATTATTCTGTTATATTGGAAACACTAAAGTGCTAATAAACATACAGCTTGAATAACAATTAACCCTGCTAATGTAAAATAAACTTTGCTAATACAATTAAAGGTTGGTAAACAGTTTAAAAATGTCCCATCAATTTTGAAGCTGAGATTTTAAACTTATTGTGTGAATATTTTTGCAATAGAGTAAAAATTAAACTTACTGAGATTCTGAAGCTCTTTGGCCTTTGCTAAAACTTCTTTAGCTGTGCGCTGAATATTTGATGTGCTATGTTGTGACATAAAAGTAACAATAACTTCCCACCTAGAAAAATAAACATCATGTCCATTATTCATTCATCTATAAATCATTAAAGTTAAAGCATATACAGTCACACATAAACTCGTAGAGAATAAATATAATATAAAGTATATAGAGAATTACATATATTGTCACATTGCATGACACACTGAGTTTCAAATCGAATCATTCACTGATTCAGAGTTGGGCAATTTCATGAAGGTTGGGTTGTTTTACTTCTGAGCGGCACTTTTTTGCACACCATGGGCTAAATGGTCAGGCCATATGGACCCCGAAGGCTCAGAGAAGGTTGGGGGAGGGGACCCACTGGAACAGCTGTTGGGAGACAGATGGTAGCCCCCACCTGTCAAGGCCATCCAGCGTGTTCTTTAACGTGCACAGGGTATGTCTCTCCCGCACACGGGGCCACGGCTTAACGTCCCATCCGATGGACGGCCGCCTTTCCAAGCCCATCGGTGTCCCCTACTGACCGTGGGCAGGGTGGGGAATTTTGCGGAGATAAATCTCAATGCTGACCCAGCTGGGACTCGAACCTGGGAACTACAGATTACGAGCCTGGCACGCTACCGACTGAGCCACCCCCGCCCCAATTTCATGAAGTGTATACAAATTTCTTAAAGACATAGCTGCTCATTTAAAATAAGACTCTTTGTTGCACTTCTGCTGATGGCTGGTGGTGTTGGCATTTTGCAATACTACTCCAGCAGAAATGGCATGGGAAGACTTAAAATAGAGATTTGGAAAATACATCCAGCATTCTAGTTTAGAATACTGTATATCAATTAGATAAAATTTTACTCTGAAACTAAATTAAGATTAGTTACTACAATATTAAATGTTCATTGTCTTGAGTAATTTACACTTACCTTGCAGCCTCTAACTTCAAATATGGTCACTAATGTTACTCCTAATATTATTTATCAAATATATGATTTCCAACTGATAAGTACGTACTGTCCTAAATTAGCAATTATATTTTTACTCTTTATTATTTATATTTTTTTAATGCTCTATTATATAAATTCATAAACTATAATTAATTTATATTGCCATATGAATAAATTTTCACTTTATACATTAGTTGGGACTAAGCTGTAATTTCATATTAAATGGAATAATCTACTGTTTAATTTAGTTACAATGAAGATATTATTTATAGAGCATAACAACTTTCTGCAATTAATAGAATCAAACATCACTCTGTAAATACCTGTTGATTGTACCAGCAGGAAAAAGATTGACACCTTTCACAAGAAGCTGCAGATCATCATGAGACCATGGTTTTTGGTTTCTAGCCTTGTCTTCTCCAGATGCAGATCTTTGTGCAGATGCAGCAAACTGTTCTTTTTCCATCTCCAGTTGCTTGTTTAAGGATTCTACCTGTGACATTTAATGAATAATAAATTAAAAGAATATATAAGGTATTTGTTATGAGAATAAAAATAATTTTCCAGGAAAACTTTTTTATTTCTAATTCTTGATATGTTTAGAACTACAATTTATATAAAAATAAATAAATACCCCCTCAAGCAGCTGCTTGCCACAGAAGGCTGATAGGAACCTGTCAATTTATACCCCACAGAAGGCTGTGAGGATGGTGGAACCTCAGTAGAGAAAAACACAAACATCCATGCCTTACCTGGGGCTTAAACCCAGGTCTCGTAGATCAGTAGCCAAGTGTGCTAACCACTCGGACATAGGATGGCTACCAACTTATATATAAAGATTTTTTTAAATATATACTCTACTCTAATACTTTTTTTTCTGCCTCGAATTTACAGTACAAACTTCTAAACACTCTTATGTCAACCACAAAAGAGAAAAATCATCCTTCTTTACACAAATTACAAACCATAATTATTCGTATTATGGTTATGGCCTCAAATAAACTTTGCATGCCTTGCTTCAGAAAAAGAGCCTAAAATATTTTCATTTTAATGAATGAAACACACCAAACATTCAATCTCTTCAATGTCAAGACTTTCAATTGTATCAGTGTTAGTCATCTCAATGCATGAAACTGCTCTTAAAATCAAACACATACACAAAACACATTTTTGTATATAAAGATTCATATATATAAAGGTTTCTATTTTAAAACAGAAAAATTATATATAAGGTGCCCACTGTTTCTCACAAGGAGAAATGATGATAAATTTGGCATGGGTTATGTTAATAATTACAATAATTTCAAGTTAGGACAAAATAAGAATACAGGTGCTCCCCTACTTACGAACAGGTTAAGTTCCCGAGATTTTGTCGTAAATCGAAATGTTTGTATGTCGAAAACTAACCTAAAAAGTACATTTGTACACAGAATAACCACTTATTGTTAGAGTTTGATCCTTCAATGTACTTACTAGAATGCATTACACTTGTTTACCCGCTCGCTACTGCTTACTAGCAGGTGTTTCAAATGCGGTAAAAAACTGCTGTAGTATATGGTAACATAAAGTCTATTTTATAAATAAAACAATTTAAACTGTTAATGTATATGTTTGTACATAAATGATATAATACGTATTGTAAATAACATAAAATGAAAATTAGACAACGATATCGACTTCAACACCCCGAATCCGCACGAAATTTAAATTTTAGATGTCCGGTCAAATTGTTCGTAAGTCTGAAAGTTCGTAAATTGAACGTTCACAAGTAGGGGAGCACCTGTAGTAATAGATTTTCAAAATTTAATATAATCCTTTGCAAATCCTGTCAGGATACAGTTATTGCAATAGTTTAAAATTCTGAATGCTTGTCAGAATACTCCTAACTCAGTAGTATTCTGGACAACTGTCAGTATATACCACATTTTGAAGTTCTTAATGTGTAATACCTGTGCAAATCTGGCAGGTTTATATTGCAGCATATTGTTTGACTAAATTGACTTGAAATAGTTAAGTGTTTGCTGAATTTCATGAACATGAATCAGTAATCGTCACAAAAAAAGCAATATCCAGTATTTGGTGTGAGGCTTCCACCTGATTCAAGAATTTTTGTGTGAATCTAACTCTCACTGTTTAGGAAGTTCAGTTACCCTAATTATATGCAGTGCAATAGTATGCTTTTTTCTTTATTCTCAAAGCCATACATGGTGTTTTAACACTTTCTGTGCCATACTGGCCCAAAACAGCCCAGATTCTAAATGGACTTCTCCAATCAATGCTATTCCTTCCTCTTCACTACTCTTACCTGGAGCTTGGGCCATTTTGGGATAGTATGGTAGAGTATGCACTTCACTAAAGAAATTGGAAATTAAAAAACAAAGGATTGCATGAAAAGTTAAATCAGCCCTTTATCTCTTATTTCAAGGTTTATTTTTAATAAGTGAATCACAAAAGATTAGCCACTCTTGGTTTACACACAGGAAAGCAATAATATAATTATAAGCTGTTGTTATACACTAAGATACCAGTTTTTTAGGTACATTCACCCCTCTATATATAAATGGTTCATTCCAACACATAATATGTCACATGACCACAGTGTGTGATATGAGGCAGAACAGCTCTTTGAGCATCAGTTAGTGGGTTGTGGGTTGTTTTACCTCTGAGCGGCACTTTTTTGCACACCATGGGCTAAATGGCCAGGTCACATGGACCCCGAATGCTCAGAGAAGGTTGGGGGAGGGGACCCACTGGAACAGCTGTTGGGAGACAGATGGTAGCCTCCCGTCAAGGCCATCCAGCGTGTTCTTTAACGTGCACAGGGTATGGCTCTCCCGCACACGGGGCCACGGCTTAACGTCCCATCCGACGGACGGCGGCCTTTCCAAGCCCATCGGTGTCCCCTACTGACCGTGGGCAAAGCGGGGAATTTTGCGGAGATAAATCTCAACACTGACCCAGCTGGGACTCGAACCTGGGAACTACAGATTACGAGCCTGGCGCGCTACCGACTGAGCCACCCCCGCCCCACCCATCAGTTAGTGTTGGATTAAGTGTCAGAATGGGCAAAAACAAGTGCCTGAGCTACTTTGAACATGGCATGATAATTGGTGCTAGACATGCTGGTTCTAGCATCTCCCAAACAGCCACCCTGCTGGTCTTTTCATGCACAACTGTTTCAAGGGTTTACTGAGAATGGTGCAAAAAAAAAAAACTACCAGTGATTGGCAATCCTGTGTACAAAAACAGTTGTGGATCAGAGGGGTCAAAGGAGACTGGCGAGAGTCATGCAAGCAATCAAAAAGGACACAACCAGGCAAATCACAGTAGAATTAAACATTGGTGATAATTATGAACCACATGGCAAAGTGGTTAGCGCACTTGACTACTGATCTAAGGGACCTGGGTTTGAGCCCCGGGTAAGGCATAGCTGTTTGTGTCATTTTTTTGCTAAGGGCCTGCCATTCTCTCAGACCTTATACTATGGCATATAAACTGACAGCTCCTGTCAGACCTCTGTTGCAAGCAGCTGCTTGAGGGGGTATTTATTTTATTTATTTTTATTTGTTGGATCTTGTCATGAATAGGATACAACAGCTGCCATCTATATTGAGTGCTGATGTTGCCAGCAAAGAACACAAAAGTGCATCTCCAGTGGGCACAGGAGCATCAACACTGGACTGTTGAGGATTGGAAAAAGGTAGCTTGATCAGATGAATCAAGATTTCTTTTGCATCATGCTGATGGATCAGAATTTGGTAAAAGTAACATGAGGCCATGGAGCTATCTTGTCTGGTGTCAACAGTAGAGATTGTTGGTGGTAGTGTGATGGTGTAGGGAATGATTTCCTGGCATACATTAGGCCTCCTGAAGCACATCAAAGGGCATCTGAATGTCATGGGGTATTTGAATATAGTTGCTGACCAAGTTCATCCCTTCATGGCTACAGTTTATCCTCACTCAGATGGACATGTTTCAGCATGATAATGCATCTTCTCACAAGACATGTATTGTCTCCAAATGGTTCCAGGTACATGCTGATGAGTTTTCCTTGTTTCATTGTCCTGCAGAGTCCTCAGATCTAAACCCTATCAATCATCTTTGGGATGAAGTGATAATGGCTGTTCACAGAGAAACTGTGCCACCATCCAATTTGTAGCAATTACACATCATAATCCTTCTGCATCGTACAACATTCCTGCACAATGCATCCATCTTTCATGCCCCGATGAATTCGGGCTGTTCTGAAGGCCAAAGGAGGCACAACATGCTACTAGGTAGGTGTACTTAATAAACTGGCATCTCAGTGTATATTATAATACCAGATGCTCTTATAAGATGATGAAGCCCTTCTATTATATAATTCTTATATATAAAAATATGTTCTATTATCTTTAAAAGATTATATAACAATGTTAGTTCTTACCTCTTTTAAAAATACTTTTCTCTTATCATTTTTGTCTTCTGTTTGTAATTCTGCATTCAGATTTTGTAATCTGTAAATACATTATGTGATTAATATAAATACTACATATATATATACCCTAGCTTAGAAAAATCAAATACTAGTGTCACTAAATTGATAAATGAGAAGAATACATTTCATTTATTGAAGTATGCATTATTATATGTTACTGACAGATTTAATCAGCTATGTCCAAGGACACATTTGTTTCATTACTCAGCTGCAAATAGTTTGAAGGATAAACTTTAAAATTTTATTGCTCAACAACAGAGAATTTTAAGTTATTTTTAATTAATTTCTGAGCAAGAAAGTCCTTTTAATTGAATATACATGTATATAATTGAACAACAAAAATAAAGATCCACAAGTACATTACTGTTAACATTTTGACTGTTCCATGTGAAAACAAGGCATCAAAGTTGATAAAAGCTTAATAATAGTTTTCATATATGGGGAAAAAAAAGATATTATATGTTACTGACAGATTTAATCAGCTATGTCCAAGGACACATTTGTTTCATTACTCAGCTGCAAAAAGAGCCACTTGTATGGTTTAAAACTGCTTACCCACTTTTTACAAGAGTTCTTTAATCAAAAAAAAAAGGAGAAATTGATTGAAATATTGAAATCAATGGAAATTAGTTTCATCCACATTTAGTATTACTTGCTGTAACCATGTCAAAATTTGGAGAATCCTGACATTTACCCTACTGACTGAGGAGGATCTTTTTTACTAAGTAATTAATAATAATAATATAATAGGATTTGGAGGATCCTTTTTACTAAGTAATTTTACTATTAAGTAGTAGAAATTGGCGTATTTACTTATGGATAACTACCATTTTAAAAATAAAAAATAATGGATTAACTGCCTTAGGAGCTATAATCACATTTTTTTTTAAGTGCTGCCTCAGGCTTTTATGAAGTTTCATCCCTAAACCCTCAAAACAATGCACTATGACATCAACTACCACAACACTGCCTATATTAGATATAAAAAAAATAAAAAAAGATTATTTTTGATTAACCTATGATAAAAAAAAATTCTTTTTAAACTTCTTGTGCAGCATTTGAATGAGTTTCAGGCAAATTTTCAGTTTCATCAAGTATTACTTGCAGCCCAATTAAGAGAGTAAAATTTTGAGAAAAAAAAAGTGAAGTAATACAAAATACGACATTAGGGAAATGTAAAAAATATTTTTTATTTTGATATAAGCCGTCCCATGGCTGAGTGGTTAGCGCGCTTGGCTACTGATCTACGGGACCTGGGTTCGAGCCCCGGGCAAGGCATGGCTGTTTGTGTCGTTTTTCTGCTGAGGTCCTGCCATCCTCTCAGACCTTCTACTATGGCATATAAACTGACAGGTTCCTGTCAGACCTCTGTGGCAAACAGCTGCTTGAGGGGGTATTTATTTTTATTTATTACAATATTTTGATATTGAACTCAGAAAAATTTCTTTTAAAGACAAAAAGGTTTTAATGAAAATCTATGGTTTGGATAACTTACATCTGAATAATCAGAGTTCTAATACATTTCAAACTAAATAAGATATTTTTATTTAATTTAGACCATTAAAATGTAGAAAGCAATTATTCAAATATATAAGGTGATCATTTGTGTTTCTTACTCAATCTTTCTTTTGGCATTATTTACCATTTTATTAACTTTATTTATCTAACATTCAAATGGCCTTTTTCTACAATTTGGAAAATGAAGCTATTTTCCATTAATGATCATGCCAGACAGGTTAGTAGATAATAAATCAAAATATTTTAACCTCTGCTGAACATCAGTATGAGTATTGTGAATTACAAATATTCATCTTTTGTTTTTCTTTTCTTAGTACGCTTGGCTACTGATCAAAGGGACAAAGAGGTTTGAATCCTAGGTAAGGCATGGATGCTTATGTTGTATTTCTGTTGAGGTCTCGCCATCCTCACAGACCTTCTACTATGGCGTATTAAACTAACAGGCTCCTTTCAGACCTCTGTGGCAAGCAGCTGCTTGAGGGGTATTTATTTATTTATAGAAAACGTCTCTATATACAAAGTGTATTTCAAGAGTGCTATGATTACAAATTCATATATTTCTCATAGAATAAATATTAAATTTAAAATAAAGTTCTCTGTCATTGAGTAATAAAATTTTGTAATTTATCCTTCAAACTTCTTGCATATTAGTTTTTCTGAACAAAAAGGGCTTTTCAACTACATTATATTTACTTACTGTTCCAATGTAAGAAGTTTACATAATTTGTCAACTTCTTTTAAGTGAGATAGTCTGACTATTTCATCTGTGGCAAAATAATCACATTGCTCACAGATTTGTCGTAGCAATTTCTTTTCTTTTTTCTGTTGGTTCTTCATAGCATTTTTCTCCTTTTTTTCTTTTTCTCTCTAAAAAAATTGTATAATATTACTTTTCAATTCAAAAACTTACATAGGGGAAAAAAGAAATACTATTATTAATAATATTTAACTATTTTTAACAGTTTACATTGTATAATTATCAGAAGATGTACCTTCTCATTGTGAAGGGTCGTCTCTTCAGACAGAAGTCAAGTTGCATTAACATTATACCAAAATATCAGCAACAATGTATATTCAGTTACCTTTGTGTACCTTAGAGAACTGAAATCACATAAACAGTAGGCTTAAACAAGCTATTATACTGACCTAATGGTAAATGTAAGACATTATCTTCCATGCTGAACGCAATATTTCAGCAAATAGATCGATCTACTGATTTGCATCTATATCAAGTATACTGTTTACCTTACATTTACATAAAGCAGGAACTTCTTGTGTCAGTCTATGCATCCAATCTTGATGGAGTCATTGTTGCATAACATTGATGTTGGCCTGTCTGTCCATGCTGATTGCTGGAGGTACATCCTGTTGATATTCGCTGAGAAGGCAGTTGCTAACATCTGCATATCCACAGTCTGTAGATGTTAACTTCTACAGGTAATCTGACACGTTCACTTCAGTTTGTCCAGGTGCTTTTTGCTGGAATTTTCATATTCCCGGAACACTCTTGAAACCATCTTATGAGAAAACCGAAGTTTGTTGACAATTTCGGAGATCGAATGTCCCATCTGTCGGGCACTTATGATCTGCCCTCTGTCAAATGCATCTAAATCCTGCACCTCTCCCATTACACTCTCACAACCAATGCTTGGGGAAGCCAAAGCTGACAGCTATATATGGCCAGAGTTTCAGCCATGCATGCGTGCAAATGTGGAACTTGTGGTACTGAATTTGGATAACATCTCCTATACCTAATTCAATGGCACTTCAGTGTACAGCTACTTCTGTCTGAAGAGTCAACCCCTCACAACAAGGTATATCCCCTGAAAATTATACAATGCGAAACTGCTGAAAATAGTTAAATATTAAACTTAAACAATGTGAATATTGCCTGTCATCTATCAATAGTTCACAGGTATTAAGACACTTGTATATTGAAATTAATTTTTTAGTGAAAACAGCTGTCTTGAGATACGTGAGATACAAACCCATGCACTTTCTGATAACATATTAAGAGTTCTATGAGCCCCCAGCTGCTGATCAAGATTTTCACCAACAAGATTAAGAGAGATCCCATCAAAAGAAGCATTATATGGCTTTGTATATCAATTTGGGAAATGCATTTAGTGACAATTGTAAAGATTATACTTTGATAGACCACCACAAAATTTTAGCATCAGTAGTGAGAACCTCATTAACAGTTCACAGGCATTAGGCCATCTCTAGATTAATAACTATAACTTTGCTCAAGATAAACGTTTTATTAATTTAAAAGACTTTCTTCAACCTACAGGTAACCTGTGAACTATTAGTGGGTTGGGTTGTTTTACCTCTGAGCAGGAGTTTTTTTTCACACAATGGGCTAAATGACCAGCTCACAAGAACCTCAAAGCTCAGAGCTGGATAGAAGGGGATCCACTGAACAGCAGTTAAGAGACAGATGGAAGCCTTCCAACAAGGCCATCCAGCATGTTCTTTAATACGCACAGGAATGACTATTAGTGATGAGAATCTCAGTTATAATGCTGAATTGTGCAGTTGGTTATAAAAAATATCATGCTTCTAGGTGACACTAAATGTGTTACCTAATGAACATACACCAAAGAGCCAAAACATTATGACCGCCTGCCTAATATAATGTTGGTCCTCCATGTGCCACCAAAACCCGCTTTTACCCTGAGAGGCATCGACACAACAAGATTTCTAAAGGTATCTTGTGGTATCTGGTACCAACACATTACCAACAGTTCCTTTAAATTTTGTAAGTTACGTGGTTGAGCCGCTGCAGATCGGATATGCTGTTCGAACACAAATCACAGATGCTTGATTGGATTGATGTCTGGGGAATTTGGAGGCCAGGGCAATACCTGGAAGTCTTCCTCATGTTCCGCGAACCATTATCTAACAATTCAGGCAGTGTAGCATGGCGCATTATCTTGCTGAAAGAAGGCAATATTAGAGAGGAATACTGTTGCCATGACAGGATGTATCTGGTCTGCAATGATGTTTAGGTAGGTGGTATATGTGTTTCCTGCACATGAATGGCTGGACCCAGGGTTTCCCAGCAAAACATTGTCTAAAGCATTACAATTCCTCTATCGGCTTGTTTTTGTCCCACAGTGCATTCTGGTGCCAACACTTCTCCAGGTAAATGACACACACATATCTGACTGTCCACGTGGTGCAACAGGAAACGAGATTCATTGGACCAGATGACTTTCTTCCAATCATTCAAGGTCCAGTTTTGATGCTTGTGTGCCCATTATAGGCACTTTCAATGTGAACCGAGGTTAGCATGGGCACTCGGATTGGCTACGCAGCCCCATTTTCAGCAAGGTTCAATGTACTGTGTGTTGTGACACATTACTCCAGTGAACAGCATTCAAATTACGGGCGTGTTGCACCACAGTATTCCTTCTGTTGGCTCGTACCATACAGGATAGCTTTCGCTCACCTCTAGCATAGACTAGCTGTGATTGGCCCACACCTTGCCGGCGGTTGGTGTTTTTTCCCTCCTTGGACCACTTTTTGAAGGTACTAATCATGGCTGACCGTGAGCACCCCACAAGCCTTGTCGTCTCAGAAATGCTCTGACCCAGTCATCTGGCCATTACAATTTGGGCTTTGTCAAACTCACTTAAGTCTGCTGTCTTTCCCATCCGAAGAACATGAATAACAGTGATTAGTAGAGCTCAATATCTGTTATTTATACCATTTCATGACCTTTATATGCACCATCGTTTACTTGCAGTTCCTTCAATTTGCATAAAGGAGGGCTGGTCATAATGTTTTGGCTCTTCAGTGTATAAAGCCACACGATATTTCTCTTGATTAGATCCCTTCATATCCCTTGTTAGGGGAAATCTTGAACAGCAACCAGTAGCTAAGCAGCAGAGTAATAGACACGTTTTCATGAGTCTGATTTGCATCCCTAATTGGTTCAGGACAATATTTTGCCAACTTAAAAAAAATGGAACACTGTATGGATCTAAATATTTTAGTACACATTACAGTTGAGTAAATTTAATGTCTGAAAAGTTAGTTAACATAATGATAGCTCTCTATAATAACACTAATTTATGTGAGAGTTGTAAAGCCTTCAGTGATTGATTAAGCACCACAAATGAGGTTAAAATTGCATCAAAATTGTCACCTTTCAGCTTAAGTTTGACAACTCATTATACCATGAGGAGCACTTTGGAAGATTGAAACTGCAGTCTTAGATGGGCTAGACCATGCCAGCATAACATATGGTCCACAGACCAGATCTGGCCCACAGAATGCATTTAATACTAGCACTGCTGATTTGGACTTCTGGAAAAATGATGCTCAGGATAAAAGCTCTTTTATTAATGTTGTTGAGGCTGATTATGAAATGTGTTTTATGGTCAACATGGAGAAGGCTATAGTGATATTGATTGGGTGGGTGATCTTTAGTTCATTTTCAATGATTGCATTTTTTGAGCAAATTTCCTAGCTATCAGCAGGAAAGTATCTTTGCAGTTGTGGGACATGTATGAAAGATGTGTTACTTGAAGCAAACAGGAAAACTGAAACAGGAATTGCTGTTGAAGCCTTTAGGAATTTGTGTAGAGTGGAAAAATGCAGATGCACTTACAAGGCACATATATTACATACATTTTGAAAATTTTTTTTAATTTTTAATTTTTAATTAAACACAACTAGAATAGAGGGAGAAAAAGTATAATTGCACTAATTGGCAAAATGATTTCTGAAAATATACACTGAGTTGGATTTGCATTAGCAACACCTACTTAACATCTCATGAGGCTACCTTTTGCCTATAATAGAGCCCATACACACTGGAGCATGGACTCCATAAGGTGTTGCAGGGTATCCTGTAGTAGTGTTACCCATGCATTCCATAATGTATCCTGTAATGCCTGCACATTGCCAAGTGGAGGATCACAGCATTGAATTGCTAAGCTCAGTAGGTCCCAAACATGCTCAATTGGGTTGAGATCCAGTGAGCTGGGCAGCCATGGGAGGACAGAGAATTCAAGATTGTCATGTTCCTGAAACCAGTTTGCAACTTGCCAGGTTGTATGACATGGCACATTTTACAGTTGATAGATGCCAGAGTTATCTGGATATACTGTCATCATGAAAGAGTGTATTTGGTTGGCAACAATAGAAAGGTAGGTTGAGCCGTTGACTGATTGTGATCAGGTGACCAAGTTCATGTCATGAAAACAGCCCCAAAACCATAACACCACTGCCTACAGCCTGCTGAATACTGATGGTGCATACTGGTGTTGCTTTCTCCAAAAGTGAATACAGCCATCAGCATGATGGAATTGGAAACAGGATTCATAGTGGCAAGATTATGACAATGTGCTGTTAGGACATGAATATCTTTTGGACATGAATATCTTTTGACTAACAAGGCAGTGGACTGTTAACAAAGTGAATGCAATGACTATAAGCACTAGACTGACTTTAGGGCATCAACAGAGTGGCATTCAAAGCATTCAACTGAGCTTTGGATGGTGGTTAATTCGCATCATTTCTTTTTCAAGTACAGCAGTTTGCATAGCAACCACAACTTTTGTCTGGAGATGTGTCAAAGAAGATATCACTCTTAGTCTAATGTCGATATCAATTTTAGAGGAAAAATTGCCTTGAGATGGGTGGAATATGCACTCATGTCCTCCTAATAAAATATAAGTGCTCTGACTGTTGAGCTACCAGCCACCGATCAAGATCTCCTCTAACTGATGTTATGAACAGTACACAATTTTTTGTATCTCATGAAGGCATTGTCTTGGCTGCTAACAAACAGTCACAAGGAGCAGATGACAAGTATATCAAGAAGATGCTAGTATGTTAGACTATTGCTATTATTCAGAACTACTGTAATTGAATAAATTTCTCAACGTTTTTGTTCAACTGTCAGGAAAGGTATCACTCTTAAAGTCGATATCAATTTTAAAAGAAAAATTATCTTGAGCAGGGTGGGATACAAACTTACATCCTCCTGATAACATGTCAGGTGCAACTAAAGTTAGCACCTGACATCAGCTGCTGGTATACCACTGAGCTACCAGCTGCTGATCAAAATCTCCTCTATTGGTGGCTTTAGGCATTATACCATGGAGTCAGCCATTGGCACCCATCTTGACTGTGATCATGATTGTTATAACTATTTCTAGGCCTTATAACAGTTTGAATCTTTCTGAAATTTATTATGGTGATGAAACTTGAGCTTTATGTAAACCGGAGAGCAGGTAGCTTTTGACATATCTTACATATTAGGTGGTTTAATTTTGTGAATGATGAAGTTATATGAAGCAGTCCTCAATCCTCTTTGAGTAGAATCATATGTAGAGAGGAATGGCATTGGTTTGGACAGGAGGTAATGAAAATCTCTTTTATATGAATAACATTTTTAAGAATATTTTTGGACTTAGTTCCTGAAGATAAAAAACATGTTTTTGTGCACATGAGAATATAAAAAAAAACAACAACTAAATACTGACAAATTTGACTGAGTTTTTCCAGCAAGTCAACAATATAATAACAGAATGATGTTTATATCACAAGATGATGTTTATAGACAAATGTTTTATTATTATTAGTACATTGAAAAATACTGACTATAAACCTTGAAACAAATACAAACTAACCCCTTTAAGACAATTATTACACTTTATATTTCTTTGAGAACAAAGAGGTTTTATCATCTGGGCCTTTCTATTTTTGCATTTTTTTCCAACCTTGTTCACCTCTCTTACACCTTCTAACTTTCCTTATACAAGCTTCTTCATTCAGATCACATTTTCTTGTGTTTTGACTTTTCCATTGCTTTGTGGAATAACGTAGATTGTGCCTCATTCATTAACTTTTTCAAAAATACTAAAACGAAAATTAGTTAACTTTTCCTCCTTTTTATTTCTTTTTAATTCTTGAGCTTCTTTCTTGATTGCCTCCTCTCTATTCCCAGTATCTACTCTTTTCTTACAGGTAAGTATTATAATGTTTATATGCACTTTGTCCTAGTTTTCTACTGCTAGAACAAAATGAGAATAGTTGTGTGGTATTGTTTTGATGTATTTTGGATAATCAGAATGGTATTCCAGATACTGATGTTTAATATATAAATATGGCACAGAATATTTTCATTCTATGTCAGCATTCTCATTTCCATTATTTTCAGTTCAGATTCCTTTGCTTTGCAACCAAATATACTAACCATTTGGGCAACAAGATGGTTAACAAATGTTACACTTTAAAAAATTATGTCGATAAGAAATTTAATTACAGCGTCTTCTGTTTACTTTCATTCTTTGCAATTATAGATGCTATGTTTTAATGCTTCCCAATGCATATTCAAAAAATTTTAACAGCTGCTATTAAAAAATAAAAATATTATAAAACTTCAGAATTTGTAAAAAAAAAGTTAAATTCTATGAAGAATAGAAATCTATTGAGGAAAAGGTTTTCAAAATACTTTTACAGTAAGTACTACACTAATAACATCTAGATAATTTTCAACATTCAAGAAAATTATAACAAAACACAAAATGTTTTCATCACACATTTTGACTACTACTGCTTTATAGAAACATAGTTATAAATGATAAAATAACTACATAGTAAGCTAATATTAATAACTTTTAAAGCTTGGGAACAATAGAGATTAATATTTACATTTAGTTTTAATAAAATGCATTTATTCCAAAACATTATTTTTCCCCTGTATTATACCTTGATTCTTGCTTCCTCTTCTTCTTTCTCTTTCACTTTTCTTTCCTCTTGCAGAACTTCTTGTCTCTTCTAAACATTTTACATAAATGTATTTTAATAATCAATAAGAAAATCTATTGGATATACAAATGTGTTATGCTACTATTAAACATAAAACTACAATACAGCCACCTCCTACCCTGTTGTTAACCTGGATTATTTATGCACTAGTAGAGTGCAAAACTGTGGTCATTACCTAAAAGTTAAATACATAAATTCTTTATTATTGGCTCAAAGGAGAAGAATTAATAAGCAATACCTTAAATAATGAGAGGACATAATTTGAGGTAGCCCATGATACTATTAATGTCAGAAGCTCTCTTTGAAATCACCCTCTTTGGAAGGGGGAAAAAGAAAGTTTGGGAAGCCAGATCCTAATGTTGTTTTAGGTTGTAAGAGGAAACTGTATACCAAATTTGGGTGGTTCAGTTCTTACTGTTTAGAAGTTTATCCCCCATCCTCTTTCTGGGGGGTGGAGATTTTTGAGCTGTAAAAAGAAATTTGGAGACTATTTCATTGTGTTCCCCATGCCAGAAGCATTAATTTCAGATATAACTCTTTATGCTCTGCGATCATTTACATATTATTCCCCCTTTTGGGGGGGGAACAGGAGCCAAATCATTGCTTTATGATAAGAGCAACCAACTTCATTTCATGGTCCCAACTCTGTTAAGTTTATCAATAGATAGAAAAACAAACTCTCTAAAATATATATAGTGGATTTGCATAGTAAATATTGTGCTTTTCCCCTCTATTTTGCTAGGAAAATTATGAACATATTAAAGTAACTAAAAGAGTGTAATTTTACCAAACTAATTTCCTTACCAATCAAAATAATGATAAAAATTACACCTTCCATTAGAACTCTGAATAAGAATACCAATGAAATGAGAATACCCAAAATAGGACACCTCAATAGTAAAATAGTGCAAATATTGATGGGTTCCTTTGCACTGAAGCCAAAACACAGATATTCATAATTAAAAACTTTGGAATTACCATCTTACTGAATAAAATACAATTTATAAATTCAACTAGAAAAATAACATATTGCCTCTGATGAATATGGAATCTTGTTTTCAAATATAAAAAAATATATAAATACGCCCTCAAACAGCTGCCTGCCACAGAGGTCTGACAGGATCTGTCAGTTTAATATGCCATAGTAGAAGATCTGTAAGGATGGCGGTACCTCAGCAGAAAAACAACACACATCCATGCCTTACCCAGGGCTAGAGCCCAGGGTAAGGCATGGATGTGTGTTCAGTAGCCTAGTGTGCTAACCACTTGGCCAACAGAATGAAATTCGTTATTTTATGATTTTATCACTCTTTAATGGCAGAAATTAAAACAATGGATGATTCAGAAAATGCACAACATAATATTTTATCAATTAATAATACTTTATTGATTATTATAAAGTATCCCTTGAATAATATTTAATAACTATCCAATCCATAAAAAAAATTCATTGATCCCTTGACATCAAATAGTTGCATTTCCCAAAGTAACTATTTATACTCGCAGTAATGTGTCACATTATTACTGTTAGGGCAAACCAATTGGAAATCACACTCTACCACCAAAATTTCAAAACTTTAGCATGAACAGATCATCTACAATATCCATTTAAATTTTTCATTTCCAAAATTTGGGGCCATCAAGTGGTGGAAATTAAAATTATTGAAAGATTCAGAAAATGCATATCCTAATATTTCATTAGCATCTATCCAACTTAAAAAGAACTTTTCATTTATCACTTAAAAAAAGAAAAGTACTTTTTATAACCATGCTGAGGGAAGGGGGCAAATCACTACTGTCAATATAAGCTACTTAACCATCAACTCCACCACCAAAATTAAAAATTTCTAGCATAAATAGTTAATTTTTTTTAAATGACTTAAAACTGACCTTAGATAAAAGCACGAGTATAAAAGGAAAAAACGAGAGGGGAGGTGAAGCAAAAGTTTAAGCAAAAAACAGCTATTTTAACTGTTCAAAGAAAAATAAATATTATTAATATAAAATAAATAATATTCAATATGATTAATTTCTTAGAGGTCACCTCTCACCTCTATCTTTCCCCCCCCCCCCCCTTCACATACACCACAGGATAAAATTCAAATCTCTTACTCGTTCTTCTTCTTCTGCCTTTAACCTTGCAGCTTCTAATTTTGCCTTTCTCTGCGCAAGCTTACGCTGCTTTTCTTCTTCTTTGAACTTGTAAATTCTTGGATCACATGCATAGGCATTATCTGAGTATAAAAAAATTCAAAAGATACTTTAAAGTATTTTAAATGTAGAATATTGCTTACTTTATACAAAAATACCAAATCTGAGCAATAATGGATAAAAACTATTGAACTCTTTTATCTTTTTGTCAGTTTAATTAAACTATTATTATAAAAATAATAACATTATAACTTTGAAAAATATTAATTTCCCTACCAATTTGAGAGATAGCACATTGCTTTTATTCATTGGTATTGTTTTAAATTTTGTTGCATAAAGATGTTAAGCTGTAATCCAATTAATTTGTAGTTGCCACCCTGATGGCTGAGTGGTTAGCACAGTTTACTGATCAAAAGGACTAGGGTTCGAGATCCAAGTAAGACATGAATATTTGTGTTATCTTTCTGCTGAGATCTCACCTTCCTCACAGATCTCCTCTATGGCAAATTAAAATTGACAGGCTCCTTCAGACTTCTGTGGCAAACAGCTGCTCAAGAGGTAATATATTTTAAATTTTATTTTTTTGACAGTTAAAAAACGAAAACATGCAGATATTGTTCAGAGCAAACATATAATTTATTTTTTTTAATAATATGCAAGTATGGAAAATGCTGATATCATGGTATAAGATTATATGTTGTAGTTTATTCAATGTTGTCCATAAAAACTGCCACTTGGTCTCACAAAGTATACTTTGTTATTCCAGGGATTAAGTTTCTGAGGTCCAAGTTTTCTTGCAAAGTGAAATAACTTTTGCATTATAAAATAACTGGAAATTTTATCTCAATGATGACTATACTAGATAGCCTTTGCCTTTTTTGAATGTAATACAAATAACAATCCTTAATCACACTGCAGATGTACACACAACAGCTAGGGCAAAATAATTATACTTTGTAAAGCAAATTGCAAAAAACAACACAACATTTGGACAATTGAACCCAGTAGTTTAGAAAGTAAGTGAACATTAATCATCAACACCAGTGATCTTTACATTTAAAGGATCTTAATGTAAAAGCATTTGTGAGTTTAACTATAAACTCTGCCTCTTTTCACAGGTATTTTATGATAAGTACCACCACTTCTAACATCCTGTGCACGACACTCCAAAAGCCACTCATGATATTACTGGCAAAAGACAAAAAAGTAACAAAAATGGGACAAGATATGATGACGACAACAATGGTGCTTTAGATGACAATGATAATAGGAAAACATGACTGATCTGAGTGACTTTAGGAGAGAGGTCATTGTCATAAGCCTGATTGGAGGGAAATCTACAGCAAACACCATCAACAAAGGTAAAGATTATCAACATGGTTAGGGATAAACAGATATTTGCTAACTGAGAAGAATAACTCCAACAATGTGAACAAAAGTAACTACTGTTTTTAGTTGGGATTATTTTACATATGTGCAAAGTATGTTTAATGGGTAAAGTGATCAAGTCACAAGAACTCCAAGGTTCATGATATGATGAATTAATGAGATCTCTGTTAAAAGATGAGGGTATTACAACCAAATATCTAATGTGTTCTTTGACATGCGTGACCATGATTCTCTTGTATATTAAGCAAGTTTATTTAACAATTACAACACGATCAAAACACAAATATGAAAATAGTTAAAATAATCAAAATAATAGAAATGAGTGTCTTCTTTCTTACCAAGAGGACAAAAGTTCAATGCTGGAAAGAATGTATTATGACATTCACAAACTTGTGCTATGAGTCTGGCACATCACCAATTTAGTCATCAGTACTCCTGTAAACTATTACAGGAGAGAGTTAGAAGACTAGTTCAATTAATCTATATTATTATGAATTCTACAGCAATGTAAGTGAAAAAGCCGACAAAACTGAACACATCATAACTAAAAATGCATCAACTGGCAAAGATTTTTTTTCTTTGATAAATTATAGTGAAAACCTGTAGGACTCTCACTTCAACTACAATCTCATGGGAAAGCAAAACTGGTATAAATCAGTGATAATATAGATTTAGAAATGGAGAAATGAGTTACACACATTCTAGTATCTTATGGAATCCATATTGTAGGTTCAGGATATTCTAGTTGCTGAAGGGGCCAAACACATTAAGTGCAAATCTCTAAAAATTTATATAATGAATGTAACACTATAAAAGGTTAAAATGGTGGGAATTAACACAAATAACAGATGAGGCCAAAAAGACACAATGTTCATGAAACAGTGATTTTTCAGTAAAAAATACTATTCTAATTTCTATTTTGATGATTATAAACATACCAACAAGTTGTCGAATCCGCGCCATTTCTTCCTTTTTGCGTCTCTGCCTTGCAACTTTATTTTGTTTTTCAATCCATTTCCTTTCTTCACGACTTTGAAATAAAACATGCAAATTATCATGAAACAAAATGATACAGATGCAGAAATGATTTTAAGAACAATTAAAGAATGGCGCATTAATTCTTTTGCAAAGATAAAACAGCTACATGGGAAAAAAAGTTAGATAAATGAAAATCTTTATCTGTAAAAAGGTTTACATTTATAACGAAAATGTCACAGAAAATTTCCAGCCAATAATTAATATTTCTCTCATTTTAACTACTTGCAAATAACACAATTGAGTTCAATATCACATTTGCATTGTGAAAATGAAGTGTCATTAAATATTCATAAAATAGCATTACATGAAATAATGATAAATCAATCATTCAACTTTTCTTTTCATCAAACAACAAAATATTCCAAAATTCCATTTTGACTATCCTGACATACTATTAGTACATTCACTGCCATCTTGATATCCATACTTGGAAGGCCACTGTTATGTTGGACAGCTTCACAAACAGATAATTTAGTCTTAATCCAGGTGCCACTGGGGTAAGTGGGAACATGGCTAGTGTCAGCTGGTTCATACAACAGGGATGCCAATAATTGATGATGTACGCAAAGGTGATATGTGACACTTAGAGCATGAACAACAAAACACATATATTTTAGGCTATTTTACCTCTGAATGGTACTTTTTTTTGCACACAATAGGCTAAATGGTCAGGTGACAAGGACCCCAAAGGCTCAGAAAGGGGATGTACTGGACAGCTGTTAGAAAACATGGCAGACTTTCATCAAGGTAGGGCAGGGGTGGCTCAGTCGGTAGAGCTCCAGGGCTTGTAATCTGCAGTTCCCAGGTTTGAGTCCCAATTGGGCCAGCGTCGAGTTTTATCTCCACAAACTCCCTGCCCTACACTCAGTCAGTAGGGGACACCGATGAGCTTGGAAAGGCTGTCATCTATTGAATGGGACATATATGGGAGAGCTATACCTTGTGCACATTAAAGAACACACTGGATGGTCTTGATGGGAGGCAACCATCTGTCTCCCAACAGCTGTCCAGTGGGTCCCCTCCCCTAACCTTCTCTGAGCCTTCGAGGTCCTCGTGACCTGGCAAGTTAGCCCATTGTATGCACAAAAGTGCCACTCAGAGGTAACCCAACCCAACTTCCACCAAGGCCATAAAATGTTCTTTAATGTGCACAGGGTATGCCTCTCCTGCAACAAGACCACGATATAACATCCTATCCAATAGACAATGGCCTTTCCAATCCCATTGGTGTCCCTTAATCTCTGAGAGCAGGGTTCTCAAAACTGTTGCAATAAATTAAGATGTCCATTATAATGTTAATTTTTATTCTTACAGCATATTCAGATACTCTACTCTTTTAATATTCACCAATGGCATAGTGTCAGGGAAGGCTATGACACCTAAGTATCACCAAAGCAAAATGGAGCATATGAATTTAGTTATTAATACAGTGAAATATTATTCTGTATAATTCTGTATAATGGAACCTCACTGAATAGAAAAAGGTGTAAGCCAGCAGAGATAAATGCATATGTGACACACCAGAAAACATTAATAGCAATCAACTTCATACTATTATAGAGTAAAACTTTTATTTCTAAAGTAATATTTTCCCTCAGTTGATCCTAATCCATTGCACAGTACAGTTCAATTGTTATAAGCTTCTCCTTACATCAGATTCAGTTTATAAGTGACCAATAAAACCAAGGGATTAAAAATATTTCTCCACCAAGTGATGTCAAAAGCATCTTGCTATATCCTATATGCACTAAATCTCTGCTAAAAATGGGAATTAAAGGCAAATGACTGTAGAATATGCACTAATTCAAATAATCTTAGATTAATTTATCGTATATTTCTTTTTTGTCATGAAAAATACCCATCAGTAAGGTAGATGTACACTATCGAATTCGAAATTTGAAAGAAGGATGAAGTAAATATAAATTAGAAATTAATCATTTGTACCAACCAAAAGCTTTATTTTATAAAATTAGTATTTATCATATATGATATTTTATGAAACAATGTACTTACGAATCAGCTATATTTAGCCATACAAAGTCAAAACTGCTGCTATAAACAAGATAAAACATGGTTTTTACTAGTCTAAAAAATTCAGTCTAGAAAAGTAAGATCTCGCTGCCAATTCAAAACAGGCTTCATTTCATTAAGATGTCGCAAGACAGACTGCATTACAATGGCAAGAATATAATTTTAGCAAAGAATATAAATATAACTTGCTACAGATTACAATTTTATTAATATAGGAATTTATTATCTGTTTATTCTTAAAAATAAATGATATCAATTAAAACCATTTAGTTGATTTTGACTTTGGGATAACAGTCTAATAATCTTCCTTGATGCTACACCACTGCTACTTCATAATATGTATTATATCTGCACATCTCAATCTGTATCTTATAAAATTGAGTCTATAATAATGTAAAATGAAACTGGTTACATTTTCTTGACCATTAAAAGTGAAACTGAATAAATCAAGTACTGTAAATCGAGGGGCAGTTATACTTATCTCAAATTTCAGTTCAGCAGTAATAATAAGTATTGATGTAACATTATTTTGCACTTTATTTGCACTAATTCAAAGAAGCTTTGATTAATTTTTCAGTCATTTCTTTTTGGTCATGAAATATACTCATCATTAAAGTGATGTACACTGTCAAATTTGAAGATGAAACTTTAAAGGAAGATATTTATGATTGAATATAAATTAGAAATTAAGCATTTGTACCAACATTTAGTCTAGATTTTGTAAAATTAGCATTTATATAATTTTTTGCAATAGTGCACTTCAGAATCAGATGTATTTTAGCCTATATAATAGTCTACAAAACTAAACTTGTTGTTAAAAATGAGATAAAACATGGTTTTTACGTTGAAAAAATTTAGTCTGGAAAGTTAGATTTCATTGCTAATTCATACCAGGCTTCATTTCAATTAGATGTTGTGAAACAGTTTGCTTTACAATGGCAAGAATATAATTTTAGTGAAAGAATATAGATACAAGTTGCTACAGATGATGATTTATTAATATAGGAATTTACTATTATCTATTTATTCTTGTAAGCAAATGATATAAACTAAAAGCATTTAATTGTTTTTTTACTTTGGGATGACAGTCTATTTGTCTTCCTTGACACTATACCACTGCTACTTCACAATAGATATTATCTACATACATAAAAAAAGCTCAGTCCTACTGTGTAAAAGCAAGTATATAATCATGTAAAATGAAGCTAGTTGCATTTTCATGACTGCATAAAACTGTAACATTGTGAATTGAGTACTGTGTAAATTGAGGGATAGGTGTATATGTAATTGCATTTGTTCTCTAGAGATTATCCAGCAGATGTAAATTGAAAGAAGTTGTCAGCAGTGAAGAATGGGATAGAGTAATGATAAAATGAAGTACATTAAGCGTATTTTTAAGTTTCCAACTTCAGATTTCAAGTAAATAGAGTTTTACTTATACCACTAAATCCATCGAGTTTTAAAATATTCTGAAAAATCCAAGTTCCATATCTTTTTTTCCATTGTTTGAAAATTTTCAATATCATTATATTTGTCCTCATCAGGTATATCAGTCAATAATTCTTTTATCGATATCTAGCATAATACAATATATTAAACAGTTTATAAACACTGAAGAATTTAGATGGAAACTTTGCATCCAAAGTGCATTCAGTGAATATAAAAATCTACAACTTACTTTTCCCCTTTCTCTTTTTCTTCTTCATCCATATACGAAAATTCTCGCCAAGAGTCAAAATCGTACCTGAAATGATACCAACATTTAAGATATTTCACTAGCATTTACATATTTCTGATTTTTTAAATAAAATTTTAATTTAATCAGATGACTTAAAAATATATTAAATCAAAATGTTCTATTGCAAACATACTGTGATATTATCTGTTCAGTCTGCTACTGCATTTTGATTTTATATTTCTTTGAAAATGAACACTTTTCAAAGTGAATAAATAAGTTCAATAAAAAAAATTTTCATTGAGGTTTATCAATAGAACTTGATAACTCGCATACTTCCTCAGAAAATTAGATGAACTTAATCTGTACTAGTAAAATATAGTGTCACCATATGTGGGGTTGTTCTGTTACTTTCAAGGTGGGATAGGGGATGGGGCACCCCCCCCCCCCAACAACAAAAAAAAAAGTGAGTGGGGGAATTTGGGAAGTAACCATTGGTTTTCCACCATGTCAAAGAAATCCATCTCAATTCAAAAATGCTCAACCCAAGGGATAACAATATTAAAAATATCTGCGAAAATCTTCCTTAACTGTGAAAATCAAAAAATTCTTGCTTCTCTAAAATGAATAAAAAGATATCTGATCTTCCACAGCAATAAATTGCAAGATTTCCTCATAAGAAATATTTGCAAAGATGTATTCATCTCTAAAAAGACTGAAAAGGATCAAAATAAAGAAAAAAACTAGTCATACTAACTGAACAAATGCACATTTATCCAATTCTTTAAGAAACTGCAAGATTCTATACACTGACATTATTGCCAGTAGTGTTCCTTACATGGAGTCTATAGTTTATTATACACCTGTTTCCAGTTACCCTCACTGCCTCTGGGTTGAACACAATGATGTCCTCAAAACTCAATGCTTTGCAGAGGCTATAATTGAGGGAATATCATTTGGTGAATATGAACTATGCAAATTAATGTAAACAGAAATAAAATCTAAATGCAAAAAAGACAATAAAATGTAGAGGCAACATAAAACTACCAGCCATAATTTGGAATCTTTCAAAAAATATACTGATATCAAATTAACTTCTTTAACCTTTAACATGTCAGGTTTGTACAGCAGAATGCAATCTGTTGACTGGGTTAATTCTGAAATAGGATAATGAACTTGAAATAGGATAATTATGTAGTTCCATATTTTTTTCTTGTACAGTACTGCTAAAAGTTTCATCAGATTCACTCAATTATGTACTTTTTCTGTCAGTATTGACATTTATTATTAAACCATTATACAGGTTATTTTTGAGGGAATTTCAAAAGCTCAAGAAAAAGTTTAATGGCAAGAGTTTAAAGAATACTCTCCATGAAATTTTAACTGGAAACATTAAAAAAACGTAGAAAACAACCAAAAGGCAAGGATTGGATTGTTTTACCTCTGAGCGGCACTTTTTTGCACACCATGGGCTAAATGGCCAGGCCACAAGGACCCCAAAGGCTCAGAGAAGGTTGGGCGAGGGGACCCACTGGAACAGCTGTTGGGAGACAGATGGTAGCCTCCCGTCAAGGCCATCCAGCGTGTTCTTTAACGTGCACAGGGTATGGCTCTCCCGCACACGGGGCCACGGCTTAACGTCCCATCCGACGGACGGCGGCCTTTTCAAGCCCATCAGTGTCCCCTACCAAAAGGCAAGGTGTGAAATGCAAAATGCTCAGATTAATGCTTTCTTTCAGCATTTTGTTACTTTATTGGATATGTAAATCATCAGGTTTATTATATTAATTACCAACTTTAGTCCATAAACTTTCAGGATTGATTATAAAGATCATTTAAAATGGCCATTTTCTGTATGAAAAAAATGAACTCTTGCAGCATATTATCTTGAAAATAGTAGTTCCCAATTGATATGAGACTGCATTTGGCTCTGAGAACATAATGTCTTCTAGCACTTTAATGGTTCAGGACTTGTGTGTTTGAAAGGCTTATTAATTTTATTTACTTTTCTATCTGAAATTATTACTTTTTCTTTCTCTAATTCATTAGATATTTTTAAATATGAGAGAAGTTATATATCACATCAAATTATATGAAAAATATTTGCAAAATATTTTCTTAACATTACCTATTTTAAAAGATATAAAAGGTGAAAAATGTTTTAAAAGTGTATGGATCTGTAGTAAAAATTCACAAGAACTGTAACATCCTTAATAAGTATAATTTAAATCACTTAATTATTTAAACTAATAAATTAATTAATTAATTTAAATTGTCAAAATTTACCAGAAGTTATAAAATTCTTCTACTTCTCTAAATGATGAATCCTTATTTCCAAGTTTTGGTACAGGCTTCTCAATTGACCACCTGAAATTAAAATCAATATTAAATTATTATTAAATTAAATTAAATTAAATTAAACATTTTATAAATTATATGTTTAATTAATACATTTAAATTAATTAAATTAAATTAATTATTAATATTTAAATTAATATAAATATTAATATATAATCAATATAAAAAAATAAATAAATATTTTTAAAAAAATAAATAAATCAATATAAAAAATAAATATATTAAACATCAATATAACATAAAAGGAAAACAATAAAGTCCACAGAACATGTTTTCAAAATAAACAGATTTTGAAATTTGAAGACAGAGCAAATATATATATATTTTCCTTTCACTTTCCATAGCAACGTAATAGAGGCTTATAGGGGCTTTGAGGTTTTGCCTTCTAATAGAGTAGAAACTAAGGACTTAGATTGTGAAAATCTCATTTTAGCCTCACTTAGGATTATTAGATTTTCCTTGTATGATCAAATATATATGCATATATAAAATAAAACATTCAAAAATGCAGCTGCTTGAGGGGGGCATTTACTATTTTTTTAATATCATATATGACAGATATACAACAGAAACAAATCTGTCTAGCCTTGAAGTCCCAAAAGAGTGACAAGATCACCAATTGAATTTTGACTGAGTGACTTCTAAGTTGCTTTACATCTTATAGACATAGATTTAAGAACAGTTCAAAAGAAATATCATTATATTAGTTTGAAGCAATAAAACATTATTTATTTCATGTGAGCAAAATACTCAATTGAAGAAAAACTCTTATGAAGTATACATATTTATCACACGAGGTACTATTTGATATACCAATAATTATACATTATACAGGATGTGTCATTTAAAGTACAACCAAATTACAATAGCATTTGAAAGCTTACAAGTGGCATCAAGGTAACAAGAAAAATAAGTTATTTGTTAGTTTTATTTATTAAGATAATGTTGCATAACTTTATTTATTAAGATAAAGTTTCATAACAGCTTTACAGCCTTTATTTGGTACACGCTTCTTAATTGACCACTAGAAATTCACCACTTTCTTGAAGACAAACCTCCACCTTTTTTAATGTATTTTGCATGTTTTTGGGGAGTGTATATGGATCAATTCTGGCAACAGTCAGTTCAATATTTCTTTCAGTTCCTTCAATCTTTGTTCGTTACTTCAACAGACTCTGTCTTTGAAAAATACTCACAGAAAGAAGTAGAGTGTTGTCAGGGTCAAATATGCTATTTAAAATCTTTTAATTTAGATTTGGGGGCCAAAGAGGTGGCCAAAGGCTGTGTCTCAAGAATGCACTCACCAAAGAACTCTTGCAGAAAAGCTAAAAAAACTCAAGTGTCACAAGGAAAGAAGACTATTACACAGGGAGAATGGCTTCTGATTTCATTTCTTACCATAGTTCACGATTGCTGTTTGGGTTGCATTTTAATGACTGTAGAATGACTAAATGTATCAATTATACAATAATCATAACAATGCTATGGTTGGACCACTGAGCTACTAGCCGCCGATCAAGATCTCCTCTAATTAACACTATGAACATTCCTATTATGTCACATATAGGCGCTATTCAGGCAATTTTAGCCACAAGCGACTTTCTATTTGCCATTTAGATGGAAAGCATGTCTTACAAGTATGCTAATGATAAAAAATGAAATAAACTCAACTATTCAATATCCACTAATAAATCAGTACTTTGACGTTGATTCAAATTTTAGAGGAAAAATTGTTTTGAGCCGGGTGGGATATGAACCCATGACCTCCCGATAACATGTCAGGTGCTCTGGACCACTGAGTTACCCGCCGCCGATCAAGATCTCCTCTAATTAACACTATGAACATTCCTATTATGTCACATATAGGCGCTATTCAGACAATTTTATCCACAAGCGGCTTCCTATTTGCCATATAGAGATCGTGGGTTCATATCCTATCCGGCTCAAGACAATTTTTCCTCTAAAATCTGAATCGACATCAAAGTGCTTATTTATTAGTGGATATTGAATAGTCGAGTTTATTTCATTTTTTATCATTAGCATACTTGTAAGACATCCTTTCCATCTATATGGCATATAGAAAGCTGCTTGTGGATAAAATTGTCTGAATAGCGCTATAAGTGACATAATAGGAATTCTCACAGCATTAATTAGAGGAGATCTTGATTGGCGGCTGGTAGCTCAGTGGTCCAGAGCACCTGACATGTTATCGGGAGGTCGTGGGTTCATATCCCCGACAATCATTTCTTGTGTGACACAATCATTTCTACATGATACAACATTCCTGCACAACACATACAGAATCTTGTAAGTTCCATGCCCCGATGAATTCAGGCTGTTCTGAATGCCAAAGGAAGCGCAACATTACTAGGTAAGTGTACCTAATAAACTGGCATCTCAGTGTACAGTAATTTTAATCTTAATTTAAAAAAGTACTCACAACCTTGGACTACAGAAAAAACAACCCTAGTTTGTTTTCTGGTAAACTTTGCAAAAAATCAATAGGGATATATATGAGATTGGTTTTATTTTTCAATGTTCAGCCATGACAACCAGCAGTTTTGTACATTGTGAGAGGTGCAAAGTACTGAAGAAATTTAATATCTCAGTAGGATTTTGGTTGTTTTAACTATAATGGCAGTTTTGTGCACATAATGGGCTAAATTGTCATGACACAAGAAGTCTTAGAATTGGGAAGGGTTAGGAGGCCACTGGACAGTTGTTAGGAGATAGATGGAAGTGTCCCATCAAGGCCATTCAGTATATTTTTTTAATGAACACAGGGCATTAATGTCCCATTTGATAAATGATTGAAACTCATCAATGTCCTCATTCTTACCAAGGATAAAGTAAGGGTTAAACAGAATACATCTCAATGCAGGCACAGTTGGGACTCAACCCATGAAATACAGATAATGAGCCTGGTGTGTTACTGATTGAGCCAATATCTAACCAATATCGATAGGAAATTATTAGGGCAATGCCAGAGGGGTTTATCAAAATAATGAAAACACATACTGCTTGTGGAGAATATTTTATTAATAATCTGTAGGCCCACCTCGGGCATTCAGAACAGATGCAAATTCAATGTGGAATACTTAAATAAGTCATGCACATACAGTAATGGAATGTGGGGCCATTCTTTATGAAAAATATGGCCCAACTGTGCCAGTAATGCTGGAGGTGGAAAGTGTGATCTGACCTTGTGCTCCAGATATTCCACAAATGTTCAATAATATTGAGGTCTGGAGATTAAGGTGGCCAGGGTAGCTGCTGTACCTCATCCTCATGCTCCTCATGCAAATCCTCATGCAATCCTCATGCAAACCACAACTTGACAAATTTCACACAATGCATGGGTGCATTATCCACTTGAAACCAGGGACAGTCATTAGGGAACAATGCCTGCAACATTGTAGATGTGACATGTCCCTTCAGAATAACTAATGGCCCTAAGGAATGCCATGATATGGCATCCCACAGCATCAGAGATCCACCTCCATGCTTCACAGTCGGAACCAAACAGTCGGGGTGGTACACTTCTGCAGCTTTTCGCCAGATATACACTCTACCAGTGGTGGGAAACAATGTGTAGCACGATTCATCAGACCAGATGACATGTTGCGCCTTCAGCATCCCAGTTTTTATGTGCTTTGCACCACCTTACACGATTTGTTGCACTGATGTTGGTAAATACTGGCATGATGAAGTTCTCGACAAACTGTTGTGACAGAAATGAGATCATTCCAACTGGTGTTCAACTCTGCTGCTATTTACGGTGCCGTGGTCTTGTGCTTCCATTGTGACAGAAATGAGATCATGCCAACTGGTGTTAAACTCTGCTGCTATTTACAGTGTCGTGGTCTTGTGCTTCCATTGTACAATCTGTGTCAACATTCGCCTATCACTATCTGACAACTTCGTATGACATCAACAATTTGCACGTTTGGAGGCAACGCCCTGTCCTCTTTTATAGGCAGTCACAATCTTTGATATAATTCATGTTATACCTACTATTTCCGCCGTTCTAGTTACTGAAGCTCCTGCAAGACGCACCAATGATCATGCCTTTTTGGGGGTCACTGAGATCTGACATTGGCAACAAGTACACAACAGATGTTTCACCTGCACCTGTGGCACTGCTACGTGATAGTCGGCATCGTACTTTTCCCCTTTATATACCTCACATAGTGGGTGACATTGCCCCTGTGATATGCATATACAGCGCATTGTGTGTACGCCAATCACTGTCAGTGTTTCCAATATTTTGATAAACCCCTGTATTTTTCAATGCATTCTTTCGACATTGTACTACTTATTAATGTAAACTTTCTGGTTTTCCAGCAGATATTAAAAGCAAAACTATAGAGAAATATTTGTCAATAACTCATTTGAAAATAAAAGCAAAACTGTAGAAAAAGTACTTGTCAATCACTCATTTGAATAAGACACAGGATTAGGGAATGCCCACTTACCAATGGAAAGTAAACTTTGAGGCATGGCATGTTACTTTAAATGCTACGAAAAATTGCATCTGGGAAATAATTCCAGAGGAAAAAAATGCCCCTTTAATTATTAATCAATATTATACTAAATGCATTACCCACCTTCCACTTTAACATCAATGATATAATGTTTTCAATGCACATAAAAAATTGACCACCACATTCTACAACTTAAATTTCATTTTTCACATAAATACATTGTAATATTCATTTAAATTTTTGCTATTTTCTAAATTTAGAACCTTCTAGCATGGAAATTCAAACTATTGGAAGATTCAAAACATGTGAATCACATTATCTTATTTTATTTATTGGTATCTCTTCAACTCAAAAAGAATTTTTCATTTTTCTCTGAAAAACAAAAATGAATAAATTGAAATGACTAAGTGAAAACATTTTTTTTTTGAAAATGAGCCAAAAAAAAAACGCAGTTAAATACAAATAACTTATGAATATTTTACAAACAACAACTAAATAACAATATTTTGCTACTGAGAATTAACATTTCTTAGAATCATATTCAATACATTTAAAACTCATAATTATAAAATTTATTTATACTGTCTCTCATTTATTGCTTACCTTGAATTTGTAAGAAACACCGGCCCAAAGACTTCAAAAAAATTTTCTTTTGAAAAGTTGTTGCTTGTTGGAATATCATTATCAAACTCAGGATCAACACTATCATAAGACTGACGCTTGAAGTGATTTCCCAAAATTTCATAAGCTACATGACAGTACAGAAATCACATTAGTTTCAGCATAAAATTAAATATGTAGACCAGGAGTTGGCAACCTCTTCCATGGCATGAGCAAAACCTTTTTGTCACTTGGATAGTGGTATAATCCTTTATAAAATTCTTTGAATTGCACTTGCATTTATTATGCATTTGCATATGCACCAGTCAAAACAAATTTGTGTTCCACACAATGACACATGTGGTTTAGGTTGCCTACTCCTGATACAGACACTATGAATATTACTGAATGCCATAACAATGTATAAGATAGATAAGTTTTAAATCCTAAATATCATTTGTAACAATTATTGGAAAAGATTTCAAATGTCCAGTACTACTGACTGAGCCACAACCTCTGCCCCTTTCCATTTACTTTCATGGAATAAAAATTCCATTTACAATTTTTTTAGTACATATAAGTAATTCCATTCACGAATTCCATGGAATAAAAAGCTCTGTACTTAATTATTATTTAAGGTAAAATTAAATTAATTTATAAATGAATAATAGAGCAAAACTTCTTTTTTAATTGACTACACAAAAAATGCCGATTTCGAAATAACAGGGCAAACTAGTAATTAAAACATACAAATATATAAGAGCAGATCTAGGATAGATATTGACACTGAGTTGGGGAAGATAAAATGTTTTTGTGGGAAGGGAATACTTTATATGTTTGAGAAAGAGCACAAAATTCAACAAAATATTTTGAAGACTGCTAATGCAGCCTCCTATCAAGGAATTGGGGAAAGTCAAGGATCACCTCCCTAAATCTGTTAATTATTGGGTTTCATGAAATACAGTGTTAAAATCAGGCATCTTTGAAATCTTTTTCAACTGAATATACCAGTCAAGATCTAAGTAATTTTCAAAATGATGAATCTAAAAACAGTAGATATGAAATTATACAAAAAAATTTAAAATCATTTTATGTCCTACTCAGGCAATGTTCTAATATTTGGAAACTCAGGCAATGTTTTAATTCTGTTATATATTTTAATGGCTGAATACCTTCAATGAAAAGGTAGAGGTTGGCTCAGTCAGTAGTGCTCAAAAGCTTGCAATCTAATGACCCCAAGTTGAGTCCCAACTGGTCCGTATTGAGAATTTTCTCTGCAACTCCCCTTCTGCCCTGTGAGAAGGGACACTGATGGGTTTGGAAAGGTTGCTGTCCAACATGTGGGATATTAAGCTGTCATCCTGTGTGCAGTAAAGCTATACACTGTGTGTATTACAGAACATGTCTCCTAACAGCTGTCTGTAGTGGATTCTCTTTCCAAACCTCAGAGCTCTTTGGGCACTTGTAACATGCCCATTTAGTCCATTATGGTCAAAAAAACTCTCAGTCAAAGATAAAACCCTCACACCTTCACTTAACCATTCATTTACAACTACCAAACCATACACAAATAAAATGTTGCATTTTCTTAGTTTAAGACTAGTAGAGAACCATTTAAATTTATTATACCATGAATTCGGAAATAATCAGTTTTGTTTACTTTCACTTAGCACTAATTCAATAAAGAGACCAGATGTTTTATTTTATACAACACATTTCTTTTCATAACAATGTTTCTTTTAAAAAAATTTATTTCAAAAACAGCACCTTAAAGAGAAACTCAACTAAACTCACTGAATTCATCACTTGTAGCTTGGTTCATTTCTATCACAACTTTTATAGCAGAATACAAACATCATTCATAAATTACAGAAGTATTCAAAATAACACACCATACTGTTCTAAAACTACTTGAATCTGTGTTAAAGGCAAATGGAACTCAGTTGCTGAATAAAAGTAGGAAATTCAAATTGTGTAACTTCCAGTTAACATATGGTAAGAAAGTGATTAGCATGCTTAGTTACTGATCAAAGGGATCTGGGTTTGAGCCCCAGGTAAGAAATGGATGTGTTGTTTTCCTGCCGAGGTCCAGCCATCTCACAGACCTTCTACTACAGCATATAAACTGACAGGCTCCTGTCAGACCTCTGTGGCAAGCAGCTGCTTGAGGAGGTATTTATTTATTTATTTATTAAGATGCCAAAAATATACTAAGACTAAATCTCCACTGTATCTGTTGCAGTGGGTGATCCCATTCCATAAAAGTGCTGCCTTGTCAGGCAAGATGTGTAGTTGACCCTAGGTAGTTATTATGAAACTGAAATGCTTCAATCTGTCTACCACATTTGCTACTTATAAATTATGATGAGAAAAATACCATCAATTTAACAATACATTTTTAGCAAAAGAATACAAATTTGATAAAGAGGTAATAAAGCACCATAAAACACTGATACAATTATATACAATGTAGGTTAATGTTTATTGTTGGTATGAGTTCATTATTCAAATACAAATCATTCATATTTTATTATTATTTAAATCTTTCATCTATTTAATTTTTTCTACATTTTTGGTCATTTTCGCAAGTAATGCATATGCTTGGATTTTTGGTAATCAGCAAACTAAGACTAGTAAAATAGCGCTATAAAAATTCCTTTACTTTAAAATTGATAATTTAAATAAAAAAATGTGGAAGCACGCAAAGTTTAAATTGAAACACTAAAGCTGAGATTGAATCATTTCCAGATAAATTTGCAGTAAGCTATAGAAAAGTTGAATTTCAAAACAATGGCAAAAAATTTCATTTCAAAATCACCATTTCTTAATTCTGGTTACGAAATTAATTCAATTTCATTAAAAACAGTATTAAACAACGTCCTATTTTTAAAAATTGATATTTTCATTACAATATTTTAATCAGATGTCTCCTAAAGTAGCTAAGGTAGCTGCCATTTGAGTCATATGTACCTAATGATTTCATTTTTAGACCAGTTCGAAATAAATTATTCTTTCCAATTGCACTATATATTTGAGGAACAATGTAAATAATTCCAGAAGTAGAAAAGTGAAAACAATTTACATCATTAATATTATGCTCTACTTACCACCAATATTCTACTTTTGAATAAGAAAACCCTAAAAATCTGTCAAATTATTATTGAAATCAACAATATGTTTCTAAAAAATATAGTGCCTTTTGGGTAAACTTTTTCCTAAACATCTGTTGGAAGATTTTACAGCAAAAAAAAAAAATCAGCACTTGCCCAATACTGTGAAGAATATCTATATAGCTGCTTCTATACACTAAAAATTTCAAAGCAAAATCAAATTTTATTGTTATATTATGGTCAATCACATATCCAAAATATATATATATATATTTCAACTTCATACTGTTTTTTCATACATCTGTTTATTTTATCTGATAAATGACAAAAATAATTTTTAAACATTGAAACAGTTTTGAATCACAAAATATAGAAAATTGAATGGAAAACATATGGCTGTACTTTTATAGAAATCGTTGACATCCTCCAATAAAAAATGTTCCTTCTGCGTCTTACTTTGAAAACATGCATAGGTAAGCTAACAAACAAATTAATTAATGCTTTGCAACTTATTGCAGTGGCTGTGATTGATAGTTAATATTAGAACATACCTGATGATACACAACAAAAACTTCATCTAGACTGTGCCAATGGCAGTTTGAAGGATTGCAAAGGTTTACAGAACTGCCAAACTTGCATGACAAAAATTAAGATTTGGAAGAATGAAAAATAAGAGTACTTTCAAAAACTAATCAATTCCCATATATTGCAGAATTTATGTAACATATTGATTATTAATCAATGCATCAGTGCATATTGATTATTGGTTACTAGTTGTTAGCAATTAAAATTTACACATAAAAAAAACCATTAAAAAAGTTCTGGCACCTTGTGAGCCTTGATGAGTTATGGGTGAAAACAAATTAGCCTTCCCATTTACACAATTTGAATTTAGTGATGATCATTTTATGGTATGCATTAACTGATTATGAATTAAATTTCCTATCTTATAGCAAAAGCTCAAATCGGTTTAGTTACATTTTTGCAGTGCAGAAATCTATGGCATGTGTACTTTTTGATATTAATGAAATTTAACCTAATCTCTAATAATCAACAATACTTAGTAGGCATCACCCAGTGATAAATAGTAGTTCAATAGATATATTGCAAAAGTTAACATTTACAATACAGAGAGAATAGCAACAATTATTGTGCTGTTTCTCCAGTGATTTTTGCAGTGCTGAGATTGTCGGCAGTGGCAAGCTTTATATGCAACACAGGAAATGGTGCTCGCCACAGCCAACTCAACTGCATCTGTATATTTTTAATATTAATGAACGTTAACTTATATAACTTAATCACTAATAATTAATAATTAATATGTAGGCATCATCTCCTGATCAATAATATATCAATCAATATATTGCAAGTGTTAGCATTACAATACAGAGGGAATAACAACTAATGTTATTGTGCCCTTTTCTACAGATTTTTTTAAAAAAGCATTTGGACTGCCAGCAGTGGCATAGTACTGAATTTTTTTAGAAGCTTTTGAGTGTTTATATTACATAATGACTGAAAATGTTTTAGGTTTTCATTTCATACTTTTTTCCCAGATAGGAATAAATGTATCAGCAACTCATCAGTTGTGATGGACAATTTCTTGGCAGCCTTTTCTGCAGCCAGGTAGAGAAGATGACATAGAAAACCTAAGGAAATTATATGTGTTTGCTTAGCTTTAAGATTAGCAATAACTCCTTTCTTCTCACCAAGCAAGACAGGAGCACTGTCAGATGACACTGACACACAATTTGACCATGGAATGCACAATTTGACCATGGAACAAACAATTTGACCATGCATTCATATGCTTGAACTCGGAAAACATTAAGGTAGCAATATTTTTTCCCTTTGCACCACCCTCTAAGCATGGCAAGGATAAAAAGCTGCACTTCACTTATCTGATATCTTTATCATAATAAGTTACCATAGAGGAAACATTTTATCACCAAAATCATTGCTGCCATCAGTTGCAACAGGAAAAGATGAAGTCTTTATTAGCACTTATAACTTTTCCTTGGTAACTGGTAACAAGTTCTGGAACAATAAAATTTATTTTGGTCTGACAGCATGCATACTTCCTCACTTCAGGCAAATTCAGAAACACTGCAGCAAATAGCTTGCTAGCATGATTGGCAGCTGATAACGGGATGGCCCCAACAAATATGCTGTAAATAAGACCTCGGCAAAATATGCTGTAAATAAGACCTCGGCAAAATATGCTGTAAATAAGACCTCGGCAAAATATGCTGTAAATAAGACCTCGGCATTGATTTGTTGATTGTCATCACATTTTAAAAATTGATCCAACTTAAGCATATTCTTAGCCTCAGTGTAATTTTAATCACCATCTTGCTATGCAATAAAATATCTCCCCAGCATTCATGCCTAATGCTAATATTACAGTTACAAAATTTGCAAAAAGCAAAAGTTTTCCCTTTATGTGATGATTTCACAAATTCTTGGGAATATTGTGCTACATATTTCTGATTATGCAAACATTTAGGAGACATAGTAAAAATTTTAACTCAAAATTAGTAATGAAACTATTTACGCACAATAGCAAATGGCAAAAAACAGAGGTAAGAACAGATTAATTTATCGTTAATTTTTAGAGATAGTACTGCTACAGTGCTGAAACCAAACTAAAGAGATTTGAATTAGTTGAAAAAAATTGTTGTCCTGGGTGGGAATCGAACCCATGCCTCCCAGAAGAATGCCAGACATCCTGACCATGCTTTGATCAGCCAATCAAAAGGTCAGAGCAGAAGGCCCAGCTGTTGAGCAGTTGTCTCAAATCCAGTGAAAGAAATGTTTTAATCCCTTATCAACCCCATTAGCCCAACACAGATAACAAGATATGAATGAGATCCATTCAAGTTACAATGTCAGTCATAGCCTACAGATCAGGGAAGTTCTCTAATCTGTATGATTTCCTTCACTCTGAAGTTTCTGATTCTAAGTAATCCAATTAGTGTTCAGTTGACCAGAACTAGGAGAGTTGGGTATAGGTTCAATAAACATCCATTTAGAAACAATTAAACAGCCTTTAACTATAAAAGAATTTAGGTGTGGACTATGCCATGGTTCTGTCCGGAAATGGGCAGCTGGAGTCACATAGATTACCCTTGATTAATGTGCAGGTGAGCCCCACAAGCAAGCATAGATTAGGGAGTGGGGACACAGCTGCACCTTCAGTACAGTAAAATAGCTTAATCAAAAGCAATTCTTCCTTTTCATTAACATTCTCCATTTGGGAAAAGGGCATAAATAATGTAAAATTTGAGAGCAGACTTTCATAAGGGTAAAATACTTACTGATGCATCAGACATGTCTGGAGAACAAAAAATTCACAATTTGTAGTGAAAAATTACAGTCAGAGTAGGACCTCCATAGCCCATTGCTGCATGAGGATTTTTTGCAAGTTCAGGAAAAATTGAAAAGATAGCATTATTTAGGTGCTCTGGAATATTTATTTTACATATATATCAATATAAAAGTTATTGTGAAATTTTACATTTTTAAAAAAGTTAAATTTCTTTTGTTATACTAACTGCTCATATATATGTAGGCTTGATGATGAACTACATTTTCGTAGTTTTGGCAGCACAAGTTTTAATGTCAGAAATGATGCTAGATGGAGAAATTTTGTTATCTGTGGGAGGAAATATTCTAAAAGAAATGAGTGCAAGTCACTTAAAAGTAGGTATCACTTAGACATGTTATCACACCAACTATCACAGTGCCTTTACTGATTACTGATCCTAACTGCATGTAACAAGACTACCTTCGGAACGAAAAGTTATAGAACTAATTAATGGGGGTAAGAGATTACAGTGAGTGAGTGAGTGAGTGAGTGGGCGGGCGGGCGGGCGGGCAGATGGATGGATGGATTCATTCATACATACATACATAAGGGTAATTCAAATGAAATATGGATATCTCAGAAATGAAGCATAAATCATTTATTGATCTGTTCATATTTGAGACTGATCTGTTGCATGAAGAAAATGTGAAAATCTAAAAGGGGAGATGCCATCTATATATAAAGGATTATTCAGACATTTCAAGTGTACCTGTTCAATACTATTACTTGGGTAGTATGAAAGCAGACATTGTTATGCAACAAAAACATTTTCTGCTCTAAGGACTACAGATCTGAGCATTCTGACTTTATTGCTTGCTTCGATATGCTAATAGTTTTACATTATCACTTTAAGTTCATTATGTCACCATGTCCAGAAACTTAATCAACACAAACCCTAAGTGTGAAATTAAAACTTCAGCATATTGCACATTGCTAAACTTTGGTTGCTTTTATCTGAGGTTTGTCAGGAAGTCACAACATGTTTATCAGATTCAAACTGATACTTGCAACTGATTCTGGTGCTGATAAGTTCCTTCTATGTATATCTGTTTCTCTGTGAGGCCCAATGATCATTCAATCCACTATCCAGTTACAATTGTCCACTTTTCATCTGAATGACCTTTACAATTTCCACCTTTAATTTAGTAGCCTTTTAAAAAATATTCAGTAAAATATGTGTAATATTTATATGTTTACTTTTTTTTTTGTCTCGTTACAGTTATTTATTAAATTTTTCAAGGAGTGGGTCATGATTCTTAACATCCTGCCCTGATCTGGCCAATGCCCCTTCACTATAAAAACCAGGTGCGAGTTATTTCAAGTGCAAGGTGATTAGCAACCATACACCAAGCCATGAGCAAAAGCTAGTATCATAATCTCCTAATCCTATAATTTGACAAACAGGTAGAATTACGTTTTATTTGCTATTTCAGAGCACAGATCTGTTTGAAAACTCCAGAATAATGTCCATTATTGGGTGTATCTGTAATATGGAGGTAAAACCAAAGGAATTCAATGTTGAGAAACTGGGGATTATAAAATCATTACTAATTAGAAGAAGCAGCTTTTCAGGAATGTCTGTTTAGGAAGATTTCACTAAAACAGATTATTCATTTTAAAAAATGCAAATTTTTGTATAGAAAAATTACTTTATAAAATTGTTATTAATATTTCTCATAGAGCCCTTGGACCTTTTCGATTAACTCCATGTCTGTGGAATAAAATTTGAGAAACCCTATCTATTTCATTTTCCTTTCAATGAGCTTAGTTTCATAGTCATCCCTGACACTAGTACTGCTCTGGGGCAAATAAAAAGTTTAACACTTAATATTATTTCAAGTTATCCCTATTTAAATGTATATAAAAATGACTGAGAAAATATAATAGAAAAATGCACAATGGAAACTCAAACAAATGGAAGATTTGAAAAATGCAAAGAGTAATAATTTACTAGCCCACAGCCAATCTGGAATTTTTCATTTATCTATTAAAACTAAAAAAAAATCATTTTTTCACACCCCAAGAGTAAGACAGCAAGTCACTGCTGTTAGTGTAAACACAATGCCACACACTATCTTCAGAAGTTTAAATTTCTATCATGAATAAAATATTTACAATATTAGTTTCGAGTTTTGCCATTTTACAACTTTAGGGCTTTACAATAGTGGAAATTGGAACTATGGAAAGATCTGGAAAATGTGAATCTTAATATCATATTAGTATCTATCCAAGATCTTTATAAATGTTAATATGGATTCTTTATTGACATTAAGTTCAATGAAGAATTCAATAAACTCACAGTTGCTGCTGGTTCTTCCCCATTAAATTTGGTTTAAGGTTTGGAGATAACAGTACTAAAGATTTAACTATTACGAAGTCAATTTTCTTTATTATTCCTATGAATTAGTTTCTTAGAACAAAACTAAAAATAAACTTTTTCAAATCCAAACAGCATCCAATATTGTAAAGAAATCTGAATTTACAGCACCCTTTATACACATTTGCTTTGCTGAATTACAGAACAATTAAACTGAAATAAAAAAACATTTTATACCTTTTGTAATACATGAAAAATAGTCATGGTCCAAATCTTTTATATCCTCCCCAGCATTGCGACGTTTATCAGGATGATGACGTAACACTTTTCTTCTGTCTGAAATATGATTATTAAATATAGATTAATCTTTTTCAATTGTTTTATATCACACATGAAAAAGAAAACAACACTTTAGATATATGCACATATTTTAAGTTTTTTATTTTATTTACATTTCACCACTGAAAAACAAGAATTTTCTAACTCACTTGCATAGCTATGTATCAATAACATAAAATTTTTTGCAAGACTGCACTAAAAACATTAACCTTCATTTTACATTACGAATTAAAAGAATCTTTGTATGTATATGCGTGAAGATGCTAAATACACGCAAAAATGTAGAAGTTACTCCTAATTTATATATGCTTATTCATATTAGGACATTCATGCTGAAACTATAGTCAGATTCTCTGGCCACATACCAGTCAGACTAAATGCAACATGCAATGATATTCAAATTTAAAGATAATGTTGTGTCTCAAAATGTGCATAAGCAAATGACATGAAATGTGATGTACATGCAAATTTTGTAATGTGGAAGGAGAAATATGTGCACATTTAACTGATGCAACCATAAGCATGCAGATAAAAGTTTCTTTAAAAGAGCATGAGGCTATGATTGCCACTCATTTCTGCTCCAGCCAGCCTGACATTAATTGTGGTAGCAAATTTGATTTCACCATGCCACAAAGATGATGTATGGATGGAATGTGTACAGAGGAGATAGGTAGAATGAAAGTGGGTCAATTCCAGGTGGAGATATCCATGGCATTAAATGTACCACAAAATGTCCTCTCAAGAACTTTGAAGACAATTTTATGAAAGAGGAGAAGCTAATCATAGACCAGAACAAGGTCACCCAAGGCCTACAACTGAGCAGAAAGACCACTTTGTCTCTAATAGATAGATGACGTAGGAAAATGACAGCAAGGCAACTGTTATGAACTGACAATAACTACAGGGATGAGTTTGCTTTTCTCTCAACCCCCTTCAACTGAAAAATTCATTTAATGTACTGAAAACATCACATTTGAAGTACAGGCCAATGAGCAAATACACTATTCACAAAGAGTTCATATTGTTTGAACACTGATTCTCAATGTATGTTCCTCTAGTAATAATAAGAAACATGCCATAACAGCTGTAACATCGGAAAAAGGAATGATTTGAATGGCAGTAGTATGATGGTCTGGACTAGCATTATAATGACTTGCTGCACAGAGCATCACATCTTTCAAAGGAGCATTATAATTGCCCAATATATAAAGATTGCATACTATGTGAGGCTTTTCAAGATTGCTCTTGGCTCTGATTTAATTTATGTGAATGACATTACCAGTTGTATAGGACTTATGTGCTTGATGATTTCCTTGAAAGTGAAAATACTCATCAGCTGGCTCACCAAGCCAGAACCCAAACCTGCATCCAATTGAACATGTGTGGAACATCTTGGAGAGAGCATTTGTGAATTCTCTCTCTTAGAATCCTCCATGAGCTCTGATTTGTTTTTGTGCAGGAGGTGGGCTTTGTCACTACACAACCTAATAAACAGTATGAAACGACAATGTACATGTTTTATGGTTGTCAGGAATGATCATACATTTTATTAACATCTCTTGTCCCTTAATCCCCCTTAATCCTTTCATTAAACTCATGCTCTCATGTGCAACAATTATGCATATTACATGATTTCATCACTATCACACTTGCTTTACTCAGTCATGTCCCAATACCTTTCCATATATTTAACTGTATTGGCTGAAAACCATTTTGAGTTATGCAGAATTTTGATTGTTACCCTTTACTTTTTAGCACTAAAAGATTTTGGGAACAGTAGCTAGGTTCTCTGATCCTTATATCAATTAAGAGTATGATTATATGAAACCTTATCAAAAGTATTTGAACACAAATGTGAAAACATGCTAGAACTTGGAAACAACTTATCTGCCCTATCTTGAGGTTGAATGACAGAAATGATATGCTGTGGTACACTGTTCACTGGTTGTTAATAACACTAAAGGTGTAATACAATTCCCCCAATCATAACTTTTTGCTTTGAAATCATATATCTTAGATATATGATTTATTGGCAAAAATTTAAAAGTGTATATAATATATTAGATATATATTATATACACCTTTATGCACATGGGATTTACCCACAGATGTCAATGGCATCGAGATCAAGATTCTAATAACTTAGGCAGGTTTTGAGCATATTTCCCTCAAATTATGATGATCTGAAAAATTTACTGATGATATGAAAACTTGCTTTTCAAAGTACTTACACTATAGTGTGAAGTAATAAGCTCACTGGACAAAATAATTAGTCATCTCCCACTGTAAGAGGGTTACATCAGTTTGACAGCAACAGAGGGTGCACCAGTAATAAACGCATCCTACAAATAACTGTGCCATGTGCTATAAGGTTCATACAGTGACAAGAAGTGTTGTTGTTTCATATCATCAGTGTGCCGTGTGTGTGTTAGTCGCTTCATGAAACGTGGGTCACGCCAAAGATGTGAATGAGTGGCAAAAAGGTGTCATTGCATTTAGCCAAGCCAAAGGGCACAGTGCACAAGAAGTTGCTCCCTTTGCAGGTGTGTCGAAACGTACTGTCCAAAGGGTCTTCCAGCAATGATGTACATTGCAGCCCACTGCTAATTGTCACCAGAACTGCGGCAGAAAGACTGTGTTCACCAATAGGGTTGGGTTGTTTTACCTCTGAGCAGCACTTTTTTGCACACCATGGGCTAAATGGCTAGATCACATGGACCCCGAAGGCTCAGAGAAGGTTGGGGAAGGGGACCCACTGGAACAGCTGTTGGGGGACAGATGGTAGCCTCCCGTCAAGGTCATCCAGCATGTTCTTTAACGTGTACAGGGTATGGCTCTCCTGCACACGTGGCCACGGCTTAACATCCCATCTGACGGGTGGTGGCCTTTCCAAGCCCATTGGTGTCCCCTACTGACCGTGGACAGGGAGGGGATTTTGCAGAGATAAATCTCAACGCTGACCCAGCTGGGACTCGAACCTGGGAACTACAGATTATGAGCCTGGTGCGCTACCAACTGAGCCACCCCAGCCCCACCAATAAGGACTGCTGCAGTGTGTCATGCACTGCTAGGACAAACCGCTTTGCAACGAGGCAGGAATTGCTCCAGTCAGTCAATGCAGGCCCACAATAAGCTGCTTCCGAACGAACACTCCGAAGGGAACTAAATGCCATGGATATCTGGAACAGAGTATCGCGGAAGAGACCAAGTTAACAGCTCTGCACAAAGACTGGACTGTCAACTCTTGGAAGTGTGTGATCTGGTCGAATGAGTCATATTTTTGCTTGTACTTGAATGATGTGAGGTGGCAAGGACATTGTAAGTAACATGAAGCCTTCCATGCAGACTGTGTGCAAGGTTCTGTTCAAGGTAGAGGAGGCTCTGTGATGTTCTCGGGGTGTTTCACCTACAAGGGGTCCTTTGGTTGCGGTGACGTCACACTTGAACCAGGAGGGCTATATGGAGCTACTGGATGACCACATGCTGTCTTTTGTGCAGCATCTCCACAGTAAACACCAGAAGGATACCCCAGTCTTCCAAGACGACAATTGTCATGTGCACATGGCTCGAAGTGGCATGATGAGCATTCTGAAACCTTTGAACATCTCGACTGGCCTGCCAAATCCCTGGATTTGAATCCCATAGAAAACTTGTGCGACTATTTGGGGCAATGAGTGAAGTGTCATCCCAGCCATCTGGCCGAACTGTGGCATTTGCTTCTGGAAGAGTAGATGAATATTGATGTGCACTACATTCCACACCCTGGTGGCATCCATCCCAGACAGGATTTCAACTGTTCTTTAGTCGCAAGGAGGCGTTACACGCTATTAGATGACATTCAGCCAGGGGTGACAAATTTTTTGTCCGGTGAGCTTAATTAAATGGGTTGGGTTGTTTTACCTCTGAGTGGCACTTTTTTGCACATCATGGGCTAAATGGCCAGGTCACATGGACCCCAAAGGCTCTGAGAAGGTTGGGGGAGGGGACTCACTGGAACAGCTGTTGGGAGACAGATGGTAGCCTCCCGTCAAGGCCATCCAGCGTGTTCTTTAAAGTGCACAGGGTATGGCTCTCCTGCACATGGGGCCAGTTTAACATCCCATCTGATGGACGGCGGCCTTTCCAAGCCATTCAGTGTCCCCTACCGACCACGGGTAGGGCGGGGAATTTTGTGGATATAAATCTCAACACTGACCCAGATGGGACTTAATTAAATGTCCACTTAAAAATTCTAAAATGCAGCAAATGTGAAATAAATATGCACTTCCTTAATGTGTAAATAATTATGCGATATATTTTTAATAGAGAATGGTGAGATGCCAGCTGTTCAAGTCATGATGGTAGATGAGCAGAGAAGCATGACAATGAAACATTCAAAGTCATGCTGGTCAAATGAGCTGGGCTGTTTTGGGCTGTTTTACCTCTGAGCGGCACTTTTTTTGTACACCAAGGGCTAAATGGCCAGGTCACATGGACCCCGAAGGCTCAGAGAAGGTTGGGGGAGGGGACCCACTGGAACAGCTGTTGGGAGACAGATGGTAGCCTCCCGTCAAGGCCATCCAGCGTGTTCTTTAATGTGCACAGGGTATGGCTCTCCCACAAACGGAGCCACGGCTTAACATCCCATCCGACGGACGACAGCCTTTCCAAGCCCATCGGTGTCCCCTACTGACCATGGGCAGGGCGGGGAATTTTGCGGAGATAAATCTCAACGCTGACCCAGCTGGGACTCGAACCTGGGAACTACAGATTACGAGCCTGGTGAGCTGCCGACTGAGCCACCCCCGCCCCTCTGGTCAAATGATAAAAGTTCACTATTATTCTAAATGTCAGTCTATTGCATCTTGTTTTAAATATAAATTTATTGTGGAATGATATTTTCTTTATTGTAGTAAAGATGAATGTATAGAACAGATGATATTTCTAGTAAGAGTGTAAATATCAGTTTCATAGGATAGTGAGAGACTATGTATCTCTGCAACTGCAGATGCACAAATTCACTTGTAAAGTAACAAATGCAGATTCACTAGAAACAGTATGATGTTTCCATTGATAAGCCAACAAATGCTGTTCCAGAGGTTTCACCAACTGTACTTTACAATATATGATGCATTTGATGAAAATTACCTGAAACTCATGGCTATGAGCAATATTTTTAACACAATAAAATCACTATTAACACTATGACATATTTACTACTCACTCAATAAAATTATCTATCAGCAGGTCTTAAAACATTAGGGTAAATACCATTGAAGATGACAAAAACGTTTCCTTATCAGCAATGAGATAAAATTTGAATCGCCCATAGTGTGATGATCCTCAAAGAACTTGCATATTGGTATGTTGCTAGACCATATTAGTTGACTGAGGTATATGAATCTATATAATGCAAATAATATATACATGCATATTACCTATAATAATGAAATGCATGAATGCTGCATATGAGAGAATGGTTTAACAAAGGTTCTGGAATTAGGGGACAAGAGATATTAATAAGGTGTATGATCATTCCTGATAGCCATAAAATATGCACAATGTGGTTTCATATTGTTGATTAGATTGTATGGTAACAAAGCACACTCTTGCTCAAGAGCAAATCTGAGCTCAAGGAGGATTCTGGGAGAGAATTTAAATTTCATCTCTCCAAGATATCCACACATGTTCAAATAGATGCAGGTTTTGGGTTCTGTCTTGGTGATCCACCTTATGAGGACCAACAATGAAGGTGGTCCTCTTTGGCGAGAGTTGTCCGAAAAAATTCATAAAGAATTGTTGCATCTTGAAAAATACATAAGCAAATGATACAAAATGTGTATATATATGAGAATTTTGCATTGTGGAAGGAGAAATATGTGAACATTTAACTGATGCAACTATGAGTATGTAAATTAAGGTTCTTTAAAAAAATCATATGGCCAGGGTTGTCACTCATTTCTGTTCCAGTCAGACTGGCATTAATTTAGTTAGCAATTCGATTTTACCATATCACAAAAGCGATGTGTGATGATTGTATGACCTTACCTTTCCATTTTCAAGGAAATCATTGACCATTTAAATCCTATAGCATTATCATTAATAAAGATGAAATCAGGGACAAGAGAAATCCTGAAAAGCCTCACACAGTGTATAAGAATCTCATCTCTGTACACTAACAATTATATTGCTTCTCTGAAAGATATAAAGGTTTGTGCAGTGTTATTATAATGACCATCATACTACTGCCACTGAAATCTTCCCTTTTTCTGATATTACAGCAGTTGTGGCAAGGTTTTTGTTATTGTTATAGATGCATATTGAGAAAGTATTCAAACTGAATAAAGACTTATTTGTGAACAGTGCATTTGCTTATTGGCCTGGACTTCAAATGTGATGTTTCCAGCACATTAAATGAATGTTTCTGTTGAAGGGGTGAGGGGAAAAGATACCACTGATTTTTGTAGATACAGGCCTTCTTCAGGTAGCCTCTTGCACACAGTATTTCTTGTAATTGTCATCCCTGTGGTCATTGTCAATTGATAACAGCTGCCTAGCTGTCATTTTCCCTATGTATCGATCTGTAAGTGACAAATAGTGGTCTTTCTGATCAACTGTGCACCTTGGGCAACTTTGCTCTAGTCTATGATTAACCTCTCAGTGTGTTCTAAGTTCTTGACATTTTGTGGTACATTTAAGGCCTTGGATATCTTCGGCTTGGAATTGACCTAATTCCATCCTCTTCACCATACACTATTACACATACATCATTTTTGTGATATGGTGAAATCAAATTGCTATACAAATTAATGCCAGGCTGGTTGGAGTAGAAATGAGTGGCAACCATGTGATATTTTAACGACACCTTAATTTGCGTGCTCACGGTTGCATCAGTTAAATGTGCTTATCTCTCCTTCTACAATGCAAAATTTACATGTACACCATATTTCATGTCATTTGCTTAAGCAATGAGGGGCTCCCTACACCAGTCACAACAGGAGGACAAGTAGCAGAGGGAGAAGAAACAGCCTCTCAGCTATCTCTCAAAACTATTAAATGTACAAATCTTGTAAAAGAAAAAAAGAAAACATTACACCTTGCAGAAGAGGCCAATGTTCTGAAGGAAATCAAGGACAAGTCAGAAGAACATTCGCTGCAGCTTCAGATTGTGTGGTTACTGAGTAGGGAGGAAATGGAGTAGTCATTGGTTCTGACAGCATTAAGCTCCCAGAACAAAGCTTCTCTTTCAGAATTGTAGTGGGAGCAGAACATGAGATACAGTCCCAGGTGTGCTGCATGTAGCACAGTTGGGGCTGTACACTCTGCCAAAAGTGTGAAGTGTAGAGTTGCTGTAGATGACCCCAACATGCAGACAATGAAGGAGGTCTCCTCAGATCTGTGGAGTTCTCCAAGGTTAGAAGCAGTGAGAGAAGGGTCAACCAGGTACTTGAATGAGGAACAACTGGAGTGCCTCTGCCACTGAGCAAGACAGTACTGGCTCATCAGTTCTGAGACAACTTTTGCAGTCACTGAGAGAGAGAGGGTAATTAGATACATACCTTTGATTCTCTAACGCCTCTTTCACGGTCCTATCAACGAGCTCATTGCCAGGTATCCCTACATGGGAGGGGATCCACTGGAAATGGATCATGATACTGGCGGAAGTGAACTTGGAACAAGTTTCCATTATCTTCTGGATGAGGAAGGGGTTGCTGCTCTTGCTGTCTTGCTGTCTTGCTTCTGGAGAGCTTCCAAGGCTGACTTAGAGTTGCAAAGAATGACAAAGTTGCCACTCTTGATGATGTGGATGGAAGTTACAGCCTCAAGGATGGCATGTAGCTCAGCACAGGTGGAGAAAGATCTCTCCTGATCAACAGATTCATCTGTAGACCTCAGTACATCTCTCATATCATGCAGTGACATAGGAGGTGGAGAGAGGCCTAATGGCCATTGGATCAGAGTTGCTCTTATGACCAAGAGAAGGGACAGTGACATTGATCATAAGATCACTGTTCGTCCATTGTGGGAGGTCAGGGAAAAGCGTATTGCCAGCAGTGGAGCTGGCAGGGATGACTCAGTTGTAGAAGTCTGTGGCAGACATGGCAATGGCAGAGTCTGTCCTGTCTTGCAATTTCCTGAGAAGCTCCTGGTTAAAGTGGAGGGAATGGAGCCTCAAGAGATGACACATCTCTCTTCTAGTGCAGGCAGAAAGGAAGTCATTGGCTTCTGCAATGACAGATGCATTTGGTGTGACATTCTGAGACAGAGGTGCAGAGATATAGTGTGGACAGTGGCCAACTTGCTCAGCAGTAGAGTAGAGGCATTGCTCAGAAGGTGACCACTGTAGTTGACACGAGAAAGGATCAAGTGCCAGTATAAGACCAGGAAGGTCTTGCAGGAACTTTCCCAGTAGGTACCAGTAAGCATATTTCTCTGCTCAGTGGCAACTGTCTTAAGATGCTGGATGTGAGATCCCCAGGTCAGCCTGTTGTCCAGTACCACACCAAGGAACTTATGCTGTTTGACGAACTTGATGTGGTCTGGTCGAAGCATGAGGCCAGGGAAGGTGGGTGGAAGGCATCTCTTCGAGAGAACCATGGCCAGTCTTATCAGTGGAAAGAGTGAGGCTTAGGTTGTTGAAGAACCTGACGACTGTGGCCACAGATCATTTCATCTTGAGCTGAGCATAGGAGGTCTTGGCTAGGTAATCTTGAGGGAACCAGATGCGATGCAGATGTCATCCGTGTAGATGATACTGAAATATAATGACAACCCACTCTATTATCGAGTAATACCCACTCTATTATCGAGTCGAGAGGGTAGGCCTGACAGCAAGATGTTCAGTAACATCGGGCTGAGGACACCCCTTTGAGGTGCTCTATGAGTGATAGTGTGGGAGGCATTGAGCGTGTTGCCCAACTTCACACAAACCATCTTGTTGGAGAGGTATGCTGTGATCCAGTGGATGATATTGCCTCTGAGACCAAGACCGTGGAGTCTGTAGAGAATATCCGAGTGGGACAGGGAGTCGAATGACTTCTGAATGTCGAAGAAGACAGCGACTGTAGTCCATCCCTTGGACAACACCTGATCAGCAGTGGAGGTGAAGTCGATAAGGTTATCGGATGTGCACCTCCCTTTGCAGAAACCCGAGAGGCTGTCTGGGAGGAGGCCCTTGGACTCTTAGATACCATTCTAGGCATCCAAGGATGTCTCTCTAGGATCTTGCAGAGGCAAGATGATAGAGCAATGGGCCTATAAGAGGACAGCTCAGTGGCAGGTTTTCCCTGCTTCAAGATAGGTATGATGTGTTTTGCCTAACAGAAATCAAGTACTGTGCAGGTGGTCTAAGAGTGATTGAAGGCTTTAAGAAGCACAAGTAGAGCCTCAGGTGACAGGTTAGCTAACTGAGTATAGCTGATGCTGTCAGGGCCTGGGGCCAAGGAGCACTTTGAAGCCCTGATAGCAGAGATGAGTTCCTGAAAGGTGAAAGGATCATTATAGCAAGGCTATCCCAGAGCAGGGCTGCTGAGCTGTATTCTGATCAGTCACTGGTGTGGCAGGAAGGGAAGAGGTGAGGTGCTGCAAGAAGGCGTTAGCAGTGGCGGCTAAATCCTCCCCACAGGACAAGGCAAGGTTACCGAAAGGGAGGGCAAGCTGCGGCTTCCCCATCAGGTTCCTGATGTACTTACAGACTTTCCCAGAAGGGGTGAAGATATTGATGCTGGACCAGAATGAACGCCACCTGAACTTTTCAGGTGGCGTTCCTTCTGCTCCAGCATCTATCTCTAACAACTTTCACAGTGGTTCAGGTACCTTCTGATTGCAGCATATAGCTATCTAGCATGAAGAATGTCTGTAAATCTACCAGAGTGGCGAGCATGCCTTTTGGCTTTACGGCAAATGGTGAGAAGACGCTTATAGTGGATATCCGGAGGGGGAAGATGCCCTGGTGTCGAGATCGTAACAGTGCAGGCATCAGAAGCAGCATGAGGGCCTCTGACACTGCACTGAGATCTGTAGCCTCGATGGCAGCAAGTCCTTCAGACGAAATCCTCTGAAAGAGCTGCCAGTTGGTAAGCTTCGACATTATTCTTGAAGCTGCACATCCCTTGGGAAACAGGGAGATGTGAAGCAGGAAGTGGTCACTGCCCCAGGTGTCAGAGTAAACCGACAGCTAAGGCTTTGACTAATGCTGGAAGAACGGAGGGTCAGGTCAATGGAGCTGTAGGTACTTGGAGATTTGTACTTTGTTCTGTGACCACTGCCAGTTACAGATGTGCATTTTTGAACTCCAGACTTTACCTTTGAATATGTTTTTTGCTGATTCTTTGGTTCAGTGTTCAACTATCTTTGTTCCTTCCTGTTGCAGCACAAGGGATTCTTCAGCTACCAATAGTAAGTGATTTTCCTACTTCATTACTACTGTACTGTAGTTATTTATTTTCTTTGTTAGTTTTTTTTTTTTGCTAGCTTTTAGAGTTTTTTATTTGTGTACTTGTTTGCTTAGCTTATTCATTATATTTCAGGGATCCAATTGCTCCTGATATAATGATGTGCTCTCCTCATGGCTTCAAGAGGAAGAAAGGTGGATCAGTCATCTCTCCTGACACCTTGGGGTCAGACCCCCCTCCTAAGCGTACTGTAACCAAGTGCATTGTTATCACAGTGCCTGCTTCTCACCCTTCTGAGAAGCCCGCTACTGCTGATAACTTGCTGCAATGGCACCGCAGGACTTATTCTAGAGAAAGGATTCTTGCTACTCTTTCTCCAGACAAAAAGCCTTGCCATATGTGCTCAAACTCAGTGCCTAGAGGCAAGACTCTTCTTAGGTCCCCATGTATGCCAGGTCCAGGCACCTCAGACACTCCCTCTGAAGTGCTGGGTTTCCCTGCTGCTGCTTCAAAGAGCGGCGAGACCTCCTCTACACCACCCCAGACACTTCCTCTGAGGTTCCAGGTCTCTTCACTGCTGCTTGTAAGAGTTGTGTGACCTCTCCCACTGTCACCGACATTGCCCGGGTACCTCTTCTGCTACACCTAGCAATGCCCCCCCTGTTCCTCAGCCATGTCTAACATGGCCCCAGTGGCTGGTGCTAGAGCAGCACCTTTAGCTGCTCCTGATAGTGCTGCAGCTGCATCTCCTATTGCTGGTCTTCCCCCAGCAGATATGCCTGAGGATGAGCAGTCACTGATCAACCTGTCCAACATCATGGATGTCGATCTACAGGTGCTCAAGATCCCTGCCGATGGATTTGTCATCATCAGCAGCAAGAGGAAAGCTGACCCTATCTCTTTTATTGTGTCTTCACCCAAATCCCAGCCCTTAGGATCCTACAATCTGAAACGCATCTCTGCCAAGTTAGTTAAGATTCTTAGCAAGTGGATTGTAGAGTCCTCCTACATGGAGACAGGAAGCCTATTGGTCAAGGTCAGCCATCCTGACTTTGCTGATAAGCTTCTGGCCACTACCTCCATTCTGGGTATCCCTGTAACTGTGGATTACCTAGTCTCATACTGTCAGCTGATGGGTCTCATTGAGGATATTGACACCTCCCTCTCTGACAAGGCAATCCTTGGTGCCCTCTCAGATCAGAGAGTGACAGAAGTATGCCGAATGTATCACTATTTACCCTCTGATTCTGGAGTCAACAAGATTCCCCTTAGGAAGGTAGTCCTTACCTTCAGTGAATTCCTATTACCTGGGAATGTAGTCCTAAGCTTCTACAGGATTCCTGTGGAACCTTACACCAAGATCCCTCCTCAGTGCCTGTAGTGCCAATGCTTCATGCACATTGCTAGGAACTGCAGAGGAATGGTGTGGTGTAAGTACTGCAGTGGGTCCCATCCCCACCGGCAGTGCAAGCACACCAATCCTGTTTCCCACCCAGTGAATAGCGGTTTAACTGCCACAAAGTGTCCCTTTCTATATGTAAAAAAAAATAAGTCTAGTGAAAACAGATGGACTTTTCAGGAAAATATGGACTTTTTCAGCAAAAACATCGGTCAGCTTCCAAATGGGCTTGAGGTCATAAAGTCAGGTTTCAGAATGGGCTTCAGCTCACAACCTATCTGTGCCAACTGTGGTGGGGCCTCATACCACCACCTTCTCTGAGTGCAGTGCCAGGAAGCTCGCCTGCAAAAAGAGGGAAACCCTTGGTCCTGTCTGCTAGTTTGTCAGCCAGCACCAAGTTTGGGAAGATCCCTCTTTGGAGCTCCATGGTGACACCTTCTCCAACCCCTACGCCTAAGAAGGCCGTGTGCAACAGGCACTTCTTTGATCCCTCAGTCAGCTTTGCCACTCCCATGAGGGGTCGTGTGACTCCTGCTGCTGCCATGGAAGTAGTGCTAGCAGAAATGTCTGTGCTTCAAGCACAGGCACCTACTACTGTCCCTGCTCCTCTGCCCTCTGTTGCCCTTCCTGAGATGAAGCCTTCTGCTCCTATCCCTGAGCTTCAGGACCTCCATGGTGCAGGTTTCTGCTGCAATCTCCGCAGCAGAACACTGTCCCATTCAGGCCAAGCAGTTGGCCAGGAAGGTAAAGAGGGCAAGGAAGAGCAGGGTTGCTTGTTGGCCTGGGCTGAAGAAGCCCTCCTCCTCCTTGATGCAACATGACTTCAGGGAGGACCACAGGGACATGGTCCTCCTGCCCACCATTCTCTCTCTGCTTGTGGATGTCAACAAAGTTGTTACTCCCACTCTACCTGAGGAATCTCGATCTTGAACTTTGAGGATCCTCAACCAGCTGGCTTCCCTCAAATCCCACTTTGTGGACTGCTAGCCACTCTGTGTTGACCCACCTCTCCTTGGTTCTATTTTCCACTGCGACTATGAACATGGCCACCAGAGTGTCAAGCACCCCTATGATCCTACAGTGGAACTGCAGGGGCTTCAGGAGCAAGACTGCTGATGTCAAGAACTACATCAACATCATGCCAGTTCCCATCCTTGCTCTATGTGAGGCCAACCTCCCTTATCACCACATCTTCAAACCCTATATTGTGCACACAAGCAAGAGTCATCTGCTCTTCTGCAATGTGGCGATTCTTGTGCATAAGAATGTCACGCATCATGCTATTGATCTCACTTTTACTGATACGAACAGTGATTTCATAGCATGCCACGTCCAGCTGAACAGTCATGATATCACCCTGATATCCTGTTACATCCGGCCTTCCACTGCCTTCACTGTATCCACCTTACAGGATATTCTAATCACAGTGCCCTCAGCCCTAGATTTTCTGTGGGGACTTTAATGCCCGCAGTCCTACCTGGGGTGGAGACATCAGTGATCAGAGGGGGGAAGATATCGAGAATGTCATTTTGCAGCACAATATCTTTATCGTCAATGATGGCTCAACACTGTCTTTGACCCATAAAAAATAATTTTATATTGTTCATCATACATGCACTCCTTGAGTTTCTCTCTCTCTCTCCCTACTAACGATCTTAATTGTTTTATGGTGTGAAGTATGATAGGTGCTGCTCCCTAGTGTTGTTACTTGGCTTGCTAGGTGATGTGTTTTGTCAGCTATGTACATTTGTGACTTATTTGCCGACACCTTCATACAATTGCCATCCTTCCTCTGAATGATTATTGGCATCTAATGATTTACCTAAGGCTGCTTTTAAACTGTCTACTAAAACACACTTTAGAATTCTTGAAGCTTGATTTAAAATTTTTTCCTACAGTTTCATTGCAAACCATATTTCTTGAGCAGTTATAAATGCTATCTGACTACATATCATAGAACTATGGTGCCCAGAATGTAGTTGTAGTCAATTTATTACAACAGACAGAGTGTTAGAATACTTTTGGTAGGATAATGCAGAATGCTTAGGTATTTTATGCATTGCTTCATGTTTTCAGCATATTGCTGATTTGTGAGAAGAATGACACAACTCAAAAATTGGCATTTTCCAGAAAAGCAATTTAAAAATTATGCATTCATACAATTACTCCAATAGAACAATGACACAAATCTGGTCTCTGTTACTTAAACTTCAGATATGAACCAGATAAAACAGCAATGCTTTTCTGAGTGTTTAAAAAATCTCAAAAATCCCACTTTTTGAGTTATGTCATTCTTCTCAGAAAATGAGCGATATATGTATATAAAGTTCAAAACTAATTGTAGGAAAATCCTTTGAAATTTATATGGGCTGATGAATAATGTCCTGACCTAATTTTTATAAACAGATAAATAAAATTTTTTTACATACATGCTTTTTTAATTTCCTCATCCTTAGCTTGGAAACGCTTATTTTGCAATCCAAGAACTGCATAATGATCTTGATTCTGGAAAATATATATTAAAAAAATCTATTATGATGCATTTTTTTAACTAGAAACAATTTTAATAAACTTATGAAATATTTGCTATTAAATTCTAAAATTTAAGGATCAGAAATAAATACAATAAGCCCTTGCTGATTGTGTATGTGTTAAGGGTTAGAGGAAGAAATTAAAGCCCAACAGCATTACATTTTCTCAAAACTGTACAGCACATGAGAGAGTGCAATATGCATTGCACTGAATTTTTAATTTAATCTGCACAAAAAGTCTAAAATGGTGTGTTTAAGCAAATGCTCTATACAGTAGTGTTTACAATGAAAATCAAGCTTGATAGGATGATGGTGCTAGAAATTTTGTTGCAGGGATTAGTAGGTTTAGAGTAGCAGTTCAGGCTTATAAAGGAGTAACAGAGCCCTTAGGGTACTTGCAAGGAGTTGTGGGGAAGTTTACAGCATAGTGTTAGCAAGTTAAGCTGAGACCAAGATACAAGAAATCAAAAGAGCCTCTCGTTATTTAGAATGTAAATCTTGCAAGTAATTATATTTCACAAAACTTGCAAGTCTACATTGCAAAGAGATAAAACATCCCATAGTTGTTTTTTCCCATATGTATGATTAATTTCACTGGTGGCACCAATATCGTTTATTACTAAGATAATAATGTGTGCAATTTTTAATTTAAAACACAAAGCACATACACATAAATAAAATACAAGAATTATGCATGCTACTTTTAAAGATAAGCTATGTATCACATTTCTCATGAAAAATTAAGCCTGATTTAACAGGATCATTAATGGTTCGTTTGGGATTTTATGGCAGAAGAGTAACAGAAGCTATGTTGTGCCAAACAGGGGTAAATAAAAAGATAAAAGACATCAAAACCCACAACCAAAGTTGTTAAAAGCAACAGACAAAGGGGATGAAAAATAATGTAAATAGAAAAGATGGAACAAGATAGTAAAGTGTAAAACAATGCGAATTAAAACCATTGAAAAAAAAGATTCAACAAGTGTAAAATAACATAAATACAAGTCAAAAGATTGAAAGGTAAAAAACATTAAAAACATGTAAAATAACTGGTAAAATGTAAAAATTCAAAAACAGTGTTAAAAACAAGTCATCAGAAAAAGATGTCCAAGTATAAGGGGTTCAGAGATAAAATCGTGATGGCTAAAATAAAAATGATGTTCAAGATTAAAAGTGGGCATGGATTAAAATGTGTTTAACAGTTAATATAGTGTCACAAAACTCACACTTAAGTTTGTTGTCCACCTGTAGATGAAAAGGTGTAGGGAACGAATGACCTAAGTGGAGCTGAGTAAGTACAACTTCCTCCTTGTGATTCCTGCAAAAACACGACTGCCATGATTTGACATTGATCAATCAACTTTCATCTCAAAGAGTTTGTCTCTGATCTGTTCCGACCAAGATCTCCACCATTGTGCCTGAAGTTTGGTGGGAAAACACTTCCAAAAGTCCACATGTGGAATTGGCAATGGAGAGTCAGACAAGGGTGTAGCTGACTTGGCAGCAGCATCGCCAAGTCATTACTCCTGATCCTAACATGACCAGGCACCCAAAAGAAGAGAATGGTAGTTGTGGCTGCCTGATGATGGAGCTGTTAGCGGATCTAGGAAAGAACAGGGTGAGGTCAATGCATCACCGAAAGACTGTAGCAAACTAAGCAAGTTGGTGTAAAGCACATACGAATGATGATGCTTAGCCACTATGTGGTCCAAGCTGAGAATGATAGCATGCATGCATCTCTGCAGTGAAAATGGAACAGTGCTGTGGGATCTCGTCTACAATGATTACATCAGAGAAGATCATGGGCAATTCCACTGAAGTGCCAGACAGTTGCTGGTACATGTAATTAGGTGTAAAGGCCTTCCCTATCCTTCAAAAAGAAATGTCGCAGGAAAGGGAAAAGCAAGCCACAGTGAAGTGGCTTGGCTCTTAGTTAAATGGACAATGCTATTGAGACTGATGTTGATATCTTGTTTCTTGAAAGGTCTCTGTTGCTCCTTTATAAACTTGAACTGGTACTTTCAACCTACTAATTCCATCCAACATAATCACTAGCACCATCTTGGACACACAAACCGAAAGGACGAATGGTAGTCAAACAATTAGTGTAAAGCATTTGCCACTTAAGACTGAAAATGCAGTCTCAAATCTGGTCTTGGCAGGGATTGCAACTTTGATGCATACTGCAGGGACAACTGCCAATGGCGAACAGATAAAGATGGTTAGTTGATCTCAAAGTAAAGATGCTGGACCAGTGAAGTCCCCCCCCCCCATGAAAATACAGCGCCTGATGATGGGGAGTCACCGACAAATCCTGGGCAGAGTTACACATTTGGGATCCAGTTTCAACTGGACAAGTGCACAGTAAGTGGAGGAAAGGATATTAGTCCGCTCCCCACAAGAGGGATGAGAGGATCTTGAGGATGTCAAGGGGTGTCAGATGCCAGTTGTGGTCAATTCAGGGGTACCACAACTGGAATGGTGGTACCCCTGAATTACAGCTCAGGAATCAGATGAAAATTATGCTTGTGGCAAAAGTGCAACAAGCGGTCTTCTGTGGGAGAATTGAAACCTATTGGTCGTTGCCCAAACCAAGAGATTGTTCAGGGCTGTTTGCAGTTCTCGCTCAATGACCCTCATGCTAGACAATGAGCAAAAGATGCTAAAATTATCAATATAGAGGCATTGCCTATAGTCAAAGGAAATTGTTGAGTAATGGAATTTATCTTGATAACGAAAGGCATAACACTCAGGATGCAGCCTTGTGGCACCCCCTGTTCTTGCGGAAAAGGTTGTGAGAGAGAGTGTCACCAACAAACATGAAAGGAATGAGATTAAAAGTTGGAAAGAAGATCAGCATGTGACCTCTCAAGCCAAAGCTATAGAGGTCACAAAGAATGCCCATCTCCACGCCATGTTGTATGCTGTTCCAATGTTGAAGAAAATTGACATCAGGTGCTCTCTAAGTAAAAACAAATTCCTGATGGCCAATATGAAGTGGATAAGATGGTATAAGGTAGACCATTGTCTCAAAAGCCACACTGGGTGTTGGAAAAAAGGTTGTGATGTTCTAAATACCAGAGGAATCTGGCATTTATCATTCATTCCAACACCTTGCACATGCAGCTCATCAATGCAATGGGATGGTAACTGGAAGTAATTTTTGAATTTTTTACCTGGACAATGGCCTCCCACCAGGAGTTTGGAAACTGCTCCTTGAGAAAAATATGGTTGATAAGTCGGAACAACTGATCCTTACTCAATGGTGAGAATGTTGGAACATGGCATAATGGACATTATCTGGTCTGACGGCAGATGCATGAGAAGTGTGCAAAATAAGGCACAGCTCTTCCATTGCGAATGGCCTATTGTAAGGTTCCAGGCCATTCAAATGGAAAGACAGAGAAGAGCATTCAGCCTTGCTCTTCTAGGCCAGAAACTTGGGGGAATAAGAAATGGAGGAAAATGTTTTGGCAATTGCTTGGGAATCAGCAATCTGTGTTTTCAACCATTAAAGCCAGTAATGCATTGAACATTATAAACCATGTGAGGCATTGATGTATGTGTCGTTTTTCTGCTGAGGTCCTGCCATCCTCTCAGATCTTCTACTGTGGCATATAAACTGACAGGCTCCTGTCAGACCTCTGTGGCAAGCAGCTGCTTGGGGGGGGGGAGGTATTTATTTTTATTTTTATTTAGAACATCACTGAAATGTCAGCACATCTAGCTATGACAAAATTCGCACCTCAACTATCTGATACAGCTCTCTGCTGTTACACTGTCTAGCTGCTTCCTCTAGTTTATCAGCCAAGCTAATATGCCAAAGATTCTTATCAACTGTTAACTGATCCTTTACATGTTTATTAAGCTGTTTGTAATGCTTTATGTTTGGGCTAGTAGAGTGTTGATTAAGGATATTATTACAGTTTTCTTTCAAAAATAAGCTCCAGTGCCTCTTTTTACCCAAAAGAGTACAACTACTAGATTAGGGTATAAAAGAGTATGCCTTATATGCAAAAGAGTTTTAGTTTCAAGAGAAGCCTGTTTAAAATGGTCCCATTCTTCCCCAATGCCAGTAGTAAGCAAACTATGACTATCATAACGACTAAGTAACCTATCATGGTAAGCTTTAGCTATAACTGGGTCTTTCAGAGCTTCAGAATTAAAGGTAAATTTTTTAACCTTAGCACAACACTTTTTAAGTTTAAGTTGCAAGAAACTTTAAACAAGGTAATGGTCAGATCCAATTTCAGCTCCCCTATATGACCTGGTAATCCTAACAGAACTACCCCATTTGCTGTTAATATACCATCAACCATATTCTTATGCAGTCCATCTGGTGAAACCCATATGTACTTATGTATGTCATGGAGTTTGTAATAAGTGTTAGTTATTCTCAAACCATTAAGTTTACTTACTTGTAGGAGATGACCCAGCTGGGACTCGAACCTGAGAACTGCAGATTACGAGCCTGGCGCGCTACCGACTGAGCCACCCCCATCCCTTTTTTAAAGAAACTATGTTTATTAAGAGAGGAAGTGCCGACAATATTAAACAGTCCCCTAATCGCAGGCATGGAACAAAAACCTTTTCCCCCCACTACTAAAGACTGAAGCCATCTACACTGGTAGGACTTCCTCCAATGTAGGTTTGACAATGGCCATAGAAGCAAAGATTTGGGTACCTGTGATGGCCTCTGATCAGGATTATCCATCAGCTTATAAAATATATCCTGTAAATCTATTTATTCGGGGCTGTCAATCCACAAACAAACAGAAAAACAGCGGAAAGTTTTCCCTCAATAGAAGCCCACCAGTGCAGCATATTCAGGATCCATAACCAAGCTCAGAGTCATTATTCCATTCAGGTTGGTATATATGGTCAGCACCAGGGCCCTGTGTGGTTCACCATTCCTCAGCAGTGTAGAAAAAAAAAGTAGCCACAGTAGTCCAAATCGGCAGGCCCCACTAATCAGGCAGTCTCCCCCTCCTCCATTTCATTCCACAAGAGCATATCACTTTTGAAAGGTACTAATGGTCTGCTCCATGAGGTGAGGTTGGACTTTAGGTGCTAGGCTTGGTTGGTTCTGTGCATCATCACAAGGGATTGATGCATAGATTTCAGTATTATAAAAATAAATCATTAATAAAGTATCAAAGGCATGTAGACAAGAAACACTTGAAATAATTATATGAATCAACAAAAATGCAGCAATATTTATATGTCACACTGTTGAAGAAAGTGATTAGTCTCTGGTGGGCTAGTAGTTATGACGCCTAGCATGCTTCTGGGAGACGTGGGTACAAATCATACTCAGGGCAACAAATTTTTTTTAACTAATTATTTCTTGTCTACAAGGCATTTTTCTGTGATGCTTTATTAATGAGTTTGAATCATTTGCTTAATGTTGCTTTTGCTTTTAAGACAGAAACAGCATTTGTGAAATTCAAACCCTGTTTGGCTATTGTATCAACCTTCTCATTATGTTTTAGGCCAACATGCAAAGGCACCCATTGAAATTTAACAGTTTGGATTCCTAGTACAATACAGTTATAAAATTCCTTATTTGAAAAAGAAGCTGGTTGAAGAATTGCTGTCAGTTAATATTACTACTTTTCTATATTTGGCATGATTATACCACTTTAGTAGTAACAGGACAGCACAGACTTCTGAAATGGTTCAATCACTTATTAGTTATTTAATCAGAAAAATCTCTGAGTGGAGTAACAAAAAAAATTCCTGCTCCCATTTGGATATGGGATTGAAAGATTCATGTGTAAATATTTTGATGTAGTTAGTTCTATGGTCTGTAAATGGTAGCTAGGCATAAACTAGAAAGAGAGGTGTGTACACAGAACAGCCAGTCCTAGCAACTAAGGTCTAACCCCGCCTTATCATGGTGCAGAACTTGGTTAGTACCTTTCAAAAGAGAAATTTTCTTTTGGAGGGGAACAGCAGGGGAGGGCTGCCAGATCAGTTTAGCCTACTGATCTGGTCATACATAGTGACTTTTTCCCTTTTTAATGCCCTGATGAGGAGCGGTCAACTTCATAGGGTCCTGGTGCTGACCATTTATACCCACTAGACTGGACTGATTTATGGATCTGAACTTGATAATGGATCCTGGGTTTGCTGCACTGGTGGGCTCTGTTAAGAGAAAATCTGTTTTTTCTGTTTGCCTATGAGCTGCCAGTCCAAAGTGAGAAGAGGCACAGGATACCTTATATCAGATGGTAATCCTCATTAGAGGCCATCGTAGTACCTGAACACTTACTTTAGCTAGTTGGGCATTGCCATCCTAAACTGGAGTAATGTGTCTCAGGGAGATCAGTTTCTATCTAGATTCGGTTCTTGAAAAGGTGCACTAGAAAAGATGGTGCCTGAAGTTCCTACCAGCAGCAATAGTTTCAGCCTTTAGAAGTGGGGGAACAGGTCTTTGCCCCATGTCTGCGATCAGGGAGCTGTTTGATATTGTTGGCCCTACCTCTCTGAATAAATTTAGTTTCTTTAAAATAACTACTAATCATTTTCTCTCTGCAGGTATATGGAACGTGAGGACATTACATAGAGATTATTCTCATGACACACAGGAATTTCAGCATTATAACTTAGATATTCTGGGCTTGCAAGAGACCAGATGGACAGGTAAAGGTGAGATATTTAAAAATAACTTTATATTTCTCTTTTCAGCAAGGGAAGATGGAAAGCATCAACAAGGTGTAGGTTTGCTTCGTGATGCTCTTCTACAATATGACTGCATTATTGAAATATTTCTTAGAGCAAAATTTAAAACAAAAATTAAAGACTTGAATGTCATCTGTTGTTGTTATGCCCCACAGAGGACTCTGATGAGAATGAGAAGGATATGTTTTACAGCCAGCTTCAGGATATTTTGAATTCTTTGAACAAAGGAGATATTTCTCTTGTGCTAGGTAACTTCAATGCCAAAGTTGGTACTGACTCTGACCTTTGGGCAGGAGTTTTAGGCCCCTTTGGCATTGGTAATTCCAATGGCAATGGCGAATATCTTCTATAGGTAATACTAAATATTAACCACTTTGTAAGTCAATTTCATTTTAGAGGAAAAATTGTCTTAATGATTGTTTCAGAGGAAAAATTGTCTTGAGCCGGGTGGGATGTGATCCCACCCGGCTCAAGACAATTTTTCCAGAATTTTTCCAGAAATATACCAAGAAAGTCAAGTTTATTCAATATTTAATTCTATAGGTAAAAAACTTGATGGTTTACAAATAACTAACACATACTACAAACACCGGGACATTTACAAATATACATGGGTTTTACATGATGGGTTGCATGTGAATATGTTAGATTACATTTTAATTAACAACAAATGGTCTAATCCAGTTAGGAATACCAGATCATACAGGGGAGCCAATATTGAGTCTGACCATTACCTGTTCAAAATTGTCTTGCAACTGAAGCTTAAAAAATGTTGTGTTAAGGTTAAGAGAACTACTTTTAACACACTGAAAGTCTGAAAGATCCAGATATAGCCAAAACATGCCATGATAAGGCTACTTAGTCATTATAACATCATGGTTTGCCTACTGCTGAAGCTGAGAAAAAATGAGATCAGCTTAAACAGGCTTTTCTTGAAACCAACAGTACAATGAATGCAGTGTTACTGAAGTTCATATAAAAACACTTTTCTCCATTAAATAAATAATTGCAGGAATTGAATGTTACCAATTACAGATATATAACAAATGAATTACAAAAAAAAAATGCAAGTAGAGTAAATTATAAGAATAACATTGTTCCATGTTCACCTCTGGTGAATGGGATTGTCTTCCCATGTTCACCAGAGGTGAACATGGGAAGTTGCTCTTCACAAAAAATGAAATTGACATTTTCTCTGTCTCCTCTAACAATTAATAGTCGAAGTAATGTGTGATTCAGAAAATGCTAATCTTATCACTTATTTAGTATTTATCTAACTTAAGAAAGATATTTTCTCTAAACAGAAGACCTACTTGTCCCCTTTCTGACTGAGTGCAGGGTGGGGGTTGAGTGGAGATTAATTACAAAGATGGCACACGAATCTGGGAACTGCAGATTGCAAGCATAGTTTACTACCAAGATTCAATTTGAAGGGGGGGGGGGAGAAAAAAAACTCCATCATTTGGTAAAACATATATTCAGAAATGCATGCCGCTAAAATATTTTACAATTTGTCCTATTTTTGCCTACTACATACTTAAAAAGTTAAAATTATTTTAAACTAAATTAAAATCTTAATACTATTTGGAATGAAAAACACTGGAAGTAATTCTTAGAAACATGAATTTTTTTTTTAGTAACATAACACACACTAAAAATAATTCATTAATGAAAGAGAAAAAAAAGGCTGAAGGAGCTGATTTTTAACTGCTGAAGATTAATAAAAGGTCATTAAATTATAGTTTAAATTTCAAATTTTTTTTGTTGTGATTAAGAATAAAAAAAATAAGCAAAAAAGAAAAACTGTTTCCTCTGATTATAACTTCAAATAACAGGGAGCAATTTCATTTCACTTTTCACTTATTTTTCATTCACAATTACAGCAAAAATTTTGAAATTTAAATTATGACTCTGCCCAGCCCAAATTAATTTCTAATGATGGTAATAAAACTGATGTGGATAGTCATGGTATGCCATCATTTAATAGTAAAAACACAGTTTATCTGTAGACACAGAATACAAGAGATAACTTGACAGAAAAAATGAGTAACCCATTTTTTTCTGCAAAATTATAGTAAAGAGCTGTGATTCTGGTCATCCCCAATCCCAGACTCTAGTTTTTCTTGTTTGAAATGCTGATACAATAAACTCTTGATTATCCAGGATCAGATTAACTAGAATGCTGAAAAAAATATATTACCTATGAAAATGTGGTCACTGAATTACAATGAAATAGTAAAAGATTTCATGCAGAGAAACAACTGCTGAGTGGCATATGAAGGGGAAAAGAACACTTCCTTCTTATCGTATTTTAAATGAATAAAATAAGTCCATTTACAATATATCTAAAAATTTTAGAGCATTTGTACATTTCCTGTGGACGGTGTATTAATCTGGAATTCCATATTATCCAGGATTGTTGCTTTCCATTCATTATGGATAATCACGAGTCTGCCATATTAGAAATGGAAAAAAACTCCAGTTAAAATTTTTAACACAACCTCTCTCTTTTCTTCAAAAGTTCTGGAAAAGGTTCTGATTATAGCTTATACCAGAGGTCAAGAACCTTTTTTTGGGTCAAGAGCCAAAACAGAAAAAAAAGGTAACACTACAAATTTCGAGAGCTGCAAATTATAATCTTTAGTGGGTCAAAAGCCATAACAGAAAAAAAAGAAACAGCAAGTTATTTTATCAACAAAAATAAAACCTTAATACATAATTTTAAAATAGTTACATTGAAGTGTATACAATAAATCTATTGAAAACAATTATTTAAAAAAACTGTCATTCATCAGTGTGACTTTTTAATATGAATCTTCTCAACCAACTTACTCAAATTCGGAGTGTAGAGCATTTGAAATCATCAGTGCTTTCAAACTATCATCTGCCAACCTGCTTTGGTGCTTGTTTCTAATGAAAATCATTAAAACATTTCAGACCTGAATGTTGAACAAAAAAAGCATCAAGAACCACTTTTTAGAGTGCTCAGAGTTGCCAGTTCCTGACCCCTGGTTATATAGTGAATTCTGAAAGGAAGCAAACAGTCCCTAGATCATCTGAAAAAAAAAAAAGCTGTGATTGTATTTTACTCTACTCAAACTAATATTCTCTTTCTCTTCTGTTGTCAACTTTCAGCCCCACTCCTCCTCCCCTACACACAACACTCCACATGGATTTCACAGTGGCGTGTCATTAAACCATTAAGGCTGCTGTCCTCGTGAGTAGACTATGGGTAGCCCATGATCAGACACATTTCCGAACCTTCCACCTCTAAAACTGGGAAAGTCCATTTTTTCCAGCTGCCAAGTTCCAATGGAAGCACTATACTAAAAGTGTGAGGTGTAATTAGGGTTATCATATGTCTTCCTCTTTTATCTCAAAATTTATGTCATACTAGCATTTTGAAAAAACATGGAAATGTCCTTCTTTTCATATAAACTTGCAAAAATGCTTTATTCTTGCAATAAACTTTTATATTTCAATAGTAGTAATATAGTAGTAACTTTTACAATTCAGGGATCTCTTTATACTAGAACTTCTGTGTTAAGCACCCATTGCAACTGCAACCTCTGAGTATCATTAAAGATCTCTTATTTCTTTAAATGAAAATGTTTTTCCATGAGAAAGTATATGAATGTGTTTTTTTTATAACTGTAATGGGAGTGGCAATTATTTTCTTTTCCTCTACTACATTTTTTTCTGTTATATAGGAGGGGGAGGGGAGACAAGGAAACCATAGCCCTCTCCTTAACCCTTCCCAGGTCAAGGATGTCTATAAATATTTTTTGTACAACACATGAAACTACATTTTTTTTTAATTTTCTTACATACATACATACATACATACATACATACATACATACATACATACATACATACATACATACATACATACATACATACATACATACATACATACATACATACATACATACATACATACATACATACATACATACATACATACATACATACATACATACATACATACATACATACATACATACATACATACATACATACATACATACATACATACATACATACATACATACATACATACATACATACATACATACATACATACATACATACATACATACATACATACATACATACATACATACATACATACATACATACATACATACATACATACATACATACATACATACATACATACATACATACATACATACATACATACATACATACATACATACATACATACATACATACATACATACATACATACATACATACATACATACATACATACATACATACATACATACATACATACATACATACATACATACATACATACATACATACATACATACATACATACATACATACATACATACATACATACATACATACATACATACATACATACATACATACATACATACATACATACATACATACATACATACATACATACATACATACATACATACATACATACATACATACATACATACATACATACATACATACATACATACATACATACATACATACATACATACATACATACATACATACATACATACATACATACATACATACATACATACATACATACATACATACATACATACATACATACATACATACATACATACATACATACATACATACATACATACATACATACATACATACATACATACATACATACATACATACATACATACATACATACATACATACATACATACATACATACATACATACATACATACATACATACATACATACATACATACATACATACATACATACATACATACATACATACATACATACATACATACATACATACATACATACATACATACATACATACATACATACATACATACATACATACATACATACATACATACATACATACATACATACATACATACATACATACATACATACATACATACATACATACATACATACATACATACATACATACATACATACATACATACATACATACATACATACATACATACATACATACATACATACATACATACATACATACATACATACATACATACATACATACATACATACATACATACATACATACATACATACATACATACATACATACATACATACATACATACATACATACATACATACATACATACATACATACATACATACATACATACATACATACATACATACATACATACATACATACATACATACATACATACATACATACATACATACATACATACATACATACATACATACATACATACATACATACATACATACATACATACATACATACATACATACATACATACATACATACATACATACATACATACATACATACATACATACATACATACATACATACATACATACATACATACATACATACATACATACATACATACATACATACATACATACATACATACATACATACATACATACATACATACATACATACATACATACATACATACATACATACATACATACATACATACATACATACATACATACATACATACATACATACATACATACATACATACATACATACATACATACATACATACATACATACATACATACATACATACATACATACAAAATCCTCATGCAGACATGGGCTATGGAAGTCCAACCATATTCTGTAATTTTCCTCTCCAGATATGTCCCTTCTGAGCTACAGATGCTGCATTTGGTCACTCTAGGCCAATTCCAGCAAGGACCTGTCTGACATTGTCAGCCCATCACATCCTATGTCTCTCTTCCTGAAACCCTTAGGCACACTGTTCATAATCCTGCTTGCCAATCTGCAGCTATGCATGCGGGCAACATGGCCAAACCAACACAGTTACTCTCTGCACAATATACTGCTCAAAAGAGGTTGATGACTCCTTCTTCTAACCACATCACTACTTACAAAGAAAAACCGCCTAATGCCCAAGATACTGCTAAGCATCTAGAATCAAGGGCATCAAGTTTATTGTTATCCTGCTTACAAAGGGTCCATGTTTCACTACCATAACTAACCTTAGAAAGAACCAAATTATTATACAGACTAATTTTAGTCTTTAGGGTGCATATGCCTATTTTTCTACACTCTCCACAGATTCTTAAAAGTTCCAACAGCAATCCATATTCTTCGATTTATCTCACACCGTACATCACCAGTATCAGTTACATAGATCTCAAGATAATTAAACTGATATACTTGCTCAAGAGTACAGCCATTCAAAGCGAATGAAGCATCACCTACCTGACCAATTTTCATCACTTTAGTTTTTTTCTGTTTATCACCAAATCTACTCTATTACCAGTCTCATCAACAGCCCTAATGAATGAATTCATCTCATCAACATCATTAGCCAACAGGAATAAATCATCCGCATAATCTAAATCAGAAATTTTGAAATCCCTAGATCATTTAAGGCCAAAATCTTTCTCTTGTAAAGAATTTCGCATAACATAATCAATAACTAAACAAAAGAGAAAAGGAGACAAAGTGCACCCTTGTCTAACTCCACTAGCAATGCTAAACCAATCACTGCAAGACCTACCAACTCTCATACATGACTCAGTGTTATTATAGAGAGCTTTCATTACACTAATTAACTAACTTATCAGGTATTCAATATGATCTAACAATCAGCCACAAATTATGTCAATCAACAGATCAAAAGCCTTTTTGAAATCTATAAAACTAGTAAACACAGGTTTCTGATACTCTAAACATTTCTCAAGAATCTTCTGAATATACACTGTTCATCACATAGTTTCCATAAACCAAATTCTTAATTCTATTAAGTATACATGCAAAGAACTTTACCTGGAACAGAAAGTAAATTAATTCCTCTATAATTATTACAAGAACTGCAATCACCTTTTTTAAAAGTTTGGCAATGATAGCTCTAGTAAAATCCTTAGGAACAACACCTTTATCATAAAAAATATTCAAAATTTCAGTCAGCCATGTGACAACACAAATGTTCTCAGCTCTAAGCATTTCAGTTGTGATTTCATCCACCCCTGGGGATTTATGCAGTTTTAATTTAGAGATAGCCAATGTGACTTTGGAATGCGATATAGGGCCATCATTAGAGCCAGTAATGTATCTATCCTCATTACAAACCATGGGAGTAGAAATAATCACATTATTTATAACTTCTGTGAAATTCTTAGCCCACCTAGCCATCACAGAATCCTCACCTTCAACCACCTTGCCATGTTTATCCCTTAATCCCCCCGTGTATCTGTCTGTTTCTTCCCACATAAAACATTAAGAATCTGGTATAACCCCCTGCTCTGCTGCTTTTAGTTTTGCTGTCTAACTGCTTCCTCAGTTTGTCAGCCAAAGATTCTTATCAGCTGTTAACTGATCCTTTACAAGTTTATTAAGCTCGTTGTAATGTCTTCTGTTAGGACTAGTAGGGTGTTGATTCATATTAATTCCACACTTCCTTCTTTCAGAAATAAGTTCCATAGCCTTATCACTCAAATAATTTTGTTTCCTCTGTTCCCTTTTACCCAAAAGAGTACAGTTGGTTTCAAGAAAAGACTGTTTCAAATGATCCCATTCTTTCTCAACTTCAGCAGTAAGCAAACCACATTTGCCATAATGACTAAGTAGCCTATCATGGTATGCTTTGGCTATACCTGGATCTTTCAGATTCTTAACCTTAGCACATTTCTTAAGCCTCAGCTGCAAGACAGTTTTGACCAAGTAATGGTCAGACCCAATTTCAGCTCCCCTGTAAGGTATTCCTAACTGAACTAGTATTCCCTGATCTATATATCCCCTAGCTCTCCCTGATCTGGTATTCCTAACTGAACTAGCTCATTTGCTGTTAATTAAAATAAAATCTATCATATTCCTGTGCAACCCATCAGACAAAACCCATGTATATTTAAAAATGTCCCGATGTTTGTAGTATGTGTTAGTTATTTGTAAACCATCAAGTTTACTTACCTGTAGAAGACATTCACCATTGCCATTGGAATTACCAATACCAAAGGGACCTAAAACTCCTGCCCAAAAGTCAGAGTCAGTACCAACTTTGGCATTGAAGTTACCTAGCACAAGAGAAATATCTCCTTTGTTCAAAGAATTCAAAATATCCTGAAGCTGGCTGTAAAACATATCCTTCTCATTCTCATCAGAGTCCTCTGTGGGGCATAACAATAACAGATGACATTCAAGTCTTTAATTTTTGTTTTAAATTTTGTTCTAAGAAATATTTCAATAATGCAGTCATATCGTAGAAGAGCATCACAAAGCAAACCTACACCTTGTTGATGCTTTCCATCTTCCCTTGCTGAAAAGAGAAATTTAAAGTTATTTTTAAATATCTCACCTTTACCTGTTCATCTGGTCTCTTGCAAGCCCAGAATATCTAAGTTATAATGCTGGAATTCCTGTGTGTGAAGAGAATAATCTCTATGTAATGTCCTCACTTTCCTGCAGAGAGAAAATGATTAGTTGGTTTTTAAAAGAAACTATGTTTATTGAGAGAGGTACGGCCAACAATATCAAACAGCCCCCTGATCGCAGACATGGGGCAAATACCTGTTTCTCCTCCGCTAAAGGCTGGCCCATGGCTGCTTGAGGATGATAATGATGAAAGGCTGAAGTCATTGATGCTGGTAGGAACTTCAGCATCAGCTTCAGAACCACTTTTTCAAGTGGAACTTTTCAAGAGCTATATGAGTTGGATTGTTTTACCTCTGAGCAGCACTTTTTTGCACACCATGGGCTAAATGGCCAGGTCACATGGACCTCGAAGGCTCAGAGAAGGTTGGGGGAGGGGACCCACTGGAACAGCTGTTGGGAGACAGATGGTAGCCTCCTGTCAAGGCCATCCAGCGTGTTCTTTAATGTGCACAGGGTATGGCTCTCCCGCACACGGGGTCACGGCTTAACGTCCCATCCGATGGACGGCGGCCTTTCCAAGCCCATCAGTGTCCCTTACTGACCGCGGGCAGGGCGGGGAATTTTGCGGAGATAAATCTCATCGCTGACCCAGCTGGGACTCGAACCTGGGAACTGCAGATTACGAGCCTGGCGCGCTACCGACTGAGCCACCCCCGCTCCTTATATGAGTTGCCTGATACACATTACTCCAGTTTAGGATGTTCAATGCCCAACTAGCAAATTGAGGGTTGAGGTTCTCCCACTGCCAAAGGCCTGAAGCCACCCATGCTGGTAAAAACTTTTTCAGTTGGCACCACTTTTTCAGCTGGCACCACTCTTTCAGCTGGCACCACTTTTTCAGTTGGATCTTTTCAAGAGCCATAGACCTGCCTGAGACACATTATTCCAGTTTAGGATTGATGATGCCCAACTAGCTAAGTGAGGTTCAGGTACCTGCGATGGCCTCTGATCAGGATTATCCACCAGCTGATATAAGATATCCTGTACCTCTGTTAACTTAGGGTTGGCAACCCACAAGCAAACAGAAAATACAGCGGCAGATTCTCCCTTAACAGAGGTCACCAGGGCAGCAAGTCCAGGATCCATAGTCAAGCTCAAATCCACAAACCAGTCCAGTCTAGAAGGTATAAATGGTCAGCACCAGGACCCTGTGAAGTTGATCACTCCTCAGCAGAGTTGAACAAAAAGTGGCCATAGATGACCAGATCAGTAGGTCACACTGAACTGGCAGCCCTGTCCTTCCATTCCCTTCCAAAAGAGAATCTCTTTTGAAATGTACTAACCTTCATCGGACATTAGGAACTAGACCTGCCCAGTTCTATGCATCATCACTGGGGATTATATTTTAAAAAAACATAATTCAAGCTTGAAAAATAATTTTTTTTTCATTTGATGTATATTTTATTGAACTACAATATAAATAATTGATAAACCCATCTGATTGCCATATTTTAGAAGCACTACAATACTGCTGATTTATTTGTTAACATTATTCTGTATTAAAGTAATACCTGATTTAAGCTCACAAGTTTGATTTGAACTATTATCTACACATTTTTCCTTAAATTTTTGGAAATAAGCAAAAATCTGCTATTTTTAAAAACTGAAGATTTTGGAAGAAATTACGCAATACATACCTCTGCCCCCCCCCCCCCCCATTTTACACACTTTTCTGCCTTCAATCTATTTCACTATTACTAGAATTATTTTTATCATTTATCCCAGCATTCTATGCATTTCAGATCAAAACAAAGAAAAAGGTTTCATATTGCTCAACACACAGCGTCACAATAGGAGGAAGTAAGTGTTCTAATTGCTTCCTCACACACACATGCAGCAGTGGGTGAGCCATCTGCTAAGTGTTAGTGCAAGTTGATGTTCCAGAAAGGTTAGGAAATACAAAGTAGGCTATCAATATTTGGTCTGTTAGCAACGTAATTTTAATAGGATGCATAAACATTGGAATAGGATATACCATGGTATATCCTGTTCCAAAATTTTAATTACATGGCATTTTTGTAGCCTCAGGAACATTTTTATTCATTCGTCATTTTTATTTTTCATTATGAAAATATAGACGCTGTTACCTTCCAATCTTTAGGGTCTAGCTTTCTAAGATATGCTGCATCTTCTTCTTGCTCTTGTTCATTTTCTGATACCTCACTACTTGATTCATTATCATCCAGTGAGTGAAATGATAGAGGCTGATGGTTTTTCCTATGTGCACAAAAGAATTCAAACCATCGTCCAACAGGTTCAACTTTCACCTTACAAAATCCTGCAAAATATAAAATATATTTACCATATAAACAACTATTTACCGTGACTACATAAACAAAAATATCACAAGGTTGTTTGAAATCATAATAAAGGATTCAAAACTAACTACATCGATATGGATTTCTGATGCTACTGTGGACTGTCCTTAATGCTCTGAATGTTGAACTTTTGGGCAATGAAGTTTACATAATTATTTACCATGGTTCATGCTTGCATTATTTTTTAAAAATTAATATTTTCAATATATATATATTTACAAACTACAGCATAAAATGCAGATTCTAAACAATTTATGCAATCACACTATTATAGAGTTCAGAGATATCAGCTCATCGAATGTTACAAACTTCAGTCAACTGACATTCCCTAACATTGACGGAATCATTAAATTATTCCACAATAGAAAATCACTTCACCAATGGACAGACATGGAGAATTGTGCACTGTGGGTAGAAAGTTCATAGTATCAATTAGAGCAGATCTTGATCAGCGGCCAGTAGCTCAGTGGTCCAGAGCACCTGATATTTTATCATGAGCTAGTGAGTTTGTATCCCACCCGGCTCAAGACAATTTTCCCTTTAAAACTGATCGAAGTTAACTTCAGAGTGATATCGTCCTTAATATTCATTAAATATGTTGAAAAATATATCTCTTAAATTTAAACTAATAAACACAGTTAGCATTACAATTTGTTGGGTAGCCTACAGCAAAAACTACTAAAATAGCAAAAATAATGGATGCCAAAATTTGAAAATGCACTACCTGTTTGCAAATATGGTTCCAGATAGAAAACTTAACACATAATTAAAGATTCATAAGAAATCAAATATCTGGTAGCTCATATGGGCCACTGCAATGAAAATTTGGTGATTCAGCTTAAAAATATGATAGTTTAAAGAAGCTATTTTTATCGTATTATCTCATTTCCGATTAAAATTTGCCAATCTACATTTTGACCACATGTTAAATCATAAGTAAAAAAGTTAAATATTAACAGTGTAATTCAGCTTTCAGCTGATCATGCCTTATTGTTTTCTAAACAGAATCTCCTTTCTTAATATTTTTTCATTCAATGACAATTTAAAAATTTACAATCATAGTTCTAAATAAAAATTTAACTACTAATTTATCTATAAAAAAAAAGGTGAAGTCTCAGAAATAATTCGAATAGAAATTGGTTGTTTTCTTCTTCTTTCAAATGCTTTGGAATTTAACATTCCAAAAATGCAAACAATACAGCTTGCATCAACTTTTTGCATGTCAGCTGTATTGTACCAGTCTCTAAATGGTAGCTAGGTAGTTACTGGAAGGAGAGTTAGTACCTTTCGGAAGAGATACTCTCTCTTGTGAAAGAGTACAGAAAGGGAGGGCTGCCAGATCAGTGTGGCCTACTGATCTGGGACAACTATGGCTATTTTATTTTTCTACCCTGCTCAGGAGTGGTCAACCACACAGGAGTGGTCACCACTGCTCAGGAGTGGTCAACCACACATCCTGGTGCTGACCATATACACTTAACAGACTGGATTCAAATAAGGCTCTAAGCTTGATAATGGATCCTGAATTTGATGCACTAGTGGGCTTCTGTGGAGGGGGAATCTTCCACTGTGTTTTCTGTTTGTGAGTTGACAGCCCCAAATGAATAAATTCACAGGATATGTTTTATCAGCTGGTGGATAATCCTGAGCAGACTGTCATCACAGGCACATGAACTCTTGCTTCTATTGGCATCGTCAAATTCTACATTGGAGAAAGTCTTCCAGTGTAGATGGCTTCACCATTAGTGGTGGGGGAACGGGTCTTTGCCCGATGCATGCGATTAGGGGGCTGTTTGATATTGTTGGCATTCCCTCTCTCAATAAACATTGTTAATTTAAACATCCCACTAACCATTTGCACAGAGCACATTTTCTTGATGTCCTCACACAAGAATTCCACCATTTAATTTAGATATTCTCAGCTTGCAAGAGACCAGATGGACAGATAAAGGTCAGATTCTTAAAAATAATCTTAAATTTCTCTTTTCGGGGAGGGACGACAATAAGCATCACCAAGGCATGGGTCTGCTTCTCAGCAGACACGCTAGTGATGCTCTTTTAGGATATGAGTGCATTAATGAAAGGTTTCTTACAGCAAAATTTCAGACAAGAATTAAAGACTTTAATGTTATCTGCTGTTATGCCCCCACTATAGATATATAGTTTTTACGGACAACTTCACAATATTTTGAATTCTGTCAAGAAAGGAGATATTACCCTTGTTCTAGGTGACTTTAATGTCAAAGTTGGTACTGATTCTGACCTTTGGGGAGGAGTAATAGGCCCTTTTGGTATTGGTAGCTGCAATGGCAATGGGCAACGTCTCATACAGGTAAGTAAACTCAATGGATTCAGAATAACTAACACTTATTACAAACACCACGACATACACAAGTACACAAGTTTCACCCGATGGGCTGCATAAGAATATGATTGATTATATATTAATTAACAGCAAATGGGTAGTTCTGTTAGGAATACCAGGTCATATAGGGGAGCTGAAATTGGATCTGATCATTACCTTGTTAAAAATGTCTTACAACTTGAACTTAAAAAGTGTTGTCCTAAGGTTAAAAAATTTACGTTTAATACTGAAGCTCTGAAAGACCCTGTTATAGCCAAGGCTTACCATGATAGGTTACTTAGTCATTATGACAGTTATGGTATGCTTACTTCTGAAGTTGGGGAAAAATGGGATCATTTTAAACAGGCTTTTTCGGACACTAACAGGACTCTTTTAGGAAAAAAGGGGCAGAGGAGGCAGAATTATATGAGTGATAAGGAACTTCAGCTTATTTCAGAAAGAAAGAACTTTAGGAATGTCCTTAATTAATACCCTACTAGTCCTAATAGAAAGCATTACAGAGAGCTTAATAGATGTGCAAAGGATCAGTTAACTGCTGATAAGAATCTTTGGCTTGATGACTACAGCAGAGAGCTGTACCAGATAGTTAATGTTTTGTGTGGTAGAAAACAGAGAGGAATACAAGGATTGAAAGATAAACAAGGTAAAGTTATAGACGGTGAGGATTCCATCATGGCTATCTCCTCTGTCCTAACCTGTAACTGAGACACTGGAATGACAATGCATGACATGTGGAAAGAGGTTCTTAACAGCCACAACATCATCACAATATCACTTTACTGAAAACAAAACACTGTCCTTGATCCAAAAAGCTTCCAAGTTTTCTCCTAAAACATTTTAATATAAATAGTTTGAAAGATAAATTTCAAAATTTTATTGTTTAATGGCAGAAAACTTAATTTAATTATATTCTGAGCAAGGTTTTTTAAAGAGCAATACCCTGTGAACATTACAAAACATATTGGATGGCTTTGACAAGTCTTAATTTCCTAACAGCTTACCAGTCAGTCCCTTTTCCCAACATTTTCTGATTCCTCCTGACCTGGCCATTTAGCCCCTGTGCAATAAAGTGCTGTTCAGAGGTAAAACAACCCACACCCATCATGCTTTCTGGAGAAAATCCTTGGTCTGAAATAGTGGTGGTAGTTCTTGTCATGTTGGACAGGAAGCATTTTGTGTAAAACAACCAAAATTAATAGTATTGTGCTTTGTAATATTAATGAAATTGAATATTGTCACTAATAATCAATATGTAGACGGTAATTGATATTTTGTATGAATTTAGTATTGAAATACAGAGGGAACAGTGAAATGCATATGTTACAGGACATAAGTAGTAGAATTGAACTGGTACTTATGATCAGCAGCTGCACGTTTCTTCAATGCAAAGTTTACTTGATCAGAGTTAATGGAATTTCAGTTAGGTTGACTCTTGTGTTAAACAGCATCAAGTAAGTTCATTATTTCCTTGATGCTGTTTAACACAAGAGTCAACCTAACTGAAATTAAACAAAGTACTACCTGCCTGATTAGTATTCATTACTTTAATTTTCCCTTTGTTTATTACCAAACCTAATTAATTACCACTCTCACAATAGCTCTAATGGAAGAGATCATCTCATCAACATCATTTGCCAAATGAGATACATCAGCATAATTTAATCAGAAATCTCCCCCTTCAAATAATGATTAACAAATTATGACAATCAACAGTGTCAAAAGCCTTTTTCAAATCTACAATAACTAGCCATAGATTAGGGGTTGAATATTTAAGTTACAGCAGACTGAAAGCTTAGTAACATTAAATTCTTTTTAAGAAAAACAAAATGCATTGTACACTGGTTTCCATAAATTAAGGAAAATCTTTACATTAAGTCAATGGGAAGCTAGCATCAAAGCTCTATAACTTCTAAAATAAGTTTTTTGTTTTGAAAAATATGATTGCAGATAATGATCTCAATCAAATAAATTAATATCTCGATTTTCAACAATATTTGTCCTGTATTTAATGAGTTATGGAAGTTTAAATATTTAACAGCAGCAATGTCTGTCTTAAGAAACTTATATAAAACTGAATAATGAAAGAATGCTTTACACAAAATTCTAAAATACGAACTCATTTTATTAAACACTATACAATACTTATTACTAAGTTTTAATTAACTTCTCAAGTCAGTTTTTGTAGCTGGCATTGTTATCGCTAAATATTCAAACTTTCATAACTCATTAAATACTGAACGAATATTGTTTAAAATCGAGATATTGATTTGATTGAGATCTTTATCTGCAATCACATTTTTCAAAACAAAAAATCTTATTTTACAAGTTATAGAGCTTTGACGTTAGCTTCCCATTGACTTAACATAGTGATTTTTCTTAATTTGTGGAAACCAGGGTAATTTTTACTAAAAATATAACATTGAATTGAATGGTTTTCTTTTTACCAGCTAGAGTTGAAAACACCGCAGCGCTTTTCTCTTCATCAATCCCAGGAGGAAGCATCGTTACCGCTGCGGAAACCATAACTTAAATTTAAATTACAAATATATTCTAAGTGCTTTTTAATTATCACAATAATGTATTAATTTCACTACTAAATTTCTAAGTTCTAACATGACATAAAACTCCGAAAATACGATTACGGTTAGAGTAAATATCGCGGCAATTGAAATATTGTGATTTTTTTCTGCGTTTGAAATGGTGGTTTGAAAATATTACTACTGCCGAAATTGAATGTTACACATTCAGTACAACGAGCAAATAGAGTGCTACCGATTTCAAAAACTCAAATTATTCCATCTGGTGTTAAAAGTATAACTGTGAAATGGTTCAATACACAGAACAATATGAACTAGAGGCCATATATAGGTAGAGGTTGGCCATTTTAAAATTGGACGCCATGTTTTGTCGTCTCTCGTATTGTTTAACGTGCATAGCTGAATGGTATTGCATGGTATATACAGGGTGATTCAAAACTTATCGTTCAAATTTCGTGGGGAGGTAGGGAATACGTCAGGAAACCGATTTCACATAGGAAAGAATGTCCGCAAATGTACGCATGCGTATGTAGAGGGCGCTGTGTGTACCCAACCAGTGTACAGCTCGCCTGACCACTCCCGCTGAGGATCGGCGATCGCTAGCAACGAGGAAGGACGTGTTTTCGTTGCTCTCCGATTTTAAACAGTCTTTTTTAAGACTAGTATTCTTCTTTTTTATATTTGATGTTTGAAATGTCTTCCAACGACCAAGGGATTGTCCAAGATCAACTTTTGAAGCCAGGAGACGACGCTTCTGCCACCAACAAGAGCGGAAATCGTCAGACAAAGAAGCCGACGGCTCAGGTCAGTATGAAGGCAGGGAAGACGGCTGGCGCTAGCGTTAGGCCTAGCGACCAGGCAGGCACTTCAGCACAATTGAGCTTAACGGGAAGATGCTTTTCTAACCCCAATTTAACATCTGCACACTCCTCACAATTAATTGTTGCCCCCACAAGCCAAATTCACACCACCCAACAATGCCAGGAATTACCCAATCAAACCCACATGGAAACTAACGATCATACTCTAGCTGACGACTCTGAAGGCACATGGACCGTATTTCAACATAGAAAAAGAACTAGGAGGCAATCTGCATCATCGGATAACGACACAATCTGTGATTTTACCGTCAGCCACGATTATATACCAGTCCTCATATTCTCCACCCCTACTACCCTGCTAAAAAATTTGAACATAAATATCTTAACAAAGGAAATTAACTCAACAATAGAGAAACCCACGGAAGCACGTTTTACACACAGAGGAGAGTTCTTAGTACATGTAAAAAACCAACAACAAGCAAAAAAACTAATGGCCCTCACACACATACACAACATTGCAATCAAAACTAAACACCCCGAATCTTACAATAAGCCCTATGGATCGATTGAAGGAGTCGACAAACACCTCAGCGAACAAAGCATTCTTGAGGCCTTAAAGGAATACGATGTACACAAAATTAAGAGAATAACATATGCACACCACACCATGGATGGCAGCACTATTCGCAGAAACACAGATAAAGTAATACTTTATTTTAACTCACTCCCCCTCCCACCTACCGTTGAACTAGGTTTCTCTAAATGCACCGTCACCCCTTACACTAACCCACCTCCACAATGTATCAAATGCCAACGACACGGACACATCATTAAAATTTGCCGCAGCTCAGCTAGATGCAAGTATTGTGCCCAACCACATATGTCTACTGACTGTAAACGAAATCTACCCCTTCTCTGCTGCAACTGTGGAGGGTCCCATGTTGCAACATATGGCAAATGCCCAGTCAGAATCAGGGCTATTAAAATAAAAACAGCTGCTACTACTAATATCTCTGTCACTAAACCTGTCATATCCACACACACCACATCCCCATCTACACTACCTACGCAGTTGCTTACAACCGCACCTCTTATCCCCACTCCTACACCCTCCGCACAAACACAGCAAACAAGAAACATACATCCACCTACCAATTCCACTACCCTAATCCAAGCTCCATCAATAGACATTACCTCCACAACCATATTCCCTGAGTTACCCACTAGTAATGACCCCACTACCCTCACTTCTGATGAGGAATCACCTAACCAACCAATTCTACAGTCAGATGTTCCCTCATCTCCCAAATTCTCCACAAAACGTGCTAAAAGAAACTATATCAGAAGAACCAGGACCAGGAGGACCCATGTACCAAGGAACCAATCCACACCTCCTCATCAATCAAACCTCACACAACAATTGTTACATCTCATTGTCCCTATTATAGATGCCCTTCTTCCCCCACAAAATAGATCCCCACAACTCAACCTAGTTATTCAGGCCATGGTTGCCCTTCTTCAACAGCTCCACTAACTCCCCTCTCCTTTTTCCACTCTTGCTGCAGTTCCTCCCTCTACACTCCTAAACACCCCCCTCCCTGCACTTGCATCCAATGGAATTGCAGATCCCTCCCAAACAAAATCCTTGAACTCAAAACCCTCACAAACCTCCATGTCATTCCTATATTGGCACTTAATGAGACACGAATCCCAAACAACTTTATCTTCAAACCCTACATTATACACAGAGCAAACACTGCACGACCACATTCTAACTCCACCACATTAGTACACAAAAAATTCCCCCATTGTCTGATACCTAACTCTAAAACATACACTTACATGGACATTGTTGGCATTAACATAAAACTACATGACACCACACTCAATATCTATAATGTATATTTCTACAATAACATACAGATTAACACAAACTCCCTAATTAAAGATTTTGCACACATTTTCACACTCTCTCCTGGACCCAATATCATACTTGGTGACTTCAATGCCCATAACACATTATGGGGAAGCAGCTACACTAACAACAGAGGAAACACAATTGAAACTTTTATACAACACTTCAATTTGGCCATACACAATGATGGTTCACCCACCTTCACCAAACCCCCTTACGAGTCAAAGAACCTCACCCTTTCAACACCGGACATTTCACCCATTATAAACTGGCAAGTACACCATTCAACATGGGTAGTGACCACTTCCCTATCTTCCTCACCTTACAAGGCATTAAACCCACAGCCTACACAACAAAAACACACATCAACTGGCACAATTTCTCCACACACTGTGAAACCAGCATCAACACAATAATACCCAACAACCTTAACACTTTCTACACATGTATCAACCAGAGCATACAACATAATAAATTCACCACCAAACACATGACTGGTTTCACCAAAAATCACCCAGAAATCACCAACCAACTTCAAATAAGGAGAAAAACAGAAGACACAGCCAGAAAACACCCCACTGTACTTGCTATCACCACTTTCAACAAAGAAAATGCTAAACTCAGAAGAATCCGAATACAGACTAAACGAAAAGAATGGAAACACTTCTGCAACAATATAAACCCAAGAACTGACTCTTCCCTCATTTGGTCTATCATTAGAAATCTTAAGACCCAGGCTCAACCCCTTGCCCCCTGGCACACGATACTTTGGACAAACAACCTTTCTGCCAAACAAGGGGCTGACCTCTTTGCCACTCACCTTTTAACCATCAATCCCTTGGCTAATACACTTACATACCAACAACATTGCCAACACATGACCCAGAAATTAACACAGGACTACCCTTGCACATTACCCGCTATCAATCATCCATTCCAACACTATGAACTACATATGGCAATACATCAGGCAAATAAAAAAAGCTCACCTGGACCTGATGACATTACATACAGTACTCTTAAACACCTAGGACCACAGGCACTTGACACTCTGCTACAATTATATAATGATTGTTGGCAAAATCACACCTTCCCCACACAATGGGAAGATATACACATCATTCCCCTACTTAAGCCTTCCAAGCCTCCCTCACAAGTAAGCTCTTACAGACCAATTGCTCTCACATCATGTATACTTAAAATACTAGAAAGAATGGTGCTCTCAAGACTTAAATATTTCCTAGCAGTCAAAAAAACATTCCCCATTTGCCAAACTGGCTTTAGAGAGCACATGTCTCCCACAGATAATTTCTTTGACCTTATCACCTCAGCTGAAATGGCCATACAAAACAAAGAAATTCTTTGCTGTGTCTTTCTAGACCTTACCTCTGCTTTTGATACTGCCTCACACACAAGTATACTCTTCAAAATACAACAACTTGGTCTAACGGGAAACATTTTCCACTTCACTAAAAATTTCCTCACACAGAGAAAGGTTAAAGTCAAACTGGGGACTACCCTCTCTGACCCCCACATATTAACTAGAGGATTACCACAGGGCAGTGTGGTATCTCCCACATTATTTAACATCCTACTACACGACCTCCCTACAACATTACAAAATGACACAAATTGCTCCATCTTTGCTGATGACATAGTACTCTGGACCAAAGGAAAGGATATTCCCACCATACAAACCTCCCTACAATCAGCAGTCAACCAGGTCCTTGACTTTACCAATAAATGGGGATTAGCCATCTCTGCACCTAAATCTGCGGTTTTACCAATTTCACACACACCTCTACCTGTTAACCTTCTGAACATAAACATAAATAACCAACCTATACCCACTATCAAACATTACAAATACTTAGGGCTAACTATAGACCGACAGCTAACATGGAAACAACACATCAAAAATACTCAACACACATGTAATGGAGCACTAAACATTCTCAGATCCATCACCAGAGCTAGCTGGGGAGCAAGTGATCAATCAATGATCACACTCATTAAAGCTTTCATCAACAGCAGACTTGAATATGGCCTGCTAGCTCTAAACTCTGCCTCACTCACAAACTTCAAACTTTAGAGACAATCCAAACACGTGCCATCAGACTAGCCCTGGGTCTTAAAACTGGCTGCCCTAACTTGGCCACATGGGCAGAAGCAAACATGCCCCCTCTCGAACACACCCGATACAAACTCACATGCAAGCATTATGTAAAACTCAAACACTTACACCCCACTCACCCCTCCATAAACAGAATAGAGTCTCATAGCAACATATCTCCCACTGCTCAGGTCATAAAACTACACCCTCTTTACCACATTTGGAAAAATATCAAACCATTTAAACCAAGATACACACTCCCCTACTGGTCAATCAAAAAACCCACTATTTCTCTCACACTACCACACATAACACATAAACACAAACACCTCCAACAGGAACTGAAATTTGCTGCGGAACAACTCTTAGACTCTCTCCCTAACACAGCCCTCACAATTTTTACTGATGGTTCTCACCTACCCAACACAACAAACGGCTCTGCTGCCTTCCACTCCCCACACCTCAACTTCTCCCACATAATTAAGATGAATCACGCAACAAACAGCACAGACACTGAGCTTGCAGCTATCCACATGGCCCTTGAATGGTCAATCACACAAACCTTACACAACATCCATATTATCACAGACTCCAAATCTGCACTCCTCAGCATCAACAAACATAAATATAACCTTACACAAAACTATTCACTTTTTCACATACACAGACTTGCACACAATATAATTGCCACTAACAAAACACTCACATTTCATTGGATCCCCTCACACTGTGCCATCACACACAATGACACTGCTGACCTCCTAGCTAAACAAGGGCACAACTTACCAATCCCAAATTATCACACACCTGTGACCTACAACTTTCATGCAAATGAACTGGATAATTCATTTCGCTCCATTTGGTTACAACACTGGACACAACAAACAACACTTAAAAACACATTCCGTGCCACCATTGCTGCCACCCCACACACACACTATACCTTAATTATCTACCACGAAGGGCCCAAACAGCCATCCACCAATTGCGCACTGGCAGGACATGTCTTAATAAAGACCTGTTCATGATTAATGTTATCCCCTCTGCTCTCTGCTCCACCTGCCAGGTTATAGAGGATATACCCCATTTTCTCCTACACTGTCCAAAATACACTGCACATAGACTCACCCTTTTCCAAACACTCACAACACTTGGAACTACATATTTCACTACACAAACTCTCCTCAATCCCACACACAAAAACAGCAAGGCCCATTTTAGGGCCTTGGCCAAATTCCTTCACTGCTCTGGGAGGTTTCCTTAATTGCTCCTCCTCTCCTTCTGTGCCCTATCTATACCCTTCCCTCCCTTTGGTTCTCCCTTTTTGTTCCTGGAGACTTTAGTATTAAAAGATCCAGGTGCCACCAAAAGATCCAATAGGACAACTAAAAGAAGCACTTTGGACATTTTTCAGGATCAATAATAGTAACATTATCAAAAATAATATATTCAAAAAAAAAAAAATTTTTTTTTTCTAACACCTTCAAAAAAAAAATGAATAAAAAATAACTATTATTGTACTTCATTTATACTTTTTTACTACAACAAAAATAATATAATAACAATTGGGATATACCCTTTTCTTCTGTATTTTCAGTCTCAAAAAAAAAACTTATTTTATTTATTTTCATCCCCCTCTTTATTCTCAAAACAAATACAAACATTTTGACTATTTGTCTCACTCCGAATATTAATTTAATGTGCGCATTAAACTTAAATATCCCCTCCTCTTCCACATTTCATATCTCAAAAAAAAAAGAAATAAAATTTTTTTTATTTTTTTTTAGTTCTTATTGTTTCACACATTTTATCTCATTTTCTCTCTCTATCCTATTAATGGATTACTTCAATGACTCACAAAAAAAAAACATCTCACCCTTATGATATAATTTCCTTTATCATACTACAACATATCCCCTCATTTCTTAATAAAAAATTAATCACAAAACTTACTCACACTTCAACCTCACCTGTTCCCCTCCCCCCCTGCATCTTCCTTTCAACCACTGGGCGGCCTGCGGCCAATTGCCCTCTGCCACTATGTAAGGTTGCTGGCCTTTCACTATGCCAGCCCAATTTTTTCTGTTGTTCTACTGCACCCACAGCCAACTTAGCACATGGACCTGATGATAAGAGGGCCGAGGTCCACTTTACAAAGAGGTCCAGGGAAAGATGAGTTTTGTTTGAAGAAGAAGACCACTCCCGCTGTCATCAGTGTACGAGCTGACTTACTAGTAATAAGATGAATCGTTTTACGCATCAAGAGCTAGCGGATATGCATCTCGCATATGGGGCAACTGGCGAAAGCGGCCGCCGAGCTAGGCAAGTTTACGAAGAGCGATACCCCAACAGAAGAATACAGCAGCATCAAATGTTTGCACGTGTGCATCGCAATCTGCGCGAACGTGGTTCACTGCGCAGCAACATGCAGGATACGGGGAGAAGACGACTGACGCGGACTGTCAACGTCGCAGAACAAGTCCTACAGTCCATCGAAGATAATCCGAATACCAGCACACGAGCTATTGCTCAGCAGTTTGGGGTCTCTCAGTCAGCAGTGTGGCGGATACTGCACGAGGAACGTGTGCATCCTTACCATCTGCAAAGGGTGCAGTTACTGCATCCTGACAATTATCCGAAGTGTGTGGAATTTGCACAATGGTTCATGCAGAAAGGTGCCGTGGACCCCAGTTTTCCAGCTTCTGTCCTTTTTACAGATGAAGCTTCATTCAGTCGTGAAGGTGTGTTCAATACACACAATTCACATGTGCGGGCTTACGACAACCCGCATGGTACGAGAAGTCACGCTGCGCAACATCGTTTTGCCGTAAATGTGTGGGCTGGAATCATTGGTGACTGTTTATTGGGACCTTACCTGCTACCGCCCCGATTGGACGGCCGGAAATACCTAATATTTCTCGAGACAGTGTTACCGACTTTTCTGGGCGCTGTTCCTGCGCATATCCGCCGAGATATGTGGTATCAACATGACGGGGCTCCAGCCCATAGCACAATTGTTGCGCGTGATTACCTGAACCGAACATTCGGAGCTCGATGGATCGGTAGAGGTGGACCGATCGCTTGGCCACCCAGGACACCTGATTTATCGCACATGGATTTCTTTTTGTGGGGGGCCATGAAAGACCATGTGTATGAGACCCCCGTCGACTGTGAAATGGACCTTGTTGCACGAATAGTGGCCGCCTCAGGCATTGTCCGTGATATGCCAGGCGTTTTTGAAAATGTTCGGCAGTCAATGCAACGGCGCTGTGAATCCTGTGTCCGTGTAAATGGTCGCAATTTTCAGCACCTACTGTGAACCTGTACTTTACCTTGTTGGAATAAAAGTCACATTCGTTACCACTTAACTGTACTGTTTCCTTGCGTTCACTTTACTTGTCCATTTTGTTCATGTAGATGACGTTTGCGGACATACTTTCCTATGTGAAATCGGTTTCCTGACGTATTCCCTACCTCCCCACGAAATTTGAACGATAAGTTTTGAATCACCCTGTATTTAGGTACTACGGAAAACGGTAGGGTAATATTTGATACAGATTTCAGTGTTCATGATTGGAAGCACTTTAGAAAACGGATAAAAAAGGAAAAGTAAATTTCAGGCCTTTTTTTTAAAAAAAAAAGACATAATTTCGCTTTGTTGTCTGTCGGTCTGTACACATCGAACTTTTTTGTTTATACAGATAAATAAAAAATTCTTTTTGTGCTAGATAGGTATTAATGATATATTACGATTTTTCGAATCTCCCCAAAGTTATAACTGCGTCCTCTAACGGTGGAAAAATTTGAATTCCAAAGCATCAAACGAATATTCCAGACGATGAAATTATGTTGGAAGTTTGAGATTTTGGTGTTGAAATTTGAAGCTTACGAAGTTACCATTGGCAACAATCACTTGGCTCTTTAGACGGGGGGGGGGGGGGGGGGGGGGGGGGGGGGGGGGGGGGGGTGAATGTAATTTTTTTGTTTTAACCGCAAAGTGTATGTTTTTAGATATAAATTAAAAATTCTCTTTGGGTTGGAAATATTGATGAAATATTACACTTTGCATTTTGTGAATTTCCTAAAAGCGCCCTCTAACGGTGGAAAATAAAATAAAAAAAAATCCCAAAATTTAAAACGAATATTACAAACGATGTAGTTATGCTAGGAATTTGATATTCTGGTCATGAAGTGTGACAGTCTTGAAAATTCCATTGACAATGAGTTGACCCTAAGCCCAAGATAGGTAAGAAACGGACGGTGTTGTTTTGAGAGATAATTCGAAATCTTTTTTTTAGTTGGTTACTAATGGATGTAATTCACATTTTCAAGGGTAGTTTTAATTTATATCATTAGAGACCACTAAATATCGAAACTGCAAAACTTTTAACGAATATTTCAAGTGATCTGTTTATGGTAGAAACTTCGGCGTATAGAGTTCTGTTATGGTAGAAATTCCACTGACAGCAATGATCTGCCCCCTATTTTCATAGGAACGAGAGAAAAGCAACTTTTTTCATTTAAGAACTAAAAGACAAATACATTTTATGTTTTATAATCACTAATAAAACACTACTATGTGCATTTCCCCCATCATACATTACAAAATAAATAAATAACCCCTCAAGCAACTGCTTGTACATAGGAATGACAGGAGCTTCTCAGTTTATACACCATAGTAGGTCCATGAGGATGGCGGGACCTCAGCAGAAAAACAACATGAACATTCATAATTAAAACTTTTAAGGAGTGAAAATGTAGACAAAGGAAGAAGTTCATTCTCTTAGAAAATGAGATTTCCATTTCGCCAGAGGCGATATGCGTTCTTCTAGTTATTTTACACTTTCAGTACCCTCTGACAGTGAAAATTCGAACTACTGTATAATTGAGAAAACAGATTATCAATATTTTATTAGTAGCTGTAATGTGCAAAAGAAGTATTTTAATTATCTCTTAAAGCAGAAAAGTTGCATTTTGCCAACGGGACAAATTAATACCTTTAGAGTAAACCACTTGACCATTACACTCTATGACCAAAAATTTAAGTTTCTAGCAAAAAAATAGATCGTTTGCCATATTTATTTAAAATTTTGGTATATTCCAGCTTTTTTCTGCTGCGAGTTTCATTGCTTTTTTCCATTGCTTTCGAGTTTTCATTTACCGCCTTTAGCACTCTCTAACACTGAAAATTGCAACTGATGAGGATTCGAAAAATGTAAATATTAATATTTTTGTGAAAAAAAATTCGTCGACATACGGGATTCGAACCCGCATCTCTCCAGAAAGATGCCAGAGTATTCTAACCTGTTGAACGAATGCTGGCTTTTTCACAAAAAAACGTTTATTGATTTATAGACGCTTATACGTCAGCAGGTATCGCTGAGATTATCAAATAGTGTTTAAATTATTAAAAATGCTAAATAGCGTGATGTGACTTCATTATTTATTTCCATCTTACTCAGACCACTAAAAAAGAAATAGTTGCCACTCGAGATCATACATGGTGCCATAACGATTCACGAGAAGAGTGATAGTCATTGTTAGTGGAAAAAAGACTGAGAGGCATTAGTTCAACAGGTTAGAATATTGTGGCATGTTTCCGGAGAGATGCGGGTTAGAATCCCGTATGTCGGCGAAATGTTTTCCACAAAAACATTTATTGATTTATAGACGTTTAATCGCCTACATGAAACGCTGAGATTATCGAATATTGTTTAAATCATTAATATTTTGTTTGTGCCTGTAAAGCAAAAAAAAAAGAAGTATATATATATTGTTTCGTTTATCTCTTAAAAAATTTTCTTTTTTCCACCCTCTTTTGGCTAAGATGGCAAAGCCTTGTTGGCATTGTAAACCTTCTGACCATAACACTCTACTACCAAAATTTCAGATTTCCAGTGTAAATAGTTTGTTTGCAATATTCGTTTCAATTTGTAGCATTTTCCATCTTTTTCCACCGCTAGAGGGCGCTATTAAACGTATTGAACATTTTCAAATTGCAAATCGCGATATTTGTTCGACACCTATCCAACCCAAAAAGAATTTTTCATTTATCTCTAAAAGTAAAAAGTTGATTATTTGTATAGGGACAGACAGGTGGAAAAACAGATGGACAGACAACAGTTAACAGAGAGATGAACAGACAGACGAAAAAATACTGGCATAGACAGACGACAAAGTGGAAATATTAGCTTATTTTTCAAACGAACCTTAAAAGAAATTATTTGTTGGTTTTCAGTTACCTCATTTCACTGTTGCAGCCGTTTGCCATCTCCTGATGGAGTTTCTCGGAAAAAAATATTTGCGCCTAGAGGTAATCTGCGTCATAAATCTCGGGAAAAATCCAATATCTGACTCCCTACGTGTCCTTCATGGTCAAATAGAGGTCAAACCATGATCTAGAAGTTCTAGAAACGTTAACAGTGGTGCGAAGGAGAGTTCTAGGTTATAAATATTTAGAAACGTTACGAAATTTCGGATGCTGAAGGTCGTTCGAGGTCAAAGTCATATTTAGATCTAATAGTGAGATAGAGCTAAAAATTGTTTCCTGGGGGTGTTTTAAGCAGTAGCTCTCAGAATGTTGCGAAATTTTGGATGTGTTGGGTGCTTCTAAGTCAAAGATTAGATATAGACCTAACTGTGCTAAAGGGCGAAAAATTGGTGCCTGGGAGTATTTTGAATTGTAGATATCAGATATTTTGTCAAATGTTTTGAATGTGATCGGTCCTTTCAGTTCAAAGGTCAAATTTTTATGTACCGGTGCTGGATAGCTGAATATTAGTGATTAGTGCTGTTTCAGGAAGTAAAACTCAAAAATAAGTGGAATTTTCAGATCCATTTTCCAAATTTAAGGTCAGAGTTCAGAGTGACAGACTACAAGTCAGGAGATGCCGAAGGCACTGATTCATTTCTAGTTTGAAATGGTTGTCAATTACGATCTATAAAATGTCATTTGTTGCAGCCCTTGAAGAGTTTTTATTGAAGTATATGCGGTACGTTTATGCTAAACAAGGAAATGAAGTTCACATCAATTACGGACGTACACAACTCTAAAATGTGTGGTTTATCCTTTGCTCAATTTCACACGTTGTCACCTTTCTCTCAGTTAGATTATGAATCTCATAGGAGATTGTACTAGTTAATTTGTAGTTTCTTTCGTTTGTTTGAATAATGAAAATAATGTTGATTACTAAATAAATTGATAAATATTTTACTAAAATAATTGATTATTAAATAAATGCTCCCTTTAAAAAATTCAAATGAAAAACAGAATTCCCTGGGTGCACACTCCAGTCATATGTGCTGAGCACGCCAAAGATATACACGTCATACCTCGTGTACTTTTATTTCTAGTTCAATCATTGGGCTGGAAATCTGTTGCAGTAATGAAAATAAAACTTTTTCTGATTTACAAATTGTTACAAACTAAAATTCTTAAAAATGGTAATTTTTAATTTCAACCTCCAAACAATCATAACTATTATTATTTTTTTGCTAGGTATTACCGAAATTACGAAAATAGACTCTGAAAAATGATAGATCTCTTTGGAAAAAAAAATAAATTAATGTAAAAATTTTTGTTTCAGTTTATTTATCTTTTTCCTTCATTAATTTTGAGAAATGTCTATAATTTCAAAAGCATTCTAGAGCATTTACTGTAATGATGTCATATCCGTTTGTGTTCTGGATTCTTTTTTGGTAAAATGGCGGAAGGTGCTTCGAATCTCCCGGATTTGGAAACACAGAAAAATGAAATTTCGAATATTAGCAAGAAAGCGCTAAAAAAAGGAGATGTATGGTAAGGAAAACAATTGCAGTTGAATGGGAGTTTTACTTCAAAATCAGCATAACGTTTAAATATGTAAATATGATATGTAAGATGCTTTACGATTGTCATGGTTTGTGATAATGTTCATACACTTTAGAATATTTAGCATTAAGCCTAAGCAGTAGTGTTTCGCATTAAAACTGTTTTTTTAGTTATATAAAACAGCAGAGAGCTGTACCAGATACTTAATGTTTTGTGTGGTAGAAAACGAACAGGTATACAGGGATTGAAGGATAAACAAGGTAAGATTATAGAAGGTGAGGATTCTGTCATGGCTAGGTGGGCTGAGCATTTCAGTGATGTTCTAAACAATGTGGTTAGTTCTACTCCCATTGTAATGATGACAGATGCATTGGTGGCTTTAATGTTGGCCCTGTAACACAATCTGAAGTTATTTTGGCTATTTCTAAACTTAAACTTAATAAATCCTCAGGGGTAGATGAAATTACTACGGAAATGCTTAGAGCTGGGAATGTTTCTGTTACCACTTGGATGACTGAGATTTTAAATATCTTTTATGATAAAGGCATGGTTCCTAAGGATTTTACCACAACTATTATTATCCCTATTTTCAAAAAAGGTGATCGCAGTTCTTGTGATAACCATAAGGGAGTTCTTTGCATGATTGTGCTTAACAGAATTAAAACTCTGGTTGACAGTCAATTGCTTGATGAGCAGTGTGGATTCAGAAGTGGTAGGGAATGTTTAGATTAGATATTTTCACTCAGGCAGATCCTTGAGAAATGTTTAGAGTTTCAGAAACCTTTGGTTGCTAGCTATGTTGATTTCAAAAAGGCTTTTGACTGTTGATCGTCATAATTTGTGGTTGATTGTGAGATCTTATGGTATACCTGACAAGTTAGTTAACATAACAAAAGCTCTCTATAATAACACTGAGTCGTGTGTGAGAGTTGGTAAGGCTTGTAGCAATTGGTTTAGCATTACTTCTGGTGTTCGACAAGGGTGCATTTTGTCTCCTTTTCTCTTTAGCTTGGTTATTGATTACGTTATGTGAAATTCACTTCAAGGGAAAGATTTTGGCCTTAAATGGACTGGAGATAATAATTTCTGATTTAGATTATGCTGATGATTTAGCCCTTTTGGCAAATGATGTTGATGAGACTGGTAGTAGAGTAGGTTTGGTTATAAACAGAGAGAAAACTAAAGTGATGAAAATTGGTCAGGCAGGCTGTGATTCAGTTAATCTGAATGGTTGCGATCTTGAGCAGGTGTCACAGTTTAATTATCTTGGGAGCTATGTAACAGTTAATGGTGATGTGCAGCACGAGATTAACAGACGAATAGGGATTGCTGCTGGGAATTTTTAGAATCTATGGAGATTGTGGAGAAATAGGCATATACACATAAAGACTAAAATTACACTGTATAATAGTTTGGTTCTTTCTAGGGTTAGTTATGGCAGTGAAACTTGGATGCTGTGTAAACAAAATAACAGGAAACTAGATGCTTTTGATTCTAGATGCTTACATAGTATCTTGGGTATTAGGTGGTTTAACTTTGTAACTAATGATGAGGTTAGGCAAAGGAGTCTGCAACCTCCTTAAGCAGCATATTGTGCAGAGAGAGACTCTGTTGGTTTGGCCATGTTGTTTTGTATGATTATAGATTGGCGAATAGGGTTATGAACAGTGTGCCTAAAGGCCTCAGAAAGAGGGGGAGACCTAGGATGTGGTGGACAGACAATGTCAAACAGGACCTTATTAGAATTGGTGTGCAGTGGCCAGATGCAGTAGATGTAGCTCACGACAGACTTGCTTGGAGAACTAAATTGCACAGTCTGGTTGGACCTCCATAGCCCATGGTTGCTTGTGGATGATGATGATAAAAGTTTATGCTAAATAAAGTAGGCAACATGGGAATCGTATTTATAGGTACCTTTTTAAGTAAAAAAAGAGTGTTTAAAGCGAAATGTTTAAGCTGAGATTTTTTTGATTTCTTTCGCTTGTTAAACATAGTTGTTATTTTTTAGCATCTGTCGAATTTAGGTTTTGTTCTTGAATGCATTTTTTAAAATATAAATCAGTTTTTAATTAAAGTTACGTAATAGTGCAGTGTTTATTGTAATAAATGAACAATATTCAAATGCATGCTTAATGTTATATGTGAATCTTAGAAAATGCATATGGATGTGCTTTAATACCCAAGCCATCTGAGAGTTGAAATGGAGGTAATTCTCCTGGAAGTTGGTTAACACAATCAGGAGGATAATGGAGGTTGATTAAAACCATCAGAACACCTGATAAAATGGTTGAAACTACATTATTATTTTAAATGTTGCAACTACACCTCAAAAATGCTTAATTTTGTAGCATTTATTGGAAAATTGTACACAGCAATTTTATTCAACATCTCCCCATGTGCATTATTAAAAACAAAGAGAAGAGAATAAAGTAAATAATTTCAGCATTTTTATATATATAATGTAGCAGCCAGTTTCTTAGAAATGCTAAAATCAGTAGAAATATCCAAAGGCATTTTATAAATTTTCGTGTCATTTATATGTTTTTGTGGCACCATTGATTTCAACAACTATCTGTCTGCTGCATTATAAAGAAACTCGGAAGCTAATAAATCATTTGTTTTTTATAATTCAGTTCATAACTTTTTTTGGAAATCGAATGACTGTTGTCCTAGCTGATATGTTACATGTGTGATGGTGTTAGTGCATTAGGTTTGTAATCTGCATTTCCCATATTAGAGTCCCAGCTGGGACAGCATTGAGATTTATCGCTCCAAACCTCCCTACTCTGCCATCAGTCAGTAGTGGATACCGATGGACTTGGAAAGGCTGCTGTCTGTTAGATGGGACATTAAGCCATGTGTTGGATGGTCATACCCTGTGCACGTTAAAGAACACATTGGATAGCCTTGATGGGACGCTATCTAATGTCTCCTAACAGCTGTCCAGTGAGTCCCCTCCCCCAACCTTCTCTGGGCCCTAGTGATCCTTGTGACTTGGCCATTTAGTTTATTGTATGCAGAAAAGTGCCACTTAGAAGTAAACCAACAACTAACATGTTATAAGTGAGTTCCCTGTTGCATAGCCTAGGACACATAACTTTTAATTCATAGACAAAAACATCTGGGAAATGCAAATTCATTCTCCAGGGTGTACTCCATTCATTGCAGTTTTTACAAAATGGTGAATGTATTCTATCAGACATTGAAAGGCAGATCAACTCGCAACCAATCATTTTAAACATATAAAACAAAATGGCTATTAAAAGGAAAAATTCCAAAATGGATTCATACAAGTAGTACTATAGCTTCATCTTTACTACACTTTACTAGCTCTAAGTGTCATTATAGTTTTTAACCCTTAAAGCATCCAGAGCTAGTTAACCATTTTTTAAAAGTAAGCGTCATCTGAATTTTAATTTCTATTATTCAGAATCAAATGCTCTTTCATTATGGCATGTAATCTATATATATTAATAAATATTGTGTGGAAAAATTTTTTCCAACATATGGAAATTGAACTCGCATCTCTCCAGAAACATGCGTTAAAAAGTCAACAGGTAATGCTGTGATGGTCATTTATGTTTTGATCTATATATTAGTCACTACAGAATAAAATTTAGTTGTTTTTCTGTTGAAAAGTTTACAAATTATCTTCCCAGTTATTTTAGCAGAGCATACTGGTGCTACCAAATTTTTTCTTACAAAAGTAGTTGGTAAAGTAGTTACATTTTCCTCCATCATAATCTCAAAATTCTATGACTGATATAGGGTTTAGGTGGCTCGGTTGGTAGCACAACAGGCTTATAATCTCGGTGCCCAGGTTCGAGTCCCACCTGGCCAGCTTTGAGATTTATCTCCACAAAATGCTCCATTCTGCCAATGGACTTGGAAAGGCCATTGCCTGTTGGATGGGACATTAAGCAATAGCCCCATGTGCGGGAGAGCCTACCCTGTGCACGTTAAAGAACACACTGGATGGCCTCGATGGGAGGCTACCATCTGTTTCCTAACATCTGTCCAGTGGATTCCTTCCACCCAACCCTCTCTGAGCATTCAGGGTCCTTGTGACCTCACCATTTAGCTAATTGTATGCAAAAAAGTGCTCAGAGGTAGAGTAACCCAAATCTATTATAGATATCTACAAAAATGTTTGTATTAGGTAGTTTACTCGATCCTCAGCCAACAGATGGCAGTACTCAATTGGCGTATGATGTAGAAACGTAACTGTTGGTGGCCTATGGCTCTTTGATTTGTTTCTTTTGGGTGGGTAATGTGGAGTCACGTGTTATGTGTATATTATAGCGATTTATTAATTTTGTTATATATTTTGGTGTCTTTTAAAGTTACTTATATGATTTATTGTTAATATATGGAAGCATTTGGTGGCTTTTCGATGTAAAAATTATGGGTATTGAAGAATTGTCGGTGTGGAAAAAAATGGCAGTTTTTGATGGAGTCAGTAAAGTTAATGAATAATTTAGGGGAGGGTTGGTTAGCGCTCTTGGCTACTGATCTATGGGACCTGGGTTCGAGCCCCGGGTAAGGCATGGATGTGTGTGTCGTTTTTATGCTGAGGTCCTGCCATCCTCTTGGATCTTCTACTGTGGCATATAAACTGACAGGCTCCTGTCAGACCTCTATGGCAAAAGCAGCTGCTTGAGGGGTTTTTTATTATTATTTTTTTTTATTTATTAGAGCTGTAAGATGTCATTGGTTTTGTGGGCTTTTTTATAATTTGGTCGGCGGTGCACTGTTTCCAATTTTCATGTTTTTTGGTTTGTGTTGTCTGCGAGGATATTATTTAGTTTCAGGGAGCTTTTTTATAATTCGGGTCAGCAGTGCATCTTTTCCAATTTTCATGTTTTTCAGTTTGTATTGTCTGCAAGTACGTTTTGTTTTGGTAGCTTTTTTATAATTCGGTCGGTGGTGCACTGTTTCCGTTTTTTATGCTTTTTGGTATGTGTTATCACTATTGAGATTATTTAGTTTTGGGGGCTTTTTTTATAATGCTAGTCAGCAATGCATTGTCGATGTTCTTGGTTTTGAGATTGGTGTTCGATTTCATTAATTCTGGTGATCTATTTAGGTTAATTATTGTATGTGTGACTGGATTTATTACTTAAGTTTGTGAAATATATTTGTGGAGTGTTTTAACTATTGGGAAAAGAGGGGGGGGGGCGCATATTTCAGGAATTTGTAGTAAATATGTTTTCCTAGTTTCTTTGTTTAAGGGTTTTTTTTTTGTTTTTTTGATAATTTAAATTTTTTAAGTAATTCGTGCTCGTGGTTGTGAAGGAGTTTTTTAGTGAAATTGCTTTTTTTTTACATTGCGTTTGTTTATGATGGAAATTGCAGTTACCGTGGTAATGGTACTTTGTGTTTGACATAAACTTGAGTTACCCTTACCATGGTAACGAAAAAACAATCTTTTTTTTCTAGGAACCCCAACTTATTAGTTCATAGGAACCCCTGTTTGGGTTAGGGTTTGGGGCTGGTGGGAATCAATGAAAAAAAAAGCTTTGTTATGTTGCATGAAAAAAAGGCAGCTTAGAACCGTGATCTGTACTACTGCCAAAGTTTGGTTTTCAAAAGGAAATAAAATTAAGAAAAACGAATTTTAATAACTAATATTAGTCAAAAATGTGTTTTATCAGATTGGATTATTTAGCCATTAAAGTTTTTTTAAGTGTGATCAGATTTTATGTGTTTATATTTGTTTTGTGGGTTGGGTTGTTTTACCTCTGAGCAGCACTTTTTTGCACACCATGGGCTAAATGGCCAGGTCACAAGGATCCCAAAGGCTCAGAGAAGGTTGGGGGAGGGGACCCACTGGAACAGCTGTTGGGAGACAGATGGTAGCCTCCTATCAAGGCCATCCAGCGTGTTCTTTAACGTGCACAGGGTATGGCTCTCCCACACATGGGGCCACGTCTTAACATCTCATCTAACGGATGGCGATCTTTCCAAGCCCATCGGTGTCCCCTACTGACTGGGCAAGGCAGGGAGTTTTGCAGAGATAAATCTCAATGCTGACCCAGCTGGGACTCGAACCTGGGAACTGCAGTTTACAAGCCATTTGTTTTGTGGTGTTGCATAATAAAAAAAATATCCTTGGGAAGATACTATTTTTTTGCAGGAGAATATATTCCACAAAATTGATACATAAAGCAGTAATAAGTAATAAATTTATAATTATAACTAAAACCATGGCATTATATTGAAATTATAAGCACCCATATTCACATGAAACTCACTCTGTCAAAATACTGCCATGACTACAATCTGCCACAACTATATTTCACTTTTATACAAAATTATTGAAAATTTAAGGCTCATTACATATGATAATATGTAATGAGATAATGTGATAAAATAGCCCCTAAAATTATTTTCCTTTTATAACATTAAAATCCAAGTAAAATTGGCATAACACAAACCAACAATGCAAAATCTTCAAAAAATGTACTACTAATCTGTTATTAAGAAAAGTTCCATTGGCTAAATAATCCAATCAGATATAACCACAGCCGTGACTAGGAAGTTGGCTGCCCACGTGTAAAAATAATTTTGCCATCCTACTTTATGAGCCATTTATAGTAGGTACAAAAATAAGGAGATGATGAGAAAAATATATGTAAAATAATTTCAATTCTCATAGTAAATAGGTTAACTTAAAAATGTTAACACAAAACACTTTCTTTTAACATCCCACTAACCATTTTCTCTCCATAGTTGGAATGTGAGGACTCTGCACAGAGCTTATTCTCTTGATGTCCTCACACAAGAATTCCACCATTATAATTTAGATATTCTTGGCTTGCAAGAGACCAGATGGACAAATAAAGGTCTGATTCTTAAAAATAATCTTAAATTTCTCTTTTTAGGGAAGGAAGATATTAAGCATCTCTAAGGCGTAGGTCTGCTTCTCAGCAGATACGCTGGTAATGCTCTTCTAGGATATGAGTGCATTAATGATTTAATGTGATGATAAAAGGTTTCTTAGAGCAAAATTTCTGACAAGCATTAAGGCCCTTGAATGTTATCTGCTATTATGCCCACTGAGGAGAAGGATGGCTTTTACAGACTTCAAGATATTTTGAATTCGATCAAGAAAGGAGATGTTACCTTTGTTCTAGGTGACTTCAGTGCCAAAGTTGGTACTGATTCTGGCCTTTGGGGAGGGATGTTGTTGTTTTACCTCTGAGCGGTACTTTTTTGCACACTATGGGCTAAATGGCCAGGTCACATTGACCCCAAAGGCTCGGAAAAGGTTGGGGGAGGGGACCCACTGGAACAGCTGTTGGGAGACAGATGGTAGCCTCCCGTCAAGGCCGTCCAGCGTGTTCTTTAACATGCATAGGGTATGGCTCTCCTACACACGGGACCATGGCGTATCCCATCCAATGGACGGCAGGCTTTCCAAGCCCATCGGTGACCCCTACTGACTGTGGGCAGGGTGAGGAATTTTGTGGTGATAAATCTCAATGCTGTCCCAGCTGGGACTCGAACCTGGGAACTACAGATTACGAGCCTGGCGCGCTACCAACTGAGCCACCCTTGCTTGGGGAAGGGTGATAAGCCCTTTTCATATTGGTAGCTGCAATGGCAATGGGCAGTGTCTCTTACAGGTAAATAAACTTAATAGTTTGAGAATAACTAACACTTAGTACAAACAATGTGACATACATAAGTACACATGGGTTTCACCAGATGGGCTGCATAAGAATGCGATTGAATAATGATGAGCAAATGGACCAGTTCTGTTATGAATATGAGGTCATATAGGGGAGTTGAAATTGGATCTGACCATTACCTTGTTAAAATTGTCTTGCAACTAAAACTTAAGAGTGTTGTGCTAAGATTAAAAAATTTACCTTTAATTCTGTAGCTCTGAAAAATCTTACAGCTGAAGGTTACCATGATAGGTTACTTAGTCATTATGACATTCATGGTTTGCTTACTACTAAAGTTGAGGAAGAATGGGACTGTTTTAAGCAGTCTTTTCTTGAAACTAACAGTACTCTTTTAGGAGGAAATTTTTAGGAAAAAATGAGCAGACAAGGCAAAATTATTTTAGTGATAAGGCGCTTGAGCTTATTTTAGAAAGAACATACTATATGCCAAAAAAAGAACATTTAATTGGGGTTAAGATGAAATTAAAAAAAAACAGATAAGTGAAATTTGATAAGTATTTTTAACCCTTCCAGCATCCAGAACGTATATATTCATTTTTAGTACAATAAAAGTAAACGATTTAAAAAAAAAATAAAAATTGCCATTTTAAATTTTTTAATAGATATCTTATAAAAAATATGTAATTTAAGCTTCATAAATAATATTTTCTTTTTTAGTACAATAAAAGTAAACGATTTAAAAAAAAATAAAAATTGCCATTTTAAATTTTTTTTAATAGATATCTTATAAAAAATATGTAATTTAAGCTTCATAAATAATATTTTCTTTTTTTATTTGATGCATATTTTATTAAACTACGACATAAATAATTTTTAAAGCCATCTGTTTGCCATTTCTTAGAAGTTATATAAGGTATTGCCAATTTGTTTGTTAACATTACTCTGTGCTGAAGCAATCCCCTAATTTAAGCTCAGAAGTTTGATTTGAACTATTATCAACAAATTTTTCCTTAAAGTTTTTAAAATCTCCTGATAATTAACAAAGAACTGCTACTTTTTAAAAATGGAAGTTTTTGGAAGTAATTATGAAATGTGTACCTTTTTTTTGGTATATCACTGTAAAAATTGTTATTAAAATTAATATGTTACTACATTGATAAAATTTTTTACTTCAATAAAATTCAGAGTTAAATTCTTTTTAATTTGGTATATAACATGAGCTATTTCTGTTGATTAGTTATTTATTAAAAATATTCTAAATATGACTTGTTTATTGGACTGCAACAAGCCTGGATTTTTTCTCAAAGTGTAGTATGGAGAAAAAAATTTAAAAATGGAAGAAATGATTACTTTAAACAAGAAATTTTTTTGTTGTTATTTAGAAATAAATAGCTTTTCTATTCATGTGCATTATAGTCAATCATTTCTGTCTATTAGCTTTTTTTTTATAAATTTTTATTTGTTTTGCCAGGTGCATTTTCTTACTACATGACTCTAAAAAAAGTCCTATTAAAATGGAAACATATGTTCTTTTTTGTTAAATATTTTATTTTCAGAAAATCCAGAATTAAATGTTGATTAATTTGGCAAATAACATGCCATAATTCCTTCACTAATTATTTGACAAAAAAGTTCTAAAATTAAATTTGGCCTGTGGATGTAAACCAGTTTTTCAGGCTGGACACTGGGAGGGTTAAAGAAAATGCAAGGTTTTACTGTATTTTTAGCATTTTAAATTCAGTAAAAATTGAAAAACATTTGCCATATTTTTGAAGCATTTCATTATTTAAATTCATCTGAAAAAAATTAAAATTATGCAAGCAACATACAGTGATGATTTTTTTCCTACTGGCAAACTCTAAGGTGTTATAAACATTATTTTGCTTTAACCAAAAAAAAAAGTATATAAATTAAATAAAAGCTAAAAAAACATTTAAAACTGGATAAAGAGCTGTAAAGAAAATAAAAATATTCAAAGCAAATATAGTTTAACTACTGAAATGGGATTAAACCCTTCCAGATCAGTTTGCATTATATACTAACTACTATGGAAAAGTTGAATTTTATGAAAATAGTAAAAACTTAAAAATTCTGAATTCTGAATGTATCAACTAGTTTCAATTTAATCAGAAATGCTATTAAATCCTATCATTTAAAAATTAAATTTTTCATTATGTCCTAATCAGAGGTCTCCTAAAATAGCTACCATTTTAAGTCTTGTATGCTTAATAATTTCATCATCATCATCATCATCCTCAAGAAGCCATGGGCTACGGAGGTTCAACCAGACTGTGCAATTTAGTTCTCCAAGCAAGTCTGTCCTGAGCTACATCTACTGCATCTGGCCACTGCACACCAATTCCAATAAGGTCCTGTTTGACATTGTCTGTCCACCACATCCTAGGTCTCCCCCTCTTTCTGAGGCCTTTAGGCACACTGTTCATAACCCTATTCGCCAATCTATAATCATACAAAACAACATGGCCAAACCAACAGACTCTCTCTGCACAATATGCTGCTTAAGGAGGTTGCAGACTCCTTTGCCTAACCTCATCATTAGTTACAAAGTTAAACCACCTAATACCCAAGATACTATGTAAGCATCTAGAATCAAAAGCATCTAGTTTCCTGTTATTTTGTTTACACAGCGTCCAAGTTTCACTGCCATAACTAACCCTAGAAAGAACCAAACTATTATACAGTGTAATTTTAGTCTTTATGTGTATATGCCTATTTCTCCACAATCTCCATAGATTCTAAAAATTCCCAGCAGCAATCCCTATTCGTCTGTTAATCTCGTGCTGCACATCACCATTAACTGTTACATAGCTCCCAAGATAATTAAACTATGACACCTGCTCAAGATCGCAACCATTCAGATTAACTGAATCACAGCCTGCCTGACCAATTTTCATCACTTTAGTTTTCTCTCTGTTTATAACCAAACCTACTCTACTACCAGTCTCATCAACATCATTTGCCAAAAGGGCTAAATCATCAGCATAATCTAAATCAGAAATTATTATCTCCAGTCCATTTAAGGCCAAAATCTTTCCCTTGAAGTGAATTTCACATAACGTAATCAATAACCAAGCTAAAGAGAAAAGGAGACAAAATGCACCCTTGTCGAACACCAGAAGTAATGCTAAACCAATTGCTACAAGCCTTACCAACTCTCACACACGACTCAGTGTTATTATAGAGAGCTTTTGTTATGTTAACTAACTTGTCAGGTATACCATAAGATCTCACAATCAACCACAAATTATGACGATCAACAGAGTCAAAAGCCTTTTTGAAATCAACAAAGCTAGCAACCAAAGGTTTCTGAAACTCTAAACATTTCTCAAGGATCTGCCTGAGTGAAAATATCTAATCTAAACATTCCCTACCACTTCTGAATCCACATTGCTCATCAAGCAATTGACTGTCAACCAGAGTTTTAATTCTGTTAAGCACAATCATGCAAAGAACTCCCTTATGGTTATCACAAGAACTGCGATCACCTTTTTTGAAAATAGGGATAATAATAGCTGTGGTAAAATTCTTAGGAACCATGTCTTTATCATAAAAGATATTCAAAATTTTAGTCATCCAAGTGGTAACTGAAACATTTCCATAGTAATTTCATCTACCCCTGGAGATTTATGAAGTTTAAGTTTAGAAATAGCCAAACTAACTTCGGATTGTGTTATAGGGCCAACATTAAAGCCATCAGTGCATCTATCATCATTGCAAACAATGGGAGTAGAACTAACCACATTGTTTAGAACATCACTGAAATGCTCAGCCCACCGAGCCATGATAGAATCCTCACCTTCTATAACCTTACCTTGTTTATCCTTCACTCCCTGTATACGTGTTTGTTTTCTACCACACAAAGCATTAACTATCTGGTACAGCTCTCTGCTGTTGTGTTGTCTAACTGCTTCCTTGGCTTCATCAGCCAAGCCATCAAGCCAAAGATTCTTATCAGCAGCTAACTGATCTTTTACACGTTTATTAAGTTCTCTGTAATGCTTTCTATTAGGACTAGTAGGGTATTGATTAAGGACATTCCTGTAGTTCTTTCTTTCTGAAATAAGCTCAAGTGCCTTATCTATCACTCAGATAATTCTGCCTCCTCTGCACCTTTTTTCCTAAAAGAGTCCTGTTAGTGTCCAAAAAAGCCTGTTTGAAATGATCCCATTATTCCTCAACTTCAGTAGTAAGCATACCATAACTGTCATAATGACTAAGTAACCTATCATGGTAAGCCTTGGCTATAACAGGGTCTTTCAGAGCTTCAGTATTAAGCGTAAATTTTTTTAACCCTGGACAACACTTTTTAAGTTTAAGTTGCAAGACATTTTTAACAAGGTAATGATCAGATCCAATTTCAGCTCCCCTATATGACCTGGTATTCCTAACAGAACTAGCCCATTTGCTGTTAATTAATATATAATCAATCATATTCTTATGCAGCCCATCAGGTGAAACTCGTGTACTTGTGTATGTCGCGGTGTTTGTAATAAGTGTGTCGTTTTTCTGCTGAGGTCCTGCCATCCTCTCAGACCTTCTAGTATGGCATATAAACTGACAGGCTCCTGTCAGACCTCTGTGGCAAGCAGCTGCTTGAGTGGGTATTTATTTATTTATTTATTTATTATTATTTAGGAGACGTTGCCCATTGCCATTGCAGCTACCAATACCAAAAGGGCCTATTACTCTTCCCCAAAGGTCAGAGTCAGTACCAACTTTGACATTGAAGTCACCTAGAACAAGGGTAATATCACCTTTCTTGACAGAATTCAAAATATCCTGAAGTTGTCCGTAAAACCTATCCTTCTCATCCTTATCGGCATCCTCAGTGGGGGCATAATAGCAGATAACATTCAAGTCTTTAACGCTTGTCTGAAATTTTGCTGTAAGAAACCTTTCATTAATGCACTCATATCCTAGAAGAGCATCACTAGCATATCTGCTGAGAAGCAGACCCACACCTTGGTGATGCTTATTGTCGTCCCTCCCTAAAAAGAGAAAATTAAGATAATTTTTAAGAATCTGACCTTTATCTGTCCATCTGGTCTCTTGCAAGCCGAGAATATCTAAATTATAATGGTGGAATTCTTGTGTGAGGACATCAAGAGAAAAAGCTCTGTGCAGATTCCTCACATTCCAACTACCTATGGAGAGAAAATGGTTAGTGGGATGTTTAAAGAAATTATGTTTATTGAGAGAGGGAATGCTGACAATATCAAACAGTCCCCTAATCGCTGACATGGGGCAAAGACCTGTTCCCCCACCACTAAAGGCTGAAGCCATCTACACTGGAAGACTTCCTCCATTGTAGAATTTGATGATGCCAATAGAAGCAAAGAGTTCAGGTGCCTGCGATGACCTCTGCTCAGGATTATCCACCAGCTGATAAACATTCCTGTGAATCTATTCACTTGGGGCTGTCAACCCACCAACAAACAGAAAACACAGCGGAAGATTTTCCTTCCACAGAAGCCCACCAGTGCAGCAAAATCAGGATCAATAATCAAGCTCAGAGCAATGTATCTGTCCAGTCCAGAGGGTTTATATGGTCAGCACCAGGACCCTGTGTGGTTGACCACTCCTCAGCAGGGTAGAAAAAAAGAAAAGTAGCCATAGTTGTTCAGATCAGTAGGCCAAACTAATCTGGCAGCCCTCCCCTTCTGTTCACTTTCACAAGAGAGTATCTCTTTTGAAAGGTACTAATGGTCTGAACCACGAGAAGGCAGGGTCGGACATTAGGTGCTAGGCATGACCGGTTCTATGTATCATCACAGGGGATTGGTGCAAGCTCTCCTTCCGGTGACTACCTAGCTACCATTTATAGACCAATAATTTAATTGTCGATAATTTGAAATAATTATTCTACGTAATTGCAGCATTTATTTGAGAAGCAATATAAATAATTGTAGAAGTAGTGGAATTGATATAGCCCTTCAGAATCTGAGAAAAGCCCAAATGATCTGCATTACTATCAGAATCAATGAAATATTTTGCAAAAAAATTGCTATTTTTGCAGTTCAACATGATAATATCCATTAGAGTATTTGGCAAAGACTTATTTATCCTTCAAAAACTATCATCAGCAAAGTAAATCGCAAAAATTTGGTACTTTCTGAATACAGTATTAATATCTATCGGTATAACCTAACAAGGATGGTATAGTGTTTATGATGCCTAGCATGCTTCTGGGAGATGTGGAATTGAATCCCACCCAGGTCTTTTTTTTTCCAAATAATTATTTCAAGTATTTCTTGTCTACAGGATATTTTCCTGTGATACTTTATTACTGAAGTGCTCACTGAAAGTTTCAAAACAAACCAGATGTTTTCCTATGATGTTGTCGATCACATAATCAAAGAAATATCATTTTTTTTTCTTCTCTCTCGATATATCTGATAATAGATAAAAGTAATTTAGAAATACTAAAATAGGTAATCACATATATTAAAATGATTTTTGCAAATCACTGAAATCATCCAATAAAAAAATATGTTCCCTTAGCATCTGACTTTGTTTTATTGAGAACACAGTTGGTCGGATGTTTAATAAACAATTTGTTGGAGCTCTCTCTCGTCTAGTTGGGGAGTGGTTGGAAGATAAATTTAGCCAGCGACAGTCCTGTCTACTGCACTGTGCTAATGGCAAGGTGAACAAAGGAAAGGGCTTTTTATTTTTTGATGCATCAAGTTGAGCAATAAATTGAAAAATTGCATTATTTAGGAGATCTGAAATGCCTATTTAAATTTTTATGGTATTAATGACCAAGTGAAGTATTCAGTGATATTTATTCATGGCTGTATATGCAGGCTTTGTGAACCAGATTTTCTAGGTCATGGCAGTGGAAGGTTTAAAATTAAAGTACCTTTATTGTTCTGATTATTGGTTAAAAAAATTTGTTCATTCATTCAAAGAAGTTAGGTATGCCTGTATGTTTTATATTTTTGAAGCATTCTACTTAAATATTAATTTAAAATAAAGCATTGCACCAAATTTGTAACAAATTTTTAACTTCAGTGAATGTACTTTATGGCAAGTTTTAAAATCTTGTTATTTATCATTCAATATTTCTAGGAGAGAGTCATAAATTTGTGCAATATATCGTAACAGTGTCATAGCATCTCTTGGACCACTTTGTATTGCTGTGAGGTTTTAAATTTAATCCTAGTAAATATATTTTAACTATAGACCATTTTTACGTGAAGCAGAAAAAAATACATATAATTCTTGTACTGAGTCAAAAGTATTTAGAGTTCATATGAAATGCTGGCAAAATTAATAAATTCAAGCTTTGTGTTGGACATGGTTGAAAGAATATATGTGAATTTAGTTTAAAATTTTCTTTTTCAACCTGTTGTGCTTTACTTGCCTATTTGTGCCATTGTCGTACTCTTGTCCTCACATATCAAAAACATTTAATTTTGGTTTTGATAATTCATATAAAATAAATTTATTATCAAAGAGAATCCAAGAAAATGCTCCCATACTTGAGTCTATTTTGCATCTAGTAAGACAAAGTGTATAATAATATTTAGTTCTGCCATCTGCAGTTTTTAAAGTCACTGTTGGGGAATTCCCTGTTTTATGTCAATGTAGTGTATGAGATGATAAATGTGTTAAAACCAGAAAGAGGTATAAAGTTAGAAGTTAATAAAAAGTTTAATTTCAAAATGAATTAAGTTGTGAGGTATTTATTTTTTTGCATCTGGAAAGATTTTTTTATTCAGCCATTCCTGTTGTCTAATTGTTTTGATTGGCTGCATGCAGTGCACACATTGTATGCCCTCTTAGTGCAGCCCTTGTTATAAAATTTCTCACTAACACTCAATAGTATTATTAAGCCACAATATGTTTTCATCATACTTATGCACCTCTTTCAACTTACAACTCTGTAAGTGGAGAACATGCGTTATGAACAAAGCCATAAATTTCAGTTAACTGTTTTAGTTTTCTAGGAGTTTGAGGGATAAAATCAATGAGCTGCATAAAGTGTAATTAAGGAGAAACCATTTTTTTTTAGAAAAGTGATTCTTTTATTGGATATGATGTCTGAATGCTGTTTTGACTAGTAAATATCACTGAGGTATTATGTGCTTCTGAATCAAACATTTCATAAAAGTCATTGGCCAGCAGGTTGTTTTACTAGCCATAATACGTTTTGAACATTCATATATTGATACCATCCAATGGAATACTTTTAAGTGCCATTACCCTCATGCTGCAAGGAAACACCATAGTTAGGATGAACCTCTGCAAAAAGTTATTTTACAAAATTTATGGGAAAACTTGATTACAGCTATTTAAAGTAATAGCCCAAAATTGTTTTTTATATCTTTGAATGAATAATAACTGGTCATGAACAAACAGCTTCATTTTCCTTATTGGAAGTTCCTTATTAGAAATCTGTATATAAGTTGATAAGTTCCCATTGATAAGTTCACTCATAACTTTCCACTGTTAATGTACTACTCCATTCACAATTAAATCCCACCAAAAGTATGTCCATTGATAGGACACTAATGCAAAAATGCGACCAGACCAATCTCAGTTCCTCTGTTGTCAATGGTGACTGAGTTACTCCATTTGTACTTGCCGTTAATCCTCTCAAACCTTCTACTCTGGCATATAAACTGACAGGCTCCTGTCAGACCTCTGTGGCAAGCAGCTGCTTGAGGGGGTATTTTTTTTTATTTTTTTTTATTAATCCATGTTCTGCCTCTCCTTGCATATGAGCACATTGCAAAACACGTCTAATGTTTGCGATATTGGTAGAAGGAGTCCCATATTGGAGATTATTTCACCAAGAGCTAATTAACATGAATTTGTGATATTTAAGCAAATATCATTGTTTTATTTTCAACTGTTTTATGGAATTGTAGCAATGCCAAAAAATATCCACATATGTGAAGCTGTGTCATGTAGCAACAGCAGTTGCAATTGATGTTTCTTTGTTTGGATTTCCAAAGAATAACCTGTGGCTTTAAACTGTTTTGCTATTCAGAAAATCTGCTATTGATACCAATATAAATAAAACTTTAATCTAGTAATTGTTATATACATCGAACTATTTCCTAAATAATTATTATAAATAAAATTATGTTGCTGAATAAAAACTTAATTTATTTTCAAATTGTTTTAACCTTGTAATATTGTCATTTTTTTCTCTGTATTTTAAATTGATGGTAATGATGTAAAATTTGGTTTAATGTGTAAAGGCTGATGAAAATGGTGGAAAATAAGATTTCTTCTTGAGTGAAAAATACTATTGCATATGAAACGTTTCACCAAAAGAATAAATAATTTATGTATAACGTGTTAAAAATGCTTTTTAAGTACCAATAATAAAATATATGGCAATAAAATAGAAATTCTGAAAAAAAAAGAAAGATTTTGGCTCAGTTACCCAAAATGACTCATTTATAATCATACAATAACATTAATAGAATTTTTTTTATGCCTTAGACTGGAATCACAAGCAATAAACACTGGGCAAAATGTATGACAGTAAACGAAATGCTAAGTAGAAAACGCAAAAGTAAATGAGGAAGCTGCCTGTAACAGATGCTCATACACTTGCTCTTCTAGTTTTGTCCCACTGCCACTATCGCTGAAATCAGCAAAGTGGTTTGCTCAAAACTCATTGTTTAAGCTGAAGTATCCTATCTGTAATAGTTACCAATTCTGTGAGCACTGCAGCACCTCCAGAAATTCCAGACACTTTTCATGGGATCACTAATTACTAGGGCTGTAATTTTTTCCCGGGGGAAAAAAAGGTAAATTCACGGAGCAATTGCACTGAAAAACACAAAATTTGCAAGAAAAAAATGTGAAATTCATGCATCATTTCAGTTAGCAAATCATAAAAATTGCACATCAGTACCATGCACACCAACAAGATAATGACAATTGGATCCATGCAACTGCTTAAAAGGAACAAAAAAGAAATATTAAATGATTGGCTTTATTTAGGTTTAACTTGCACACTGCATATCAGACTTCAGCAATTAATTCTGTTACAGCATATTACACATAAATGAATTGCCCTTTTTTTATACTCTGGCAATCATGTTGCAGAATGCCACTATATTTAGAAAGAGATCACTCTGAATTAACATTGTTGATTGAGACTGATAAACTATTGGAAAGTCTGGAAAATCATTCTTTTTGAGACAACCAAAAGAAAAATAAATTCATTATGCAACTTTTAAGCTGTTATTGCCTTTGAGAATGGGCATAATGTTCAAAATTATATTATCAAGATTACATACATCATTTGCAGAAATATTTAAGTACTTTTGTTAATTTCATTCAAAAAATTGACATGCTCTAAAAAGAAAAAAAAAACCATTTACAAGCTGATGAAATCTGCAGGTTTTTTTTTTTTGCATCACTTAAATATTGCCCAATTTTTTTGAACATGAAATAAGTATTTTGCAGTGTTAGATCACATTCTTGAATTGAGATTTGAATTGATTCTTGAAAATTCTTTTGCTGAGTTATTTTACTGCCAAATCGTTCATTTCATTATAGACTTTATTTTCTGATATAAGGACTTAAAACAACAACTTAAGTGGATCTGGAATAGCCAGTGCATATCTTTTTGATTAAAATCACTTGTAAAGAATCACTTTTACATGTTTCAATGATATCTTTCACATGACTGGAGTGTTTCCCATTTCATGCTCAAAAACTTCTTACAAACTTTTATATGATTACAGTGATAAGAGTACAACTTGGAACCAAATGTTCCACCTCATTTTCAAAAGAACTGGTGGTGGTTAGTTTTTCCCCCTTTGAAGAAACACCTTAAAAAGTGCTTTATGTGTAGGATAAGTTGGGAATTCACGTTTAACCATTGCAATCAAACATGAAAAGTTTTAATTCTCATCATATCTCATCAACGAAATTTAGAATGTGACAGACATGACATGAAATGCATTTAAAAAACAACTTTAAAATTTTTATTCTTATATTTGAAAATATATGAAGTGTTGGTAACAAAAGCTGTGACAACAGAAAATGATAACTTTAATTTGTTCATATGTCGAATAATTTTTACAGTTAAAAATGGTACATTGGAGAAATGTAGAGTTCCAACACTGTAGTCTATATCCCTCCCCCCAATGCATTACTCCATTAATGACAGTAATGTCATGTAGGAGTGATTTGAAAGGGATTATCTCATTCCCTAAGGAGTGAATATGGGGAGTGTTTTTTAAATAAGTATTATTTATTCAACTTAAAATATTAAATCTTAGTCACATTTTCAGGAAAATACTCCAGGGCCCTTGTTGATTATACTTGTTGACACAATCCAAAATGAGAGGTTCAAGAAGTCTATGCCAGTTTTTAGTACAACATGTGAAACTTTGATTTTTAAAAAATTCGTAATTCCAGCTGGAAAAATATTTTTTTCATTTGATGCACATTTTATTAAGCTATGATATAAAGTATTTGTTAATGCCATCTGATTGCCATTTCTTAGATGGGATATACGGTATTACTGTATATCCAACATTTGTTTCTTAACTTTGCTCTGTGTTAAAACAACCACCCGATTTAAGCTCAAGTTTCTTTTGAAATATAGTTTTTTCTTAAAAGTTATGAACTTTCAAAAATTGATCAAAAACTGCTATTTTAAAATGGGAGGATTTTGGAAGTAATTGTGGAGTACTTACCTCTATTTTTTTTTGCCTTAAAACTATTTAAATATGTTTAGAATTATTTTTATTATTCATCCCAACATTTATTGGTGCTCTCCTGATACTGAAACCAAAGCCATGAGTAAACAAGTTTGTGCAAAACTGCTGTTAAACTAGGTTATGTCCCAGCAAGACTCGGATAGCAGTAATTAGTAGCAGGTGTCAGCACTTATGTGAAGCATGCTTGTTGTAGCTGAATGTATCATCATCAACATTGGATAACTTTTCAATTCAGTTACTATTTTATTTACACTTTTATAACTAAATCTTCATTTTTATTTCTATAGATCTATTATGATTTTATATGTATTAATTTTCTAAGTTATATAACATTGCTAGTTATGACGATGGCTGGCTTACAACTTGTTTAATTTTTTCTTCTATTGATATTACACTCATAGATCTTTTGGAGTTACCCTAAATTGCTGATTGTGACAATGGCTGACCTTATAACTTGTTTTTACTTCCATCAATTTTATTGCCATATATTTATGTTATCGATACTTCAGAATTATGATACATTGCTTATTATGATGATAGCCCACTTGCAACATTTGCTGTTGAAATTCTTTCAAACATTGCATTAGGTTATATGTAAATTTTTTTATTACTACATAATTTTTCAGTAAAAAAACTGATCTTTTTTCATTTCCTGACAATAAATGAGGTGTTTGATATGGAAGCAAAAAGCTTTGGAGAAAAAAAAATCAGCCTTCCTACAGTTGGGAGAGAAGTTGATGAAACTGCTCTCCCGGCTGTAGGAGGGCTGATTTTTTTTTCTCCAAAGCTTTTTGCTGTTATAACTTCCCACCTTAGTTTTTGAGTTTATATTGAATAGTTTGAACCCCCCCCCCCACCTCGATATCTTGGCTGTACCATTCTGAGGATATTGATTTTAGCCTCAGTGCCCCAATACTTCGCCAAGATCCCCAAAATGCAACCCCCCTCCCCTCAAAAAAAGTTAACTAAAAATAAAGCTAAGAAATTGTACCTCCACTTCATAAACAAGACAGAAAACCCTGTGAATGTGTGCAGTCCAAGTTAATTTGTATAACACCAGGCCGTGTTTTAAAGTATACCACAGTGAAAAGAATTGTAAAAGAAATAAAAATTGTGTTTTTCATAAACTTTATATTACTCAAAAAGAAATTTTCTTTCGATTAATATTTATTGTTCAAGTTTGCTAAAATAAGCCTTATTTGCATAGGCAGATATATTTTTCACTATATCACTGTGAAAAAGTCTTATTAACATTAATATTTTTGTAAATTTGTGTAAAATTTTATTTTCTTGAAGTTTGGAATTCTGTTTAATTTAGCATGTAACATGGCCTATTTCTATTGACTCTTCAATGACATTGTCTATTGGAGCCATTGCAAAAATTTGGCAGATTGGTGTTTGATAAACTCTCCATTAGTTCCTCAATAATCTCCAGACCTCAATATAATAATATTGAGGTCTGGAGATTGAGATGGCCAGGGTAGCTGCTATACCTCATGCTCTGCAAACCACAACTTGACATGTTTCACACAATGCATGTGTGCATTATCCATTTCAAACCAGGGACGGTCATTAGGGAACAATGCCTGCAACATTGGGTGCAGGTGATCACCCAGAATGGATTCATACATTGCGGATGTGACACGATCCTGCAGAATAATTAATGGTCCTAAGGAATGCCATGATAACATCGTACTTCTCCCCTTTATATACCTCACATTGCGGGTAACATCGTCCCTGTGATATGCATATTGTGCATGCGTATACTCCAGTTGCCGCTAGTGTTTCCATTATTTTGATAAACCCCTGTACCTTAAAAAAATGAAGGGAGGTATGTAGAAAAAAGGGGAGTGATTTTGAAGCAAAATGTATAGTCAGTAGGGGCTGACCTTTTGTAGCACTAATGCAAATCTCACAACATCAGTTCATAACATCATCAGGTAGTGCAGAGAATGGAAGAGCAATAAGAGCAGTCCTGAGGCTCTGGAGAGTTTGTGGAAGGATTTGATGGGCAGTAGTACATTCTCCCCAGGGCATCCCACAGATGTTCTATTGGGTTAAGATTCAGAGAGAATGCAGGCCACTCCATTTGTTGGATGCTATTTTCTTTGAAATACTGGTGATGTACAAACAAGCATTATTGTTCATTAGGAGAAAAATCATCTGCTGTGCCAGCTTTGGAGATAGGATTTGGACTTAGGGATAAAAAATCTCATGTTTTTGAGCATTCACAGGACCTTCAATTAAACAATGAGGCCATTACAGCCACCCAATGAAAACACCACCCACACAGATCACCACCAACAAATGTGCTGATCTCTAAAATGTTGTGTAGCTGTTTGCTGGTTCACGCCATTTTCCAGATCCATACTCATCTGCTGTCTGTTTGAAGAGTAAAATTTTGACTCATCCTTGAACAGGATGTGATTCCATTTTTCTTGTGTCAAGACTACAAGATTGTAGCCTCATTTCAAGTGAGGCCTATATGTGTCTTGAAGTTAAAGGGATACATACAATGGGTCAACAGGCACAGAATATGCCTTGTGAAGCCTTCTGGTCACAATTGAAACAGATACATGCCTTCTTATTACTGCAATGTGATCTGAATGTAGGGATGATGTTGCTATCCTGTTGCTTCAGAACAGTAGTTCATTATATAGCTATCATCTTGAGGGGTAAATGATAGCTTCCCATCAAGACCAAACAGTGTGTTCTTTAATGCACACAGTATATGTCTCTCCCACACATGGGGCTCAGAGAAGCAAATTCGTCTACTTCCTTCACAGCATGCCCCTTAATTCAACCAAATGTGATAACATCCTTTTGCCACTCTGCCATATCTTTCTTCCAGCCCATGATTCATGGTGTAACTGCCACTCCACTGGACTAACAGCACTTATAGAGCACATGGCAGGTCATATGCCTCTAGATCGCAATTCCAGTCTAGGAGCCATTTTGCAGCCCATGAAATGATTTTTTTGTGACCTGCCAGCAAGTAAAGACTTAACAAAACATTCAAATTATTGTGAATTAGTAGGTCAAGAGTGAATTGATAAAGTTGAAGCCAAGAAAAAATGTTTTAATAAGCAGGGGGAGCATTTTAGTGACCTCCAGAGAAAAAGGTTTCCCAACCCCTGCTCTATGTAGTGCTTCATTACTACAAGTACACATCTACTTGTGTATCAAGTCAATGCTACTGTCTATGATGGGGGTGACTAATTTTTTGTCCGATGTGCATATTATAATATTTGAGAATTACACATTGATTTCTCCAAACTATGCATTAAATTTCCTAGGTATGTTAAAAATATTTATCACAAAAGGTAATTAAAAAGTTCTTCATGCTCAGAAATTAAAGTAACATTAAAATTATCTGTCATTGAGCAATAAAATTTTTAAGTTAATCTTCAAACTATTTGCATGTTAAAATTTTTAGGAGAAAACTCGAAGCATTTTAGAGCAAGGACACTGCTCCATCTTCAGTGAAGTGACACTATATCACAGAGCATCAAACAGATGTCAACCAAAACAAGCTAAAGACTGTTACTGGCAATACAACATGCAACAATCATAGACTGGGGCACTCCACACTGCTAGCACATGCATACTTACTGCAGAACCATGGTCCATTAGACTAATGAAATAATGACCTCTCCTGTCCCCACCTGCAACCGAGACATTGGAATCGCCCTTCACATCATGTGGAAAGAAGCTCTCTCAACAGCTCTAACATCACCATGTAGTGTCACTTCACTGAAGATAGAGCGCCGTATTTGCTCCGAAAAGCTTCTGAATTTTATTCTAAAAATTTTATTGCTCGATGACAGAGAATTTTAATGTTAGTTTAACAAAAGATAACTTTTTTTTTATTAATATTTTGATGATTAGTGCTTAACTTTTGGCAAGCAGTGTATTTTGAGTCTTACATATTGTAATACTAGGTAGAGATGTATACTTTATGATGTATTCTTATGAATTTGCCTAAATGTACCATCTTAATGGACTAATTGGAATGTTTGTTATTCAACAAAGGTGCTTAATGGATAACAAATGGTTCAAACAATGGAAGAAGTATGTAGGATATGACAGCTGGGATACATGTAGTGTTGGAGATCAAACTACACACCCTGGACCTATTGATAATTCCCCTCTTTTCAAAGGTAAATTGTTTTATAATGTTTTCCTTTTAAATTTCAAATTATTACATATGAAATGTAACTAAATATATTGTTTAAAGGAAAAAAAATGCTTAGCAACATTACCCAAGACAAACTCTAAAAAAACGTAAAATTTTTTAGGGTATGCCATAAGAGCTCAAAAGTCACTAGATCTAGTAACAAAGTGAAAATAACCATTGTTATACTATAGCTATAAGTTTATCTATCTATACAAGGGGTACACCAGTCACATACACATTTCCAGGGGGTGCATGAAGCATAAAAGGTTGAGAACCATTGGTTTAGAGATACACTTATATTAAGTAACAGTTTTAGCGCACTTGGCTACTGATCTAAGGGACCTGGGTTTGATCCCCGGGTAAGGCATGGATGTTTGTGTTGTTTTCTGCTGAGGTCCTGCCATCCTCTCAGATCTTCTACTGTGGCATATAAACTGACAGGCTCCTGTCAGACCTCTGTGGCAAGCAGCTGCTTGAGGGGGTATTTATTTTTTATTTAATACAACAGTTATTGTTTATATTTTAATTAGCATTTGAAGTGAATGCTTAAAATTGGAAACACTGCTCTTAAATATTACAGTTTCCATAATTCATTGAATACTGAATGAACATTGATGAAAATCAAGATAAATGTCAGTTAAAATTTCTAATATAGCATTTTTTTAATTTACATTTTTACAATTTTAGGGAGGTTTAAATTTTAATTACATGGGATTGTTTTATTTCTCTGGCACATGAGTGTGTAATATAGGGAATTAATGTGGCAATGTATATGCAAAATATTAATGTTAAGTTCTGGTATTGTAATTGACTTATTTGATAATAATAAAAAGTAACATTTGCCATTATTAATTTTAATAAATATATATATTAAGGTATTTATGTAATAATACATTTATAAAGTGAACGGAAAACAGCTACTCCAAACAAGTATAAATTATATACACCGATCCCTGAATTTACATGGTAGATAGGTTTTGGAAAATTACATTGTAAATTGAAGCCATGCAAATTGAGACCAACAGCTTATGGGAAAAAAGGGGGAATAGGTTCCAAAAAAAATCCATATTATTAATAAATCATACATTAAAAGTTTTATTTATGCATATTTATTTCAAATTTCAGTTGTAACATAATAATGTAATATTTATTATTGTTAATTATTATGCTACATTATTTTGTACTTTATTTGCACTAATTCAGATAAACTTAATTTATCGTGCATTTCTTTTTGGTCACAAAAATTCTCATTGTTAATGTAACTGTATCTTATTGAGTTTGAAGATGAAACTTGGAAGAAGTATACATATTTATGAACTGAATATGAATTGGAAATTTAGGATTTGTACCAATATTTAATAGCTTTATTTTGTAAAATTAGTATTTATATGATACTTCATGAAATAGCATTCTTATGTTCAAGTGCATTTAGATAGTCTACAGAATTAAACTTGCTAAAAATGAGATAAAAACACATTTTTATTTACTAGCCTGAATGAATTTGGTCTAGAAAAGCTGGATGTTGCTGCCAATCCAAAACAGGTTTTATTACCCACTTCCTATTGCTTTTTGCTCATCGTTTGTTGGTGTGTCAGTTTCTGGATTTGTGAAAACAGTTGTTCAACCATATCTTTCAAATGCATTGGATAAACTTAATAATTTAGGTTTCAAACAATAGCTGTGAAGTGGGAAATGTCATAGGCCATAAAATATTTACTCCCTATGCTTTCTTCCTCCCCTAAAAAAAGGTAAATGTGAAAGAAATTATGCTATATCTTTGGAATGCGAGGGCCGGAGGTAACTGGCTATGCATCAAATGAAAGCTTGTGACATGGAGAGTGTCGCAGGATATGAAAATTCAATGCCTTCTCCCCCCCCTTCAAAAAGAAAAAAATGTGCAAAAAATTGTTCTAAATCTTTTGGAAGTGAGGGCAAAACATAACAAGTTGCATATCAAATGAAAGCTTGCTTGTGATGTGGGGAATTTTGTGGGCAATAAAAATGTATCCCTTTTGCTTTAAAATGAAAAGTTGTTCTTTTACTGTATCTTATGAATGCAAGGGCCTAAATTTACAAGTTAATTGTCGAATGAAACCTCATATGAGGACCTTCGTAGACTACTACAAATTTTGCTCACCACCACCAGTCACCTCTCCCCCCAAAAGGGGAGGCAAATTTGATAAAAAAAAATGGTAAATTTCATGGGGGTTAACCTTAATGAGTTGTATCTCAAACTAAATCTTGTAACATTTACAGTGTCATGGGTTACCTCAAACACAACTCCAAAAAATGGGGAAGGAAAAATGTGGTTGTTTATGAGTCATATATATCAAATAAAAATTTCTGAAGATGGGTATTTTTAATTAATTTTTTTTCTCTGTTACTAAAAATACCTATTTTTTTGTGTGTGTGCCAGGCTTGCAATCTATAGTTCCCAGGTTCGAATCCCAGCTGGTTTAGCGTTAAGATTTATCTCCGCAAAATTCCCCGCCCTGCCCACAGTCAGTAGGGGTCACCGATGGGCTTGGAAAGCCTGCCGTCCATTGGATGGAATAAACCATGGTCTCGTGTGTGGGAGAGCCATACCCTATGCATGTTAAAGAACACGCTGGATGGCCTTGACGGGAGGCTACCATCTGTCTCCCAACAGCTGTTCCAGTGGGTCCCCTCCCCAACCTTCTCTGAGCCTTTTGGGGTCCATGTGACCTGGCCATTTAGCCTATGGTGTGCAAAAAAGTGCTGCTCAGAGGTAAAACAACCCAACCTATTTTTTTATGTGCTCTAAAAAGTAGAAAATAAATCTAAAACATATTGATGGTGCAGTCAGTCACTGAGTTCATATTCACTTCAAAGGAAGGTAAGGTGCAATTTACCCACTCAACGAAATTGCCAGTGCCCTCTCTTCCTTTGAAGTGAATATGAGCTCAGTGACTGATTGCACCATCAATAAGGTTTATTTTCTACTTTTTAGGGTGCATATGAAAACATAGATTTTTAAAAACTTTTTTAAATTTATTTATATATTTTTTGAATGTTATAATTCATAGATTTGACTTATATCAGGTACATCACATATATCGATAACTCTATCCCTTTAATTCTTCTCACTCTACACTATCAAATTTGTTTTTCACTTTTTTAAGAGCACTTTTTGTTGTATTTCATACAACCTTTGAAAAACGAAAATAACTCTAATGTAAGTAAAAACGTAGAGTTCCTGAACTGCAGTAGAAGAAAAAATATAATCTAGTCTAACACTAAGCTTAAATGCTGTTATTTTATATTTGCATATCCCTCACACCAACTCTAATAAAATTAAACTTTTTAGAATTTTAACTGTATGTAACAATAATTATAAAAAGTTAATGTAGTTCAATATTTTAAGATCTTAAATTGCAAATAAAGTATAATTATGATGACATATCAAATTAAAATTTTTTGCTGAAAGGTGAAAAGAACTTACTGAAAAATGACTTTTTTTTGGGGGGGGGGCAGCAGTATGTCTTGGTTGTCCTATTCCTTAGCTACTAAATTTACATGTACGTGTAGAATATTAATGACCAAAAATAAAACCATTGTTTATAATAAATTCCATGCACTTCAGTCTGTTTTCACTTTATTTATAGAGATTATGGTTGTGTAATTCAATTAACAATCATGGTGTTTATCATTCAGATGATGGCAGTGGAGAAATCAAGGATCATCTTATTGATGAACTGGATTATGTATTAATGCCTCAAGAAGCTTGGGACCTTTTGATTAAATGGTATAATTTAGCTGAAGGGCAGCAGCCTGTTGCCAGAAAAGTGGTGGAATATGGAATGTTTGTAAAACATTGTAAGGTACAATTTTCGCTTTTTTATATTAATTTGGAAGTCTCTGCTAATATATGTATCAGTAGCAAAAATTTTGTGTTAAACTGCTTGCATTTTTATCATTGCATCTATATCTTAAAATAATTTGTATACGTTCTTAAAAATATTTAGGAATATTTAGAAAAAAAAAACAGAAAAAGGATGCATTAAAAATATAATGAAATACTACAGAATAGCTGAGTAGACTATTCGCTCATTGTGGTCTCACAGGTCAGCAGCACCAGTAGAAAGAAGATTGCTACATTAAATGTTTTGAAAATTTGTATTATGCTGCATTACTTTTTGGGATTTTTAATTTCTATTTTTGCATGGAACAATATCAAACAACCAAGCTTAGAGCAATCAGGTTGCTACAAAGTGTAAATATCATTTTAACATTACTGTGCACATGTCTCAGAACACAATAGATTTTGACAGTATTATAGAGGTACAGTAGACATCATTGAATTACATGTGGCATGGACAAAATAATGACTTCCAGACAAGATCATTGTATCTCTCTGTGTAAGCATGTTTTCATCATTAAACATTACAGTAATTAGATATATAGGTCGCATACATTTATAAGAAGCCCACAATGTAGCTGTTATATCCAGACAAATGGGAACAGTTTCATGAAGCAGGTCTGTGTTTTGCTCTTGAGTGACTTCATTTGATTCTGACTTAGTGGCTATATTTACTGTTCAGTAATGAATCAAGATTTTTGTCTTCATATGCATGCCTGGGGTTGTTGGTCTTTTTACATGTCTGAAAACTATTGTGCATTTATCAGTCAATCTCAAAGGCACAGATTACCTGTAGACAGAGAATTCAAAATATGTTTTTTGAAAAGATGAGTTTTGCCCTGAGTGGGACTTAACCCACATCTCCTGAGTACATGCCAGGTGTTCTAACTGCTAAACTCTCAGCATCTAGTTAATTTTTCAGCTAATCGTGACTAAGTCTTCCTGTTTTTTGTCACTCATGGTGACATCTAGGATAAGGAATGGGAAACTTTTCAACATTGCCTCAAATAGATGATGAAATAATTAGTCACTCATAAGTTTTGCTTTCAATTATTTAATGTAAATATCTGCAGATGTTTTGATATGTATATGTAATACATAATTTTAAAACATTGCAAAACTTATATATTTTGTCTAGTTTTATTGATAATGTAGCTTGTATTTTTGGGTTACATTTATTGATAAGTATTGCCAATTTGACCACCATTTGTTAGGTTGATAAACCCAACAGCAACCAAAGAATCTTTCTGAACATGGAAATGTTGTAGTGGTCATTATTCATGCTTTCAGATACCTAATATTTTCTACTTCCATAAAATTGCAAACAAAATTATTAGGTCATTAAATAGGATATATTCTCATGATCAGTAACTTAAAAGAAAAATCAGCAACTTCAGTAAAATTGTTCTATAGCACATTAGCTTTTATAATTGACACGATATGTTTTGCTTACATATGTAAATGTAAAAATTACTTTTCAGACTATGTTTGAATTTTGTAGGCTGTTATCATTGAATTTTTAAGACCTTTGGAGTGTCTTCAATCAGTACAATAATTCACCCATCTATCATTGTAACATATTCAGAATATATTACAAGTGACAAATAGGGCTGAGTCTAGGGCATGCCCCCCCCCCCCCACCTTTTCCCTCATTTATTTTTCTAACCCAGACCTGAGTGACAGTGAGTAAACAGTGGACAAACTGAGACTAGTCTTCATGAACCTAACTAGTTTTCAGCTGGATATCTTTGAGATATGTGTCTGATTAATCTCTGGTGGCTCAAAATTGAAATAATTAAATTTTTAAGATAGCCTAAAAAGCAATAACCTTTTCGAGTTTTTCAAGAAAGTGTGAAATATTCTTTGTTATTTCTTCTACTGCTCAGTTTAAACAAGTATATTCTTGTGTATTGCATATAAGGATGCTCTCTATAACCCACACTTGAACCTTAAAATTTGATTCCTTAAGGTAAAAGAAAACCAAGTTGCTCCCATCCCTTTTGCAATTTGAACCATAGTTCCAGAGGTAACTGGGCCAAATGGTGCAGTGATGTTAAGGATCTGGTTGCAGAGATGATTCACAATACATAGCAAGGTTGAAACAAGAATAGCAACAAAGGCATAATATATGTGTCTAGTGATTTAATCAGAAATTTTGAGTTGACAACAATATGATCACATTGCTAAAGGTAAAACAAGGTGTATGTATTATATATGTTTAGGTGTATGTATTATTACAAAAGTACACAAGCCTGTGCATAGTTGAGTGACTGAGGACAGTTTATGATGAAGTCAAGGGGTGCTTGAAGTATGCACCATGCAGCTATTTGTATTGAATGTTCAGTTGGACATGCTTAAACACAGTGCTGTTGATTGCCATCACGACAACATGGATGCATGCAACCAGGTCTTCCTTCCAGGTGGGTGGTGTTGGTATACCAGCAGTTTCAAATGTCCCACAAAAAGAAGTACAACAGATTGAGATCCAGAGACCTTACCCAGGTACAGCCCCCCCCCCCCTCCCCTCAACCAATCGATTAATTGTGAAAGGACATGTTAAAGTAATGTCGCACCACTTTACCAAAATGTGGAAGTGTCCCCTCAGACACACTGACAAGAGTATCAACATACTGTATTTTCAGATCTCAATAATCATCTCTGAAAACATATCTTTTCTGATAGCATCTCTTTTGCATATCCTTTATTGATATTCTTGCTATTCCTTGCATCTGCTATCCCTAAGACTGAAATCTTGATTCAGCTTGTCACAATAAAACCGCCTCCCATGCACTTGCTCAACATACTTTGTTATGCTTTTTCCCAGTGTTTTTTTTTATATTAATATTTGTCAGTTGTCCATTGCACTTCTCACTGATTTATTGTGCTAGAGATTAACTGACATATCAGAGAATCACATTAATTCCCATATGCAAATTTCAATCAGATTGGCATTATCTCAAAGGGTATTGTATCATTGATCTCATTCATTTGAGACCTTATTGTTTATTATATGTTTATTGTATATATCAGAAAAGATATGTTTTCAGAGATGATTATTGAGATCTGAAAATACAGTATGTTGATCTCTTGTCAGTGTTCTTTATTCTCATTGATCTCAGAAGGTATTGTTTCATAATACGCTGAAGAGACAAAACATTACGACTACCTGCCTAATGTGATGTTGGTCCTCCACATGCTGTCGAAACAGCTCTTACCTGGCGAGGCATAGATGCTACAAGATTTCTAAAGATGTCTTGTGGTATCTGGCACCAACACATTACTAGAGGTCCTGTATAGTTAGAGGCTGGCCATCTCGGTGATTCACTGCCATTGGTTGATTGAGTCATGTGGTTTATGGGCACCATGTTTTGTTTTACCGTGAGACGAAAGCCTATGAGTTAGTGTATGTACCAAATTAAAACTTCTCAGTTGTTATAGTTTTATATATTTCTATCACTTTTTTTGTCTACAAAAGCTGTCATTTTATCAATGCCTCGTCCCATGGCCGAGGGTTAGTGCGCTTGGCTACTGATCTAAGGGACCTGGGTTCAAGCTCCGGGTAAGGCATGGATGTATGTGTCGTTTTTCTGCCGAGGTCCTGCCATCCTCACAGACCTTCTACTATGGTCAGTGTACTATATGTCTGATTAAAACACATTACATATATCGGGTACTATGGTCCTCATAGACCTTCTACTATGGCATATAAACTGACAGGCTCCTGTCAGACCTCTGTGGTAAGCAGCTGCTTGAGGGGGAATTTTTTTTTCACTGCGCTGCATTTGGGTGTAAAATTTTCACTCAAAGAAATAATGAATATTTTTTTCTGAGAAACTCCATCAGAAGATGGCAATCGGGTGCAAAAATGAAATGAGATAACTGATAACCAATAAATAATTTCATTTAAGGTTCATTTGAAAAATGAGCTAATGTTTACACTTTGTCATCTGCCTATGCCAATACTTGTTCGTCTGTCTGTCTGTATCTATATTAACTGTTCTCTGTCCGTCTATAGACAATCAATTTTTTTTTACTTTAGAGCTAAATGAAAAATTCTTTTTGGATTGGATAAGTATCGAACAAATATTGCAATTCGCAATTTTGAAAATTTCAATAGCTTTAATAGTGCCCTCTAGCGATGGGAAAAGATGAAAAATGCTAAAATTTCAAACGAATATTACAAACTATTTTCACTGGAAATCTATTGTTATTGTTATTGAATGTTATGGTCAGAAGTTTTGCAATGGCAACAAGGCTTTGCTGTTATAGTCAAAAGGGGGTGCGAAAGTGAAACTTTTTTTTACGAGATAAACGAAACGCTATATAGTGCCTGTAAAAGAAAAAAATTATATATATATATATTGCTTCGTTTTTCTAGCAAAATATTAATGATTTAAACAATATTTGATAATCTCAGCATTACCTGTAAACGTTTAAATGTCTCTAAATCAATAAATGTTTTCTTGTGAAAAAAGCCGGCATTAGTTCAACAGGTTAGAATACTCTGGCACGTTTCTGGAGAGATGTGGGTTCAAATCCCATATGTTGGCGAAATTTTTTTCCACAAAAATATTAATATTTACATTTTTCGAATCCTCATCAGTGGATTTTCCAGTGTTAGAGAGTGCTAAAGGCGATATATAAAAACTCGAAAGGCGATATATAAAAACTCGAAAGGCGACCTCTAGCAGTGGAAAAAAGCTGGACAATACCAAATTTTTAAATAAATATTGCAAACGATCTATTTTTGCTAGAAACTTAACTTTTTGGTCATATAGTGTAATGGTCAAGTGATTTACCCTAATAGTAATCATTTGTCCTGTTTGTAAAATGCAACTTCTCTGCTTTAAGAGTTAAATGAAAAACATTTTTTGCACATTACAGGTACTAATAAAATATTAATAGTTTATTTTCTCAATTATACAGTAGTTCGAATTTCCACTGTCAGATGGTGCTGAAAGTGTAAAATAACTAGAACGCATATCGCCTCTGGCGCATATGGGAATCTCATTTTGAAAGAGAATTAAGTTTTTCCTTTGCCAACATTTTCACTCCTTAAAAGTTTTAATTATCGATGTTTGTATTATTTTTCTGTTGAGGCCCCTCCATCCTCATGGACTTTCTACTATGGCATATAAATTGACAGGTTCCTGTCAAACCTCTGTACAAGCAGCTGCTTGAAGGGTTATTTATTTATTTTTTAATGTATGATGGGGGAAATGCACATAGCAGTATTTTATTAGTAATTATAAAACAAAAAGTATTTGTCTTTTAGTTCTTAAATTTAAAAAGTTGCTTTTTTCTCGCTCCTCTGAAAATAGTGGGCGGATCATTGCTGTCAGTGTAGTTTCTAACATAACAGAACTCTACATGCCGAAATTTCTACCATAGCAGAACTCTACGTGCCCAAATTTCTACTATAAACAGATCCCTTGAAACATTCGTTGAAAGTTTTGCAGTTTCAATATTTAGTGATCTCTAATGATATAAATTAAAACTATCTTTGAAAATACGAATTACATTTCATTAGTAACCAACTAAAAAAAAGATTTCCAATTATCTCTTAAAACCATTCCGTTTCTTACCTACCTTGGGTTTAGGGTCAACTCCTTGTTGTCAATGGAATTTTCAAGACTGTCACATTCCACCACCAAAATTTTAAATTTCTAATTTTTCAGCAGAAAAATGCTGTAGAAAAAAAATTTCTACAGCAGTACATACAAATGTATGTACATACAACAGTACATACAGCAGATCATTTGCAATATTCATTTTAAATTTTGGGATTTTTCAATTTTTTTCTACTGTTAGAGGGTGCAATTATAGCTTATGGGAAATTCGCAAAATGCAAATTGTAATATTTCATCAATACTTGTCCAACCCAAAAAGAAATTTTAATTTATCTCTAAAAACATACACTTTTCTGTTAAAAAAAAAAGTTGCATTAACCTCCCCCCTGGGTCTAAAGGGTCAAGTGATTGTTGTCAATGGTAACTTCGTAACCTTCACATTTCAGCACCAAAATTTCAAATTTCTAACATAACTACATTGTTTGGAATATTCGTTTGATATTTTGAAATTTTCAACTTTTTCCACTGTTAGAGGGCTCAGTTACAACTTTTGAGAGGTTTGAAAAATGCAAATCGCAATATATCATTAATACCTATTTAACACAAAAAGAATTTATTTTTCTGTATAAACAAAGAAGTTCGATGTCTACAGAAGGACAGACAACAAGGTGAAATTATTATCTCTTTTTTTTTTAAAAAAGTGCCCTAAAATTTACTTTTCCTTTTTAGCCGTTTTCTAAAGTGCTTCCAATGATGAACACTGAAATCTGTATCAAATATTACCCTACCCTTTTCCGGAATCCATAAGTACTGTGCAATATCATTCAGCTATGCAAGCTAAACAATCCGAGCGACAACAAAACATGGCGTCCAATTTTGAGATGGCCAACCTCTACCTATATAGGGTCTCTACATGTTATCAGCAGATCCTTTAACTCTTGTAAGTTACCTGGTTGAGCCACTGCAGATCGGATATACTGTTCCAACACAAACCACAGATGCTCGATTGAATTGATATCTGGAGAATTTGGAGGCCAAGGCAACACCTGGAAGTCTTCCTCATGTTCCATGAACCATTCTCGAACAATCCAGGCAGTATGGCATGGTGCATTATCCTGCTGAAAGAAGACACTACTAGAGGGGTATACTGTTGCCATGAAAGGATGTACCTGGTCTGCAATGATGTTTAGGTAGGTGGTAGATGTCATAGTTTCCTGCACATAAATGACTGGACCCAGGATTTCCCAGCTGAACATTGTTCAAATCATTACACTTCCTCCACTGGCTTGTTTTTGTCCCACAGTGCATTCTGGTGCCAACACTTCCCCAGGTAAATGCACACATACCCGACTGTCCATCAGACCAGGTGACCTTCTTCCAATCATTCAAGGTCCAGTTTTGATGTTTGCATGTCCATTGTAGGCGCTTTCGACAGTGAACCTAAGTTAGCATGGGCACTTGGAGTAGCTTGTGGCTACGCAGCCCCATTTTCAGCAGGTTTTGATGTGCTGTGACACATTACTCCCATCACCAGCATTCAAATTACGGGCAAGTTGCGCCACAGTATCCCTTCTGTTGGCTTGTACCATGCGGGATAGCTTTCTCTCACCTCTAGCATTGATGAGCCCTGATCGGCCCATACCTTGCCTGCAGTTCATGGTTTTTCCCTCCTCGGACCACTTTTTGAAGGTAGTAACCATGGTTGACTGTGAGCATCCCACAAACCTTGCCATCTCGGAAATGCTCTGACCCTGCATCTGGCCATTACAATTTGGCTTTTGTCAAACTCACTTAAGTCTGCTGCCTTTCCCATCTGAAGAAGAACACTGATTAATGAGCACAGTATGAAGTGTGTTGTCAGTTTCATAACCTTCACACGAGGTGTCGTTTATTTGCAGTTGCTTTGATTTGCATAATGACATGCTGATCATAATGTTTTGGCTCTTCAGTGTAAGTCATTATTGAAGTTGCCCAAGCTATATAAATTGTGCTTTGTTAAATGTAAATTGAATAAATAATGTTAATTATTAAAACTAGATATTTTAAAATTACTTATCAGTTATTATTATAACAAAGTTATTTATTTAACATATTTATTCCTTTTTGTTTATTATTTTGTACATTTTATCTTTATGATTGTAATGCTGCATAATATATATAAAGTAACTGGTATTTAAATGTTATTGCTAGGTTGAAGTCTATTTACTAGAGTTCAAGCTTTGTCAAAATAATGACTTGGAACATTATGTAACGAAAAAGTTCAGCAAAGCGGACACCATTGGTAAGAAAATAATTCTTATTTATGCATTTATATTTGTTAATTGCTGAATTGTTCTTTAATATTTTGAAGCATTAAAATTTTATGTTAATTCCTGAGTTCTTTGATGTTTTGAAGTAGCAAAATTTTATCATTTTACTAATCTCAGTACTACATTGTGTTCAGAATAAAGACTGTACCCTTTTGAATGTACATATGCTAATAAAGCCTGGTTTGTAAAGGCATTGGTTTTTAGGTGTATGTATTATTATTTAAAATTATATTTATTTATCTAAACTAATCTTTAAAACTTTAAAACAAGTGCAGCTTAGGTTTGAATAGATTTTGATATCTACAGTGAATGACATTGGTGGCTAAATTAGATGCTGCAGAATTGCATCTAATTTTAGAAGTGTTTTTCGATAACATCTTTGCATATCTCAATATCATTTATTAGTTTTAGTTACTGAGTGTCAGTTTTATATGGTCAGTGGAGATTCTTCTTGGCCAGTTAGTACAATGGGTCAGATGCAATAATTCAATATTGTTCTCTATACAGAAAGTAATGGTAATGCTTAGTAACCTAAGTTTTTAAACATTCATTATTGATGAATTATTATTATGCATAATGTGGATGTTTTGCTTTTTTGTCAAAATTTATGCACTTTCAAATTTAATGTAACATACTCCTAAGCTGCAGCTCTTCTAACTGACCACTGCAGGCCAATTCTATCAAGGTTCTGTTTGACATTCTCTAACTACTTTATTCTACTTCTATTAGTGACCAAGTGGCTGGTTTGCTTGGCTGTGGATCAGCGAGACCTGTGTTCAAGCAGCAGATAATGCATGGATATTTCTTTTGTAGTCTTTCTGCTGAGGTCTTGTTTTTCTCGTAAATTTCTTATGTGTCATACTGGCAGGCTCCTCTCAAACATCTCTGGCAAACACCTGCTTGGTGTTTTTTTTTTCAATATACACTGTTTGTAACCAATACTTTTTCCCTACATAAGAGGCTGCTTAAAGGTGGTCGCTGACTACTCTAAACCTCATCATTGCTTGCAACTCAAAGGTATTTATGAGATTACTTACAATCACCTAACTAGTGGTTAGTGTGCTTGGCTACTGATCTAAGGAACCTGGGTTCGAACCCCGGGTAAGGCATGACTGTTTGTGTCGTTTTCTGTTGAGGGCCTGCCATCCTCTCAGACCTTCTACTTTGGCATATAAACTGATAGGCTCCTGTCAGACCTCTGTGGCAAGCAGCTGCTTGAGGGGGTATTTATTTATTTTATTTTAATGCCTAAGATATTTATTCTAAGCATCTAGAATCAAAAGCATCAAGTTTCCTTACTTTTCTTGCAAATGGTACAAGTTTTAATGCCATAGCAAAATTTTGAAATATTATATATCTATTCTGTTTATTTTATGATCCATATTAGCAGAATATGTTACACACTATTCTTGAGATAAACTGAGAAACTTGCTCAAGAGTAATGTTTCTGATTTCTTGACAGTTTTGATTCCCCAAAAATCGAATTGATTAAAAATGCATTTTCATAAAATAATTGTTGTTTATTAGATTTTTCTCTAATATTTTATTAAGACAACTAAAAATGCAATTAATAACAAAACAACTTACTAGCCAGACAACAAAATTGTAATTATAAAGCAAACATTTATATTTTCATTATATTTATTGTAAAACAAAAAAAATATGCTTTTTTTAATATAACAATTTTAGTTAAAACAGCTACTTATGCACTATGTTTAAAGGATACTTTTAAAACATAAAACATCCATTGCTTCATCTGATAATCTTTTCTTTTGTTTTGAAACAAAAATTTAAGAAATCAAAGAAATGGAAGTTAAGAAATTCCCTTCATTTTGTGTTGATGCTGGTCTTATACTTGAGTGTTCTAAAGATGTTTTATGTTACTTTGTTCTTCATAGAGGTTAAACTCATTTGTCAATGAGGTAAAGTTATGAGGGATGGAAGTGGTTCATTTTCACCATAGATATTGCATTTTCTAGTTCATTTTTTAAACTTAGTTCCACTTCTGTTTCGATATCTGTGTGTACTATAGTCTCTATTCTCCTCTTCCACTGGATTGCTGCTTTTCATAATTGATTAAAAATGCCTTTCCATAACTAATTTTGCTAATTTTATTTCTTCAGTATTAGTTGATGTGAAAGAAATTATCATTATTTTGTTTCTTGTGTAAGCAATTGGGATTACTCAAAAACTTGATGAGTGAAACTAATAATTTATTTCTTTGTTTGAATATATTCTTTAATTTCTGCTAAAAGTTTATTACTTAAAATGTAGCCATGTTTTGCTAAGCATTAAATAAAAAAATTCCCTCACTGGTCAAAAGGCTTGCCTCGTGTTTGCTCAAAGCATTCCCTTTCCTGACAGTGCTAAATGTAAAGCTATTATTACAAGGTACTAAAAATATGTCAGATGATATTTAGAATTAAAGTAATAATCATGGAAATATTTAAATAATGTGGTAGTATTCAGAATTATATTACTTAAGTAAAGACAATGGGAACAAAGGAATTTATTTGCCTTTGTAAAAACTAACCATCTGGCACATAACTGGTGGTTTACCATTCGGGTTTTTGTTATCTCTGTGCCATTACCCAAGACTGGCGGGGGGTGGCTCAGTCGGTAGCGTGCCAGGCTCGTAATCTGTAGTTCCCAGGTTCGAGTCCCAGCTGGGTCAGTGTTGAGATTTATCTCTGCAAAATTCCCGCCCTGCCCACGGTCAGTAGGGGACACCGATGGACTTGGAAAGGCCACCGTCCGTCGGATGGGACGTTAAGCCGTGGCCCCGTGTGCGGGAGAGCCATACCCTGTGCATGTTAAAGAACACGCTGGATGGCCTTGACGGGAGGCTACCATCTGTCTTCCAACAGCTGTTCCAGTGGGTCCCCTCTCCCAACCTTCTCTGAGCCTTCGGGGTCCTTGTGACCTGGCCATTTAGTCCATGGTGTGCAAAAAAGTGCCGCTCAGAGGTAAAACAACCCAACCCAAGACTGGCATTTAAACTGTCATATGTAATGCTACAGTAGTGGTTTCCCTTAAAACAAGTAACTATGTATTTTATCTGTCATGAAAGATAGCTTCAGACAAAAAAAAATCTTATTTCAGTGTATAAAAAAAAAGTACTGTAAAACTTCTAGAACTAAGCTTCAATGGAAGCAGAAAATCTGTTGAAGTAAAGAAAAATTCAATTTATTGAATACTGGACTTAAAATGGCCAATATCTTATTGCATATCTAATTTATTATCATATATGTGAACACAAATAGGTTTCTACATACATTTTAACATAGAGTAATTTACATGGACTTAACTGCAATTTTATAGCTTTTCCAGAACTCTGGACAGAATTTTTCGCAAAATTGAATACACTCAAAACAAATGTAAACAAGCAAACTGTGGCATTAGGATTTACAGTTAACATTGGATAAAATAAAATACTTGATAACATATTTTTAAAATAATTTTTTCTAATAATGTCATTATACACTAGGCATAGTCCATATAAGGGGTGGGGTTCACTCTGTCAATAGCATGCCAGGCTCATAATCTGCAATTCCCAGGCTTGAGTCCCATCTATGCCAGCATTGAGATTTATCTCTTCAAAACTCCCCACCCTACCTTCGGTCAGTAGGGGGCACTGATGGCCTTGGAAAGACCACTATCCATCAGATGGGATGTTAAGAACCTTGTGCATGTTAAAGAACATTTTATGGCTTTGGTGGGAGGCTACCATCTGTTTCCCAACCACTGTCCAGTGGGTCCACTTCCCCCAACCTTCTCAGTTCTCAGGGTCTTTATGACCTGGCCATTTAGTTGTGTGCAAAAAAAATGCCACTCAGAGGTAAACCAACCCTAGGTTCATAAACATTTTTAATATTTATTCATGATCTGTACTTGTTCACTTCAGGAACTTATTTTTACAAGAAGTCAGTTACAATTAATTAATGGAAGTTGAAGTTTTCAGATTATCCAGTTTTCTGAGTATTGAGAGCCTGTGAAAGATTGTACCTTGCTGAACATTCTTTTTGTGATTCAGTATAATGATGGATCAGATTTACGGTGGGAGTTGTTACAGTACAAAGGCCCAAAAACAAACTATTGAATAGCTAACTGCAGCACAATAATGAGAAATCATATTCAATGAAGACTGAGGCATTGAAGAATGTCATGCATAGTGACATCATCAAGAACTAGTGGGAATTTTTTTTACATGATAGGAAACCAATTGATGGGGTTGGGTTGACCATGGTCATGTAAAGGTTAGCAATAAATGTCTAATAAAATGATTTGTTAACAAATAATATAAATAAAAGTAATAGGTTACCAAAATAAGCAAGTTTTTTTGTAATTTTGAATTTACAGATAATAAATTATTTTACAGCTCCAAATGATCAGCTTTTGATTCAGCTTACAGAAATTTGATGTTAGGAAGTTAAATTTATATAAAATATATTAGCAATATTGAATGTTTGACTTTGAAGAGAACCTTGAGTTTTGGAAGTTCAACTAAATAGAAATTTGTTTAATTGTAGATATTTTGGTAATTTTATTTGTTTTATTTTGCAGAGCACATTGAAAAGGAGATGAGACAGCTATTTAATATCCCTGAAGATAAAGAAACTCGCTTATGGAATAGATACAGCAGCAATACATATGAACATTTAAGTAATAAAGAAAGTACAGTTCAGGATGCAGGATTGTACCAGGGACAGGTTAAGTTGTCTTTATTATTAATAGTAATGTAAACACAAACTTTAAAACTTAATATACTAATGCTAAAATAATTTTGAAAAATGGTATAGAATGTAGTAGCAGGACTTAAAATACCATGACTTGCAAAAGAATTTAGGTACTTGTGACAGTAAAAATTAGTTGCTCATTCATGTCCTATAATGAATGTATAACAAATCAGGCTTTATGTCAAAATAGAATTACAGTACTCTGCAAATTAGTTAGAACAATGGGAAAATGCAGTAACAAAGACACAACTAAAATATTTATTTGTTTAATAGTGTAGTTAATAGTGAATGTGACTCCCCCCCCCCTTAGTTTTAATTACTTCTTTCACCCTCTCAACCATTGATGTCACAAGCTTTCCACACATCTCCTTCACCTCAGGGTTGTGGTACCACACTTTTCATGACACTTTCTATCATTTTGGTTTTCATCGTGCAATCCATCTTAGATATGTGTGCTTTAATAATGGCCCACAAATTTTCAATGGGGTTTAGATCGGGTGAATTTCCTGGCCACTCCAATACCTTCAAATGTTGCTGGGTAAAGAAGCTCTTAGCAAGCTTAGAATTGTGGAATGGAGCAAGATCCTGTTGAAATACCCCATCGCCATTAGGAAACAGCTTCTGCAGTGTTGGGATCATTTTCGCCTCCAGAACGCCTATGTATGTACTTTTTGCTGTCCATCATTCCTTCAATGGGGTGAAGCGTCTGTTAGATTAGTTTAGACTTGCAGCAGAAGGTTACAAACAAGTTTAGACTTGCAGCAGAAGGGACTCAGCATTCCTTCTCTTGTCCCAACTAATTCGCACAGTACAGTAAGACACCCAACTTTCCTTGATGACAAGACTCAAGAAAAAATGGTTGAATAAATAAGGTAACTAATTTGTGTGAAAAATCTTAATGTTTGTAAATATTGGCATATTTTCACTGCATCTTATTTTTATAGGAACATTTCCATTCCAACTGCCTTAAAGAAAACTCCAAAAAGAGCTCTACTGAACAAAGAAAGAAACAAAGAATCATTAACTTTTACCTACTAAAGTTAATGATAAATTACTTTAGGGGTGCAATATTTACACTTAAATGGTGCAATAATTTTCAACTGCTGCTACAAGGGTAAAAAAAAATGAGAATAAGAAACTACAGTAGTATTCACTTAAAGTGCACCACCCTTAATTAATCTTTTAAGTTTTATATTGCTAAAATTGTTCTAGGGCTCTGATATTAATATTTAAGGATTAACCATTTCACTGTTTTCTAGAAATTGAAATAAAGAGGTCTTCCAATTTTTAAGTGAGCTTAACATTTAAGGAAATGAAAAAGGGAAAGTGACTAATTCAAACTTCATGAAACTATAACTAGTGACTTCATGAAACTAGTTAATCAGTAGGGGGTGGGAAATCTAGAGAAATCTTGGATTCATTAGGCTGTCTGACTTCTGAAATGTGCAATTATCAGAAATGTCACTGTAGTGAATACTGATATCTGTGATTCAGGATGAGATATCTTAAGATTTTGTTCAGTCCTAACAATTGAGCAGATCAGCACTGTAACTCATTCTTTTCCTGTGGATTTTCTCATTTGAATTGAATAGTCTATTCAACCCCCCCCCCCCCCAAAAAAAAAAAGCCTCCTGTCTTATATTCTTTCTGTGAGATTATTATATTTACAATAGTGACACTTCTTCCAATTAGTCATTTTGGAAGTTGACAGATAAGATATCATCTGCCTTTTCTTCCCAGTGAATGTTGTTTCTTCCCAGTGATCAGTTACATACAATGTTGTCAGTGAAATCATTTTCACTTCCTTAATTTTCTTAAAAGTTAGGTTTTAATTCTTAAGGGAAGCTCTATCTTAAAATTGGTAGTTACTTGAATTCTTTAGGAAAACAATAAAATTGATTAATTTAAATATGGAACCCCAATACAATGATAAAATCATAGAATGCAAAGAGTGCCAATTCAGCATCATGCTTGTATTGAGTAGATTCATTTCATTTTGCGACACATCTACTCTTAGCTTTTACAGGCCTCATGCAAGGACATGCCCTACTATGACTGAAGTCACTGCTGTCCACTGCCTCAGTTAGAGCTTACACAACACAAAGTTTGTAAAGCAAAGTAACCACTATCCCAATTAAGGCATAGTGGTTAGGGATTTCAAGGTGTGTTCACTTTCATTAACCTCTAATGTGACAGAAGCTGGTTTTAGCAGTTTCTAAAATCAGATACTGGTAGGCAGAAAAATCATTATATAATGTTGCATTACAGTTATTTTTCTGAATAAAAGCATCCTTCTCAGCATTTTTTTATTCAGTCCAAAATTTAAACAAGTTTCAGAATTAAAATGTACCTGTTGATTGGTTTTATTCAGTAGGTAAATTTGTTCAAAACAAAAACCTCCAAAAGAACTCTGCTGAAAGAAGAAGGAATGACATAAAATATAACAATGTTCAAAATTAATTTTTTTTTTCTTTTGTGAAGTTTTAGAAAATTTTACATAATCAGTTGAAAGAAAAGTTTTTTTTAATTATTTGAGGAAATTCACATTAAGTACATAAGCAGTAATTTTTTTGGTTTTATATTCTCATTGGCTTAAATTCTTATTAGTGTTATGCACCTCTATGCTATATTTTATTCTATCATTATTTGTATTCATTAGTTAGTTATATATTGCAGTTTTACAGTGAAATGTTCCTTTTAATTGTAATTCTGGATAGGGCTATGTTCAACTTGTAAACAGTTGAAGCAGCATCTTTGGTATCAAGCATGGCATGTAGCGTAAATGGAATCAGTGATACTGTTGATTATACCATTTGTTCTTTGATTTAGTAAACTTTTTATTAAACTTTTCTGTCTTTTAATTAGAGCTAAGACTACAACTTCACTGAATATTTCCAGCAACATACTATCAAGATTTGTTGCTGCAGGAAAAGACCTTTTTTTTTGCTTATTGCAATAAAGCAAATGATTAGGAATTTCTGAGTTTTCAGTATAAAAACCAATATTTTATCATCTTTGAAAGTTAAAATGAGTCTTACCTAAGATTAGGAGGATTTCTTGTACTTAATTAAAATGAGATTATGCTTCACTGAGCACCATCATTTGATGATGAACATTATCAATGTGCTGAAATTTGAAGCTCAGAAACAACAAAATTCTCTGATTTACTTATAAGGCAATTTTTTTCATTTTCAAAGATTCAGATTGTCAAACATGTTCAAAAGTAGCTTCAACTCATTACTGCAGTTCTAGAACACCTGTTTTATACACCAAGCTTTGTAAAGGAATAACTACTTTCAACCATAATTTTCAAATAAAGTGTTTATAGACAATGTTTATAGTATTTTTTTTACCCTAGAATATGTCCTTGAATTTGTGCTGTGCAGTTAGTTACATATCACCCATATGTGTATATGTATATATATCTATGTTATCACTCATGTGATAGACAAGAATCAGTTATTGTTGAAAGGACTTACCCATGGATCACTTTTGAGAAAGCTAAAAAAACTTTTCTTGTGTTTCAGTCCTACTAAAATTAAAACTTCTGTTGTGATAACTTCCTGTATCAGAATAAATTTTTTTAACACCTAGACATCACCCATTGTGCACGGAGCATAGAAACAGCCATAATTCAAAAAATGACAATTGGGGACAGTCATTTTAAAAATAATTAATTTGATTCTGAGTAGTTTTGTTCAGGGTTTAGCATATTTCAAAACATTTTGCTGGCTGATGACTGGTAAATTAGATCGGTTGCAGAATGATTTGTGTCAAAACAACTGGAGAGATTACAGGTGAATGGGATCATATGATTAAGCATGTTTTTATTAACCCTTCCAGTGTCCAGCCTGAAAAACAGGTTTCCATCCAGAGGCCAAGCTATTTTCTGCCTATGCTCAGCCAAAAAAAAAAACTTTAGAACTTTTTTGCCAAATAACTAATGAAAGGAATTTTCACATGTTGTATGCCAAATTAATCAGCATTTAATGCTGGATTTTCTGAAAATAAAGTATTTAACAAAAAAGACAATATGTTTTATTTTAATAGGACTTTTTTAGTCAACTAGCAAAAAAAAAAATGCATCTGGCAACACAAAAATTTATTTAAAAAAAAACTTACAGAAATGATTACAATGCACAGAATAGAATGACTTTATATTTCTGAATAACAATTCTTTTTGGTTTTAAGTAAATATTTCTCTTGTTTTGTAATTTTTTTCTCAGTACCATACTTTGAGAAAATTCCAGGCTTTTAGCCGATTGTGCTGAGTCACAAAACAAGTCAACTTTAGAATTAAAAAAAGACAATCAATGGAAATAGGTCATGTTTATATCAAATTAAACAGAATTTAATTGCGAATTTTATAAAAATATAAACAAATTTCCAATCATTGATTTTAATAAGCCTTTTTCAATGTGATACGGTGAAAAAAAAGATCGCACTATACAATTAAGGCTTCATTTTGGAAAACCCAATGAATAAAAATAGTTAAATTATATATTTGTTGAAAGGAAATTTCCTCCCAAATAATATATTCAATCTGAAATGATTTTTTTCAGTATCGTATATTTTAAACATGGCCAGGGTTATACAAAGTGATTTAGACTTCTCATGTTCACGGAATTTTCTGAACTGGTTATGGAATAGAAAAAAACTTCTTCGGCTACTTTTTTTTTGCTAAACATTATTTTTTCTTTTTTTTTTCTTCGAAAAAAAAAAGTGGTATGTATTTTGTAAATTACTTTCAAAATCTATCATTTTTAAAAATAACAGTTTTTTTGTTAATTTTTAGGTTTTTGAAAATTTATGGAAAAATTTGCTGATAATAGTTCAAATCAAACTTGTGAGCTTAAAGCAGAAGGTTGCTTCAGCAAATAGGAACATTAACAAGCAAATCAGCAATGCCATTTAGTGCTTCTAAGAAATGGCAATTAGATGGCTTTATAAAATTATTTATATTTTAGTTTAATAAAATATGCATCAAATTCAAAAACAAAATATTATTTTTGAAGCCTGAATTATATATTTTTATAAGATATATATATATGTAAAAAAAATTACATGCAATTTTTATTTAAAAGAAATTTAAATTTTTTTTAATTATATATATAATTATATTTTTTTTTGTTGTGCTAAAAACAGATACATACGTCCTTGGCCTCTCAATTCAGATTCTCCTAATGTATACAGACCATGTGGACACTGGAAGGGTTAAGAAACTGATGTGGAAAAAGCTCATTATAAAATAAACAGTCTATTCATTTTCCCTAACTTGGGCATGATGTCACGGGTTTTCCCTTTCTGGGATAATCCTGAAAAATCCCATCCACTTAACAGTCCTATCCAGGATACAAGCTATCCTATGCCCAATCAGGAACAAAATATGTAATAAAAGGACACAAGTGGAAATGACAAACTTGATTCTATGTAATTAAGGGTACAAATCAGTAAGTGGTTCTGTAGCTCTTGAGAATCATGGCTTTTCGCTCTGATTTTGCTGGTATTGAATTATCTGTGACAGCTTTTGTTGTTGACAGAAGTTGGTGGGAGGTTTGTAAAAACTGCTGTCCATCAAATGAATATTAAATTTTATTTTCCCTTATACCTCTAACTTGTTGAAGAATATTCTAGTTAGGCCTTAACAAGAGGTCCTCGTCTTCCTTAATCAGTCCACCAAATCCTAAGCCTTGTTAAGTTTGTAGATAATTGTGCAGCAAAAGAAAAAATGATCACAACTTTTAAGTTACTGTAATGTTATGGGATTTTAGTTTTTGATTTTTCAGTGTATGTTTTATCTTTCATAACTGTGAATTTATAAATTTGCACTACGTTTGTCTTGTTTCAATATCTTTTAAATTGTATTATAGGTGTTGATAATAGAACAAAGAAATGATGATGGCAGTTGGCCAAGGCAAGTAAAAAGGTATGTTTGATTACAGCAGTCATTCATATACAATGATATTTTTTTCATTCAGCATGCCTTGTATTTCATGATTGCAAATCACCAATCACTGATATTTCAGGTGATTGAAAAATTAGGAAATTAGTAACTGTGGAAAAGCATCTAGACTGTATTGTATACTCAGACACAAGATCTATTTAATATGTGCAGTTGCTTTATTGGTTGAGGGTTAGCATGTGAAGAGAAGTACATTTTACCTTTCACTCTCTTCCTCTGCTAATCTCTTATCATTTGTACTATATATACCTTGATATTTTTTTAGTCTCTTTTTAAATTTCAGTAATATCTGTTTTACTGATAAAAATGCAGATAGCATTTTAAAACTTATGAATTAATCCTAAAGTTTTAATCAGACAACACTAGAAAACATTATCTAAGTAAGTGAATTATCTTGGTCATAACTCAACTAGTTAGTAATTAGGATATCCTGCTTTTGAATCTAGGTGATTGAATGAATTTTAAATTGTCTAACCCCAATTCAACAACTTTTTCAAATAATGCTTTAAAGCATATTTCTATGCCTTTGTTCTATAAGAATGAAATTATCACAAAATAATGCATAAAAATATGAATAATAATGAGAAACCATTGTTAGTAAAATAACTATATTGTTTCCCTGAAAGCTTGCTGCATAACTAAATGCAATGAGTAATAAACAGTGCAGTGCAAAGAAGACATCTGTTTCTTATATGTTTGAATAAATATAACTAAATATATCATTGATACTAATACAAGGGCTGTTCAAATAGTTCTTGACATGCATCTGCAGAACAAAAACCATTACACTTGTATCAAGAAAACTTTTACTGTTCCTCAAATTACACCTCTCCCAGCAAGGTCCTTTTTAATTTTTGGAAACAACCAAAAATCACATGCTGCAAGATCAGATGAATATGCAGGATGGAATAGCTGTTTTATTTTTTCCTGCTCCAGTTAAGTTTTAACTTGTAGGGTTTTGTGAGCACTGGCATTGTCATGAAGGAGGAGAATCCTTGATATGCCTCTTGGACATTGCTCCTTCATCTCCTTAACAATTTTGGGTAAAACAATATTGATTTAGTATTGGACATTTATAGTCATTTTTTCAGGTAAGGTGTTCATGGCTACCACTCCTTGGGAATAGAAAAAAATTGTGAACATCCTCTTCCTAGAGTGAAAGTCTTGTCAGAGGATTTGGCGACGAGGTTCATCTTCTGTGACCCAAACATAGTTGTTGATCTTTCTGATAATTGTATAGTAATAAAACCATCGTCTCGTCACTTGTGACAATGTCTATGTTAACTGTTTGGGGCCACTAGGTTCAAACATTGCTAGCATCTCCTTGCATGAGTCATCTCTATCCCTTTTTCGATGTTCTGTCTGTGAGGTACCCATTTGGCACAGATCTTTCGGAATTTTAAATGTTGATGAATTATTGTTTCCACACTGACATCTAAACTTATTGCTGTAATGGTGATGTGTGGATTTTCCTTAATGAGTTCAAGAATAGCAACGATGGTTCTCTTTCATGGTCTTTTTCAGTCTTCCTGCACAAGATTTTTTTTTTGATTTGCAACATATAGGACAGAAGAATCCTAGAAGCTACTCCTAGCTTAATACAGGCCTTCTCATACAAGGACATGCCCTACTAAGACCGAAGTCACTGCTGACCACTGCCTTAGTTAGAGCTAACACAACACACAAAGTTTGCCTTGCTGGAACAGTCGCTAGCTGCCTAACCACTATGCCAGTTAAGGCTTAATATAGGTAGGTCTTTAAGGCTCTACCATCGTTCTCTGAATTTGTGCATCTATCCTGTAACAGTGCCATATGAACAGATGTGATTCCCATACGCTTGTGATAGATAGGCACTAATTTTTTTTTCTCTTTGTTTCCAAGATGCAAAACTCTCTGCCCACAGTAGGGAACACCGTTGGATTTGGAAAGGCTGCCATCTGTTGGATGGGACTTTTAAGCTGTGGCCCCCTGTACGGGGGAGCCATACCCTGTGCACATTAAAGAACATGCTGAATGGCCTTGATGGAAGGTTACCATATGTTTCCCAACAGCTGTTTCAGTGGGTTTCCTCCCCCAACTTTCTCTGAGCTTTCGAGGTCCTTGTGACCTGGCCATTTAGCCCATTGTTGTGCAAAAAAGTGCTGTTCAGAGGTAAAGCAACTCAACCTTTGTAGAAATTCTGTTAGGATAATAGTTCCAAGGGGCATATTAATTTTTTTTATAATGCTCATTATATATGTTCAAACCAAAGATAAACTCAAAAAATTAAAGAATAAATTTCAATATTTAAAAAGTTGCAGCTTATATCAGGGAAGTAATATAACAATCATTTTGGGAAATGAATGTGTCCTTTTAAATATATGCTTCCATCTCATTCTCATACAGCTATTTTTGGTGCATTTTTAGAATTATTAAAATTGCACAGTGAAGTAATGTCTTACCAATTTTGCAGCTACAAATGTTGATATTTCTTAAGTATAGGGTCACCCAGAATAAGGTAGCTCAAAATCAACACCATACAGTAATATCAAAGTATATATATAAATTCTATTAATAAAAGTGGCATAAATATGTACATAGAATGTGAATGTTATTTACACTGTAATTTCATGTCATGCTTAAGGTGCACACTTTCATGTTGAAAGCATAGTCATGCTTGTTTTCAAGTTTTTGGAACATCTTAATTGTCACTGCTGTAATGTTTTCACTTAGATTCTATGTGTCTCTTTGTATGCAATCACAAAATGCATATTCCTTGTTTTTTATCTAGTCATACTTTAGTTAAAAAATTTGGTCTAAAATATCATTTGTCAATTTGATATGGAATAACTGTAATGAGATTACAGTAAGTGATATTTATGAAAAAAAAAAGCTGATAGAAATTAATTCTTTTGTGGTAATTAGAGCTATTTAGGTATCTTATAATAAGGTTAAGTGCATTTCAAGCAAATGGGAAGCTAATGATATTTCATACTGCTACCATTCTTCACCTTGCTGCAGCAAATAGAAACATTATTTATAATAGAAATACAGTTTCCTTTTAGTTTTGCTGAAACCATTTTGCATTGAACTTATGTCTACAGTAGGTGGGTCAAACTGGAATAGTTGTGTATTCTGCATTCTATAGACTTTGAATTCCTGCCTGCCACACCCATAAAAAATTTTGCTCCTCAGCAGCCCCCTTGCCACAGAGGTCTGACAGGAGCCTATCAGTATTTATCACAGATATTTATTAGAATGGTGGGATCTCAGCACAATAGTAATACAAATCATGAAAACATACATGCCTTATCCAGGTTTTGAACCAAGTCTTTTAACTTTACAACCAGACATAACTTGGCTACTAGGACACTGATAATTGTTTTCCAAAATTTGATTTTGTCCCAGTTTGGAGGAAAATGCATCTGAATTACCAAAAGAAATAATCTGAGTCAAAAGTAAAATAGAACAGATTAACTCAGGAATCATATTTCCTGGGTTGATCTCCACCCCTACACTAACTTTGTAAATGAAGTTTAACAGCAGCCTAACTAATTAAATAATAAATTAATGACTAATTATAAAATCTTTAATTAGCATTAACATTTTTTTTTAGATTAAAATAGCTTTTTACTGTTTAACTTATAAAGTACTCTTTTAAATTAGTATAGCTTGAAACACCATTTTAATTTATGGTATGGTTATGGTGTATGTCCAGCTTGAAAACTGTTTATATCCAGATGCCCTGATATTTTTTCACTAGGTTCAGCCAAAAAAAAATTTGGAACTTTTTGGCAAATAACTAACGAAAGGAATTATGGCATGTGCTAAATTAATCAGCTTATAATTCTGGATCTTATGAAAATGGAATATTTAACAAAAAAATACTAGTTTTATTTTAATTGGATTTTTTTGAGTCATTTAGTAAAAAAAAATCTGGCAATGCAAATAAAAATTTATTTAAAAACAAACCAATAGATGAAAAATAATGCATGTGAATAAAAAGGTTATTTTTTAACACTTCCAAAGTCTCCATCGATCATAGACATTGACAGAATCCAAAATGAGAGGCCCAAGATGTCTCTATGTTCATTTTTAGTACAACAACAAAAAAATTAAAAATACGTAATTTAAACTTTAAAAAATATTTTCTTTTTTTCATTTGGTGCATATTTTATTAAATTACAATATAAATAATTTGATAAAGCCATCTGATTGCCATATTTTAGAAGTGCTATACAGTATTGCCAATTTGTTTGTTAACGTTGCACTATGCTGAAGCAACCACCTTATTTAAGCTCACAAGTTTGATTTGAACTTATTTGTTTTTTTAGTTTTTAAGTTTGATTATCAACAAATTTTTCCTTAAAGTTTCAAAAATCTGAAAAATTAAAAAGATGCTATTTTTAAAAATAGACAATTTTGGCAGTAATTGTGAAGTACATTCCTTTGTTTTTTCCCCCCTTGTTTTATACAGTTTTCTGCCTTAAACCTGTTTTAATATTCGTAGATTATTTTTTATCATATATACTATTTATCCCAGCATTCTATGCATTTTTCCCGCTCTTCAAATCGAAGCTATAAGTAAAACTAAAAAGTAAAAGAAATGCATTACCCAGAAGAAGGCCAGAGTTGTTATTGTTAAAGTTATTGTGAAACTGCCGGGAGACGGGAAAGACAGGTGCCATGACCAAGTTAATTGCTTGAATGTGTGGCAGTCAATCAGCTATAAAAGTGGATTGTTTACAACAAACTTAGGATAAATTCACCATACATCTAATTAGTATTTATACTTTTGTATTTAAACCTTCATTAACATTTCTGTACACATATTTCTATAAATTACCGATATTTCCTGATATTTCTGTATCGATTATTATCGTTTTTTTGCAGTCACACTACATCAGATGGCCAGCTTACAACTTGTTGCTGTGGTTATTTGATTTAACATCACATTAGGTTATATGTTACTATTTCTTTTATTATTTCTTCGTTTTCCAGTAAAAAAAAACTCTGATTTTATATCGTTTTCTGGAAATAAATGAGGTCTTTGATACCGAAGCAAAATGTACTTTCTTGGCATGGCAAGTTGTTACATGGATGATTTAAGTCAAATACTTGTTGGGTGCTTTTTTGAGTGCAATTCGAGTGAAAATCCCAAAATATTGATGATTTAAGTTAAATACTTCCTCCCAACAAATTGAAATGTAAAACTCCCTGCATAAACTTTATTTCCTTTTTTTTTATAATTAAACCTTAATTTTTCATTTTTGTAGATTTACTTTATTTCTGTAAGTTATTAGTCTTCCCATCGATCAATAATTATCTTTTTTTTATTAGAGTTATGCTACTTTGGATGGCCAGCTTACAACTTGTTGCTGTGGATATTTTATTAACATTACATTAGGTTATTGTTATTTAGTTAAAATTAATATCCCATCTGACAGAATTAGTTATTAGGTAACGTTTGGTATAAAAAAAAAGCCAAGAAGTATTCCTGCATTTCATAAACACAATAGAAAATCCCATTAATGTGTGAGCAATCCAAGTCACCTTGCATAACACTTGCCCATGTTTTAAATTATACAACACTGAAAAGAATCATTAAAAGAAATAAAAATTGTGCTTCAGGTAAATATTATAGTATTCAGGAAGAAATTTCCTTTCGAATAATAGGGGGCGAGGTTGCTTAGTTGGTAGCATGCCAAGCTCGTAATCTGCAGTTACCAGGTATTATTTTGGTGTTTTTTTTTTTTACCAGTCCCAACTGAACCAGTGCTGAGATTTATCTCCGCAAAACTCCTCGCCCTGCCTACAGCCAGTAGGGGACACCCCTGGGCTTGAAAAGGCTACCATGTGTCAGATGGGACATTAAGCTGTGGCGCAGTGTGCAGGAGAGCCATACCCTGTGCATGTTAAAGAACATGCAGGATGGCCTTGACTGGAGACTAGCATCTGTCTGCCAACAGCTATCCAGTGAGTCCCCTCTCCCAACCTTCTCTGAGCCTTCAGAGTCCTTGTGACCTGGTTATTTAGCCCATTGTGTGCAAAAAATATGCCTCTCAGAGGTAAAACAATGCAACTAAAATCAGACAGATTTCTCTGGACTTTCTCATTTCAGTTTCTGTCAAGATGTATAATTGATGGGCGCCCTGAATGGGTTAATCTGAGAAAGGTGTGAACCACTGGTATATGACATACAGCCACCAAAGTAAAGCTCCCTGTTTTCTTGCAAGCTAGACAAAATATTCCAAACAACAAATTTCTAAGTTTAATAAATGATTGATATTCTTTTCTGGGGGTAATGTAGTGTATTCTCCTTTTGGTTTTCTAACTGTGGAAAAATGTTATGCTTTGTACTTTTTTTGCATTTAGTTGTTTTGACTTATTCTTATATACTAATACTTTATAATCATTCAATTTGCAAGCAATTTTCACTTTCAGATTCCTTGTAAATATCCCTTTCCTATAGATCTCTATTTTTAAAAATATCGTATATCGCCCTAACTCAGATAATGAATAAAGAGCCTAGTTACTATTCTAGTGTGCATATCCTTTACGTTGTGTTAGCTTTGACTGATGCATTGGTCATAGAACCTAATTTTTGCTTCAATGAGCATGTCTATGTATGAGAAACATGAGCAAGCTAGGAGTAGCCCTTTGCTTTCCTGTTATAAGCATAGCATACTAAAAAATTATGGAAAGCAGTTAAGATTGTTGTAACCAGATTTGATTATGTTTTGCAATATTATCCGTGTTATTTTGTTATTTTCAATTCTTGGATTTTTATTTAATCACATACTAATAAATACTGTAATATTGAAAATAAATATGCATACAGACCAGTTTTAGACTATGTAAATAATATATTCTAACTTAATGGAAAATTATCATTCTTAGTTGATGTTGATATTAATTTTAGAGGAAAAATTTTTGAACTTGGTGGGATACGAACCCACGACCTCCTGATAAATGTCTTGCAGTTCCTATGTTTGAATCCCAGCTGGGTCAGCATTGAGATTTTTCTCTGCAAAATTCCGCACCTTGTCTTTTGTCAGTAGGGGACATGGATGGGATGTAAAGCCCTGGCCCCTGTGTGGGAGAGCCATATCTTGTGCATGCTAAAGAACAACTGGATGTTTTTGACAAGAGGCTACCATATGTCTCCTAACAACTGCCCAGTGGGTCCCTCCCCTAACCTTCTCTGAGCCCTTGGAGTCGTTGTGACCTGGCAATTTAGCCCATTGTGTGCAAAAAAGTGCCAATCAGAAGTAAAACAATCCAACCTGATAAAATGTTATGCACTCTTATTAAGCAGAATAAATATATTCTAAATTTGCATTCCTGGATGGATACCTTGAATTCTAATATATGGATAAGTGTAAAAATTCAAACTACAAATTTTCATTTTGCTTCAACAAAAGCTGCAGTTTAAAACAATTATTTTGTATTATCTCCAGTTTGTTGTCAGTTTTTGGAAATTGTATAATATGTTTACTTTGCACTAAGCAATACATGAAGTGAGAGTAACATACAAGGCATATGTCAGAGTTTAATAAGTGAATGTTTAATTATAAAGCATAAAATTTATTCAACTTGTCAGGGATAAGCTAATTTAAAATTATTGGTATATTTTTAGTTATTAGCATATTAGGATGTATAACTATAGGTTTTTCCAGGCAAACCTCAAAATGCATCATTGTAATGTAATAATGCAGGGTTTTGTCTTTGATGGACCTTTGTCAATTTATCTAGTCTGTAGAGCTTGAATTTAATAACTTTTATATATTTTCTTTTCTTTGGTAGTCCTTGTCTTCCTTTAGTATTTCTACATTAAATATTCCACTTTATTTTCAACACTCTAATATAAACCTTTCGAGAATCTGAATGAGTCTATGCTATTATTAAATTAGGCATAGGAATTATTCAAATTTGTGATTTGGAATGGAATGGGATCTTTGGTGGTGAAGGGGATGCTATTGAATGTGTAAATACCCATATACAGGATGTCTCAAAAATATAGGTACAAACTTTTAGGGGAGGTAGATAACATCTAAAGGAATGAGAATTGCATAGGAACCCATAACTGGAAACATCATGGGAAAGTGGTAGCAGAGGTATAAGATCTGAAAGGACACAAGACAGTGATTAATGGGAAAACATTTATTGGACATAATTATTACAAATGGTGTACTAGATGATACATTTCATAATGTTACAGCTCTTAATTACCCATAATCGCACAAATTTTGATGTGCACGCGCAAACAAACGGTGGTCTGGTACATGTCTGTGTGGGAAGCGTTCTTGATACATTTGTTGAGCGGCTCGTCCATTGCCCTCAGCTATTCCATACACTAAGTGCATGTCTGCCAGCTCTCTTTTCGAATACCTTTGCATGCTCTTCGTCAGCCGACTACCACTTGAATGAGGAAATCCGAAATTTCCCCTTTAGTGCACTGATGAACAGCGCCGCCTATTGACTTACAGTGATGTTTCTGGTTATGGGTTCCTATGCAATTCTCATTCCTTTACATGTTATCTACCTCCTCTAAAAGTTTGTACCTATATTTTTGAGACACCCTGTATATGGAAATTTAGTATTTTGAAAAGTCCATTGCAAGGTAAAATATAGTCTTTTGGATTTAAAAAAGAAAATGATTGCCTGGTGTTTCTGATATTACACCTTACAGCTTTCCAAGTGGGTCTTTTCCAGCCTTTTGATAGATATAATGTTATACCATGGGTTTACATTTAGGGTAGCCATAACTTATGAACTTTAAAAAAAATACTACATTCTTGATGGGAGATGCCATCTAGTTCTAACAGTTGCCTATTGAACCCTCTCCCAACTTGAATTTAGTGGCTCTTGTGACCTACCAAATTATCACATTACTCTGCAGTGTGCCTCCTAGGTAGGACCTGGAAATGGGGTAGGTGGATACTGTTCCACTAATTCCAGAAATTTTTTATCCTCTATGTTTAACGATAGGAAATAGATCCACTGTATGTGTGTCCACTCCTTTGTAATATTTTTAGTCATGATTATTCAGTTTTGAAACAGATTTTTTATGTATTGCTTAATGTCGCCATGTTGGCTAAGGGATCTCTTTTCAACTGATTCTGGAGCATCCACCCTTTTTTTTTCCAATTAAATTTGCGTTGATTTTTATCATTTTTTTTAAACATTATACTTAAAGTGTGATACATCCATTACATTACCGAAGTTTGCAATTTATTTTTAATTAATGTCTTATTATTTTAAATATTTTTAAAATTCCAGAGGTGAGCAAATATCTTTTCTGCTTTCCTCCTGGGATTACATGTGACACAATTCTTACCAGTAATTTTGTATCCCAATGTTCCAAGATATGAGTCCTAGTTGTGGTGGTGTTAATTTCTCCACTCATTTGCATCTTGTCCATGGCAGGAAAAAAACACTTTTGTTTGGCTTGGATGAAATTGTGCTTTAAATGGGATTGTCTGCTGTGCTTTAAATTGGATACGGCAAGGCTTGATTTAATGCCTTGCCATATCCACATTAACAACAAACTGGATTGCTTTGACTGGAGATTCCTATCTTCACCTAATATTATCTGATTTGTCCCCTTTTACAACTTTGTTCTTAACATTGAAACCTTGTGATTTGACCATATAATCCATTGGAAACATACCAGCCCATTTTTTATTTAGAATTAACATAGAATATATTCTCAAGCACTATATATACTTGGTAAAGAAGTTGGTAAGAAAAAGATGATATATTGCAGAATGAGAACATGAAAGGATTGCAGAATGAGAACATGAAAGAATTGCAGAAACTACAGATGTCTAATGTTGTCTCTTCAGAATCGAAATTTTTCTGAGCATTATGCAAAGAATATAAAGAATATGACAAATATTTTCATGTTGTACTGTGTGTCAGTAATTGCCTTTGTCCAATGGTTGCCAACCTTTTTCATTGCTGTTTTAGAGACTCTCATGATTTAGTATCTGTATCTGAAACTATTACAACTCAATTCGTTTTCAAAAATTCATTTCATCATTATAGTCTTTAGTTTATTGTTTAGCTTTGAATATTGCAGAGTGCTACAAACAAATTTTCCTCTTTCGCATGAGAAATTATTAACCCTTCCAATGGTCAAGGACGTCTATAGATGTTTTTTGTATAACACACGAACTTCGATTTTTTTTTAAATTGCTGTTTGAAAATTTTTTTACATATATCTTTTAAAAATACGTAATTTAAGCTTGAAAAATTATATTTTCCTTTTTCATTTGATGCATGTTTTATTAAACTACAATATAAATAATTTGATAAAGCCGTCCGATTGCCAAATTTCAGAAGTGCTATATGGTATTGCCAATTTGTTTGTTAATGTTACTCTGTATTGAAGCAATCACCTTATTTAAGCTCACAAGTTTGATTTGAACTATTATCAACATATTTTTCCTTAAATTTTTGAAAATCTAAAAGTTAGCAAAAAACTTATTTTTAAAAACAGAAGATTTTGGAAGTAATTATGAATATGTAACTATTTTTTCAGTATGCCACTGTAAAAAGTGTTATTAAAATTAATATGTTACTACATATTGATATTCATATTTTTTACTTTAATAAAACTCAGAATTAAATTCCCTTTAATTTGGTATATAACATGATCTATGGGGCGGGGGTGGCTCGGTCGGTAGCCCGCCAGGCTCATAATCTGTAGTTCCCAGGTTTGAGTCCCAGCTGGGTCAGCATTGAGATTTATCTCCGCAAAATTCCCCGTCCTGCCCACGGTCAGTAGGGGACACCGATGGGCTTGGAAAGGACGCCGGCCATCGGATGGGACGTTAAGTCGTGGCCCTGTGTGTGGGAGAGCCATACCCTGTGCACGTTAAAGAACACGCTGGATGGCCTTGACGGGAGGCTACCATCTGTCTCCCAACAGCTGTTCCAGTGGGTCCCCTCCCCCAACTTTCTCTGAGCCTTCGGGGTCCATGTGACCTGGCCATTTAGCCCATGGTGTGCAAAAAAGTGCCGCTCAGAGGTAAAACAACCCAAAACATGATCTATTTCTGATGATTAAAATATTTTGAATAAATAACTAAATTTGGCTTGTTTATTGGACTCTGTAACAAGACTGGACTTTTCTCAAAGTATGGTATGGAGAAAAAAATTACAAAACAGAAAAAATGTTTACTTTAAACAGGAAAATTATTTTTTTTTTGTTATTCAGAAATAAATAGCCTTTTTATTCATGTCCATTATAGTCATTTCTGTCTATTCGTCATCATCATCATCATCATTATCATCATCCTCAAGCAGCCATGGGCTACAGAGGTCCAACCAGACCATGCAATTTAGTTCTCCAAGCATATTTGTCCTGAGCTACATCTGTTGCATCTGGCCACTGCAGACCAATTCTAGCTAGCTCCTGTTTGACATTGTCTACCCATTGCATCCTAGGTTTTCCCCTCTTTCTGAGGCCTTTAGGCAACTGTTCATAACCCTATTTGATAATCTATAATTATCCATATGGGCAACATGGCCAAACCAACAGAGTCTCTCTGTTGCTTTGCTGCTTAAAGGAGGTTGCTGACTCAAAGGAGGTTGCTGCTTAAAGGAGATATGCTGCTTAAAGGAGGTTGCTGACTCCTTTGTCTAACCTCATCATTTCTTACAAAGTTGAACCACCTAATGCCTAAGATACTGCAAAAGCAACTAGAATCAAAAGCATCATGTTTCCTGTTACCTCATTTACAAAGCATCCAAGTTTCACTACCATAACTAACCCTAGAAAGAACCAAACTATTATACAGTCTAATTTTAGTGTTTAGGTGTATACACCTATTTCTCCACACTCTCCATAGATTCTTAAGAGTCCCAGCAGCAATCCCCATCCGTCTGTTAATCTCATGCCGCACATCACCAGTGTCTGTTATATAGCTCCCAAGATAATTAAACTGTGACACCTGTTCAAGATTGTAACCATTCAGATTAACTGAATCAGCCAGCCTGACTAATTTTCATCACTTGAGTTTTCTCTCTGCTTATAACCAAACCTACTCTACTACCAGTTTCATCAACAGCTCAAATGAAAGAGTTCATCACATCAACATCATATGCCAAAAGGGCTAAATCATCAGCATAATCTAAATCAGAAATTTTCGTATCTCCAGTCCATTTAAGACCAAAATCTTTTCCTTGAAGTGAATTTCGCATAACATAATCAATAACCAAACTAAAGAGAAAAGGAGACAAAATGCACTCTTGTCGAACACCAGAAGTAATGCTAAACCAATTGCTACAAGACTTACCAACTCTCTCTCAGACATGTCAGTATTGTTATAGAGAACTTTCATTATGTTAATTAACTTGTCTGGTATACCTCACGATCTCACAATCAACCACAAATTATGACTATCAACAGAGTCGATAGCCTTTTTGAAATCAACAAAGCTAGTAATCAGAGTTTTCTGAAACTCTAAATAATTTCTCAAGAATCTGCCTGAATGAGAATATCTGATCCACACATCCCCTAGCACTTCTGAATCCACATTGCTCATCACACAATTGCCCGTCAACCTGATTCTTAATTCTATTAAGCACAATCATGTAAAGAACTTTACCTGTAACAGAAAATAGGCTGATGCCCCTATAGTTATCACAAGAACTGTGATAACCTGTTTTTAAAAATGGAGATAGTAGCTCTGCTAAAATCCTTATGAACTATGCCTTTAATCATAAAAGATATTCAAATTTTCAGTCATTCATGTGTTGCCAGATGCATTTTTTTACTATATGACTGTAAAAAAGGTCTATTAAAATAAAACGTCATCTTTTTTAGTTAAATATTTTATTTTCAGAAAGTCCAGAATTAAATAAATAAATAATAAATACCCCCTCAAGCAGCTGCTTGCCACAGAGGTCTGACAGGAGCCTGTCAGTTTATATGCCATAGTAGAAGGTCTGTGAGGTTGGCAGGACCTCAGCAGAAAAACAACACACACACACACACATCCATGCCTTACCCGGGGCTCGAACCAGGTCCCTTAGATCAGTAGCCAAGCGCGCTAACCACTCGGCCATGGGACGGCTGATTAAATGCTGATTAATTTGGCATATAACATGCCATAATTCCTTTCATTAGTTATTTGGCAAAAAAAAAAGGTTCTAAAGTTAATTTTTTTGCCTTATTAGAGTGAAAAATTAGCTGGACCTGGGAAGGTTTAATTGCTTTCAGTTACTGTGATGCAGTGACAACCTAACTTCAATTGTCTTTCATCATTCATTTTGTACTAAGTTTTGAGGACCCATGCAATTGCTGTATAACCATGTTTTGTTCACAAAAATTAATGGACATCTACTGTACTATGTTGCAGAATTTTACAGTTTGGAGTTTTGCCAAGCAACGATATATCCAAATGTTCTTTTAACCCTTACCATGCCAGGCTTAAACTAGAAGGATGCATATCACCTCTGGCACATAGGAGAATCTCATTTTCAGAGAGAAAGAAGTTTTTCTTTTATTTACTGTTTCATTCCTTAAACATTTTAATTTGATCTAGCAGATGATGGGGGAAAATGCAAATAGTATTTCATTAATAATTATATAACATAAAAGTATTAGTCTTTCAATTCTTAAATCTAAAAAGTTGCATTTCCCACAGCTTTCTCAGAAAAGTGGATAGATTATTGCTGTCAGTGGAATATCTCTTAAAAACTACCACTAATTTTTCAAATTTCAATTCTATACATATTATTTGTAAAACTCTGTAATAGTTCTGCCTTTTCATAATTTCAGTGATCTGTAAAGATATATATATTAAAACTACTAAGTATACACTAAATATTTGAAAAATGAAAATTATAATATTTCATTAGTACCAGTCAAATTGAAAAGAATTTTCTAATTATCATTTTCATTGTTTTGAATGGAAACTTCATGGTGTTCACATTCCACCACCAAAATTTCATATTTCTATCAATAGTACATCGTTTCAATATTTGTTTTGAAATTTTGGAATTTTCAAACTTTTTGCTGTTAGAGGGTACAATTATAGTGTTTGAAAGATTATGAAAGGGCAAATCATAATATGTTTCAATTCCTATTTAACCCTAAAAAGATATTTGTTCATTTATCTCTAAAATACAATTATCTACTAAAACAAAAAATTGCCTTTTCCCACCCACCTTGGGTCTAAGAGGTCAATTCATTATTGCCAATGGAAACATCATGGCATTCAGATTCCACCACCAAAATTTAAAATTTCTACCTTAAATACACCATTTGCAATATTTGTGTGAAATTTTGGAATTTGCAAATTGTTCCACCTTAGAGGGTGCAATTATAGTTTTTGGAAGATTTTTAAAGTGTGAATCAAAATATTTTATCAATTCCTATCTAACTCGGAGAATTTTTCATTTATCTCTAAAAACAATTATCTCCTAAAACTAAAAAGGTGTGTTTTCCTAACCCTGTGGGTCTAAGGGTCAACTCATTGTCGGCAGTGGAAACTTCGTGATCTTCACTTTCCACCAGCAAAATTTCAAGTTTCTTGTGTAAATACATTGTTTGCAATATTCATTTGAAATTTTGGAAATTTCAACTTTTTCCATCCCCAGAGGACGTAATTATAGCTTTAGAGAGATTCAGAAGGTGCATATCATAATATTTCATCGATACTTACTTATCTAACGCAAAAAATAATTTTTAATTTATACTATTTCATTCGTATATTTTTACAAATATATGAACTTTTGGCTGGATTTAATTGTGATTGGAGTGGTGGAAACCTGTGAATGAACTTATCATGATTGGAGTGGTGAAAACTGTGAAGGAATTTATATCTGTAAACAAAAAAGTTCTATATCTACAGACGGAAAGACACACAGATGACAAAGCAAAACTATTATCTCGTTTACTTTGAAAACGAGATAAAAACTTAAATTTTGCCTTGTGACCACACTTTTTTTCAACTGTGTTCAATCAAAAAAAGGTGAACTTTACAATTTTTTTGACCAAATAAATAAATAAAGAAATTATGGCATAAATTTAATAAACTCTATAACACTGTATGTGATATATAAATAAAACAGCAGAAGTAAGGCAGTATAATCCAATAGTAATGGTAACAATGACATATCAGGATATATGGTAAGAATTTGCAAGATGAATGCCAAAATGGCATATAAAATGTATTTGTCTGTATTTCAGGTACAGAGGTATCTCTTTGACATAGAATGAACATTTCTATATATATCTATAGAATGAAATTCTTTTTGACAGATGATAACAATATTTGGGATTTGTAGGTAAAGTTAATTACCATGCAAGGTGAGTTGTTACACTGCTTGACATAGAAAATGCCACACCAGAAGTATTTGTCAGAGCACCATGCAAATAGTTGGCTATCTGTTGATAGTTGGGTTATGGAAATGAGTGCAGCTGTGAACTAATCACGTGATAGGTGAGTGAAATAACAGGGCAAAATGGCTTGGTTAGCTAAGTTTGGTCATCCTCACCTGGGTGTGTGGACCACTGCATCAGAGTGATCTTGGGGGTGAAAGCACATGAAAGGAGTGAGAATGCCTGGGCGATGTTACTGGGAATCCTATCATCACACAGACACCTTTACCAGAGAATTCATCGTAGGGCTGCATAGGGCTTGTTGGTCCCTGCTTTGCATCAGGATGCAACAACTCTCAGCCGAACTTAGCAACAGTGGTTTGAGGAAGGTAATGTGTTTTGCTGTAGTGGGATTGGTGCATATAGGTGGAAGTCTGAACACCTCATTTGCTGCATTCAATGGCAAGCTACTCCTGTTATGGCCCACAATCTACAGCAGGTGACATTCAATGCAGTGTACAGGCACTATTGACATCCCCATGTCAACACGGACTGTGAATCGCAAATTGGCAGAATCAGGTTTGGGGTCTCCAACCACTGCAATGACTTCCACTCACCGCAGCACATTGTCACACAAGGTTGCAGTGGTGCAGTACCAGACATGCATAGCGGGATGAATGAAACCATGTCATATTCAGCAACAAATCTTACTTCTGTTTCAGCGATGACAATCGATTGAGTCTGGAAATGGTGTGGTACCGGGCTGATCTTCCTGTCATCTGTGAGTGTCATACGGATCCTCAGCATGGTGACATGGTTTGGGGTGCCATGAGTTTCAACAGCTTCACTTCTCATATGCATAGTGGGTACAGTGACAGCATGATGATACGTCGTTGAGTGCTTCAGCCCATTTTCTTGCCATATCTCCATGGTATCCCTGATGCCCAGTTTCAACATAATGCCCCCCCCCCCCCCCACACACACACAATGCAAGCATCAGCAGACAATGCCTACAAGGTGTCCAGGTGCTGCCTTTGCTAGTGCGATCCCCAGACTTTTTCCCAATAGAGAACATGTTAGACATCATTGGCAGACAACTTCACACCTGTGCATGACCCCCTCACAATGTCAATGAATTATGGACACAGGTCAATGATGCATGGTCTGCGATACCTCAGCATACCATCCAAGGGTTTTACCACTAAATGCCACACTGTTTTGCTGATTGTATAGCCCAGCATGGTAGTCATATGACCTACTGCTCAGGCCACCTTATACTGTCTCTTCACGTTCATGTAATACCTCAGAAATGAAATGAAATCACTTCTTTCCCACCTACTTGTCTACATGTGTGGTAAGTTTTGTCTCATTTTGCATTCCTTCATAGTGTGGCATTTTTTTTATATCAAACAGTATATTTGGTGTTTTTATGAGTGGTTAGCGCACTTGGCTACTGATCTACGGGACCTGGGTTCGAGCCCTGGGTAAGGCATGGATGTATGTATCGTTTTTCTGCTGAGGTCCTGCCATCCTCACAGATCTTCTACTATGGCATATAAACTGACAGGCTCCTGTCAGACCTCTGTGGCAAGCAGCTGCTTGAGGGGGTATTTATTTATTTTATTTTTTTTATAGTTCCATGGTTGGTTAATTTCAAGTGTACAGATAGCACTAACCAAAAAGATCAATAACTGTGATATTATAAAGTCTTAAGTGCATAGAACTATTCTATATTGGTGGTCTGCTTTACCTGACCTATATTCCTGCCTTGTGCTACCAGTTTTTACAAGACTAAACTAGTGGCTAGTTATTAGATCTTATGCAGACACCAGGTGATGTATTACAGTATATTTTGGTTTCTTTTTTACTGAGATTAATGCGTACTGTGGTATTTTAAGATGCTTAGTTAAAAAAGATTTTATGCATTACAGTGTTGCTGCTAGATGTATTTGCTCTGCTATGGACCATACATCTAGCAGAAAAATGGTAATGCATAAAATCTTTTTTAACAGAGTATCTTAAAATACTATAATAAACATTAATCTCAATAAAAAAAAACAAAATATACTGTAATACATCACCTAGTGTCTGCATAAGCTGCAATAGCTAACCTTGTAAAAATTGGTAGCACAAGTCAGGAATTGGGTAAGGTAATAGGTCAGGTAAGCAGACCTTGGGAGGTAATTTGATCAGATAAAGTAGATCACCAGTTTAGAACAGTTTTGTGCACTTGAAATTAACCACTGAACTGTAAAAACATTAAATATGTAACAACTCACCTTGCATGGCATTTATTTTACTTACAAATCCCAAATATTACCTCTTGTAAAGAATTTCATTCTATAGAGATATAAAAATGTTCATTCTGTGTCAGGGAGATATATCTGTACCTGAAATATAGACAAATACATCTTATATGCTATTTTGGCATTCATCTAGTAAATTCTTGTTACCATATATCCTGATACACCATTGTTACTATTACTGTTGGATTATACTGCCTTACTTATGCTATGTTTTATTTTATATAACATATACAGTGTGAGAGAGTTTTATTAAATTTATGATACCTACACTGATTTTATTATATTGTGAAGTATGGCATGTCATATGCATAATTAATCAGCAATTCATTATGGTTTTTATGAAAAGAATTTATTTAAAGAAAAAAAAATCTAATAGAAAAAATTATGTATTTGAATAGAAAGACTATTTCTGAATAACAGAAAATGAATTTTTACTTTAATCAAGAAAATTACTATCTTTTTATATTTTGTTTTCCTGGTTTGAGAAATGTTAAGACATTTGTTAACTCTGCTCAGTCAAATAAAATCATCAGTTTTGGAATTTTTTGGCAGATAACCAATTAACAAAAATAGGTCATGCTGTATACCAAAAGAAAGAGCATAAAATGAGGGTTATGAAAATGATGAAAATAAAAAAAAAAGACAAATATGTGTAATTTTATAAGTTTTTTGTAATTTAATTTTTTCTGCATTTTAACTTCAGTAGCAAATTTAAGAAATTTACCATATTCCTTAAATATTTTATTTCTTTAATGTGAATAATTCATAATATTTCTATTATTATTTAAATCTTGCATTTATTTAATTTGTTTGAAATATTTTGGTCATTTATGCAAACAACATACAGTGCTGATTTTTCCTGATCAACAAACTCTAAGAATAAGGTAGTAGTGTTACAAAAATTTATTTTTCTTTAAAAACCAGATAGTTTAAATAAAAACTGAAAAGTATCATATAATAGGTGTAATTCCAGGTGGTTGGACAAACAGGCGAATGGATACGTGACATCATCAGTGGCAGAAATTGACAGTTTCCCTTTAGTTCTGTGGCTATTTGAGCAATTGGTCCCAAATTTGATGGGGTGGCCCCACTTAGTTCAAACCCTCTTGGGGTAATAGATGGGGTTCCTAGCTGCTGTGGGTTGGGAGTGATCTCTCGAAAAGCATCTGAGATTTCTGGGGCACTGTCTATCTTGTGAATGGATAGTATGTGTGGAGAGCCGTGAATGAAGTTATTGGTTGACATATGTTTGACACTGAACTTTTGGCTGGATTTAATTGCGATTGGAGTGGTGGAAACCTGTGAATGAACTTATCAATGGCAAGAGTTATCCATTTCGCACCAAATGTTTGAGTATAACTAGCATAACTGCAAAGGGAAAAAGAGCTGTTAAAAAATTAAATAAAAATATTTCAAAGCAGTTATAGTTTATTTTAACCAATGAAATTATCACACCCTTCCAGATCGCAGTTGTATTAGGGTACTGACTGTTATGAAAAAGTTGAACTTGACAATAATGACTAAAACTTTACTTAAAAATTAGTAATTCTGAATTATAGTTATCAACTTACTTCAATTTAAGTAAAAAAGTAACTAAATTAAGTCCTATCATTTAAAAATTAAAGTTTTCATTATAATGCCCTAATCAGATATCTCTTGAAGTAGCTACCCCTTTAAGTCACATATGCCCATGATTTCATTTTCAGACAAGTTTTAAATAATTATTCTTTCTTATTACAGTATATATTGGGAAGCAATATAAATAGCTCTAGAAGTTGTGGAATCAATAACCCCCTTCTGAATCAGAGAAACATTACAATTCATCTGAATCACTATCAGAGTCAATGAAATATTTTGTGAAAAACTCGTGATTTTCTGGTTCAATTTAATCCATTGCAGTATTTTGGCTAACACTTATCTCTTAAACTCTAAATTTCATGATATAAGGGAGAAAAAAAAGTATTCATACTGCATTCACAAAGTATTATCTGTACAGCCTAATTTACACACTAGAAGTTTCAAACCAAAACCAGATGTTTGTCAATTGATATCACACTCCTATAATATTGCCATCAGATGATGAAAAGAATATTGTTTTTTTTTCTTCATATTCCTTTTGTATATCCAATGATAATAAAAAATTTAGAGACATTAAAATAGTTTTTAATTGCAGAATATATTAAATAATGCAAATACAACTATATTTTTGTCAAATCACTAAAATCCTCCAATAAAAAAACTTCCCTTGTTGCCTAACTATGTTTTATTGAGAACACAGATGGACATATTTTTGGTAAACAACTTGGTTAACTTGCTGGAGCTCTGTGTCAACTACTGGGAGAGTGGGAACAAAGTAAATTCAGCTCATGGCAATGCCAAGCCCTGCACCGTGTTAATGGCAATTTGAGCAAGAGAAAAAGCTTATTATTTTCTGAAGCATCAAATTGAGGAATAAATTGGAAAAATTAGCATTATTTAGGAGCTCCAAAATATCTATTTTAAATATGTATATATATATATAAATGTAAAAATTAGCTCAAAATTTAATATTTTTGAAAACTGCATTTTTAATGGCACTGATGATAGAATTTATCATTTATGGCCATATATATATATACAAGCTTTGCAAACCAGATTTTACCAGTTGTGGCACCTAAGGTTTAAACAATAGAACTTTTAGTCAATTTGATCTTGGCATCAGCAGAATTACTTGGTGACTTCAAGGTTGGAAACTGCTTCTTTAAACTGTATTGAATTTGTTTCAAAGAAAGCAGTGAAGGTCTGGGTAATAATGAAACTAGGGCTTTATAAATTGAACTGAAAGAAAATATATAATCCAATGGAATATTTAACTATCACTGAAGTCTGCTGTCCTTCTGGGTCCAGTAGCAATTTCTTAAACTTTTCTGTGCTTACTCTGCTTCAGTTCTTTGATTGCACATTTTTCCCCATTGTTCCCACTACCAAGACCTCTCATTCTCTGAGAAACTTTTCAGCACATTTTAAAGCTGTTCCCACTAATAATGCATATAATTATATAAATTATTTTTACAAATGTTTTATAAAAAATTTTATGTATATATATTATATGTATGTAAATTTGTAGTCATTATGCTTCAAAATTAGACGAAAAGCAAATTTATTCACATTATTACATGATGGTTTGCAAATAACACTCTTTTGTAGTACCAGTTCAGCATTGGCTTACACAAACTCAACAAGCAGTGGGGCTGGAGATAACAGGCCATACAATAACCAGACAAATACAATGTGAGTATCTGAATTATTATTTTGTCATTGAATGCTCTAAAACATTAGTTAATGTTAATTAATTATTAATTTATTTTTAAAAAATTAAAAAAAAAGGAAGAAGGTACTTCCCTGTCTTAGGGGGTCTCCTTTATGGCTAATTATACCATTATATAGACACAAAGGACAGAGATAACCTAGAATGGGGAGGGCTAAACTTTTGTACTATGCGATTGACTTTTAAGACAGAAAATCTTTCATGATTAACCATAGTACATAAGTCATAATAATATTTAACACAGCATATCAAACATATGCATCTGTCTCAAAACATCGTATAAAGAAATCATGTTCCCATTCTTCATAAGTAGTAGTTTTTTTGGTCTTTTAGACACATTCATGTTTAAGAAGGATACTGATTATATAATAATAATTAAAAATTAAATTTACAAGGCCAAAGGAATCCTAATACAGCTACACCTTCCCACTCATGAAACTTAGTGGAAACTTTGTCATGGCTTGTGTTGCCAAATCGCAAATTTGAATTTCAGATAGATTTTATGAAGAGGAATTTTTATTATTATACTAATAATATTATAATTGTGCTAACTAAAGTTTTAATGTCCAAATTTGGTTAAATTTTTCAAAATAATTTTATAGAGGAAATAAGTTAATATCAGTCCTTTAATGAAAAACCTGTACACTATAACATTTCCTAATTCGTGTTTATGAAACATAATGCCAACATTAGCATGGAAATAAATCAAGAATTATTTGATTATACTAGAATTTCGGTGTTAAATTTTGGTGTCAAGTAAATAGAATTATACATTTTATTAAAAACTCCATTAAATCTAGCTGCAAATTCACTCACAAACACTAAGACTTGTGATACAGTACTGCCAGTGACCAGTGTGTTCACAGTGTAAGCAGATAACCAGTTATGGCAGCTATGCCATCAGCCAAATAGTTGAATACGATCGACTGTTTGGCCACCTCTGACTTAGAAGCTATATTAGGCTTGCCCTATTTTCTCATAATATACAAATACCTACACAAGGACATGCCCTGCTGGTCTTAGTAGTCAGGTATGCTAACTACTAGACCAGGCAGGGTATATGTGTATTTATATATATGAAATAATATGCAGAACATGTATTATTTTATATTTATATGACAGTTTTGTGCATTTTATATAAAGATGCAATGAAAAATAGACTAAGACTTCAGGCTTCACTCACAAAAATATATGTTAAATTATTATTTTGTGATGATTATGCTGCATGCTTGAATAAAAGTCTACTTTGTGAGCTCTGAAATAATTCTTAACTTTAGAAAGGTCACATCAAATTTCTCCTGGTTTCTTATACAACAATAATCAATTAGCTCAGTTGTAGTAATAATGATATCACCTGTCTTAGGGGTCTCCTGTATGGCTAATTATACCATCCTGTCAGACTTCCAAGGCCAAGTGCGCTGCTTGAGGAGAGATTTAATTATAAATGATAGGTTTGAATTTATAAGTATTTTACATTGCATAGATGTCATTGACATATATAATAAAAACTAGTAATATATCTAAAATATAGTAATTTAATTATTCAAGTTTAATATTAATATTGTAGCAGTCATAAAGTTAAAAATTATATATACTTATCCAATACAAAGGATGTAAATAATCTAGAAGCTTTATTTAGCATATTCTGCTGGTTCTTCATGTAAGATGGAAAGACTTGCCCCTTGCTTAGTATAGTTTACAAATCACTATATTTTTGAATTAGGGTCAATATTTATTCCATGAATATATGTTGAGGGCATAGATATATATTAATTATTGTGCTTATAAAGAAAAATTTCAAGTTGGTTGGTGTTCAAGTTAAACATTAAATTCTTTGAGTTTGAGTTCTCTTCAGATGTTCATTGCTCTGTCTAATATAAATAAGGATTTATGTTACTGCTACATTATATAATTCATTTAACCCATATAAGAACTAAGCATTATATAATATGTAATAAGTGTTGAAATCAGTATGTGAAATTAATTTCTGTTATGTGGTATCAAGTTGTTTTTAAATAACTAATGACATTCTCTAAATATATAAATTAAACACAGCTGATTCATGAATTCTGAATGATCTAAACTACTGATATGTTGAACATTGCAAAAATTAAGTGTTCATGCCTAGTTCACAATCTAGGGGAAAGGATGCAGTGGCATTTGTTGCTATTCCATCTGTATCTAGAATTAATTTTTTTCAGTATATCAGTTAATCTATTATTAATTGGTGAATGATGTGCATGTGTTCATTATTAATTATTAACAACTAGCAGATTTCCCCAGCATTTCCTGGGTTCTGAAATATACTCTTATTAATTCAAAGGGTAGTTATTATATTTTGCCTTCCAGAATATTTGAAGCAGTAAAGGAACACCTCATTGCTATCATAACAAATGAAGAACGTCTCAGAAATTGGAGGACATCATTCTACACTACTTATGGAGGCTAATGTGATTGGAAGCTTATTTTGCCTCTCCATTAGTAACTTGTCCAGTCAAAATTGCAACATAGCTGAGGCCCTTCATTGCCAGAATCCTGGCATTTGCATTAGAGGTTAATCTCATCCCAGTATGAGGCCATACAAGGGTAGCCAGCATACCAAATTCAGGTCCAATTGGTCAAGTATCTGGGGATATACTTGACACTGAAATCTGTTGATGAAAGTATCTCAATAAATTCCATATTTAAACTATTGCACGTTCTAATGTTAACACGCCATAGAAGAAACACATATGTCTGTGTGCTTGTGCCAATATTCCTATTATATATCAGCTACATCCTATGAAATAGGGGCAGGAATTGGTTTAGTTGGTAGTGAGTCAGGCTCATATTCTGTAGTTCCCAGGTTCGAGTCTCACCTGTACCAGCTTTTAGATTTATCTCTGCTAAATCTCCACCCTGTCCTCAGTTAAAAAGGTCACATCAAATTTCGGTGTCAAGTAAATCCCCATCTTATTTATATGATCAAAATTTCATTTTGATTCAATTTTCAAAAAAAGAAACAAAGCACATCAATCATTAATATCAAAAAGTACACCAATGTGCTTGGAAAGGCTGCTGCCCATTGGATGGAATGTTAAACCATGGCTCTGTTTGCAATGCACTTTGCACATTTTTTTAAAGGAAGAAGGTACTTCCCTACCTAAAGGATGGAGACCTAGAAACAAATGTTATGCTTTTCCTGGTTTCTCATACAACATGCAAACACTTACACAAGGACATGCCCAGCTGGTCTTAGCCGTCAGGTACACTAACTGCTAGACCGATAGGACTTAAAACATTAAAGAACACACTGGATGGTTTTTACAGGAGGCTACCATCTGTTTCCTCACAGCTCTCAACTGGTTCTCTGATCCTTTGGAATCCTGTGACCTTCCCATTTAGCAAAAAACAGTGCTGCTCAGAGGTGAAACAACTCCCCAAAGGTTTGCATCAAACATCTGTCCATAGGTAGCTTTTCCTACTCATCATCAAATTCCATTCATAACTTTCAAGGTAGCTGAGGTAATAGCAATGCTTCCAGAGATTTTGGACACTCAACAGTAAGTTTAATCCTGAGCCACAACAGCTAGGAACCAGAACTCAACCCAATATAGGGGGAACCAGTACACCAAATCTGGGAAAAACAGTCAAATAACTGCGAAATTACAGGGTGCTGAAAACTGCCACCACATTATTACATCACCAAGGATGTTTTTATATTACATTTTTTTTTTTCAATAATGAAAAACCCGTTCTTGTGTTTCATTTTTATTAACAATGAAAAAGGCAGGTACACATTATTCTTATTTCTAACAGCATTTGAAAAGAGCCATAATATTAATTCTATGGGAAGTTTGTTTCCCCCTAAAATGGGGAAAGAATGTAAAAATAAAAAGTGCCCGAGGTGCCAACTTCAGGTCTCCTGAAGTACACATGCATAGTGTCAGCCTTCAAGGTTTCTTGGTTTTGAAATTACAGTGTTGACACATACACACAAGAATTGTGATGTTAATTCTGTGGGGAAATTCTAATAAACTTTCCTAGATGGGATAAAAATGCAAAGGTAAAAAAAAAATTACGGCCGAGGTAAGTATGCATGCCAAGTTTCAGCCTTCTTTTTCTTGGTTTTGGAGTTACAGCATTCATACACATTGTGTTTTATTTATATGATAAAATTTCATTAGTATCAAAAAGTACACATGCTTCAGATTTTGCATTGCAAAACTGTTTTAATCACCAGATTTATTTTTGTTATAATATAGGAAAATTTAATTCATAATTAATTAATGGATATTCTAAAATGACCATCATAAGACTATATTTCAATGGGAAGGGATCTTTTGGTTTCACCTGTAACAGATAAAGTTTTCAAGTAAATCAGGAACTGTGACAAATAGCAGCTGTTGCCAGTATTGTATACTTGGATAATATGAAAATTTAACGGAAGTGCTAATAGTAATTCACAATCAGTAGGCATCATTAATCAATTAACTTAAATGTTGCCTAAATTAACACTGTAGTACATGAGGAATAAGCAAAAAATGGCAATTGTCCAAATTTTTATTTGCACCAATCGTCCTATTACTTTCCGCTCATTGTCCGTCAGATGGGATGTTAAGCTGTGGCCCTGTATGTGGAAGAGCCATACCCTGTGCACATTAAAGAACACACTGGATGGCCTTGATGGGAGGCTACCATCTGTCTCCCAAGAGCTCTCCAGTGGATATCCTTCCCCAACCTTCTCTGAGTCTTGGGTGTCCTTGTGAGTGGTCATTTAGCCCATTGTGTGCAAAAAAGTTTCCCTCAGAGGTAAAAACAACCAAACTTTTCGTTCGTCATTTGTCAGTTTTTGGATTTGTCCAAACAGTCATTCTACCATATCTTTCAAACATGATGGACAAACTTATTGATTTAAGCACAAAATGAAAACTTGTGATGCAGGGAATGTCATAGGCTATAAAAAAAAATTTTACCCCCATGCTTCTTCCCCTAATAAAGGGGAAATATGAAAATGCTTGTTCTGCTACATCTTCAGAACACTAGACTGAAAGTAACAGGCTATGCATCAAATGAAAGCTTGTGACATGGGGACTGTTAGAGATTAAAACAAAATATTCCTTCTTTCTCCCAAAAAGGGTATAATATGTGAAGGATTGTTCTACCACAGATGACATTAGAAAATTCTTTACACATGTCTGTAGATTTGCACTTATTCCTCCAAAGTTAATGAGCTACAACTTATTTGAAAGCTTGTCTAAACTTGTCACTACATATTAAAAACAAAGGCAGCATCATAATTTCTCTCTTTGCTGGCAGTATGTAAAGTTCGGTGTGCAAAATCTGTGCATTGTTGTTATGGAGCCTACTAAAGACAGAGCCAAGATTTTACATTTTCACAAGGATGCAGCTTGGGAGATGATGGAAAAAAAAAATTCATGTCTATGAGGATCATTCCTGTTCATATGGCACTATTATGGGATGTATGTGCAAATTCAGAGAAGGATGGCAGAGCTTTGAAGATTTCTCTCATGCAGGAAGACTGAAGGAGGCCGTGAACAAGAGAACCATCGCTGCTGTTTGTGAATTCGTTAAGAAAAATCCACACATTGTGGTTAAGGTAATAAGTTTAGATGTCAGTTCATCGATTTGCAGTATGGAAGCAATTATTCATCAACATTTAAAGTTCCAAAAGATCTGTGCCAAATGGGTACCCCACACACACTGACAGAACAGCAAAAAAGGGCAGGAGTTGACTTGTGCAAGGAGATGCTGGCAATGTGTTTAAACCTAGCGGCCCCAAACAGTTAACAGACATTGTGGCTTCATTACTATACCATTCCCAGAAAGATTGACAGCTGTTTGGTTGTGGAAGGTTAACTGCATCCCCATATCCTCTGACAAGACTTTCGCTCAAGGAAAAGGATGTTCACATTTTTTTTCAATTCCCAAGGAGCTGTAGCCATGGACACCTTACCTAACAAAAAGACTATAAATGGACAATACTAGACCAACATTGTTTTGCCCAAAATGGTTAAGGAGATGAAGGAGCAGCATCCAACAATGGGCATGCACAGGCCAGTGTTCGCAAATCTCAGCAAGTTATGGCCTATCTGGAGCAGGAAAAAAAAATCAAACAGCTACCCCATCCTGCATATTCACCCAATCTGACACCATGCAGTTTTTGGTTGTTTCCAAAAATTAAGAAAAAAAACAGCAACATATAAATAAATTTAAAAAAAACAAACTTTCATATGTGCTCCAAAAAGTAGAAAAAAAGCATATTCATGGTGCATTCAGTCACTGAGTTCATATTCAATTCAAAGATAGGGTGCCAGCAATCTTGTTGTAGGTAATAAATTAACGCTCTATATTCCTTTGAAGTGAATATGAATTCAGTGACTGATTACACCATTATTATGTTTAGGTTTATTTTCTACTTTTTAGATTGCATATAGAAAAAATAGGGTTTTTTTTGTCATAAAAACATATACCGTATATTTCTGCAGATAAGACGATAGTTGAATCATAAAAAAGGCCCCAAAATCCGGGTCGTCTTATAGGACAGATACAAAAAAAATTAGATTGAAATTTATATAAATTGAAACCATTATTACTACAACTTATTGAAAAATCTATCATATTATTTAAATACGCTATATGATAATACATTACATTGTAATAGTAAAACAATACTAAAACAAAATAAATATTAAAAGTTATGTTTATTGAGCTACTGAGGAAAAAACGGACAAACCATAATTATTTACTAGTACAGAGTAGGGTATGTCCACAAAATAGAATAGCCCATACGACGCTTTTGTGAATAGTTAAGGTCATTACCCGAATGCCCGAATCAGTGCGAATGTTTGCGAATAGGACATAATTCCGTATACGCTATACAGTATTATTATCCAGATAATGATCGCCGATCTAAACTAAATTCATAGGCCATTGATAGTTTGGGGTTGTCTTATAGGACAGATATATGCTAAAACTATAAAACTTCGACGAAAATTTATACCTCGTCTTATCTGAAGGTCGTCTTATCTGCGGAAATATACGGTACCTTCAGAAACTTTCATATATGAGTCATAAACATAGACCACATTTTTTCCTCCCTTTTGAAGTCGTGTTTGAAGTATTGAGGTAGCCCATGTCATTGGAAACGTCGCAAACTTTAATTTCAGATATAAGTCATTAAGATCAACCCTCTGTGAAAATCTGCCCTCTTTATTAAAGGGGGGGGGGGATTAATAGTGGTGGGAAAATTAGAAATAGTTTTAGATGGTCATTATATGAGCTTTTATTTGACACCGAACTCGTAGCATAGGCCCTCATGTTTGGGAGATACAGTTAGAAGAATGACTTCAATATTTCCCATTTTTTTGGAGGGAAGAAAACAAGGGGCTATATTTTTGTTACCTGCAACATTCCTCACATCACAAGCTTTCATTTGATATAAAGCATGTTACTTTCAGCACTCACATTCTAGAGATATAACGGAACAATCCTTTTCATGTTTCCCCTTTTTTTAGGGGGTAAGAAGGCATGGGAGGTCAATTTTTAGTAACTTGTGACACTCTCCACATCAGAAGCTTTCATTTGATGCATAGCTCATTACTTCCTGCTCTTGCATTCTCTGATATAGGGGAATGAGCATTTTCATATCCCCCCCCCCTTTTTTTAGGGGGGAAGAAATAATGGAGATAACTTTTTTATAGCATATGATACTCCCTGCATTACAGTCACACGCTTTCATTTGACATATAGCTTGTTACTTTCAGCACTTGTGTTCTGGAGATATAGTGAAACAATAGTTTTCATATTTCCCCTTTTTTTAGGGGAGAAGAAAGCATGGGATCAATTTTTTTATAGCCTATGACACTCTCCATGGTACAAGCTTTCATTTGACACATAAATCATTAAGTTTCTCCATTACATTCAGAAGCTATGAGGGAACAACTGTTTTGATAAACACATAAACTGACAAATGGCAAGTGAAAAGCTATAGGAAGATAGGTAAAAAAGGAACTTACTGTGAAGCAAGGGTGCAAGACATTGCAAAATGCATTAATTCAGAGTTGCAGAGTATTCCCCAACAGGAGTACCACCAAGCATTCCAGAATTGGCATAGGCTTCTGGAACTTTGCATAGATTCTGGAGGGGAGTACTTTGAAGGACAGTAAAAGTTTTGTTGTGATAAGTGCAATGATTTTTGTTCTGCAGATGCATGTCAAGAACTTTTGAACACCCCTCATATATCTTCCAAAAACAAGGGTTGAATGTAAGTTATATATCAAATGAAAGCTTGTGATGTGGGGAGTGTTGTGGGCAATAAAAAATATACCTCCTTGCTTTCTTCCCTCCTAGAAAATGTGAAATATGAAAGTCATTCCACTATATCTTCTGAATGTGAGGGATTACAATTATGGTTAGGTGTCAAATGAAAACTTAAAGCTGATATTAAGACTGTTATACGTTACTTCAAATTTTGCTCCCCTCCCCAATTCCTCCCCTCAAAAAAGGGGACAGATATTTCGTGGAGATCGATCTTAATGTTTTCGTTTGAATTAATTTGATCCCAATCTTGAATTAAAGCGTGTGACATCTCCAACATATGGGCTATCTCAAAAGGACCCCTTCCTCCTCCACCCCTCACCCCCCAAAAAGGGGGGGGGAGAAAAAATGTCAATGTTTATGTCGTATGTCAAATGAAAGTTTCTGAAAGTAGGTATTTTTAATGACAAAAAAATATATAAGTAAAAAAAGTTTAAAAAATACCTATCTTGTTATATCCACCCTAAAATGTAGAATGTAATCCTAAAGCATTTTGATGAGGTAATCATTAATTGAATTCATATTCACTTTGAAGGAAGATAGGACGCCGATTGACTTAATAAGATTGCTGGTGCCCTATCTTCCTTTGAAGTGAGTACGAACTCAGTGACTGATTGCACCATTGATATGCTTTAGGTTTATTTTCTACTTTTTTAGGGTGAATGATTTTTATTTTTATTTTTTGTTTTTGAGAAAATACTTGAACTGTTGATGGCAACTAGGCACCTGTTCTTTTTGATATTATTGAAATGCAACTTAATTTCCAATAATTAGTAATCAATAAACAGTATATTATATGAATTGTACCAAATGTTGGAAATTTTTAGTTCTTAAAATAGTGTAAAGTTCTCTGTCATTGAGCAATAAAATTAAGTTTTAGCTTTCAAACTATATATGCATTAAAAGTTTTTAGGAGCAAACTCGGAGGCTTTTTGGAGCAAGGACAGTGCTCCATCTTCAGTGAAGTGATACTATGTGGTAACTTTAGACTGTTAGGAGAGTCTTTCCACATGTCGTGAAGGGTGATTCCAATGTCTTGGTTGCAGTGATGGGCGAGGTCATTATTTCAGTAACCTTGTGGACAATGGTTCCTTAGTAAGTGGATGCACATGCTAGCAGTGTGGCATGTTTCCAGTCTATGATAGCAGCATATTGTATTGCCAGTTTGGCAGAAGCAGCCATTAGCTTGTTTTGGTTGACATCTCTCTTATGCTCTGTGAACCTCTCCTGTAGAGAACATATGGTTTTTCCGATATAGTAAAAAAGGGAATTATCCCGCAAATGGAGGGGAAATCTGTATACACCCGATTTTTGAAGGAGGCTGAATATGTATCTGTCTGTTTTTCAATTTTCTTCAGATTTGGAGCTGAACTGAAAACAATCTTGATTTTTTTTTTTAGCTCTGAATAATTTGCAGATTGATTCACACAGGACATGAATGTAGGATAAAGATTCGGCAAAGATTGCCAGCTCAGAGTTAATGATTGGGTGGGGAGCTAAATCTTGTCTGTTGTCGTTTCTATACTTATTGATTAGCTTTTCTATTGTTTTTAGGTGGAAGTCATGGGATGTGGCAACGGATGGAATGTTTCGAATTTCCTTTTAAGCAAATGCTAGTGTGATGATATGATGAAGACCCTATGGATGAGAGAATAGAAGGCTACAATTTCATACACCCATGGGGTGCATGAGTCCGTGCATATAATGATGGAGGGTATGCAGGTGAGCTTTTGGTATATTGATGTTGTCAAGGCTCCTGTGTCATCTTTTTTGATAAAAACATCTAAATAGGGGATGGCATTGCTGCTTTCCTCCTCTTTTGTGAAACATTGTAGGATAGATACTGTTGGCCCTATCAGTGAGCCAATTTAATTGCTCACTGCTGCCATTCCATTTTGAAAATATAGCGTCAACATAGTGGCACCAGAAGATGGACAAAATTTCTGCCGAGTTGAATAATTTTGTATTGAGGTCTTAAGGAACAATATCGGACAGGATGCTGGAAAGGGGCGAGTCCATGGGGGTTCCTGAGTCCTGCCTATAGATTTCACTGCTGAATTGGAAATAATTACTTTAGTGACTAGTTTAGTGCTTCATGAATGGCATTGATTTCAGGAATAGAAAATCTTTTGTACTTCAATGATTTTTTTTTTTTCCAAAATAACACAAAGGCATCAAAGACTGAAATGGATGACAACAAGGAGACTACTACATCAAGTATGACTAATTAATTTGTTGTTGGGAGGAATGGACAAATCCTTGAGTCAGTTGAGAAATTTTGTTGTAGATTTAATGGAAAGCATGTATGGTGCCATCTTCTGGTGCTGCTATGTTGGCAATACATTTTTAATTTTGGAATGGCAGCAGTGAACCATTAAACTGTCTCATTCACAAATCCAACAGTATCTATTCTATAATATGTTTCGCAAAAGAGGAGGAAAACAGCAACGTCATTCCCTATTTAGATTTTTTTATCCCAAAAAGGTGACACAGCAACCTTGATGATGTCAGTCAGTATACAGAAAGCATATCTACATACCCTCCATCATAATACATGTAGACTCATGCACCCCATGGGCATACAAAATTGCAGCCTTCCATTCTCTGATCGACAGGGCCTTTGTATCATCAAACAAGCATTTCTTTGAAAAGAAATTCAAAGCATTCGATCTATTGCTGCATCTCATGGCTTCCACCCAAAAACAATAGAAAAGCTAATCAATAAGTTTAGAAATGATGACAGATAAGATTCAGCTATCCTCCCAATCCACCAATTCTAAGTGGGCAACCTTTGCCAGATCGATATCCTATGTTCCTCTCCTGTGCATATCAATCTGCAAATAACTCAGAGCCCAAAAAAAATCAATATTGTTTTCAGCCCATCTCCAAATTGGAAGAAAATTGCAAAAAAGGTACAGAGGCAATTTCAGCCTCCTTCAAAAATTGAGTGTATACAGATTTTCCCTATTTACCAGATAGTTCCGTTGTTTACTACATTGGAAAAACCATATGTTCTCTACAGGAGAGGTTCACAGAGCATAAGACTTGTGAACCAAAACAAGCTAACAACTGCTGCTGCCGAGCTGGCAATACAACATGCTGCTATTATAGACTGGGAGCACTCCACACTGCTGACACGTGCATCCACTTACTACAGAACCATCGTCCGCAAGGCTATTGAAATAATTACCTCGCCCGTTCCCCACCTACAACTGAGACACTGGAATCGCCCTTCACAACATGTGCAAAGACTCTTAACAGTCTAATGTCACCACATAATGTCACTCCACTGATGATGGATCACTGTCCTTGCTCCTAAAAACTTTTAATGTGTAAATAGTTTGAAGGATAAACTTAATTTTATTGCTCAGTGACAAAGAATATTAAGTTTTTTAATTATTTTCTGAGCAAGAAGATCTTTTTAACTATGGAATTGTTTATTAGTTTGCATAAGTTTTCATAATTTCTCAAAATTTTAATTCTTCCAACATAATATTTTCATTATGTAAGTTTGACAGCTTTTGCTAATCACTAAAGATTAGTTAAAGTGTAAAGAATTAGCTATTCATTTTATGCAAGGAGAGATTTTCAGAGTTCGATTTAGTTCACTATCCTAAAAGTAGACTGGTTGTTATGGAATCTAAAATGCAAACTGTTTTTTTTTTGCTGTAGCATTGTTGCATTGTCACTTTTCAGCTAGACTTGTCATTAAACACTAAAAAAAAACATTGCTAATTAACTGAATGATGAATTGTGTAAAAGTACATACTTTCAGTGTAGGCTAAACTAAAGACAAAAATTCACTTTTGAATAAATACTCCTAATATTTTGGCCCATATTCCAAGAAGAAATTTTTAACATGTCTGTGACTCCTTCTGAGGATGATCCCTTTCAGGGATTGAAATATTAGGAGAAATTCACAAATAAGTGAATTTCTGTCATAGGTTTATCCTATACTGAAATTAAATTGTCTATTTTTAGATAGCTTTGAATTCAATTGTGGAAAAGTTTTTGATTTAATAATATGTTGGGTTAGGTTGGGTTGCTTTAGCTCTGAGCGACACTTTTTTGCACACCATGGGCTAAATGGCCAGAACACATGGACCCCAAAGGCTCAGAGAAGGTTGGGGGAGGGGACCCACTGGAACAGCTGTTGGGAGACAGATGGTAGCCTCCCGTCAAGGCCATCCAGCATGTTCTTTAACGTACACTGGGTATGGCTCTCCCACACATGGGGCCATGGCTTAACATCCCATCCGATGGAAGGTGGCCTTTCCAAGCCCATCGGTGTTCCCTACTGACCTTGGGCAGGGCTAGTAATATGTTGGTAGACCAATGTTAGCATGCTTTTGATTTAATAATACACTGACCGAAAATGAAAAAAAGAACACCATTAACAATTGCAGTGTAATCTATGAGATTTATTTAGTAGAAACAACTTGTTGAGAAAGGACAGTGATCACATATGTGAAGTCATTCAATGTTTATTTTATCTTTTAATGAGTATTTCATTTTACAGAAGGCACATTTTAATAAGGTGTTGAACCTCCTCAAGCAGCAATGCAAATTTCCAATCTGACATGCACTCGGTCATATAAATGAGGGATATCACACTGGGGGATACCAGTACGCGTAATTCAGCGACGATCATTGCCTTCTGTGATCTGCAGAAGATCTTTGATCCAGTCCAGACATGCTCGATTGGAGATGTCCAGAGAGCGTGTTGACCAAGGGAGTTGGTGCACTGCCTGAAGAACATGTTGAGTTGCCAGTGGAGTGTGGGCAGGCATTATCCTGCTGGAATATCACATTTGGGATTACACTCAAATATGGCAGGACCACCAGCTGCATGATGTCGCTGACATATGTATTGCTATTCAGTGCACCTGTACAAACACCAGATACATACGAGAGTGATAGCTAATCACTCCCCACACCATGATGCCTGGTGTGGGCCATGTGTGTCGCTAGCGGATGCACAATGGAAGAAGCCACTCACCTTATCACCTTCGGATGCGTAAACGACCATCAGACGCTCCTAAGCAGAATTGGCTTTCATCACTGAAGATCACAGACTGCCATTCTTCCCTCCAATGAACTCATTCTTGAAACCATTGTAACATGCTTGATAGTGACGAGGTGACGGTGGTAGCTGTGCCAGCGGGATGCGTGCTGTAGTTCTGCTTCCAAAAGACGATTGCATATCGTTCTTGTAGACATTTTTGGTATGACAGTTCTTGTAGACATTTTTGGTATACAGAGAATTTGTGATGCTGTAGCCATCCACTCTGCCACTGCTGCCCTCCTGATACGCCGATCCTCTCATGCATCTGTAACTGTGTTGCCCAGAACTACGTCTCCGAGTATGCGAATGCTCTTCTGACCATTGAGGTTATCATTGTACCAATGCCGATACCTCTCGTCCAACACAGTGTGCAATATGATGAAAAGACCAACTTGCTTCGTGAAGACCCACCATATGACCTCCCTCAAACTCCGCTAACTGAACAAATGTTACATGCCTGTGTCGTCCAGGCATGATAACTTCTTCAAAGAGCATTGAACAACATGACACAAGACAAATACTTCTCTTTTGTGCCCTAGTCCTTAAATATGCACTGTGTACATTTGCATGTTGTCGTCCTCAGTGACGTCATTATTTCATCCAATGACTTTCAATCTTGGATCACGGTTTCTGCTGCCCTCAACTAAACATATTATAATATAATGTTCCTGAAGGAATTCCTTCTGGGTGTTCTTTTTCCAATTTCCACCAATTTATGTTGATAGACCAATGTTAGCATGCTTAAAAATAGGTTCACCAAGTTTTATTATTGTATGAAGTGTATATTGTAAAAATGTATGAACTAAATTTTTTCTCTTTTGCTTTAGTGCAACTAGAAGTTATGGAACTGTTGGAGGGGGCTATAGTAGTTCCGGCTATAGTTATGACTATCATACTAGTGGAACTGGAAGTGTTCAACCAGGATTGTGTGGTCTTAGCAATCTAGGGAATACTTGTTTTATGAATTCTGCCATTCAGGTATGATGATATTAAAATATAGTTTACCAATTTTGTAGTACCATGTTTAATTTTTTGTGTAACATATTTAATATGTACTTTGTATATTAATAAGCTTAGCTTTAATATGTTTATAAGTCCAAACAGCTGGATAGTGAATGTAGTTCTTTGCATCATATGTATAGATGATTGTGAGTGACACTGACTGAAGCTCACACTAACTCTACCTATGATGCAAGAAATGGTAGAACTCTGAAAATTTGGGGTAATCCGAATCATAGATCTCAGGCAAAAATCCAAAATTTGACCTCCAACATGCCCTTTGAGGTCAAATGGAGGTCATAGAGGTCAAACTGTGATCTACGAGTGCTAGAAATGCAAAAATTGGTGTCTGGGGGAGTTTGGGTTTGTAGATCTCGAAAGCGTTACAAAATTTCTGATCCAAAGGGTTCATTGAGGTCAAAAGTTAAATTGAGATATATCGATGCTAGAGAGCTAAAAATTGATTCCTGGGGTATTTTGAGTTGTAGATCTCGGAAATGTAAAATTTTGGATGCAATAGATCCTTTGAAGTCAAAGGTCAAATTTAATAAACCAATGCTGGAGAGCTAAAAATTGTTAAAGAGGGCTATTTCGGGTAGTGCAACTCAGAAATGATTTTTGGATCCAGTGTCATGTTCCAGGTCAAATAGGCTTTGGAGTGACCAGCTAGAAATCAAGAGGTGCCATCTAGTATTTCGTGTTTTTTATGCCTTAGGAGTTTTTCACAATCCAAGATATCCACATTTGGACTCTAAGGAAAATAATTTCTTTGTGGTTGTTTTGAGCAAGAAATTTTGAATAGAAATAGAAGTATTTGCATTTGCATATTTTGTGAATCTAGGAAAAAAATATTTGAAATTCAGATAAAGCATTCAAGATTATTCTTGGCTAATAATTGTGAAACAGAAAAAGGGAGAAAATAAGTCATTATTGTGCTGAATAAGACTGGATAATGACAGTGTGCTGCTGTGCAGATTTTTTGATTGGAATTTATATAAGATTTCCCACACTCTAGATAAATTAACCTTGTTTTTATTTTTAGCTTTGATATATAAATTTTTTGATTGAATTAAAAATAATTTGAAATATAAGGAGTTGAATGTATTGATGACTCATGGGGCTTCACTTCTAGAGAGATTTCATTATATGTGTAGTTTGTGTAATGATTCTTTTAGTTTTTGTTAATTTGGAAGTTTTTCTGCTATTAAATATTCCAGCTTCCATAATTCTTTTATATATTTAGCAAGTATTGAAAGAAAAAATCAAAATTTTAATTGGTTTTGATATATCTGAGGTTGCATTTCTTCATAAAAAGTTTATTTTGGAAGTTAGAAAGCTTCAAATTTGGTTTTCTAGTGATAGAATATGTGGGAACAAGCAGAATTGAATTTTCTTCATTGTATATAAATTTGTGCTTTATCAATATTCATTATAAGATTTAAAGTGCATTAACAATTTTTAATTGTTGAATATATTTCCTTTTATGATTTAGGATTTCTTTAGGTTATGCATGCCATCCCGTGGCCGAGTGGTTAGCACTCTTGGCTACTGATCTACGGGACCTGGGTTTGATCCCCGGGTAAGGCATGGATGTATGTGTTGTTTTTCTGCTGAGGTCCTGCCATCCTCTCAGATCTTCTACTTTGGCATATAAACTGACAGGCTCATGTCAGACCTCTGTGGCAAGCAGCTGCTTGAGGGGGTATTTATTTATTTATTTTTTTTTTTATTAGGTTATGCTATTTAGCTAACTGATGATTCTAATTTTGTTTCTCTATTTGGTTATTAGAATAATTAAAGAAAAATAATTTGCAACGTGAATTTTTTAAATACATAATATTGCATTCAGATTAATTACCCAAATAATTTTTTATTGCAGTGTATGAGTAATACTCCTCCTCTTACGGATTATTTTTTGGAAGATAGATATTGGGATGAACTGAATGCAGATAACCCTTTAGGAATGCATGGAGAGATTGCTAAGTCATATGGTGAATTAGTAAAGATTATGTGGTCAGGCCGATTTACTTACACCATTCCGAGAAATTTTAAGGTAAGTCATTTACTAGAGGTGTATTGCTAAAATGCTTATAAAAGTAAAACTTGTCAGCTATTGCTACACAAGGTGACTTGGACTGTTCACATTCAGGGATTTTCTGTCCTGTTTTTGAAGTGGAGGGACACGTTCATGACTTTTTTTTTATTGAACACTATGCATTTTTACTTTGAGTGTTGCATTTTGGGGATCTTGGTGAAAAACAAGCACCATGGCATAAAAAATGACAATATCCTCAGTGGCAGAGCCAAGATTTGAGGGAAGTGCAGTTGCTAATGCACCATAAAAACTCTAAACAAAAAAAAATGAGTGAAGAGGGTAGGATTAGCTCTTTTAAAACCATTTAATATAAACTCAAGAACTAATAATTTTTCAGAAATGAAATTCTTCCATGGGAGGGGTTAAAAGGCTCTAAGTATAATATTGGAGAAGAGGTGGTGGTGGTGGGGGGGGGGGGGTTTATAATGCTTGAGTGAAAAAAATAGCTGGACCTGTGAAGGGTTGATGAAAATAAAGGTGGTTTCTAGTGTAGTAGCCCTATATTGCAGTCTAATTTCACCATGATCTAATATTGAAAGGTCAAGTTAATATGCATGCTGCATAACTGATTGATGTTTAAAAAAAAATCTAAAATCCTTTTTGATTTTTTAAAATTCAGTATGAAAGTTAAATTAAAAAATAAATTACCAATTGATTTTGGTGAAATCTATTAAATAATATCTTAATGAATGAAGGTAGCAGTGTAGCCATTTTGGTGAACTGACTATACTGGGCTTTTTCTACATAAATGCAAATGTTTCAGAATGAAATGTGCTCCAAATTGTGCCTGAATTCCTGCTACACTGGGGGTGTTTTACATGACATGTTCTTAATCCCCCTCTCCCTTATATATTGACTGTGCCACTCTGATAATATAGACATTTGTTTTTTATCCTTGGTGCACAAAATTTCTGCACTTTGTCAAGATCACCAACCTTCCATACCCAAAGAAAATATTCATAATGTTTGTAAAAAGGCTTTTATTTATTATTAAATATTAATTTTTCATATAACATGCCATAATTCCATTCATTAATTATTTGTTCAAAAAGTTCTAAGGTTAATATTTTTTTTTGACTGATCATAGTGTAAAAATAGCTGGGCCTCTGGATTATAAACCAGTTTTTCAGGTGGTACCCTGGAAGGGTTACAAATTCTTCTGGTAGGTTGTGACATTTTTGTCAATATTGTGATATGAATTTTTTTTTTTTTTCAGAGGTTATTTTCATCTGCCCCTCACTCCCTTCCTCCCAATACACACCTAATTTTAAGAATTTTACTTCATAATGTTTATCAAAATATGCAATCTGCCAGAAGTGCTTTCTATTCCAAGTGTTGCAGCATAATTGTGAGTTTGTTCACATAAAATCAATCTGTATCAAGACTTTTGTTTCTTCTTTGAAACAGCCACTGAACTACCTTTATTTATTTGCTGACAACTGTTTTAAGGAGTTCGCACTCACATGACATGTTCTTTTTGTCCCAAATGAGGATTCAATTTTGTGCCTTCTGCTTTAAAATTGTTGATATGGTTGAATTCAGGTTATATATCTTGGGAACATCAACTTATTTTCAATGCCATTTTAATTATTTTGTAATATTAACATCTTAAATTGAATAGAAAATGTGTTTTCTTCTTTTGACATTTGGAACTGAATTCTTAACAAAATACTTGGAAAACTTGCTTGAAGTACAAGGGCATGGTGTTTTGCCACTTCTGTGTTTTGCTCTCAAACACAGAAGTTAGAGGCTGGTGGTATGTCGATTCAACAGCATTTGTGGGCATGCTACTTGTGAGAGAAGGAAGCAAACAGGTATTGTTTATGCTGGTGTACATGCAAGCTGCTTATGACATATTTGAAAAGAAATTGATTCAAATTATTTTTTATATTTTTTGCATGATTAAATTAAGAAATATGCAAAAGGTTTTAATCTGTATGAAAAGTATAATTGTATAAAAAACATGTATAATATTGGTGCGACTTTTAAAAAAATATCTTTTTAAAGACTTAATATAAAGAACTTTTAGTGTTTAACTTCTTTGAATACAGTAAATGCCAGTTTAAGCTTAATCCAATGTTACATCTTCTGGCTTAATTTTTAGATTTTAAATGTTGCATTAAAATTAGTACCTTTGAAAAAATTGCTTGATAAATATGCAATAGACAATTTGATTATGAAAGTATGTTGTTGAGTTCTTAAAGATTAACATCTGTTTTAATTACAAAATTTCTGGGCTGCTTTTCTTTTCATTAGTGTTAAGTTTAGATTTAATTTCAGATGATCGTAGGTAGATTTGCACCTCAGTTTTCTGGATATCAGCAGCAGGATTGTCAGGAATTAATGGCTTTTCTTTTGGATGGACTTCATGAAGATCTTAATAGAGTAAAGAAAAAACCATACATTGAACTCAGAGATGCTGATGGTAGGCCTGATGAGGTAATGTTTTTTCTTTCAGTGTCTAGTTGCTTATGAAGGTTACATTTTAAAGTCAGTAACAGATCTTACTCTATTATTGTTAATGGGTTTTAAGTATATGTGATATACAGTGAGATTGGCATAGCAAATATCTGGAGATGAATATTGTTATTTTAAAATTGTGCTGAAAAATAGTTATTCTGTGCTTTGTTTGGAGATTGATTTTCCTTGAACTTGAAAATGCTTTCTGATACATACATACATCTTAAAAGTTTTTAAGGTATCATAGTAATGAGTAGCACTGCTAGTAAATTATAAATTGAATATTTCCTGAATGCAAAGAAATTTGAAATGGCAACCGTAAAAGAATTAATGAATAAAAGAGTAAGATTAAATAAAAATCTATAAAACAAGTAAACATAACAAAAATCTATATAATCCAGTAAATAAGTAAAGAATGAAATATCTTTATCTTCCATATTCTGTTCATCTGTCTAATGTTGGGTTGTTTTACTATGAGTGGCATTTTTTGTACACAATAGGCAAATGACAAGGTGGCACAAGAGCCCAGAGCTGATCATCAAGGCCATCCACCACATTCTTTAATGTGCAAGATATGTCTCTCTTATACCTAGTTTACAGCTTGATGTCCCATTTGATGGACAACATTGCCCATTGGTTTCCTCTTTCTCACCAGGGCAGAGTTCTAAAGAATGCAACATTAATTTTATATTACTGCTTTGTTAAATATTTATTTACTTATTTTAAAAGAGCATTGAAGACCATGTACTGAAAAGTAGGTGGGCAATATTAGAATGAGCAATTTGCACTCATTATATTAGATGTCTTTTATGTTGGTTGGTTACAGAAATTTGAAACAAATCACTATCCAAGAGAGTAAAAAATAATCATTATGACAGTCATGGTTTGCCTGCTTGAGAAAGAATGAGACCATTTTAAACAGGCTATTCTTGAAACTAACACCACTCTTTTAGATAGTTATCTACACTGGAGCTTAGAAAGAAAGACTGCGGGAATATCCTTAATTAATACCCTACTACTCCAAATAGAAAGTGTTACAAAGAGTTTAATAAATGTGTAAAGGATCAGTTAGCAGCAGATAAGAATCTTTAGTTAGATGGTTTGGCTGACAAAGCCGAGAAAGCAGCTAGACAGTGTAACAGCAGAGAGCTGTACCAGAGTATTAATGTTTTGTGTGGAAAAAAACAGACAAGTATATAAGGATTGAAGGATAAACAGGGTAAAGTTATTGAAGGTGAGAATTCTGTCATGGCTAGGTGGGTGTAACATTTCAGAGATGTTGTAAGCAATGTGGTTAATTCTGCTCCCATTATCTGTAATGAGGATAGATGCATTACTGGCTTTAATGTTGGCACTATGTCACATTCTGAAGTTATAGTTATTTCTAAACTTAAACTAATAAATCCCCAGGGGTAGTGAAATTACTACTGAAATGCATAGAGCTGGGAATTTTTCTGTTATCACGTGGCTGACTGAAATTTTGAATATCTTTTGTGATAAAGGCATTGTTCCTAAGGATTTTACCAGATCTATTATTATTATGTTTTTAAAAAAGGTGATCACAGTTCTTATGATAACTATAGAGATTTCAGCTTATTTCCTGTTCCAAGTAAATTTCTTTTCATTATTGTGCTTAATAGAATTAAGAATCTGGTTGATGGACAACTGCGTGATGAACAATGTAGATTTAGAAGTGGTAGGGGAGGTGTAGATCAGATTTTTTCTCTTAGGCAGATTCTTGAGAAATGTTTAGAGTTTCAGAAACCTTTGGTTGCTAGCTTTGTTGATTTCAAAAAGGCTTTTAATTCTGTTGATCGTCATAATTTGTGGCCCTTTTGGCAAATAATGTTGATGAGATGAACTCTTTCATCTGAGCTGTTGATGAGACAGATAGTAGAGTAGGTTTGGTGATAAACAGAGAAAACAAAAGTGATGAAAATTTGTCAAGCAGGTTATGGTTCAGTTAATCTGAATGATTGCACTCTTGAGCAGGTGTTGCATTTAATTATGTTGGGAGCTATATAACAGATACTGGTGATGTGCAACATGAGATTTACAGACGAATAGGGATTGCTGCTGAACTTTTAAGAATCTATGGAGAGGGTGAAGAAATGGGCATATACACCTAAAGACTAAAATTAGACTATAATAGTTTGGTTCGTTCTAGGGTTAGTTATGTTAGTGAAACTTTGACGCTTTGTAAATGAGATAGCAGGAAACTTGATGCTTTTGATTCTAGATGTTTATTCAGTACCTTGGGTATTAGGTGGTTCAACTTTGTAAGTAATGAAGAGGTTAGGCAAACGAGTTGGCAACCTCCTCTGAGCAGTATATTGTGCAGAGAGAGACTCCATTGGTTTGGCCCATGTTGCCTGTAAGGATAATCATAGATTAGTGAATAGGGTTATGAGCAGTGTCCCTAAAGGTCTCAGAAAGAGGATGTGGTGGACAGAATGTAAAACAGGACTTGATATAATTGGTCTACAGTGGCCAGATGCAGCAAATGTAGCTCAGGACAGATGCATTTGGAGAACTAAATTGCATAATCTGGTTGGTCCTCTGCAGCCCATGGCTGCTTGAGGATGATGGTTATTATTAACAAGATTGGTTTAGTTCAAATTACAATACATTTGGAAAAATGAATTTAAGAATTCATGAATTAGAATCAAAAAAATAAAAATCTTAAGACACAACTCAAAGTAAAATAATTTTTAAACTCATGATTGGCTGTCATATACCAAGGTGTTGATTGTACTATGAATTGCATCTGGGTTAATAAAACGTGAATTGGATAGTTAATGTATCTAAAGTGTTTTAGTGTTATGTGCTAAAAACATGTTTTTGGAATAAGGTATTATCAAATATATTGAAAGGAATGTTTCAGTATTCATTACATATAAATCTCAATTATGTTTCAGAAATGATATTATTACTTTTTTTTAACAAAATATAGCAAATTAGAAGCTCAGTTTAAAAACTAAGGAACTGTAGCTTAACCCACTTGCCTCTTATTGTAATGTGTCTAAGTTTACACCAAATTCAGATTTAAAAAATCTAAATGTCCCCTATTTAAAATTTTACACTTGGATAGCCAGAAGTCTGTTCTTATCAAAGACCTGGTCCTCATGTATTTCTGTATATGCCTCAAAACGATCGGATAGATGAAGAGCCACACCACACTTCTTACACTGCCATGCACTTTCATTTCTCTTTCCAAGGGTAGCACACACAATAAACCTTTTTGTTACATATTTTCCTCTGTTGGAGGGAGGTACATAGGGAAGTATGTCCGATTTTTAACCTGAAGCTGGCTGAAGATCATCTGTGAATCTTCTGGCAATTCCAATCTCCAGCAGTTATTTCCCAATCTGCACTCTGAGGTCAGAATAAAAATTTTTCTTTTTTTTTTGTTTTGACATGCACATGTTAAAAAGACAGAAAATTATCTTTTTATACTCTTTCACTGTGCCTCTCAGAATAGCAACAATGGTGGGGGTGACCTGAGGTTGCATTTCTTCCATGGGAACTAGTTTTCTTTTTTAGTTTACCAGTTCCTTTAAAATTCATTGTTTTACGTTTAGATGAAAGCAGACACTTTTTTTTTGTCCTTTCACTTTATGCACAAAATACCAATGACTGATCACTCAACACACTGTTCTTCAACATACTCAATCACTCTTCAGTTTTGTGAAATGTCTCATCAGTTTTGTCTAATTGTTTCATTGGATCTGTATCTCTGTCTGTTAGTCTGAAATAAATTGGGTGATGTGTATTAGTTGTCCAGAAACAGTGTATGACCTTTGCTGAATAGAGGTTCATTCATGTTCATGACAATGCAGGAAGGTATCTAAAATATTGTCAAATATATAAGGGACCTGGGTTCGAGCCCCGGCTAAGGCATGGATGTATGTGTCGTTTTTCTACGGAGGTCATACCATCTTCTCAGATCTTCTTCTCTGGCATATGAACTGACAGGCTCCTGTCAGACCTCTGTGGCAAGCAGCTGCTTGAGGGGGTATTTATTTTTATTATTATATAGAATTTGAAGTAATGGAAATATCCAGATTTAGATTTTCAAATTTTGTACACTTTTATATTAAAAAACATGCTTTCAATGATTGCATTGTCGGTATGTCAGCTTGCCTCTGAGTTTCATTAAACTTTCATCCAGAACTATATTTTGATCTGGAAACTATAGCTCTGAAAACAGAAACATTTTTCATCACAGATCTTAAAATATATTTTCATCATCTTCATTTGCAAAATGCAAAAACCTAAGGATGTGTAGAAATCTCTCTATGTGCATTGTCTTGCCATATATTGTCACTTCAATACACCTGTCTTTACTCCATTACAATTGGATGCATGATTTCTTTACTTGTGACATCAAAATTGCTAATGTAATATAGGTTTTTACCTCATCTTCTCTTTCAACCATTTATCATCTTTTTTTTTCTCTTTGCATTTTGTATTTTTTTTTTTGTCACACTCATTTGACATTTTAGCAGTGATGACAAACAAAGGGTTCATAAATTTTAAAAATACAGCTAATTTGGAAGGGGAAATAACATTTGGAAGGGTAAATAACTCAGATTTAACTGAAATCACTTTTCTAACACCATTATATGCATTGAATAGATTATGAATGATTGGTGTATTTTCAATTGTTATCCAGTTCTTATTGTATCTCTATACATGTCTGGATCACTTTGCAAGAACTGCTATTTTGTCTACTCTTTTGCTCACATCTTCTGATTCTGCTTCAAATTCATCATCATCAGAACTATCACTTTGTGGGCTGGAAAATTTATTTTATGGTCCAGCATTTGACTATGCCTGATTTGCACTAATACAGAATCAGGATTCCAAGTTCATCTAGAATTTTCACCCTCTGTTGGCATTAGGTAATAAAAAATTTTGAAAACTACTTGTTTGCAATATTTCTTTTTTATAATTTTTGAAAGTCATAATTCTATGATATGTTGGTGTCATTTGTTAATTATAATATAAAATAAAAATACTCTTTCAATCAGCTGCTTGCCACAGAGGTCTTCATAGGAGCCTGTCAGTTTAATACACCATAGTAGAAGGTCTCTGAGAATGATGCGACTTGAGCAGAAAAACAATACAAATATCCATGCCTTACCCTTGGCTCAAACCCAGGTCCCTTATATCAGTAGCCAAGCATGCTAACACATGGCCATGGGATGGCACAATTACAATATGATATAAAACTATTTTTTATCAGTCTCATGAAATATTGCAGCCTCATTGAAATATTTTTAAAAACTTTTTACTTTAACTATTTTTCTGTAAAGAAATATATAGATGAAGTATATATTTATACAAATGCATCTTTATTTTCCAGGTAGTATCCAAAGAAGCATGGGAGAATTATTTAAAAAGAAATAACTCTGTTATTGTTGACATTTTTCATGGTCTTTTAAAATCTACACTAGTGTGTCCAGAATGTTCTAAGATATCTGTAACATTTGATCCTTTTTGCTATTTATCACTACCTCTTCCCATTAAAAAGGAAAGACAAATAGAAGTTTTATTGGTGACAATGGATCCGGAAAAGAGACCTGTACAGGTGAGATATATATATATAAAGAAGTGTATTTCATCTTATCTTTTTTCATCCAATGTCTACTTCATTATGAACAATAACTTATTGTGTTAGACCACTTTCCCATAAACTAACACTGATTACTTTGATTCTAAGCAGGGTTATAATGAGATTTTTAAGGGCTGGTGCAGACTAGTAAAAGAGCTATCTTCTCCCCTCATGGACATGCAGCTCATCAACTCTATTGTTCCAGAAATGATAGCTGTACATATCAAATATGTATTGTAAAATATAACAATAGAAATGATAGCTGTATGTGAAATACATAAATATAAAATATAATAAACAAATCAGTATATATCTAAAAAATGATAATTATAAAAGTAGATTTGACCCCTTGAAAATTATATTTTTACACAATTGATATCTTAAGACTCATGGCCTGGACCAGCAGCACTCCTTTGCTCAATGACAGTTACACCTTGGTATAAAGTATACAGTAAAATTTTTTAGGATATTGGATAGGATTATGCTCAAAACAAGTAACCTAAATTACACTCATCTTAGGAGGAAAAGAAGCTATTGCCTTTATAAAGAGTTTATAACATTTGATGGGAACCAGGAGTCTTTATCATTACTAAAAGTTTTATTACAGCATTGATAAGTGAATTTGTATGACAGAATTATGAGTTATTTATATGGAAAACCTCATAAGACATTCAAATCTGAAATAGTGTGGAGACTAATAAAAGTGGAAAAAGATGTACATTGGGCCCCTATCCTGTCTGAGCCTGGGTGTGGTCACACCTTTTGCATCATTATAGTTACATCACTGACTATGAGTTAACATTAAATATCCTTGTCTGTGTTCCTCTGTATAGATGCAACAGCATTCTATAGTACTGTCTGATATGATAAATATTGCAAGGTGAATTAATCTTTGAATGTCACAAAAATATTAAATATGGCTGTTAAAGTCAGTGGTAATATATATATATAGTTTAAGGCCAAGGAGTAAATAAAAATGATTTCATGTTCCTTTATCATCCAGTAACAGAGAAGGAATGATAAACTGGAATAGCCAATTGCAGTAGCATCGGCATTGCTAGGTACAGCAGTGTATAATTAAGGTTTAGATGTTGCTATTAAGCTTTCCATTTAGCCGAGTTAATGCTCCTAGAGAGTGAGCATGAAAAAATGCCTAGACTGTGATACTACTCTTAGCAGTGTGCTTTAATTTTTCATACTGGATACTCCTATTATATCTTATAGTTTCCTATAAGTATGAACCCTAAGAATAATACATGGATATAACAGTTTATTAGATATTTAACTTCTCTGACAATAAAATTTGTTTCCTGGTTTCTGCATTCCATACACTATAAGCGACAATGATCTCTGTTGCTCTCTGATGATATAGATTTGCAGACAGGGCATCTGTTGTTACTCTATGCAATGCAACAGAGGATTATAACATATTTAGATGAAAATTTAAATGTGTTGCCTTGCATTGCGACTCATGGGTTGAAATACTATCACTACTGTTTTTTCCAAAGGAGATTTTCTATACATTTTTTTACAGTGTGTTGAGCTACTTGTTTCGTAACACTTGCTCTTTGTATAGTGTGCTATTTGTCATTTTCCACCCATCTGTGGTAACATCTGACAGGGCTGTTTGAAAACAGTGAGATTTTTCTATGATGACTTGGGTAGTAATTGAACTGTGCAACTACTGATTACATGTAGCTACTCTAATAATTGGAGCTCATCAAGATAGTTATTTTAATAACTGGAGTGTTTGCCAATTTAGCACCCACAGGCATGACTTCTTTGTATATGCTTAGGTTTCATTTCTTAAGACATGAAACACTTGTTAGTTTCTGGCTTGTGATATCTAGCAATGATTATGACCTACTAGTCTGTATTAGAATATGCTAACTCACTGTGGATTTCTTTAGAGGAGTTTATAATGAAGTGAAAGTGTGCAATAAATATAAAATATTTTCTGATTGAAAATAATTTGAAGGCTTTTATATTGTACAGTAAAAGTAAACCCTTATTAGTTCAGATACAGCAGATTTAGATTAGGCTAATCTAGATTGATGGTTGAATATTATTATTATTACTCAATGCACCCAACAATAGTATTTCATTTGGAGTGCTCAATGGTGTTGGCTCTGTGACCGATGAGCGTTATTCTTTATAACACATAATTTGTGTTCTGCTATTTAAGTTGAAATATTTGATTTAATTATAGGTCTTAAGTAGTTGAAAAGTAGTATAAAAGGAAAACAAGTTTATCTTTAACAAGTTGAAAGTGATAAAACAACTTGAGAAAGGCATTTCTGAAAAATAAAATGCTGAAGAATTTGGTATAGATTCCAGATTTGAGTACCATTATTCTTTAACTGCTGTCAAATATTTAATGATGAGTCATCTGTTAATGAATAAATTTGCTTCCTTTTTTATTTTTAAATAAAGACTCAAAAGTGCTATGTCTGTTTTATTAATTATTTTTTACATAAAGACTCAAAGTTTAATGTTTGAGATAGAAACTTGGTATTATAAATAGAGAAAGTGATTCAACATATTCATACATATTTAATACATATTTATTTATTAAGATCAGTACTATAAATTTTTCATTTATTTCTGTTCAAAGCTTTTCATCCTTTAGCGTCATCTTTTGATTCACTAATCCATACCTCTCCTTCTCCCAATTCATCCAGATTAACAAGGGTTCACTGTATTTAAAATGGCTGATTAAAGGAATTGTGATTGAATAAGAATATGGGAGTAGAAGTAAACTTCTGGTGGCTTTCAAAATGGCTTTCATGGGTTAACAAGTAACAAGAATTTGTTATCATAAATAACATAGTTAGGAAAGCACATTAGTTTGTAAGCCAGGATTTAATAAAGATGAAATTTGAAAGTTGCTACGCAGAACATATTCTGTAAATGAAACGGTAAAATAAAAAGACCACTATGAGGATTAATAGTGAAGAAAAATGATTGAAAATAAAGGTGATAAGATGCAATAATCATGCCACTTTATTTCCAACAAAAATTTTATTATTTCTTTATATCTTGATGATAGGGAGGGGGGTATATCGGAACACTCCAGTTATTCTTAAATCTAAAAAAACTTCTTTTCACCTGTGAACTTCCTCACCCTTGCTTCTTAACCACTACTGGATGTGCCACTAGTTGAGGTAAAGAAGGTATTTTATATATATGTGACATAATGCACTACTGTTTGATAACTACAGCCACTATCTTAATTGTGAAATCTATTATCACATGATAGCACAATAGGCCAAACACCAGTGTAGATAGTAGGTTTAATTATCAAATTGAGAAGATTTATTGTTATGTTTTCCTTTTTCACCTGTGAACTTGTCTGTTTCATGCACCAATATATATATATGTTGGGGTGAAATAAAATTATTCAATTAATAAAGTATTTCAATGATTCCATTAGTTCAGGAGATATCTGACTGTTATGAGATCAAGGGTTAGCCTTTTTCCTGGCTAATAACAGTTTTTATTAGCCAAGAAATGCCTAAATATTGTGAATTGCTTAATTAATATTTACCTAATAAAATATCTAACTAGAAGAATGCATATGCCTCTGACACATATGAGAAATTTTGTTTTCAAAGAGAATGAAGTTTTTCCTTCACCTACATACTTAATTAAATTTAAATACACAGCAGTATGTTATTAAAAGAGATTTAATCACAAACTACACTATTTTAAAAAGGTTTATTCAAATGCCCTTATTGCTCATTAGCTTGTTCTCATATATGTCGTAAAATGCAATGTGTAATAGTACTAGCTTATTCTAAAAACACAAAGACTTTTACATAATAAGCATGAAGTGTTGGTCTTTGATACTAATAGAGTATTTTATAAGTTCTTATATATATACTCACATATATTATACTGAGTTATAAGTATTTACTTAGTTGTTATATCCTGTGAAGTAGATGTTTTATAGTTCTATAGACTTGCTGGTAAACTCAATACTTTTGTGGAGATAATGCTAATGAGCAGTAAGGGCATTTGAATAACCCTTTTTAAAACAGTGAAATCTCTTTTATTCTATACATATTATTGGTAAAACTTGATAACAGCTCTGCTGTTTGATATTAGTGATCTGTTAAGATATATGTATATTAAAGCTACTAAGTATTTGAAAAAATGCAAATTAAGAAAAAAGTTTTTCTAATTATTATTTTTATTGTTTCCAATCAAAACTTCATGACGTTTGCATTCCACCACCAAAATTTCATATTTCTATCATTATATTATTGCAATATTCGTTTGAAATTTTTGAATTTTTAATATTTTTCATCATTAGAGAGTGCAATTATAGTGTTTGAAAGATTCTAAAAGTGTGAATCGTAATATTTTATAAATTCCTGTCTAACCCTAAAAAATATATTTTTTTATTAATCGTTAAAATACAATTATCTGCTAAAACAAAAAAAAGTGTTTTCCCATCCACCCTGGGTCTAAGAAGGCAATTCATTGTTGCCAATGGAAACATCATGGTGTATACCACCAAGAGTTAAAATTTCTAGCTTAAATACATCGTTGAATTTCAAAAATTTTCCACTGTTAGAGGGTGCAGTTATAGTTTTCGAGAAAGATTTAAGAAGTGTGAATCGTAATATTTTATCAATTTCTTTCTAATCCTAAAAGAATTTTTAATTTCTCTCTAAAAACAAACAATTCACTACTAAAACTAAAAAGCTGTGTTTTCCCACCCCCTCTGGATCTAAGGGGTCAACTTATTATTGACAATGGAAACTTCATGACTTTCACATTCCACCATCAAAATTTCAAATTTCTGGCATAAATACATCGTTTGCAATATTCATTTGGAATTTTCAACTTTTTCCACCGCTGAAGGGCATAATTATAGCTTTTAGAGAGATTCAGAAAGTGCATATTATAGTATTTGATCAATACCTCATCATCATCATCCTCAAGCAGCCATGGGCTACGGAGGTCCAACCAGACCGTGCAATTTAGTTCTCCAAGCAAGTCTATCCTGAGCTACATCTACTGCATCTGGCCACTGCACACCAATTCTAACAAGGTCCTGTTTGACATTGTCTGCCCACCGCATCCTAGGTCTCCCCTTCTTTCTGAGGCCTTTACGCACACTGTTCATAACCCTATTCGCCAATCTATAATTATTCATACAGGCAACATGGCCAAACCAACGGAGTCTCTCTCTGCACAAAATGCTGATTAAACGAGGTTGCAAACTCCTTTGCCTAACCTCATCATTAGTTACAAAGTTGAACCACCTAATGCCCAAGATACTGCGTAAGCATCTGGCATCAAAAGCATCTAGTTTCCTGTTATCTTGTTTACAAAGTGTCCAAGTTTCACTACCATAACTAACCCTAGAAAGAACCAAACTATTATACAGTCTAATTTTAGTCTTTAGGTGTATACGCCTATTTCTCCACAATCTCCATAGATTCTTAAGAGTCCCGGCAGCAATCCCTATTCGTCTGTTAATCTCATGCCGCACATCACCAGTATCTGTTACATAGCTCCCAAGGTAATTAAACTGTGACTCCTGCTCCAGACTGCAATCATTCAGATTAACTGAATTACAGCCTGCCTGACCAATTTTCATCACTTTAGTTTTCTCTCTGTTTATAACCAAACCTACTCTACTACCAGTTTCATCAACAGTTCGAATGAAAGAGTTCATCTCCTCAACATCATTTGCCAAAAGGGCTAAATCATCAGCATAATCTAAATCAGAAATTTTCGTATCTCCAGTCCATTTAAGGCCAAAATTCTTCGCTTAAAGTGAATTTCGCATAACATAATCAATAACCAAGCTAAAGAGAAAAGGAGACAAAATGCACCCTTGTCGAACACCAGAAGTAATGCTAAAGGAATTGCTACAAGCCTTACCAACTCTCACACACGACTCAGTGTTATTATAGAGAGCTTTCATTATGTTAACTAACTTGTCAGGTATACCATAAGATCTCACAATCAACCACAAATTATGATGATCAACAGAGTCGAAAGCCTTTTTGAAATCATCAAAGCTAGCAACCAAAGGTTTCTGAAATTCTAAACATTTCTCAAGAATCTGACCAAGTGAAAATATCTAATCCACACATCCCCTACCACTTCTGAATACACATTGCTCATCACGCAATTGACTGTCAACCAGATTCTTAATTCTATTAAGCACAATCATGGAAAGAACTTTACCTGGAACGGAGAGTAGGCTGATACCCCTATAGTTATCACAAGAACTGCGATCACCTTTTTTGAAAATAGGGATAATAATAGCTCTGGTAAAATCTTTAGAAACCATGCCTTTATCATAAAAAATATTCAGAATTTCAGTCATCCAAGTGGTAACCGAAACATTCCCAGCTCTAAGCATTTCCGTAGTAATTTCATCTACCCCTGGGGATTTATGTAGTTTAAGTTTAGAAACAGCCAAAATAACTTCAGAATGTGTTATAGGGCCAACATTAAAGCCACCAATGGATCTATCATCATTGCAAACAATGGGAATAGAACTAACCACATTGTTTAGAATATCACTGAAATGCTCAGCCCACCTAGCCATGACAGAATCCTCACCTTGTTTATCCTTCAATCCCTGTATACCTGTCCGTTTTCTACCACACAAAACATTAACTATCTGGTACAGCTCTTTGCTGTTGTGCTGTCTAACTACTTCCTCGGCTTTGTCAGCCAAACCATCAAGCCAAAGATTCTTATTAGCAGCTAACTGATCTTTTACACATTTATTAAGTTCTCTGTAATGCTTTCTATTAGGACTAGTAGAGTATTGATTAAGGACATTTCTGCAGTTCTTTCTTTCCGAAATAAGCTCAAATGCCTTATCACTCAAATAATTCTGCCTCTTCTGCTCCTTTTTTCCTAAAAGAGTACTGTTAGTGTCCAAAATAGCCTGTTTAAAATGATCCCATTCTTCCTCAACTTCAGTAGTAAGCATACCATGCTGTCATGATGACTAAGTAACCTGTCATGGTAAGCTTTGGCTATAACTGGGTCTTTCAGAGCTTCAATATTAAAAGTAAAAATTTTAACCCTAGCACAACACTTATTAAGTTTAAGTTGCAAGATCCTTTAACAAGGTAATTGTTCAGATCCAATTTCAGCTCCCCTATATGACCTGGTATTCCTAACAGAACTAGCCCATTTGCTGTTATTTAATATATAATCGGTCATATTCTTATGCAGCCCATCAGGTGAAACTCGTGTACTTATGTATGTCGCGGTGTTTGTAAGAAGTGTTAGTTATTCTGACTCCATTGAGTTTACTTACCTGTAGGAGACGTTGCCCATTGCCATTGCAGCTACCAATACTAAAGGGCCTATTACTCCTCCCCAAAGGTCAGAGTCAGTACCAACTTTGGCATTGAAGTCACCAAGAACAAGGGTAATATCTCCTTTCTTGGCACAATTCAAAATATCCTGAAGTTGTCCATAAAACCTATCCTTCTCATCCTCATCAGCATCCTCAGTGGGGGCATAACAGCAGATAACATTCAAGTCTTTAATGCTTGTCTGAAATTTTGCTGTAAGAAACCTTTCATTAATGCACTCATATCCTAGAAGAGCATCACTAGCGTGTCTGCTGAGACACAGACCCAGGCTTTGGTGATGCTTATTGTCGTCCCTCCCCGAAAAGAGAAATTTAAGATTATTTTTAAGAATCTGACCTTTATCTGTCCATCTGGTCTCTTGGAAGCCGAGAATATCTAAACTATAATGGTGGAATTCTTGTGTGAGGACATCAAGAGAAAAAGCTCTGTGCAGAGTCCTCACATTCCAACTACCTATGGAGAGAAAATGGTTAGTGGGATGTTTAAAGAAACTATGTTTATTGAGAGAGGGAATACCGACAATATCAAACAGCCCCTAATCGCTGACATGGGGCAAAGACCCATTCCCCCACCACTAATGGCTGAAGCTATCTACACTGGAAGACTTCCTCCAATGTAGAATTTGACGTGCTAATAGAAGCAAAGAGTTCAGGTGACTGCAATGTCCTATGCTCAGGATTATCCACCAGCTGATAAACATATCCTGTGAATCTATTCACTTGGGGCTGTCAACCCACAAACAAACAGAAAACACAGCGGAAGTTTTCCCTCCACAGAAACCCACCAGTGCAGCAAAATCAGGATCCATAATCAAAATCAGGATCCATATATCTGTCCAGTTCAGTGGGTTTATATGGTCAGCCCTAGGACCCTGTGTGGTTGACCACTCCTCAGCAGGGTAAAAAAAAAAGAGTACCCATAGTTGTCCAGAGCAGTAGGCCACACTAATCTGGCAGCCCTCCCCTTCCGTTCACTTCCACAAGAGAGTATCTCTTTTGAAAGGTACTAACGGTCTGCACCACGAGAAGGCGGGGATGGACATTAGGTGCTAGGCCTGGCCTGTTCTATGCATCATCACAGGTGATTGGTGCATAGCTCTTCTTCCAGTGACAACCTAGCTACCTATCCAACACAAAAAGAATTTTTAATTTATCTAGTAAACTAAAAAGTTTGATGTCTACAGACAACAAAGCGAAATTATTATCTTGTTTTCTTTGAAAATGAGATAAAAATGAAACATCATTGCCTTTAATATCCAAGCTGTATTAGGTTTAGTGATTCAAAATATCATTTCGATCGGTGAATACAACATGGTAGAGATGTTGGTCACTTCTTGTATAATAGGCAAAGTATAATTAAGTGATCCATGTAACAGGAAAGGACTTACTTTGTGTACTATACAAGAAGTGACTAACCTCTCTACCATCCTGTGTTCACTGATTGAAATGCTATTTTGAATTACTAAAACTAAACAACTCAGATAGTGATTAACTTTTTAATTTAATTCAGCTGTATTGAATCTGTTATATTCTATTTTCCTTCTTTTAGGGGTTAAGATAGAATGCAAACCTTAATTTATGACTTTTGAGCAGATCCACTGCTCATCTTCAGGGAACTTGGTGACAGTGGGCTACTACATTTTGATGGGACATGTAAATAGCAGCATCTTGCAACTCTACTTGTTCACAATATTATATATTTTAATAATGTTCATAATATTATATAATTTAAATATTTTAATAAAATTTAGATTAAAAATGGAAGATAAAAGGTAAAAATCAGGTTGTTTGTCAGGTAGAAAATAAAAATGAAATGTTGTAGATGTCATTGAATTCTTGAAAGCTGATTTTGAACAAGTAATGAGAACTACTACAAATAAATACACAATGCATGTAGACACCATCTTGCATATAAGGAAGGACAACACTATTGTAACTCTTTAAACAACTAGATCAAATTTCAGATGAAGAAGTGGGTACATATGTTGTTTTTCTCTTGGAATCTTACTTTCTTCAAGTGTTTTCTTTTTGTAAAAATTTGAGATAATAAATTTAAAAGAAATGGTTACATAAAGAAATATACCAATAATCATACAAGACTATAATTTTAGGTGATGCAACAAACTAAAGCTTAGCAGTAAGGTATCACAGGAGATGTCCTGTAGACATGGGACTCACAAAATAGTAAGCCGGAAAAAACAAACCTTAGCTGAAGGGAAAAAAATATTAGCCATTGATGTAGTATTAATATTGGTGTAGTGGTTAGCATACCTGGCATGTTACTAGGAGACAGGGTTCAAATTCCACTCACAACAAAACAATTTTTTTCAAACTAAATCTTAATTTGATATAGATCAGTTGGTGTAAATGAAAACAGAGCTTCCTCGTGGTACATTGAAATGTCTGTATAGCAAAATTGAGACGGGGCGGGGGTGGCTCAGTCGGTAGCACGCCAGGCTCAGCTGGGTCAGCGTTAAGATTTATCTCCGCAAAATTCCCCGCCCTGCCCACGGTCAGTAGGGGACACCGATGGGCTTGGAAAAGCCGTCGTCCATCGGATGGGACATTAAGCCGTGGTCCCATGTGCGAGAGAGCCATACTCTGTGCACGTTAAAGAACACGCTGGATGGCCTTGACAGGAGGCTACCATCTGTCTCCCAACAACTGTTCCAGTGGGTCCCCTCCCCCAACCTTCTCTGAGCCTTCGGGGTCCATGTGACCTGGCCATTTAGCCCATGGTGTGCAAAAAAGTGCCGCTCAGAGGTAAAACAACCAATCAACTGAACAAAATTGAGCAGGTGACCAAAATATTTTGTTGTATTGTTTTGCAATAGAAAAAGTGCTATGAAAGTTACATACTGCAAGGAAATTATAAAAGAAATTTACCGTGTATTAGAGTTTACTTTAAAAAAGAATTTTTTTCAATTTTTTAATTGTCTGTTCCAACAAGCATCTCTTTGTGAATTTTTTTAAATGATGTAACTCTCCAACACATTGTTGGAATATCTTTGTGTCATTAATGAAATGATGAAGACTTGGCACCATATTGGCTGCTATGGTAAAAGTAAACTAATTAATGAAGCTGATTAAAATTATAATAATAAACAAATATAACATTACCTTAAATTTAATGAATGATAAAATAAAACATGGATTGGAAACTACTTTGAAGTAACTTATCGCTGACGCTACCATTACTTGCAATACAATCAGAAACATTTAGATCTCCGAATTTGAAAATCCTCTTTTATGTGGTAATATGCTTTTTTAGTTGGTAGCCTGCAGGTTTGTAATCTGCCATTCCAGCTGGGCCAGCTTTGAAATTTATCTCCACAAAACTCACTGCCCTGCCCTTGTCAGTAGGGGACACTGATGGGTTTGGAAAGGCTGCTGTCTATCATATGGAACATTAATCCATGGCCACATGTGTGGGAGAGCCATAACCTGTGCATGTTAAAAAACATGCTGGATAACCTTGATGGGTGACTACAATCTGTCTCCTAACAGCTGTCCAGTGGGTTTCTTCCCCCAACCTTCTCTGAGCCTTTGGGGTTCTTGTAGCCTGGCCATTTAGCCCATTGTGTGCAAAAAAACTGCTGCTCAGAGGTAAAACAACCCAACCCCTTTTGTATTGGGAAAATGTGGCTACTGTGCTTTAAAGCATTATGCCATCATGTGTAGAGAGAATCTATGCCATGCAATGAAACCAGCAAAAATGCATGTGTGGAATGTATAATAGCATGTGATTCATAGCACTTTGATTAGTTAAATGTTTCACAGCATTAAAGCATTGCCAGATGTTACAATGTACATTGTACATATTTGTCATGTCTCTCTAATTTATTTCATATTTTTTATTGTATTTTTGTTGTTGTAAATATGTTTTTGGAAGTGCTGTTGTGGGGTTGCAACTCCTGAGCTGTTGTTTTCAGAGCTGAGCTGGCTGACTGCACATACTGACAAGTTGAAAAGCGCTTTTGCGACTATTTACAACTAGCCTTGTGCACGAGTGCTAACATGGGAGACAAAGACAGCAATAATGAACAACAGTCTGGGTGTCGCTGTAACAGGAAGGACATCTGAATGTGCGTCAAGGGACTCTGCCCTTTGCTCAAAAACAAAACCTTAGGAGAGGGTTCAGTTCTGCGTGAACCAAGATTCGATTCTGCGTGAACCAAGATACACTTCTGTGTGAACTTAGGTACAGTTATGTATGAACCAGGTTGTAGGCAAGGATTGAATATCCTTTCACCAAATTTGAGGTCGGTAAAGCGAGAATCTGCAAAGTACAGATCTCCACCTCATTGCATGATTGTTTGCAGCAGCAAAGGCTCACGGAATCGAGTGCACCGCACCCCCAGCACATAATTGTATATAAATATAAATAAACTCTGTTGTCCATATACTACTCTCTTACTCATGCTTGAATAATATAAATAATATAAATAGTTTACTTATATAAATATAAATAAACTCTGTTGTCCATATACTACTCTCTACTCGTGCTTGAATTATTGGACACTTTTCTACACATCGCTTGGCACAGCAGGTCTGAGGCATATGTCAATACAGGTGTAACAACCCATTAACTTGTGATTTCACCTAAGTAAGGGTGAAAGTAATTAAGGGACTAATTGATCGTCCTCTACTATAGAGTGATTAATTGTTTGTCATCTGGCCCATCATGAATTTGGCACAGTTCAGTCCACGGCACTATTCCAGTGGGTCCCCTCCACCAACCTTCTCTGAGCCTTCGGTGTCCATGTGACCTGGCCATTTAGCCCATTGTGTGCAAAAAAGTGCCGCTCAGAGGTAAAACAACCCAAACAACAAAGTCCACGGCATATGTAATTACACATGACGAAATAAAAATCTGCATGCAGCCCCCTTACTGCTCACCACAATATTGTTTAAGGATTTCCTTTTTACAAGTTTCATTATACTGATCACATATTTTTGGAATTTGGGTAAATTTTTATTTCATTAAAATATTTTTGTTGAAGTGATATTTGTTAAATGAAAACGTTTTTACATAAAGTAAATTGGCTGGAGTTGGAGAAATATTTCATTATATTGAATATTTCGTTAGTGTTTTATATCAACATTTACTGTACCCACTGGATCTATCAGTGATTGGATTGGGTTGTTTTACCTCTGAGTGGCATTTTTTTACTTTTTATATCAACATTTTACTGTACCCACTGGATCTATCAGTGATTGGATTGGGTTGTTTTACCTCTGAGTGGCATTTTTTTGCACACCATGGGCTAAATGGCCAGATCAGAAGGACCCCGAAGGCTCAGAGAAGGTTGGGAGAAGGGTCCCACTGGAACAGCTGTTGGGAGACAGATGGTAGCCGCCCTTCAAAGCCATCCAGTGTGTTCTTTAACATGCACAGGATATGGCTCTCCTGCACACAGGACCACAGCTTAACGTCCCATCCAATGGATGGCTGCCTTTTCAAGCCCATCGGTGTTCCCTATTGACCATGGGCAGGGCGAGGAGTTTTGTGGAGATAAGTCTCAACGCTGACCCAGCTGGGACTCGAACATGGGAGTTGCAGATTACGAGCCTTGCATGCTACCAACTGAGCCACCCCCGCCCCTCTATCAGTGGTACTCTACAAGTTGCATACCATACAGATCGACAACTATAGGGTAATGTATGTAATATTTCATGAAAAAAAAATATATATGCCAGTTAATTAAATCAAAAATAATTAATATTTTTTAATTATTGATATTTACATTTAGATGAAAGTTACCGTTCCTAAGATGGGAATAGTTCAGGACCTTTGTGAAGCCATCAGCAGAATTATGTGCATTCCAGCTGAAAAGGTATTTCATATTTGATAAGCAGTAAAAATTGAGTTAAGAAATATATCAATAGCTACATATATAATTGCATGCATTGGAAAGCAAATTTAGTTTATATAATTTTAAAATTTGCTAACTTCATTATTACTATGATAAAGTTACTCTTCATATTCTGCAATTAAAGTACACTTGTAAGGTAAATATCTTAATTATGTAATTAAAATTCTGCTTATTAACACCTACTGACTGGCACACCCGAAAGGGGGTGAATTTTCAGGGGTAGGGGGTTAGAACTTAAGGAGTTATATCTCATTAAAGCTTATGACATCTCCAACATCATGACTACTTAAAACACAACTTCAAAATCAGGGAAAGGGAAAATGTTGCTGAAGTTTGAGTCATATATCAGATGAGTTTCTGAAGGTAAGTGTTTTAGTGACAAAGAAGAAATATAAATGAATTAAAACATTTAAATAATACCTATCTTTCCATATGCATCCTAAAAAGTAGAAAAATTAACCTGAAGCATATCGATGGTGCAGTCACTGAATTCATATTCACTTGAAAGAAAGATAGGCACCGATTTACCTACTGAACAAGATTCTCTGTGCCCTATCTTCCTTTGAAGTGAATACGAATTAGTGACTGATTGCACCATCAATATTCTTTAATTTTATTTTCTACTTTTAAGGGTGCATATGGGAAGATAAAATAAATTAAAAAATTTTAAAAATATTTAATTTTTTTAAAGTGCATATAGGAAAGTATTTTTAACATTTTTAATTTTAGTCTTTTTTTTAATTACACCTTTTCCTTTGGATGCATTATTTTTTAGATTCCAATGATTTTTAAGATTTGCAGTATCAGATATAACATGCGACATTGCATTCATACAACTGAGTACCTTGAAAATTTTCATTTACCATGTGCATGCATGCTAGTGAGACTCAGGCGATAAAAAAAATGTATAATACGTTATTCTCAAGACATTAGAATTTACAATGGGTATTGCAGATATGTGTTTGAGAGGTGGGGAGGGGCTATTACTGCCTACTATGTCCAGCTTCTATGAATAGATTATGTTCATGGGTGGAATGAAACCTGCTATGGAAATAATGAAGTTGTTGTTTACTACCACATAAATGTATATTTTTACAACCCATGGTTAGGGTTTTCTTGGAGGTGAAACTGATTTGTTTTAGGAAACTTAACATTTGAGCATCTATTCATTGTCAGACTTCATTGTCAGACTTCATTGTCAGAATGTTATCCTCAATGCATTTTGAAGTCATCCAAGCAATACTTTTGAGTATGCATATTCTAATTCTTTTGCTTGCTGTTGCCATTACTGTTCATAAACAGACTTATTTTATTGGGGGGTTTTTGGAGCTTCTAAAGAGGAAGGAAGGATATTTGTTCATTTTACACCAATTACATTTCTCAATGAATGGAGTTTTATTCATTTGAAACTATAAGTTTTGCTATAGTGTTTGAAAGATTAACTGTCCTGCTGGCTGAATGGTTAGCATGCTTGGCTACTGATCAGAGGGACCCTAGTTCAAGCCCTGGATAATATTAGGATGCTTTCTTATATTGTCCTGCTGAAGTTTCACCTTCCTCACAGATTTCTATGTAAGTAGCAAATTAATTATATTGATAGGCTCCTGTCAGGCCTCTGTAGTAAACAGCCACTTGAAGGGGTAATTTATATTTTTTAAACTGTAAAATTAAAAACATTTTTTCTCTATTCTTCTGTACAATGCATTGAATATTTATAAACTAAATCTTTTGAAATGGTGGAAGTTTGCATGAAATATATATAGATTGTGATATAGTTTGCTGAATTCAATTTTTGGAGCTTCTAAAGAGGAAGGAAGGATATTTGTCATAACACCAGCATTGATTTGAGTCTTAAATCATACTAATGAACATATGTCTAATAGTTATCACTAATTTATTTGTTTATCACTGATGAACATTATCCCCTCAGAGAGCATAATATATAGAGTTAGTTGTTTTTGCACCATAAAACACCGAACAACCAGCCCCACTCTTCACAGATAAATATACACATAAAAGCTGTAATTTGAAAAAAAGTTATAAACCATGACATACCTGAAAAAGACTATTTAAACTTCTGAATCATTATGAAAAAAAAATTTTTTAAACCTTAAGATGCCAGTAGAATATAATAACTTATAAACATTCTCTATAAAAGGGCCTTCAAAATGTTTTCATGCTTTTAGATGTATATTTCTTTTTGGTTTATACAGGGTGTCTGGAAAAGATTGTACCTTTTTCAAAAAAATTATTCTCAATCCCGTGATGTGATATGAGGATGCTTTCTACAACAAAAGTAAGATAATCTCTCCCAAGTTTTTTTAGCATACCTTACAGACTCAATATGTGTACCCTTCGTGACGCGACAGATATATAGGAGATAGTTCATTTCTTCCCATACTCAAATCAACGTGTCTCCTGTAACAGTAGCCAAGGCTCCAATGATCCACTTTCTCAGCTCCACCAGATCTTGAGGCAACAGTGGGACAAAAACTCTGTCCTTGACGAAGCCCCACAAGAAGAAATTGCACAGTGTCTGGGGACCTCAGGGGCCATCTTAGCAACACCTCATTGGCAGGACCAATGCAACCTATCCACCGTTCTGGGAGATGTTCATTGAGGTACCCTCTCACTGCTCTATGGTAGTAGGGTGGAGCTCCATCTTGTTGGAAAATGAAATCCTGAGTCCTCTTCAAGTTGGGGCATCATCCAATCCATGGAGTTCTTATCAGGTGGATCAAACCCAAACTGTCGCTGAAAATTGCGTTGAACTGTGATAACAGACATTGTTTTTGCATATTCTGCAACACAAAACACTTTCTGTTGTTTGGTCAGTGCCATTTTGAAAAACAGTGCGCATGCTGGGTATTTCAAGTGAAACTCTTGCAGTCTAGTTGCAATCAGTGCTTGTTACATGTCTCTCCACACACTGGTCACCTAGAAGAAAAAAAAGAATAGGCACAATCTTTTCCAAACACCCTACGTATTCAGATTAGTGTTTTTTTGGTATTAATAAGACCAATTTCTGTTCATTAGTTACTTCAAAATAAAATTCGGAAGTTGTTTACATAAGGGAAAAAAAATTCTTCATTCTCATGGTGAAAATGGAAATTAATCTTAATTTGGTAGAAATTAGTGGGTATAAAATATAAATTTACAGTTAAATTTTTTTTATATCTTTTGAAGTTATGCAAAACTTCAGTTTAATTAGTGGATAATCTTTTTAACTGGCAAAAGTTGTATGTATGTGAAATGTGTAAATAAATATGGTAGTTGCAATTAGGATTCAACAATTTTTTTCCTGCTACCATCCCAGTGGCAGCTTGATTAGAATTCTTCACTGCAGATCAAAGCGACCTGGTTCAAGCTGTGGATAAACCATGGATAGTATTTTGTGTTGTCTTTTTGTTGTGATCTCATCTTCCTTAGAGATCTTCTCTATGGCTTGTTATACTGGCAGTCTCTTTTTAATTCTCTGTACATGCATCTGCTTAAGGGGTAATTTATTTGTTTTACAGTGTACTGTTTACTGTTATATGATTTCTTCTGTAACTTTTCTTAATTTATCAAATGCATTTTGATTGTATTATATAATATATACATTCTCTTGTGTATTTAAGCTTCAGAATCCAGCCAAAAAACTTTTTTACATCCATAGACCAAGTTATTTTTTCACTGTGCTCAGCCAATTAAATTAACTTTAGAACATTTTTGTCTAATAACTAATGAAAGGAATTATGGCATGTTATATGCCAAATTAATCAGCATTTAATTCTGGGTTTTTCTGAAAATAAAATATTTAACAAAAAAGACAACAGGTTTTATTTTTAATTGGGCTTTTTTAGAGTCATGTAGTAAAAAATCTGATTATGCTAATAAAAAGTTATTTAAAAAGACTAATAGACAAGTCCAGGCTTTTTGCTAAATGTGCTAAGTCAAAAAAAAAATCAACTTGGCAATTTTTTTAATAATTAATCAATAAACAGAAATAGGTTATGTTATACACTAAATTAAACAGAATTTAATCTTAATTTTATGTAAGTAGCAAATTAAACGAATTTACAAACATTAATTTTAATGAGACTTTTTTTACAGTGATGTAGTGAAAAAAATAGATCTGACTGTGTAATTAAGGCTTACTTTTAGAAAACATGGTGAATAAAAATAGTTGTTATAAATTAATGGGAGGGAAATTTATTCCTGAATAATATAATAGTTCCCCTGAAACATGATTTTTATTTCTATCTATAGTTCTTTTCAGTGTGGTATTTTTAAAACATGGGCCAGTGGTATGCAAAGTGAATTTGACTGCTCACATTCATGAGGATTGTCTGTCCTGTTTATGAAGTAGAGGGATACTATCTTGGCTTTTTTTCTACTGAACATTATGCATATTTTTTTTTTTGGGGGGGGGGGGGGTTGCATTTTGGGGATCTTGTTGAAGTTCTGAAAAGTTGGTGTGTTGTGGCTAAAAATGTCCATATCCTCAGAGAGAAGGTGTGTGTGTAAACTCTTTTGAAACTATCTAATATAAACACAAAAACTAATAAATGTTTAAAAATAAAAATTTTATATGGGGAAGAGAGAATTATAATACTCTTGATGAAATTGCCCTCCCAAACGTAGGAGGCTGATTTCAATGCCAACCTCATTCAGTTTTGGAAAATGATAAAAGATCAGATTTTTGACTGGAAAATGAAGAAGTTATAAAAGAAACATATCTTAATGTGATGTTAAAAAATTATCCTCAGGAGCATTTGCAAGCCAGCCAGCCATCTTCATTACTAGTGATGTAGCATATCTTCAAAATGTCGATAATGACGAATTAATCAACAGTAACAAGTTGTACACCAGCCATTGTCATAACTAGTGATGTAGCGTAATTCAAAAGATCAATGATGACTTTAAATGTATGGAAATAAAATCACCACATGTAGTGCCATCTAGGCTTAGTTCTGACACTACGTATCACAAGTCTACTCCTTTGTCAAGCAGTCTGGCAAGTTTAACATTGATTGTTGGAGCTAAGTTTTCTTTATGAGCATTGTAGTGCATTTATATTTTTGCTGCTTTATGATTTTAACAGAAAAATGGAAGACATGAAAATACGTTTTTTTTTTTGGTATCAAGATTTGTTTCGAACTTGGTAAAAATTATTCAGAGGCTCGTGAAATATTTAAACAAGCATTCGTAGACAATGCCATGGGCCGAGCTCAGATTTCGAGTAGTTATCACATTTTTAATTGGCATCTTTCTGTTCCCCAAGATGAAAGAGACTGAGGGTGGCTCACTCTTTTGTAAAAAATGCTTCAGAGGCTCATAATCTGCAGTTCCCAGATACAAATCCCAGCTGGGTCATCATTGAGATTTATCTCTGCAAAACTCCTCATCCTGCCCATGGTCAGTAGGCGACACTGATGGGCTTGGAAAAGCTGCCATCCATCGGATGGGACATTAAGCTGTACCCCTTGTGTGGGAGAGCCATACCCTGTTTATGTTAAAGAACACATTGGATGGCCTTGATGGGAGGCTACCATCTGTCTTCCAACAGCTGTTCCAGTGGGTCCCCTCCCCCAACCTTCTCTGAGCTTTTGGGATCCTTGTGACCTGGCCATTTAGTCCATGGTGTGCAAAAAAGTGTTGCTCAGAGGTAAAAACAATCCACTCAAAATGAAGTTCCACCTTAAGGGTCGACGATTTGACTGTATCAAAGTGATTCAAGCAGGATCAAAGAAGGTGCTGAACATCATCTCAAAACAAGTTTCAGAGGTGTTTTCAGCAGTGGGAAAAGTATTGAGCTCACTATATTAGCTGCCAAGGGGACTACTTTGAAAGGTATAACAGTGATTGAAACCTAGGTAAGCCTATATTTTTATATCAGTACAGTCTGGAAACCTTAGGATTTCACCTCTATATGCTTATAGGCATTATTTTTCTGAATTGCAAAAAGCTGAGATTGGTTGCTAAAAATAAGAAACTGTAGTGATTTTACTTCTAAAATACACTATGCTTTAATGAAATTACTCACTTAAAACAATGGAAGAATTTGTCAGGAATTTGCAATTCTTTTCATGATATGCACAAATTTAGGAAAAGTGGAAAGACTTGTGGGTAATATGGCAATTATTCCATTTGTATTATAGCATTTAGCAAAAATCTGAAAAACGGGGAAATTTGTTGGCAACATGTACTGATAAGCCGTTTTTGAAGGAGAAAGGATAATCCATTAAATTTCTGCCATGTAGATCAGGATACAATGACATTCAGTTGATACTGGCAGCAATTGTTGAAGGAAGGTAACTTCACCTGACATGCAGGCTCTGAAGTTAATTATTAAAAACTGTAAATATTGACAGATAATGATATTCAGAGCATTAAAAAAATCTAAATTAGTTGCAGAAACTGGCTACTGGTGTGCATGATGTTACATGTTGAACCACTTACATTGCTACCAGTGAGGGATGGAGTATATACTAGTATTGATAGCACAAAAGATTAATAACAGAAATGCACATTTCTGTTGTTACCTTTTGTTGTGATTTATAATCACTTGTTCTTATGACAAGTTTGAAATGGATTTGACTAAATCTTGAGAATAGTCCAGTTTCATTAAGCAGAATGTAATGTACATTTTATATTTATAGCAGTTTGCATTTCATTAATTGGTTTTAACTATGATGTTTTTGGTATTCACTTCCTCTTATTTTATAAAAATTATATTTAAGATTAATCACTGCTTTAATGCTTTACCTCATCTTGAAAATGAAATATTGCTTATACGTGATAATATATATTTCAGCTTATTGTGACTGATGTATATAACCATAGACTGCATAAGATATATCAATCTGGGGAAAGTCTTAGTAATATTTCAGACAGAGATGAAATATTTGTGTGAGTATGAGAAAATATTTTCTTTTGTTGTATAATTAAGTGTTGTTACAAAAGTATGGATAAGTTTTTTGAACAAAGCTAATATTTTATTTAATGAAAAGTAGTAAAAATGACAGTCTTCAATAATAATATACAGAGCTTTATAAAATTAATTACTAAAATTAAATTATTGGGCAGATGTGAACATTGCACATTGTTTTTTGTTTAAATGATCTTGTTTTTGGTATGTATAACTGGCCAAAACCATCTTGATAGGCCCAGGTTCGAGTCCCAGCTGGGTCAGCGTTGAGATTTATCTCCGCAAAATTCCCCGCCCTGTCCACGGTCAGTAGGGGATACCAATGGGCTTGGAAAGGCCGCCACCTGTCAGATGGGACGTTAAGGTGTGGCCCCGTGTGTGGGAGAGTCATACGCTGTGCACGTTAAAGAACACGCTGGATGGCCTTGACGGGAGGCTACCATTTGTCTCCCAACAGCTGTTACAATGGGTCCCCTCTCCCAACCTTCTCTGAGCCTTCGGGGTCCATGTGACCTGGCTATTTAGCCCACGGTGTGCAAAAAATTGCCGCTCAGAGGTAAAACAACCCAACCCATCTAGATAGGACTATCTGAAAAGCTCTCAAATGAAAGGAAGGAATGTGAGTGCAGAGTGAAACAGTTACATGGAGGTCAGGGGACCAGTGTAAATACTTTGTGTTAACAGAATTTCATGTTAACACTATATTGCTGAATACATTTCATTATTTACCTTAATGCTATTCTTAGCCCAAACAGTTTAATGTGTATGACTATAGTAAAATATTATTTGGTAATTAAAATTAATAACTTTTTAAAATAAATTACTACCAGTTGAGTTCATAATGAAAGTTGCACATATTTGTAATTTTCACTATGAATTTTAATTGATAATAGAAATACTTAATCATTTGCAGTAAACCATTATTCTTATTATCTGCAATACATTTTAATCAAAATTCAATTTCAAATTTAATGCTACTATGAGAATAATAATTTGTAAAAAAATGTTTAGCCAGATGTGACTGTTTTCTTTTCAATTTGTTGCTATTTAAACAAACATTTATTTTGTAATGAATCCACTTTTTTTTCTGCCCTAAGCTGAGCACAACTTTCTGTTAAATTGTTCTATTCAGTCCATTAGATTGTACATACTTTCTCTTTCTATTGAGTTTGTAAGAAAAAAGCAGCTTGTTAAATGACTAATTGGCAACAAATTTGTAGGTGTTCAAAAGCTATTAAAAAGTAATTGGGATATGTTTGTCGATCCTAAGTAAATATTATGTTGTCCATGAAAATTTGAATAGAATTTTATTTGTTGGAACTTAGAAAAAAATTCTGTTAAAGGATTTTTTTCATATTTCCCAGTCATCATCATCCTCAAGCAGCCATTGGCTATGGAGGTTCAACCAGACAGTTTAGTTCTCCAAGCATATCTGTCCTGAGCTACATCTGGCCACTGCATACCAATTCTAACAAGGTCCTGTTTGGCATTGACCAGATCCTAGGCCTTCTCCTCTTTCTGAGACCTTTAGGCAACTGTTCATAACCCAATTTACTAATCAATAATTATCCATATGGGCAACATGGCGAAACCAACAGAGTCTCTCTGCACAATATGCTGCTTAAAGGAAGTTGCTGACTCCTTTGCCTAACCTCTTCATTACTTGCCAAGTTGAACCACCTAATGCCTAAGATACTGCATAAGAACCTAGAATCAAAAGCATGAACTTCCTGTTGTTTCCTATTGTCTCGTTTACAAAGCGTCCAAGTTTCACTACCATAACTAACCCTAGAAAGTACCAAACTATTATACAGTCTAATTTTAGTCTTTAGGTGTATACGTCTATTTCTCCACACTCTCCATAGATTCCAAAAATTCCTTGCATCAATCCCTATTCATCTATTAATCTCATGCCACACATCACCAGTATCTGTTACATAGCTCCCAAGATAATTAAACTGAGACATTTGCTCAAGGGCGCAACCATTTAAAGCAACTGAAGCATCATCTGCCTGACCAATTTTCATCGCTTTAGTTTTATCTCTGTTTATTACCAAACCAACTCTATTACCAGTCTCATCAACAGCCCTAATGAAATAATTCATCTCATCAAAATCAGTAGCTAAGAAGGCCAAATCATCTGCATAATTTAAATTGGAAATTTTGAAATCTCTAGACTAGTGGTTCTCAACATTTTATGCTTCATGTACCCCTTAGAAATGTATATGTAACTGGCGTACCCCTTGTATAGATAGATAAAACTGTAGTCATAGTATAACAAAGGAAATAAAAATAGAACATATATCTGGCAACTTTTGAGCTCTCACAGCATACCACAAAAATTTTACTGCATACCCCACGTTGGGAACCTCTACTCTAGACCATTCAAAGTCAAAATCTTTCCCTTGCAAAGAATTTTGCATAGCATAATCAATAACCAAACTAAAGAGAAAAGGGGATAAAATGCACCCTTGTCAAACACCAGAAGCAGTGCTAAACCGATTATACAAGCCTTACCAACTCTCACACATGACTCAGCATTATTATAAAGAGTTTTCATTATGTTAACTAACTTGTCTGGTATGTAATAAGAGCTCACAATCAACCACAAATTATGACGATCAACAGAGTCAAAGCCTTTTTGAAATTAACAAAGCTAGCAACCAAAGGTTTCTGAAACTCTAAACATTTCTCAAGAATCTGCCTAAGTGAAAATATCTGATCTACACATCCCCTACCACTTCTGAATCCACATTGCTCATCACACAATTGCCTGTCAACCAGATTCTTAATTCTATTAAGCACAATCATGGAAAGAACTTTACCTGGAACAGAGAATAGGCTGATACCCCTATAGTTAACACAAGAACTGTGATCACCTTTTTTGAAAATAGGGATAATAATAGCTCTGGTAAAATCTTTAGAAACCATGCCTTTATCATAAAAGTTACATTCTTTTAATTTATTTCCTTTTTCTTTCCTTCCTCATCTAAAGATTTAATTACTTCCAAACTGCATATGTTACTAAACTGCATATGTTTCCAAACTGCATATGTTACTACCAAAGTTTGGAAGTAATTAAATCTAAAGATTTAATTACTTCCAAACTTTGGAGTAAAACTAATACTTTCCAAACTTTGAAGTAATTAAATCTAAAGATTTAATTACTTCCAAACTGCATATGTTACTAATTTTCCCTCTTTAGTTTTATAGTGCCCAGTCCTATCTAAATGCCTCTAAACTGTCCCAGTCGGTAGTGGGCATGCTCATAAATCTGAGTTTTGCAATTCATTCTCAAGCTTTGAAGGTTAGATTTTTTTTTCTCTATGGTCTGCCATTTATTAAAAAGGAAAACTAATGCACTTTCAAAGGCCATTGTTCTTTAAATTGAATGTTATGCCATAGTTCCATGTGCATAAGATCCATTCACTCTTCACATTGAAGGACACTGTAGATGCTTTAATGTGTGCATACTATATATTCAGGAGGTACTTTAAAATTGTAATGAAATGGCTGACTTTAACATATGAATCGTGTATCCAGAAACAGTTAGTACAGAAATAGTGGTTCATAATTGTACTTTAATGACCCTAAGAAATGTCAGCAATAAGTATTTTGGTATTTGTTTTTGAAGATTATTTGTATATTCATACAAATATTTAATTTTGCTGCTGCAAAGCATCTCAGAGCTGAATTTTATTGCTGATAAGCAAGCAAATTAACTCATGTGAAAAGTTTGCTAGTGTTATTTGTTGCAATTATGTTTGAACAGCAATTTTGTCATCCCTTCAAACATTTGCAATTTTCTACTGAAACACCTTTACCATTGAAATTGTCACTTGTGAGGTCTGGGAACCCAAAAATTTCTTCACAAATAAAATGAAGAAAACACATTAGCATTTTTGTGTTTTGATGCAAATATATTTATTCCTTATTCTTTACCTTCAAAAGTACACATAGTATCAGTATGACAAAAATACTTAAAATCATTTATCAAATTCATCGAAAAACATAAAAAAAAAATGGTACTGTCACTATTTGTGTTTTAATGAATTTGATGAAGGTTTAACCATTGTTGGACCAAAGGTATAAAGAATGAATTAAAATAATATATTACATATAATTTGCATATAATATACATGTTAAAGTTGTAGATTACAATGTATGAATTAAAACAGCCTGTACCTTAACGAAATGGAGTACAGCTTTCACTGAATGTGGTGTCCTTTTGTAACCATTACTAGTTTCTCTTTTTTTTGTGGTTATGGTTAAAACACTTTTTTTTTGCAACCATGATATGTATTTAATGACCAGTAAAAAGTTTTAAAATATCAGGAAGATGGTAAAAAATGGAAAAAAGTACACTGTAAAGGAATATGAATTATTCTAATAAGAAAAATGCACTTAAATTTTTAGAACAATTTTGAAATTATGTATAAGAACTTTAATTTACAATTCTTTGGAGTTTAATTTTGTATCATGATTTCCTTACTGAATGATGCAGCAAGAAAGTAAATTAGCAAAATTCATTAGTGTCTGTAATTTTGGCCATAGAGCAGCCTTTGTTCCAGGAATAATAAATATGTTTGTCCATGTTGTATTATTTTAAATTATAAGTTGGTAAATATTATTTAGGGACCTTACAACATGCTTTTTTAAGTATTAAGAAATATTTAAACATGAATTTATATTTAAAATTTCCTGTATTAAGTGAAGTAATGTATATTTTGTATAAAGTATAAATCTTTATTTAGTTGATGTCTTAAAAATATCGATATGATGATTATTTCTATTTCCTCAATATATATGGAGAATGTTTTAATAATAATTTGTTTTCAACTGAAATAGTAATGTATTCTATAAATCGATTGAGTTTTTATCTATGTATTAGATATGAAGTTCCTGTACCAACAGGTGATGATGCAAATATGCTTATCCTCCCTGTTTATATGAAAGAAAAGAGGTATGTACATTTTAAACAATGCTATTTTTCATATAATGAATATTATTTTTGCTGTGTTTGTCTGTGCTGACTTTGTTGAGAAAGAAGATAATGAATGAAGTTGCAAAGGTTGCCATCTTTCAAATCAAGCATCAAAGCAGTGTAATTTGTGCTCTAGGTGTTATATGAAACATAGGTGCATCATCAAGTATTGACATACCCACTCATCTGCACCATTTGTTCCTCCTTACCCCAGTAGCCACCTGGATTGAGGTTAATGTTAACTGTGTGTGAGACTGCTCCTAGTCCTATTAGCCTTCCAAGTGTCATTATCAAGGTGTCAGCCAACGTGTTTAACACATCATTGATTGAACATGTGTCTTTCAATACAGCAAGGAGTCCCCTAGGCAAGCATCTGTAAAGCAGTTGAAATGGTGATACCTCTAGTTGCATACGGCACTTCTCAATAAGCCCAAAGCAAATATGGCAAACATTTGTCCCATTCTCCCAGATGATCTCTAATGACATTATTCATCATCCTCTTCATAGTCCTATGCCAATGTTTGACAAAACCATTTGCTTCAGGGTGAACTGGCAATGAAAATCTAGGGACTAGGCCAAGCCTGGCATGTAGCTTCTTTGTTAATATTGCTCTGAAGTTGCTACCCTGGTCAGAAGTCACATTCTGACAAGTTGTGTTATGTGCCTGTTCAAGCGAATGTTTGTAAGAGTGTTTCAGAAGTGGCCTGGGTAGTCAGTGACTTCAAGCACTCAGCTTCAGGCTATCCGATATGGTAGTCCATGATAAACAAAATATACCTGTGCCCTCTCTTGATCTCCGCAAAACTCCCTGCTCTGCCCACGGTCAATAGGGGACACCGATGGGCTTGGAAAGGCCACCATCCATCAGATGAGATGTTAAGTCATTGTTCCGTGTACGTGAGAGCCATACCCTATGCACGTTAGAGAACACACTGGATGGCCTTGACGGGTGGCTACCATCTGTCTACCAACAGCTGTTCCAGTAGGTCCCCTCCCACAACCTTCTCTGAGCCTTTAGGGTCCTTGTGACCTGGCCATTTAGCCCATTGTGTGCAAAAAAGTGCCGCTCAGAGGTAAAACAACCAACCAGCCCTCTCTTGCTGGGTGTATCAAATGGTCTTGATACATCAATTCCCACAACCTGGAATGGTAACACAAACAGGTCGAGTGATCAGTTCTATAGTTACCTTGTCACTTCTGTGCCTCACAGCATGTAAGTGACAATCAGTACATGATTTGCAGTATTGTTTGATATCATGAGTTGTACTTGGCAATAAAAAACAACAGGCATGACTGACGAAATGACAGTAAAAAAACTGACATATTTCAACAACACTGAGGTAACTCCACCAAACACTGGGGGGGGGGGGGGGCAAAACCAAAACTTAGTTTCTTCTTTAAGTGGGTAATGAGTTAGAAATACCTTTCATCAACCCCTTTCACTAAATGGCACAGCAAGCCATTGCATATCATGAACTCATCTTTGCCAAGTGCTGAGTGGTTAGCACACTTGGCTACTGATCTAAAGGACCTGGGTTCGAACCCTGGTAAGGCATGGATGTGTGTGCAATTTTTCTGCTGAGGGCCTGCTATCCTCTCAGACCTTCCCTATGGCATATAAACTGACAGGCTTCTGTCAGACCCCTGTGGCAAGCAGCTGCTTGAGGAGGCATTTATTTTTTATTCCTATGCAACCCATCAGGAGAAACCCACATGTATTTATAAATGCTCCAGTGTTTTATAAAAGGTATTATTTTCAAACCATTAAGTTACTTACCTGTAGGAGATATTCCCTATTGTCATTGCAGCTACCAATTCCAAAAAGACTTATTGTCACACACTTGCCAGAGGTTGGCTCATGCAACTCAAGGCTAACCCTTCAAGGGGGAATGACAGCTGGTTGTATAATGAGGGGGCATTGCATTGTGTAACTCGATGCTTCTAACTAGAAAAGTATAGCAACTATGCTGAGCCCACATGGAGATGTTAATTTAAGAATTTGTTAAAAAGGAAGGGGAAAGTTCCAATAATTACAAATAATACTGAAGTTACCATAAATGGTTACTCAGTCACCTTACTTCTCTTGTCAGTTATGATAAAATGGTGCCCCTTGCACTTTGTGAAATAACTCTTTCTACTAACTCATCCCCCTTTTGATGACACATGGCATCTAAGAAATTATCCAGACCAGTGGGAATTAGGACAGCTAAACTTAGGGCCAGTTGTCAGAATAATTCTGCCTCAGCCAGTAACTCTTCAATTCAGTTTGAGTCTGACATTTACTAAAAATCAAGACAATTTTTTTAACTCAAATATTACAGGTTGCTGTCTCAAAAGATGGGTATCACTCTTTCTGTATCCTGCTCCACACAGAAGGAGTGAAGGGATAGGGATGAAATATAGCACACACATAGCAATACATATTGGCATACCATGAATTAATTTGCACCCACTTAACAGCGGTTAGCTCCCAGGAATGGTAACAAAATGGGCTGCAGAACCACACTAACATATCGTGCAGCTGTCAGTGTTCCCATGATGCAGACAAGAGGTGGTGTGCTGTTATATCCAGTAGCACTCCAAACCATTTTGCCTGGCTGACAGGTGGTGTGCCAGTCGTGAACAAAAGCTGGATCTTCCTCTTGCCAGGTTGTTGCCATACATGGATCCATCAATCGTCAGCACCCAGACAGAAATGGGATTCATCACTAAACACAGCAGTGTTCCACTCGTGATCCCAGTTCGCATGATTTTGACACCAAGCCAGAGAGTGCTGCGATGGTTTGCAGTCAGTGGTAGTCGAAGTAACGGTTGCCTAGAGTGCAGGTGTGCCTCATGCAACCTTCAGTTTACCGTTCAAGTCATTATGGGGATGTCCATGGCTGCTGACACAGCCTGTCGTTTATTGCCTGCAGTACTCTGTGGTGACGAATGAGCATGTTGAACAGTGCATTTATCAAGCCAAGCTGTCAGTCGGACGACTGCATCACTCCCCCTACAATGCACTCTAGAACCTTCATTTCGCCACTGTTCCCAACAGCGTCCAACATTTCGTGCATCCCAATGAACATGGGCAGTGATACGATGTGTAGTCCATCCAGCTTCACATAGGCCTATAATTCTTCCTCTCTCATAAGCATCCAAATGGCAATAAACCTGCTAACAGCATGTACCAGGCATTTTCATCCTCGCTGAACAATTTCCAAGCAGAACCATCTAATCTGAATAGTTTGTATGACTTCCACCTGCATAAACACAATACCATCCCTGTTCCTTCTTGCACCTTTTATCTCTTGAGCCAAGGACATCATTGGCTCTGGATTATCATCATTTGCATATCTCAACTGCACACACCCACCGTTCTATTTGCATGTTTGTACAATATGTCCTGGGTGGGGCACTTTCAGTGTCGAGCAGTGTATATATTTTATGAAAATCAGTTACACTGCTGTTTGTTGACTGTTGCTAGGGGATCATATGTTTTGTTGACAGTGAGCTGATTAAAAAAACAAGGGGGCTAACTAATTCAAATTTCAGGTGGCAATGCAGGGGGGGGGGCACCCATCACAAGAGTAATATCTCCTTAATGGAATTCAAAATATGCGAAAGTTACCTGAAAACCTATCTTTCTCATCTTCATTAGAGTCTTCTGTGGGAGTATAACAAAAGATAACTTTCAAATCTCTAACCATAACTATGCCAGGCCCGAAAAAAAAATGAATTATACCAGGCTTTTTTTTAACTGTGTTCAGTCAACAAAAAAAAAGTAAACTTCAGAACTTTTTTGCAAAATAACTAGTGAAAGGAATTATGGCATGTTGTATGTCAAATTAATCAACATTTAATTCTGGAATTTCTGAAAATGAAATATTTAACAAAAAAGATGACTAGTTTTATTTTAATAGGACTTTTATTAGAAGCAATGTAGTAAAAAAAAGCATTTGGCAATACAAATAAAAATTTATTTAAAAAAAAAAGCCAATAGACAAAAATGATTATAATGCATATTAGTAAAAAGGCTGTTTATGAAGAAGAAAAATAAAAAAATTCTTAAATGTAGAAAATTATTCTCTATTTTCGATTTTTTTTTCTTTCATGGTACAATACTTTGAGAAAAGCCCAGGCTTTTCACCAGCTGCGGCCAGTCAAATAAACAAGTCAAGTTCAGAATTTAAAAAAAAATAGCCAATGAACATAAAAAGGTCATGTTACATGCCATAAGAAGAAACATTTAATTGGGGTTAAAAAAATTATGAAAATTAAAAATAAGACAGGTAAGGAAAATTTTATAAGCATTTTTTAAAGAAATTGCAAGGTTTTACTGTATTTTTTGCATTTTATACTTAATATAAAGTTCAAAAAAATTAATTTATATAATTCATAATATTTCTATCATTGCTTAAATCTTTTATTTAATTTTTATTAAATTATTTGACATTTATGCAAACAACATGCAATGCCGATTTTTTTTTCCCAATTAGAAAACTTTAAGACTAAAAGCAATGTTACAAAAATTTATTTTGCCTTAAAACAAGATTATTTGAATAAAAACTGAAAAATAAATAGCTGAATATTTTAAACTCTGAAATTTGAGATCAAACTCTTCCAGATCAATTTGCATTATATGCTGATTACTATGGAAAAACTTGACTTGAAAATTATAAATTCTGAATGCTAGTTATAAAATTACATCAGTTTATTTAAAAATTCATTTTTTTATGTCCTAGTCATATGTCTTCTAAAGTAACTATCATTTTAAGCCACATATGCCTAATGATTTAATTTTCAGTCAAGCTTCAAAATAATTATTCTTTCTAATTTTAGTATATATTTGAGAAGCAATGTGAATAATTATAGAAGTAGTGGAATTGATATCCCCCTTCTGAATCTGAGAAAAGTCGCAATTAATCTGACAGCCTAACATGCACACCAAGTATGAAATCGAAACCAGATGTTTGCTGATCGATATCATACACCTGTGATGTTGCCGATTATATGATCGAAGAAATATCGATTTTTCTCATCATATTTCTTTCATAAAAGATATCTGATAATACACTGGTGCTGAAAATGAAAGGATAATGTAAAATTTGTACATAACTCAAAGTATTTTTAAAGGAATGCAATGAAATTGGGTTGGATTGTTTTACCTCTGAGCGGCACTTTTCTACACAATTGGCCAAATGGCCAGGTCTCACAAGGACCCCAAAGGCTCAGAGAAGGTTGTGGGAGGGGACCCACTGGAACAGCTGTTGGCAGACAGATGGTAGCTTCCAGTCATGGAAAGCCGGCCCATCAGGCCGGTGGGTCCCCTCCCCCAACCTTCTCTGAGCCTTTGGGGTCCATGAGACCTGGCCGTTTAGCCCATGGTGTGCAAAAAAAGTGCTGCTCAGAGGTAAAACAACCCAACAGTTCGTGGAACAATACTTAAAGTCTGTTATGTACAACATGCAGTATGTTAATATGGAATATGATCACCACTGACAGCCATGCAGCTAAAGCAACGACTCCTCATACTGTTTATGAGGGTATTGATGAGGTCTTGAGGGATTAAAGACCACTCCCTGAGAAGTGCTATTCTGAGTTCGTGGAGTGTTCTGGAAGGAGGCTGGTAAGCTCCAATGCCTCTCCCTAGAGCATCCCATACATGCTCAATGGGATTGAGGTAGGGAGATCTGGGTGACCACTCCATTCAGAAAATATCTTCTACTTCAAGAAAATCTTAGTCGACGTGAGCTCGATGAGTATGGGCATTATCTTCCATAAGAATAAAATCTGCATTGAAGGCTCCCCAGAATGGCCTGACATATGGGTTCAGGAACTCGTCTGTGTACTGCAAGGCAGTAGTAATAGAGCCACTTGGAAAGATGTCGGTTCTGTATGCCCATTTGTCATATTTGCTGCTCCAACCATCATGCCACAGCCACCAGAGTAGTCCCTTTCTCTGATGTTCGAGGGACTGTTTCAGATCCCTGGTTTTCTCCAGATGCAAATGCGTTGCACATCAGTACTTAAGTTGATTTGTAATTCATCTGCAAACATCTCAGTGGTCTGGACCCCAAGTGTGATATTGGGGATTCCACTTTAAACGAGCTCACCAGGCAATGGGAGTTAGAGGGACACAACAGGTCTCCTGGCATAAAGGCATTGCTCACGAAGTCTCTTGTAAACAGTATGCCTTGAAACCCTCTTTCCCTGTAGCTGCTGCAAGCTCCAGAGACAGTTGCCTAGTGGTCATCACTCTGTTCCACCTGGCAGTAAGACTTATATAGCAATCATCTGCAGCAGTTGTGGCTCTGGGACATCCTTGTCCTGGTTAACTCTCCACCACTGAAAATCATCCATACGATGTCTTTGGGGCATAATCAGCTCAACATGCCACTGAAGTTCCTAATTTGGCATATTCTGGCTTATGTGCGGCAACTGTAAATGCGGTATAGTTTTACGTGTAGTGTATTTTCTACTTTCACCCATTTTCAGTGCATTCTTTTATATATATTGGCAGTATATTTATGTTTTTGTTGATTATCCTTTAATTTTGAGCACTAGTGTAGATAAAAATAATTTAGAATATACTGGTGCTAGAGAACTAGAAATTGGTGCCTTGGGGTATTTTGAGTCATAGACTCAGAAATTATGTCAACTTTATATCTGAAATTTTCAACCTTCAAGGTCAAAGGTAAAATTTAGATCTACCAGTGCTAGAGAGCCAAAAATTGGTGCCTAGGGCTATTTTGAGTTGCAGATCTCAGAAATTATATCAACTTTTGGATGTAATGTATTTTTCAAGGTTAAAGGTCAAATTCTGATATAATGTTACTAGAGAGATAAAAATTGGTGAATAGGGCTATTTCAAGCAATAGAATTCATAAATGTTAAGATGTTCAGATCTGGTTTTCTAATCAAGGTCAAATGGGGGTCAGAGTAACGGGCTAAAACGTCGACAGATGCCAAAGGCACTGATTGGTTTATAGTAATTAATATAGACATATATAGATAGAAACCATTGAAATCAGAAGTTTGTTAAATTGTACAAAAATTTATTTCTGTAATTATTTTCAAACGTGTCTTTAACTATTATATTGAAGTGCTAATATTACTTTCTATAGACAAATGTAATTGAAAATTATTTTAGGGTGAAAACTGGTGTCAATAATTATGGTGTTGCCTCATCTCAATTATTTGGTCAACCTCTTCTTGTTCCTGTACCAGGAAAAAATTGCTCATATGAAACACTTTACAACACTATATTAAGATATATGTCGTAAGTATTGCAACATTTTTTTTGTAATGATTATTTCTCTTTAAGGCATTTATTACGTTATATTACATATTGTATTTTTTAACATTTTATTTGTTTTTGTTTAATGTGACAAATTGTTGAAAGTATTCAACAATTAAAATTTGATTATTAAATTAAAAAAATTATCTGGTAAAAATTGTTATTTAAAAGTATTTTTAGTGTTTTTTTTTTGTCTGCTATTTTTTAATCTGTTTCACTGTGAATAGTTTTAAACCACCTGATATATATAATAATATATTGCTAGTTCTTATTAGTGAATTTTTCATTTTTGCATTAAATTATCTAGCATTATTATGTTTATTCTTGTAAGTTACCTGTATGTTCTTAAATGTCTGCACGTGAAGGTTTATACTGAATGACAAATCTGCATTGATAAATTAGTCTAAATATTGCCATTTTCAATTAATTTACAGTAACCAAATATGATTTTTTTTAATGAAAGTTTTTTGATGTAAATTAAATGATTCTTTTGACATCTGAAATGCATTTGTTTCATTTCTATTTGTCTTTTCTCCATTATTCAGGAGATATGTGCGAGCACCTGATTCAAATGAAGAATGGTGGAGAGATACTGTTGAGTCTGACAAAATGAATGGAGGTAAACCTTGTATTTATAGTAAGTCCAGAAATTATATTTTGGATTAATATATTCAGAGCTTGAATTTGGCTAAGGAAAACATGGAATCTGTACCATATTACAAAATTCCCAATTTAAAAGTAATATATCAAAATTTGTCCAGTGATTACACATATGAATAAATCATAAGTGGCCCAGGTTTGAAACAGTAGTAGAGGTTTGGGTAGTTTATTTTGTGTTCATTGTAGTACATTGCTTATAAAACAAATTAATAAATTTATTTTAAAATATAATTTAATCCATTTTCTGCTTATTTGTAATATATACTATATGTTGATCATTTAAAAAACAGCTTTTTGCAATATTAGTATATCACAAGCTTATCAGTGGATTAAAGCAGTATTGAACAAAGGAAATGAAAACATTATTACTGCCCAACATTTTAAAGAAGTTTATCACATGAATCTATAAAGATTTTCACATATAGAAACAGTTTTTGCAGTATCCAACACACTCATTACTATCATTTAGCAATGTCACGGAAGAATTTCGCTCAGTCACAACAACTTGAACTGAATATATATAAATTCACTCTTCTGAAGTCATTGGCGGAGGAAAGCTTCATGTATTGGAGTCTTTCATATATCAACACTGTAAGCAAAAATGTATTTCTTCTCCTTTGTACCCAAAAGATTTTTAAATGTTTCCTGCACATATTGTGTAATATACAATTGACTCTCTTTAAAGTGCTCCCAATCCTAAACTACTGTTTGCTTGTTTAACACAATTTGATAACCTGACTCAAATTTTGATGTGAGCAGATTTTGTCACAGAAGAAATAAAGGACTCAGTAATAAAGTATTACAGGAAAATGTCCTGAAGACAAGAAACACTTGAAATAAATGACACTTCCACTGAACTGCTATTTTTGCTAATCACTAATGCATTAAATTTGTTTTTCAAAATTAAAATCATTTAGTGGATTTCCATAAGAAATTTAATAGAAAGAGTTAAAAAAAATATGATTCTTATTTTAAATTGATTTGTAAAATATTATGTTTTAAAATAATTTTTAGTCAAGTAATCTTTATATTTTGCAGCTCAGTATTTTTTTTGGTTCTTACAAATGATGTCTTTGAAGTTAAAAGCTAAGACAACAGACTTTTTTAAGAAATTTTAATATAAATGATCACATTAACTTTGTAATTTTTATGTAAAATTGGTTAGACCAGGGTAACACACAATGTCACTGTGTTATATGTTGATATGAATGATAATGCAAATCATATTGATTCTAGGGAATAAAAACTTGGAGTTTCAGATTTTAATGTAAGACAGCAACCACATGAAAATCTTTTTAGACAATGGAAGATTTATGTGTTATTTATTGTAATAAATATGATGCACAATTCAGAATAAATATTTCTTTTTGGGAAGAATTGCACAAAAGATGTTTATTAGATATTAAGCAAGAAAAAGAAGCTTTGGGCTAAGTAATAGCCTTAGCACAAAAACTGCTTTTTAAATGGTTTATTTTTGTGAAAAAGCTTGGAAACCATTAGTCAAACAAAAATTCAAACCATATTTGGTGCCAGATGACACTGTACATACAGGGTTTACAAAGGTTTATTTATAAACTCTGAAGAAATAACTGGTTGTGGCTAAGAGTGATTGGATTTGGTGCCAGACTAATTCTAATCATTGCATGGAGTTGCTACAATTAGATTCTGATATCCTAATTTTCAAGGTAAGGAATGCAGAAGACATTATCTCATCAATAAGGGAAACAAAGAGCTGAAATGAACTTCAGAAATGATGAAGATGAGGTAGTCTTGTCTGATGCTCCGAAAGATGCAAATGCTGCAGTCACCACTGTGATATTTTATGTAGAGCAGAGGCAGGTGTGAACAATAACATTATACGTACTATTATGAAGACACACATTATAGTCTGTTAAGCAAACTCAATATGTTCATAGTAGTACTTATAATTTCCAAAAAGATATTGTGACAAATAGTGAAATTTTATAAACATTTAGTTTTACTCATGCATTTTTAGTCCAACCTAGAAGTTTTGAAGATTAATTTATTTAAAATTGTGTGAAAAGTTTCCCCTCATTAACTACCATCCTTGCCTACTGTTCAGAATTTTCTTTGATCAAACATGGGAGTTTAGCAAGTGTTGGCTATGTAAGACTCATGTGGCAGAGAATTTGGAGGAACTTCATAATTGAAGGGCTTGCAACAATAATGAGTCAGTTCCACTTTCTGCCAATTTTGAGTAAACAAAACAATACCATTCAAAATTCAAGTTTTTTTTGTTTCAAACATGCTATAAATTGAGAATGTTATTAAATGAGATCCAAGGTAACTATCACTCAGAGCTGACTCCTTCTTGCACCAGCTAAAAGGCCATATTTTTCTTTACAGGATAGCACATATAACTAAAAATGAGTAACAATTGGAGCTGCCTCCTTTTTGCTGCAAGATCCTCAATTGTTTAGAGTGTAAAGGACAATGTACACATAAAAAAAATGGTTATGAAAAACCTCCATGTTATGTCAAAGGAAAATCTATTCAAAGTTTTGTCTCTGAAAATAAGCTTTTATGAAAAAATGTCACCTAAACTAAGCTAAAGATCTCAATGAAATCTCCAAATCTTGAATTTCGCCATAATATAATTTATGGAAGTTAGAATGTTTAAAACAAGTATTGCCAATTAAATATTCTCACAAGCTGACTATTCTTTCGAGGTTTAACGATTCTTTAAATGTTTGCATTGGGGGGATTAGGTTTTAATCTTATAATTGCTCCTGTTAAAGGCCATAACCCTAAATGATGAGTAAATAGAGCTTCTGTGTGGATAGCAAAGTTATATCCACATCCACATCTGCAGGGTCTTATCCACATCCACAATTCTTTATCAGCAGGTGACTAAATTAGTTATTTATTAATTTTTGAGATTTTGCAAATGCTTGAGATCTGATTTTATGCTTGTGAATGAAATAAATCAGTATAATGGTTGGTTAATTACTAATGATTAACTGGAAATATACAGTGATAAGAAAATAAGCATGTATTTTAGAAAAATATCTTAATATTAGATTTAAAAAATTACCTAAATATAATTTTGTAAGTTCTCAGTTAATTCTGCTATTTTAAGTGCAGTTATCTGTGATTATGGGAAGCTACTCCTTTTATTGCCTATTACAGAGCTGACAATTATTCCAATTTTTTTACAATATTTTTGCCCTTTTTCCAAAAGGTGAATGTTAATAAAAAGGAAGAATTGTTTCCGATTTAGCTCTTTTAATGTACTAAAGGTGCAGCTATGGCCCCATTCTCTACTCTATACTTGCTTGTGGAACTCACTTGCACATCAATCATAGGAAATTTATGACTCCAGGTAACCATTTCCAGACAGAACACATGGCAAAGTCCACACCTAAAATTCTTTTACAGAGTTGAAGGTAATATATTGTTCCTAAATGTGTGTTTTTTGAACCTATACCCAATTCTCCCTGCTCTGGCCAGCTAAACACTGATTGGATTACTTATAATCAGAAACTTCGGAGTGAGGAGATAATACAGATTAGAGAACTTCCCTGATTTGTGGGCCATGATTGGCATTACAACTTGAATGGGTCACATGCATGTCTATTGTTATCTGGGATGGGTTAGTGGTTGATAAGGGATTAAAACTTTTCTTTCACTAGAGTTGAGACAAGTTGACAACTGGGCTACTGCTTTGACCTTTGTAACTAATAATATGTAGATGCATCTATAATTTATGGCACTCATCTCACTAGATGGCACTACAATATTTTACACACTTTAATGTTCTTAAGGTGTGTAAAGTAACATAAGTGAATAACATACAGTATAATAGCTTTTCATTGTATTGAACGATTTATTGGATTGTCTGTTGGTATGTTTCGTGTGGCCTCTGGTCTTGATTTTTGTTTTTCAGGTATAACCTTCTAAGGTGCTGAAGGGTGGGCTATTCATATAATTATGTTTTTTAAATGCAATTAGAATTTAATTCCCATATATATATATAGCATAAAGGTATCAATTTTGCCATACCTTAGTTAATGCATATTCCCTATTATTGTGTTAAGGGGGAATCGGGGCAATTTCTTCTTTGCAATATGCTCTGTTTAAAATGGTTGTCTCTGATGAGTATCTTGTTCTGTCTTTTTTTTTAATAATGCGAATGGTGGTGCATTGTTTATGATAATTCATGTTTTTTAGGCTTATCTGTAATGGGATTATTTAGCTTCAGGAGCTTTCTTATACTGCAGATCGGGGTGAATTGTTCATGATAATTATGTTTTTTTTTAGTCTTGTTGTCTCTGATGGCATTATTTTGTTATGGGGCTTTTTTTATACTGCAAATTGGCAGTCAATTGTTTACAATGGTTTGTGTTTTCTAGGCTTATTTTCTCTGATGGGATAACTTCATTCTGGAAGGTTTTTTTATACTGTGGATCGGCAGTGAATTGTTTACAATAATTCGTATGTTTCAGGCTTGTTGGGTTTGATGGAATTATTTAGTTTGGGGAAGGGGGAGGGTTCAGGTTAAAATGGTTGTCTCCAATCAATAGTTTTATTCTGGGATTTTTTTAAATTGCAGAAGAGCAGTTCATTGTTTAATGGTATGCGCATGTTAGAGTAGCTGTCTCCAATGAGATAATTGATTTTTATGAGTTTTTTTTTTATGTAACAGAATGAACATTTTTATCTATGATTTTACCTACATCCATTTTAAGATTAATCTTTTTCATTCACAAAGCACTTTTCAATGTGGATATCTGCTCAGGGCTGTATAAATAGTGTTGAAAATTGGGAAGATCCTGAAATCTTGAACTTATCCTAAAAGTCACATAGTTGTATAAGTAAAAAAGTAAGTCTTCAAAAATATGTTTCGAACATATCTACTGTGTTTAAGTCAAAGTGTTTTGTAATAAAGTTACTGATTAATATTATGGAGAATAATTTTAATTGCATGTCGAATACAAATAATAATCTTTAGAACCACTTGTATGAACAAAAGGTCACTGTGTTCACAAAAGTGCTGGTCAGAGGTAAAACAGCCTATAAACAAGAAAGTAAACAACATTGCCAAATGTATTCTATTTCAACACAGAAAAATAATGAAAGAGAAATGTGTCATCATTTGCAACTCAACTTAAAATGATAGTACTATACCTCTTGATAATACTCTCACAATAATGACTGACAAGAAAAAATATGTTGTAGCATGTTAACATTTATTGAGATTGTATTTTATAGGTGGGGGGGGGGGGGGTCATTGCTTTTGCACTCATTTGCACTCATTTGCTTTTGCAAAGACCACTATGAAGCACAAAGTAACTGATAAAAATATTAAATATACCATTCAAATGTAATTGTGTTGTTGTTTTTTTTGTCTTCACTTTGTGCAAAAAATATGCAGTTAAAAAATTTGTCCTGCTTGAGAATATAATTGGATAGCACTGCTCTACAGCATTTTTCTTAAACAGCAAGTATAGGCTGTTTAAGTAACTACAATGAATTTCAGTGGGAGAAAAAATTAATTTTAAGATTTTACAAAGTTCGTTTTAAATTTCTAAGGTTATAGATGTATTAGATTTTTGTTTTTTTAGGAACTTGTTATTGCTAAATTTGAAACCTGATAATTATTATTAACAATATAGTAGTAAGTTTTCCAGTTTTAAAAATTAATCTTTAAAAATTAATTCAAATCTTATTTTCCAGAAGTGGAAATGGCTAATGGAGATGACTATGATAGTGAACAATCAGAAGAGGGAGAGAAAGAACATACAGAAGAGGGAGATGATATGGAAGAAAATGAAAAAAATCATTATCTTTTTACGATACAAAGTGTAAATACCTGTGGCAATGTTGAAGTAGAGAGATTCAAAGATGATAGTCGTGGATTAAAATTGAACAGTAAGTTCATATAAAACTGAAATATTTATTAGGTTTTTTTTTAACTTTATTTTGATGGTTCTTTATCCAAAACATTTGCTGACCACAGAATTTTGCAAAAGATCAGAGTTTTTTTAGTACAAAAGCACTGTTTTAAACTTCAACAATTAGCTTGTTACAGAAATAAAAAAAATAAAGTTCTCTGTATTACCAACCAAAAGAGCTCCTCTGTGAAATATTGATTAATATATGTAATAAAGTGTCATGAGACTTTAAATCATTGAAAGCTGGCATGTGCCACTTGTCATTTTGATTGGGTAGCTTAACCCTTCCAGCCATGTCTTGTATACAAGCTGACAGAATCTGAAATGAGAGACCTATGACCCTCTGTCAGTTTTTAGTAGAACAAAAAACTTCAATTTAAAAAAATGCTGTTTGAATTTTTCTTACATATACAGGGTGGTTATAATTAAACTGACAGTACTCAGAGCGATGTAGAGAAAGATCTACTCAATGGATCACAGCGAAAAGTGGTGGGTACCTTAATAAGAACATGAGGTAGAGAATTTGCAAATAAAAAAAATTAGTATTAGTGCCACCAGGTGGCGTGGGTGCACCAAAAGCATGGTAGAACATGCTAATTTCTTGTGATATTGAAGCCAATCACACGTGAGAGTTGCATGAGGCACACTATAAAATGGATGTCTTCCCTGTAATAGCTAAAAGGAACCATGGGTGTCTGCAAGAAGGACCAAGCTTTGCTACTGAAACTCTTTTACCAAAATGGCAGTAGTGCTGCCGCTGCATTACATGAATATCATCTGAAAGATATATGGAAAGGACCTTTGTCACTAAATGGACTGAAGAATATGATACAGAAATTCGAAGAACAAGCGAGTTGGGGATGTCTCTCAACAGCTGTTCCAGCGGGTCCCCTCCCCCATCCTTCTCTGAGCCTTCCGGGTCCATGTGACCTGGCCATTTAGCCCATGGTATGCAAAAAAAGTGCTGCTCAGAGGTAAAACAACCAACCTAACCAAGCGAGTTGGGTGTGGCTTTGGGTAGAGGCCGGCAGCCTGTTACAAAAGCAATGTGGAAGACGTTGCACTTACTGTTGCAGAAATCCAGTCAAAATCAGAGCTACCCATAGTGTGAGACAGTTATCCCGGCAACTGCAACTTCCGTGGTCAACTGTCCGTAAATCTGTATGTTCCATCCTGAAATGGTATCCTTATAAAATTCATAGGGTGCAGCAGCTGCAACCACGTGACCCTGAACAATGCACCAATTTCGCTATGTGATTTCTGGATGACGACGTGGCCTTAAAAAGTCTTATGGACTGATGAGGTGCATATTTCCCTACATGTAGTAGTGAATAAGTACAAGTGCCGAATATGGGGAACTACAGATTTGCATGATGTGCCCCTTCACACTATGTAACTGTATGGTGTGGGTTTACCACAAACCTCATAATCGGACCTTTTTTTGTTGAGGAGATCACACCTCAAGGCCCTGTGCATTGATCGATGAATGGACATGTTAAACAGAACTCCATCGCAAGATTATTCTGGCTTTACAAGAAAGAAATTGCTTAGACTCTATGACCTACATGGAGGATGGGGTACCACCCCTTATTGCAGGTATGGCAATGCAATTGTGTAACACATTTGGTGAGGACAAAATAATTTCTCAGACATTTTCCAATGCTTGGCCACCACGTTCCCCCAACCTAAACCCATGCGATTTTTGGTTATGGGGTTATTTGAAAAACCAAGTTTACCAAGGCAATGTTGAATTGCTTGCTGAAGGCAAGAATAACACAGCAGGTTTATAGCCATTCCCCGAGACATGTTTCAAGCAACTGTGGACCATGCTGTATTACATTTCCAGCACATTTTGCATACAAATGGTTCACATATTGAGAATCTTGATTTGTAAAATAAAGATTGTTTGTTCAGCTTGGTATTTTCTTTATTTTAGGGTGGCACTAATTTTTATTCGCATATTCTCTACCCCATGCTCTTATTAAACTATCCACCACTTTTCGCTGTGATCTGTCAAGTAGATTTTTCTCTACGTAGCTCTGAGTACTCTCAGTTTAATTATAACCACTCTGTATGTCATAAAAATACATTATTAATGCTTGGATTTTTTTTTCCATTTGATGCATATTTTATTAAACTATGATATAAATAATTTGTTAAAGCCATTTTATTGGCATTTCTTAGAACCAATATATGGTATTGGCCATTAGTTTGTTAATGTTACTCTATGCTGAAGCAACCCCTAATTTAAGATCATAAGTTTGATTGCAACTATTATCAACAAATTTTTCCTTTAAGTTTCGAAAATCTTCTGAAAATTAATGAAAAACTGCTTTTTTTTAAAAAAAAAAGGGGGTAAGTTTTTTGAAGTAAATAAATATGCCTTGTTTTTTATTTATTTTTTTTCATTTCACACTTTTTCTGCCTTAAACCTATTTTAATATTCCAAAAATTATTTTTATCATTTATTCCAGCATTCTATGTGTCATTCCCACTCCTCAAATCAAAACTATAAAAAAAACCTTAGCCAGAGCTTGTTGTTTAAGACTGGCTGCAGTGCATAGTGTCACAGCAGAGGAAGACGCAGATGTTATTAATTGCTTGCACACACGTTGTTTACATGATTGATTTTTTAAGTCCAAATACTTCCTCCTTACACATTGGATATTATCTCCCTTTGTAAAGTAGGGGCGGGGGTGACTCAGTCGGTAGGACGCCAGGCTCATAAACTGCAGTTCCCAAGTTCGAGTCCCAGCTGGACCAGCGTTGAGACTTATCTCCACAAAACTCCCCACCCTGCCCATGATCAGTAGGGGACACTGATGGGCTTGGAAAAGCCACTGTCCATCAGATGGGACATTAAGTCGTGGCCCCCATGTGTGGGAGAGCCATACCCTGTGCACATTAAAGAACACACTGGATGGCCTTGACGGGAAGCTACCATCTGTCTCCCAACAGCTGTTCCTGTGGGTCCCCTCCCCCAACCTTCTCTGAGCCTTTGGGGTCCTTGTGACCTGGCCATTTAGCCCATGGTGTGCAAAAAAGTGACGCTCAGAGGTAAAACAACCCAACCCTTTGTAAAGTTAGTATTTTATTTACTTTTTATAAATTAAACCTGAGTCTGCATTTTTGTAGATTTTTCTCCCATAAATTAATGATCTTTTGGTCGGTTAATCTATTGATAGATTATTGTCTATCTTTTTAACTTTTGCTATATCAGATGGCTGGCATCGATAGATTATATTCGATCTTTTCAGGTTATGCTACATCAGAGGTCTGGCTTACAAGTTGCGAATATTTTAACACAGCATTAGGTTATATGTAAATTTTTCTTTTATTATATCTCCTTTTTCCAGTTTAAAAAATTGTCTTTTATCATTAAAATCAATCCAAAGTGAAATGCACAGTAGTCCCTGTTAAGAAGCATCAATTAATAGATTCTGAAAAAAATTCATCGCTGCCACGGCGGGAATCAAACCCGCATCTCTCCAGATTCATGGAGAGATGCGGGTTCGATTCCCGCCGTGGCAGCGATGAATTTTTTTCAGAATCTATTAATTAATGTCTTTTATCATTTCTTGAAAATGAATGAGGTCTTGGATACAGAAGCAAAAAGGACTTCTTGACATGGAATCAGCCCTCGTGTGGGAGGGTAATTTCAGCAGGTGTTTTTAGAACACACACACCAAAACTGAGGGCAGAATTAGTCATCATTTTTGTTAACTATTTTATTTTCAGAAAATCCAAAATTAAATGCTGATTAATTTGACATATAATGTGCTGTAGTTCTTTTCATTTGTTATTTGTCGAAAGGGGTCTAAAATTCGTTTTTTTTTTTTTTGTGGGGGGGGGGGGGGGGGGGGCTAAGCATAGTGAAAAAATAAGCTTGACCTTTGGATGTAGACCAGTTTTTCAAGCTGGGCCCTGGAAGGGTTAAAAATGTTAACTTTCTTATATGATATGCTAACACTAACTGGTATACTTTAGTTTTTACAAAAGTTTTCCTAAAAGCTATCATTTCAATGCTATAATTATACAAATAAAAAAGCAGGCTTTTATGTTCTGCATTTTTATGCTTTTATTCTACTTTGAAATACATATATGGTGGATCTCAAAATAATGTAGAATAACAACCAACTGACAAAGAACTAAACTTCATATCTGTATAAAATCTATGATGATTCTAATAACCTTCCGTAGAACTGAGGCCTGGATTGTCAAAAAAAAAAAGCAGGACTGAAAAAATGGGAATAAATGTTTGATCATTGAAGTGTCAGGTTTCTGAAATAACTCACTCGAGTAGCCCTGTGAACGTTAAATAACACACTTGATGGGAAGCTCCCATCCGTCTCCTACCAGCTGTCCGTTGGTCCCCTTTCTCAGCCTTCTCTGAGCCTTTGGTGTCACTGTGGCCTGGCCATTTAGCCCATTGTGTTGAAAAAAGGGCCTCTCAGAGGTAAAAACAACCCAACCACCGTTGTGCATGATACATTTAGTGACAGGTCACATAAAAGCATACAGATTACTTGTGTCAAAAAAAGATGTATCACCTTGAGGGTGGCTTGCAGACTAAGTCCAGTCATGTCCAAAATATGCTCAATGGGTGACAAGTTTGGGGGCATAGCTGGAATAGTCTGATCTGCTATTGCAACTGATTTTTCCCCAAACTAGGGCAACCTGTGGATGAGCAGTAAGGAGTTTGCAAGCAGCTGAATCCACCTTTTGCCCACATCTCCAAGTGTAGTTGAAGTGAAGTGCTGTGGATATAAAGTAAAAAAAAGGGTTCATCAGGTAGATCAGTTTAGGATGACCTTTTAATATTAACAGAATTTTTTTATATATCTTAGTATCTCATTTTCAAGAAGGAAAAAATGAGATAATGTTTTCACTTTGTTGTCTGGATATGTCAAATTTTTTGTTTTTAGAAATAGATTAAAAATTATTTTTGTGTTGGATAGGTATTTATGAAATGTTATGAATGATTAGCACTCTACAAGTCTCCTAAAACTTATAATTGTGCCTCTAACAGTGGAAAAAGTTTAAAATTGAAAAATTTTAAACAAATATTGCAAATAATGTATTTTTGTTAGAAATTTAAATTTTGATGGCGGAGTGTTGAAAGTTTTGAAGTTTAAATTGGTAACAATGAGTCGCATTTCCTTCAACTCCCTGGAGTAAAGGATTCAAATTATTTTTAAAAGAAATAATTGCTGTTAGAGATGATTTTTTGTGTGTGTGTTGTTTAGTTATAGATGAAATATTTCAATTTGCATTTTACGAATCTCCTACAAGTTTAAATTGCACTCTCTAACAGTAGAAAAAGTTCAAAATTGAAATATTTTAAATGAATATTGCAAACAATGTATTTATACTAACCTTTGGAATTTTGATGGTAGAATGTGGAAGTCATGAGATTTGCATTTGCCACAATAAGTTGCCCTCTTATACTCAAGGGGTGCCGATTGGAAACCCAAATGTTTCTCATTTTAAGAGAGATTGGAAATTTCTTTCTTTGTTGGATTGATACTGTTGAAGTATTATAATGATCATTTTTAAATCCTTAGGTGGTTTTTATTTGCATCGTTAGAGGGTGCTAAATATGGAAAAGTGAAACTTTTGACAAATATTGATTTTGTTATATTTGTTTAAGGTAGAAATTTGAAATTTTGGTGGTAGTGTCAAGATGTGTTCCACTGGCAGCAACAATCTGCCCCCTTTTCTCAGATGGTGTGAGAAAAGCAGCCTTTTAAATTAAAGGACTAAAGAACAAATACTTTTTATTTTGTGTAAATACTAATTCCCAGTCATCCGTTAGTTCTAATTAAAACTTTTAAAGAGTGCAAAGGTAGTTTAACTGAAACTTAATTCTTTTTGAAAATGATATTCCCATATTTGCTAGAGATGATATGCATTCTTCAAATTAGAATTATTTTGGCTAATAAATGCAAATTGAATAGTAAAGGTAAATAATAAAGATTGTGAGAAACATAATAGGGTTTATTACCCTTACAATATCAAGCGTGAAATTAAAAAAAAAATCCATATATGCACCCTAAAAAGGTGGAAAATAGACCTGAGGCATATTGAGGGTGCAATCAGTCACTGAATTCATATTCATTTTAAAGGAAGAAGGATGCCAATCTGGTTGAGTAGGTAAATAGATGACCTATCTTCCTTTGAAGTGAATGCCAATTATGCGATTGATTGCACTATTGATAACCTTTGGGTTTGTTTTCTACATTTTAGAGTGTATATAGGAAGATAGATATTTGTTTTAACCTTTTTAATTTATATATATTTTTTCACTAAAAATATCTGTCATCAGGAACTCTATTTGATATATGACTCATATAAATTGACCCTAATTCTTCCCCCCTTTTGGGGGGGGCATAATTCAAAGTAGTTACAATGATCCTCATATGACACATAAATCAATAAGTTTGTCCATTGTTTTCAAGAGATATGGTGGAACAACTATTTTGAAAAGCAATAGGAAAATAGGTAAAAAACAGAATTATACTAGATGACCAGTCTGTTTTTCAACTGTGCTCAGCCAAAAAAGGTTGGATTTAGAACTTTTCTGCCAAATGACTAATGAAAGGGGGTATGGCATATTATATGCCAAATTCAATAGCATTTAATTTTTGATTTTATTAAAATGGAATATTTGATGAAAGTGAAGTAGTGTTAATTTTAATATGACTTTTTTTTTAATAGTGATGTAGTAAAGATTCTGGCAATGAAAATAAAAAAGAAAATTCTTAAGAAAACTAATGGACCAGAATAATGCATATAAATAGAAAGGAATTTTCTTTCCAAATAACAGAAAAATAAATTTTTACTTCAGACAGAAAAATTGCTCTTTTCAGTTATTTTTCCTCAGTTATATACAAACTATCCAAACTTTTTTTTTGTCAAATGTGCTTAGTCAAATAAAAGAGTGAACTTAGAATTTTAGAACTTTTCTTTCCAAATAATCAACAACAGAAATAGGTCATGTTACATATGAAAGAGGTTCCCAGGTTCGAGTCCCAGCTGGGTCAGCATTGAGACATCTCCGCAAAATTCTCTGCCCTGCCCACAGTCAATAGGGGGACACCAATGGGCTTGGAAATGCCGGTGTCTGTCAGATGGGACATTAAGCCGTAGCCCCGTGTGTGGGAGAGCCATACCCTGTGCACGTTAAAGAACACGATGGATGGCCTTGACGCGAGGCTACCATCTGTCTCCCAACAGTTGTTACAGTGGGTCTCCTCCCCCAACCTTCTCTGACCCTTCGAGGTCCTTGTGACCTGGCCATTTAGCCCATGGTGTGCAAAAAAGTGCTGCTCAGAGGTAAAACAACCCAATATACGTAAGAAGAAACATTTATTTATAGTTAATAAAATGAAAAAAAAAAAATCTGAGAAAAGGGTTGTAAAATTTTATAGTTTTTTTATTGTTAAGTTTTACCGTGTTTTTCCCATTTTAACTCCACTGAAAATTTTTTCCATCTCTTCTAAAGTATTTAATTTTTTATTGTAAATAATTCACAATATTTCTATTATTATTAAAACCTTCAATATATCAAGTTTTTCAAAAAAAAATTAATTATGCAAACAATGCACATGCTTAGATTTTTTTGGCTATCAGCAAACTCTTAAGACTTTGGCAGTAGTATCATAGAAATTTAATTTGTTTTAGAAACAAGATAATATAAATAAAAACAGAAAAATTCTTAGATTTTTTAATAAACATATTCATAGTTTCAGTCATAAATCTATGAATGTGAAAATTTTTAATTAAAATATAAGTTTATAAAGCTTAACCATTGAGATTGAATCACTTCCAGATTAATTTGCGTAAAATACTGCTATGGTAAATATGAATTTCGAAACATTGACAAAATTTTTCATTTAAAATCACAATTTCTGAATTCTAGTTATGAAATTACTTCAGTTAGAAACATGCTAAAATAAGTTTTCTATCATTTAAAAGCTGAATTTTTCATTATAATGTCTATTATCTCCCAAGGTAACTGCCATTTGAAGTCACATATACTTAATAATTTAATGTTCTGTGAAGGCTCAATTATTCTTTCTATTTGCAGTATATATTTGAAAAGCAATATTAATCATTTTAGAAGTAGCAAAAACTATTCTAGCAGTAGTGAAAACAATTTACATCACTAAAATTTGCTCTACTTGGAATCAGTATCCTGCTTCTGAATCACAGAAGTCTGTCTAATTCACTATCTATCAAAAACAACAAAATATTTCTTGGGGAAAAAAAAAGATTTTCCACAGCTGCTTTATCTAAAATGTCCATTGGAAGATTTAGTGAACACATTATAGTTTTCAAAAGATAAATAAGAAATTAGTTTAAAAACATACAAAAGAAACTTCAATACTCATGGAACACAATGTAAAGTAAAGAGTTACTCTATAAAGAGTAACTCCTTTGGATTGAGCATTGCACTAAAAGTTTCAAACCAAAACCAGATGTTCATGTAGCTTATTTCTGAAAAAGAATTTCAGGAATAACATCAATCAATTCACTACTTGTCTTAACAGAAGGTATTGCAGAAAACTTAATAAATGTGTAAATGATCAGTTGAAGGCTGATAAGAATGTTTGGCTTGATAATTGGCAAAGCAGAGGATGCAGCTAGACAGCATAATAGCAGAGATCTGTACCAGATAGTTGATGTTTTGTGTGGGAAAAGAGACAGATACACAGGGACCAAGAGATGATATGGTAAGGTTATTGAAGATTCTGTCATGGCAAGGTGGGCTGAGCATTTCAGTGATGTTCTGAACATTATGGTTAGTTCTACTCCCATTGTTTATAATGATGATAGATGCATTACTGCCTTTAATCTCGGCCCTATATTACAATCTGTTATTTTGTCTGTTTCTAAACTAAAACTGCATAAATCCCCAGGGGTGGATGAAATTACTACTAAAATGCCTAGAGCTAGGAATGTTTCTATCGTCACATGGCTGACTGAAATTTTGAATATCTTTTATGGTTGTGTTCCTAAGAATTTTACTAGAGCTATTATTATACCTAATTTTAAAAAAGATTATTGCAGTTCTTATGATTACAAGAGTATCAGCCTACCTTCTGTTCCAACTAAAGTTCTTTGCATGATTGTGCTTAGCAGAATTAAGAATCTGGTTGATGGACAACTGTGTGATGAATAGTATTAGTTCAGAAGTGATAAAGGATGTGTAGATCAGATTTTTTTTCACTTGTGCAAATTCTTGAAAAATGTTTTTAGAGTTTCAGAAATCTGTGTTTACTAGCTTTGTAGATTTCAAAAGGCTTCTGATTCTGTTAATCATCATAATTTGTGGTTGATGGTGAGATAGCATAAGATATAGGATTGTATATAACATACCTAACATTAGCATATGAAAGCTCTCTATAACAACACTGAATCATGTATGAGAGTTGGTAAGGCTTGTTAGCAACTGGTTTAGCATTACTTGTGGAGTTAGAAAAGGATGCATTTTGTCTCCTTTTTTCTTTGGTTATTGGTTATGTTATTCAAAATTCTCTGCAAGAGGAACATTTTGGCTTTAAATGATCTAGAGATTTGAAAATTTCTGATTTAGATTATGCTGATGATTTGGCCTTTTGGGCAAATGATGTTAGTGATATTTAACTCTTTCATTACAGCTGTTGAGATGGATAGCATAGGTTTGGGGATAAACTAAAGTTATGCAAATTGGTCAGATAGATTGTGCTTTAGTTATTTTGAATGGTTGCACCCTTGAGAAAGTTTCATTTTTTTTTACCTTGGGAGTTGTGTAACAGATTCTGGGTGACATTTGACATGATGAGATAAACAGAAGAAAAGCATTGTTGCTGAGACTTTTAAGAATCTGTGGAGAGGTGAAAAAATAGGCCTATACAACTGAAGACAAATTAGGCTGTACAATAGTTTGTTCCTTTTTAAAGTTAGTTATGGTAGCCAAATGTGGACCCTTTGTAAACAAGATAACAAGAAACTTGATGCCTTTGACTCTAGATGCATGTTCAGTATCTTGGACATTATGTGGTATTCTTGTAAGTAATGAGATTAGGCAAAAGAGTTGAAAACCTCCTTTGAGCAGCATATTGTACAGAGAGAGAGACTTTTGGTTTGGTCATATTGCCTATATACATAATTATAGATTAGCAAATAGGGTTATGAACACTGTGCCTAAAGGCCTCAGAAAAAGGGGGATCTAGGATGATATTGGCAGACAGTATCAAACAGGACCTTGTTAGAATTAGCCTGCTATGACCAAATGCTGCAGCTGTAGCTCAGGACAGTTACGTTTGGAGAACTTAATTGAATAGTCTAACTGGACCTCCATAGTTGTGTCTGCTTGTAGATTTTATATATTTGTGGGGTCAGTGGATAGATGGGTGAATGGGTGTTAGATGTCATACTAATTGGCCCATTTAGCATTTTCAGCCATATATACAGACTTGATGAACTGCATTTTTTGTGGTTTTTGGCAGCATAAGTTTTAAAGATTTAAATCTTAAATGTTTATTGAATAAACAACTGAAATTTTTTATAAACTACATTTTGTGGCAGTAAAGCTTCATATCAAACTGATAAATATATAAAATAAAATATGTAAAAGAATAATTTTGTACTATATTTGTGCAAGTTTCAGTCATTTTTTTTCATCTGAACTTTAATTTCAAGTAATAATTGTTTACACTGGTTTCTGTTTACAGGTAAAACGTATTTGGCAATTGAGTGGCATCCAAAAGCAAAGGAAAAATTTTTTAACGAAAAGGAAGCAGTGGTATGCAATTATATTACTTTGAATTATAAATTTTCTGCTAATATAAATTTATATTTCATCTTCACTATAAGAGTCTCACTACATTTACTACCTAGAATGCCCTTAGTAGTCATTATAACAGCTGTCATTTAAATGTTAAATATTGCTATGCTTCATATCACTTTAAGTGTTAACTTTTAGCAAACATTTCAGTTATTTTTGTAGCATTTCATGATCTGACACTGATGCCTTTTTAGAACTAGGTGAAGGGTTTTACATTGAGGTTTGCAGTATTTTGTGCTAAATCTGCATTCTTTTTCAAGGTATGCAGTACATAATTCTTCATTTAGTGGTAGTTTTCATTCTTGTAATAGAATTTTAATTCATTGTAATTTTCATTTTATTAATTCATTGTAATATTCATATTAATTCATTGTAATATTCATATTAATTCATTTTAATTCTTGTAATAGAATTAGTTTTATAAGAATTGTGAATTTACAACTATGTGAACAGGCCATTTTCATGAAGTTTTGTTCAGGGTGTATATTTTATACCTTTGGTCTTCAACACTTACACCCTTATTTACTGCAGCATAGTGCAATCCCTTGGTGGTCAGTGGACTTAACTCGTGGTCATGCTGGAATTAACTGGGCTGAGTTAAGACATTTTTCCTTGGTTTACATCTATATTCAGAGTTGTATTTGACATTTTGAGAAATTTTGTTGAAATCCAGTGTGGATATCAACAGCTGCTGAAAGTGGAAGTTCTCTTATGTTTCGTTGACTAGTACTAACTAGCTTTGTTGCATATCAATTCTTTTTTGTCAGTTTTAGGGAAGTAAAAGAATTTTCAACAGTTGCATTTCTGGCAATTATGATGTATGGTTCAATAAGACTAAAACTCACACTTTCATCAAGCTATAGATCAATCAAGGGCAACCTAAGACCCTCAAATATTGCCACTCGAATTATTTTCTCGTATTCTTGAACTAATTTGTGGAATATATATATATTTTCTTTCCCAGTTTACTTTTGCATGGGTTTTTGAAATGGTGATCTTAAGTAGCTGAAATTGAATTTATGACATTACCCATATGACATCACTTTGCACAGAGCAGTCAATCTGGTTTTCTGATTGTACTGTCCAGCTCCCAATTAAAGAGCTCTGACCTTGATTGTCACTCAAATGGAGTCAACTTTTTAAGGAGGAAATAGGACAGATTAGGGTTATGAACAGGATTATTAGATTCCTTCACTTAGCATTTTCTGGCTAAATTTCTTTCCTTGGACCCTATTTTCTGGAATGAACTGTCCTTCGAAAAAGGTGTGGCTTCAAGGGGTCTGGTAGCAGGATGGCAAAAGTGTGTCATGCATTATGTGATTTTATGTTAGTCTAATAATGCCATTCATGTTAGACACACATTGTGTGTCATTTTTTTAGTGGAAAGTATTTTTTTTATTTTCTTTTTATATTTTTATCCTCAAAATGTCATTAAAGAAAAGTAAACGATGATCATTGAGTATTTCAAGAAAGATGGAATGCTGAATATTGTTTTATACAACCAAAAAATCTACCAGTGTGTTTGATTTACTTGTAATTCATTTCTGTTATTAAAGAATGTAATATTAAAAGATGCTACATCAATAAAATTCCTAATTTTGGAAGTTACTAAGGCCAACAGAGAAATTTTTTGAGAAACTAAGTTACATTAAAGATGCAAAAAAAATATTTATTGAAATGTCTTGAGACTGTTGAGTGCCATGATATTGTGAGTATAAGTGTTGTTATTAATAAGAAAATTGCAAAATATTCCAAAAATCATTCTAATAGCGAATTTATAAAGGAGTGCCAGCAAACACTTTTTGGTTGTTGTGTCCAGAAAGAAAAAAAAAATTATATTCATGACATATTAGTTTATCATGCAAAACTGTAACCAGAAAATCGATGAACTTGCTGCCAATATGGAAAATACTTCTACAAAACTTGCATTTAAATTTTATTTTTTCTATGGCTTTTGATGAAAATACCAATGTTTCTGAAACAGCTGAATTAGCAGTATTTGTGCAAGGAGTTGATGTTAAAATGTGTTCCATTTTCATCCTAATTATGCTATTTACTTTTAATTTCTTGTATATTTAATCCTTGTATTATTTTTGTAATAAATATGTATATGTGAAAATTTAATTGTTTATATTTCATATGTATAATCAATACAAATATCTTGATTGTAAATGTATGTAGTCTCCTCAGGGCATTGAGGGGGGATAAGGTTGAAGCTTTAATGCAGAGCCATTCTATTTCATATCAGGCAGAGGGTGTCAGATGACTCTCATGGATTTTGCTGGAAAAAATATATGTGAGATCACTCGTCATAAGCATCAGAATGGCATCTGCTTTTAATTTTTAAAAATTCAGAAGAAATGGATTAAAAATGGCATGTGTTGTATTCCTAATATTAAAAAAACTATTCAAACTTCATATATTTTTTACCTTAGAGGTTTATATAACACATACATATGAAAATTTATTCAGTTCTTTTAACATTAATGGAAACTACATAAAAAAAAGTTGTCAAAATACAGTTCAAAATCAGACATTACCTTTAAAAAAAACTTCTATTCTTTGATAGTAAATGTAGTAATCTCTCAATACAAAAAGTTCCACTTTTTAATATATTAAATAAGCTCACCAGACAAAAAATTAGTCATCTTCCATCATAAGAAGGTTACGTCCATTCGACAGCAATAGAGGGTGCATCAGTAATAAACGCGTTCTACAAATAGATGTGTGCTATAGGGTTCATACAGTGACAAGAAGTGGTTGTGTGCCACGTGTGTGTTAATCACTCCGTGAAACATGGGTGACACCAAAGATGTGAATGAATGGCAAGAAGGTGTTACTGCATTTGGCTGAGCCAAAGGGCATAGTGTACAAGAAGTTGCTGCCTTTGCAGGTGTATCGAACGTACTGTCCAAGGGGTCTTCCAGCAGTGGTGTACATTGCAGTCCATCACTAATTGTTGCCAGAACTGCAGCAGAAAGACTGCTCACTAATAGGGACCGCCACAATGTGTCGCACACTGTTAGGGCAAACCGCTTTGCAATGAGGCAGGAATTGCTCCCAATCAGTCAATGCAGTCCTACAACAAGCTGTTTCCAAATGAACACTCTGAAGGGAACTGCAAGCCATGGATATCTGGAGCAGAATACCATGGAAGAGACCCATGTTAACAGCTCTGCAAAAGTCTGCACATCTACAGTGGGCATAGCGCCACAAAGACTGGACTGTCGACTCTTGCGCTATTAGCTGACATTCATCCAGGAGTGACTAATTTTTTGCCAGTGAGCTTATTAGTGTCCCAAAAAGATTTGCAAATAATTAAAATATGGAAAAGCTTGACTAAATGGCATGTTTTAAAAATCATTTAGAAGAATTTAAAAAATCTGGAACTTTTGCAAATTTAAGTCAAAGAATTGAATTAAATAACCGGACAGCACTCAGTCCTTTCTCCAAAAAGCTTCTGAGTTTGCTCCTAAAAGCTTTTTCATATGCAAATAGTTTAAAGAATAAAGTTCAAAATTTCATTGCTCAACAACAGAGAACTTATTTTAAATATTTTCTGAGCAAGAAGTTTTTTTAATTGTGTAATTTGTTCAGAGTATTGCTTGCATAATTTGTTTGCTTCCTAAAGTATTGTTATCCACAATATTTTAAATTTATATGAATTCTTAAAGTTTTTTGTGTTTTATAGGAGCATGAAGTTCATGAATCAATGAATATGCGCCTATCACAAAAGAAGCAGGTAATACAGTTGAGTGAATGTTTAGAGCTGTTTACCACAACAGAGAAACTGGGTGCAGATGATCCTTGGTATTGTCCTGCTTGTAAAAAGCATCAACAAGCTACGAAAAAGTTTGATTTGTGGTCACTTCCACAAGTTCTTATTATTCATTTAAAACGTTTTTCATACAATCGATACTGGAGAGATAAATTAGATACTTTGGTGGAGTTCCCCATAAGGTAGGTATTTTATAATGCATACTTTAATGTATAAATCTATTATATACCATTATTTATTGTAAATCTTTGATTTTTTTTTTCTTCATATGTGGCATTATTTAATTCATAAGGGTCAGCTGTGATTCTTCCATCTTATGTGTATTTGTATATTACTCAGTATATAAGTTTACAGTCACATTTACATTTGTAATTATCACATTGAAACTTGGGTAAAAAGACAAAACTACCACACAAAACATTATCTGGTACACAAAACATTTTTTTTCTACCACACAAAACATTATCTGGTACAGCTCCCTACTGTTGTGCTGTCTAGTTGTTTCCTCGGTTTTGTCAGCCAAGCTATCTAGCCCAAAGATTCTTATCAGCTGCTAACTGATCCTTTGCAAATTTATTAAACTCTTTGTAATGTTTTCTGTTAGGACTAGTAGGGTGTTGATTAAGGATATCCCTGCAGTTCTTTCTTTCTGAAATAAGCTCAAGTACTCAAATAATTTTGCCTCCTCTGCTTCTTTTTACATGAAAGAATCAAGTACTAGTTTTGGGTGTAAAAGAAGTACTCCTTACACCCAAAAGAGTGAAGTTTCAAGAAAAGCCTGTTTAAAAGGGTCCCATTCTTCCTCAGCTTCAGTAGTAAGCAAACTATGACTGTCATAATTACTAAGTAATATATCGTGGTAAGCTTTGGCTATAACTTGGTCTTTCGGAGCTTCAGTATTAAAATGTAACTTTATTAACCTTAGCATAAACTTCTTAAGTGTAAGTTGCAAGAAACATTTAACAAGGTAATGGTCAGATCCAGTTTCAACTCCCCTATATGATCTGGTATTCCTAACAGAACTAGCCCATTTGTTGTTAGTTAATATATAATCAATCATATTCTTATGCAACCCATCTGGTGAAACCCATGTGTACTTATGTATATCACAGTGTTTGTAATAAGTGTTAGTTATTCTCAAACTGTAGGAGACGTTGCCCATTGCCGTTGCAGCTACCAATACTAAAGGGACCTATCACCCCTCCCCAAAGGTCAGAGTCAGTACCAACTTGAGCATTGGAGTCACCTAGAACAAGGGTAGTATCTCCTCCTTTCTTGACAAAATTCAAAATATCCTGAAGTTGTCTGTAAAGCCTATCCTCCTCATCATCATTGGCATCCTCAGTGGGGGCATAACAACAGCTAATATTCAAGTTTTTAAACTTGCTTTAAATTTAGTGTAATCATTAAATTTAATCATAAAATTTTGTGCTTTATTTAATGCACTCATATCCTAGAAGATTATCACTAGCTTGTCTGCTGAGAAGTAAATCTATGCCTTAGAGATGCTTCTCTTTGCTCCCTGAAAAGAGAAATTTAAGATTATTTTTAAGTATCTGACCTTCTGCAGAGTCAGAGGTCAGATACTTAAAAATAATTGCACAATAATTCAGAGTGCAGAGACCAAACTAAAAAGAAAAAGAGACAAAATGCACCATTGTCTGACTTTACTGCAATGCAAACCAATCATTACAAGCCTTACCAAGTCTCACACATGATTCAATGTTGTTATAGAGAACTTTCTGCTCATCTGGTCTCTTGCAAGCCAAGAATATCTAGGTTATAATGGTGGAATTCTTGTATGAGGACATTAAGAGAATTATCCCTGTTCAGAGCCCTCACATTCCAACAATGTATGGAGAGAAAATGGGTAGTGGGATGTTTAAAGAAACTATGTTTATTGAGAGAGGAAGTGCCAATAATATCAAACAGCCCCCTAGTCATAGACATGGTGCAAAGACCTCTTCCCTTCTATGAATAAAGACTGAAGCCAGCTACATATTTAGGACTTCCTCTCATGCAGAATTTGACGATGCCAGTAGAAGCAAGGGTTCTGTTATCTGCGATGGCTGTGGCGGCTCAGTTGATAGCGCACCAGGCTCGTAATCTGTAGTTCCCAGGTTTGAGTCCCAACTGGGTCAGTGTTGAGATTTATCTCCGTAAAACTCCCCACCCTGCCCACAGTCAGTAGGGGACACCAATGGGCTTGGAAAGGCCACCATACCCTGTGCGTGTTAAAGAACATGTTGCATGGCTTTGGCTGGAGGCTACCATCTGTCTCCCAACAGCTGTTCCAGTGGGTCCCTTCCTCCAACCTTCTCTGAGCATTCAGAGTCCTTGCAACCTGACCATTTAGCCCATTGTGTGAAAAAAAAGGGCTGCTCAGAGATAAAACAACCCAACCTGCAATGGCTTCTGATCAGGATTATCCAAATACAGCTGATAAAACATATCCTGTGAAACAATTTACTTGGGGCTGTCAACGCACAAACAAAGAGAAAACACAGCAGAAGATTTTTCTCTCAACAAAGCTCACCAGCACAGCAAATTCAGAATCCATAATCAAATTTGGAGCATTATTCTATTCAGGTTGGTATATATAGTCAGCAACAGGACCTTGTGTGGTTGACCACTTCTCAACAAGGTAGGAAAAAAGAAAATTAACTATAGCAGTCAAGTTCAGCAGGCCACAGTTACTGGCAGTCTTCCCCTTCTGTTCCCTTCCACAAGAGGGTACCTCCTTTGAAAGGTACTAATGAGCTGCACCACATGAAGGTAGGGATAGACATTATACATAATTTAGGTGCTATGTTTGGCCAGTTCTGTTCATCATCACAGGGGATTGGTGAATACCTGCTACCATTATGTTATTTATATTTAGATATATATTAAAATACCTTTTTGGGTTGGCTAGGTATTGATCAAATATTACAATTCAGACTTTTTGAGTCTCCCAAAGGCTGAAATTGCTCCCTCTAATAGTGGAAAAAAAACGAAATTTCCAAAATTTTAGCTGATTATTGCAAACACTGTTTTTATGCTAGAATCTTAAATTTTTGGTAGTGGAATGTGACGATCATGAAAATTCTACTGGCAACAGCTCGTTAAGGCCTTATGTCCCGAGTAGGTGGGAACTCCTGTTTTCTTTTAAGTGATAACTTGAAAACTTTCTTGGATTGGTACTAACGAAATATTTTAATTCACATTTCAAACCCTTTGATTGTTTTAATTTACATTATTATAGGTCACTAAATGTGGAAATAGCAAAATGTTTTAACGAATGTTGCAAATGATTTGTTTATGGTAGAAAATTAAAATTTCAGTGGTGGAGTGTCAAGAGATATACCACTTTCAGCAACAATCTGTTTCCTTTTCTTGGAGAGGTGTGGGAAAAGCAGTTCTTTAAACTGAAGGATTTAAAACAAATACTTTTTTCCTTGTATAAATACTAATAAAATTCTACTGTTTGCATTTTCTTTGTCATCCATTAGTTTGAATTAAAACTTTTAAGGAGTGAAAAAGTAGGTGAACAAAAAACCTCATTATCTTTGAAAACAAGATTACTTTATGTGCCAGAGGCAATATATATTCTGCTAGTTTAATTCTCATTCAAGATTATGGCGATCAACTGAAAAAGCATTTATTAATTGAGCATAGCCAAAGGTCCTTGTTTATACTAGATATCTTACATTTATTCCACTCTAATTAAATTTTTTCGTTATGTAAAAAAGTATATATCATATTTGAAGATTAAATCCATCTCAGAACCATAATGATGCACAATAAACTAGTCAATAGTTAATAAAAATTTAATTACTATATTTTTATAGTATTGTTCTGTTATTCCTGTCAGCTATTTTGTTTTGCCAGCAGCTTTAATTAATACTGGTAGTAGACTGGTTAGTAAACAATAAAAGCACTACAAGAAATTCCAAGTATTTATACAAATTAAATTTTGTGAGATATATCTGTCCATAAGCAACTAAATATAATCTGTAATAATACTGTAAATGTTTGAATAGTAACTCAGGCTACAATTTAAAATTTCTTGCATGTATCTGACTATAAGTTAAAACTAGCTGAAACCTGCACAAATTATTCCATGGAGTATTTTTAATTAATTTATGAACATATGATTACGTAAAAAATGTACAGCAAACTGTTTTGGTATTTTCTATAAAATTTTTTAGAAAACTTTCCATAATACTCTCCTAAAATATTGTGCAATTCTGTTTTCATGAAAAGGGAATCTGCACATTCAAACAAATGTCTGGTGTCCAAATCTGAGACCTGGCCACTATTTATAAATTCTGCACTATTTCTTGTCTACAATTCAAACACAGACTATTTATATTAGGCTCTGGCATTTAATATTTCATATAATAGTAATATATAGTAAATACAAATATTTGAAAATAAAAGTAATAAATAAGAACCAATATTCTTCACTAATCACAAGGTGTAAATTGTTATGTACCTAAGGTAAATGTTTTTTTTTTTCTGATATACACAACTCTAGAAGCTCTTTTTCAGTTTATACATAATTTAAAATACAGCATTCATGCCAGGAACAGGATTCAAACTTGGACTCCTGCTGTGTTAGCATTACTTACAAACCTGTATGGTATTACTGTTTTTTGTTAAATATAAAGGAATCCTGTAAGGTGGTTATTTTGTAAATTGCATTTGTCACTAGAGGATTTTTGAGCATTCATTGAGAACATTAGTAATTTTTCTTTCAACGTTATCGAAACAGGAAGATCATAAATTTTATCCCAACTACAGCAAGTTATGATATTAAGGTCAAAATGCTAAACATATTGGATTTCAGCATTTTCCTTTTTTTTTTTTAATTTACAAACTATTCTGAAAAATGTTGTTGAACATTGAACTTTAATATTGTCAAATGTTTCTATGATGTTTGAAAAAGCAAAAGATTTGAAGTTCAAAAACTGTCAAGGTATTTGGCAATTCAAATTTTCAAACTTCAAATTTGAACTTGGTTTGAAATTCTAAGTTCTGTTCAGTTATTAGAAAATGAAAACATTTCAAAAGTAAAATTTTTGTGATGACATTTCAAAAGTAAAATTTTGGATTTTATATAGGAATATTGGTCTGATTAATATTTAGTCATTTTATTTAATTTACTTTAAGTCAGTTGTATTTAAGAGACATGTAGTGTTGATTACTTTCTTACCTTTACAGTGGTTTAAATATGGCCAAGTATGTTATTAATCCATCCCATGGACCTGCAGTGTATGATTTGACAGCTGTAGCCAATCACTATGGAGGAATGGGTGGTGGGCATTGTAAGTATTGTAAGATATATGTGTGTAATATGGTGCTAATCTATAGTAGTTTACATTATTATGAATAAAAACCAAATAGAAAATTTCTGTATAAAGTGAAATATCCTTATACAAAGGGTGTTCAAAAAGTTCTTGGCAAGTGTCTGTAGATTTGCACTTGTTCCCACAAAGTTAAATAACTATGGCTTGTTTGGAAATTTGTCATTACCTTTTCAATGGTAGTGCACTGGTGGTTCAGTCTGCGAAATCTGTGCATTGTTTCCGTATAAGATAAGGAAAGATTTTACATTATCACAAGCATACGGGAATCGTGCCTGTTCATATAGCACTTTTACAGGATGGATGCTCAAATTTAGAGGATGGCAGAGCATTGAAGACCTCCCTCATATAGGAAGACCAAAGGAGGCTGTGACAGAGAACCATCGCTGCTGTTCATGAACTCATTAAGGAAAACCCAGATATCACCATTCAGGTAATAAGTTTAGATGTCAGTGTATCGATTGGCAGTGTGGAAACAATTATTTAAAAAATTATTAAAATTGCATCAACATTTAAAGTTTTGAAAGATCTGTGCCAAATGGGTACCCCACAAACTGACAGAACAGCAAAAAAGGACAAGTCAACTCGTGCAAGGAGATGCTGGCAATGTTTGAACCTAGTGGCTCCAAATGGTTAAAAGACATTATCACGTGCGTTGTTGTGGGTTTATTACTATTCAACCCCAAGAAAAAACGACAGCTATGTTTGGGTTGCGGAAGATGAACCACATCCCATATCCTCTGACAAGACTTTCGCTCAAGGAAGAAGATGTTAAAATTTTTTTTTGGTTTCCAAGAAGTGAACTACGATATGGTCAATGCTACACTAACATTGTTTTACCCAAAATGGTTAAGGATATAAAGGAGTAGTATCCAACAACAGGCATGTCAAGAGTTCTCCTTCTTCCTGACAATGTCAGTGTTCACAAAACCCAGCAAGTTATAGTCTATCTGGAGCAGGAAAAAAATCAAACAACTACCCCATTCTGCATAATTATCCAATCTCACAATGCAATTTTTGGTTGTTTCCAAAAATTAAAAAGGAATTCGCTGGAAAGCCTTTTTCAAGGGTGCAAGACCTTACAAAATGCTTTCATTCAGAGTTATTCCCCAACAGGAGTACCACCAAGTATTTCAGAATTGGCATAGGCTTCTGTAACTTGGCATAGATGCTGGAGGGTAGTGCTTTGAAGGACAGTAAAAGTTTTGTTGAGTTAATTGCAATGGCTTTTGTTCTGTAGATGCATGTCAAGAACTTTTTGAATGTCCCTTATATTTAAATAGAGAAACCTGTAAGACTGAAGAAATTTTCATACTAGATTTTTCCAAAGTTCTAGGAAAGCTCAGCAAATATGAACAAGTTATCAAATATTCAAATGTAAATAATCCTTTGACTGACTATAAAACCCCAATAACTAAACTGACCATCTTTCCATGGTAGACTTCTTCCAGTCATAAGCATTATAATGGATTAAAATTCAAATCATAAAATTATAATGGCATTCTGACCAATGAGAAAGAGAGGGTTGGTCAAGTTGGTAGCATAATCATATTGGTTCATAATCTGCATTTCCCAGGTTTGAACCCCAACTGTGATGCCTGTGTTGATATTTATCTTCACTAAATCCCCACCCTGCTCTCAATCCCGGTTGGTACAAGCTCCTGTCCATGGTGAAGGAACTACCCTCTGAAGTTTCCACTGGTTGGTGGAGTGAGTGTGGCTCAGTCAGTAGCATGACAGGCTCGTAATCACCAGTTCCTAGGTTCAAGTCCCACTTGGACGAGAGTTGAGATTTATCTCCACCCCCCACCCCTCTGCCCTTGGTCAGTAGGGGACTCCACTGATGAACATCAGTGTGATTGGAAAGGCCACCCTCTGTTGAATGGGATGACTAATGTGAGGCACCATCTGCCTCCTTACAACTGTCCAATGGGCCCCCTTTCTCCAACCTTCTCTGAACCCTTGGTGTCCTTATGACCTGGCCATTTAGCCCATTGTGTGCAAAAAAGTGGCACTCAGAGGTAAAACCACCCAAAATCTACTAGTTTGGGTACTTTCACAGGGTCCTGAATGCTTGCCATGCACTGTGACCCATGTCCTTGGAAAGGAGAATCCTGACAGTTGCAAAGAGCTCATGACTAGCAGGGTCCCCTTTGACTTGTCTTGCCATTGGGTTTATTGTGGAGTTGGACAATGCTATAAAGGTTTATTGCTACATACTACTTTGACCTTTGCTTCAGGTAAGTGAGGGGTCCTGTGCCCCCCCCCCCCCCCCCCCCATTAGTCAGCTGTTGTGCTAGACCTCAATTGTGCACAAAAAAGTGCTGCTCAGATGTAAAACAATCTAACCTGCTTGGGTTCACTACCAACTTAGATGCAGTTGCAATCTGCCTCTTCATGGAATTTTCTTTGACTGTCTGCTCCATTTATCTTTTGTCTTGAAGTATCTTCTATGAAGACCTCGATGACCTTGTCTCACAGATTTCATTCCCCTTCTCATGAGGGACTTTAACAGACAATCCACTTGGAGGCAGTATTGACACTAATGGAGGGGTGGGGTTGTCAAACAACGGTGTCAGTACATATTTTCATTTCTTGAACTGCACTTTCACTACCATTGACCTTTCCATCTGCTCCCCCTCAATTCACCAACTGTTTACATGGGGGGGGGGGATGGTAAGGATTTACAAAAGTGATTTCTCCATGGTATGTACCATCTTCTGTGGTGGGCCTTGTGACCCTTCACAAATCACATTATAGGATTATCAGACTGACTGGGGTGGTTATGAGTTCCTCTGTGAGTTCAACCACCACTCTGTCAGCCAGATTCAATCAATGTTGCACTAGCAGAGATGACAGACAGCCTGCATTGTCCAAGCAATTGTCTCAACTATTCCTCAAACTTTGATACAATTTCCACACTTTGGGAACAGCAGTCGAATCCAACTGTATGCAGCTCGCAAAGCTTAGAACAATGTTTGCGGGGGAGGTATCTGACATCCTCCAACAGTGTTTTTCTATTGAACTTCAAGTGCATTGGCAAAGGTCATGGTCAGAACAAATTCATAACAAACTCTTTGAGATTAAGCATGTTCTCAAACCATCGTGGTTATCTTTTTGCAGGTATCCCAAGGGAGGAACTTGTACTTGCTTGTCTCCTCTTAGGTCATTCCTTCATTATACATTCTTTTCTTCTACAGGCAGATGACAAACCTAAGTGTTAGTTTTATAGCATCATTTTAACAGTGAAACATATTTTAACTGAATGTCGATGTTTTAACTTCAAACAGCATAATATTTATTTTAATTCTCATCATTTATGTTTTACCTTTGAGCTTTGTATTTTACACTTTTTTTTTACTTTGTACATGGGTCCTCTAGACCAATGGTAGATTTTTCTGCATTTTACACTTGTTAGTTCTTTTTACACAGGCCTTTTTTGCCCATTTTATTATTTTTTTTGTAGTCTCTTTTATGATTTTTAGGTTTTGCTTTTAACTTTTGTTTATGGGTTTATATATTTTTATTTCTTTGTTCTTTTCATGTTTGTATTGTTCGTAAATATGGCCCTTGTGCCATAAAACTGCAAATCTGCCCTCAGTCAAAAAGGGGAGCTGATGTTCTTAAAAAAGTTGTCCTCTGTCAGATGAAACATTAAGCCATGGCCCATGTGCAGATAGCAGGCTTCTATCTGCTGCCCATTATGTGCTTATTATCCTACAGCTGCCCATTATGTGCTCTACCCAACTCTGAGCCCTTTGGGGTCCTTGTGATTTAGCCATAAGCCCATTTTGTGTACAAAGGTGCTGCTCAGAGGTAAAGCAACTCAGATTATAAGCATGACATGTCTCTTTTGATCTCCCACATACCTTGCATATTTGTTGGGTTGGGTTGTTTTACGTCCGAGCAGTGCTTTCTTTGCACACATGGGCTAAATGCCCAGGTCTTAAGGATCCCAATGGCTTGGAGAAGGTTTGGGAAGGGAGCCCATTAGACAGTTGTAAGAAGACAGATGGAAGCTTCCTGTCAAGGCCATCTATCATCCTGTCAAATATCTATCATGTTCTTTGATGTGTACATGAGGCCATGGCTTTACATCCCATCCAACAGACAACAGTCTTTCCAACTCATCAGTGTCCCCTTTCTGACTAAGGTTAGGGTAGGGGTTAAGCAGAGATAAATCTGAATGCTGACCCAGTTTGGACTCCAACTTCTACCACCAACTAAGCCAAACCCTCTCCCCTATTGCAAAAATTCCATTTTTTTCTTTTGTAACATGAAAAACAACTTTTTCTCAAGGTCTGTATATTTTGATTTCATGCAAATAATTTTGTGGTCTAAAAAGTAAATTCTTAAAATAATAGTTAACAACAGTAATTACTCACTAGAAGTGTTAACAACACTTCCTATGTAATAGCCATAGTAATGATTACAGAAGTCCCTCACTCACTCATTGAAATCTGCATAGTAATTCATTTTTTATTGCAAAATATTTTAATTGCCGTGTTCCACAGTATTTGAAATATCTTCAATAATCTGCAAGCTTACAATGGTGTTTTGACAAAGCTCTTAGTCCAAGGGCATTCTGCCTTTTTCACTAGTGGGCCAGAACATTAATTCATAATGCTGATTAAGTGAGATAACAAATTGATAAAACATATAATATTAGGTATAATTTGCATGAACAGTTAGGAAAGTTGCTCATGTCTATAGGCATTAATGTAGTTCAGAAGCTTTTTGTGCAAGGATAAATATAAACTACTTTAAATGAATTCTAATTCTTAACCAAATATATCAGTACCGAATTATACTGACTAGGCAGGCTTGTGCTTGCTAATGTGCATGGCATTGAAATGTATTTATTTACCCAATGCAGAATAGGCTATTTTCACTGATAAGATGAACACAAATTAGTAATTATTTTTATATTTGTTTACTACTAATTTCAGTTAAAAGTGTGCCAGTAATACTGAGATTATAATTTGTCTTTTTTGCCACCTACTTTCAGATACAGCCTATGCCAAAAACAAGAGTACAGGACATTGGTACTATTTTGATGACAGCAGTGTTACATCTGCTTCTGAAGAAAATGTGGTGGTGGGTATATTTAAATTTTTGAAATTTATTAATTTGCTTTTTCATTATCACAGTTTTGTTTGTATTTTTATAAAAGTTTCTTTGGATTTAAACTTCTGTATTAATTTGGAAACATGCTTAAAATTGCATTTTATTGTGCTCTGTATTTGGGAAAAAGAATTAATATAGACTTTAGAAAAGACATTTCATTATAGTATTGTTATTAAGAGATAAGCAAGTATGTTGTGATTGCCAGGCAGAATTGTTAGCTTCAGATATCAGAGTGCAAGTTGAACTACATTTCTCACTACAAACCAAGTATAGAAGAAAAACTCAAAGTACATTAAAATTAGTGAATGTGTTTTGCAAGCAAAGCAGAACAAACCTCTGTAGAGTGAAATAATAATAATAATGTAAAAGCCTGTATGGATTTACCGTATTATTTTTATTGGTAAAATTCTATTTCACAGAAAAATTACGAAAAAAACATATTTTCATAAATTTATACACCCATTTTTCAATTTACATGGTAGATAGGTTCTGGAAAATTACTTTGAAAGTTAGAACCGTGGGAAACAAGATCTTAAACTATGGGCAGGGGGTGATCATCATCATCATCCTCAAGCAGCCATGGGCTGCGGAAGTGTAACCAGACCATGCAATTTAGTTCTCCAAGCATATCTGTCCTGCACACTGTTCATAACCCTATTCGCTAATCTATAATTATCCATACGGGCAACATGGCCAAACCAACAGTCTCTCTTGGCACAACATGCTGCTTAAAGGAGGTTGCCGACTCCTTTCCCTAACCTTATCACACATGGGATTTTTTTTAATAACGAAAAATGTTATTGCCAGAATAGTTACATTTGTTACCAACAGGTGGCGCTGTAGGGGTCCCGGAGCTGCTTCCTGTCGCTATTTAAACATCTGTCAGCTGCCGCTCCTCAAACGGTGCGAGACTTCGAACATTGATCAATCTGACTTTGCTGTGAGGTACGTAAATTTCAGATGTAGTGAATACTGAAGTTAAACTTTCAGCATTTAATGTTTATTACCGAAGTTAAACATTCTCCCAAGGTGAGGCATGTTATCGTTACGAGATAAAGCACTTTTAGTTAAGCTGTATTATCAGAACTCTGAATGTGCAAGTGTGGCTTTGCGCACCTATTGTTCAATGTGGGGTATTAGAAGTGGAAAGGGACTGATGTCTTGTTCCTCACTGTTAGCTATGGTGAAAAGGTTTGAGGACACTGGCAGTTTGGAAGCATGTGCAAGAAGCGGGAGACCTAAAAAAACTATTGCAGTTGTGCACGAGGCCGACACACAATCGGCAGCTTCTGCACATGGGGAATGCAGTGTGCATGAAATTTCAAGACGAACTGGCATTTCATACAGGACTGTGTGGCGATCACTCAAGATTATCCTCAAGAGGTATTCTTACAAAATCCAACACGTACAGGAACTGAAACCAACCAATTTCGACAGACGTCATGAATTTGAAAATCGTGCTTTTCAAGAGATGGAAAACAATGCGGACTGGCTGTCAAACGTCCTGTGGACTGACAATGTGCACTTTTTGCTTAATGGAAGTGTAAATGCCCACAACTGCTGCATCTGGACGAGAGAGAACCCACACGCGATTGTGGAAACCCCTTTGCATCAGCCAAAGGTGACAGCCTGGTGCCGGTTCACTGCGTCATTCATTATAGGCCTCTTTTTCTTTGAGGAAGTCCACAGCGGTATATTTCAAACTGTTACTGTTACAGGTGAGCCTTATTGCAGCGCTTTTAAGAGACAGCATCATTCCCTCCTTGCAAGAGAGGCAAGCGCTCCATAGTGTAACATTCATGCAGGATGAAGCACCTCCGCACATCACAGGTCCTGTCCAGCACCTGCTGCGATCGACATTTGGCGATGGCCATGTCCTCAGTCGCTCTTTCCCGCACGAATGGCTACCAAGGTCTCCAGATCTTACACCTTGTGACTTTTGGTTATGGGGCTACTTGAAGTCACAGGTGTACAGAAGTCAGCTGATGTCATTGGCCATGTTGAAAGAAGCTATTCGCCATCATGTGACAGGAATTACAGTTGAAACCCTCTTCGGTGCTATGCAGAGTGTCGTGCCTCGTCTGATTGCCATTCTCACGAATGATGACCGTCACATTGAACATTTGTAATCCTAGCTGTGTTGCGAACTGTGCTGCGCCACTGTACAAACTAATGACAACTGAAGCACCACCTGTTGGTGACAAATGTAATTATTCTGACAATAAATTTTAAAAAATCCCATGTCTTTCTGTGGTTGTCTGTGAAAACCGCATCGTGCTACTGTCTATATTTTTCGAATTATTGCATTTTTACTTTTTCTGTTACTTTTGGATCACCTGGTACTTCAGACTGTGTTATAGCCAACATTAAAGCCAGTAATGCATCTATCATCATTGCAAACAATGGGAGAAAACAATGAGTTTAGAACATCACTGAAATGCTCAGCCCACCTAGCCATGACAGAATCCTCACCTTCTATAACCTTACCTTATTTATCCTTCAATTCCTATATACCTGTCCATTTTCTACCACACAAAACATTAACTATCTGGTACAGCTCTCTACTGTTGTGCTGTCTAACTGTTTCCTCAGCTTTGTCAGCCAAGCCATTAAGCCAAAGATTCTTATCAGCAGCTAACTGATTCTTTACATGTTTATTAAGCTCTCTGTAATGCTTTCTATTAGGACTAGTAGGGTATATTGATTAACCTGTTGAGAATAGGTTTTTTGGCCATTGCAAGTACCCCAGGGCCTGAGTGTTTAAAAAAAAAAAATGCAAATTTGATGTATGAGCAATATTAATGAATATATGCATCTATGTGGTTGAATAAATATATAATAAATATCCATTTAACTTCCTAAAAGTCTCAGGGTTCCTCCTTTCAAAATTTAAATATCTGTGGTGATCCAAGACTATGTTCGGGCCTTATATGAGACACGTCACCCTCAACAGGTTAAGGACATTCCCACAGTTCTTTCTTTCTGAAATAAGCTCAAGTGCCTTAGCACTCAAATAATTCTGCCTCCTCTGCTCCTTTTTTCCTAAAACAGTAATGTTAGTTTCCAAAAAAGCCATGTTTAAAATGGCCTTATTCTTCCTCAACTTCAGTGGTAAGCAAACCATGACTGTCATAATGACTAAGTAACCTATCATGGTAAGCTTTAGCTATAACTGGGTCTTTCAGAGCTACAGTATTAAAGGTAAATTTTTTAGCCTTGGCACAATACTTTTTAAGTTTGTTGCAAGACACTTTTAATCACTGTGATCACTCAACTGTTGAATAGACTTAAGATAATAATTTTAACAAGGTAATGATCAGATCCAATTTCAGCCCCCCTATATCCTTGGTATTCCTAACAGAACTAGCCCATTTGCCGTTAATTAATATATAATCAATAATATTCTTATGAAGCCCATCAGGTGAAACCCATGTGTACTTATGTATGTCACGGTGTTTGTAATAAGTATTAGTTATTCTGAAACTATTGAGTTTACTTACCTGTAGGAGATATTGCCCATTGCCATTGCAGCTACCAATACCAAAAAGGCCTATTATCCCTCCCCAAAGGTCAGAGTTAGTACCAACTTTGGCATTGAAGTCACCTAGAACAAGGATAATATCTCCTTTCTTGACAGAATTCAAAATATCCTGAAGTTGTCCATAAAACCTATTCTCGTCGTCATCGGTATCCTCAGTGGGGGCATAACAGCAGATAACATTCGAGTCTTTAATGCTCGCCTGAAATATTGCTGTAAGAAATCATTAATGCACTCATATCCTAGAAGAGCATCACTAGCATGTCTGCTAAGAAGCAGACCCACGCCTTGGTGATGCTTATTATCATTTCTCCCTGAAAAGAGAAATTTAAGATTATTTTTATGAATCTGACTTGCAAGAGACAAATATTAATAACATTTTATAATTTCACTCTAAATCTCTTTTGAAATGTGGCAGAGTTTTTTGTACCAACTGTTTTAAATTTTTCTGCCACTTGGAACAGTGGTTCTAAAGAATGATATTTCGGTTCTTTAAAATTTACATAATGTTTAAACTAGTTTCAAGTTTGACTTAGATTCTGTTATAGGTACGAATTGAACTTTTAAAATAGTATGATACCGCTTATGCTGAGTTCCTGGAAATCATCGGTATAATCAAATATTGTTTAAATAGGAAAAGTGGGTAATTCTAACCCAACATTATATCTGTATGTTTTAAAAAAGTTAGTTATTAAATCACTATTGCAACATACAATATGTTGGCTCGATAGTAATTTGTGAATACTGAAAAAAAAGCGAAATGATGCACAATTCTGTTATAAATTAGTTACTCTAGGATCAAAAGTTTTCACAAAAAATCTGGCAATCACTTCCAGTATCAGCCAGCATGTGGCACGCCATTTACAAGAAGTATGTCGGCATAGTTGAAAGCTAATTTTTATACACGAAAAGATTCATTAGATATGTTTCTTGTCTTTCTACATTAAAATAAAAGTAAAATAAATAAAAAAAATTGTACAAACCCGGTTGCTAATACATTTGTATCAGAGCACATGCCTGTAGGTCGTTTTCAAATATTTGAACCATTACTTACATGCACAATTCTGTTATTAATTAGTTGCACATAATTTTCAAGTTTTAAATTTTCAATGCATCTAATTGCGTATATTTGAATATAGTGCAATACAATGGATACAGTGATACAACATTAAGCTTAGCAAATGATAATACAGTGCTTGTAATCATGATGTGGAAATGTTTCACAAGTTATATTTTTTATATACCAAGTATAACCTTGATGAATTGTAATATTAGTAAGTTACTCAACTTTATCCTCAAAAAATTGTATTAGTATTTTTTGTTTTCTATTATACCTATAGTAGTAATAAAATATCATGTTATTATGGTAATGATGAAAACAATAAAACTTAGTAATAGAGTTTATCTGTTTAGCAAATCTGCACTGAGGAAATTAAGCTTATATGATATCTGAACGGGAAATGCATGATTAATTTTGGCCAACAAAATATTAAAAATTAAGAAATTCTCTTATAATTTGGAATGAATGAAAGCCAGGCATACAACAGTTAAGGATAAAGCAGGATTATTTTACATTTTCCTAAAAAAAAGGTTAAAAAATAATTCCACTTACCTTTGACTTGACTCTGATGACTTGATGGAGAATGAAAATAGCAGAATCTAATTGCAGAACGAACACTTTAGCGACATCTAGCAGATAGTGAGAAAGATGAGGTGTAATGTTAAAAAGCAACAAGATAAGTTGAGTCCATGAGAAAATTTATGCTAGTTGTATTCATAAGAAAAATTTCAGCTGGTTGAATACGGAAAATGGGACTTCCGTTGTGCATAATGCAGTAGTGATGAAGCGCAGTTCTTCATATACTCCTAGCTCAACTGGCCTGGCAAATTGGTGCTTCTGTTAATTATACAGTATAATATAAGATAAACTTGAAGAATATTATATTAATATCAAATTTATGTTAGAATAAACTTATTAAAGTTAAAAAATACTTTTACTTTTATGTTAAAATGTTTCCATATATTTCATTTATAATTCTTTTTTTGTTTTGATAATTTTAAGGGAACCATTGTTTCCATGGACACTTTGCCTTAAATGCAACACATTATTATGTTGCATTTAAAAATGGTGTCTGAGCACCGTAAACTGCAGAACTACTCTGCTCTGATATCCTCCTATTTTTCACTCTTCCAAATCATAATTTTCGTCATGCAAGGTTCTGTTCAAAGACTTAAGATAATAATTAATAGTAAATGTTAACATAATTGTACTTATCAGTCCTACAAAGATATCAGATTTCCCATGTCTAATAGCTATTGACTATTGGTTTGCCCATGCTTACTTAATAGTGGTTATGGATGAAAACGGCTACTGCAATGTAGAAATATACCTGATATTGGCAACATTGCTGTTGAATAACTTAAATGTTAGTAAGTTGCTTAATTTTTACCAACTAGCAATACTACTAAGAATTCTGCTTAAAGTTTACTGATTGACATTCTCAAAATGAAAATTTCTTCTATGAATTTTGTGGAATCCTATATACACTGCTGGCCATTAAAAGTGCAACACCAGGAAGAACTCATCAGATTGTCCCAAAATATGCAAGATGGGTAGTCCATGGAAGAATATGTAAGTGATTCAAAGCGCAGCACATATGTACATCACGTGTGACAGTAATGCCCCCTGAAAGTACTATAAGAGGAGATTACAAAGAGCCAGTGTAAAACACTGAAATTGTGTTTGCTCGCAGTTCTTGCACACTAAAGGATCAAGTATTCCCTGTTGAAGAATACAACATCCATACGACCAGGTTTCCGACTTTAATCGAGGGAGAATTGTGGGATTATGAGAAGGCGACTTTTTCTGGTGACCAAAGTGCTTTATAATTCATTTATTTAGTATTGGTACAAAAAAAAAAAATGCTATGTATTTGGTGGCACAGGGAAAAAAAGTTTGAGAAATGTTTGTCTAGGTATTTGATTAATTTTATGCAGATCCTTTTTAACAACTAGAATTTAAATATGCCATGGAACTAATATAAGTTTTAGATTTACAGATTATAGGTTAGTTTTTATGAATTTTAAATATATGAGTAGCAGTCAATAACAATGCTGATATGACTTGGTATAGAAACTTCCATAAATACACTTCTTGATTATTTGGTGCAGTGAAATTTGGTAAGTTGACCACATTTTAAGTAACTGGCAAATTTATCAAGTATGCAATTGTGAAAAAGGGGTCATCATTCCACTTCCTGTATTCAAATGAGTTCTAGCCACATGCCACTTGATCTAAGACAGTGTGATTCACACTTAAGGAAGGTTATAAATGGATGGAACTCTAATTGTTGGGGAGGGGTCATTATTTATGGTTAACTGAGTATTTAAATAATCTATGGGTTATTGTGATATATCACTCAGTTTATTTTAACTTTATTAGCCTTAGATAGCAACCATTAAATATGAAGCAAAGGAACTTACGTTTAATGATAGTCATGAGAGATCTTTTAGTTTTCAACAATTTGCTTTCACTTCAAATTCATGTTAAAATTAAAGCTAGGAAATTGGCCACTTTTTTAGTGGGCATGTAATGTCAGCAGAAGTTTTTTTTTTAAATCTTTTTTGATGCATTATTTGTTTTAAACTACTCTGGGTGACTGTGATTAGTATGTTTGGCTGGGAACAAAAGTGTGTTGGATTAGATTCACAGGGAAAGTGTGGATATTTTCTTTTTGAATTATTGTGTGTTTCTCCTGAAGTTTCCTATTTCACAGATCTCTGATATGGAGTATTATATTTAAGAGGTCCCCATCAGACCATGGCATGCAGCCTGCCTTGAAATGATTTTTTGTTTGTTGCAAAGATATATTTTGTGCTATACTTTCCCATCACGAAAATTACAGTAGAGCTTCACAGTGCACAGTAATTAAAATTAAATTAATATCTTTGATAATCTATAACACTGTTGAAACTTTTAAAGCACTTCAACAAAATTCTATGCCACCTAGTATCAAAAGTAATAAATGAGAATTTACATACTGTAGAGGTGAGAAGTGAGAGGATCTTCATAGATGAAAGTTGATAGTGAGTGACAAATTCGTTTTATAAAATCCTTGCCAGAAAGTAATGAGTCGCAGCAGATTTGAAGTGGAGAAGGTGATGCAGTATGCTGATGAGTTGGTTACTTAGAATCAAATTTTCTTCCGAAGTTTTGTGACTGCAGTAGTGTTAATAATAACTAATTATATCTGTAATATAGAGTACTTATAAACGTAATGCACTTTTTGTGCCCTTACTGTTTGGAACATCGTGCCACCTGGCGATGCACCCCACAGTAAGGGCATGAAAAGGGGCCATAAAGTATTAAAGATATTAATACTTTCCATCTGTTACTTAAGCATTAAAGATTTCATATTATTGTAAAAACCATCATTTATCTAAATGTGTACTTAAAAACTTATTTAAGCATGATTACTGTAATACTGTTTTCCATCTGATTAATGCACAAAGCCAAGGATGCTTCTGTTGATTGTAATCTATTCATAGCTGTTAATATAGGTAATATTGTTTGGTGGTAATAAAGCACCTATTATGTTATCAAGATGTTGAAGGTTTGTATCCCACCTGACTCAAGATACTTTTTCCTCTGTACTTAAGATGTAATTTTAATTGGCTTAGTGTTGATAAACAGTTACGATGTTTTATAAAATATCCTAATTGTTCATCAGGTTGATGAAACAACAATACTTTAAAATCTGTTGTTTGTCTGAATGATCTTTATAGTCCAATATAATATTAAATACCGTGAATGGAAGAATTAGTGTGCATGACTAAATGTATAATAAAATGTTTAAATTTTATTATTGGGAAATATTTAACAAATTTTGTAAGGTGTAAGTTGGTGAAAGGTGCTTTTTCGTTAAAATAAACCATCATACTCTTGTTACATACTGTGTCCTTTGTATTTTCAGTCAAAAGCAGCATATGTTCTTTTCTACATAAGGCGAGATCCTAATGCAGCAAATCGTCATACTGCCCGTCAGACCATCCCAGCTGCTCTAGGAGCTCCACGTAATCCTCATCCCTCCAGCCCTGATGATAATGATGGACTGTCATCAAGTGATGAGGACTGCAGTATGGATGTAAATTAATGATTTAATTAGATTATATAAAATTGCTCTGGGATATCCCCACATTTTGCAGTTACTGATTCCAACTGCTTCATTTGCAGCACTGCAGATTGTCAGCTGGACAAAAAAGGACATTTTCAAAAATGGGCCTATTGTGGCCATGTTAAAATGCTGTTTAGATATCTAAACAGCTTTCACATGTACCTAGCTGTAGATACTTTGCACCAGTCTGACATTGTGCAGCTCCTTCAGTTCGTCAAAAATGGAGGTTGCCCAAGAAGATGTTTGAAGTTGGCAGTTGGACACTTGGCCTGTTTAAAATGTTATTTATTTGCCAGTCTTGTAAGTTGGAAACTTGTAAAAAATGAATATAACTAAAAATGCTTCTTGATGTGTGCTTTTCTCTCTGCATACCATACTTTCAGTATGTATTTGTTCATGATTTACCTACCATCTGTGCTGTTCTACAGTTTTGCTCCAAATTTCTAAGAATTCGCAAGTACAGATATAAGAGTTACATGCCATTTGTGGATTATATATACATATACAAAACTTCAGTTTTATTGAAGTTGTGAAGGTAGAAATTTTGCCTCAGGTCACATGGCAACAAGGCTCAAAATCTTTTATACAGAAATAATTGGTATTACAAAATGCTGAGGAAAAAATAATACCTGTGCAGAGTAGTAAAATGCTAAACATTGAGTGTTTTGAAGTTCTGCCTCAATTTTAATATTTCCAGTTGAGAATATAACTGAAATGTGCTGGTAACTTTACAGTTTGGAATTATTGTTCATATAAAAATATACAAAATAAAAATACTTAATCAGCATATTAGTTTTTATACTGTTTTATCACTTCAAATTGAAACAATGAAACATAAAATACGTAGATCATTTAATATTATTATGTTTATATATATATATCATAATAATTTATTTTTTAATGTTATTGTTTGCAAAAATTCTACCTTTACAGCACTGGTATGTTCTGTAGTACTTTTCTTTGCACATACATTTTTCGTATGTGGTGAGACAGAATTTTTCCTACTATCAAAGCAAGTATGTACAATTTTATCTTTAGAATAATCATCTGTATACAGATAACACTATTAATTGAAGTATTTATTTTTAGTTAGAAATAAACATTGTCGATATGAATTGTCAACATTTCATTGTGTGTTCGTGCTGTCGTAACAAGGAAATATCAAAATGGAATGACATTTTGCCATCGGAGCACATTTTAAAACTTAATGAAGTCATAATGCACATCATAAAATATAATAATATATATAAATAGTATCACAAATGTTTAATAACGCTACAAAAATTAAAAAATACCGAACAATATATTCTCTTGTAAAGTCAGATAGTGAATCATGACTACTTTATTTAAAATAAAAACATTGTTCAAACATTACAGACATATAGCAAACACTGATGGACTACAATTCAACTGTAACAAATTTTAAATAAGGCGATATAGAAAAGATAAATTCTTTAAAATGGTAAAATTTACCTGTTAGTTTTTTAGTCCATGTTAAGATGGCTGAAAATATATATAAAAGCAAAGACTAGTTAAATTGAATAACTTGAGTATTCATTATTTGTAATTTTGTAGTATTCCAGTATTGAGCTTAAAAAATGTAACCATTACTCTTTTAGCTTTCCACAAAATTTGAGGGTTTTATACACAACTATAAATACTTGTGTCTTTTAATACAGTAAGAGTTAATATAATCATATTTAACTTTTGAGTTTCTAAGTTTTCACAAACTTATTGCTTATTCCAAATTTTTTACCTCTCTTTTTTTATAATCTTCGCTTCCTATCTTCCAGCAATATTTTTTGTGTGTGTATTGCTTTTATTTTTACATTACTTACTAGACCACATTTTTCTGGCTGAATTTATTATTCCTCAAAAAATCATTTCATCTGTAGCAGAATAAAAGCATAGTGGGATACATATATTAAGTCCTAACATTAGAGGTGTACTAAACAACCTGAAAGTTCAATCAAACAAGCTAAAAGTGTGGCCAAATTTTCATACTCAACCAATTTCAAATATTCAGTGAAACATAATTATGATACATTTGATGTACACCTGGTCAAACCATTTTTTTTTTCAGCAGCAAATTTGCATTCAAGTCATAAAGAAAATATATATTATGTATACACTCAATTACCACCTGTTAAATGACCATTTAGCCCTTGTGTGCACAGAAGTGCTGCTCAGAGGTAAAACAACCCAACCACCTATTGAAAAAAAAACCACTTTTGTTCCAAATAGAAGTTCATCTATGTAAGTTTTATGATAGAAGCCAATAGTAGATATTTATTCAGTCTTAAAGTTATTTTGTTGTATAATATACACCCTGTAGCCACTTTAATTAGGTACAATCCCATGTTATGTCAATAATAATTCAGATACAGAACTCTGTAGCTTCTTAAATAAGCTTTTTATGAAAAAATGCAATTAAAAATAATTTTAACCAAATCGATTTCAAATCTCTAATTTTTAAATATTCAGTTGGTATTTAGAGAGTTGTGGAAATTGCTATACCTAACATTGACAGTTTGAATAATTTCTCAGAAAAGCTAAAAGCAAGTTTAGAGTTCAACCATTATTCATCTGAAAAAATTATCATTGATGCAGCGGGACCCGCAACTCCCTAGATACAATGCCGATGGCATGTATCTAGAGAGTTGCAGGTTCATGTCTTGCTACATCAATGATAATTTTTTCAGATTAATTATTGCTGAATTCTATATCTACAGGTAATTTTGTATTTACTATGGACAAGTTTAGAATGAAAAAAAAAATGACTTATATAAACTTTACTAGCATATATGAGTATTTTTAGCAGTTCATGTAATAATTACATTAATTTTCACCATTTTTTTGGAATGAGCTAATCTAAAATTATCAGCTTCTATAGCCATTTAAATGCTGCACACATATTATTGGAAATTGAGATTGAAATAGATTTGATTGAGATTTTCAAATTATCTTCAGTCACATTTTTTCATAACAAAGTTTACTTAAGAAGTTAGACCTATATTGAGATGGAACTGTAACTAATAAAATGGCCAGTGAGTATTATAATGAAACTTAAGCATAAAATCGTCAACATGAAAAAAGTAAAACTGAACTTTTGACTAAAGCTCAGGATTTAGTGAAATTTGACATAAAATTTCGTTTAGATAAAATGTAATTCAGCTATGGCCAAAAGTATCACCCTCTTGAATTTTTCATTTGTTATGCTTTAAAATATGTGAATTGAAATAAAATTGCTAAGGAAAAGCTTGGTAGCATTGAGTTTATGCTTAAAACAAACTAAGTTTAAAAAAAAAAACAAGAGATGAACTTAGGAAAAAAGCCATACTAAATAAATGAATTTTATATGTACTAATGATAAAAATTTTCACAAACAACATTCTGAATGAAGCATTTATACAAATAGTATATTTACCCCATTAGTGGATGAGGAAATTTGGTCCATAGCTCGACCTATCTTAACTATCAATATTGTTGAGAAGTTAAATATTGCAAACAAACAGTCATATACTTTGATTTTTGCTGTGTTTTTAAAGCTGTCTGATTTGAACATAGAAAATGTCATAAAACATTTCCTTACCTCAAAATGTGGGATATATGAAATAAATTGAAATAATAAAGATTTGGCTAAAGACAGCCAAATTGAACTGTTTGGCCAAATTTGAAATATAATATGATTGGCTGAACTTTCAGTATATCACTTTTTGGTATCTAGAAATTAGTTTAATATTATATATAATCGATATTAACAATTAAGTTAATAAATTATGTAACACCTAGAAGGTGGGCTAGTGATTGTATTACATCATGTTACATGGAGTGTAGCTTTGGAGGTGGCACTGTTTACATTAAAATATTTTACTTATTTCTACAGTTAGTAATTTTTTCCCCCATTTTCTTATGATAAAAATATTAACTAATTACATTGTCACTTATAATTAGTACTATTGAATCATATTTTAAATGCACAAAAAGTGTTAACATATGGAAGGATATCCTGCAAGATGTTATATGATATTAAGAGTAGGATGTTTAAAATTCAGCTAAAACATCATTACTTAATTTATGGACAATCCCTATAGTGAAAAACCCTTACATTAGTCAATGCAAAAAAATGGCAAATATGCTAGTTATTTTAGTGCTATTTAAAATTCAACATTAAAGTCTTAAGTTTTATGTTTTTTTCTAACTTGCTTTTGGTAATACCACCCCCAGGTTTCTACTATGTAATGCTGTATTCAAAGCATACTTTGATAAAGCAATAAAAATATCACTGTGTTGCTACCTTTTGTATAATTATATATATCCCTGGATTTTATATGGTCATAGATGGTGCTTTAATGATTAAATGTAAAAAGAAAGGTACTTTTTTTTCCTGCAAAACTGGTAAACTTTAAAGAGTTGAGACTCTCTTGCCTCAGCCTTTTTTTTCCTCAATAGTTTCTGTTCAAAGACATAATTGTACTATAGTGATTAACTAGCATATTTCAGTAAGCAGCAGCCAAATGGATTTCGTTTGGAAATGAATGAATGTGATATCTGTTAGGATTGGGCAGAATGTTTAAGTGCATTGCATTAATATTCAAGAAAATTTAAAGTTGAAAAACTTTGTGATCATTACAGTATCCTTCTTTTAAATCACATTACTTGCTTGTGTATTTGTCAAATTAATCAAGTATTATAGTCTGTGTAGGAAGTAAATTTGTGATAAAAAAATACAAGATTTTATTTTTGACTTTTTATTTAGTTTTCTAGTTCATGGTAATTTGTAGATATTCTGATTGTTTTTTTTTTTTCATGATCTCTAAACTAGCAGATTCCTTTGAGAGCTACAAATCTTATTCAACAGATATTACTTTTTAAACACTCATTTTATAATATTATGGAGATTTTCTATGCGATTTTTGATCACATCCAAAATAATCACAATGTGTAACAAAAATGGATTGCAAGATTATATTTGGATTGATTTTCATCTTTTTCAATATAATAGCTATCTGATTCTAATAACCACTTTTTTGTGTATTAAGAATTACTTAATTTGTATAATACCAGAAAAAAATTTACTTAAGAGACCTTGTTTTGTGTGCAGTAATATGCAAACAAGTTAACACTGAAAAAAAGGATGAGATTTGGCATGTTTTAAATTTGAACATGCAGCTTGGGCTCAGAAATAAGTTATACATCTGTAGACCCTTTCTAATGTACATATCGTGTGCAAACTAGGTTCTCGTTCAGTTATCCATAATTGTTTACTTTCATTTTCAAGGCTTGTATCAAAATTCAGTTCATGTTAATATTTGTATTATAATTTTGTTCATGAGGTTTGACTTTGTTATTCCATATTTTGTTCAATACAATTAAGTCATTCAAGGGCTTACTAAAAGTGTGTTAAACTAGAAAGAATAAATGCAAACTGCTCAACTGCATTCCATATATCAATAGTGAACCTCAGTTGGATTCCTATAGAGCATCTGAGATGGGTTAGAGCAGTGATGGCAAACCTTTTTGAGCTTGTGTACCAAAATTTCCAAAATAACATTTTCCAGTGTGGGTGGCAATGTTTACCAAATACTTTAAAATGCTATTTATGCCAGCTAAGGTTACATATATAGTTATCATACAATATGAAATACTAAGGATTTAAATATAAGGAAATGAAACACTAAATTTTAGATCTTCCATTATACAAGGGGAAAATTAAAAAATGAAACACATTTATCATAACCAAAGTCATTCAATCACTCACATGCAACTTTCCACTTACTATGCCCAATATATCACTGATAATATGTCACCGTTATCAGAATGAAGTGAATTTTCATTGGCTGAGAGAGTAAAGTGTGTCTTTCAGACGTAGCAGTAAACCAAGACTATAACTAAATTTTAAGATATAGAGAAGTGATTTAAAAGAAATTAATGAATAATTGCTAGATAATAGAATTAGTACATATATTTTATGATGCAGTATATTGTGCAATATGTATTCAGTTACATGACGAGATCTTTGTAACATATTTGCACACTATTGAAACTAATAATTCATAATTAACTAATTATAGCAAAATAGTCACTGTCATGCTACCAATGATTCATCCATAAATATGTATTGAATTGCTAGGACCAGTATTTCCAAGTCTCTATACTAGCCATAGACATGTATTTCTTTTCACCTCCCAGGGCATGCCAACAAAAATCTTGTCACATGCCACCTTTGGCACTCATTCCATAGTTTGCCATCACTGGTTAGAGCATCATTCTACAACATGTTTATGCCAATGTGTAATTTTCTTGTTTACATATAATTGAAAAATTTAAATCAACATTTGAAATCAAAATCGTGTTGGTTCTATTTTTCCATGATTTTCATACTTTATCTTTTTTGGTGCAGCGTTAGTTGTCCTTTCCCATAAAACCTCAACTATCCAACCAAATTCATATTGATATGTCCAAAATTATTAACGAAACTAATGTAAGCTAATAAGATGCTGTCAGCATAGTCCACAATAGGGCAAAGTAAGATAGAAACGAAATGAATGTGGCAAAGAGGTAATTATAGAAAGCTCATTCGTAAAAGATAATACAGAACTTACAATTAAGTCACTTATATTTGTATGATAAAAATATTCAGATGATGAACCACTAGTACCAAATTATCCCTCCTAATCATTAAGTTCTACACTATTGTAATTACCAGTTCACCATTGTGTATTCAGCAAAAAAAAGACTGTGTTTTACCCCTGAGCAGCATTTTTTTTCCCATGCACAATTAACATGAGGTATATGAAGTCAACTAATATTTACAAAGGAAAAATTGTAATGGGAATTTTAATAATATGGTTGATTTTATTTATCTCCAAGAAGTTTTTAGAACTGTCACTTTTAAAAACCAAACATTTGTCCTAATTTTTTCAATTCTAAGTGTTATCAGATTATCTAATTATTTTGGAGGGAGAATGAGGGGGGGAGGATGAATTGTCCAGTTTAGTGTACTTATTAAAATGAAATACGTGTCATTGAGATGTGACCATCTGTTGCATACAAAACACCGTATTATTATTTAATGCAACACAATTGTGTGTTCAGTCAAACGCAATTTCAAATTTATCATGGCAAAGTATGTGTAATATTTTTTTATTTACAAAGCTTTGTGTCGATTCAAATGATAGATATTACTTGGATTAGCTGTATGAATGTCAGTCATTTTGAACATTTCCGTAACTAATTGAGAGCTGTGATACTGTCATATTTGTAAATGCAAACAAAATTAGTAATAAATTTAAAATACCTCATATTGTTGAAACACTTTTCAAAAATTTCAGCTAGATTTGGTTTTTAAATCTGTTGTTTGATTTATGTATTTCTCTGTTTTTACTGGGGAGAAAAAGAAGAAATGACCTTACTAAATATGATGATGATAGCAATTGAGATGGACAATATATGTTATTAGCTAGGGTGCAATGCAAGATCAACAGTGGCGTAAGGGGTTATTATTGAGCTAAAGATAAGATTTTGTCAAAGTATTGTAATATATGCCTGTTGCAGCTTTTAATCACAAATTAGAAATTAATAGTAATTTTTGGTAATCAGCGCCAAAAAGTACCCTCATAGAGAGTGTGTTCTTTATGCTTTCTTTTGGCCAGTAGTTTTAAATTGAATTTGGTTTGTATAAAGTTTGATTAACTTATTTTTCTATTTAAGCCTCAGTGACAAAGAATGATAAAAGTTAACCAGTTGGATTTTTTTGTTAATGGAGAACATATTTATTAAATAATTTCTATCGTATTTCTGATTATCATTATTTAAAAGACTTCCAAAAACAAAAGTATCTTTATTCATTTACCAAGCCTTTATTTGGCAGCTGTCTCCAGTCTACTGCATTCTCACTCCTGATATATGCTGTCCAGGCTTTATAAAGTTATGTATAATTATGAACAAAATATATTCATTCACTTGGTGGTAACTGATTCAGATTTTTTATGCCTTATGAATTTTAAATTATGATGACCGTATCAGTAGGTGCCTTAATCACAACTTTATTATAAATAAGCAAAGATGTAATTGGGTTCTTTAGTAGATGATAAGCAAACCATTATGACCTTGCACTGAAATATGTTTCACAATACACGTATTGTCACCATAGTTCAATATTGCAAAAATCCATTTTTGGGTATTGTCCAATTCAGCATTTCAGACACTTTTTGATTCAAAATGTTCACTTTCACAGCTCATAACAAACTTGTAAATGTTTTGAAATAATGTACATCGATGCAGAACAAAAAACTTTAGCTTCTTGGAAAAAAAATTTTTTTGCAGTAGTAAAAGTATTGAACTAAGGCGATAAACTCTAAATGCCATTTTTTCCCCCTGTTCCTTGTTTTGCCAGTTAAAATGTCATCACACTCCATAAATAAAGCATAACCCAGTTCAACTGATTCACTTCACTACAGGTTACCTGTGAAATTCAGTTCACTAATGAACATTCAATTGCATATTTTTTACTTCAAGTTTTGAATTGAACCTAATGAAAAGGTTTGGTTCCACTGGAATAAACTAATCGGATTTTTGTGCGGTTTGGGTATTTACCACCAGATTTTCAAGAAGTTATTTGTTGTATATCTTGGGAACAAAATTGCCATCATTGATATAGGATCTGACTGAAGTATACATTTTACCAAATTTTAAATTCAATTAATGTTTTATTTAGCATGATTAATTAATGGTAAGTTAAGAGTTAAGCATTCTTTAGTTTTAGCTTTACGGTGTGAAGTTTAGGATGACCACAAATGAATTATTCAGCATCTGCACATGCATCTAACTGACTTTGAGAGTTTCTGTTACATAGATCTGAAAAGATTTTGCCACCTGGGTATGCATTCTGCTGTGTCTTGTGGAATAAATCAGGCTTGGTCCATTCTGACTATAACGCATGAACTGTTTGATAAATTTTAGGAGAACCCATATTAATATAATTAGTATTAAAAATAAATATCTTATTACATTTAATGTCATTTATTTTTCTCTGTATGGTAAGAAATCATATTAATGAAATAGAAATATGAAGAAATGTATAGTAACTCAGAAAAATAAAACATATATTTGTGTATTTTAAAAAAGAAATATAGAATTATGAAGAAAAAAAAGTGTTGAAACAAAATATTTTAAAGAGCCTTAGCTTTCAGTTACAGGCTGTTAATAGGCCAAACATGCATTGACCGGACAAAAAGAGGTATATTTTCTTCTAGGTTAAAATTCTACTATAAAATGACCCTTTTTGTTTGAAAATGGGAATTTCACTCCTTGGTCTTGTGTCAGAAGGATGAAAGTAAGATATTAATTTCCAATGGGAGATTGTTATCCCTTATGGAATTTAAACTGTCTAATCATTTTAGATACTTTTGGCAATATTTTGGGAAGCTGTACATGAATCATGTTCCTGCTTGATTTAAAAAAAAATTCAAGCCAATGCTTATGACTTCATTTCTTGTAAGCCTGCATCAAGATATTCTCCCTTTCCCCCTAAAAAAGGGGAAATGTGAAAATCGTTCTTCCACTATATTGCCCTTTAGGCGACAACTGAATGCTTGTGATGTTGGGACTACCTCGAATTTTGCTTCCCACCCTTCCCCATAAAAAAAGCTGAGATTATAGCTCATTAGACCGACTCCCAATGAAATTTTTTCCAAAGTTTCTTACATCTGCAATGTCATGGGCTCCCTAAATCACTGCCCCACAATACAAAATCCTCAAGCATGGAGTACCAACCAAACTGATCCTCCAAACACATCTTTCCTTAGCTACAGCGTTGTGTTTAGCAACTATCAATTCTGACAAGGTCCTATATACCAGGTCTTTCCCTTATTTTGAAGCCATCAGGTGCACTAATCCAACACCTATAACAGAAGACCAGTGTACCAAATTTTTGACGTCACTTAAGTAGTCGTACTATATGGACAATTCTTGTATTTTTTATTCTGATATTATCACTGGTTGAGATTTATCTCCGCAAAACTCCCTGCACTGCCCACGGTCAGTAGGGGACACCAATGGGCTTGGAAAGGCCACCGTCCGTTGGATGAGCGACGTTAAGCCGTGGCCCCGTGTGCGGGAGAGCCATACCCTGTGCACGTTAAAGAACACGCTGGATGGCCTTGACGGGAGGCTACCATCTGTCTCCCAACAGCTGTTCCAGTGGGTCCCCTCCCCCAACCTTCTCTGAGCCTTCGGGGTTCATGTGACCTGGCCATTTAGCCCATGGTGTGCAAAAAAGTGCCGCTCAGAGGTAAAACAACTCACATTATCACTGGTGGGCTCTTGTGCTAATCTTTATACTAATGTTTATCTATAAATATATTTTATTTAGAAAATTATTCGTATTTATTATCAAATAATGCTTTATTTGATAATAATGCTTATTAATACAAATAAATTTTCTCTTAAATACAATATTTTTATAGACAAAATTATTATAAAGATTAACACAGAATCCACCAGTAATAATATTAAAATCAAAAATATAAGAAGTGGCTATATGGTAAGACTACTTAAGCTGATGTCATAAATTTGGTACATTTATAGGTGTTGACACAGCCCTATTCTCTAATCTGTGGTTATAGCAGCAACATGACCAAAGTAATGCAGTCTCTGCCCTCATCCCACAGACTTCCTCCAAAAGGGAGAAAAATTTAATGGTGGTCGATTTTACGAATCGTATGCTGAAAGCATGTGTACTGTAACAGTAATTCCAGGAAAAAAAATATAAATGCAAAAAATTCCTATCTTCATATATGCCCCTAAAAAGAAAAAACGGAAGCACACGATGGTCGATTTACCTACCCAACAAAATTTCCTGGCTCCTTATATTCCATCAAAGTGGATTAGAGTTTTTCGAGTGATTTCACCATCGGTATGCTTCAGATTCTTTGCTTTTTACAGAGCACATGTTGATTTCAATGGTATACCGGAAAATGTTGAGGGGGGAATGAATTTTGTGATAATTCATTAGCTTTCAGTTGCTGAAATTTTCTAATTAGATTTCATATTAATACCTTTGTTTTAAGTTCTGTCTGGAGTTTTAAAATTTTAAGAACTCAAGATATTTTACATAAAACAGAATTGTTACACTTTGCTGCTATTTAACTACTAAACTAAGAAAGTCTTAAAGACCAGTTCTGGCCCACAGGCAGCAAGGAGAGAGATTTCTGGTAAGAAAAACGAAGTTGATTTTTTACTATCCGTAAACCGTTACTATCCCAAAGCTACTGCGAAATATTCCGGGCTATTCTTTTAAATAGTATTTCAAGTTTCCGAATAAATTTTGTAATTGGTATTAATTCCAATGGGAAATTGTTACCTCTTACGGAATTAAACTATAAGCATTGTAGATGCTTTTGTCAATGTTTTGAGAAGCTGTACAAGAATTATGTTTCTACTTGATCAAAAGTTCAATGCTCATGACTTCATTCTTTGTAATCCTGCATCAAGGTATTCTCTACTAAATCCCTTTATTTTCCTCTTAAAGGAAAAAGTGTGAAAATTGTTCTTCCACAATAGCTGCCGAAAGTGATTGTTAAAGACTGGTGGTAACTGAAAGCTTGTGATGTGGGAACTGTCGTAGGCTACCTGCAGTTTTGTCCTCACCCTTCCCCATAAAAAAGCTCATATTATTGATGACATCCTTACTCCCCCATTATAGTTTATCGTGTAGAATTTTAAAACTTTTCGACCACCTGCTCTGCCGTGTAACTTCCTAAATCTTGACAGCCCTATTCCAAAGTTCTCCATGGATTTTATCCTTGCTACTCCCTGTTGCGTTAGAAATTAAGTCCATGTGATACAACCAAAATTCACGCTTAAAACCACTTTTTAGTTTTCCACTTCCTTAAAGGGAGAAATTTCAACAGGAAATTTGTTGCAGTAAAAGTTAAAATCCTTCCCTGTGAAGAATTCGTTTTCAAAACCCGGAAACAATTTTATCCCATTCCTAGTTCTCTATTTCGACATTTTAGTTCTCGATTTCCGGATTTCAATTGGTTGTATACTAATAGAATTAAAATTTCTCTTTGAGCTATATATATCATGGCATACTGAAGTAAAAAAAAATGCGTGAATGCTTATATGTCGCACTGTTGAAGAAAACGGTTAATCTCTGGTGGTCTAGCGGTTATAACGCCTGGGAAACGAGGGTTCGAATCCCACTCAGGGCAATTAGTTTTTCAGCTAATTATTTGAGGTGTCTCTACAGGACATTTTCCTGTAGTACTTTATTACTAAGTTTAGGTAAGTAAATTGGTTTATGTTCTTAGTAAAAATGGGTCGTTCTCTTCCTCATCCCACCACACACAAAATATTTGCTATGCATGTTTATGGTAAAAAAAAGAACAGTCCAAAATTTGACATGGAGCTGAAGTAAAAAATATTTCGGAAAATTTGAAATCTAAAAATTTGGCACATTATGTAAAAATCCAGGATAATTTTGTGACTTTAATATTTTATAGAGAGAGAAAAACTCGACAAGAGAAGAGAATGAGCGGTTATATATTTACACTTACGTATATTTGGCATAATATGGCCTAATTGCCCTTGCGTTATTAAATCCCAAACTATGATTCCGTAGATCTCAGAGCTGGCCAATCGTGGCCTCTGGGCACCCTTTCAATGCACCTTCCATTGTGAGGAGGTAAAACAAAGAAATATCAGAAAATCAAATTGCATTCAGATTGATGAAGTGGTTCAAATGAACTTAGTTCAGACCCCTGAGAAGACATGATTGTCTTTTTACCCATTTATTTTTCGCTTTAGAATTGTGACTCTGTTTTGTGGATTTATCACAAGATTGTTCCACTATATCTTCCTAAGCTGATGGTCGATTATAATAAGATGGAACAAAAACTTGTGACCTGGAAGAGTATCGCAATTTGTAAAAAAATAACTTTACCTTCATCTCGACCCTGCCAAAAAAGAGTAAGGGCAGAAAGTGTAAAAGGATTTTCCTAAATATTTTTGAAAAGTGAAGTCTGGGCGAAAAGATTTCTTGTCTAATAAAAGCTTGTGACGGTGAATTCTTCCACCCAAAATTGGGTAGGAGATGTAAGGGATGTCAGTTTTATGTTTAAAGGTTTGCGATTTCACATGCTACCTCAAATTATGCCCCCTTTTCCCGTCCGAAAGCGGAAGGAATATTTAGTTGTAATGAATTGTCTATTTGAAAGTTTATACTTTAAAAATAACGTAGGGAATATAACATTTTTACCTTGAAGCAGGGGAAAGATGGATGCTTTTAGTGAAAGCGTCCCCTGCAACAATGTGTAAATATACCAATGATGAAATCACTTGCTTACTGAACAAAAATGTAGGCACTCGTTTTTCTCTGAATTTGATATGAACTGAGTAAATGATTTTATCATTGGCACTCGTTTGCACATCGTAGCCCTATTGCAGTGATGCACAACTCGCGGCCTGGTGAATGTGATCATTTAATTCTTTTGCATATTTGTTAAGAAATAATATGCATAATAATAATAAGCGTGCACTATTTTGCCAATTCCCGGGACAAGTATTAGCCCGTGATATCCTGTGTGAAGCAGGTTACATCTAGTTATAAAAATTGTTGAAAGGTTGTATTGAGACCCCGCCATAACCCAGTCAGTATATAATTGACCCTCAGCTGTCCAAAGGTTGTGCACCCCAAGTAGATGATTCGCAGTTAAATCCAAGCCATCGTTGGCAATGTTTTGCATTTTAGGGTACATGTAAAAAGATCAGGATTTTTTTTTTTAATTTATATATTTCCAGTTTTATTGGCCTACCAAATTTTACCTTATCAGTTTATGGCTTATACGGAGAAGCTCATGAGTCCTCATTGGCAAGTGGCTGCCTGAATGGAAATTGCTTTTATTATAATTCACTATAATATTTAAGAACCACAATTAGAGATTCACATTGAATAAGGGCCTTGATCACATTTTGCAACCCTGTCTCAGGTTATTGTTATTTGACATCACTGAAACTTCGTGGTATTCATAAACTTTGAATCAATGCCAAATGTGGATATGTTGTGAAGACAAAGATATGTACACTAACTGTTAAATTTCACATGTAAATCTGCATTATGTGAATAAATTAAGATTACACTAATATTAGGTTTTTCAGTGTAATGATGATTTGATATGTCATTTTTCACTATACAATTTCACTTGCTAATAAAATAAAACTAAAAATAAATCTGACATAATATTCGAAATTTTAAAAAGTTTTAAATTGAACAGTGAAAAAGACTACAGATAACCATCTGACTGCACAAAATAAAAAACGAAAATCTTTGCAAGAACTTGAACAAAAAAAATGAACAGAATCATTGTACCGAATGCTGGTTCTGATACTGTAATTCAGATCATTCTAAATATATTTTATGTGTATCTAAAAGAACTATTTACTCATAATAAACGCAAGGACAATAGAATCTTAGAGAACAGTTACTTAAGATACCAATGACTATCGAAATTTTTTGATATAAAATTATCGATTTCATGTATTGATATTTGTAAAAGTTTTGGAGATTATTTCGTACTGATTGTCAATAAAACAATATAAGCGTCATTATTCAAAAATTCTGACCCATCTTAGTAAGAATAGTTTTATAGTAAGATGATGAAAGAAGCCAAAAACTGGGGGAAAACATTTGTTTTTCTTGAAAATTATAATCTTTGGAAAATTGTTTTATTTTTTATACATTTATGAATTTGTGTTTCATCTTTTTTTAGTGTGCTACACACAGGTTTGCTAACACATGGTCATTCCCATTTATCGGGACTAACACAATGTAACAACTTTCACAAACAGTGAGTAAATAAACTAGATCCGACTGAACAAAAATGGCGCAAATTGAACGAGCAACAATAATATTTATTAGAAGGAATTGATGTACAGACCTCTCTTATCACCCGCACATTCATGTGATCTGCCCGATTCAATCCGATTGCCAATGTTATTTGGGGCGGGGGTGGCTCAGTCGGTAGCGCGCCAGGCTCGTAATCCGTAGTTCCCAGGTTCAAATCCCAGCTGGGTCAGCATTGAGATTTATCTCCGCAAAATTCCCCGCCCTGCCCACCGTCAGTAGGGGACACCGATGGGCTTGGAAAGACCACCGTCCGTCGGATGGGACGTTAAGCCGTGGCCCCTGTGCGGGAGAGCCATACCCTATGCACGTTAAAGAACACGCTGGATGGCCTTGACGGGAGGCTACCATCTGTCTCCCAACAGCTGTTCCAGTGGGTCCCCTCCCCCAACCTTCTCTGAGCCTTCGGGGTCCATGTGACCTGGCCATTTAGCCCATGGTGTGCAAAAAAGTGCCGCTCAGAGGGAAAACAACCCAAGCCAATGTTATTTGCCACTAGAGGGCGAAAAATTCGCCTTCTAGTGGCAAATATCATTGGCAAGCGGATTGGATCTTACTTATTAAGCCTTATATTTATTTATTAAATTAATATTAAATCTATTATTATATTTAATTTATTAGCGGTCTAAGGGTACTACAAATATCCAGTTTAAATCATGGAGGTCCCATCTGCATTCTTTAAATTGGATATTTGTAGTACCCTTAGCAGCCATTTTGTGGTCGAGTGGTTAGCACGCTTGGCTACTGATCTAAGGGACCTGGGTTCGAACCTCCAGGTCAAGACATGGAGGTATGTGTCGTTTTCCTGTCTGAGGCCCTGCAAACCTCACAGATCTACTATGGCATATAAACTGACAGGCTCCTGTCATACCTCTGTGGCAAGCAGCTCTTTGAGGAGGTATTTATTTTTTTATTTATTATTAGACCATAGAGTAGACGGAGTATGCTTGTTACCACAGGCTTGTTACAACGTAACACCCAACATTGCAAGCTGTAGTATCACGTGATTGATGAAAAGAAAGCTTTGAGAATAGTGGTGCCGCGCTGTGGATTTGCTTGTTCCACAAGATTTATCAAAGGAGAAACAATTACATTTCAGATTTCATTTTAACTTAGATCGTTATGTCAATTATTTATGAATGTTATTGTTAAATTACTTAAAATTTTTAAGACATTTTGCTTTACTCGCATCCAACAATTCAACGTTACTTTTAACATAGCTATAGATTTAAGTAAGCATGGAAATATTGATTACTGAATTATTTTGCCAGGATGGAAACAATATGATCTCTTAATCTTGGGATACTAAACTGTGAGCATTCTAATCAGCTTTTGACAAGCATGTAACATTTATTGTGTATTATTTTTGGTGCTGAATTTTTATTTCTGTTAATGTTTGGAATTACGTAAATGTTATTGCACGAGTTTTATCATTGGAGTAAAATAATACTATATTTATTTCATTAACTGTGCACTATTTTTATTGGAGCATATGCTTACGAATTTTTCTCCTTTCTGCTAATATAAATTTTAAAAAAATCAAAAATTCTATTTGTCCTAAAAGTACAAAATAAACCAAAACATGATGATGCAATTAGTTGCTGAATTCGTATTCATTTCAAAGAAAGGGCGCTTGTAATCTTGTTACGTAGGTAAATCGACGACATTCTCATTACTCAGGATTTAGTTTCAGGGGAGAGGGGCAGTGGTCGGAGAATTCAGTTTCGAGAATTTGATTTAAGGGTGGGGTGTAGGGGTTAGATAATACGATTTCAGTAGGGTTCTATATGAAATAAAATTTTACAGTTGTTTTTTAAATCTTATTTTTAAATGTTTGACATATAGTAGTATGGAGCTAAAATAAAATTATTCAAAGACAACTGTTTTGGATTTCAAAGAAGGTAGATAAGTTTGAGATTTCGTATAAGACGACTAGATTTTCGGGAGGGGAGGGTGTAATTTTATGACAACATTCACCAGGCCTGGATCTAGGGGGGAGGGAAATAGGGGGTCTGGCGGTGGGCTAGAAACAAAAGGCAGAAAAATGTAAACAGGGGGCCAAGAGACTGGATTTCCATTGCCGTATAGCGTTTCGTCTTCCGTTTCACAGGTCTTTATAAATTGCTTTGTATCCTTCTAGCTAGCGACGAGTTCTGGCCTCGAACTTTGTCGGGCTGAGCCCGAGATTGGCTCGGCGCAAATAACTTCGGGCTCAAAATAATTTAAATTTTTGTTTTAAATTTTTGAAAGGCAGAAATATAAAATATTTTTGATTATAACTCAACCTTTTAATCAGTTTTTTAGCAGTGGCGAAGCGTAACTTTTTCAGTAGGGGAAGCAATTACTAAAAGCAGTGTTACAACTAAATGGGAACGCCGTTCCGGTAATCGATATTTTTAAATCATCACTGAACCGGAACACCATTCTGGTACTCGATGTTTGCGAATCATTAAACGGAATGCCTTTCTGATACTCGATGTTTGGGAACCATTGAACGGGATCGCGGAACCGGTACTTTACGTTTCTTAATCTATGAGCAAAAATAGTTCTATACTTTCTAAATCAAGTATTATTGGAAATTAGTATTATACATTGTATCTTTTCTAGGAAAAATGTGGGGTTATTGTAGTCTTACAATAATGTTATTTTGATATCGAAGGGGCAGGAAATGGTCCTAACGCATGAAAAAAGTTAAACATATATTTTAACGTGATTTTATTTACTGGGAAGTTAGAACGAAAGTACAATATTAATATTACAAAAAAAAATTAACAAAATCAGAAAATTTACATAAACTCCAAATTTGAATCGTGCTTTCTGAGAAATATCTCGACTTCGTTCTTTGCTTTTGGTGTGAACAATGTGGAATTGTAGTCCAGTCGAAAAGGGGTAAAGAAAAATAACACCAACAGTATACTGAAATCTTTATTAATAAACTAAAAAAGCCTTTGTATTATATACAGGTATTGGACAGAAAAATGGGGATATTTCCAGGTTATCTCAATAGAAAATCAGACTCAGCGCTTAATAACTTCTTTAATAGGATTCTTTAAAAAAAATATGTCTAAAGTTAAAGATCTCAATAAAATATGTCTAAATCTCGATTTTCAGCAATATTTTTTCGGTATTCAAAGAGTTATGAATGGTGGAATATATTTAAGAGGCTACGAAAAATTGACTTCAAAATTAAAACAGATCGAGATCAGAGATCACCGTTAACCCTAGTAGAGTGCAGGGTGCATTGCACCCATTACTGATCTCTTATAATGTGGTAATTAAAATTTGGGATCAATAGTTTTTTTGTAGCCTGTACTCTTTGAATAGTGAAAAAATGTTGTTTAAAATCTGAATTTAGATAGCTTTGATTGAGGTTTTTAATTTTTGACATATTTTTCACTAAAAATAATATTGAAGTTATTGAGCTCTGAATGTGATTATTGATATAACACGGAACTATTTCCATTTTTCAGCCCAGTATCTGCATATATATATATCCCCTCCTCCTGTATTTATTGGCTGCTGTAATTGTCTGGGCTGATTCTAGATGCTTACGCAATATCTTGGGCATTAGGTGATCCAACTTTGCAAGTAATGATGAGGCTAGGCAAAGCAGTCTGCAACCTCCTTTAAGCAGCATATTGTGCAGAGAGAGACCCCGTTGGTTTGGCCATGTTGCCCGTATGGATAATTATAGATTAGCGAATAGGGTTATGAACAGTGTGCCTAAAGGCCTCAGAAAGAGGGGGAGACCTAGGATGCGGTGGGCTGACAATGTCAAACGACCTTGTTAGAATTGGTATGCAGTGGCCAGATGCAGCAGATGTAGCTCAGGACAGACATGCTTGTAGAACTAAATTGCACGGTCCGGTTGGACCTCCGTAGCCCATGGCTGATTGAGGATGATGATCATGAATTGTCTGAATCGCTAGTAAGGGAGCCTCTTGATACATCGAATTTGCTGATTGGCTACTCTGCTATAAAAGGGTGAAAAATGGCCGATTGCTCATACGCATGGTCGCTAGAGAACGATTGATGGAATAACTAAACTTGAAAATACATAAATAAACATTGGAAAAACATAAAGGTGCACTAAAAACAGTAGGGGCTCAGCTTCGAAACTGGTGAGGCCAGTAATATACATATATAGAAACTAACTCGGAGCTAGAAAGCATGGGGTGAATTAAAAATTAAGTCAGAGCAGTGAGAAATACATCAGATTTAAAGTTAAATTTAATATAAATAAAATATTTTTTATTTCTGCCAAATTTCATACATGCAATAGAATTTAAAACATTTCAAAAACAAATCAACACAGGCAAAAGTTTCTTCTATCCGATTTCCACCCAACTCCGAATATTACTGCTATTATAATTTGACTCTGCACGAGATGGACAATTGCGTGATAAGTGTATGGATTCAGAAGTGGTAGGGAATGTATTAATCTAATTTTTTCACAGGCAGGTTCTAGAGAAATGTTTAGAGTTTCAGAAACCTCTGCAATTTTCTCTTTAATTTGGTTATTGATTACGTTATGCGAAATTCACTGCAAAGATTTTAGCCTTAAATGGTCTGGAGATACGAAAATTTCTGATTTAGATTATGCTGATGCTTTAGCCCTTTTGACAAATGATGTTAATGAGATGAACTCTTTCATTATAGCAGTTGATAAGACTGATAGTTTTCTCTTTATATATCAACAAACCTACAAACCCTTGAGCGTATCTCAGTTTATCTTGGCAGCTATGTAATATATAGATGTGGCATGAGATTAATAAATAGGGATTGTTGCTGGGATTCTATATGATTATGCAGTATCTTGGGCTGGTTCAACTTTGTAAGTAATGATGAGGTTAGGCAAAGGAGTTGGCAACCTCCTTTGAGCAGTATATTGTTCAGAGAGAGACTGTTGGTTTGGCCATGTTGCCCATATGGATAATTATAGATTAGAGAATAGGGTTATGAATAGTGTGTGTAAAGGCCTCAGAAAGAAGAGGCGACCTAGGATGTATGGGCAGACAATGTCAAAGATTTTGTTAGAATTGGTCTACAGTGGCAAATGCAGCAGATGGAGCTCAGATGAGTTTGGAGAACTAAATTGCATATTATGGTATTTGTTTGAGGATTATGATGCAAAGATGAGTGAATCTTATTTACCGAATAATTATAGTTAATATTAGGAATTATCCAGAAATAGCAAAAATGAATTACACTATAAATACCCCTCAAGCAGCTGCTTGTCACAGAAGTCTGAAAGGAGCCTGTGAGTTTAATATGCTATAGAAGTCTGTGATGATGGTGGGACTTCAGCATTAAAGGCAACACAAATATCTATGACTTAACCAGGGCTTGAACACAGATCCCCTTTTATTAGTAGCCAAGCGTGCTTACCACTTGGTAACTGCATTGGCTGTGATACATTGAATTACATTACACAACATTAAATATGAATTTATTGTTTATTTCTGTCACAGTCAAGCTATAAGCAACAGATTAGCTACAAAAAAAAACAGTTTTGTATCACATATCCCTTTATAGCTTACTAGATGTCTACTTTTTATTTTGTACAATTTACAGACTAAAACCATCTACTTTTCAGCTACATTTTTCTTAGGTGGCACCCAAGGTTTGATTTTGGGCACTGTTGTAGAATAAGGCACATATGCATGCTTGGTGCCAGAAAAATTTTCTGTATGATCTACAATCCACTTATGCTGTACTGGTGGAACTTTAGTTGGAGGATCATCAGTTATGTAATGGAGCCACCTATGCCTGTGTATTAAGAGAGAATCATGTAAGCAAAAATCTATTTTATATTACACTATGATAAAAGTAGATACACAGTCATTAAGTTCTCTGGGTACAATAATAATTTAAGCAGCCTAGAAAATATAAATATATATAAATTATTATATTCAAAAGGTTTTTGGAGCAATGAATTTCTGAAGTGCCTTTGAATGGGAAAACAACAAATGGTAGTTAAAGACTACCTCTACACATCTGGGAATTAATTCACATATTACTCTCTCCATTTTATAGTAAGACATTCCAGATAGAAAAAACATACTCCTAAATAAATGTCTGCAAAGCACTAAACAGAATCCTCCATCTCCAGCTGAAATCAGAATTTAGAATTATACTCCACAAACTATGGAATATCTTAAAAATGATCACAAATCCAACAACAGTAGAAAGACATAACTAGAAGGTAATCACATCATGCCTTTATTTATCCTTGAAAATTCTCTTCACTAATGACAGCAGTGAAATACCCAGAAACTTTCAATGAGGAGTGGATGTACTTGAGTCTTTGATTTTTGAGAACTGCTATAAGAAATATGCTACTGAAGCCCTAAAGGGAGGGGACTATACCCCTTCCTCCTATACACCACTGAATGATGGATACTTGACTAAAAAGTCTGAAAATTTAACATTATGATGACGTTTTTAAAAATAAGTTTTAAAATTTCATTACTCTTTCAACTTTATTTTATATTCTAATAAATTCAGTAACACAGAAAGAAAAAACTAAAATATACAAAAATTCATTAATCATAACAAAATCCAATGACCAATTCATAAACTGTTACCATATAATTTTTGAAGTTGTTAGGTAGTATTCCATTATAAGACTGAATAAACATTTATCAGTGGTAGATTGTATTAAAAATTATAAAATATGTCCACTAAAGCAAATTAAATACTGCTATAATTATACTATAGTATAATTATTGGTATATAGTACTTCACAATTCAGTTTATCAAGTATCTAGAGGTAGTTTTATAAATAACATCTGAGAGTGTGTTATATTTGCATTATTATGTGGACACACACATTGATAACAAAGAATACCAAAATGTTCATTTCTCCATGTAATCACCAGAGTGATTACTTTGTCCCATTAATATACCAGTTTTTTTCTTCCTGTGATGAATAAATAAGGGTAACTGTTAAACCCCCCCAGTGTACCTCAGTTGTCACTTCATCATCATATTGGAAGTGTTTCCTTTTGAACTGCATCTTCAGAGGTTTGAACATGTGAAAGTTGCAAAACCACACTGTATGAAGATGGCCAAATTACACTGGCACAGAAGCTGTATGGGGTCAAGAATTACAATGAAGAAGGATCACTTTCTTTGTGAGATAGCCAGTCCATTCTTTCCAGATGGCTTTCTTCCACTGCTGCACAGTGATGTGCAGCAGTGGTTTGCATTCATTCTTTTCCTGTGGTTCATAAACTAACAAAAGGAAATGCTTTGTGTAACCCAAAATGCTTACTTACTAAATGTCTGCAAGGAAGATATTGCTTATACCATTTTTTCCCAGCTATCAGCAATATCTTCCCTGCAGACTGTATGGTCTTAACTTCTGGGAGAAAGATTCTTGGGCAAAATGCTGAACCCACATTTCATCACCACCAACATGATCAAAGAACTTGTGATGCATTCCATTTGCCAATCCTTGCACTCCACACTCAGTTAAACACCCATCTTGCTGACTGTGCAATACCCTAGCATATCACAACGAAGTGTGTAGTACCAATGGCAATGTTTGCACTCATAGCAATCTGATGCACACTCATCCATCCATCATCTTGAATCAGGCTTCCCACATGATGTGTAGACTGTTATTGAGGTTCATAGCTTCCACTGCACTACTCAGCAGTCAGAATAGAATATCCATTTGCAAATCTCTTACATCATTCTGTATGTCTATAACATCTGGGTAATAGACCTCTTGCAATTGGCAATGGATAATTGCTGCTCCCATGTGTTGTGTCCATTAAAACCTAATTCCTGAACAAACTTCCTCACAAAACTATTTTTCAAGGCAGGTTGCCATGTTCAAATTATCTTACCATATTGTTTTTAATACCCTCTACATCATGACATTCACATTACATATTAATTTCCTCTATCATCAGGTGTTATTTATTGATATGCAGTTTGAAGAATTTTGTCTTTGAAGATAGTATTGGTCCTTAATAATAATGTAAGATGTGAGCCTTTTATTATGTCACAGTTGTTTGAAGTTTGGTACTTTGAAATTGAAGGTAATGCTGCCTGGATTACAGAATTGGGTTGTTTTACCTCTGAGTGGCACTTTTTTTGTGCACAATGGGGCTAAATGGCCAGGTCACAGGGACCCTGAGGGCTCAGAGAAGGTTGGGGGAGGGGACCTACTGGAACAGCTGTTGAGAGACAGATGGATGACAGAACATGATGGACTGCTTCCGGTTAAGGTCCAGCATACTCTTTAACATGCACAGTAGGCATGGGAAAAAGAGTGAAAGATCTAAGTGGAAAAAAGACAGTAGGCATTAGTTCAAAGGTAGAATACTCTGGATGTTTCTGGAAAGATGTGGGTTCGACTCCCGTATGTTGGTGAATTTTTTTCCACAAATCCTTCATCGATTTATAGACGTTAAAAAGCCAACAAGTAACTCTGTGATGTCATTTATTGTTAAAATCATTAATAATGCTAATAAGTATGAAGTGACTTGATTATGTCCATCTTACTCAGCGCAATAAAAAATAGTTGCCACCCAAGATCATTGATGGTGCCAAGTGTAGATACTGAAAATCGCGGAAAAAAAGAGTTAAAAGTCATATTAAATGGAAAAAAGACAGAGCTGGCATTAGTTTCTGGAGAAATGTGGCTTCAAGTCCCATACGTTGGCAGAATTTTTTTCCACAAAACCTTTATTGATTCTGAGCTTACTCCTAAAAACTTTTTAGTACGTAAATAGTTTGAAGGAAAACTTCAAGATTTTATTGCTCAATGACAGAGAACTTTCAGTTATTTCAATTATTTTCTGAACAAGGTTTTTTTAATTATGCATTTGTTACTACATGACTCTAAAAAAGTTCTATTACAATAAAACTAGTAATTTTTTTTATTAAATATTTTATTTTCAGAAAATCCAAAATTAATTGTTGATTAATTTGGCATATAACATGGCACAATTCCTTTCATTAGTTATTTGACAAAAAATTACAAAAAATTGTTTTGGCTGAGTCTTTTACTTAGTTTAATAAATATTTTTGTGGAAAAAATTTCAGCAACCTATGTGATTCGAACCTGCATCTCTTCAGAAACATGTCAGAGAATTCTAACCATTGAACAAATGCCAGCTGTCTTTTTTCCATTAATTATGACTTTCACTCTTCCTGTGATTTTCGGCATCTGCAATTGATGCCATCTATGATCTTGGGTGACAACTATTCTTTTTAGTGCACTGAGTAAGATGGAAATAAATAATTAAGTCATATCATGCTATTTAGTGTTATTAATGATTTAAACAATAATCAATAATCTCAGCATTATCCGTTGACTTTTAAATGTCTATAAATCAATAAATATTTTTGTGGAAAAAATTTTGCTGACATATGGTATTCAAACCCACATCTCTCCAGAAACATGCCAGAGTATTCTAACTGTTGAACTAATGACAGCTCAGTCTTTTTTCCACTAATTATGATATTTTGGCTCTTCCTGTGATTTTCAGCACTTCAATTTGGCACCATCTATGATCTTGGGTGGCAACTATTTCTTTTTAGTGTGCTGAGTAAGATGAAAATAAACAATGAAGCCATATTATGCTATTTATCATTATTAATGATTTAAACAATAATTGATAATTCAGCACTACCTGGCAAAATTTTTTCCATAAAAACATTTATTGATTTATAAATGTTTAAAAATCAACAGATAATGCTGAGATTATCAATTATTGTTAAATCATTAATAATGCTAAATAGCATGATATGACTTCATTATTTATTTCCATCTTACTCAGCGCACTAAAAAGAAATAGTTGTTACCCGAGATTAGATGGCGCCAAATGGAGGTGCCGAATATCACAGGAAGAGTGAAAATTATAATTAATGAAAAAAAGACTGACCTGGCATTAGTTCAACAGTTAGAATACTCTGGCATGTTTCTTGAGAGATGCGAGTTCGAATCCCATATGTCGGCAAAATTTTTTCCACAAAAACATTTATTGATTTATAGACATATAAAAATCGACAGGTAAAGGTGAAATTATCAGTTATTGTTTTACTTAATTGTTTTTTATCTACAATCCCATTGTTTTCACTCATCATTTGTTGGATTGTAGGTTGGTGTGTTTGTCAAAACAAATGATATATTTATGCTTGAAATTAGAAATTCTGATGGTAGAACATGTTGATCAAGAACTCATACCCAGATAACTTACTAAGAAAAATATAATTTATATTCAAATGTCTTGATTAAATTACTATTGATTAAATTTTGATCAGTTGCTCATTGTTAAAAAGTTAGTTCTTAATTTTAAAATTTCCAATAATATTTTAATATAGTAATAATAAATATTTTACTTCATATATATACTGATGGTTTTGTCCCTTAACCCTAGGAATTAGAAAATGCAATTTTTTTAACTTTAAAAGATAAATGAGAAATTCATTTTTCCATTGCATAGGACTAATAATATATTACTCTTTATATTTTCGAATTAAAACTCTTACCATTGAATCACTTACTCAAAGCCATTAATACAAATTATACTGTTAAAGAGTGCAAAATTAAAAAAAAACGAGCATCCTATATTTGCTGCAAGTGATATTATTCTTCTAGTTCTAATTAAAACATTTATACATATTTATCAACATTGTGCGGTCATTGTGTAACCTGTGGTCTTTATTCACATGCAATAATCATCTAGATTTTTTTAGGTCTTTAGCAGTTTGTCATCCCTATAATAGTAAGGTCCAAAGTTTCCAGTCCAAGGGTATTAAAGAGGTAATAGAATCAAACAATAATTTTTATTTTACAATATAATCACCCTTTATTTCAATAAATCTTTCAGAATGGCTAATTAACTTTTCTATACCACTGAAAAAATAATCTGAATTTTTGTCCTTAAAATGGTCTAAAACTGCAGAAATGACTTCTTCATCACTTGTAAATTTTTTCCCATGCAGATCCGACTTCAATTTTGAAAACAAAAAATAGTCACTAGAGGCTAGGTCGGGGCTGTAAGGTGGGTGATTTAATTCCTGGAAACCACACTGCTGAATAGCAGCCTTCGCAGCAACTGAAGTGTGCACTGGCGCATTGTCATCCAATAACCTAACACCCCGGGACAGCTTTCCTTGGCGTTTCTCTTTGATGGTATCCTTCAATTTGTACATTAATGACGTATAATATTCACCAGTAACTGTAGTATTTTTTTCCTTAAAGTCAACTAGCAGAATTCCCTGTTTTAAAATAAAAAAATAAAATAAAAAAAAATAAAAAATTTTTAATTAAAAAATAATAGAAATAAAAATTAAAAAACATTTTTAAATTTAAAAAAATTTTTAAATCTAAACACTGTTTAATTTCTACCAGACTTGCGCCTTTTTTTCGTCAAAAATTTAATGACCGCATGATACTCAAGTTTAAACATTTAAAAATATTGGGCAACAGCACTTGTATCTGCGACACTAGCTGGAGTGCTACTGATCCTAGAGCTGCAAATTTTTAACTACAGTAATATAACATAGGGTTTGTGGGTGTTGGGGGGGGGGGGGTTGACGAAGTTAGACCTGTCAATTATTGTTCTAACATATTTAGGCCAGAAACTTTTGGAGCTTACTACATATTATGTAACTAAAATAAATGTTAATCATATTGAACTAAATATTAAAACTTACCATTCTGGTGGAACTTGACTTCCATCATAGTCCATGTTGACTCCCAGTGTGTAATCCACCCAGCGATTACGACCTAAATTAATCAGGAATACCCGTTTGCATGTGAATCACACTGTTAAGTTTCAAAAAGGCAAAATATTACATAAACTGTAAATTAAATAGTACAGCTTAATATTGCATCATTATAACCAATATCTATTTCTTAGAGGCATTTTTTTTATAGGCCAGTGTTATAACTGGCTGCAAATTGCCTGTAAGAAAGTTTCAAATTTGCTTTGCTTTTCCAGCTCATTTAAAAAAAAACAATAAAAACCTTTATTACTATTACTTTATAATGAAATTTATATTTCAAGTTCAGTTAGGTTCAGCTGTTTTACTTCTGAGTCACACTTTTTTGCACACAATGGGCTAAGTAGCCAGGTCACAAGAACCCCACAGACTGACAAGGTTGGAGGAAGGAGACCCACTGCACAGCTGTTAGGAGACAGAGATAACCTCCCATCAAGGCTATTGAGCATTTTAACGTGCACAGGGTATGGCTCTCACATACATGGAGAGTTTTATGTTCCATCTGATGGACAAAAGCCTTTCCAGCTCATCAGTGTCCCCTACTGACTGAGGGCAGGTTTTGCAAAAATAATCTTAAATGTTGGCCTAGGTGGGACTCAAACATGGGAACTACAAATTATTAGTCTGGTGAGATACCTACTGAACCAACCTCCACCCCCTACATTTCAAGAACTGCCCAATAGATCAAAATATTAGAATATTTAGGAAACATGGCAAGCTAGAGTTTATTCTAAATATTTATTCAATTTTAGTATAAAAGTAATAAATATGGTTCGACTAGCATTGAAAAGATTCTAATGTATTATTTTATACACAGGTTGGGTTGTTGTACCTGAATGGCATGTTTTCCACATGGACTAAATGGATAGGTCACAAGGAACCCAAGGGTTCAGAGAAGATTTGGGGTATGGGTTGCTTTACCTCTGAGTGGTACTTATTTTGCACAAAATGAGCTAAATGGCCAGGTCACAAGGATCCTGAGGGCTCAGAAAAGGTTGGGGGGCCTATTGTAACTAAACTGCTGAGTGGTGTGCAGTACCCAAATGGGGCAGCATACACACGTTTTAGACGAATTTGGAAAAATGTTACTGGTGGTTAGTGCACTTGACTACTGATCTACGGGACCTGGGTTCAAGCCCCAGATAAGGCATGGATGTATGTGTCGTTTTTCTGCTGAGGTCCTGCCATCCTCTCAGACCTTCTACTATGGCATATAAATTGACAGGCTCCTGTCAGACCTCGTGGCAAGCAGCTGCTTGAGGGGGTATTTATTTTATTTATTTACTTTGGCCAAATCAGTTTCAAACCACTGAACTCAATAACAATAACAATTTATTCCTTCATCAGGATACAAAATAATTACCCTGTCAGATATTGCTATGCTCTGTGCAGGTTTCTCCTATTTTCAACTTTTACAAAATGATTCCTGGTGCAGGCACCAGGAATCATTTTATAGCAGGCATTACTTAGGTTATTGATTTTATACCATAAAAATGTTATTCCATTTTTTTCACCACCATAAGTAAAATGTCTTCTAATAATTTTGAATCCAAATTGTTTCTTTTGTCAGAAAGAATCCATTTAAGCACAGAAAAAACTCTCTCTGCAAATGCCTGATTTGCAGGTACCACTAGAACAATTCTTGCAAGTCTTTGCAGTGTTTTATCTTGATTTTTCCAGTAGTGAAAAATATTTTCTTTTAAGAAATTCTCTTTGCTCTCTCAAATTCATTTAATAAAATTGAATTATATTCTCTTTTTGCCTCTAATTTTTTGGTTTCATCAAAGTAGACTTCCATCAAATCATTTGTTGAGTTGTTTGATGATACTGAACTATTTTTATGGATGCTTTCCTGGTAGGAGATTCCCCCCAATACTATATTCTACACCCAAATTACCACACTTACATAGTTCCTTCTCCAAGTGTTTAAGCAGATCACAGGGTTTTGCAATATATTTGGGATTTTCATCCTATTGTAACTGCCGTTTTTCTTCTGTAGGAATGTAGACATCCTTTTTTTTCCACTACAGCTCTTATCTGGTTATCACAAATCCCTTTCTCTGACTGCTAATTATGAGAAAGGTGACTAACACTGATGTTTCCCAAATTCTTTCAGAAGGTATCAATGAACAGAGTCACTGAAAGGCTTTGTTCATTGATCATTTGAAAATTAATAACTGTAGTAATAAACTGTACTTTTGTCTGTTTCACACAAGTTTCTAAATGTCTAATATATAAAGAAGAAAGTTGATTTCTTTTTTGTCTTCTAGGGGCTGAATGCAGCACACTAATTTCTTTCTGCTTTCACATGATAAACTCATTATTAAGTTTGTTGGTTCACAAGCGTGAGCATCCATGGATATTGAAGTCATTCTAATTAAGCATGACGGAACATGAGATTCAAAAACTAAATTCATATTGGAAGTTAAAATCATTAACCTAATTTGAAAAATATGCAAAAACTAACAAAAGTATATAAAAACAATTGATAAATGTTTTAAATATTATGTTAAGTAATAAATAATTTTGTTTAATAATAAATTTTTTGTGCCTTTACATTTTTTATGCACCTCAGACCATAGTTAATTTTCTTTTGCTATAAACTTATATATGCCTGGCAAATTGTATCTGAGAAACTCTGGTGGTATGCAGTGATTTAAAAAATTTGATTATCTGAGCAAGGAAATTCCAGTTTTTGGTTTAGAAACTTCTGACGTGGGGATGATAATGGTATCTCAAACTATGTCAATTTCTTTTCCCCCCTAAAAAAGAGGGAGAAAATTTTAATAGGAAGGGAGGTTGGGTTGTTTTACCTCCGAGCAGCACTTTTTTGCACACAATGGGCTAAATGGCCAGGTCACAAGGATCCCGAAGGCTCAGAGAAGGTTGGTGAAGGGAATCCATTGGAACAGCTGTTGGGAGCTAGATGGTAGTCTCCCATCAAGGCCATGCAGTGTGTTCTTTAACATGCACAGGGTATGGCCCTCCCGCACATGGAACCATGGCTTAATGTCCCATCTGATGGACAGCAGCCTATCCAAGCCCATCAGAGTCCCTTACTGACCATGTGCAGGGCAGGGAGTTTTGGGGAGATAAATCTCAATGCTGACCCAGCTGGGACTCAAACCTGGGAACTACAGATTGTCTGGCGCACTACCAACTGACCCACCTCTGCAGGGGGAGTTTGGGTTATTTTACCTCTGAGCGGCACTTTTTTGCAAACAACAGGCTAAATGGCCAAGTCAGAAGGACCCCAGAGGCTCACAGAAGGTTGGGGGAGGGGGCCCAGTGGAACAGCTGTTGGGAGACAGATGGTAGCCTCCCATCAAGGCCATCCAGTGTGTTCTTTACCAGCACAAGGTATGGCTCTTCCACACATGGAGCCACAGCTTAATGTCCCATCCGATGGATGGTGGCCTTTTCAAGCATCGGTGTCCCCTACTGACCTTGGGCAGGACAGGGAGTTTTGTGGAGATAAATCTCAATGCTGGCTCAGCTGGGACTCGAACCTGAAGTCAGCAGATTATATATGGTGGCCTACAGTTCTATGATTTGTTTCTTTTGGATAGGTAAATGAAGTCGTGTCATAATACGTGACTTCATTTGCCTACCCAAAAGATACCAGAGCAGTCACAGGTAAGTGGATATGTATTATATATATTTTTTATGAGAAGTTTTTATGATATGCAGGAAAAGGGGTAATTAATCCCTCCCCCTTTTTTTTTTCCAAATTTGGTTAAATATGGTGAATAATAAGTTATATAAGGTATTTAGGAATTGAAATTATTTAATGTTAGGAGTGTTCTCCAACCTGACAGTCAACAGTCAAACCTGAGAACAGCAAATTATAAGCCTGGCACGCCAGTGCAATGATATTTATGCCAAATGAAAGTTTGTGACGTGGGGAGTGCCATCTGCTCTAAATTTTAGAAAGTTTAAGACTCAAGTAATGCTGGATAAATCTGCTAGTATCTTATAAAGGAAAAATCTGAAACATATAACAACCCTGACTAATAATAACCACTCAATTCATCTCAAACTACTATAGCAAGATACATATGCACATTACAACCACCATGCTCACTCCCACATGCTTTCGTCATTTATCCACCTTTACTATATTAAAAGCCTCTGAAAACCCACCCTAGTTTCTCCCAAAACTATTCTCCTATAACTGAACATCCCAGAAAAAACTTTTAAATTTTTACCACTTCATTTCCCCACAATTGAAACTTTTGCCATTTTCTCACATGCTCATAACACCTACTACATCCTATTAAACACAAATATATGATTAAAAATAGTTCTGATCACTGCTCTCCCACCCCCTCAAACCCTCTCTCTAAAGAACTAGCATAAAACATTCCTCCAACACATAGTCATAAAAAGCTACCAAACTCCCACTTTTGAATGACATGGACATAACATTAAAAAATAGTTGACTAACACTTTCAAGAAGAACACTCCTAACATTAAATAATTTCAATTCCTAAATACCTTATATAACTTATTATTCACCATATTTAACCAAATTTGGAAAAAAACAAGGGGGAGGGATTAATTACCCCTTTTCCTGCATACCATAAAAACTTCTTATAAAAAATATATATAATACATATCCACTTACCTGTGACTGCTCTGCTCTGGTATCTTTTGGGTAGGCAAATGAAGTCATGTATTATGACACGACTTCATTTACCTATCCAAAAGAAACAAATCATAGAACTATAGGCCACCAACAACCCAGTTACTCTAACGTTATGTTTCTACATCATACTTTATGCCTATGCCATAATTTTCCTGAGCAGGGCCATCTGTTGGCTGAGGAATGTAAAAAGCCACCTGGTGAAACTTGAATGGTACTCTGCCTTCAGTTAATTTCACACATGAAATGGAAGTGGATGGAATGCTACCACTTTTAAGTATACTTGTTAAATGCAACGAACAGGTTGTACAACTACAATATATGGAAATATTATATATACACAAAACACTTGCTCCCATATCCAGCATGAGCCACAGAAAATAATACTTTACATTCAACTATTCATAAGTTGGAAAGCATACAACAATCACTGAATGATGTCTGTGAATTCTTCTATGGTGAAGCCTAATGTGCATCATATTTTGTATCATGAGAACTATGGATTGGATATTCATCTAACACTGTATTTAAGTCTGCAACCTCATAAGTGAGCATGACTTCCTTTCTGTAAGCAATGTTCAACTGCTTCTGATTCCTCTTGCCATCAGTTCATTGTCATATTTCATTCAAGTTGTATCAATGAAATTTCTATTTTGATTACTTTTTTTTTTCTTTTAATGCCAATGTTATCTGGAATGTGGCCAATAGGTGTGGATTGATAATTCCTCTATACTGCTTAAAATAATTTTCATTTAGTAAACAAAGGCCTCTTCAAACAGTAGTAAAATACTCAAGCTTATAACTGATTGAAATAATAGTCATGTTAACTCTTCCAGGATGCAGCCTGAAAAATTGGTTTACATCCAGAGTTCAAGCTGTTTTTTTACTATAATAATTTTTTCACGGTATCTTTTCACTTAATAAAATATTCGTCAAATGGAAAAAGTATTATTTTCCTAGTTTGAATTATGTATTTTTATAAGATATATGTGAATTTTTTCAAACTGCAATTTCTATTTAAAAAAGAAATTTGGTTACATTAAAAATGGATATAGCTGTCTTTGGCATCTCATTTTGAATTCTGTCAGTATGTATAATCGACATAGACTCTGGAAAGGTTAAACAAATTACATGGCAGTACAAATGCAGCATCTCTTACTCTAGAATATTGAAATATATCCTTATGTTTAATAGTTATAACAAATGGTATTTTTTAACCATTATTTATCATTTTTCAGATCTTAAAATCCTTAAAAGTTTTTCAACATACCATAAAAATACATCCTGTTTTCATAATATTTATTACCAAATTTGTCCACTCCTACCAGAGTTCCTATTTTCAGTTCATCAGTCCTGTAACGAATATACAAAATTAAAACAATAGTTGCCTATAACACAAAATACCTATTTGCACAGGGCCAAATTTAGGAGGGAGGGACATCAGCATCCCTCTCTGAGATGTTAGTAATCAGAATCGAGGTAAAAAAATCTTTATCTGAATAAAAATATTACACATTAAGCGTATTTTTTAAATTTTTAAAAGTCACTACAACAGAGGGAAAACTTTTAAATTGAAACAGTGTTTGAAGAGAAATACCGAAGAAGGAAAATTGTAACTCCCTTTACTTTTTAAATAATGAACTGATCTTTGTCAAATGAAAAATCAAGATTTAGATATATTTTCTCACAAATACACAAGCAAACATTCGTAGGGAGCAAAATCAAATAAATATATATCTTCTCACAAACACACAACCAGACATTCATAGGAAGTAAAATAAAATAGATATATCTTCTCTCAAGTAAACAAGCAAACATTCATAGGGAGTAAAATGAAATAAATGGGAGAGAAAGAAAAAATTACATGTGAAAAATATTTTTATTTACTTTCATATTAAGTGTGCTATTTCATATTTAGAATTTTACAATAGATGTTAAATTTTTCAAAATAGATGTTAAATTTTTCAAATAAGTTTTAGTCTATATATAATAGAAACAACAACCAAACATTTTATTGCTTACAATATCATACCTTTTATTGCAACCACTGAATTACAAATGCTATCTTTTTCCTGTTTCATTCTTTGGAAATATTTTTATACTAAGATGCACCCATCTTTTAATTTTCAATTTATCTCCAAGTGTCAAAAAGGAAAAAAAATTCTAATAACATTCTATTTATTTTGCCATCATGTTGACAGAATAAGAGTACACATAAAATGGAAGAAAAAGCTCTGATAAAAACAAAACCAGAGCTGGCATAGAACCATTTTGATAGTCCAAAAGAGCAAGCAGCACTTACTAAAATATTAGGATGACAAGGGAAAGGGCAATGTGACAATGCTTAGGTAAGTGAACCAGCTTGCAGTGATCTTTCAGTTCACTACTGATGCATTGTACTTATCAACATATTGGTTTACTGAATAATAAATAAAATAAATACTCCCTCAAGCAGCTGCTTGCCACAGAGGTCTGACTGGAGCCTGTCAGTTTATATGCCACAGTAGAAGGTCTGAGAGGATGGCAGGACCTCAGCAGAAAAACAACACAAACAGCCATGCCTTACCCGGGGCTCGAACCCAGGTCCCTTAGATCAGTAGCCAAGCGTGCTAACCACTCGGCCATGGGACTGAATATTGGTAAAAAATAATAATTGCCACCTCAGTGGTTTTGAGTTGGCTCATGGTGACACTGCAACAGCTGGGGTCCTGGTACAGCATGGTTGTGTGTTTTTGTATGTATGTTATTTGAGAAACCAGTACAAGACTGATAGAGCTTCTATGTTGTCTAAGTCTTCTGTGGTTTTTAACAGCAAAACAAGAAAAAAAAAAGGTTTGGAAAACTGTTTTATGTGCATGAAGTTTTTTTTTCACTCTGATCGGAAACACTAATTAATATTTCAGGGTAATTATGTAAATTTTGATGAAGCCTTGCTCCTAATAAGGAGCTGCCCCTGAATTCTATTTTTTACATAAAAACCATTTTGCAATGCAATGTACATACAGTTTATATACTTTGTGCAATTCAGAATTACAAATTTTCAATTCAGATACCCCCACCCACCCCAACTGTAGTAGGAAAGCACATTTCTTGCATTTTTTTCAGTTATCTGGAATGTGCCCAACAGGCGTGGATTGATGGTTTTTCCTCCAATTCCACAGAACTTCTGCCCACCTCATCAATAATGTTCTTCACAGATGGTATCATATCATCTTCAGTCAACTTCATAAACAGCATTCTAGCAGTTGTTGGATTGTGGAAAGATCTTTTTTTTTTAAGAACTTAAGTTTCACGAATATTTTTTTTAGTTTACTTGTGTGTACAACAGTGTTAATAAACATTTGCAGGCAACATATAAATTCATGCGTGCTGCAGAATGCAAATTGTATAGTTTTTGAAAAGCATTTGAGAATGTACCTCAATTAATTCACTGCTTTGCTTTCATAGTTGAATTAAAGGCTCTCACATGCAATGCTGATATACTTGCATTACATGTAATATCCATGACGATTAAATATATAAAACAAAAATTATTTTTATTAAAACAACGACTGAGGTTGGGGATCGTCCCTATTCTATGCTGTTGGGATAATCAAGGCTTTACGGTAATCAGTTATATCCTTTGCAGTTAAGACTGCTACTCCTGTGCCATCATTCCCTAGAATTCAACCTATTACTGAATTAAGTAAATTTACAAATCATACTTTTTAAAGCATAAAATATAGAATTTTACCAATCATATTAATGTACTAAATTTTAAAAATTTGACATCTAATGTTTACCTGTAAAGCGTTAAATACGAGTTAATGAGTCCACCGTTATGGCGAATGATATCCCATATTCGCTTAACTTTATCCAAAGCTAAATATTTTGCCATTTTAGCCATTTTAACTCAGATATGCAATCACACGACTCATAAATGATTTTAACCCTATTTTTCACTTTACTAAAATATTAAGATTACTACAACTTTGATCACACTAGAGTTGAAAATACAAACTGTATATTTTTTCAGAGCTTTGGAGTTGCTTTGGAATTAAAGTCAAGGAGTGTCTAAGGGAGAAGAGAGCTAACTTCCATAGGCTTAATGTAAACTTTTCGATTGCAGCGCCCTCTAAACATGGCAAATTCGTGCATTGCAGTGAAGCCACCTAGCCAGGGAGATGAGCCAGTTCCTTGCGTTATTTTTCCACCGCCCAGCAAGGTTTTCAATGGCTTACACTACGTCACTAATTTTACATTCACTTTAGCTCTGTTCAAAGTGTTCATTTCTTAAATTTCACCATCATAATTTTCTTTTTACAAGGATTAGTTAAAATTATTTTCTTTAATAAAATCCCATTTTGTAAAACAGGTAGTAGCTATGCTCAAGAAAAGAATTTTAATATTTTGAACATTCTACAATATTTAATATATTATAATAAATTGAAATTTATGGCTCTATGCGAGATAACATGTTTTGTTTAATTATATTTTATAAAATTTTAGATATTTTCAATAAAAGTCATATCGAGTTTCTTACTTGTATAAATTGTCAATAGATGGCAGCAGGCACTTCAAGTATCAACCATAAAAAAATTTACTATTAGAACAAACTGCAGACACCTATATACATCGATATGCTCCAGAGAACACAAAACTGCAACATACATTGACTGACATGTTCGCAAGATGATTAAATGTATTAATTTACATATTAATTTTAAAAATTCTGCAAATTTACTGAAAATAAACATACAACGGTTTTTCCAGGTATCGTAAAATGTACTCCTGAACGAGATAAAACACTCATTGAATAACTTTAGGGTCAGCTACCACTGTGCCAAACAGCCATGGCTGTTAAACACTGGTTAAATCGCAATATACATACTAATAGTAAGACAAACCATAGCTGCATTGGGCTAAAACGATTGCACTGCGCATGCGCAGATCGCCCCTTACAGTTGTTTTTGCGCCTGCACATCAATTTGCCACGTTCAGCTTCGGTAAAATTCCGCAGAACGGCGCCACTTACGCTTGTGCGAAGCTAGCCTTCTTCTCCTTAGACCTTCTTTGTTAAAGTGTCGTTTACTTCTAGCCTTTCATTTGCGGTGGTTTCCGACGGTACTGCATATGCTGTCACCAGATGGCACCAATCCGAACGACGATTAAACATAGCGTCAATTTAAGATGGTCAACCTCTACCTATATAGTCCTATATAAAATATAATATAAATTGATATAAATCTCTTTCGTTGATAAAAATGTTATTTCTGCCATTCAAACCCAAACACTAACTGTTTTTTAATTTTAAATATTACTTACACTGTTTTCATTCGTTAGGAAAAAATTGCTTATCGCCATTGTATGCAAAACATAATTATGAAAATTTCATGCCAAAGCAATTTTATTTGCCTAATATAGCATATTGTCAAACGTTGTAGCATGTTGCTCCCATCGCAAACTTTTCCTTTTCATACTGCAAAACTGCTATTAAAGTTTAAATTTTTTTCAAAATATGATGTATAGGTTTTTCTACTTCGATACAATATTGTATTTTATTTTTTTCCTGCTTATACTTCATATATCGCTAACTTTGCAGTTATACTCATTTTCACTATTTTACACTGAGACGCATGAAATGAAAATTTGTAACGTCTATTTGTATTTGAATGTTACAAGAAAAAAATTATTTCACCCCGCTGAGAGAAACATGAAGATCTATGGGAACAAGGTTTATGTCAAATGAAAGCTTATAGCGGAGATAATGTTACATTCTGAAATTAACATTTCCTATCCCCTTTCTTTCTTCCAGAAAAGGGTTAGGGTGTAAACTGTTGTTCTACTGTATCTCACTAACATGAGCCGACCATAACGAATTATATGTCAGATGAAAACTACTTACATAGGAAGGAGTAATATAGGTTTTTAATTCATGCACCACCCTCTCACCATTCTTTAAAAGAGAAATTTCAATAGTTTAGCAAAACTAAAATGCGTAAATTAAAAAATACATATTCTCTAAATGAGACTAGATAGGAACAGCGGCGTACAGAAGCGACTAGGATTGTGGGAGGGAAGGGAGGGGGGGGGGGAGAACGAAAAGTTTCCAACTCGGAAATAAAATTTTGCCAACTGAGAAAATAAGCAGTTACATAAATTTAATTACATCTCTGTCAGGGACGTATCCAGGATTGAGTTCCAGGGGGGAGGGGGTAAGCTCCCTAAGATTTTGCCAACTCGCAATATTTTTTACAAGAAAAAAAAAAATCCAAATTTTTACATTTCACCTGAATTTTACCAAGTCACTTCGAATTGTTAACTCTCCTAGATTTTGCCAATTTTCCTTAATTTTGCAAAACAAAAATTCAATATTTCACAACTCACCAAGATTTTACAAGTTGATTCTCAATTTTGCAACTCCCTAGAGTTTGCCAACTTCGATTTTCTTCAGGGAGGGATTAGGAGGGAGTTCTCATAGCTACGCCCCTGAATAGGAAAAAAATAAAGCATATTCCAAATCATTTGCTCAATTTATATTAATTCAGAGAAAAAAATAGGACACCAAAGCAGATATATTTCAACAACGGAAAAAAAAAGGCTGTTATCCTTTCTCTGAAGTTAATGTGGATTGAGCAAGAGACTTCATCAATCCTAATGTCCAATGGTGGACACTTGGGCCAAAGCTAGATTAGTACCACATTTAGGTTTAAACAAGGGTAATTTAATTCAGATATTCCTGAGAAAATAAACCAGGTGCAATAATTTTTCTTCTCTGTGACTTACGCATATGAGAGGAAGGGTAAACCATGATTTAAAATAACTGATGAAAGGATGAAAAAAAAAACATGCCATTTTCACAGTGAAATCGAGAACGAACTAACATCGCTTCCCGCCACCACTATCATCTGTAAATAACTCATAGGTTACAGCTTTGCTACAACATGGCTACAGGTGGCCACCTAAAACTCCTCGCAAGCAATTGAACAAGTTTAAATATTATTTGTTTAAAAATTTGTGATTTTCGTCCCACTTAGGAGGAAAAACAAAAAAAAAATGGACAAATTGATACAAATAAAAGAAAAGCTATTCTCCCGCAAATGTTCTTAAATATCTTCTCATTTTAAAATACTTGTACTCAGTGGCGTACCATGACCCACATTTCTCCAGGAATAGCTCATTTTAAAATGATACTTTAGGGTCTTCCAACGAGCAGAATAACTTGTTACGGTATGCCCTTGTCATGGGTGTTTTCGGGTAAGTAAGAGTCATGCGTAACAGAAATGCCTGCAGGCACCATTCCGCATACTAATGGTAAGTTTATAGCAGTCTGTTCGAAGCATATGGTAAAGAATCAAACATAGTAGACTAGAATCTTTCTTAGAGATACAACGGAAATAATGGTTTAAGCTCTCTATAAGGCATTGAGCTATATACGGAACTGGAGAGATTGCCTCTAATGCTTTGTCGGTGTAAAAGTGCGGCTTGGGACGGTGTCTACATAATGGAAATGTCTGCAGATTTCAAGACGTGAAGCGACAGCAGCTCTAGTTACATTTTCGTCCGCTTGGCGCTGGCGATCCGTTGTTTTGCTTGTTACTTGCTTCGTAGCAGTATAGGTTATTACGCTGTTTACCGCTTGCTTCAATATTGGATTCTGATACTGATGTGATTGTTTACTATTCTGTCTACTTTCTGCTGTTTTTAACTACAAGTCTGAACGATGATGCAGTATTGTATGATGTTTGGCAGAAGCGAAACTTAGTTTCTATCGAATCTATTCCAAACTTGATCTGCAAGACAGGTGTTGCATCAATATGTCGACAACGTAACGATGACATGAGTAATTGTGAAAAATTTCTGAGATCACTTTTGAATAAAAATATTTTGGAATCGCAGAAATCTTTACAATATATGGAACTGAGTTACACTACTCTAACAAAGTATTAGAGAATTTCTGCGTTATGTGAATGAGAATCTTACTATAAATTCAAGATTATAATTTTATCTATTTAAATCTCGATTTTCAACAGCATTCGTCTAGTATTTAAGGATTCATTATTCCCGTTTGTATCTCTAAGAAAGATTCTAGTTTATTGTACTTGATTAGCCATCTGTCTGATTCTTTACCATGTGACTTCGACCAGATCGCTATGTACTTACCATTAGCGTAGTTTAGCTTACCGCGGAACGGTGCTGCCCTTATGTGCGTGTTTGCTAATACGGAGAATCGCGGAAATCGGCAGGCATTCCCATTATTTAGGCACCGCTTGGGACATCTCTTACTTTTTCGAGCATCTAAGGGACCTGGGTTCGAGCCCCGGATAAGGCATGGTGGTATGTGTTATTTTTCTGCTGAGGTCCTGCCATCCTCTCAGATCTTCTACTTTGGCATATAAACTGACAGGCTCCTGTCAGACCTCTGTGGCAAGCAGCTGCTTGAGGGGGTATTTATTTATTTATTTAGATGGCAAAACAGTCGTATTTTATATTAGATTTATTTATAGTAAAATTTAATTATTGGATAAGATTTTGTTGATTTCGACTCTACCAATCATTGCAAAAAAGACTGTGAATTAATAATATTTCGAAGCAAATGATATAATTTTTTTTGTTAATAAGTAAATGTATCAAAGTTAGCCAAAATGATATTCAGAGAAGTATTTCAAAAAAAATAGGAGTTTGAAAAACAACAGAAAGTCTTGATTTACTAGAATTAAAAATACAATCCCAGAATTTCTTTGTTTTTGGTTCAAAATATTTATTAACAGAGAAATATTAATTCAAAATCCTAACTGCATGAAATTATAGGAACATATTATAGAGCAATATAGTGCAATTACAATAAATTATAATTCTACAAAAAAATTATTTTTATTATATTTAAAAAACATAAAATAGTTTTAAAAAAATGATGTTAGGCGTTTTTTGTCAAATTAATGCACTTATCAGCGAATTAAAATTCAACATTAAACAAATAGAAATAAAATATTTTTTATAAAAATTAAAAAAAAATGAAAAAATTATTAGAATGAATCAAGAAATTTGTGAATATAAAAAAAAATGCCTGCAGATGAAAAAGACAGAATAAAAGTATCTAAAATTAACCTTTCAAAAGGTATAAATATTTATATATCAATCTAAAATTTTCGATTTCTCACAAAAAATTGCATATTTTACTGGTAGTTCAAGCTTTGAAAATTTTGAAGCAGTTTCTTCTTTTGACAGTTTACGACTGATCCCAAATCTAAAAACATAGCATTATTCGATTGCGGATTTTTTTTTTTTTTGATAATTGTTTTAAGTAAAATACTTCTGAAGGCTATCCTTTATAGTCTACCTTATTCATGCATCCAATGGGAACACGAAAGAAAGATATTATGATTTATTAATTTTCTGATTAAATCCAGAGTTTTCCCATAGGTAGTCTCTATATGTTAAGGTAGTCTCTATTACCACCTGGACTAGGAAAATATAATCGATAAGTGGCCTCACTCATTCTCTGTAAAGCAGTCCCTCCAGTTCCCTGTATGCTCAATGCTATAAGCAGTGTCTCGCAAACTTTTTTACTCTGCGGCGCACTGAATCTAATCTTTTTTTTCCGCGGCACACCTAAAAAAGAATTTTTGATGGTTACGTAAAAAGAGGAAAATTGAAGTTTCGTTAAATGCATTTTATTTAAAATAAATATAATAATAAATATAAATAATCATAACTGTGTTTGTTTTAAATATTTGTCCATTCTATGGCTTAAAATAATCAAAAATTAATACCAAAATTTGGAAAAAGCTTGATAAATACTTACAAGATCCCAGTTGATAAAATCTGAAAGATTTTTATTAAAGCACGTCGATAGGTAACAGAGAAAAAACTTTTAATACACAAAATCGATAACAGAAGTCAAAATGAAATCTTTGGAATATCTAGTGTCAATTTGAAAATCTCTCGCGGCACACAGTTTGCGAGACACTGCTATAAGGAAAAATATGCTTAAAAGTAATTTGCCAGAGAAGGTTACAATTGAAATTATTATCCATTGAAATTTTGAGTTTTTAATTAAGCATAAATGTTGCTTCTCCCAATCTATAGGGCACATCCTTTTTTTTTTACTTGTTTAAAAGTAATGTTATTTTTTATCACCTCAATCAACGATTTTACATAAAGTAGTTCAATTTTCTTATTTTTCAATTTAGAAGGATAAAAGGGCTCTATTTGTAATTTAACTCTAAGGCTCCTATTTAGAACTTTGTTACAGAGGTTGAACACTGTTGAAGACAACTGTTCAACAGTGTTCTTCAACACAACTTCTTCAACACTGTTGAAGAAAGGAGATATACCATTTAGAACTTGGTTCCAGGTCTTCCAATTGCTTTATTCGTCCTGACTCATACATATATTTATGCAGTTCAAAATGCTGACAAACTATAAATTTCAACATTCTATTAGTCATTTACAGGACTGGTTTAAGAAGAGAGGGTCTGGATCCCAAGAAAATGAGTGACACTTTTACTAATATACCAATACTATTTTTTTAAAACGTAACGTATATTTGAACTAGTGAAATATTTTAAATTGGTAACAATAATATTATGCTGACAGAAAGATGGTTTGAAATCGGTGCTCTTATTTATTTAATCAATTATTTGTTTCATTTCTGATAACATGGGGGTGAGCACAAATGCTGTGAAGTTTGACAGCTGAAATATTTACAATATAAGCATTTTTTCTTGAGAAAGTTTTAGAATTTAGCCTGTTTAGTTCCAGAGCTTCTCCAGTACATCTCATCATCATCATCAAATAGCCATGGGCTACGAAGGTCCAACCAGACCGTGCAATTTAGTTGTCCAAGTATATCTGTCTCGAGCTACATCTGACAACTGCACCAATTCTAACAAGGTCCTGTTGACATTGCCCACCCACTAACAATTTTCTTTCCGTAGTTAGTTGTAATGTCAGTACTCTGCACAGAGATTACTCTTGATGTCCTCACGCAAGAATTTCACCATTAAAATTTAGATATTCTCGTTTGCAAGAGACCAGATGGACAGATAAAGGTTAGATAATAAATTAATCTTAAATTTCTCTTTTCAGGGAGCGAAGATAATAAGCATCTCCAAGGCGTAGGTCTGCTTCTCAGCAGACACGCTAGTGATGCTCTTCTAGAATATGAGTGCATTAATAAAAATTTTACAGCTAAATTTCAGTCAAGCATTGACTGAAATATTGTGTTTTTCTTACAGCTAAATTTCAGTCAAGCATTGAAGACTTGAATGTTATCTGCTGTTATGCCCCCACTGATGATGCTGATGAAGATGAGAAGGATAGATTTTACGAACAACTTCAGGATATTTTGAATTATGTCAAGAAAGGAGATATTACCCATGCTCTAGATGACTTCAATGCCAAAGTTAGTAGTCACTCTGACCTTTGGGGAGGGGTGATAGGCCCTTTTGGTATTGGTAGCTCCAATGACAATGGGAAAAGGCTCCTTCAGGTAAGTAAACTTAATGGTTTGAAAATAACTAACACTTATTACAAACAACATGACACACATAAATACACATGGGTTTCACCAGATGGGCTGCATAAGAATGAGAGATTATATATTAATTAACAGCAAATGGGCTAGTTCTGTTAGAATACCAGGGCATATAGGAGAGTTGAAATTGGATTTGACCATTACCTTGTTAAAAGTATCTTGCAACTTAAACTTAAAAAGTGTTGTGCTAAGGTTAAAAAATTTACCTTTAATACTGAAGCTCTGAAAGACCCAGTTATAGCTAAAGCTTACCATGATAGGTTACTTAGTCATTATGACAGTCATGGTTTGCTTACTACTGAAGTTGAGGAAGAATGGAACTGTTCTAAACAGGCTTTTCGTTAAACTAACAGTACTCCATAATAAATTCACAGATTACCTGTAGCAAGAGACTTCAGCAATAGTTAAAAACATCTGAAAAAAATTATCGCTGACACGTCGGGAATCGAACCCGCAACTCTCTAGTCCTAACCATTAAACCATGCATCAGATGCTAAAACTGAAAAAAAAATGTCAGATGTTTTTAACCATTGTTGAAGTTTCTTTCTACAGGTAATCTTTGAATTTACTATGGATGGATTTTTAATAATAAACGCTTAAGCGTGATTAACCTGCTCATTAACATCTAAATCATTAGCAACATTGGAAAAGTTGCCTCTCCTGAAGTATAGATGGCGCAAGGTCCGCCACATCTCAGGGAAAGATTTGTGTCTTTCCGGAAGATTTTAGCGTCTGATGCGTGGTTTAATGGTTAGAGCGCTCTGGCATGTATCTATAGAGTTGCCGGTTCGATTCCCACTGTGTCAATGATAATTTTTTTTAACTAACAGTACTCTTTTAGGGAAAAAGGAGCAGAGGAGGCAAATTATTTGAGTGATAAGGCACTTGAACCTATTTCAGAAAGAAATGCAAGAATGTCCTTAATCAATACCCTACTAGTCCTAATAGAAAGCATTACAGAGAACTTAATAAACGTGTAAAATATCAGTTAGCTACTGATAAGAATCTTTGGCTTGATAGCTTGAATAACCAAATCAAGGAAGCAGGCAATACAAACAGCAGAGAGCTGTACGAGATAGTTAATGTTTTGTGTGGTAGAAAACGGACAGGTATACAGGGATTGAAGGATAAACAAGGTAAGTTAAGGATTCTGTCTTGGAAGGCTGAACATGGCTAGTTCTACTCCCATTGTTTGTGAGATGATGTTTGTAATGATTGATATTGTGATGATGATAGATGCATTACTCGTTTTAATGTTGGCCCTATAGCACGGGCTGAGGTTATTTTGGCAATATCTAAACTACATAAATCCCCAGGGGTTGATGAAATTACTATGAAAATGCTGAGAGTTAAAAATGTTTTGATTACTAGATGGATGACTGAAAATTTTGAATATTTTTTATGATAAAGGCATAGTTCCTAAGGAATTTACCAAATTTATTATTATTATCCCTGTTTTCAAAAAAGGTGATCGCAGTTCCTGTGATAACTATATAGGTATCAGCCTACTTTCTGTTCGAGGTAAAGTTCTTTGCATGATTGTGCTTAATAGAATTAAAAATCTGGTTGAAAGACAATTGCGTAATGAGCAATGTGAATTCAAAATGGGAGGTGATGTGTAGATCAGATATTTTCACTCAGATTCTTCAGAAACGTTTAGAGTTTCAGAAAATTTTGGTTATTAGCTTTATTGATTTCAAAAAGGCTTTTGACTCTATTGATCGCATTATTTTGTGGTTGATTGTGAGATTGTATGGCATACAAGACAAGTTAGTTAACTTCATTAAACAGTTTAGGAGTAAAGTTCCTTTGGACAAAGCCGCAGGATATCTGTAACTTAGTTTAACAGTTCCCCCCTAATGGGGATAAAGGGTCGAGCCACAAGAGCTGACCATTACCCCAGAGGCTCTATAGATCTCAAAGCACTTTATAATAACACTGAGTCGTGTGTGAGAGTTAGTAAGGCTTGTTGTAATTGATTTAGCATTGCTTCTGGTTTTCGACCAGTGGCGAAGCGTCAATGAAAGCAACGGTTCCCTTAAAATTCTCATTAAAAATAAGATATATAAATTTTTTAAAAATGTTTTTACATAAAAGAAAAGTATTTTCAAACTTCAATAAGTTTATTCTAACATAAAGTTTACATTTATATAATATTCTTCGAAATTTTCTGTTATATTATAGTGTAAAATTAACAGAAGCATCAATTTGCTAGGCTAGTCGAGCTAGGAAAGTATGAAGAATCTCGCTTCATCGCTACTGCATTGATTATCATATCTTACAGCGGCAGTTACATCTTCCATATTCAATCCATAGAATTCAATGAGCAGAAATTTCTTTCGTTGGAAGCACTTTTCCCATTGTTTTGCATATTTCACATCCTCTTCTTACTAATCACTAGATGTCGCTAGAGTCATTGCCACTGTCATCAGTAATGGCGCCAACTAACGAGGAGGCGTCGAAGGTAAGCATACATACATACGTACCTACATACATACAAAATCCTCATGCAGCCATGGGCTACGGGAGTCCAATCAGACTGTAATTTTCCTCTCCAGATATGTCTTTTCTGAGCTATTGCTGCTGCATTTGGCCACTCTAGGTCAATTCTAGCAAGGTCCTGTTTGACATTGACCATCGCTTCTTAGGTCTCCCCTCTTCCGGAAACCCTTAGGCACACTGTTCATAATCCTGTTTGCTAATCTGTAGCTATGCACACGGGCAACATGGCCAAACAACGCAGTCTCTCTTTGCACAATATGCTGCTCAAAGGAAGTTGATGACTCCTTCTAACCTTATTGCTGACAAAATCAAACCACCTAATGCCCAATATACTGTGTTACGCATACTGGCAACACGGGACTTATGCATCTAGAATCAAAGGACCCAAGTTTCTTGTTATCCTGCTTACAAAAGGTTTATGTTTCACTACCATAACTAATTTTAAAAAAGAACCAAACTATTATATAGCAAATGTTAGTCTTTAGGTGTAGACGCCTATTTTTCCACATTTCCATAGATTCCTAAAAGTCCCAGCGACAATCCCTATTCTTCTATTTATCTCATGCCGCACATCATCAGTATCTGTTACATAACTCCCAAGATAATTAAACTGAGACACTTGCTCAAGAATGTAGCCATTCAAAGCTTATCTGCCTAACCAATTTATATAATTTTAGTTTTTTTTCTGTTTATCACCACACCTAGTCTATTACCATTCTCATGCACAGCGCTATTGAAAGAATTCATCTTATCAACATCATTAGCCAACAGGACCAAATCATCTGCATAATTTAAATCAGAAATTTTGAAATCTCTGGACCATTAAGGCCAAAATCTTTCCCTTGCAAAGAATTTCGCATAACATAAACAATAACCAAACAAAACAGAAAAGGAAACAAAATGCACCCTTGTCTAAGTCCTCTAGCAATGCTAAACCAATTGCTGAAAGACCACCTACCCACTCTTACACACGACTCTGTGTTATAATAGAGGGCTTTCATTACACTAACTTATCAGGTATTCCATATGATCTAACAATCAACCACAAATTACGTCGATCAACAGAGTCAAGCCATTTTGAAATCTATTTACCTAACCACAGGTTTCTTAAACTCTAAACATTTCTCAAGAATCTGCCTAAGTGAAAATATTTGATCAATATATCCCCTTCTGAATCCACACTGTTCATCACGCAATTGTCCATCAGCCAAATTATTCTCTTAAGTATAATCACGCAAAGAACTTTACCTATAACAGAAAGTAAACTAATTCCCCTAAAATTATCAAAAGAACTTCGATCACCTGTTTTAAAAATTGGGACAATAATAGCTCTAGTAAAATCCTAAGGGAAACCTTTATCATAAATTTTCAATCAGCCACGTGATAACACAAATGTTCCCAGCTCTAAGTATTTTAGTTTTTATTGATAGAAAAAGATAGGCGATTTTCACAATTTAATCCTTAATATTCAAGAGGCCGACACTATTTCAAAGTCTTTTTTGTGTATGACACCTGCCGAATTTAGAGATTTTGGCTATTGTTTTTTGTTGTTTATCTAAAGAGGTTTTGGCGATTTAGAACAAAGGACAAGAAATTATGGAAATCGATTTCTGCAGCTGAAAGATTGGCGCTAACAAATAAGGCAAGATGCATTTTAGAATTGTTCTTAGGTCGTTTTCGGAAATAGCTAAAGTTTTTACTTTGTGGTCTGTTTGTAGACGTTAAAATGTTTTTGTTTGTAGAGGTAAATTAAAAATTCCTTTTGGGTTTGACAAGATTGATGAACTATTACGATGATTCGCACATTTTAAAATTTCCCAAAAGTTTTAATGGCGCTCTCTAATAAACGATGGAAATATTTGAAAACTGCAAAATTTTAAATGAATCTGAATACACCCAATTCTGTTTTTACAAGGTAGATAAAAGAAAAATAATTATAAATAACCCCTCAAACAGTTGCTTGCCACAGAGGTCTGACAGGAGCCTGTCAGTTTATATGCCATAGTAGAAGGTCTGAGAGGATGGCAGGACCTCAGCAGAAAAACAACACACACATCCATGCCTTACCCGGGGCTCGAAACCAGGTCCCTTAGATCAATAGCCAAGCGTGCTAACCACTCGACCACGGGACGGCTGTACACGGTAGATAAGTTCCCGAAAAAACCGTGCCAAAAAAAATACAGTGCATATGAAAAAATAGAAGATTGGTTCCAGACGTGAAAACCTAGTACAAAAAATAAGTGTTTTCAAACAAATCATATCAAAATCTTTAATTCAATCTTTATTTGATTTTTATTCATTTAAACACATTTTTTTATTTTATAAACTTATAAAGATAATTATATGTACATATATAAAGTAAATTATCCTTCATAAAGAAAATATGTCACTAATTCAAGAATACAAAAGTGCAAAAATATATTACTTCATATGCTAATTAACTAGATTTTATTGTCACTTTCTGACAATACACACATTCGTTTGCCTAAGACTGGAATTAAATCACTTTCATCGCTTGAAACATTTTGGCATTCGTGTTCATACTCCAATGGTGTATCTATAGTATATTTTCAAAGTTAAAACTACTTTGAAAAATGTGACCATAAAAGCGCATCTTTGTTATAAATTCTAGGAATTTTTTCTTGAATAGGAATAGTTTTTCAGAATTAATTTCGAATGGAGTTTTTTAAAAAAGCGCCGTCTAAACCGTGTTAAAATCAAAATCGTGTAAAAACAGAATTGGGTGTACATTGATATGGAAAATATACATTTTCTATTTAATCGATTTTCATTGTGAAGACAGCTATCTTTATGATAATATTTCAAACTGTTGTTTATGGTAAAGTTGTTTGGGTTGTTTTACCTCTGAGCGGCACTTTTTTGCACACCATGGGCTAAATGGCCAGGTCACATGGACCCCGAAGGCTCAGAGAAGGTTGGGGGAGGGGACCCACTAGAACAGCTGTTGGGAGACAGATAGTAGCCTCCCGTCAAGGCCATGCAGTGTGTTCTTTAACATGCACAGGGTTCATGGGGGGGGGGCTCTCCCGCACATGGAACCATGGCTTAATGTCCCATCTGACAGACAGCAGCCTATCCAAGCCCATCAGAATCCCTTACTGACCGTGTGCAGGGCAGGGAGTTTTGGGGAGATAAATCTCAACACTGGCCCAGCTTGGACTCAAACCTGGGAACTACAGATTACGAGCCTGGAGCGCTACCGACTGAGCCACCCCCGCCCCCGTTTATGGTAAAGAAAATGTGCTGAATATTACCTATTCATTGCTGAATTTGCACTTTTATCTCTGCGGTTACAGAAAGTAGGTGATACGCAGTGAGAAATTAATTTTTCAGGAAATGTGTACATTATTTGAGATACTATATATGTTTATATTTCTTCTCAACCAGAATTAGTTGTTTATTAATAATTTTAAATGGTAGCCTCAAACAACAACATGGGGTTTGTGGCATCATCTCCTGAGTTACAAGATAAAATAATGATATCCTTATATTATAAGCCTTCATTATTTAATAAGTAATTACTGACATATCGAGGCTTGCTAAACATTCTGCTTTTTATTAGTTACAAATATTATAGTCTTATTTCAAATTCCGAATTTTGTATCGAATGGATATGAAATGAATAATTTGTGGGTATTTACCAAACATTATACAAGATTATTTTCATATTTCTAGGAAATAGATTAAAACAGATGCATTTTAATCTTTCCATCAAGCCATCTCAAATTACTCTCGTTACAAACGTCCCTGACATAATTATGAAAACACTTTTAGAAGTTATCCCAAAGTTCATACTCCAAAATGCACATATCACAAAAATCTTTCAAATATGTAATCTGTTTTTCTAGAGATTTTTGTTAAAACTTATTTAAAAAAAAATTATGTAGCATTGATAAAACGAAATTTGTTCAATTTCCACTTGATAATGGTGTTAGAAAGTTTAAAACACTTTCATTGGAATAGATTTCCCTATCATAATGTATCCATAGGATCTAACCAGATTACTAAAAATCAGACTAGGAAAAATGCAAGCCTTTAAAATAGTTATATTGGTATTTCAGCAGTATACTCATTTGCAATGGGGGCATGGGTGGCTCAGTCGGTAGCACGCCAGGCTCGTAATCTGCACTTCCCAGGTTCAAACCCAGTTGGGTCAGCGTTGAAACTTATCTCCGCAAAACTTCCCGCCTTCCCCACGGTCAGTAGTAGACACCGATGGTCTTGGAAAGGTCGCCATCCGTTGGATGGGACATTAAACCGTGACTCGTGTGTGGGAGAGCCATACCCTTTGCACATTAAAGAACACACTGGATGGACTTGACGGGAGGCTACCATCTGTCTCCCAATAGCTGTTCCAGTGGGTCCCCTCACTCACCCTTCTCTGAGCCCTCGGGGTCCTTGTGACCATGGCCATTTAGCCCATGGTGTGCAAAAAAGTGCCGCTCAAAGGTAAAAAATCCAACCCATTTGCATCGGATTTCTTCGGAACATTAGTATTAGGAATGCCTATAAAAACAACTCCAAGGTCAATAATAACCTCAATATACCCCCCTCAAGCCGCTGCTTGCCACAGAGATCTGACAGGAATCTGTCAGTTTATATGCCATAGTAGGTCTGTGAGGATGGCAGGACCTCAGCAGTAAAACAACACACACATCCATGCCTTACCCGGGGCTCGAACCCAGGTTCTTTAGATCAGTAGCCATATTGAGGTGGAGCCGTTCCGTGGCCGAGTAATCGCTCGGCTACGGAACGGCTCCACCTCAATATGCAAATTATTCTATATTCTATTTTTATTTATTGATACCAAAGAAAAATGAAGTATAAAATATATCATCCAAATTACGTTAATTTCCTTGTATTTTCAATATGGGTAAATGACTACCATAAACGAGTTAGTAGAAAAACACAATATTTTTATTGGAGTTCAAAGTCAAAATTTCTTGCAAACAAACATTGGTATTTCTCGGCCAACAGACCAGTTTTCAATTAGGCTGGACTAAATATTTAAAAATATAGCAGTTGCTAAAATTTTATGGTAAAAGGTATAGGTATGACCAAAAAAAATTAAGCGTCTAAATAAAAAATATATTCAAATAACTGAAGAAAATTGCAATATGTATGCTAATATAAACTAGCGAGTTTTTGCAATATGTGCAAGAAACTTGTATGATGCATCCTATATTTCATACTGAATAAGCTATTTTTAGCCACATGTATATAATAAGTCTGTGAGTCTGTGGCAGCCATAACTCATTGGGAAATCAACGTACACGCTCCAAATTTTCAGAGAATGTCTCTGGTTGTGGTCTGGATTGCAGTGCCAAATTTCAGGTCGAAAGTCCACGAGAGGGGCTTGCTAGAACAAAAACTATTTACCATGCTATTCCTACGGGAAACGAGAATCGCTGTCAAATTTACTGTTGCCACTTTCTGCTCCCTAAGTATGAACGTAAAGATTTAAAATAGCATTTAAATCTTCTGCTGCAAATCTGATGCCGTTGCCAGATTCTCCACATTTCCAAAAGCATTATTTAGGCGTTCCATTGCAGCTACGGATGATTTTCTAACCAAACATAGTGTCGGGCACGGGGAATACGCCTACGACTTGGGACCTTTCGGTGAAGTACCTCAGGAATTACAGAATGCCAAAATCTGACGAAATAAATAAATCGATTGTTTGCCATGGCTCTGAGAGCGCGCGCCGAGTCAGCAATGACTTTGCAACACCGGAAAATTTTTCGTGTTCAAACTGTGATGAAATGCCGGGGGGGGGGGGAATCACAAAAAACCTTTAGTGCAGGAAACAACAGAATATGCAGATTAAAAGCGAGATACGAGCTGTCACAATTTGTGTAGAAACGAAGCCACGGGCCAAGTGAGAACCTGATTTTTAAACCAATCACCGGGCCACACATGGGATGCAGTGCAGGAAATTTAGACCGTGCGAACTCATATCACGGGAGCCATAGGGTAGCAAAATCTGTAGAAACGGAAATAAAATCTCGATAGCTTATGCAGAAACTAAGACACGGGCTATGAGGGGTGCTCGCTCATCTTCCTGTTGAAAGTCTGTGCTAAAGGGGGGATTCTTACAAAATTTACCTTTAATGCAGTGAAAATAAGAATATACAGGTTAAAAGTAACACCCGGGCAGCGCCGGGTACGTTTAGCTAGTATTTAATAAAATTGGAATATTTTTGTAATGCAACAGCTTGCAGTAATCTGCTGGCTATAGCAAATATTTGAAGTGCTATATCTGAATAAATCCATTTTTTATTAGAAACTTTTGAAATTTTTTTAGATGTATTTCTCTTATCAATCTTTATTTCAATTGATAAATCGTATCATAATTAACAGGAAATATTAACCAAACAATAACTGCTTTCCGTTTGAAAAGGAAAAAAACGTATACAAGTATTTCAATTTGAATTTATGTGCACTGGAAATCGTTTAATTTTGCTTGTCCTTAACAATGATGCAGAACTTCAATAAATCATTTCACAGCTTATTTGTAAAAAATTACGCCATAGAGTAGGGGTTCTCAACGTGGGGTATGCGGTAAAATGTTTGGGGGTACGCCGTGAGAGCTAAAAAATCCCTAGATCAAGTAACAAAGTAAAAATAACCATTGTTATACTATAATTAAGAAAAAAAAAAAACTTCAGCCCCATGGGGCGCACAATCAAACGCGCTCACAATCATCTATTCAGTAGAATATCGGTGGAGAAAAGCTAGCGGTTCTCATCTATCTTCGGCCGATAAAAACGAGATCAATTAGAATATAATCTATCATCAATCAGTATGGTAATGTTTCATTCTTATTAAGAGACTAAAAAATAAAGAAGAAACAAATCTGTTACATCTCACTAATAGTGACATAAAATCACCATTAAATCACTCTCTATGTCGAAGTCATGTCCCGTCATGCAATTCCGAGCTCCAGGATGCATCAAAGGCTCAAATATCAGTAGACGACCCAAAAGATGGTGGGTAATAAATAATATATCCAGTCATGGCAATAGAGCCATAACGAAGACCAATGGCAAGGATCCTTTAGATAGTATAAAGAAGAGACACTCAAAAATATCATCTTCTGGGACCCAAGAGAAATCTTCCGTCTTAAGACATTATTCCATGCTATGCCCAGTGAGCAGCCTATCAAATAAAAAGGTAGCGGCAGTAATATCTTCAAAAGAGCATATAGATATCCACATAATAATCGACAACATAAGCTGCAAGAAAGCATCATAGTTCACATATACACACTAAGGATCAATAGGATCCAAGCTCTTATATAAGGAGACACTGGACAAAGGTTAATCAAGTAAAAAATCAACCCTAGCATTCTGAGCACAGGACAGATGGCGCTGTATAGCCACCATAAATGCGGCCAAATCCAGGTCATACACATCAGAAACAGGCAAATTCAAACCATCGGAGTCAGTCAGCAAATTAGCAGCATCAGTGGATAGAAATGTCTAGGTTAGAATCCACATGCTCACAATAACGTAACCTAGGGACTCGCTCATTAATACAATCATATCTTCAATAACTTGAGCACTGGAATTATAACAAATAGTATCAATACATTCAGTTAATAAATCAATGGCAGTAACCTAATAGGGGAGAGGGTAGCGGCAAGTGCGACAAGTCAACGCTCCTTAAACTAGCAAGCTCATCAACACATAACGTAGATAATCGCTCATCAACGCAAGAGGTAATCACCATATCATCAATAAAATGCGTACCAGAAGTCAGACAAATGTTGGATATTACACTCTGTAGATGAAGCTCGCCATAACGTAACGTAGGCACTCGCACCTCAACGCAAGAGATAGTCATCTCATCTTCACCAACGCGAGTATTAGAAGTATAATAATTAGTGTCAATACATTCCGTTGAGGAATCAAAGTCAGTAACCTCCACAGAAGGGGAGGGGGGCAGCAAACTCGTTCAGGTCAACGCTCATCATGCCAACATGCTCGCCAAAACGTAACGTAGGAAGATTCCGTCCCATCATCCATAGAATGGGCACTAGAAATCTGACAAATGTTAATAATACACTCCGTTAAAGAATCAGTGAAGATATCCTCCACAATGGGGGAAGGGAGGGCAGCAAGCTCGACCAAATCGACACTCATCATACAAGCATGCTCGCCATGACGTAACGAAGGTGCTTGCTCATCGACGCAAGAAGTCATTATCCCATCTTTAGTAACAAGAGCATTAGAGATATGACAAACAATATCAGTGCATTCAGTTGATAAATCTGTGGCAATGTCCTCCACAACAGGGGAGGAGGGGGCGGCAGTCTCGATTAAATTAGTACTCGTCACACAATTGAAATCAATATCAAGCCACGGCTCCCTATGCGCAACACCAGTATCAGGAGTAACTCAAAATTTCTTCTATAAATGACTCAGTGGGTCTATATAGTTCATCAATATCAAAATTAATTGAAAACCACTTGACCATTACACTCTATGACAAAAAATTTAAGTTTCTAGCAAAAATTCTAGCGTTTTTCAGACAAATGTTGATATTCTAGATTTGGTATTTTCCCAGCTTTTTTCCACCGCTAGAGATCGCCTCTTAACACTGGAAATTCCACTGATGGGATTCGTAAAACTTAAATATTAATATTTTTGTGGAAAACAATTTCGCCGACATACGGGATTCGAACCCGCATCTCTCCAGAAACATGTCAGAGTATTCTAACCTGTTGAACTAACACCGGATTTTTCACAAAAGATATTTATTGATTTATAGACGTTTAAACGTCTACAGGTAACGCTGAGATTATCAAATATTATTTAAATCGTTACTATTTTGTTAGTGCCTGTAAAACAAAATAAATATTTTTTTTGTTCATCTCTTTAAAAAGTTTCATTTTTTCACCCCCTTTTGGCTAAGACGGCAAAACCTTGTTGCCATTGTAACCTTCTGACCATAACACCAAAAAATTCATATTTCCAGTGTAGTTTGCTTGCAATATTCGTTTGAAATTTTAGCATTTTCCATCTTTTCATCGCTAGAGGGCGCTATTAAAGCTATTGAAATTTTTCAAAATTGCTAATCGCAATATATATTCGACACCAACCCAAAAAGAATTTTTCACTTAGCTCTAAAAGTAAAAAAAATCGATTGCCTATAGACGGACAGACAGGTGGAAAGACAAATGTGGACACACAGCAGTTAACAGAGAGACAGACAGACAGACGACAAAGTGAAAACATTAGCTCGTTTTTCAAAGAACCTTAAAAGAAATTGTTCCTTGGTTTTCAATTAGTTCATTTCACTTTTGCAGACGATTGCCGTCTACTGATGGAGTTTCTCGGAAAAAAATATTCATTATTTCTTTGACTGAAATTTTTACACCCAAATGCAGCGTAGTGAGACATACATAATATGACAGCTTTTATAGACAAAAAATCTTGGTAGAAATGTATAAAATTATAACAATAAAGAGTTTTAACTTGCTATACACACTAAGTCATAGGCTTTCGTCTCACGGTTCGACAAAACATGGCGCCCATAAACCACATGACTCAACCAATGGCACTGAATCACCGAGATGGCCAGCCACCGATGATAAAGGGGCCAAGGTCCCTTTTACAAAATGGTCCAGTTTTTAAAGAAGGATGTTAGACTCTAACTATACTGGTCCTCTACGGTTTACGAGCCTGGTGCGCTACGCTCCTTAGTTATAAATGTGAGTCTACCTTAAATGCACACTCTGCATTTTTTTCAGCATTTCGTCGTGATATCAAAGAGAACAGCTTCGAAATACCCGATTTAACGCTTGACACATTTGCATATACATTATATATGTTGCCAGCGCCATTCATCTGCATCCCATATCTCAATTTTGCGTCATATTTTACATACTATACATGGCTTGGGTACATTGCTATATTGAAGTTTTACAATATTGCATTTATTTTGATTTATTCCTTAATTTATGGAACCTGTGCATTTAAAAGTGATAAACACACAACATTTCAAAAACAATAACAGTATTTTCAAAATTTGCATTTATTCTCAAGTTAGAATTTCAGTAACTCAGAATGGCTGGATACAAGTACAAAAATATGCATAATGTAAACTTTAATAAATTTATAAAAACGACGTCTTTATATAAACATTTATTTACAGTATATGAATGCAGTATCGTAACATATAACACGGACAAAATATATTTTCAGCATACTTAACACACATATATACCTGTAAAGGTTTATTTCTATGGTCGAAAAACTAAAAGTGAAACGTTACAATAAACTACAGCATCATATTTGGTACGGTACCAATATTCTAAACTGTAATTAATAAAACACATATTAAGAAACTTTAGAAAGTGTTGGGATGACTAGGAACTGAATTCGGATATTTGTTTCACGTCTATTAACTAGTCACACAGTCTCTAGATTTGTACTTATGGTAATCCTAATAATCAAGCATGCCGTTAAAGAATTTAAATGTACAAAATAATGATTTTTTAAATTATTTTCTGCATCGATAACAATTGAAGTTAACTATTAACAGGGACTGACTATTTGCGACACACAATGTTACATGAATCATTCGATCAGCACAAAACACAAATGCATATTGCCACTTCTGAAGCAAGTACATTGCTAATAGAAGAATCAATTGTCGATGAGCGGTGGAGCAAAAACTCTTATTGAAATAACAGATTACTTCTCTTTGGATTTCCACCAGAGCAACTTTGCAAAATATTTAAAATAGGACTTTCACCAAAAATACACTAAAAAAAAAAAGACTCCTACCCCAGTAATTCGTACCCTGTCTAATGGTCAACGCGACCATATTGTGTTTACATATAAATATAAGCCTATATCAGGGTTTCCCAAACTTTTAAGCACATCGATCCTTTGACAAATTTATGAATTTGTCATGGACCCAAATCCAAATTCTTAAGAATGCTTATAGAAGAAATTATAGAAATAATCTAAAGCGACATTTCGTAAGTGCCCTTTTTTTTTCAAGCAACGTCTGGTTGGGTTGTTTTACCTCTGAGCTGCACTTTTTTGCACACCATGGGCTAAATGGCCAGGTCATATGGACCCCGAAGGCTCAGAGAAGGTTGGGGGAGGAGACCCACTGGAATAGCTGCTGGGAGACAGATGACAGATGGTAGCCTCCCGTCAAGGCCATCCAGCGTGTTCTTTAACGTGCACAGGGTATGGCTCTCCCACACACGGGGCAACGGCTTAACGTCCCATCCGACGGACGGCGGCCTTTCCAAGCCCATCGGTGTCCCCTACTGACCGTGGGCAGGGCGGGGAATTTTGCGGAGATAAATCTCAACGCTGACCCAGCTGGGACTCGAACCTGGGAATTACAGATTACGAGCCTGGCGCGCTATCGACTGAGCCACCCTCGCCCAGCAACGTCTGGTACTTGGGTTCAGACACGTATACAAGATTGTTTCGGAGAACCGAGAAATTTCAATTTTGGAGAAGCTCCGAGAATTTAGCTTCGGAGGGGGTGGGTGGGTCCAGTATCTTTTTTTTTTGCACTAAACCTCGCAAACTCTGCATAGGCTCATTTTGACCTCCATCACTTGCTTAACTCATTATTGCAGTCTCATCGACCACTTTGGGAAACTCTGGCCTAGATTTTGATAAATTTCAACAAAATTTTTTCTACTTGATATTTTATTTAATGCATATTATGAGGCAAAATAAAGTTTGCACTTAAGACAGGCAATCATTAAAAAGGACGCGAAAATGCAAGGCCTGAAATACTTTACAATAGAGGCTAGCTGCCTTTTTCATGGCTATTTTTATTTTGTATAGCAACATAGAATGCCAATATATTCTTTCCACAGTATTACACCTGCATTTGTTACGCATTATCAATTGAACTAGCTTTGATTACCACTTGGGGTCATGCGTGGCTACCTTTTATCAGTGATTTAAACAGATTTTTGAAGGTTTTCTAGTGCATATACCATTTTCAAGTTACCAATATTAGTTACTACTAACAACAATGAAGAAACTAGCTACCATTCTTTAAGTTTTTGATACTACCTGCATTTTTTTGGAGTGGAGTACGATAGATGTGTAGGAGATGAATGAAGTGAATAAAGAGCTAGGAGTGACAGGGGGCGCAAAGAGCCCATGCGTGGAACAAAAGTTTACAAGGTTCAGTGGCAATTTTTTTTTTACTATTCCAAGAACCAGACATTGCTTGGATGAAAGGGCACTTTAAATTTTGCTTTACATTACTTCTGTAATGTACAATTAATGTGTGTTCTTTTTTGAGCTAGCAAGCATACATACGCATCATTTACATTCTTAACTAGTTGGTTGGGATCTACGATAAATTCATAGCTTGTCAAGGGTTGGGTTGTTTTACCTCTGAGCGGCACTTTTTTGCACACCATGGGCTAAATGGCCAGGTCACATGGACCCCGAAGGCTCAGAGAAGGTTGGGGGAGGGGACCCACTGGAACAGCTGTTGGGAGACAGATGGTAGTTTCCCGTCAAGGCCATCCAGCGTGTTCTTTAACGTGCACAGGGTATGACTCTCCCGCACACGGGGCCACGGCTTAACGTCCCATCCGACGGACGGCGGCCTTTCCAAGCCCATCGGTGTCCCCTACTGACCGTGGGCAGGGCGGGAAATTTTGCAGAGATAAATCTCAACGCTGACCCAGCTGGGAGTCGAACCTGTAGCTTGTCAAGAGGTCGGTGACTGTTGCACATAATCAGTAATGAAAATCAACAGAATATTTTTAATATTATCACAAAATACTAATAAAAGCTAAATTTTAGTCATTTTGCACAACCACAATAAGACACTTCTGAAATAACAAGACGAAACTTCAATTTCTTTTCAATTCGAAATGGTAACTTATTAAAAAATAAGCTTTTCGTGAAATACGAGACTGAAGATGAAGTTTTCAACCATAATGTAAATCTCAAGTTTCAAAAATATTTGTTTTGTAAAAGTTATGGAAACTGGAATATTCAACAGAAGCATCAGTCAAAATAATCTGAAAGATTAATTAAAACAAAAGCAATAACTTATATTAAACAGTTTATTAAATGTATTAAACTATATAAAAGTATAATTTGGAAGTTTAAATAATCATTACACAATTTCTGTCAATATATATTTTTTTCAGAACAATCAACGTTGTTCGATGTTTCAGCTTCTATAATCTTTTAAATACTCGATGAATATTATTAAAAATTTAGATATATGACTGAACATTTGTTCATCATATATCTAAAATTAGTTGAATCTAAATATTTTTTAAATAAAATTTTTTTTAATGGAAGTTACTCTATTGATAATGTTATATCACCATAAGGAAGCAGAGCTAGCACATATTTTTGGATGCAGTTAGCCTTCTTGAGGTCTCCATGCCATGTGGTTGGTTGAGGTTTTATAGAACAAGAGCAATTCAGGCTATTTTGTGCCAAATAAACCTTGTCATATCGTAAAGCATAAAAGGTTGAAAATTAAATCCACCTCAAACATACAAAAATTTTTATTAAAAAATTAAAAAGCACGATTTTTGAAAAAATTGGTAAAAGATATTACCAGTATATGATATACAAGCTATTTCACTTCACCCTCTCCCCCTAATTTCTTGTTAGAGTTTCTAATGATATTATCAGTTTGCAACTTTTATATGTCTGTCTATATTATCAGTTTGCAAGTTTACCAGAATTATGAGGCTTTCATTAAAAAAACTTCATCATTTCCAGGTCTACATTAGTTCTCCTTGGGGCCCTCTCTGACTGTGGGGGCTAGGATCCTTTGATTGTCGTATCAAAAGTTATATCTTAGTTGATAGAAATAATTAAGTAACATCATGATACTTGTACATAATAGCCATTTGGCATAGATTATAATTTTAGGTGTCTTACCCCGGTGTTGGGATAGACGGAAATAATCGCCAATAGGTTGTCAAGCATTGTGTGTTTTTGTAATACCCATTGCACTCTTCTTGGTTATAGAGGCATAGTTTACAGGATTACTTTAATGTACAGCAAGTATTCGTGTGAAATTAAATTATTGAGTTAGGTATTGGTGGCCTGAAAAACAAAAATCGGATAATAATGTGGTCTATATACCAGTTATCACAGTTGAAGTAAAAGCATTTGCAAATGAGTTTATGAATGGGTACTTGTTACTTGAATTACTTAAGTCAAAAGTATTTGCTTGTAGCAAAACTGGACAGTATTTTAAGTTTTGAAATCTTTTGTCTTCCTACTGTTTTTGTCAGATATGTGATTTTATTAAAACACAAACTATAAACCGCATCTCTCTACTAATTATAACAAACCATACTTTGGACAAAAGATGGCCTGAACTGTAAATGAGACTGCTTTGAAAGCAAACTGTGGGTCATGATCCCCAGCTTGAGAACCTCTGATGAAGAGTGTTTCAATGCATTAGAAGCAGAAGGAAATGCGAAGAGCAAAACTAAAACAATTAATTACACTACCACATTTTTCCTTCTAAATTTATCACTACCTTAAATTGTTTTCAAATATCTGATACATTTGTGAACAATATTCTTAGGTATTATTTCAGAGAAAAAGGAATTGAAGATATGTAGCATTACGATGGAACAGTAGATATATGGTCATGAAAGGATGTACAGACATACCCATTTTTCTGATAGGTTAGGTAAGTCCATTGAATAACGAAACTCGCAAGTTGTGGCTTTTTTTTTTGGTCTGTGGATGTTATTGAAGCAATAACAACCCATTTATAGATCTATCTAAGCATTCAAACGGCAGAATATTTTAAGTGAATAAAAAGGTTAAAACAATCACTTCTGAATAATTTTCTTAATAACGTTTTAACCATTTTTTTACTTTATATTACTATGTGTATTGCAGCTCTGATGTCTGGTCTTTGCATTTCAGTTCTTCATATTTCAGAAATGAGTGTTGGAAGACTATCAAGGCGGATGGCAAGCATACATACTCAAATTCAATATAACGAAAATTAAAGAATTTAAATCAAAGAATATTAACTATTAATAAATTTCATTGTTATTTTCTAGGAAAAAAAACTTGGATATTAAACAGTTGAAATTAACAATTGAGTTCTCAGAAAAAAATAATCTCTTGTAATAATCATTGAAAACAAAATTCTTCACTGATCCATCTTATGCAATTTTCACTCATAAGACAAAGCACATTGTTAGATGGTAATTATTCTGAATTAAAAAACTAGTCATAACAAAACTGAGCTTTGAAATCCTGGACACCAGCATATCTGTTCACAGATGAGATTTACTTTGTTAATTAAAACATGATAGCTAATAATTAATCATAAATCTGTTAATAAGAGAAGAATTTTTAAATAAAGTTCAACTGATTTTTGCAGTTCCCTGAAATTTTGAATTTGAGAACTTTAACTGTGGTATAAATAATTCATCTGTTGACACACACATATACATAACTTTAATTTGTTTAAAAATTACGGTTTATCCACTTCAGACTTCTAAGTCCTTGTATGTACAATAATTTACAAAATACACATTTCAGAAAATATCAGTAGAAATTTACTACCAAAATCCTAATGCATTTTTTCAACTGAAAGACATTATTTCAGAGACTTAGTCCAAAAAACTGTTGTTTAAAAATATATTATCTTTAAATATTTTGTGGAAAAAATTTTGCCGACATATGGGACTTGAATCCGCATCTCTCCATAAACATACCAGAGTATTCTACCATTGAACTAATGCCGACTCCTTTTCCCCCCACTAATTATCATTCTATCTCACTATTAACATCTATGTTTATAATATCTTTTATTTAGAAACACTTATTATAAAGCAATAATAACAAATCTTAAATACCATAAATCCCAAACATCAGATTATGAAGTAATGGATATAACATTATCACGAAGGTACAATATACTTTTTAAAACACTATTTAGAAAATGCCCATGGAATGTTTCAAAAATAACTAATGAGCATTTTTTCCAGTTCATGAAATGCAGCAAAATATTTAGTACACCAAATAATGGATGATATATATATATAATCATTTTTGTCATATGGATAGCCAAGCTAATTTCTAGGCAAAAGCATAAAAGCAACACAAATGCAAATACACAAAATGCAGCTACCACAAATCATTATTATGAAATCTTGATGGAAGACTGTTTTGAACGGTACTGCTTTTCATTTTCAATGATTGTGATGAGCTAATTACTGCATCGTGTTGACAGCTAAACAGGTGCAAATTCCAAGTTGATGTAGGGGCTGGTGGACAGCAGATCTACTTCTTTCAGCTGCACGCCAGGGCCTGCACACAACACAGGGAAGGAAGTATCAGTAACACACAGCTCAACATCAGCAAAGACTAGCACTTAAAAGCTTAATATATAAAGTCATCTCCTGGTGGAAATATATGCTCGGATAATCTATCACTAAAAATATTTCTAGTGTTAAGAATATGGCAATGCATTCATTCCCTGGTAGTTTAATATATTCATTTGTGAAGCATCTATCAAAAGATCCTAATCCCTTTCAGTTATTTCTAAACTTTTCATTGAAAAGTCTGCATTGTATTTTTAAGAAATTAAAGTTCAGCTAAGTTAATCTGAAACACTTTCTATTCCCATTTTATTTAGCTATATACAAAATGCTATGAATATGAAGTTAGTGATTATCATCAGAGAAGTTTCAGTCATTCAGGAGTAAAAGCTAAAATATACTACTATTCATAATTTAAGAAAGTTGAAATGGTAGATAGGTAGTCACTGGAAGGAGAGCTATGCACCAATCCCCTGTGATGATGCATAGAACTGGCAAGGCCTAGCACCTAATGTCCGACCCCGCCTTCTCGTGGTGCAGACCGTTAGTACCTTTCAAAAGAGATACTCTCTTGTGGAAGTGAACGTAAGAAGAGGGCTGCCAGATTAGTGTGGCCTACTGATCTGGACAAGTCTGGCTACTTTTCTTTCTTTTTTTTACTCTGCTGAGGAGTTGTCAACCACACAGGGTCCTGGTGATGACCATATAAACCCATTGGACTGGACAGATATATGGCTCTGAGCTTGATTATGGTTCCTGATTTTGCTGCACTGGTGGGCTTCTGTGGAGGGAAAATCTTCCACTGTGTTTTCTGTTTGTTTGTGGGTTGACAGCCCCAAGTGAATAGATTCACAGGATATGTTTATCAGCTGGTGGATAATCCTGAGCAGAGGTCATTGCAGGCACCTGAACTCTTTGCTTCTATTGACATCGTCAAATTCTACATTGGAGGAAGTCTTCCAGTGTAGATGGCTTCAGCCTTTAGTGGTGGGGGAACGGGTCTTTGCCCCATGTCTGCAATTAGGGGGCTGTTTGATATTGTCGGCATTCCCTCTCTCAATAAACATAGTTTCTTTAAACATCCCACTAACCATTTTCTCTCCATAGGTAGTTGGAATGTGACGACTCTGCACAGAGCTTTTTCTCTTGATGTCCTCACACAAGAATTCCACCGTTATAATTTAGATATTCTCGGCTTCCAAGAGACCAGATGGACAGATAACGGTCAGATTCTTAAAAATAATCTTAAATTTCTCTTTTCAGGGAGGGAACATAAAAAGTTTGCCAGATTCATGAATGTATCAAAAAATGTAATTTCCAGACTCTGGAGATGTTTTTAAGAACCTGGAACATGCTCTAGAAGAATGAGCCAGAGTAGGACCAGAGCAACAACAGTTCAAGATGATCATTTACTATCTCTAGCTACAAGGCACAACAGAATGATGTCAGCACGCCAACTTGCATCAGAGCTGTCAGCTGCTACAGCAGGAAGGACAGCATCCAGAATAACTGTATCCCAATGACTTCATGAAAGAGGGTTATATGCTAGACCTGTAGTGCGCATATCATTAACCTCAGTTCATTGGAGTGCCTGACTGGAACGGAGCAGTCCACACTTCCTTTGGACCAATGGGGACAGATTCTCTTTTTGGATGAATAACAATATAGTGTAAGATTCAGCATCAATGCATCTGGAGAGATCATGAGTCACATTATCACCACCAAAATATCATGAAAAGGGACAGTTTTAGTGGGAGTGGTTTGATTGTCTGTGGAGGTATCACTCCATGATATCTTATGACCACAGTGGCCTGGATTCAATTATATCACAATGGCCACACTGACCTGCATCCAGTGCTGGATTAACTATTAAGCAAAACAGCATGTGCTTAGGGTACAATGGGAAAGAGGGTACCACAGAGTTTTTTCCCTAGCTATCAAGCTCTTAACTTATAACTCTTTCACTGCCACACTCCACTTTAGTCGGATTTTTTGTAACTGTCCTTATCTGCCGTGTTCAATTTTATTCTGAATTGTTAAAAAAACGTTTTCTTTGGTATGGTGAATGACTAAATTTCAAAAGTTTGAAGGTGTCAGACATAGACCTAGAGTTCAGTATGTTTCATTGTCTTACCAATATTTTTCTGCATGAATTTGTTTTTTTCTAATCATTATATACAGGGTGATTCAAAAAGATGTACACAATTACAATTGGCTACATATGCTGAACAATATGTTGTATTTGAATTTTGTAAATTACATTTGATTATATACACATTAAAGTTATTGATGTTCAATGTGCCCCCCTTCGGCTGCATGGATAACATCTAGACTCGTGTTTCCCAAAATGGGGCCCACGCCCCACAGGTGGCAATTCAAAAATGGACTCGTTCAGAGTTTAACTGTATGGCGGCCGTAGGATTAGCGAGCGCGGACAAAAGAAAACCCAAAGATTACATTAGACATAACTTACGTACGATATATATTGATAAGGGGATTTTACTGAAGAAATGTTGTTCTGTAAATCATTAGAAAGCACAACTACCTCCAAATATATATATAAGCTAAAAAATTACTTAGATGTCAATAGTACATAAATGAAAAATATAACATCTTGTGCTGCAGATGGTGCTCCTAATATGATGGGCAAGAAAAATGGCTGCTTAAAATTGATGAAAGATGGGAATCCAGAAATGCTTCTTGTGCATTGTGTTATTCATAGGGAAAACTTAGTAGCTAAAAATATTTCGCCAGTTCTAAATGAGGTACTAAATTCAGTTATAAAGTGTATCAATACTATTAAAGCTAATGCCAAATGTGAGCGTCTCTTCAAAGGAGCGATGGCATGGCTTTGTGAGGAAACAAACCAAATATCCAAATTCAACCAAATATGCAAGAAAACTATTATTACCGTATTCATCTTCATATTAAGCCGAATGTGGATTTAGTGCCATAAGTGATTTGCTGCTAAAAAGAAGAAATCGGCTGGACATAACACAATGGGGAGACTTGAGAATGAAGTTAACTAAATTGGAACCTGACATAAAATCTCTTTGCATCAAGCACAAGGATCTCACTAAATATAATAATATATAATAATAAATAATTACTACTAATTAAAATATTATAGAAAAACCTTTCATTAAAATTTTTTCATACTTGAATTTTAGTTCTCCATTATGTTTTGAAAATTTACTTACTGTGTTTCCTCTACAATTCCCTAGTGACTTCTTCCTGAAACCTATCATTTAAGTTACTTCAACGAACAATTTAATTTTACATGGGGGGGGGGGGGACATAAGAATTTTAGAAAGGCTTAAGTGGGGCATGGCACAAAAAAGGTTGGGAAACACTGATCTAGACGGTAGCTGAATGCTGAATTCATCCCACACTCGATGAAGAATGTTTTGCATCACTGAGCTCACCGTAGCTGTGATACAGTTTTTTAGGCCATTCAAATTTGTGGGAAGAGGTGGTACGTAAACTTCATCTTTCACAAATCCCTACAGGAAAAAATTGCAGGATGTGAGATCAGGAGACCTCGGTGGCCAGAACTGAAGTGCCAGGTCTTCCTTCCCCATGCGACCTATCCATTGTTGAGGTAGAGATTCATTCAGGAAATGTTGAACATTCAGGTGCCAATGGGGTGAAGCTCTGTCCTGCTGGAAAATGTAATCTTCTGAATCTTCATTCATTTGAGGAACAAGCCAGTTTTTCAGCATTCTAAGATACGTTACTCCAGTAACCGTGTTTTCATCAAAAAAGAAAGGTCCGTAAACCTTTGTTAGTGATATGGCACAGAACACGTTAACTTTTGGGCTGTCCCTCTCATGTTCCAGTGTTACACGGGGATTTTTAGCCCCCATATGCGAACATTGTGTCTGTTGACTTTCCCATTTAGGTGAAACGTCGCTTCATCGCTAAAAATTACACGAGGCAGCCAAAATTACACGAACCTCGTTAGAGGTTCAATGTTAAACTTACGACGAAATGCACGCTGCACCGCAGTCGCAGACTCACTTTTACTGAACTCACGAATGCAAAAAAGCTTGTGTTGCATAGTAGCCATCTTGCTTACAACTGATGCTGCTGTGTGGCACTAGAGTGCTCTAGCGGTAGTATTGAAAACTTTACAACATCCTCTTTCAAATGTAATTTACATAATTCAAATAAAACATACAGTTCAGGAAACATAACCAATTGAAATTGTGTCCATCTTTTTGAATCACCCAGTATATATGATTCATATTCTTTTGTGGCTTTTAAAACTTTTGCTTCTGTATTTTCAGACTCCAAAATGGAACATGTTCAGTTAAGCAATGGAAGGGCTGAGGGGGCACCATTGTTGGGCTGTGCTTAGGGCATCAGTTGGCCTTAACTGCTCTGCCTGCATGTCTTCTCAGGATGGACTAACTACCTTAAGATACAGAGACAAGACCCAAGAGTTTTATGTAAGACTTTTTAGAGATGCCATTGAGTCAGAATTTATTTTTATGGATAATAATGCTCGCCCATATAGCACTCAGTGGAGAAATACCTTGAGAGTGAAGATATCCAGAGAATGGACTAGTGAGGTCCCCAGACCTAAATCCCATTGAACATGCATGAGATGCTTTGGGAGTTGAGTTGCAAGTTGTCAACCCTTTTAGTCAATCCCTTCAGAAGAAAGCTTACATTGGGAATAGTCACCAAGGAACCTTCACGAGTTAAGAAATGCTCTTGTAGGAGTGGGATTCGTTGCCCTCTGTATTGCTGAGTAACCTTACTAGGAGCATGAGATCTTGTTGTGCAAGCTGTATTGCTGATAGGGGTAATCATACTCCTTACTAAATAATGTTACTTTCACTATCCATGGTGATCTAAAAATTTTCGATATTGCAATTTTTTTGCTGTGTTCTTTGACATTGTTTCAAATGTAAATATTAATATATATGATATTAAATATCAACTGAAAGTTTTCTTAAATTCTAAAAAAGGATTTCTAGAGATATTTGTATTTTTGTTTGACTTCTTTAAATTATGAACAGCCATGTAAACAATGAAATCGTTTTCCAGTCACTGATTTCATTTATTCCCATTAACTGGCATAAATGGAAATTATTGATGGCAATAAAGTAGCTTCATTTATGGTATCATTTGTTACTACCAACTATCACAGTTTTAGCAGAAGTCTTTATATGCATAGTCTGCTGACACTGGAATTAATGTATCATACAAATTCAAGTACTAATATTTTATATGCCACCATCAGAAGATTTAGTATAAATATATAGCCTTCATTTGGAACTTAGGAACACACGGTTGTGAAGCAATAATATTAATCAAGAATGGTCAAGAGCAAATGAAAAAATAACACTAGCTGCCTACTGGACTTGAATATGGAATTTCCTGGTAGTGCACCAATTGCTTACCAGTTAAGCTGAAGTGGGCGCATTTCACACCTGCCTAGGTGAGGTTATGAAGGAAGGTAATAGGTGTTGAGATATCACTTTGTTATAGCTCAGATGGTTAGAGCACAACCAATTTGCTATTTAAATCAACCAGAAACAGTAATTTTCATGCAGAGGACACATATATTTACTAGATGTTAATCATAAATTTAAAGACCAATTTAAATAATTTCTTTTTTCATTTATAACAACACATAAGATAGAAAAATTCAAGAAGCAATTCCTAGCTTTTACAGTATGCTTTACAGTATGCTACTTTTCCTTGTATGAGAAATACAAGGAATGCACTAAGACTAAAGTCACTGCTATCCATTGCCTCATATAAAGTTAACATAACACACAAAGTTTGACCTGCTAGAACAGTAGTTTAACCATTATGCCAATTAAGGCTTTTTAAGAAGTTATTACTTCTCAACTGTGTATTTCTAATATATAGCATTTCCTGTAATCCTAGTGGGTGTCTAGATTATGATTAATATATAGTAAATAATAGCTCTTTTGCTATATAATGGGTTAGATAGGTCAGACTACATGAGCAACACATAGGATAGAATTTGGTAAGAAAATGCATTAGGCAATAGCTCATAGGAAAATGGGGGGGGGGGGGGGGGCATGCATGGTTTCCTGTTACAGCCACTCAAGCAAAGTATTTAACACTTATACCTCCTGAGATTTGAAATGATCTCAACCAAATAATCTATTCCTTCATTTTTAATGACCATTTGTGCAGCTATTTGCTTTAAGGGTTAAAGTGCTTTAGATAAAACTCATATGCAAGACTATGGCTTAATTTCTCATCTAATAAATAGCATCCTTTCTAAATACATCAATATCTCTTTCCTTATTTAACGTAAAGACAAGAGAAAAAATCTGAATAGTCAAATGAATAACATAAGATATTAAACTTTGGATTAGACTTAGCATGCTACCAAGAGAAAAACACATTTAGTAGAACTAGCAATGTTATCATCAGAAGAATGGACTGATATAAAGTGAAAAAGATATTGGATAGCATGCTAAGTACGGATCATTAGACTGCATAACATAAGCTGCATTTTAAAATAAACCACAGAAATGCACAGCTGCAAAAAATGGTTGTATCTCATTCCTGAGTAAAAATATAATCAATATATACACACAATAGTTAAATTGGATATGGTGTAGCAAAAAACATTAAAACTAATAAAAGAGGTAAAGCGATATATCAATATTTTAAATCAAAAATATTTTAATGCATATCAAAAGAATACCTACAACTATGCATTTTAGTCTTTCAGTCCTGTGAACTACAAGAACCAAATAAAACCACATTTGGTAGAACTGGCGATGTGGTTATCAGAAGAATGGACCGATATAAAGTAAAAAAGATATTGGATGGTAGATAGTATGCTAAGTACAGAAAATTAGACTGCATAACATACGCAGCATTGTAAAATAAAATATTCACCCACAAGAAATTTAGAAAAATGGAAACACAAAGGTGCAGAAAGCCTTTGGTTTATGTTATACAGCAGCATCTATATTCCATGGATGAAGGAATGAACATGCAAATGACATTCCAGCATGCTTAGCATCATGTCTATAAAGGCAAACCTGATAATTGTATGTAATTATTGGTATCCTGTTGTCAAGAGAAAACTTTAGCCATTTCAATAAGGGCATGATTTTTGGAGTGCATTTGGCAGGAGCTTCAGTACTAAGAGAGCTGAACTTGTTAATGTTTCACGAGGAACAGTTTTTAAGGTCATGTCTGCATGGGAATCTAAAGGGAAGGCATCATCTGTAAAAGGCAACAGTGGACAAAAGCACATACTCCAGAATCAAGACATTTGAGAGTTAATATGATGTGCAAAGTAAAACCAGTGAGCTACAGCTGATCAGTTGCGCATGGATTTCAATGAAGGACATTAGAGGCTGGTTTTGTCAAAAAGAGTATATCAAGAACTCTACAGAACTGGATATCACAGTTGAGTTGCACTTCATAAGCCACTGATTACACCTGTCAATGCATGCCATCATGTCCAGTGGTGCAAAGAGTGTAAGCAATGGGGACTTGAGCATTGGAGGAATGTGATATGGTCTAACAAATCATCCTATGCTTTGTTCCCAATAAATAGATGAGTGCATGTGTGGTGCTAACTGAAGGATGCTTACAACTCTGATTGCTTGTTTCCTATTGTTAAGGGTTCTTGTGGTTCTGTAATGGTGTACTTTCTTGTGGCACAGTTTGGGTGCACTCATTCTGTTAGAAGGCAAGATTAATGCCAATCACTATTTGACAGTCCTGAGTGATCATCTTCATTTAATGGTACAACATTTCTTTCATGAAGAGAGAGCTGTCTTTCAGATAATACTCCCATCCACAGAGCACATGTGGTCACAAAGTGATTTGAGGAGAGTAAGGCTGAACTTTTTCACATACCATGGCCATCGTAGTCACCAGATATCAACCCACTGAAAAATTTATGGGAACTTCTGGAATGACATCTCAGGCAGCATTTTCCAGGTCCCTTGAACAAGCAGGAATTGATCATGTTTCTTGTGGGTGAATGGTGTCATATACCTCCTGCTGACTTTCAGGCACTGGTAGACTCTATGCCATGATGCATACAGGCTGTACTGGATTCACGTGGTGGTCAAACACTGTATTAGTAATTTTACATTGCTGTTTCCATTTTTTTTATCCATTACCTGTATTTTCACAGTTAGCATCATCAGCTATTATCACAAAGATCCCATGCTGAAACACTCAAAACTTGCAATAAGTGTACTGAACATGATTTTAGCTATTAGTTGTTTTTACTTATAAATTTTCATATTAAATTCAATTCCTGTTCTGAAACTGAAGTGAGCTTCACAGCAAGTTGTGCGCTATTTAATTATCTTGCATAAGACACTGATTATGAGCAGGCCATAAACATCAGAAATTGATGTTGAATCTTTTGTGAAAAATGTGTAAAGCTAGATATTTAATATGAATTTAACAAACAGGAATGAATATAAAGATATCAATGTTTTAGACCACACAGTTATGAGTATTCAGTGGTTTGTTTTTGCAAATTATGATCAGATTCAGATCATCTGAGCAGCATCTTTGTAAAGTGAGCTTTCAATGGTTTTAACACATTGGTTACACATAGAATAAATTTCAAATGGTATTAAGATGGATGCAGAAAACATAAGATTATTATCTTATTACTCTTGAATTAAAAAATAGAATGCTGAAGCCCTTATTCAAAGAAACTTATTTAGAAAACATGTAATCTAAATACACTTCTGAAGTTTTGGTTGTTGAATGATTTTACATGTGGTTATCAGACAAGTACTTATTCCAAGTATTTAAATAACACTCTGATTCCCTTTAATGTTGATACACATGCCTAATAAGATATTATACTATCAACAAATTATTGCACTATGAGCAATGCTCTGGTAATTAACCTTGCAAATATACTTTTTAAACTTTCATATTAATAATTTTTAAAGAAGGAAAAAGAGTACTCTCCTGCACACAGGATGGATATAACCTAGAAGCTTTATTAGCTTGTCCGGGTTTCTCATACAACAGTCTTGACTTGGCAACAGAAACACTTATATGCAAAGGACATTCCTGCTGACTTAGTAGTTAGGTATGCTAACCACTAGACCAGCTTTTATTATTACAGTTAGAATCAAAGTGCCAAAATCACAGGTAAATATCAACTTAAAGTTAATAATCAACAATTGAAACAGTGCAGAAATTACTTAATGATTCTAGCTAGAAATAATGAAATAATATGATTGTAAACTTCTAATGTCCATAATCTACAAACACACACACACATATATATATTGCAAAGGAGCAGTTATAATAATTGCTTTGGGAATTCAAATAATTGGAATAAACAGCTTTATGTGACATATGATAAAGTAAATAAATTTATCTTGCAGGCCAAATTACCTCAGAATTAGTCAAAAAGAAATTGAATTTATGTTCCTAAATTTCATAAACAAGTATAAAAATAATATGTTTGAAGGATACAAAAACAAAGAAGAAAGCTTGCAATTTCACTTCATAAAATTGCTAAAATTATAATATATTGTGCATTTTCCCCTTTATGCTTGATTTACTATTTTGTAATGACCAACAAATGCATAAATATTAACACATGCATTTAATAATACGAATAAATGAGTTGTCATATGTAACAAATAATTTTTTACTTGAAATTAAAAATATTTAAGTAATGTTCCCACCATTAAAAAATCTTTGATGGATTTCTTTTTTATCATCACAGGCTATTCATAAAATATCCATTACTGGTAATATCTTTATCACAAAAGAAATTGAACTGAAAGAATTGAATTGATACTGTAGGTAATACATTAACCCTTACTGGTAAGGTTTGAGTCAATTTGACACCTTTGTCCGTACACAAGTATATGAAAGGAAAATCCCTGGATAGCTAAGGGTTAATATCTAATTTTGAATATGACTAAGTATTAAATTTTTTTCAAACATAAAAAAAAATTAACAGGCACAGCCAAGAGAGTTAACAACTTTGCAGTTGACATGCAATCAGTAGTGACTTTTATTTTTTTAGTTCAAATAGACATAAAAGCTTTATTTTCCTTTTCTTACAGCAAGTCTGAGAAGTTTATATTGGCACAAAATTGTCATATTCAGGTTTGGATGGACATGGGTCCCTCTTTCAGTATGCTAGTAGGGATAATAGAGGCAAAAAATATTAAGCTTATTTATATTTCATGCATTTTTCAAGAAAATTTTTAAAGTCTGGTAAAACAGAAGGGGAAATGTTACTCCACTGGAAGTCCAGTCTCTTCCCCCCCCCCCCCCCACACACACATTTGTCTGGTTTGATTGGGTTTCTTGGCTACCTCCATATCTCGATTTTTTTTTTTCTAAATTCAGGACTGGTTATATTACATATGCAATGCATATGAAAACACATGACTTCTGGTATCAAACTATATGCTGCACAGTGATTGGTATTAAGTATTAGATGATGTGTATTATTTCCTACCATTATAAACATGATTAACTACAAAGGAAAAAGAGGAAGAAGTAATTTATAATTAGCAAGAGCTGTGATATCTCAACTGGACATTACAAACAGTTTTACATTTGGGTCCCAGCAGCAAACAAGCAATATTTCACACTTGGCAATGAAATGAATAAATCATTATTAATTTTATAACGGTATAATTAATTTACAGCAATCAATTAATACATTAATAATTCAAAAAATTAGTAATTTTATGAAACAAAGTGAAAAATTGCTATAAGGTATTCTATGAAACACTTTTTTTTTTGCCAGAGTTACATTGAAATGAGTTGGAAGTTTTATAGTTTTGTGTTAAAAATAACTAAGCTAATATAGATAGCAATGTTGTATTTTTCTTGTTGATATGTTTAAGATATCTGCCATATATTATTACAACCAGTTAAACTACTTATTAAAATTAATTGGAACCACTACTACTGTACAAGTTGTTAGTGATTCAGATATTTTATCTGCTTGAATGTGTGGCTTGCATGCAGTTTTTATCAAGTAAAATCTCAACTTGAGATACTTTAGATATAACAAAAACATTGACTTTCATCTTGATATTTCCTCAAATGTTCAAATGAAAATAGTTTCAAATCTATAATAAGAAAGCTCATAAACTGTTGTGACAACACATTCATAGAAAAGCACTTAATAATTATATAATATTCTTTAAAGTTGATACTGTCAATAAATTTTTAGTAATTAACAGTTGCAAATCATGTTCAGGGCAATAATTATCAAAATATTTGATCATGCACATAGTAACAGAAAGGCTGTTGTGCCTCTAAGCAGCACTTCTGTTCATATGAGTTAGGTGGCCAGGTCACAAGGGTCCTAGAGGCTCAGAGTTAGCCCACTGAACAGCTATTAGTAGACAGACGGAATTTCCCATCGAGGCAATTCAGCATGTTCTTTAATATGCACACGATGTGGTTCTCCTATACATGGGGCCATAGCTTTACACCCCATCTGATATATATATATATAATGTCATTAAAATTTTATTATTATGCCAGCTACTTCATTTTGACAGTACAAGGATTTTAATTAATAACTGAAATGTAAAATTTAAATCACCTATTAATTTGTAATCAAATAGTACTATAATGTCTGTGGCACATCTTATATATTTCTCATGAATGTTACAGAAAAAAGAAGATGAAGTGTTATAAACAAAACCAAAATAAAAACTTATAACCTACTATAGTTAACAGAAATACACAAATAACTCAGCAGAATCAATGAGAAAAAAAAACTCTACTAATAAGGTGGTGTACAACAAATTTTTATGAAAGAGGAAGAATAACTGTGAATATTTAAAAACAAAACCAATTGTTGCTTTTGTAGTGTCTTTATCACAATATGATAAACATGAGTAAATATGAATAACATGAGTTATATATGAAGCACTGGCTCAATCATAAATATCAAGCTCAAAATCAGTGTTAAGGGTAAACAAAGTATTTATGTCTAACATACTTTTTCATGGCAGTAATCATTAGAGCAGATTCTAAACACATATAACAAAATTCTTATTTCACATTTCCATAAAATCATATATTACAAAGAAGAACTATCAATTTATTCATGCTCTTATAAAAAAATTCTCATTTGCAATGTAGTCATAAACATTCGCAATCAATGACTATCACGTATGCTGAAATTCTATTGTTTTGCGTCTAATATTACGAGATTTGGGAGGGTTTCTAGATCTAGAATTGCTAGATTTCTTAGAATATGCAGTAAACCCACTTGGTGGAGGGTGGTGTTGATAATATTCTATGACATCCTGGAGACGAGGTTCAACTTCTCCTAATAGGGGCCGCTGCGATGGATCACCTTTCCAACATTCCTCCATAAGTTCCCAACAATTATCATCGAATTGAGGCAAACGTTCTGGCCTGGCACCTAAGAGAAAAATATAATGTATACAATAATTTAGACAACAAGCAAAGATTAATAAAGGGAAAGTAGTTATAAAGTTTTAATATTTTTATAACCATTCTTAAGGCAGCCTTTGCCACAAAGACCTGTTAGAAGCCCAAAGCTATCGGAGAGAAAACAGGCAAGAAAGAACTCAGCAAAAGAGCAATACAATTATGATTTATCCAGGATTTAAATCCAGATTCATTTACTTTACAGTCAAACACTCTTTAATCTTTCCATACTCAATAAATACTAAAACTATAAATTTACTGTGAGCAATAATAAAAAGTTCTTTCATTAATTTTATTACTAAAAAATATTCGAAGGTTTAAAATGAGAGTAGCATTTTTAAATTAGTGTGCTATATAAGGATTATATTACGGACTTTACTTCATTGTTTCACAACTTAGAAATACTTTTTTGCTGCACAACAGACAAAACATCCAGGTCACAAGAAACCTAAAGGTCAGAACAGGGAGATCCTATGAACTATTAGGTGCAGGGAAGGCTTCCTGTTACAACTACTTGGTGTGTTTATTAACATTGACAGGGTTGTTTTACCTACACATAGGCCCAGGCCTATATATAGAAAAGTGTGGGAGGGGGAGGTTAGCCCAAGATTCAGCTGCAATGAATCAGAAATGCCATTCCAGAATATTTTTTGAAGAGTTATACATGTTTAATATTTTTTTTGCCTCTGTTTTAGTTACTAGCATATTAATAATCTCTTCATTCACTGGAGATAGAGAAAATTTTATTATGAACACAAACAAGATAATTCTAATAATGAAAAAATTAAATTAACTGGTATGCAAAATTAAGCAATGTTTTTGCAAAGTTTTGTGAATTAATAATAATGTTTAATCACAATTATAGCTGTATTTACACAATAAAGTCTCTGCAGATCATCACAAGCACTGGGTGACAGAAGGGCTGTTGTGACTCTAAGAAGCACTTTTGTTCATATGAGCTAAGTGGCCAGGTCACAAGGGCCCCAGAAGCTCAGGGTTAGCCCACTGGACAGCAATTAGGGAACAGATGGAATCTCCCATCGAGGCAATTCAGCATGTTCTTTAACATGCACAGGATGAGCATGTTAAAGAACATGCTGAAACCTAACACCCAGTGAACCTGAACACCTAACACCCAGCACTTGTGATGATCTGCAGAGACCTTATTGTGTAAATACAGCTATAATTGCGATTAAACTGATATATATAGTAGCTGTGATTTAATTTATTTAGTAATAATAATGGATAAATATAGAGGAAAAATTATCATTTGCCTGTGGGATCTGAACCCACGACCTCCTTATAAAATGCCATTATTTCAATAATAATGGGAACTTAAATATTGTTCAGTTTTAACCGATATATAACCCTTTTGTCTTGAACTAAAAATGTGCGTAAAAATATTTAGTTGTTGAAACAAATTGCTTTTAAAGTTGAAAACTCTGCTCTATGCTTCGAAGGAACTTAAAACAACTTTCTGTAACGAAGAAATAAGGGATCCCCATCTTGAACTGTTTGCTGGCTAGGTAGTCTTCATTTTAAAAAATGCTTAGTTAACAACTTGCCTATAATAAGAGATGCCCAGACTCATTCCATTGTTTTATGTATCAGTACTTAATCATTAGTAGTTGTTTGTTTCTTGAGGAGGATGCTGTTTCATATTTATCACCAGTTGCCATTCAATTGTAACTGTTACTGCTATTTTGTATATAAATATCACCCTTACCTTTCTTGACAGAGTTCCATAATTGATCTTTGCTTTGGCACTGTTCATAAATATATGGCAATCTTACATGGCCTGCACATATATACCAGAAGAGAATGCCAAAGGCATAGACATCAACACTGTTATCATAACGACCACTGAAGAGTTCTGGTGCCATATGGATTGGAGTACCTACTATACTTCCTGACATCATAGCTTCAGGCTTACAAAATCCCAAATCTGTTATCTTGGCTCTGTTATGCTTGTCAAGCTAAAAATTAAACCTGATTAGTTTAATGGTAAACAATTTACATACATACTTAAATAAAAAATAATCAGCTCTGTTTAAAATACAAACAAAATTCCAAATGAACACAAAATCAATAGACAAATTATCTTTAATGTCCATTGAAGTGGACAAACTAAAAAGAATTTTAAAAAAAAGAGAAACAATAAATTTGCTACTAATTTTTAAATAACATAAAGAAACTCACCAAAACATTTTTCAATTTGATATCTCTATGTACGAGACCTTGGCTATGAAGAAAACGAATTCCTTGGACAACATCTAATGCAACCTGGGAATTTCAAACAAAATACATACTAATTATTTAAAAAATAATGAAATATATATTCCAACAAAACATTTTTATATTTAAATACCTTCCCTTAACTACATAGGTATAGCAAAAATTAAATTACAACTATATTAGGTGAATAAAAAAGCTAAAATTGAAACTGTAATTTCTAAAATAACCCTTTAATGCTAAATCCTATGAAGTTATTAAAGATATATAATGAAAAAATCCTATGAAGTTATTAAAGAATTTGAGATCTAACTAAATCTTGATTTACACAAATATCTGCCAAGTATAATCATGGAAATTTAAGCATTTAACAGCAATATTATCTTCAGTCAAGAATTTTTCTCAAAAGTTACTTAGGAGCACAAATAATAATTTATTAATTTTGCTATTTAAAAAAAGAATGGAAATGATAAACAAGATCAGTCAGACTTGTCCTGGCTTCTCATACAATTTACCAACACATATGTGAACACACAACCATGCTAATCTGGACTCAAACTCAGTCTCCAGCATCTGGTATCATTGCAAGCCAATGCAACACCACTGCACCACTGAGGGGCAAGGGTGGCTCAGTCGGTAGCGCGCCAGGCATGTAATCTGTAGTTCCCAGGTTTGAGTACCAATTGGATCAGCATTGAGATTTATCTCTGCAAAATTCCCTGCCCTGCCCACAGTCAGTAGGGGACACCGATGGGCTTGGAAAGGCCGCCGTCCATCGAATGGGACATTAAGCCATGGCCCCGTGTGTGGGAGAGAGCCATACCCTGTGCACGTTAAAGAACATGCTGGATGGCCTTAAAGGGAGGCTACCATCTGTCTCCCAACAGCTGTTCCAGTGGGTCCTCTCCCCCAACCTTCTCCGAGCCTTCAGGGTCCTTGTGACCTGGCCTTTTAGCCCATGGTGTGCAAAAAAGTGCCGCTCAGAGGTAAAACAACCCAACCCAACTGCACCACTGATGCAGCTTGACAGCACTACAAAGTTGACCCATTTATAAAATAAAACACAAGTTAAAAGTTTAAATAACGTATCTGTCTTGGCCATTTAAAAAAAAAATGTTTGCACAACTGGAATAGCAGTGTCTGGTGTTAAAATTTTCAGCTTCTATAACTCTTTTAATACTAAAAGAATATTGTTGAAAATCAAGATTTGATAAGATCTTTAATGCCTTCTGACTGATTTTTTCATGTTTATTTTACAAATTACAGAGTTTAGAATTTAGCTTCCTATTGACTCAATATGGGTTGAAACCTAACTTTTGCACACTAGCATAGTTAGTTATCCATTGTATATATAATTGTTAAAATTCCCTGACATGTAAAAATCATCATCATCGTCGTCATCATCATCTCTATACATATATGACTAGTGGGTCTTACAATATTTAACATTTTGTATTTAGATTGAAATGCATTAGAATTACTTTCCAACTAATACTCCTAATTTTTAAACTGTGGCAGTATTACAAAATTCATATTATCATGGATACATTCTAAAAAAAAAAAATCACTGGATAAACTTGAAATTTTATTCAATGAAAAATAACTGTTAAAATAAAATTGTAACAAAACTACAGTCGCATGGACAGAAAAAGTTCACTTAAGTTTAGTTAAGGTAAATATCTGTCAATATTGGTTCCGTTCCATTACAACATTCATTGTCATAACAGAGAAAACAAGCACATGAATGCAGTAGAAAAGGCATAATTGGCAATTTGCTGAACAGTATGCACCTAACTCCACTCACATCTTTGACTGAACAGAATACAAGAATGAGTGTTCCTAAAAATCCTAATGTAAAAAGACACATTTTTTAAAAAGTATTTAAAAAATTAATTTTATATTTATTAAATAGCCCCCTTGTTAAGGAGGTCCAAAAGGGGCCAGTCAATACATCATTGATAAGACTTTTGAGAAAGAAATTTCAACAGAAATGTAAAATAAACATCCATCTCTGATCTGGGACTTAAACCCGGTCAGTTTGCTCTGCAGCCAAATGTGATAAAACTGCTGAGCTACAAGATTTAACATTTATAAAAGAAATGCTTCATGAGATAGAAAACACTGTGCTGTGAGCTTAAAGTTTGACAGTCATAGGTTTGAACTACTATCAAAGACAAATATAAAATACTATTTTTTATGTTAGATTTATTATTATTGAGGAATTTTTATGTTGATTTATTATTATTGAGAGGGGCATAAAATTTTCACTTTTAAAATAAAACATACTAAAATCTCAGTTTTTTTTTTATACTGGATTTTGCTAAATATTTAAAAACATCCTTCTCTTTTAATTCTAAATATTATGAGGCACAGTAGGATAAAACTCTTTTAATAATACATGCACGAATAAATACTGTACAATAAGTCTCGGTGTCTAATTCTGCCACTATTTACCAGTACACTGCATTGAGTATTACATTTGTTGTATACCTTAATCTGACTATGACAATTCTATGTCACTTGCCCAATTTAGGGTGCAGACATTTAATATGCTATCATAAATCTCAGATGTCGATATACTTTCTTTATACAATACCATAACCTTAGTACTACCAACTAAATACCTTCTTTAACCTATCTTTAACAGTACTAGTTAGCAAATACAAAAGGTAATATTACCACACACTTGTAAAAGGCTGGAACAACTGCATCATTTGATGTTAATCTGTTAGTCTCAACAACATTGTTGTGGTTTCTAACACGTGCTACCAGTCCTGTTTTCATCGGAGATATCAGCAATGATGGATAAACGTACATCAGATTTCCACTGTAGATCTTAATTTATATTATCAGTCCTGTTATTTCAACAATGGTGACGATAAATATTCATACAGCAGATTTCCACTATCTCTTAACACGGGATTGATCGAACGTAAGTTGTTAATGTCTGTCGCCATAATGATACAATCATTTTGCTATTATCTGCTTCCTTTGTAGTGGATTAACATTAAACTGCTGTACATGCTGGTATAAAATTTTTCTGTTTTCCGTACTCACTGCCCTGCACTGGTCGCCATGGCACTATCATAAGCAGATTTACAACTTCCTATAACGGCCATTAAAACTTAAAAAAAAAAATTACAAAACTAACGTATTTGGCCTATTTCAACTCCACAACTAGGAGTTATACTCACACTCCCCCTTCTCATACAGAGCAATGCGTTTCGCACGCCTCCCGTGTGGTGGCTTCCTCAGGCTCTGATCACTTACTGTGGTGTGTTACCTTATATGCGTGTCTTCCATTGCATCATCATTTATGCCCTTATGCACAAGCGTTTCTGCACTTTTCTTCTGCTGTAACAGAAGGTTCCATGCAGATGGTATTGGGGTGATGTCATTATTACAGATTGTATTACTATAACTATGAATGTATAATTTTTCTGCGTACACTAATTGAAACTTATTTTGTGGGGCAGCTAATGCTTTGTAGTTAACTTTTCCCATTTTAATGTTATTTTCTATTGTCGTCTGTGCCAAAGCTGTATTAAGTTGTTCTTTTTGAATATCTGTTTTATGTTCATTCATTCTTACTTCATATTGTCTGTATGTCTTCCCTATATACTTATTTTTTCCTTTTAATTTTCCCTCTGGATCCGGGATGTTAACTTGATATTACCCCCCCCCCCCCCCATAGGAAATTTCCTATCTCTGTCATTAATTACCAAAATTTTAATTGTTGTTGTTGTTTTAACCGGTAATGTAAAATCATAATTACTTAAAATGTTTTGCATCGTATCCGTTACATGTTTAATATAAGGAAAGCTATGTGTATATTTCGCTGTTTGCTGTGATTGTGCTCCTCCTATTTGGGTTTCATTAATTACTATAAATTTAGCATTTTTCTGCCATTTATCTAATAATTTCTTTGGGTACCCCGCTTCCCCGGCTGTTTGTGTGATGTATTCAATTTCTTGTTCGAATGTCTTTTGCTCCGAACAATATCTATGCGCCCTAATATAATGTGGAAGAATTGAAGCTTTTTTATATCTCATCAGATGTGCTGATTTAAAAGGAATGTAATTCGGTATATGGTTTTTTTCCTATACACTGTAGTTTCACAGTATGTTGCTTTTCTTGTTATCATAATATCCAAAAACGGTAATTGTCTATTTACTTCTTGCTCGTGGGTAAATTTGATTGAGGGCATTATGGAATTGAATACCTCAACTGTTTAAAAATTTCCAGTGGGTGGGGCCAAAAGATCAAAATGTCACCAACGTATCGCAGATATAAAGCGGGTAATAGATCCCACCGTGTCAATGCTGTTTGCTCAACATGGCGCATGACGACATCCACCATTAGTCCCGAAAGCAGCTATCCCATTGGGACTCCCTCGGTTTGTTGCCATGTGCGATCCATCATATCAAAATAGTTAGATGAGGTTGCCAGCTCCAGTGCCTCAAGAACACTAAAGTATTCTGGGGAGCTGGGGTGGGCAACCCGCAACCATTCAGCTTTTAGTCGCATCGCTGCATCCAGCACCTGAGTATTAGGATACAGCGATACGACATCTAATGAATGCATTGTAATTGACTCTGTAATAACGGTATTTTGTATTTGTAATAAGGCATCGTGACAATTGGTCAGCGTATACTTTGTTGGGGGAAAATAAATCTTAAAAAATTTGTGGTGCGCTACTTCCAAATTATATGTTGGGGCCTTTCATTTACACACTAATGGTCAAAAAGGATAATCTTGTTTATGCATCTTAATTTTAACAAACAGCTGGGGGACGTCAGATATATCGGGGGGTTACAATATTTAGCTATTTCATCTGGCAAAAACGAATCATTCTTAAGTTTCCCTAATTTATTTAATATTATATTTGTAGGATTCCTATCTATTGGTTGACATTTTAATTGACTCAGAACTTCCTGTATTTTTATGTTATATTGATCCTTATCCATTATTACCACTTGATTAGTTTTATCTGCTAGCACTATTTTAATCTCTTTTTGCACCTTTAGCTCTCTGAGGATCTTTATATCTTTATTCGATTTACTTCTGTTTTCTTGTTGTGAACTTTTGATGGACCTGTATATCCTAAATCTTTATCTTTATATTTATATGAAATGCTATTAAGGGACTGTTCAATTTGTGGGATGACCTTAAAAGGATCAATGGATTCATTATCATATGCAAATTTTGCTCCCTTTTACAACATACGTTTCTGTTCATTACTTAATTGATACTGTGATAAGTTTACAAATTGATTATTCTCCATTTTATCAGATTCTATTTTTACTTTCTTATAATTTCCATTTATCTTTTTTTATTAATTTTTGTAATTTTTTATTATACGTTTTCTCTATTCTAATTTTTCCTTTTTCAATTTAAATGCTATTCTACCCATTACCTGTGTAAGATTTTAAGATTTTAAGTTCAAGATACTTTTGATATACTACTTTTTCTTTCCTACATATATCATCCCGCAAATTTCGAATAGTCTTATTTAACATTATTTTCTCAGCTTTTTGAAGTATGTGTTTCATCTCTAAACTATATTTTCGTTTATTAATTTTTAAAAAATTCGGTATTACAGCTTGCCTTTTACATGTGAGTAAAAAATTAAGGGTAAGTATGAGTCACATTAGCAATACTCGCATTTTACAAAATTCCTTCCAAATAAGGGTGTTAAAGAGTTACAAACTTTATTCTATACTTTAAGATGAATACTCAAAATGATTCCTACTTTTGTCATCTTTTTAACATTTTGTAACATTTTTGAAATTATTTATCTGATAAACTCAAAATTCGCATCTTTAGCAGTAGCCACAGCTGTTGGTGTGGCTAAAGTTATAGTAGTAGCCCTTTAGTGCTGTGGCTACAGCTGAAGATGCTGTTGGGTGATAGAAGAAACGCATCCAGAGGTAACCATGTTTTTAACTTGAAAGTAGTAAAAGTAAGAAACAGAGGTTATGTGTTCTCAGAGAATGATACAACATTTATTTTTTATCTACTAAATGTATTCTGTTTATAAAGGATATAATTACAAGTCAACAAAGTGTCCTCTTAATGCAATGTTGGACTGGTGTCTCCAAAAGAAGAAACAGCAATTAAGTGAAAACATCAGCACTTCAACAGTGGCAAATTCTCTGTGTGCACAAGATAACAGAACTCTGGATGTTTGAATAACAGAATCGGAAAGAAGTGTGTCAGCCACTGCATAAGAATGGACAATACATCAATGGTGAGACTGTTAACTTGCAATCAATTAGCATTAAGGCCAGCACTAGAATAGTTAAAAGCTCAGTTCTTTCGCCAGAAAGTAAAATTGTCAAACCAAGCGACTGTTTGTAGAAAATATTCGAGAACAACCAGTACCATCGACAGGGTGTAGCATACAGGCAGCCTACCTCACAGTGCCTGTGGTGGTCCACTCATTCACTTTTACTTTCCTTAACCAGATTTGCTTAATTTACATTATATTTATTAGTTTGGGGATTATTATTTCATTTTGTGGACATTCAATTCTTGTTCGGAGAGTAGGAGTTGTGCATGCGCAACTCAGACCTTTTGAGGAGTGATATTTAATTGTTTGCCTCAGGGTGTGATCTAATCTGGCGATGGCCCTGAGAACAACTTTAGATTTTAATGTTTTTTGTGTAAATTAAACATATTTTAATATACTGATAGGGGGTATTTTGCATTTTGGGTTACTTTGGAAATATACGTTCCAGTTTAGGCTACATCCTTTCCCAGTTAATGGACTTCACTGCAATACTCCTCTGTAGCCAATAATGCCGTGGACTGTATCTTAGAAATGCAAAAATTGGTAGGAATATTAAAAAAAAAATGCTTCAGATGCTAACTGCTGATGGTGGCCATTTTAGTTTTTTTTTGTGACCATCAATTAATATGTTTTCAAGCCCTCATTGATTTCAACGATTATCTGACTGCCACATTATAAAAGTCTCAAAAAGTAATAAATAAATCATTTATTTTTGAGGGTTTTTTTTATAATGTGGCAGGTAATTTACTTGGAAATCTGAATTGGGCTGAATCCTGTTAACTGGGAAAGGACATAGCCTAAACTGGAACCTATAGCTTCCAAAGTAACCCAAAGTGCAAAATAACCTGATAGGCTCCTATCAGACCTGTGGTGGCTTTATGGTGTTTTTTACTTTATTTGATATAAATCAATGAATTGGTCTCCAGGTTGGGAAGGTAGAACTGTTTACCAATTACCCTTTTCTGAATGACCTGCAAAGAGTGTGCAAATGACTTTAACATGCATAAGACAACATTATACACAGCTAACAGAATTTGAAAGGGTTCAAATCATTGGATTGTCATAAGCTGGATGGTCAATATGCGAAATTGCCATTCATATGGATTGTGATGCCCCATGCTGTTGGCAACAATGAATACAAGAAGATACTGGAAATTTCTTCAAGGCTCTAGTGCATCAGCAAAATGTCCAAATGGGAGGATCAACAGACCTGCCAGCTAGTGAGACAAGAGACATCTTAGTCACAAGCTGACAGATTTCCAATATCATAATGCCTCTTATGGTGCCATCCCTGTCTGCACCTGTGTTGGGAGCATGATTAGAAGATGACTGTGGGAATTGGGGTTGCTTTGCTCTGTCCATTGGCTCATCTACCTCTGATGCCATCCTATCATCATCTGCAATAGTGCAGAGAGAGAGCTGTTTGAGGAGAAGACTGGTATCATGTTGTGTTTAGTGATAAATCACATTTTAACTTGGGATCCAGTTGTAACGGGCCAAAGTAATGCAAAATACTTTTAAGTTTGGACCCTTTTTCTGATCCAATTAGGTTTATGCTCCGGATAGTTGAGATGGGCGCCAGGCAATAATTAATCAATTGCCAAAAAATTAAATAAAGTTAAATTAGGGTTCAAAATACCAGTGAGCGTTAATGAGTAAGAATTCAAAAATGATTGTCAAAACGTAAATATCTAAATACAATCAAAACTTAATTCACGTTGCTCAAGAGAAAAAAATTAGTAAAGACTTAAAAGGTTTAAATAACAAACAAATTTATTTCCAAAAATCACTCACCAAAACTTCAATGAAGAAGATACATTAACTGAGCACTCTTCCGTGCTACATGCTTATGCTGTGCTCTCTCTAACTGTGCTACGCTATGTTCTTACTGTGACAACATGTCACCAGACTTTAACAAGAGCCAAACGTGTCATGTTGCACGGCGAGAAAAACATTTACATAAACTGATGAACGGCGCAAGCTATGACGCAAGAGGGGGCGTGTCCTTGTGCATGCGCTTTAGTGGGTGACAGTCAGAAGATCGGAGTTGTGCAAGCGCAACTCCTAACTCTTGGAAACGAGTGCTGTGATGCCAAAAAGGAAATAAAAATCCCCAAAATGATAATTATAACGTAAATTAAACAAAACTGGTTAAGGTAAAGTAAAAGTGAATGATGGGGCATCACACAGTGACAGCCTTATGACATCTGGAGACATGCCAAGGACAGAGGTAATCCAGCCTGCATCAGAGAGCATCATACTGCGTCAACACTTGGAATTTTCAGTTAAAGTAGCCATTATTGTCTGGTTGTTATTTATGGCACATTGATGGCAAGACATTATGTTGAAACCATTCTGGGATCACTGCTGCCCTTTCTACATTCTATTCTGAATGCTATTTTTCAGCAGGACAATGTCCATTGTCCACATATGGTTCTCATATCCTGACAGTGTCTATGTGATGTGGATATGCTTCCTTGGTCTGCATGTTCCCCAGATCTGTCACCCATTGAATATGTTTCGGATATGATGAGATGTTCAGTGACCACCACAACTCAGCCCCCTACCACTGCTGCCCAGCTTATGGCACTGGTGCATGAAGTATGGCTCAATGCTAATCAGGATGACCTTTCCCACCTTTTTAACTTGCTGCTGTGAAGTTTGGTCACTTGTATAGCTGTTTATAGAGGTGATACTTCTTATCAATGTACACAGCATTTTACAAATAAATATTGCTGATTTGATACATGAACTTAATATTTCTTTTCTACATTGCAATCTGTTAAACCACTTGTTTTGAGCTCAAAGAAAGCACTCCTTGTAGGTGAGGCAATTTCAATTATGAGCAGTATATCTCTGTCTCTCTGTTGGCAGTCTTGACAGGAAAGCAACAACTAATAGACTTTTAACATATTCCCTCATAAGTTCAGTGTATCGTATCATTATGCAATAACATTCTAGCAGCTTTCAACATCCATTGAGGATCATTCTGAGGTTTAGCTTTCCTTAGCTGTCAAGTACACTGGTTTCCATAAATTATAAAAAATCCCTATGTTAAGTCAATGGGAAGCTAATGTCAAAGCTCTATAACTTCTAAAATAAGTTTTTCTTGTTTTGAAAAATGTGATTGCAGATAAAGATCTCAATCATATAAATCAATATCTCAATTTTCAACAATATCTATTCAGTATTTAATGAGTTATGGAAGTTTGAATATTTAACAACAGAAAAGCTTAAGCACGCAATGCCAGTCTTAAGAAACTTATACAAAACTGAAGAATAGTGAAAGAATTCTTTACACAAAGTTCTAAAATACAAACTTCTTTTATTAAACACTTTGATACAATATTTATTACTAAGTTTTAATTAACTTCTGAAGTCAATTTTTGTGGCTGGCATTGTTATTGCTAAATATTCAAACTTCCATAACTCATTAAATACTGAATGAATATTGTTGAAAAATCGAGATATTGATTTATTTGATTGAGATATTTATCTGCAATCACATTTTTAAAAACAGAAAAACTTATTTTAGAAGTTATAGAGCTTTGATGTTAGCTTCCCATTGACTTCGCATAGGGATTTTCCATAATTTATGGAAACCAGTGTAGATGTCATGTAACCCAACCTGGGATGATGGGCTTGAACTAAAAACCTGCTTTTAAAGGGTTAATAGGATTAATGCAAAAATCTGACAATAGTGAAATATAATACTTTGCTTGCATAGTATAACATGTACTATGCAATGCATGTTTTGCTACTGTGAACGTTAGCTAGCAGGTATGTTTGAATGCTAGCAGTAGCAATGCATTTTTTTTTTGTATTTCAAATCACAACTAACCATCTAATATCTATGCAGCAATTACTTTTATTTCATTGTAAAGTATGTAAGAAAACTTATTGTAGCAAAAACTTACTTGAAGCCTGCCCATCCACTGCAGATTCATTCTCAAAGCAGAATAAAGGTCACGCTGAAGTCGTTCCATGACTAGTAGAACTGCTGGTGTGCTTCCACCTGCATAAGTATGGTCAATAACAGAGCCACGTATCTGAACAATACAGTCATGTTCTGGGATACTCCTGTAGAAGGTTTTTTTTATATAATTAACATTCCTAATTTGACTAAAGTGATAGATTATTCATTCAAGATAGTTCTTTATTTTCTATTCTCAAGTTTATAGAAATAGAAAACTTAAAATTAAATTGCTAAGGTTAGATATAATTTCAGTAATATTGATATCTAAAAACTGTAAACTTTTAACATGCCTTTTTATAACCTCAAGAATAGTGAAAAAAATTATATTGAGCTAACCATGACCTCCTGATAATATCAGGTGACAAAAAGAGAACCACAATTTTTTTTAGGCAAGTCCTGAAACTTTGAAAACCTCACATCAGAAGGTTCTGAGTTATCATACCCAGCTAAAGATAATTTTTTCTCTATTCTTAAGCTTGTTCATTATCCTACCTGTGAGTCAGTGGTATTGATTTAACACCTCTCAAATAACCACCTTAATGAGGAATGTTATATTTAAAATGCTTTTAAAATATTTAATATATATGCTTCTTAAATTCAATACTATTCCTCTATACAATAATGAGTTTTTAAAAACTATATTCTCAGATATCTAATAGTATGGATATTCACCACAAAATCTTTATTGATACAGTAGCTAATACATTAGTAAAAACTTTAATTACAGAAACACTTATATTTAATTATGACTGTGGAAGAAATACAGAAGAATGGAACAATCTGTACCAAAACAACTCACAGTCATCTAAATGCAGAAGACAGCAGGAACATGACTATAAATAACAGATGAACCACAGATTTAATAAGGCATGCCTGAAACTTCAAATAAAACCTGACTGTAAGAATTCACAAACATCACACACTTTATTAATCATATATAAAATTAATTAAATGGATACTATTAACCCTTCCTGGGTCACCATCACATAGACATTGACAGAATCTGCAATGAGATGTCAAGGACGTCAATAGATCTTTTGCATATCACACAAAACTTCAATTTTTTTTAATTGCTGCTTGAAAATTTTTTAAGATATATCTTTTAAAAATGTGCATTTCAAGTTTGAAAAATAATACACTGCTCACAAAAATTAGGGGATATTTCAAAATGAATATGAAGCGATAAAAAAAAGAAGCATTTGAATTGTTTTTATTAAAAAAGAACATCAGAAAAGCAAACGACGTCAAAGAAAGTAGTTCGATTATGCAAATGAGATGCAAAACCAACTTTGATGTCATTGATGAAAATGCACTATATAAAAGGCTGAAAGTACTGGAGTATCTGCACATTCCCTGATCTTGAAAGTGCACATCCTGCAATTTCCCAGCCCTTGCAATGCCCCTGCAACACGATTTGCCGAATGCGAAGCCTGAAGAGCCATAGGATGTCTTGAAGCTGGTCAAACACAGACGAGAGTGGCAACAGCACTTGGAACATCCCAAAGCGTGATTAGCAGACTGTGGAATCGCTTTCAAGAGACTGGCACAGTACAAAGAAGATAAGGGCAGGGTCGCCCATCTGCCACAACAGCAAGAGATGACTGCTACTTGACTTTATTGGCAAGAAGGAACAGGTGCAGCAATGCAACAGAGCTGCGGGGACAGTTTCTTGCTGCCACTAGATGATGGATATGCACCCAGACCATATGAAATTGGCTCCATCATGTTGGACTGCATGCCCGGCGACCAATGGTATGCATTCCGTTATCTGCTGAACACCATAGAACCCGTAGAAGGTGGGCTGATGAGCATCGTCATTAGACCTGTGATGAGTGGTCAACTGTCCTCTTCTCTGATGAGTCACAGTTCAGTCTGCAGCCTGACTATCATTGTGTCCCGATCTGACGTGAACGAGGAACACGGGAGAATCCACATTTCATGCGAGAAAGGGACTCCTTCGGTGTTGGTGGAATCATGGTGTGGGCTGGCATCAGCATTGGTGGTCGTACTGACCTCCATGTCATCAGAAACAGATCGCTGACTGCTGTCAGATATCGAGATGAGGTCCTGCACCCTATAGTGGTACCCTATGCTGGAGCAGTTGGAAACAATTTTCTTTTCATGGACGATAATGCAAGGCCCCACCGTGCGCATCTCGTCAACAACATGCTTCAGGAGGCAGGAATCGAACGCATGGACTGGCCTTCATGTTCTCCAGACCTGAATCCCATTGAACATGCTTGGGATGCACTGGGAAGATGTCTGGCAAACCGTCCAATGCCTCCCACAACACTTCTTGAGCTGGAAGTTGTTCTGGAGCAAGAGTGGCAGAGGATCCCACAAGAACTGCTGGACATTCCGATCCTGTCCATGTCCCATCCCTGTCAGTGTGTTTGGTAGTCTTAGGAGACCATACACCCTACTGAACAGTCAATGTGTGCCACTCTCATCCAGTTTGACATGCTTCTGTTCACCCCCACCAATATGACACTTGCTACTCAATCACGACAATTGAGTTTGCAACTCATTTGCATAATCGAACAACTTTCTTTGACTTGGCATTTGCTTCTCTGATGTTCTTGTTTAATAAAAACAATTCAAATGCTTCTTTTTTTTATCGCTTCATATTCATTTTGAAATATCCCCTAATTTTTGTGAGCAGTGTATTTTCTTTTTTCATTTGATGCATATTTTATTAAATAAAAAAAAATAAAAATAAAAATAAATACCCCCTCAAGCAGCTGCTTGCCACAGAGGTCTGACAAGAGTCTGTCAGTTTATATGCGATAGTAGAAGGTCTGAGAGGATGGCAGGACCTCAGCAGAAAAACGACACAAATAATATAAATAATTTGTTAAAGCTATCTGATTGTGATTTCTTAGAAGCACTAAATGGTATTGATGATTTGCTTGTTAACCTTCCTCTTTGTTGAGCAACCTTCTGATTTAAGCTCACAAGTTTGATTTGAACTATTATCAACAAAAATTTTCTAAAATCTCCGAAAAATTAACAAAAACGCTGCTATTTTTAAAAACGGCAGATTTTGGAAATAATTATGAAGTGCATGCTGCCACTTTTCCCCATTTTACATTCTTTTCTGCCATAAACCTATTTCAGTATTCCCAGAATTATTTTTATCATTTAAAGCATTCCCACTCTTAAAATTGAAACTATAAGTAACACGATCTTTCTTAGAAGGAGGAAGCAAGTCGAGTTGCTCTTGCAATGCTCCCTGCAGTGTAAAGTATGTAGCAGCAGTTGACTGCAGTGACCTTGTTATTGCTCACATGTGCAGTAAAATGGCTCTATAGTGGATGTTTACGAAAAGAGTTCTTCTGAGATATAGGATAATGGCACCATGCTTCTAGTCAGCATTAACCATCATTTTTATTTCTGTAGATTTCCAGAAATTAATGATTTTTCTGTCAGCTGAGCTATCGATCTTTTGGAGTTATGCTACATCGAATGTATAAATTAATCTTTACAAGTACAAATAATCTTTACAAGTTATTGGGGATATTACTTAACATCGCATTAGGTTATAGGTTAATATTTCTTTTATTTATTTCTTTCTTTTTGTGGAAAAAACTTTGATCTTGCATCATTTCCTGAAAATGAATGAGGAATTGGATATGGAAACAAAAAGGGTCCTTGACATGGCAAGTTGTTTACATGGATGATTTAAGTCAAATACTTACTCCCAACAAATTGGATTATAAACTCCCTGCGTAATATAATAAATAATAAATGTAAAGTTAGAATTTTATTTCCTTTTTTTTTAAAATTAAACCTTAGTTTTCATTTCCGTAGATCTACTTTATTTCCATAAATTATCGATCTTTCTGTCAATCAATAATTATTGACTTTTCAGAGTTATGCTACATCAGATGGCTGGCTTACAACTTGTTGCTGTGGATATTTTATTTACCATCGCATTAGGTTACATTTTTTCTTTTATTATTTCTTCGTTTTCCAGTAAAAAAACTTTGATCTTGTATCGTTTTCTGAAAATGAATGTCTTGGATATAGAAGCAAAAAGTACTTCCTTGGCATAGATATCAATCCTGATGTGGGAGAGCAATTTCTGAAAGGTTTTACTTCCCCCCAATTAAACTCGCAGACATTTTACTTCCCTCTCTTTAGCAAAAATTTTTTTTAACTAAGAGTTTTTATGTTTATACTGAATGATTTTCAAAGAATCCCCCCCCCCCCCCAGTATCTTGGCTGTGCTACTCTGAAGATACAGACAATTGTTTTTTGGCTTTGATGGACTGACTTTTTAGCACTAAACAAAGATTAAAATTTAACCCAAGAAAAAATTCGCAATGTTTGGCAAAATTCGCAATGTTTGGAAAAAATTCAATGATTGGGAAGATGATGGAAACAATGATTGGAAAAAATTCAATGATGGGAATGATTGGAAACAATGATTGGGAAGAAATTTGCTTTCACTGAATATATAATTTATCTATTTTTATTCATTAGGTTTTCCAAAATTAAGCCTTAATTGCATAGTCCAATCTATTCTTTTACTTTATCACTGTAAAAAAGCCTTATTAAAATTAATATGTTTTAAAATGTGCTCAATTTTTTATTTTCATAAAATTAGTAATTAAATTGTTTAATTTGGTGTATAACATGATATATTTCAGTTGATTAGTTATTTTTTTAAATTTCAATTTGACTTGTTGACTTGACACAGTTGGCAAAAAGCCTGGACTTTTCTCAAAGCATGGTATCAAGAAGAAAAAAAATACAAAACAGAAGTAATTTTCATACTTCAAGTAAATATTAATTATTTTGCTATTCAGAAATAAACAGCCTTTCTATTCATGTGCATTGCCAGATCCATTTTTTTATTACATGCCTTTGTAAAAGCCCTGTTAAAACTAGTCGTCTTTTTTTGTTAAATATTATATTTTCAGAAAAATCCAGAATTAAAGCTGGAATTGAATTAAATGAATATGGCATATAACATGCCATAATTCCTTTCATTAGTAATTTGAAAAAAAGTTCTAATGTTAATTTCTTTTTTCTTGATCATAGTGAAAAAAATAGCTGGACCTCTGGAACAATTTCAGATTGAATTCAGATTCTCACTGTAAACAAATAATATTACATCAATTCATCTTTTTATACAGCTAAAACGCAATTTTTCAAGCTGGACCTGGAAAGGTTAAGTACAATCATTAATTTTGTTGTTCTAATAAAAAAAATTTACTGCACATGCATAAAAATCTTTACCTTGTATAGTAAAATTCCATGGCTAAATCATTCCAGTGCTTATCATCAGGTGGAACCACAGATTTTATGGCACAAGGAGAACATCCTGCCCACGAATCGCATGCATAGACTACTCCATATTGGCCTCTTCCTACTTCTCGTCCAATCTGAGGCATACCTAAATAAACAAAAATGTGTAATTATATATATATAAATTAAAGCTGAGTTGCATTTCTCTTGAATAATTACAAAACATATGTTTTATATATAAGCAAACAAATAACGAATATTTAAAAATGAAAAATTTAGAAAAGTTTTTACTGCATTGTCTTTCTAATAAAGGTGAAATTTTACTTTATTTTTTCCATTTTAGTTTAATTTTTTTCAGTTTTGCCATTTTTATAAACTATTTTATTATTCCGATATAAATACTTTATATTTGTACCATTACTTAAATTTTCTCAGTCCATATGCTTTTCAGATATGAGGAAATGCATCTGATTTTAGCAATTGTCAAAATTAAGGTAAGGACATCATAGTACCACAAAAATTATGGTGTTTTAAAAGCAAGATAATTTTAAAAGAATTTATAAAGAAAAATCTAAAAAACTGAAAAAAATATTAATTTTTTGCACCATATAAAAATATTTGAAAGTTTAATATTTGATTGGTACATTGCTGAATTCAAAACAACTTCAGATTGAATTCAGATTCTCACTGCAAAAAATAAAATCACATTAAAATCATCTTTTTATACAGCCAAAAAGCAGTTCAAGTTAGTCTTAAAATAAATCTTACCACTTATAAATGAGATTTTAAACAGTTCTCAACTCCAGCATTTGGTATACTATAAATTTGGTGAGTAATGACACAGACAAGCATTTTTAATTAAAAAAAGAAATATGGTTTTTGATATTGTGTTATGAATCGATACATTCTCTGTCTATATTCATCAAATTTGAAGATTAATACATACACCTTGCTGGGTAGTACAGGAAGAGATTAACTGTAATTTTGTGTTAAACACATTCCCTTATTTCCATTACTTCAGGTAATAGAGAGTATATATATACATAATTTATAGTGTAATACATATTTTTTTAAAAACATATACACATCCCCAAAAAAGAAACTACACATTGGCCTAGTATTATCAGTGCAAAATATTGTCTTCTAATGCCACAAACAACAAGCTTAAAGCAGTTGCAACTAAAACCTGACCTTTAAAGGATTAATCCCCTTAAAGTCCCCCCAAAATCGCATGTAGGTTTTAATACTGACATAATTTTATATAAGATAAATAGAAGTTAAAAAGTTATTAATGATGACATGAAAATTACTTATTTTGGAAATATATTTATGCATTGATAGATTGAATATTTTGCTATAAATTAAATTTCTTACATTATCTGCCTCTCTAGCTTGTATAGTTGTTAGTTATAAAATGTGGATAGTTTAATTGATAATGAAAGCAACAACCCCATTTATTCATAAAATTCAAACGATGAAACTTTGGACAAAAAAGAGTAACATACTTTTTAACTTCATTGATGCCATTCTTGATAAAAATGTAGTTATAAGATGTTAGGACTAGCAGTACTACACAAGTTGTCCTATAATTCACGTTTTAAGAAGAAATGAAGTCACTACAATGTTAGAAATGTTTTTAATTCTCACTTTTATTGATATAGCCATATTATATATGGAAAGTGGTGAGCATGTTTGCCTCCAAAATACAAGAATCCAAGTTTGAATCCTGGATATGGCATAGATGTCTGTGCTCTTTTTTACTCTGATCTCACTCTTCTTATAAATTTTTGAGGTGGATTATATTGACAGGTGTCTCTCACACTCTGTGACAAGTATACTGCCTGAGGATAACTTTTTTGAACTTGTTTATGAATATTTGCCACTTAAGGCATGATCTCAATCATTGGAAATATACAGTTAATCCAATGAGACCATATTTAAATCAATGTTGGATACCAGAAAGCAGCATTTATGTTCATCAATTGAAGTGAAGAAAAATAAAGTATTTATTATTCTTTTTATAACAAAGTATTTTTGATGATATATTAATGTCTGAAATTTAAAATGCTGATAATATTCAAAGGAAATTATTTTTAAAACTGTCTCTCAAAAAAGTCATAACAAGTCTGGCTGATTGTTTTAATATCTGGACAATGTTACATGCCATGAATCTGACTTGTTATATGCTAACAATGGGTTAAAAGCATAAATATTGCAAACTTTCATATTAGTTGAGATGCAAAGATGTGGATAGTTTAATTGATAATGAAAGCAATAACAACGCCATTTATTCATAAAATTCAATTTTGCTCAGAGGTTGTTTTACCTCTGAGCAGCACTTTGTTTGCACACAATAGGCTAAATGGCCAGGTCACAAGGACCCCGAAAAGGTTGGGGGAAAGGGATCCACTGGACAGCTATTAGAAGACAGTAACCTCCCATCAAGGCCATCCAACATTTCCTTTAACATGTACAGAGTATGATTCTCCTGCACACAAGGTCATGTTCTTAACATCCCCTCTAACAGATAGAGGCCTTACATATTAACTGGTGTCACCTTTCTTCCTGAGGCCAGAATGGTGGTTAATGGAGAACAGTGTTCCCTCTACACCCATTATGCCTCAAAGTTGCACAACTGCTAAGATATGCACATGCACATTCACCATTCTCCATGAAGGAGAATCCCTTTTACTCAGCATTTAAGGCCTTCCAGCACTACAACCCTGTGTGGAAGAAATTTATTCTGCACACTCTAAATATTAGAGGAAATGTTGGTTGAGAAGATTTTCAATGCAGACACAGTTGGGATTCAAAAACCTGGAAACATCAGATTACAAGCCTGGCATGCTACTCACTGAGTCAACCCCAGCCTCACAATTAACACTGAGTGTTTGGATTCATGATAGCAGAAAAACATTCAATTTTTCTGAAGAAGCTCTGACAAATAGGAATAAATGCACCTTCAAAGGAAAATTTTTTCAACTGTCTGTTATATAAGAACAGAAGTGGCACACTAACAATCAGTATTGAGAAAGTTATTTAATATTCAGATGATTCAGCAACCAGATCCTCTATAACTGCTTCTGAAATTGTGGGCTATGCCCCCCCCCCCCCCCCCACACACACAAAAAAAAAACTGTGAAGCTCAGGTGGGAACTGCAAGATCATAGAATCAACAGAAAAGTTACCAACTTCTGTTTCGATTTTGCCAGAGCCATCTACATTAACATTAACAACTAGAGGCAGAAAAGCCATAGCATAAAAAATATATAACACAGAAAAAAAAACTAGAAAATATAATCCAGATTATTAAAACATAAATTCTCAAAGTGTGGATGACACTTGGAAGGGGTAGCAAAGCTTTGAAGAACTATATTTAAAATAAATAATAAATATTTTCAAACAAATGGTTATTTCATTTGTAACAGTGCTTCTGAACCCATCTGTACAAATCACTCTAAAGTATTCCACCACTGCTACCAGCCTTCTCATCCATTCCTTAGTTTACAAGAACTTTCTGGTACTGCACTGTATACTATCATCTGGAGCATTCTGTTGTGAGAATATTCATTCCTAAATTCAAGTTACTTTCATCAATGGTAAATATAGGGTGACCAGATTTTGATTGGTAAAAGTTGGAACATTTAGGTAACTGTCCCCATTTCAGCACCAGGACAGTTTACTAACCTTGTCTTGCAACCAGGACAGTTTAGTAACTTCAGTTTACTGAGACTGGAATATTTCTTCTTGTAATTCAGAAAAAATTTAATTAAATTCAACTAAGACAGTTGTCAAATGACACAATATGCATAACAAATAATTGAGAGAAGCAATAATTTAAGTGCATTGAGTACAGATTGCATAGTTGCTGCATAGATTGACAGTAAGACTGTCTTCACAAAGGTGTGACTTTTCTTGTGGTACAGCCATATCTCAGAAACAACACTAAACTACTATGCTGCCAGCATGAACAGTCAGTGCATGCTGGTCACAACTACTATGCTGCCAGCATGCACTGACTGTTTGCTGCTTAGTGGAAATGACATTACTCCAAAAAATGATTCATTTAAATTAAAAAAGGAGTAAATATACTGACAGCCTTATTCCAAAAATGTGTTAATTAAATCCATGCAAACTCGAGAGCTGACAATATATCACAACAAAAAACTGGGACATTTAGACATCCCAAGAATTGTTTTTGGACACAGGACAGTTATCTAAAAACCAAAATATACAGACACCTAGTAAAGGAATGTGTGTGACAAATTCCTTCAATAGCAAAAGTGGACTGTAAAAAATTCCATCAAAGGTAAGGGGGCTACAACTGGAAAAGTTCGAGAACCACTGCTCTAGAAAGTAAACTTGCAAAAGATCACTGATGTACTTGTTCATACATATCATGAAGAGGCAAGCTTATATTTGAATTAAGTTTGCTAATGAACTGTATATTCATGACATTAGCAGAAAACTCAGTGTATACTTTCTTCTTTAGCCTATTTATTTAAAAAACAAAATGTTTTCCAAATATGTGTTGTGAACAAAACTTCTATTGCATTCAGTATTCTTTGTAAATCAATACATTTCAGTGTCCATTTCACTCACCTAACAAGAAAGTTTGCAATATATTGTGTGTACATTGCATTAGCTATATTTATAATTTTATGAAGTTTACTAAAAAAAGCATATTTCTGCCAGTCTATTAATTACATTTCTCATGGCTTATGGTATATCCTGTACTTTGCTTATTTTTTAGGAAAAAACATCTCTGGTACATACCATAAAGAATAATATCTCTAAGAGAAGTACTTTCCAAGGCAAACTTTGCTAGTTTAGGAGCATGCAACTTACGAACCTGTGAAATAATAATCATATTAACATAACAATTAGAAATATTCAGGATTATAGATTTAATACATTTTAAAATAGTGAACAAGGTCACTTAAGTGAAATTTCTAAAATATGTAATGTTATCTAGTTTGCACATACCATTTTACTAGATATGACAATTTTTTTTTTAACATTTGAGCACCTGAAAAACTAAAGGCAATCTAATGTTCAATCCTGCATATTTTCACATGCCTACCAATATATCAATTGATGAAAAAGGAATAAAATCAGTGGTGGTTAAAACTATAGGCTATGAAAATCTGAGAGTTACTGTAATGCATTTAAATGAAATTGAATTATATATTCTCTTAGTAAAGATTGAAACATTTGGTCCATCCCAAACTTGGGAATGAAGTATTGCTATATTAGAACAATTAACATTTTTTTTTTCATATTTGTGTAATTTGTAGAAAAAATACTCTGTAAATATTCTGGCAGTATTACTATAATAATCATTTATCTGAATTATTAACTTTTAAATCAAAAGTACTTCAATATGTTGTTGACTGCTACATTGTATTATAAAAATAATAATAATCACCATTGAAAGAATAAAAGTTGTTTGGGGTTTATGGTGTATGGGCAACTATGGCTAGAGTGATCCAATATTAAAAGTAATAATATATCTTAATTTTAAATTCACAGCAAAGTAAAAAAAAAATAAAGCAAAGTAAAAAAAAATGGAATTTATTATTCAGTAGTAAAGAATCACAGGATGTGTCCTGTAGACATGGAACTTATGAAATAATAAGCTGAAAAAGTTGGTTTTGCCGTGAGTGGGATATCACTCACGGCAAAACTAGCTTTTTTTCAGATTATTTCAGGAATTTATTACAATTGGCATTTCCTAAAAAATGGAGAAATTTTTATATGTACATAGTTTCCTAACAAATTATAACAAAGTTTTCATCATTAAGAATTAGTTTTTAAAAATTTAAGACTGCTATACATATGTCAAAACATTTTTTATTACATCTAAGAACATTATAATTGTACATTACAAAATACACAAATATGCATATCATTCATCAATGCTTTTTATTTATGGGCTTACCTTTAATCTCAATTCTTCTGTACGTTCAAGCCTTCCTGAATGCATTGCTTCTAACTGACGAAGAGAAGCTGCAAACTGGTCATGGGAATATTTGAGTCGTTCCCTAAATTGAGAACAAATTGACTTAGCCAAACGAGATTCACTAAGACTCGCTAGCATATCAGATGCAACTCGCCGTTTCCATTCAGCATCTATGACAGGAGGAGTTTTCCAAGGTAATGTTTGTATAAGCTGAAAAGAAAAATTAAGCAAAGAATAAACAATAAGAATAAATATGAAATTATAAGTAATTAATTGCTGTTTCCACTGAGCATTTTCAGAAATTTTCTTTTTTCTTCCTTCAATTATTTTCAATTTAAAATAATTATCACTAGTTTCTAGGGTTGGGTTGTTTTACCTCTGAGCGGCACTTTTTTGCACACCATGGGCTAAATGGCCAGGTCACATGGACCCCGAAGGCTCAGAGAAGGTTGGGGGAGGGGACCCACTGGAACAGCTGTTGGGAGACAGATGGTAGCCTCCCGTCAAGGCCATCCAGCATGTTCTTTAATGTGCACAGGGTATGGCTCTCCCGCACACGGGGCCACGGCTTAACGTCCCATCCGACGGACGGTGGCCTTTCCAAGCCCATCGGTGTCCCCTACTGACCGTGGGCAGGGCGGGAAATTTTGCAGAGATAAATCTCAACGCTGACCCAGCTGGGACTCGAACCTGGGAACTACAGATTACGAGCCTGGCGAGCTACCGACTGAGCCACCCCTGCCCCCACTAGTTTCTAATAATTTTCAATGCATCTGCAGCAAACTGCTATATTAAACAAAGGTTTGGTTCTCTCATAAGAGCATTTAAAATCACTGAACAAAATGTTACTACAAAATGTCTGTAAATGTAGCAACTATTAACTGGAACTAGGTCTATATAAATAAATAAAATAAATACCCCCTCAAGCAGCTGCTAGAGTGTAACAAATAGTAAAACAAATACTATTATAAATAGCATGTAATTTTAAAGAATAGAGTGGAACAGTGGTTCTCAACCTTTTATGCTTCACGTACCCCCTGGAAAAGTGAATGTGACTGGCATAACCCTTGTATAGGTAGACAAAACTATAGTTATAGTATAACAATGGGAATAAAATAAAACATATATATAACATATATCTAACAACTTTTGAGCTCTCACGGCGTACCCCCCAAAAAAAATTACAGTGTACCCCACATTGAGAACCCCTAGAGTGGAGAATACATGTCATTTATAAACTTGTAGTTTCATGTTTTAATTTGAACTAAAGATTAAAAGTACTAAGAATTTATAAATTTTATATATCTAGAATATAAATTTCTTACCTTTCATGAGAAGTTTCATATTGATATAAATTTTAAATTTGGTATCTATTATATCTAAATTTTAAGTTTAGTATTTACTATATCTAATATTAGTTTTATATATTAACATTTATTAAGAATTTAACTTTATAAATTATCAATATATGCATATATTTTACACTTTAGTTTTTTGGTTTGCTGTGAATTTTTATGGAGATATTTGTTATATACTACATGAACTTTAGTTAAAGATTATTTTAACTTCAATAAAGTGGGTTCTACAGTAAATTACTTCCAATTATGTTCATGTTGTTTTAGATATTGTATTATAACTAAACTAGCAATCTTCTACTTATCTCGAACTTCAATAGATTGGATCTATAGTAAACTACTTCTAGATATTTTTGATGATTAACATAAGCAATTCTCAGACTCAAGCCCTTTTCTAAAAACTATATTGAGCTAAATATAAATCTAACTTCCTTAGTTTTAATTGGAAAGATTCTTAGTAATAATAAATTATGATGAATAAATTACAGCGAGATCTGTAAATACCATGCCAAATGAATACAGTTAGGTGTTAAAATTTTCATGTGGGTACAAATTGGTATTCATCTTAAAGGAATATATATTTATTCATGCACAGAAATCAGTACAATACAGATAAAAGAAGCTTGCTCATGGGCCATGAAAATTTTATCTAAAATTACCTAATTTATATTGTACACATTAATGTGCATACTATAATGCAGTAATTATTAATGTATTATAAAATAATACAATTGTTTAAAAAATTGAAAATTGCATCAGTGAAAAAGGTTAAAACTCCTTTATTACATTATAGGCCATCCTGTGGCCGAGTGATTAGTGTGCTTGGCTACTGATCAAAGGGACCTGTGTTCAAGCCCTGGGTAAGACCTGAAAACTTCTTCACAGACCTTCTACTATGGCATATAAACTGACAGGCTCCTATCAGATCTCTGTTGCAAGCAGCTGCTTGAGGAAATATTAATTTATTTTTATTTATTTATGACATATAAAGTAAAGTTAAAATTTTCAGATAATTAAATGCATATATTAATTTTATCAAACTAACCTGCTTCATTTTTTCAAAAAGGACTCTAAGAAGTGATGAGCTAGTCTTTACAGTTACTTCAACCTATTCAAAATATTAAAAAAATTGTTATGCATTATAATTTTTAAAAAAAGTAACTTTTATTTTACAGTTTAATTATAGTAAATGACCACAAAGTCATTTAAGAGGAGAAAAGTAAAAAATAATGGCTAAAAAAAGCCACTGGACCTCTTGGTAGGTAGATTTCATTGTTTAAGGTTTTATAAAACAAGGGCAACTAAGACCATTCGTGCCAAACAAGAAGTATAGGCATATGTTCATAAAAGAAAACAATCCATTTGTCATTATAATTATATCATTAGTGACAATTCATAAATCCAGCCAGTGATACAACTGCAGATTTCAAAAGGGAAAGAACTGAAAATTAATGTACATGAAAACTGTCAATAAAAGTACTTGAAATTCAAAAGCATTTCATAATACCATAGCCATCATGCAACAATTAACAAATGTTAAAGAAAGTCAGTCCACTCTAAGGAAAATATCATTCCTACTTTCATTCATTTCAATACTTGTATACTTTCACATACAAAAATGATCAAAATTCATGCTTCTTCCTTTATGGGCTGCAAGCAATCATGAAATATTGGAGAAATAAGCCATTTATAAGTTAAATCACATTAAATTTTATACAAAAAAAATTACATATATGTTTACTGATGAAAAATGAAGAACTGTACATTTCGGAATTCTTAATCATAAGAATAAATATTAGTCCAGAAAGGAAACCGTTTCACTATCCTGGTCTTACATGGCATCTATAATTCTAATAAAACATCTAATCTTTCTGTTTTTACAAAAACTCCTTTATATTTATGTATCTTGAAAAAATATAGTCACAGATTTCCTACAATTAGATAGCAATATACACTGAATGGACAGATTATTATATATACCTACCTAAAAACCTGTTGCTCCACCTTTTGCCCTCACAACAGCAGCCAGACATCTTGATAAGGACTCAATGAGATGTTGAAAATATGGAGGGGGTATTGCTGCCCAGTAAGTGAGTATTGCCTGTCATAGAGCATCCACAGTCAGCATCACTGGAAGGTGGCGGTTGCCAGGTTCGAACAGATCTTTCCAATTCATCCCACAAATTCTCAGTGGGGTTGAGGTCCGGTGATTGAGGGGGCCATTCAAGCGTGGCAAACTCACCTGAATGCTCCTGGAGCCATTTGGTCACCATTCAGAAAGTATGCAGTGTGGCGTTGTCTTGTTGAAATATGGCATCATGGTGCAGAAAGAGAATCATTACTAATGTGTAGATGGTTAGCGAGAATATTCACATACCTTGTGCCAGTGACAGAGGTCTTGATGGGTACAAGGGGCCCCAAGGAAGCCCATGTAAATGCACCCCAAAATGTTACACTGCCGCCACCTGCCTGTATGACCCCAACTTGAATCAATTGGCAATCTGGATCCATTGCTTCACGTGGTTTATGCCACACACTCCCATTAGCATGATAGAGTTGAAACCATGATTTGTCAGACCAGGTGAAATGTTTCTAGTCCTCTGCACTCCAGTTGCAATAGGCCTTTGTAAACTGCAGCCTAATCTTTTGGTGCCTTGCAGTCAACAAGGGGATATGATGTGGATGTCAACTACCATAGCCTGTTTTTTCCATGGTAAGATGGACAGTCTTTGTGCATAAGCTTGTGGATGTGCCCTCATTCAATTCTGATGTTATCTGTTCCATGGTAGCTGTGCAATTCCTTGTAACAATCCGAGAGAGTCTGTGCTCACCTCTAGAGTCAATTGCATGTTTATGTCCACATTTCTTCTACTGGTTGGAGGTTTTGCCATATTTCATGTTCATGGTATAAATGTGAAATAGTCTGATGTGGAAATCCCAACACTTCAGCAGTTGTTGTGATTGAACAACTGGCTTTCCTCTCATTTACTATTTGGCCACACTCAAACTCATGTTACTGCCTTTACCCATGATTACTTTTCCATGACTGGTTTCCAATGCATAGAGACCTGCTCTATTTATAGGCATTGCCAGTTTCAGCGTCCCATGTGACTGAACGCAATACTTCTGCTTTGCATATTGTTATTGGGGTGTATATAATAATTTTTCCATTCAGTTTAATTATTGATTTTATTGGACATCTCCTTAAGTATGTATATATAACATCTAATACTTATCAATTTTTAAAAAATTATTAAGCGATTACTTTCGATCAGCTCAATCAAATAATCACAAGTATACATATTTTAGGTCTAGTGAATAGAGGATTGTCTTGACCACAGCTATTTATTATTATTACTTGTCTAGTAAACAAAAAGCTTTATATTATACTTAAGAAATTTATTTCACTGAGAGACATTAGGTATGTGATTGGGTTATTTACCTCCAAGTAACATGCCTTTGCACACAACAGACTAAATTGTCAAGTCACAAAGACTCCAAGGGTTCAGAGAAATGGGGAAGGGGACCCACTGAACAGTTGTTAGGAGACAGATGATAACCTCCTATCAAGCCATTCAGTGTATTCTTGAAAGTGTACAGGGTATGGCTTTCTTGCACAGAGTCACAGCTTTACATCTCATCCGATGGATGATAGCCTTTTCGAACCATTAGTTTCCCTTTCTTACTGAGGGTGGGGTGGGTTACAAAAAAGTTACAGATACAAATGTTAATTGCTCAAATGGGTCTCTATTATTTTCAGGAAAGTTTATATAAAATAAGTTGTATGATTAAATTTCTGCATAAGAATAAAGAAGCTGTTATGACTAATTATCATATTTATATATATATGAAAGTCCAAAAAAGTGAATAAAAATTCACACTAATAAGGGATTTAATTATCCCTGACAACAATGTAGGCCTCACAATATTCAACTTATGATACAGTCCCATGTTTTATCAATACGAATATTCATCAAGAATCATTCTGTAAGTTGAACCTCAACTCTCTGTGAAGAGATTAGTTGACCTATATTTTTGGACAGGCCTGAATCTAGAAAAAAAATAAATAAAGTCAGGTAGGGTGGGGAGCAAGAGGCTGGATTTCCTTTGCAAAATAATATTTTCTTCCTCCTCTTGCAGCATTCTCAAAGGAATTGCCCCCCCCCCCCAATCTTCAAAAAATTAAAAAAGTTAAATTCTTTTTCCTGTGGGCAAAGAAAGATGGGATTTGTGATGCCAGGAAGTTAAAGGGAGATACCAGACATTGTACGATGTTATGATCCTTGGGCAACCTTACACTGGTCTTTAGCAACATACCTGTATCCTGAAATTGTCTCCAGAGCCTGGAGACCACCATTTGAGACATTCAGTCACCTAGCTACATTGACTTCAAACTGGCCAGTCTGCATTCTTCAATTTTGCTTGCTATCTTAACAAGTCATTTATATGTCTTTGAGACAGTTTTAATGAAATGTCAATCTCCAATTTTTGATTCATATGCACAATTTGTGGTCAAAGTATATACAGATCTGTGAGAGAGCACCTTTCATACTAGCAATTCATTTACATATTTGGATTGGAGTCTCTGAAATGGTTTTACCACTGATTCACGTAAAATAGATAAAAACCCCTCAAGCAGCTGCTTGCCACAGAGGTCTGACAGGAGCCTGTCAGTTTATATGCCATAGTAGAAGATCTGAGAGGATGGCAGGACCTCAGGAGAAAAAATGACACATATATCCATGCCTTACCTGGGGTTTGAACCCAGGTCCCTTAGATCATTAGCCAAGCGCACTAACCACTCGACCATGGGATGGCACAGATTCACATATTCACTACATAATATTACATAAGTAACTCAATTTCATTTTTAAATTCCATATTTTTTCCAAAATATTAAGGAAAACTGGCATGTAAATTAACTTTTGCACTTGGGTGCATGTGGCCAAGTTGTCAAGCATTCTTGGTCATGAACCAAAGGGACCTGAATACATGTCAAAGATATATGCATAGATGTTTCCTTCTTGTGTTGTCTTTCTGCTACGTTCTTGTCTTCCACATAGATTATAAGAAACCTGCTCTTATCAGATTCTCATGTAGCAAGCAGTTACATGAAGGGTAATTTTTTTATTACTGTTGCAATTATCAAAGCATGAAAACTCTCAGCAAATTTGCACATTTGCAACATGACTTTGCTAAGATTTTTAACAATTTACATGATAAATAGCACAATATATTTCTCATAATTTTCTTAACTTTTAGAACTTACTGTGTTAATAAAAAAGTATATTTTAGAAGTGTAACTAAGGAGTTGTGATTAATTCACCTGATAAGCAGCATTTAAGATTTGCTTCAAAGCATTACTTGCTTGAACGGGATCACTTGCTTCCTTTGAGCTTTCTAAACTTGTAAGACATCTTTCAAGAGTACCTAATTATTGAACCAGAAATGAATCACATATATGACTACTCATCAGCATATATAACACATGATTTAATGCCTTAGAAAAATTATGCTATACTAAATTAAGAAATTTAAGGTTAATCTGTTTATCCAAGACCAAGATGAGCAAGAAAGGGGGTGTTTAGATTGTTTTACCTCTGAGAGGCATTTTTTTGCATACAATGGGCTAAATGGCCAAACCACAAGGTCTCCAAGTGCTTAAGAGTGGGGAAAGGGATCTACTGGACAGCTGTTGGGAGATACATGTAGCCTCTTGTTATGGCCATCCAACATGTTCTTAACATAAGCACAGGGTATGACACTCCTCTACACAGGGCCTGGCTTTATGTCTCATCTGATGAATGGCAGCCTTTTCAAGCCCATCAGTATACCCTTTCTCACTGAGGGCAGAAGGGACTTACTGAAGAAAATTGTTAACACAGGAACATTGGAACTTGAACCTAAGAACTGCAGGTTGCAAGCCTGGCACACTACCAACTAGCTAATCCCTTCCCCTTGCACAGGGGCATATGGCTTATTGTTTACATAAAAAAATGCACACTTAGTAGCTAGAAGACTCACTTAGTTAAATATTATGCCAAGCTGCAAACAAAGAAAAACACATGATGGGTTAAAGCATCAGTAAGCAGTGGAAAGGTAACAGGAATATGCCAACTTTTGTGTAATAAATTGTGTAAGTTTGTTTCTTAGCATTTAGAAACCAATGATATCATTAGAAAAACATACCTTTGTATAGCTTATTAGTGGCTTTTTATTTACGTTGATTTTACCAACTGGGAAATACTTTTATTAGCTGATTGCAAATGATCTAATACCACCTATTTATCACGTACAACACAATGAACATTATATTATGCTGCAAACCCTGTATTATGCTCTTAATACTACATAAATCTATACTTCTAAAATAGATTACAGGATGATTCATTTAGCATCAATGAAACCAACAATTTTAGTGAACAGGTTTTTTCAAGATGTTTATTCTTTTCATATAGTATCTTTATACAACAGATCAGAAACTTCAAAAGATATACCTATATAATAAGCTTTTCATTCTTTGCTTTTTATTTTGGCATGCAATAATCATGAGAATTACCGTAAATTATTGGAATATACAAAACTGCAAATTGAAAAAAGTATTGATATAAAGTAAAATTATGTTTCATTCAGTGGGTTTTAGAATTAGCCACAAAGAAATATCCACTAGTTTTGAAATGAAATATATATGATAGTAAAGTTTAAATTTAAGATTATAAATTTTAACTTAAGAAAATAGTTTTGGAAATTTTAAACCATGATTAGTATTTATCACATGGTTTTAGTATTTTTTCATGTTCTTTTTTGACAATGCAAAATTTTCAACTAACCAACAAAACTCTCCCTGAGATAGTCCACAGAGCCAATCAGTTTACCAGCTACTGCACTGTTAAGAGTTCCAAGTACCAAATCTTGAATTTCCGCTGTACAAATCTGCAAAACCCTGGCTGAAGGAGGCTCTCCTTGATTTGATAAATGTACACCTAAACAATGGATTTATTCATGAAACATACACAGAAAGATATATCACAAAAAATAAAATTTGGATAATTTGATTAATTTTTTTAAGAATAATAATTTAAATTTGACTGTTCCAAGTGCATGCCCTTTTTACATCACTGCAAAATTCATTCTTACATGAAACACAGTTGTAAAATATAATACTATTTCACACAAATATGAGCTATGCAGCATTACAAAAGTATCTTGTTAAGTGAGTTTTGCACTTTTGTATATTTTATATATTGTATGAACATTTTAACAGTGAAAACTCACACTTAAACTGCTTATTATTATCTTCATGAGTGTTATAATGTAAACTAAACATTGTAAAGTTCTTAATTTTAACATGGTGTGAAATAATGTTGCAGTGCTACTTTCTGTAAATAGACAATACTTTCAGAGTTCAAAATTGATGGCAAAGAATTCTAGCATAATAGTTTATGAATGAAACAGGAAAAAAAGGTGCATATAAACTCATCAATGTCTAAAATCACAAATTCAAAATACATAAGCACACTGTATAAGTATGCCATATAAGTAATTAAACTGATCTCCATAATATCACTGTTAAGACAATTAATGCCTCCTGTGTTACAGCTTTAGATGTTAAAATGATTCAGTACTATTATACATTGCTGCAGGAGATGAAACAAACACAGGGACATTAATTGTCTTAACAGTGATATTGCAGAAATAAATCAATTTTATTATTCTTACTCACTGGGTTCACTTGCAACATATTAATACCTCATAAGTTTCTGATTTAATAATAATAGAAAAATATTAGCATATTACAGATATAATACCTTGAAACTGATAATCTGATGCCTTCTGTAGAAGCTCCTGACTCATAGAACTGATAGTCTGCACAATTAATTGGCGAATTTCTTCCTGTTTGCAATTAGCTATGGACATTAATGATTCATACAATTCTGTTTCCCGCTGACGTGCATAAACAATTTTTTTTGGAGTTATCAGCATATCCCTTGTCATATCGAAAGCACTTAATATAAATGTTCGGAGACAACTGTTGTGGGCTTCATTTAGTATTGTTGCTACTTGAACCAGTTCTGCTTGCAATATCTGTCTTATGTGAAGAAGAATACTGGAAAATAAAGAAATCATAAATGTTCAGTTATTCAAGATAGTGAAAACATTTAGCATATACATAATTCAATACAATAATATACTTCCCAATTGTGCAAGATAGTAGTGTTAAGCTATAGGCTGTAAGCTAAGGTAGAATTACAAAAATTATACATTAGATTTGGTCTGGTACTTTTCTAGCAGTGAAATTTAATGCTGTAACAGTTGCTATGAAGGGAAACATTTGTTAATCTACAGCAGGAAAAAATCTTTTGAGTTCTGGTATGCAGCTTTATGTATAATGTCTGTACTGCATCTGAAATGTAGTGTTTATAAGTTTTATCTAATTTGTACTTATACCTTTAAAATGCTTAGAACTTAAGAAGCAGCTAGTGTCCCATAAAAATCAAACAGGTGAGGAGTTGTGCTAATACACTAAAAAGTGACATGCTGCAGCTGTTTTTTCATTTGATCCAATTTAATAAGTTATTGATTATACAGGGTGTTTCAAAACTCTCTGTACAAATTTCAGTGGGAGATAGGGAATGCCAAGACAAATCTTTTTTGTCTATGAATGTATGTGCACTGACATAACCCTTCAGTGCTAGAGGATGCTGACTGAAATATTGGTGGAGCTGGTACATAAATGTTTATTTAAAGAAGGCGCTCAAAGTTGCGACTGGCAACATCATTGCATGTATGACAGCGTTGGAGCACTGACTGCTGTACATGTTGAAAGATTCCTGGAATTTCGTGAACATTTGCAGTGGTGACAGCGATTCTTGCGATAAGGTCTTCATCTGAGTCAATGGCATCTTGTACACGAGGTTCTTCACGTATCCCCAAAAGAAGAAATCGATACATGCTAAATCAGGCGATCTTGGTGGCCAAGCAATGAGTCCACCCCAGCCTATCCATCAGTCCTCAAAAGTGGCACATCATTACTGAAGTGTGCTGGTGCCCTATCATGCTGAAACTATATTCGCTTGCAAATAGCCCTGGGAACAACTTCCAGCAGTCCCGACAATGTTTCTTCAACAAGTACCCAAGAAATCTGCCCGTTGAGTAGGGGAGGCAGCAGATATGGCTCATTCAAAATGTCATGGGCAATACCTACCCAAACCTTAACGGCGAACCATTGTAGATGACCATGTGCCATTGTGGCATGTGGATTTTCGTGTGCCCAAATGTGAGAATTGTGAACATTAAACACACCCTCACATGTGAAAGAGGCCTCATTTGAGAAGAGCACAAGCTGGAAAATCAGGTTACACTGCAATCTGCTGCAGAAACCAGCACACAAATTCCATATGAAACCATATGGTAATCCTGAGGTTGCAATGTCTGGACTCTCTGATGATGAAAGGATGTAACTGCTGCTCATTGGTTGGTTGGTTGTTTAGGGTTTAATGGCACATTGACAACTAAGGCCATAATGCACCAGACAAGACAAATAGTAAAATACAGATAAAAATCATGTAAACCCACAACCAAAGCTAAAAGCAACGTGTAAAGGTGATAAAACACAACACAGAAGCCAATAAAAATAGAGAACATAAAAAAATCAACAAGTGTAAAACTGGAAAAATAACAATGGGTGTAGAGGGCTCATGTAAAAATAATAAGGGTAAAAGATTACAACTGGTTAAAATAGCCAGAAAAAGGTAAAAACCAAAGACAGGAGTTAAAAGTGATTCATCTGATAAAAGATGTCTGAGTGTAAGGGGCTTGAATGCAAAATCATGAAAGTTAAAATATAAACGGCATTCTAGATTAAAAGCAAGACAAGCGATTAAAATATGTTTAATTGTTAAAATGGTGTTACAAAACTCACACTTAGGTTTGTCGTCCACCTGAATAAGAAATCAACGAGTGATCAATGAATGACATAAGCGGAGCTGAGCAAGTATAACTTCCTCCTTGCGATTCCTACTGCTGCTCGTGCAACACTCTCCACATGAGGGCATGGTTCACACCAAGGCTATGTGCAACAGCTTGCATGCTTTTGCCTGGATTGTCCTCAGTCCACCTGTAGGATCTCTTCTTCCATGTCAGGAATGCATGTGGTTCTCACCTGACCAGTGCCATGCATGTTTGCATGGAATGTTCTAGTTTCTCACAGTTGCCGGTGCAAATGCACAAATGTTAGTGGTTTGGCACACATCTGTTTGGGAAGTGCTGTCGGTACAACCTCACAGCAGCTCTTCCACTTCCATTGGCAGCCCCATATGCCAGATGCATGTCAGCCATCTCAGCAGTTGTGAAACACTCCATATTACATGTAATGTGTCTGATTTACGAATGCCAGTGGAGACAAGTCTGTTCTCAGTTCCCACTTCATTCCTCTAGCCAATTGCCATGCTGTCAAATATCGCCCTCTAGCACTGAAGGGTTTTATCAGTGGACATACATTCATAGACGAAAAAGGTTTATCTTGGTGTTCCCCATCTCCCATTGAAATTTGTACAGAGTTTTGAAACACCCTGTATATTGAAATATACTCAAAATTTTGCTTTCTAAACAACTTTATATTTTCAAAAAAAGTTGAGTACTTAAATTTAAGCACAATTTAAAAATATTATTTTATACATATTTTATCTTTTCAAAAATGAAAAAGACATTTAAAGAGCAGAACACCTGGAAAATTTGTCACCAGTACATATCTTTATATACGAAGAAGAGTATCATATAGAAAATGATACCTTTCAACAAACCATAAACAACCTATTCTTATTATAGAGTGAAGATTTTGGTAAAAGTCTTTGAATATTGATTATCTAATGCAATATGTTCACTTTAGTATAAGTGAACATACTGCATTACTAGCTGGCTTACTAATACACTAAATATTAACCACTTTGTAAGTCGATTTAATTTTATAGGAAAAATTATTTTGAGCCGGGTGGGATATGAACCCACGACCTCCTGATAATATGTCACGTGCTCTAAACCACTGAGCTACCGGCTGCCGATCAAGATCTCCTCTAATTGATGATATGAACATTCTCAACCTATAGTACATATTCCATTATGTCACATATAGGAACTGTTCAGGCAATCTTAGCCACAATACAGCAAATAAATGCCTTATAGATGGAAAGTATATCTTACAAGTATACAATTGATTAAATATTGAATAAACTTGACTTTCTTGGTAATTTTTCCTCTAAAATTAAATCGACTTACAAAGTGGTTAATATTTAGTATATACCAAGAAAGTCAAGTTTATTCAATATTTAATACTAATACACTTTTCCTAAATGTCTTTAAATGGAAAGTATACTGAAATTTTCACATTTAATTATAACTTCAATGGAGTAATTAGTCTTTTAAGCTATCTAAACATGAAAGAACTATTTCTCTTGTACACTCTCAGCTATTTGTGCATTGAATTAATCATGTTTTGCTAACTGAAACCAATTCTGCTTTTAACCATATCCAATCCTCATTTAACTCTACTTTTTGGTGGCTTATTTTTTTAAATTTCCTTATTACATTTTGTTAGTGGCTGGGACTTTCTGTTCCAGAACATTTTTATGGCTCTTCAGCAGCTGGGACAGTTTAGAATTGAAAGACTGAGCAGTAAGGTACTATGGCCAAGCATAAACATCATATTGTTTAGTCTTAGTTATTTCTACAATATGTTAAAAACTTATTTATAAACATAGCATGGTAGTAGCAAGTAGGCCAATATTACTTTTTTCAAGCTACACAACCATAACAAAACAGCATCAACTGTAAGAGCCATCAGCTGTAAGAGCCATCAGCAGCAGTCAATTTCAAATTAAGAAAAATTTCTATATCCTTCGACCCTTCCCCCAAATTATGGTTTTCCTATGTTAATCATGTTCTTTATTTTCTTATTGAAAGTGAAATAGCTCAATGCTTTAAGCCACTAATTCTCAACTGGTGTATTGCAAAATTTTAAGGAAAAAAAAATACTACATAACTTATACTTTAGTGCATTTTAGAATTTTTCATTTTTTTTTATCAATTAAGTTAAAAATTCGATTTATTTAACAAAAATGCAGATTAAGTTATAAAATAAAAAAAACAATACTTTTTACCACAGATGTCATGGTAAATGAACTATTGAAGAAGTGTATCACTAACAATTATTTAATCCACAAAATTCACTGTTAAATTATCAACATGTTCTCAGATTATGATATCTTAAAATGGCATCAGTTAACTAATTTTATTTTTAGCTGAGCTTCTTTTTACGCAAACTTCCATGCTCGATCTTAGTGCTATACAGTTACTATTTGCTAAGGTTGGAATACTTAGCAGGTTTTCACCATGGTTAGTTCTTTTTTCGAGGCCCTCACTATACAATGGCTGGCACACTCCATTATCCTGGTTGCTGTTTAGTGTCTGGTTCTGATTTGTTGTATTTTTACATAGCCAGTGTCTTTTTTTTTTGGAGAAGTCAGTCCATGTTACTGTATTCTTCCATGCTAATTGCAGGGCAATTGATGATTTTTGCACTTCCAGTTATACTTTTTGATGACACAGCACAATTTAGATCTTAATTCTCATAATCATCCCTTTGAGAACTCATATCCTCAGCTATAATCTTTAATTTTCTTAAAAGAACACCCAAGTTAAAAGCATTCGACTATATGCAATTCTTCTATCATCTGATGATGAATTAAATGATGTTAAGTTCATTGTATTTATGGTAATCACCCCTTGTCAGTGAAGGGAAATCTCCTTAATTTTGACATAAGAGAAGGTTTCATGCTGGTGGGAGTGGTTTAATGTCTGTATTATATAATTTATTTATTTGAAAGTTTATAAGATTCTCTAAGTAGTTTAATTGGTATTTTGTGGATGGTGCTTGATTTATTCTTGATTAAATTTACATTAAGGGTAATTCATGTTCTAAAATTACTTGAGTTACAGCATTTTCCTACTTGATTTTTAATATGTAATTCATGTTATTTTTATCTCATCTAATTGCCTGTTTGCTTTTACTATCACCAGTGCATATCGCCAAAAGGAAAGATTGAGAAACACTGCTCTAAACAAATAAAATACACAAATAAATGCAAGTTCTGTCACTTCTATTTCAACATTGACTACTGTAGGATAGACATTTATATGTAACTGAATGTGGACCACTTATCAAATGTAAATGAGAATCTACTGCATTGCCTATATTCAGGAGATATCTATTTGTCAGCTCAAGTGATCAATGTATATAAAGCCCAACTACAAATGCAACAAAATGATATCTGCATTTTATATAGCAACAGAACCAGATATCCACATACTATATTTATTCATCATTTAGTCATTACTCAGTATTTCATACATATACAAACTTGGTACAACGATGATAAAAATTTTGGCTGCCAAATTTAAATTTGTGGCTATCATCATGCATGCAGACCCCTAATTGAAACCTATATTTTCTTAGAGCTGCAGTTAATCATTAAACTAACATTTATCAATCTCTGCAACATATTTCCTCTTTACAATTAAGGAGTGTTAAAAAATTATTGCTTACAGTTTCAACTATGTTGCTGAAATGACAATTATTTTCAAATGTAGCATATGCCTTTTCAGCAAAGGGGCAAAACAATTAAACCACCATAATTAATCAGATGTTTAATATTAATAAAATTTTTATTAGTGGTGAACTACAATTCTAAACAATGTTTAAAATATCAAACTGAAATTTATTAATTAATTTTACACAATAAAAAGCTAAAGATACCTTGGAAAATTATCAAAATCTTCAATCAGTTTGCTTTCGACTTCTATATTACCACTTTGTCTTCGACATAATTTTTTTTTTAAACTAGTTGGAAGCATACTTAAAAATCCAAGTCCACAAAGCTGCTGACAAAGAGATAAAGAACTGGTGCAGAGGTGTGCATCAAGAGATTCTCTTCGTTTCCTTGATGAATAATGGTGTATGGGCGAAATCTCCTGGTATGAATGAGGCTTCAATAATGGTTGACGATTCTTAAACAAGCTCCTTTCATGCTGCTCTGATTCTGTCAATTCAGATGACTCTGGATTTGTACATATGAAATATACTGGCACTTTAGGTGTTTTTTTCTTAAGTTCTATAAGCTCTGAAACTTCCTGTAAATATTGATTAAAAAATGTTATTAAAACTTTTCAACTAATTAAATATACACTAATATGTAAAAATGGAACTATATTATGCAAAAGGATTAGTTATTGAAACATTTATAATAATCTTATATTAGCAAAAATTAATGCTAATTGTATAAGCATTATGGCTAAAGCAATTTATGGTTTTATTTGAATGTTACAGTTATCTAATAGTTTCAGTCACTTTAGTAAAACCTTTACAACTTTTAGAGAGGAGGTTTTCTTTAACAAAAACACAGTTAAAAGTTTCAGAAATAAACTTGAAGCAATCATCTGTCATTTCTTCTAGTTTTATAGTTTTCAACCAAAGTGATGTGACTCAATGGTGAATTTTGTCATGGTAGGTTTCAAAGTTTAGATTTAGGGACAACTTTTTTTTTTATATACCACTGGACAAGCAAGCACCTTTTTTATTTGATTTAGGAAATGTGTACTAATTCCATAAATATGATTAACATGATTTGATAATAAAAAATTTCTTTTTTCAACAATATTCCACTTCTTTACAATATAATTTTAAATGGCACAATTGGCACCAAGCAGCAAAATGTGTTTTTAAATTGTTTATATTCTTGTGCAATGCTGAACAAAATGTTTTCCCCATTTTACCCAAAAATTTAAATTTAAAATTCAGGAAAAAAAGTTAGAGACTTGTAAATATATAGCAACAGAACCAGATATCCACATACTATATTTATTCATCATTTAGTCAATACTCAGTATTTCATACATATACAAATCTGGTACAATGATGATAAAAATTTTGGCTCAATGATTTTCGAAAAAATTGATTTTTGATTAAAATGAAAATTTTACAATGATGATAAAAATTTTTCATCAACAGCCTAGATACATGATTTAAATAAAAGAGTACTTGATAATTTTTTGGTTAAAATTCATACCTCCATGCTTTTATATCAGCATATAAAACTTAAATGAAACAGAAAATATTTTGAGACACTGTTAATATGTTTGACACAACTATTATTTACAAAATATTAAAACTGTTTAGGCTCCTAAAATACACAGAATATCTCAATTTAACCTCTTCTGTATAAGTCTTCATATTAGCACCATGCTGCATAATATTAATTTTATTGGACTTTTAATAAATATATTTGATAAATGTGGCTCTTGATGAAGTCTGACATCAAATACTTCAGGAATACGCTTCCAGCATCCCCCCCCCCCCCCACTGCCATTTCCTGGAGTTTTCACTCTTCATTCTCAAATTCTTTATCAGTAAGGTCAGAAAAATTAGTACCACTCCAATCGGGAATATATTCACTTTCCCTAAATTCCTCTTCACATGACATATTAATTGTATTTTTATTCAATCAAATATAAAAATCAAATTGCGATTAGCTGCAAATTAGCACACATCACATTTGCCTGAATGCCTTTCAGCAACTGATTTTCAGTCTCCCTCCCTCAGAACTTATATGGTGTGGTAAATTTTGATTGGTCAAAAAATATATGACGTCGTCATTGATAAGCATTACAGAAGCTCCAAGAACTTGTAAGTGAGCATTTCAAATTATATATATGCCTCAAAAGCAGCTAAATTGTGATAGCTCCAACTGAGGAGTCATCACAGCAGTCAGTAATGGTATTGTTTGTGGAGTCATCGTAGAGTTAAAACCAAATTAAGTTCGAATAATGGAAATACCTTTTGGGAGAGTGTACCATCTCCTATAGCATATACCAAGATAGGTGTATATCCTTCAGTGCAAATTGAAAGCATTTGTTCAGTACTGGAATTATGATTAGTTGGAGAAATAATCACAACAACATCTTCTCTGAGTAATGGATGCCTTAGTTTAACATCCAAAACTGCTGTCTCCAAGGCTGGATCTTCACCATCTTCTCCCTAAGAAATTCAAATAAACATAAAAATAAATGGGCTTAAAAACTTTTTCTGGTTTTCAGTAAATTGTTTCAGAATTTAAAACATTCATTTTAAAATAAAATCTATAGTCAAAATGCATTCATTCTCTTAATCTTATTTTTTTGTACTAAGTGCCACAAATCATATATTTCACTTTTATTAATCAGAAGCAAAAAGCAAAGTTAAAAGAAAAAAAATCAAAATTTACACTGATGCATTTTTGCCAATGATGATATGTTTTAATAGCTAATAGAAAACAGTTTTAGAGTATATCTTCCTTTGAAATAAACGTAAATAAATAATACTGTATAATAAATGGCAACTTTTTCTTAGCATTTTAAAATGCATATAGTAAGATATGCATTTTTTTTAATTTAATATTATTCAATCCTTCCAGGGTTTCCTCAGCTGCAGACATTGATGAATTCAAAAATGACAGCCCAGAAGCTGACACAATAACATTCCTAGCATAACACATGAAACTTCCAATTTTAAAAATATTAAATTACCAATTACCATTGAATTTTATATAGCTTATTTAAAATATATATAGTTTAGACTGAGTAAATATTGTTTAGCTTTTCAATTTGGTGTAAATTTCTGCTATAAAAACAAGCTGCTATTGCTGTGATCACTAATCCAAAATACCTGTTTTCAGCATCATTGCCATTTCTGTTTACTTTATACTATGTTCTATCTGGTCTACTCACGAGTGATATTAGCTGCTGCCTATACATTTTTTTCTGCAAGGTTTCGAAATGCTTCTGAAAATTACTCAAAAACTTTTTTCAATCAGATAAAATTGGAGGATTTTAAAGCAATTATCAAGTACGTATTTCTATTTTATTATCTTTTCTTATTTAACCCTATTTCAATATTTCTATAATTATTTTTGCCATTCATTGCATAATTTTCAGAAAGTGAAATCAAGCCCTAAGTCTAAGGTTCTGGGAAAATACTGTGCTCAAAAGAGTGAAGCACAGACACCACTGCATTAATTAAAGATATGCGTCTCCATCCTTTGCAGTGTTATCCTACCTGTCATGGATATTGGATAGAGCTGTGTTTGCCCAGTCAGTACAACTTCATATTTTCATTAAATATTTGTTTTCATTTTCATGAACACACAATCTTTTATAGAGTTACAGCTACATCTGTGTGAATTTTTTGTGACAAGGGTTGGGTTGTTTTACCTCTGAGCGGCACTTTTTTGCACACCATGGGCTAAATGGCCAGGTCACATGGACCCCGAAGGCTCAGAGAAGGTTGGGGGAGGGGACCCACTGGAACAGCTGTTGGGAGACAGATGGTAGCCTCCCGTCAAGGCCATGCAGCGTGTTCTTTAACGTGCACAGAGTATGACTCTCCCGCACACGGGACCACGGCTTAACGTCCCGTCCGACAGACGGCGGCCTTTACAAGCCCATCGGTGTCCCCTACTGACCGTGGGCAGGGCGGGGAATTTTGCGGAGATAAATCTCAACGCTGACCCAGCTGGGACTCGAACCTGGGAACTACAGATTACGAGCCTGGCGCGCTACCGACTGAGCCACCCCCGCCCCTTTTTTTGTGACAAGGATCTTCCAACTTCTTTCTGTGGATTGTTTCAAAATTTATCTAAGCTACTTCTTAATTTTATTATTATTTCTTGGTTCCAATTTAAAAAATGTTCTTGACAATGGAAACAAATTTCATTGGTTTGGAAATCAGCATCCAGGGTAGGTGCACTTTGGCAGAGAGTGGAGGTGTAATCTGTCAAGGTAATTTTAATCCCCCTCTCCACCACTATGCTGATGGGATTAACCCCCCCCCCAAAAAAAAAGGCTATTCTGAGGATATTAGAAATCTTTTAGCATTAGTGTATCTGACTAGCAGGTGCAACCTGCAGGTAGAAAAATTTTTTGCTGAAGTTTAACGTCAGATGAATTTGTTTTTAACTTCTGAAACTTTCTTCTTTCCTGATGTTTCAGAATGTCAAGCTTTCATTATTCTAAAAGTACATTCAACATAGCCATTCTTACAATATTAGAACACTTCTAAAACTAATTGGATTGTTGTTTAAAACTTACCTTTAATTCTAAATCTGCCAAAGGTACAGTACGCCATGCTTGCTCATGAGCTGCAAGATGTTCCAGCAATTCAAAGCTGTGAGGAAGAGCTAGAGTGACTTGTGTCTGTACTCCATACATAAATCTCACCTATAAAAATGTAACGATATGCACATATTAGACTCAAATACATAAGGTGGTATTATATGAACTGCCAGGTTTTTTTTTTACATTTCAAAAGAGTGTAAAATATTAGAAATTAGATATAATACATGCATTTGATGAACATTAAAAGAACTTCTTAAGAAATATCTATAAACACACAATAGAAATATCTATTAAACACAAAAGTTATACTTAAGAAAATCTATAAACACAAAAGTTACAATAACTCTTCATAATCAAAATAATACTAAGAAATCACTCTCAACACTGGTGATAAATAAATATACAACTTTGTGCAAAAGTTTGAGCATAATGTAGAATATAGGTAAATTTTACTTATTCAGTTTTGGTGTTCTTGTATGCCTCGGAAGCAAAGAAAAATAAATTTAAAACTTTAAGTTAATATTGTGATTTATATTATTTCCCCTACTTTGGATATAACTCCATTATGAAATTTTAGCTTGTAAAATTTTCGGTAATTGCATATCTTATGTGTACTACTACCATCTAAGCACAATTTCATTAAAATCTGTGAACCTTCATAAAATTTTTGATCCATTTACACTGATGATCCGTGGAAGTTTTTTGACTCGCATAGAATTGACAATTTCATTAAATATCTATATTCCCTAACTTAACAAGTGCTGTGAAGTTTTGGCCCAGTTTGAAATCAAGCTATCAGTTATTACTTTTGATTATCTACAATATTATTGCGAGGGCCATAAATGCGTCTATGGAACTCCTTCTGATCCATCCTTACGGAATTCAAATGAGGAGGTTAGAATTTAAGGTGAACTCTTATTAAAACTATCAAGTTCATTAATTTATACCATAGGATGCATTTATACTATACTTACCATGCGCCATGTCAAATTAAAATTGTCATTTTCTGCATCATCAGGTTCAGTAGGAAGAATCTTCTGATTAAATAGTTCATTTGCAACACATGCTTTAGCCCAACAGTTTTGTCCTAGTATCACAATGCTAATTGCATTGTAAATAACCTCATTCATAGAATGTTCAGCTTCAGGCTTTAGTCGAATGCTAGCTAACTGCTCTGTAGGAAAAGAAAAAGGAATATTTATTATTATCATAAATTATAATTGTACACTATTATGCATTAAATGACACATAGCATACCAAAAAAAACAACAACTATGTATTATGAAAAATGGTTAGAGTTTTAAATATTTCATATTTAAATATACAGGTACATATTTCCTGTTTTTTACAAAATAATAATTTAGTTCCAAAACTGTATTAAAATCTAATGAAATACACTGTCTAAACAAAAAAAAGTGTCTAAACATTGGGAAGCTAACTTCAAAGCTCTAATCTATGAAAATAAGTGTATGGTAAAATGTTACTGAAGATTACTATCTACATCAAATCTATCTAAATCTTGAAGTCCAACAATATTAGCTTAACAGTTACATTTAAAGAAGCTGGAATATTTAACAGCAGCAATGAGTCTTAAACCCTTTGAGGTTCCAACCTAGACTCAGTCTTGCTTTTTACAGGCTAAATAGTACAAAAATGACATTTAAAAGGTGTAAAACCCTAGGTAAAATTGATGAATATTAAATTATTTACAGACTTTTAAAATGTACACTTAATGTTTGAAACATTAACATTTGGTGCACCAAATTTTCAATTACATTTCTTCATTATATTTTTTCATAAGCAAAGCCATGGTTAAAAAATATATTGTGATCAGGAAAATGAACTATTGGTTCCATGTCATAGCATTATGAATGGGGCTTAATTATACTGTCCAGCAGTATAGTAATACTGACAGGGGCATATTTATGTTGGGGACAGGGGGGAACCTCCCCTCCCAAAGGAAATTAGAGCTGGCAAAATTCAAAGCAACTTGGTAAAATCCAGGTGAGTTGTTAAAATTGAGAATGCTTTTGTTGTAATTAATGGGAGTTGGAAAAATTTATTTCAGTTGGTATAAAATTTTGTCCACTCTTGGCATGATTGACCACCAATTCTCATTTATCTTTTGTGTAGCTGAGCATTTAAATAACTGCCCATTGCTTATTTCTCACTCCAAGAAGATCTTTAGAGAAAGTAGGCAAATACCAGGAGCCAAAAATAAGAGTACTAAAATGCAAAAATTAAAAATGTACATATTTGACAGAAAGAGGAAAGAAGCTAAATGATGAAATAATCTTGGATTATATTTATCTATTTGATGATTTATAGTTTTGTCATTGGTTTCACAATGATAAATTAGTTCTGATTTTAGGAACTGACCAGCTGGAAAACCAAATATCCATGAAAATGGGTCAAGGCCAGCGTGAGAAGTCCTACAGCAAGTCACAATGCATATGACATCCATACAAGTTCATGTTTAGTCAACCTTTAAGCTGTAAAAGAATACAGATGGTCATGCTTAGGGAAAACAGAACAGGAAAAATTAGAATTTGCCTTCTGACAGAATATCTGAAATGATCTTGGAATCCCAAAATCTTAACCTTTACACTGCCAAGTTTTTTTTTCCTCTAAAAAGAAACAACTTCTCAGCTTATTTATTAGTTTATGAAACATAATAATATCATTTAACATAATTACATTACATACTAAAAGAGCATTTAATTCTGAACAACATACAAAATTTAAAGCAAAAAGAAATAGTAGGTAAGCATAAAAAACATGCTTACCTACTATTTTCATGATTTTTTAGTGATTTTTTAATTTTTATAGTGATTTTTTAAAACTGATTAATCATCTTCCAACACTTTAAGGGTTAATTGTACTGGGGTCTCATAAAGGGGCCTTCAGAATATTGGGCAATATTAGGTAGTGCCTGAGACAGTAACTGATAGTTTGATTGTCAGGGGTGTACTGATATGCACTGCAACCGCTGCAATGCAGGGGAAGGGGGCTATGCAAAAAATATATACAAAATTTATGGAGGAAACCTGATATACAACTCTTTAAAGGAACAGCCTGGAACTTTTTTTTTATAGCTTTGAATAAAAAATAACAGACTTCATTTTCCCTGCTAGAAATTTCTCTCCTTCATACCTGAGAGCTTTAGCTCATTGTCTCAAAGTCCTGAGCTTGGCCATGAACTTCATTGGCATAATGCTATGACAACTGTGACGTTATTTTTTCAATCAGACAAATGATTGCTCAAAATAAGTTCAACCTATTTAACTTTTCAGACTAGAAATGTTTCCAATATTATTATTAAGATTTTTTTTTAATTATTTCTATCCTTTTGCTGCTCTTATATTATTTTCTATAATGGAGGAGAAAATGAATCAAATTTAAAATAATTTAGTTGAAACTATGCAGGGCCATGAAAAAACATTTGGAGCTCAGGAGTAAAGCTCCATTTGGTGCCTCCTATCCAAATTTTTAGTTGTTTATTTTTTTTTGTTTAAAAACTGTTATGAAATTAAAATAAAATTAGCAATACTTCTAAATACTTATTTTGATTTATCACAAGAAAACAAAGTTCACAATACAAATATGAGTTGGGTTGTTTTACCTCTGAGCAGCACTTTTTTGCATGCAATGGGCTAAATGGCCAGGTCACAAGGACTCCGAAGGCTCAAAGAAGGTTGGGGGAGGGGGACCCATTGGATAGCTGTTGGAAGACAGATGATTGCCTCCTTGTTAAGGCCATACAACATGTTCTTTAATGTGCACAGGGTATGGCTCTCCCACACCAGGGGCCATGGCTTAATGTCCCATCAGACTGACAGTGGCCTTTCCAAGCCCATCAGTGTCCCTACTGATTAAGGTTAGGGCCGTGCATTTTGTGGAGATAAATTTCAACACTGGCCCATGTGTGGCAGCACATATTTCTCAATATTAAGTTAAGTGTAAATGAATAAAAGTTAATTTAACAAAAAAAAAAGATAAAAAATGTACAGAAAAATTTACTATTTTTATGTTTTGGGAGACCTATAAGACTGTTGGGGCAACAGGCAAAGAACCATTATATCAACTTAGAAACCTACCTCCAGGCTTAAAACTACACAACTTAAAAAAAAAAAAGAAATATCTTAGGTCAATGGTTCTTAAACTTTAATTCAAGCAATATCAAAATGCTTATTGGTACCTAAACAGTACTGATATGCTTGAAGTCCACCTTGTTTACTGGATAAAAATGAAAGGGGGTGGAGGGGAGCCTGCCATGCTTTCAGAGTAGAAGTGAGAGTCTTATTATAGGTTAAAAACCAGTTGCTTATGAGACTTGAGTAACAGTTAAAAGTTTACAGATCACAATGTAAAAGATCTAAGTAATGCCAGTAAATAAAAAGAATTCAATGTACTTTTTCATTTAAAAAATGCCTTTTGCACATCAATGGCCCAATATGACATTATATTTAATACTTCTCTAATAGTAGTATTAAATGGTGTCAGAATAATTTGTCATATAAAATTCCTTAGTATTGAAATTATGCTTTGTTATACTTGCTTGTAGGAAGTGTTTTTTTTTATATATACCCATAATTTGACAGCCTGGTTTGATACCTCATACATATTTCATTACTAAAAAAAATGGTCAGTTTGTTGTTGTTCATGGTCCTCAGCTAACAGATGACCCTGCTCAAGAAGCATATGGCATCGAGGTGTAAAGTATGATGTAAAAATGTAACTATGTTGGTGGCCAGTGGTTCTTTGTTTCTTTCGGGTGGGCAACATGGAGTCATGTATCATGTGTGTGATTTGACGGTAATATCAAGTTGCAATTGATAATTTTTGCCATTTTCCCCATATAACTCCTTTTGATAATATGCCTATATAGTTAGAAGTAAGTGCATATGTATAACATATTTAATGATGGATGTTCTTTCAAAATTTCGTTAAAATATGGTAAATAATAAGTTATTTAAGATATTTTAAATTGAAATTATTTAATATTAGGAGGGTTGCTGTTGAAAGTGTTAGTGAACTGTTTTGTAATGTTATGGTCATGTGATTTAGAAGTGGGAGTTGGATAGCTTTTGGTGGCTGTTTTTTTTTTTTTTGGGGGGGGGGGGAGGAATGTTTTTGTAAATTCTTTGGAGTATTTGAAAGGGAAGGGAGGAGTGGTTAGAACCAAATAGAATTATTTTAAATTTTTTTTGTGTTTAGTATGATATAGTATGTGTTTTGTTCTGTGTGGAAGAAAATGACAAAAGTTTAGAATGTGCAGAAATTAAGTGGTAAAAATGAGAGAGTTTTTAGTGAAACGTATAAAGTGAGTTTTGAGAGGATTCTAATGTAATGGGGTGGAGTATGTTTGGGGGAAAGAATATTGGAAGTTTTTCCATGTGGGACTGAACATGATGGTAGTAACAAACACATGTATTTCATTATAGTAGTTTGGGAAGAATTGGGCGATTATTAGTAGTTACATATAGTATAGGGGAGTAGTACAGATCACGGTCATCGGAAAACATTTTTTTTTTGAAGCAACATAACAAAACTGTCTTTTTAGTTGATTCCCACAACCCCCCAGACTCTAACCCAAACAGGGGTTCCTAGAAAAAGATCGTTTTTTTCATTACCATGGTAATAACTCGAGTTTATGTCAAATGCAAAGTACTGTTACCATGGTAATTTGTGTTGTAAACAAAGACAACGTAACAAAAAAAAAATGTGATTCCACTAAAACTGATTAATCACAACACTAACAACAAATTACTAAGAAATTAAAATTATCAAAAAAAAAATAACCATAAGCAAAGAAACTATGAAACACATTTGCCTTACCCGTGTACTACAAATTTCTCAATAGCCCCCCCCCCCCCCACCTCTTTTTCCAATAGTTAAAACACTCCACAAATATATTTCCGCAAACTAAATTAATAAATCCAGTCTCACATACATTAACCTAAGTAAATCACAATTAATGAAATTGAACACCAATCTCAAAACCAAGAACATCATCAACAATGCATCACCGAGCGGCATTATAAAAAGCCCCCAAAACTAAATAACTCATTGGTGATAACATAAACATACATAATATAAATACCCCCTCAAGCAGCTGCTTGCCACAAAGGTCTGACAGTAGCCTGTCAGTTTATATGCCATAGTAGAAGGTCTGAGAGGATGGCAGGCCCTCAGCAGAATAACAACACAAACAGCCATGCCTTACCCGGGGCTCGAACCCAGGTCCCTTAGATCAGTAGCCAAGCGTGCTAACCAACACATAACAAAAAGCATAAAAATCGGAAACAGTGCACTACTGACCGAATTATAAAAAAGTCCCCAAAACTAAATGTCCTCACAAACAGCACAAACTGAAAAAACATGAAAATCGATAACAGTGCACAGCAGACCAAATTATAAAAAAGCCCCCAAAACTAAATAATGTCCTTGCAGACAACACAAACCGAAAAACATGAAAATTGGAAACAGTGCACTGCCAACCGAATTATAAAAAAGCCCCCAAAACCAAATACTCTCATCAGAGACAACAAAAAACATCTTACAGCTCTAATAACACTCCCCTAAATTATTCATTAACTTTCCTGACTCCATGAAAAACTGCCATTTTTTTCCACACTGACAATTCTACAATACCCATAATTTCTACATCAAAAAGCAGCCAAACGCTTTCACATATTAACAATAAATCATATAACTTTAAAAGACTCCAAAATATATAACAACTAATAAATCAGCACTTTAGCATCGATTTAAATTTTAGAGGAAAAATTGTCTTGAGCTGGGTGGGATACGAACCCATGACCTACTGATAACATGTCAGGTGCTCTGGACCACTGAGCTACCGGCTGTCGATCAAGATCTCCTCTAATTAGAGCTATGAACATTCCTTTAATGTTTCATATAGGCCCTATTCAGGAAATTTAGCCACAAGCGGCATTTATATTTGCCAATAGATGGAAGCATGTATTACAAGTATGCAGATAATAAATAATGAAATAAGCTCGGCGTATTTCATATCAACTAATAAATCAGCACTTTAGCGTCGATTTAAATTTTAGAGGAAAAATTGTCTTGAGCCGGATGGCTCTAGGTTTTAGGAGAATGGTTTTTGGTGAAATGTATAAAGTTTGTTTTCAGGGGATTCTAATGTAGTTGCGGGGAGATGGAGTATGCATGGGGGAAAGAATGTTGTAAGTTTTTTCATGTGGGATTGAACATGGCGGTAGTAACAAACATTATTTCATTATAGTAGTTTGGGATGAATTGAGTGATTTTTAGTAGTTAAGTGTAGTATGGTAATTATTAGTGTATTATAGTGATTTATAAATTTTGTTATATATTAATAAATAATGAAATAAGCTCAGCATATTCCATATCAACTAATAAATCAGCACTTTAGCGTCGATTTAAATTTTAGAGCAAAAATTGTGTTGAGCCAGGTGGGATGCGAACCCACGACCTCCTGATAACATGTCAGGTGCTCTGGACCACTGAGCTACCAGCAGCCAATCAAGACTCATTTTTACCATTTAATTTTCCACATTCTAAACTTTTGCCATTTTCTTCCACACTCACAACAAAACACACTAGATCATACTAAACACAAAAAATTAATACTAACTGCTACAAACCACTCCTCCCTTCCCACTCAAATATAGAATAATATAGAATAGAACTTAACAAAAACATTCTCCACACACAACCACAAAAAGCTACCGAACTCCCACTTCTCAAAAACGTGTCCATAACTTTACAAAACAGTTCATTAATACTATCAACAATAACCCTCCTAATATTAAATAATTCCAATCCCAAAATATCTTTAATAACTTATTATTTACCATATCTTAACAAATTTTTGAAAAAAACAACAGGAACATATATATATTATAAAAATGTATTCTATCACTAAAAAACCCTCATTAAATATACGATACATACACACTTACCTCTAACCACATAGGCATGTTATCCAAAGGAATTATAAAGCAAAAATGGCAAATAAAAATCAAATGCAACTTCACACTCCAATGAACATCACACAACTCCACATTACCCACCTAAAAGAACCAAATCAAAGAGCCATAGGCCACCAACAACCAACAGTTAAGTTTATACATTATACGTTACACTTCAATATAATATTTTACACTTCGACCTCATACGCCACTTGAGCAGTGCCATCTCTTGACTGACAAAAAACATAGTTTACTATGCTGACCTCTATTGTTTTTTGTTGTCTCTGATGAGATTATCTAGTTTTGGGTTTTTTTTTTATAATTTAGATTGGTGGTGTACTGTTTTCTATTTTTGTACTTTTTCAGTATGTATTGTCTATGATGATATTAGTTTCGGGAGCTTTTTTATAATTTAGATCAGTGAATGAACTGTTTTCGATTTTCATGCTTTTTGGGTATGTGTTGTCTCCGATGAAATTATTTAGTTTCAGGGGCTTTTTTTATAATTTGATCAGCAGTGTACTGTTTCCAATTTTCATGTTTTTGGGTATGTGTTGTCTCTGATGAGATTATTTAGTTTTAGGGGCTTTTTTATAATTTGATCAGCAGTGTATTATTTCCAATTTTCATGTTTTTGGGTATGTGTTGTCTCCAATGAGATTATTTAGTTTTAGGGGCTTTTTTATAATTCGATTGGCATGCACTGTTTAAATGAAATTGTGATTCCATGCACTGTTTAAGATTTTCATGTTTGTGGGTATATGTTTTCTCCAATGACATTATTTAGTTTCAGGGGCTTTTTTATATTTGATCAGCAGTGCACTGTTTCCGATTTTCTTGCTTTTTGGTAAGTGTTGTTTCTGATGAAATTTAGTTTCTTTTTTTTATAATTTGGGTCAGTGGAGTACTATTTTCAATTTTCATACTTTTTGGTGTGTTGTCTCCAATGAGATTAGTTTTGGGGGCTATTTTATAATGCTGATTGGCAATTGCATTGTCATTGATGTTCTTGGTTTTGGTGAGAAAAAAAAAAGTGTTCAATTTGCTTAATTCTGGTGATTTATTTAGGTTAATTTTTCAGACCTCTGTGGAAAGCAGTTGCTTGAGGGGGTATTTATTTATTTTTTATTTTTTGTATGGGTGACTTGATTTATTAGTTTAATTTGTGGAAATATATTTGTAGAGTATTCTAACTATTGGGAAAAGAGGGGGGGGGGGAGAATATTTCAGGAATTTTGTAGTATATGGGAATGCAAATGTGTTGTCTAGTTTCTTTTTTTGTTGTTGTTTTGATATTTTTAATTTTTTTTAGTAAATCGTGATTGTGAGGGATGTTTTTTGGTGGAATCACAATTTTTTTTATTGCATTTAACGTAAACTCGAATTATTACCATAGTAACAAAAAAAAAAATCTTTTTTCTAGAAACCCATTTGGATTAGGGTCTGAGGGGTTGTGGAAATCATCGAAAAGTTCCGTATTGTTATGTTGCATTAAAAAAAATGGTGGCCAAGGACCCTGAAAGTAATCTCTATAATCATCTCTATAATGTATTAAGCCACCAAATCTGAAGATTTGGTGGCTTAACACATTATAGAGATGTACATTATTAAACCTCGAGTTTTCCTGACAAATTCCTGTAACATACATTTAGATATTGAGAACACTGTAATTTCAATAATACTTAAATTTATTTCATATCACAATAATGGTTGCATTCAGTTGCGGCTGATTTAGTTTCACAATTTAACCTTTCAAAGTTATCAACTTTTAATGTCAAACTATATTAAGAAACAAACGTAAATTTTAGGTAAGTAATTGTAAAAAATTCTCGTGTCCACAGCAATTTAAGATTGACAACTTCTCATACATTAACTTACCATCATTGAAAAACCCGCTTCTTTCAATATCTTCTAGTGATTGTTTTGTATCCCGAAGAATACGACGTAATTGTCTGCAGTAGTTTCGAAATTTCGAGATTTCATAAGGTAGACTAGTTGCCATTATGAATAATATTGATACATTAGTAATCCCATACGGCTATGGAAGGAGAAACAGCTGAGCCAATAATTTCAATTATATAACTGCAACAAATTTTACGTATATTAACAGTGGCATACATAAACACAGTTTCGTTGCACAAAATGATGAATTTTTATTACCAACAAAACTTATGCACTTTACAACTATAGCACAAAAATTAACGAAGGTAAAAACACAGTTTACCCAACTTGTAATTACTCGTTTCTGTATATCTTCGTGAACTCCTAGATTAGATTACCTAACGGTTACGGTCAATCATTACTGAAAAGAAATTAATCCTAAATACTTCTATGTATTTTGAGAGTAAAGAAAAACCAGAGGCACACACACAATTTACCGAAACCTCGGATTTTTTACCTATCTGCTGGAATGCTGCTAACAAACTCATATGAAAAAAAATTTCTGTCCACACAGAGATTGTTTAATAGATGTAGTGTTTGCTTTGAAGGCAACAAAGACAGGAAATGGAAGTGATAGTCAAGAGAAGCTTGGCTGGTCAAGAGAGAAGTAACCAATATTTGGCGTAGCTACAAGGTGCTTGCCGGGAAAGCTCTGTCCAGGGGAAACTGCTGAAAAAAGTTTCATATCTCATGTATTTTTTTTTCTGCTTTCTTTTGGATTTTGATTTTACTTGCACTTTAGTTGGTAAAAGAAGGTCTTATGATAACATAGCAGGTAAGTAGTTCCTTAGAGCTGAACAGTTTCTATATTAGTATATTTTGACTGAATTTGATCATGACCTTTGGCATGGTTAAGATTTCATTGATGATGAGAAAAGTTGATACTTACGATATTTTGCTTAGATTTCTGCTAATGGGGCTGATGATTTTTTGATCTTTAGGAAATAACGATTATATATTCTATGTAGATAGCTGATGTTTTGCAGAAAATCAAGATCAATCTGTAAATTTGGGTGTATTTCTTATGTTTGGAGGCAATAGTGTTTTAAAAGTGATGTCTTGGATGTAATATTTATTTTGTAAAAGGCTGAGTAGCACAATTCTTTCTTCTGTATGTTTAGGATAGTTTAACAAAACATGAACAATGTTTTCTGTTGTATTACAGTAATTGCACATTGGATAAATAATGATTTTAAAAAGTAAAGTTTTTAGCTGAGTGATTAGCGTGCTTGGCTACCGAGCTAAGGGACCTGGGTTCGAGCCCTTGGTAAGGTATGGATGTTCATGTTTCTTTTCTGCTGAGGTCCGGCCATCTTCACAGACCTTCTCTATGGTATATAAACTGACAGGCTCTGTCAGACCTCTGTGGAAAGCAGCTGCTGGAGGGATATTTATTTTTTATTTTTTATCATTTAGTAAGCTTCTTCAAAATTATTTGGGATTATGTTGGAGATTTGGCTGTTTATATGTTGTCTGTGATTATATTTATGGACTGTAATGATGCGGAATCATTCATCCTTCTTTTGATGGAAATAATCTGGTATCTGTTGTTTGATCTGTTCAATATGTGCGGGAATATTAATAATTTTCTGTGGATTGTCAATTTCTTTAGCCATTCAGCTGCAATTTTATTTCCAGTAATGATACAACAGTTGGGTGTACACTGCAGAGAATATTCGTTGCAGTTGGTTAAGTGTAGATGATGAATTTCTGAAATAATAAGATTGGTGATGTATGAGTGGGTGGCGTTCTCTGAATGAAGTAGGAGAGAGAGTCTAGAGCTAACTGCAATCTGTAAATATGACAAACTTTTTGCACTTTTCATGTTTATCCCGGTAGATGGTTTCAAAGATGGCTGTTAGTTGAGCTATAGTTATTGAAGTGAGATATTTTATTACGAAATTTTTCTAATGTTCTCAGGAATGTATATAGCATCGCTGGCTATTTTTTTTCTGGATCAAGTGAGCCATCTCCTTATATGTGCTTTTGTGTTTGTATTGCAGTTCAATTTCTCTGTAAGTGAAGGTTTGTAATTCTTCAGTGGAGTGTGTATTTTTATGATTTATGCCATCAATGGTAATTTTTATTTTTGGCCTATGGTATAGCCTGTGTGTGTGTGTGGGGGGGGGGATGATCTGGTATCAGTTCTTGTTTTAGTTGGCAATTTTTGATTTTATTCGTATAGAGGATGAGTTTTTATTTCTTTTGAAATGCTAGATATGTTTCTTTTTTCTATGTTGTTCCTTATATGATGGTGCTGATGTTTCATAGTGATCCTCGTGTAATATTTTATAATCTTGTTTCGTCTTCTTAGTAGGACGTTCGCAGCATTTATTTCTGCACGATGGATCTTAATATCCCAGCACACGCTCTTAGGCAATGGTTTTGCAGAGTATCGAGTATTTTTATTTTCTCTTGGGATACTTTGGTCGTGACAAGTATACCATAGTCCATTTTTGGTAATAATATGCTATTATACAGCTTTAGTAGATGAGCTGGGTGGGTACCCCAGTAAGATTTTCCAAGACTTCTCATTAGTTGCAATTGGTATTTACCTTTTTCTATTACATTTTTAAAATGGAGTTTCCAGTTTAGTTTGGAATCAATGGAATCAATTTATGACGCTATTATTAATTTTTATTTGGTAGATGGGGATGTTCTTGCGTTGTGGTTTTACAAAAGGTAGGATAGCTGATTTTTCTGGAAATAATTATATTCCAATTTCTGCAGTAGTTTTCTATTTTGTATATTATATTTTGAATCTTGGTGGAATTAGTCCTGTTTTTTGTCACTACTCCACAGTGAAATGTCATCTGCAAAGATAGAAAAAAAGGTGTTAGGAATATTGAGACTGCTAATTTCTGCTGGTAAGTCATATAGATATAAATTAAAGAGAGCAGGACTAAGGATACTTCTTTGAATGATACCAGGGTTAAGTTTATCCTGGCTTGAAAGATGACAGTCCAGTTTGATTTGTACCAGTTTTTCTCTTATAGTAAAGTTAAGAAATCGCATCAGGTGTCCCGTCAATCCAAGTAAATTTAATTTATATAAGAGCCAATCATGCCAGATCCCATCGAAAGCCCCTTGCAAATCTAGGAAGACAGCTGCAAATGAAACTTTGGAGGTCAGACATTTTTGGGCATCCATAGTAAGCTGCAGAGTATTGCCTTCAATGCTTTGATTATTTCTAAAGCTTATGGATCTCTTATCAATGATACGATTTTTTTCGATAATTCATTAGAGCCTGTGCTTAACCATATTTTCCGCAAGCTATATGAAGAGAGAAATATTGGTCTGTAGGAGCTGAAATGTCTAGGGTTTTTATAAGGTTTTTTAAATTATGACTGTGTGTATTAATTTCCATTCTTCAGGGTAGGAGTGGTTAAATCAGATATTATTAATGCATTTAAGCAGTTGTGTTTTGTTTTCTGTAGAGAGCTTTTTTTTATCACCTGGTGGGCTATCTGATGTGGTCCTGATGAAGTTTGGTTTTTAAAGATTTTATTGCATAGTTACAATGATAATGACCAAATTAAAGAAATAAACCACCGAATTGGACAAGCTAAAAACCAATTGAACCAGAGGAGAAAACTTTTGTGTGAGGGAAAGTTAAACATCCAATTGAGAATTAGAATCTTAAAATGCTCTATCTGGCCCATGCTACTGTATGCGTGTGAGACCTGGACTCTGAAGAAGAAATGAAAAGACAAATTGAAGTAATTTGAGATGTGGTGCCTTAGAAAGATACTGAAAATAAAGTGGACTATCAAGACGACAAACTTTAAGGTACTGGATATAACCAAGTCTACAAGACAACCATTAAATATTGTGGATATGTACTGAGAGGGGGAAGAGTATGACATCCACAACTCGTCCTGGAGGGCAAATTGAAGGGCAAATGGACACAAGAAAGAAGAAGAAAGGGTTGAATGGACGACCTTCATGAATGGACAGGCTTGGACACAAATGACATAATCCATGATGCAAGAAACAGAATGGAAATTTATTCGACAGTTTTTTAGGTTCTTCTTGTAATTGGAGGGCTATTTTTTGCCACTCCTGGGTGGGATTTTTAGTTTTTTTAAGGTTATTAAATATCTTTCAGATTTTTGAAGTTGGGGTATAAGCATTTAGGGAAGAGGTAAAACGTATCCATTTTCATTGGTAGTTGGTTTTGAGTTTTTTATATATAATTGCAATGGTTCTATTGGCTTCTCTGATGTGTTTAAAGGTTCAAGATCTTCTTGCCTTCTCTGATATTTTCTGTGGAAGGAAAATTTATAGTTTCTAATTCAAACACTATTAGGTAGTACTTGCATTAATATTTTACAAAAATACCAAACCTGAACATTGTATACAAAAAATGCAAAACTGTGTAACAATATTTCTTTCATGTCTTTATTCCGATTTTTCTGCAAGTGTCCAACAATAACATATATGTTCTTTGTCTAGGTCCTGGATGGTTTTGGTTCAGTTTACTGAATACAGGACAAAATTATTAACTCAAATGGTCGATGATATACCACATACTTTCTTTTCAGTTTTTATGTACAAATAGTGCCTGATATTGTTCTCGGTCTTCCCCGCAAAATATGTTGGAGTGGGGAGTGGGGGTGGGGGGTAAAAATCCGTTAGTTCCAATTATTAAAATTTTGCAATCAGGTATCATACTAGTATTTTTGTTTAATATTTCTGTAGTTTTAATAATTTAAATTTTTAGACAACACAGATATTTTAAGTAAAACCAACATTATTTATATTTTGCTGCAGAAAATACAAAAGTGTGCGTTTTGGTTCAAACGGGTATTTTAATTTTATACCTATACTAATACCTAGTCACATGTAAAAGAGTTAATCGTACTGTGTTAATTTTATTCGTTAGAAAACTAAGGAAAGGCTTTGAGAAAATGAGTTCTGTCCCACAGGCAGCAAAGAGAGGAATTTCTAGTAGGGAAATCAAAGCTGATTGTCCATGATCTGTTATTTTCTCGTAAAAGCTATAGAAATAATTTGTGGCATTCCTTTAACTCTTTATATATCAAATATCCCCATAAATGTTTCAAAAAATATTTTGCAGAAACCTCCCTAACCGTGCCTCCCCCCGACAATGCAGGGATTGTGGGGCCTATCAGTATGCCTCTGGGTCAGCAATGAATTTCCATCAAAGGTATATATTTAAAAATGGCATGCCTCGAAATCCGTTTTCCCATATAAAAGGAAAATAAATTACCCTTCAAGCAGCTGCTGTCCACAGAGGTTTGACAGGAGTCTGCTCGTTTTCCGTGACACGGAAAAAAATATCTGAGGAAAGCTATACCTCAACAGGTAATCAACACAAGAAATAGACCACATACCTCATCAGGAGTTCGAACCCAGCTCCCTATGATCAGTTTCCAAGTGCAATAACCACTCGTCCACAAGGACGGTTGAGATTATAATACAGTAAAAAAAAATTACTTCTGAACATTCATATTGATTTACATTATTTTTATGCTGCTATTAATGGTTTTCAGTCTTAAGCGCACCACACACGTAGATCCACTGCTTGCCCTCCTGCCTTCCACCCCCACTCTAATTGTCGGTGCCACATGTGAAATTTAAATTGGTTTTTATCAAAATGTTAAAAAGTAATTGGTTTAGCCACACAGGAATTCTAACTTTCACTTCAGTCATTTCTCATTATTCATGTGCTTAGCAACACCCTACAATGGGTTTTTATTCTAAAGATCTAATTTTAGAAAAATTTATAGAAGGAGGAATTACAATATTAATAGTAATTTTGGGGGTAATAATTGGGTGAAAGTAATTGGTGTTCCAACGGGTACAGAACTCGTTATTTCCACAAAGGTGCGACACTCTTTTGCGAATTTGAGAACGAAAAAATATCAAAAATACTAGCAAAGATAAAACTATCAGAGCTTTACAATGCTCTTCTAAGTTTCTTGTGAACCACAGTTTTGGAAACACTGTGCCAAGCGATCAGAAAAAACTGCACCTTTAGGAGCAGGCTTCCAAGGGCATTGTCAGAATGTTTTTTCGGGTTGGACAAAAATATAGATATTTAAATCACGCCATTCATTAATGAGCCCAGTTGGGATCATGCTTATCGTAACCATAATACAACTTAGAATGACTGAAAATAAAACAAAAAAACAAGGAAACTTGTAATTGGAAATATACCTAAAAATATTTTTCATGTTACTAAATAAAATTAAATTGTATTTTCTGAAAACAAAATAATTTGTAAAAAAAAATCGAGATTACATTCTGTTACCTAAAAAACGATATTAATTTTTTACCCATCTATGTTATTGTAAATTAATTTTTTTATCAATTTTTCCAAGTGGGAAAGTTACTACCTCTGCAGGCCATCCTAATACTTCTATAATTCAGAGGTCCAAAACTCAGTCGGTTTCTTGTAATCAATAAAAATCATGAATAAACTGTTAGTAAAAGCACGAAAACATCAGTTTTTCTGACCAAAAGCAAAACGATAACAGTGATGTTTATATTTGTTGCCGGAACGTCGTTTCAGTTACTTCCACTACTTCTTAAACGCAATGGCGTAACAAGTTATTCTGGTCGTTGGTAGGACACAAAATAGTATTTTAAAAAGCATTAGTTCTGGAGAAAATTTTGGTAACATGACACCACTGGTATTTCGTGCTTTAAATATGATATATCTGTACATTTTCTGATTTCTATATTGCAATGCTTATCAAAAGTTAAGCAGGATCATCAAGATGTGAATATAAAAAAGTAATTGTTAGAGATAAATAAAGATGTTTAACCCCTTCAAACCCTGAGTACATTACAATGTACATTACTCTTTAGAATTTTTTTAACACATGAAGAGGTACCTTTTGTCCTGCAATGTTTGCAAAGTGTATACTCCATTTCACATAGAGAACGAAGCGGTAAGTCTTCCTCAAAGAGTTTCTTGTCCAATAGTAGCTTATTACGCTTAATCACGAAAACCAATGAAAAACAAGATTCTACCTTGAATACATATCAATCCTGAACTCTTTAGGAGTTTCTATAGCAAGTGTTTTACATCTGTAATAACTAAAAGATGTTTGTAGTCCCATCACTCTTAAACATAAAAGGGCTAAAAACCTGAAAATTTGACAAGAAGATTACGAGTATTATGAAGGTGTGAAGTGAAAAATATTAACTCGATAGGTATAATAGGTGGTTAGAAATCGGTATTTTAGATAAAACATTTTTCTCCCTCATTCTTCATTTGTAGCTTCTTCATTCGCAATATGTAATAGAGAAAGCAAAGACAGAGGAAAAGCTAATTGAGAAAGAGAAAGGGGTTGGGACTTGTCAGAGAATAAGACATGAGTAGTGTTTCCCAAATACTAAAATGCATTATACGAAATATACCCACTCAAGCAGCTGCTTGCCACAGAGCTCTGACAGGAGCCTGTCAGTTTATATGCCATAGTAGAAGGTCTGAGAGGATGGCAGGACCTCTGTAGAAAAACGACACATACATCCATGCCTTACCCGGGGCTCGAACCCAGGTCCTTTAGATCAGTAGCCAAGCGTGCTAACCACTCGACCATGGGACGGCTTACGAAATATAAATATGTAAAATGTATTCTACATGGAATAAAACTTTTTAATAGTTTAATTTTCAAATCTGTTTTAGTGTTGGCCATATAATAATATGAGGCTAAAATAAAATTATACGAAGATAACTGTTTGGATTTCGAAGTAGATTGGATAGATGGCACGTTCGATAGTTCGTACAAGACGGCGAGATTTCAGGAGGGGAAGTAATATTTTATTCAATATACACTAACATACATAAATCAAAGAGTTCCTTTTTATCTTGTTTAAAAAAAAAAGCCAAGGAAACGTGTTCACTTTATTGTATGTCTTTCCGGATGTAGACATCGAATTTTTTTTGCTTTTAGAGATCAATGAAAAAACTGTTTTTGGGGTCGGATAGGTATTGATGAAATATTAGAAATCGCACTTTTCGAATCTCCCAAATGCTACAATTGCTTCCTCTAACGGTGGAAAAATTTTAAAATTCCAAAAATTCGAACGAATATTGAAACCATGTATTGATGCTAGAAATTTTAAATTTTGGTGATGGAATATGAAGGTCATGAAGCTTTCATGGCAACAAATGAGTTGACCTCCTACATCCAGGGTGGATGAGGAAACTCTGTTATAGTGGGATTGGCACTAATGAAGTATTATAATTATCATTTTAAAAATATTTCAGTAGTTTTAATTTACATTATTTTAGGTCACTAAATATGGAAACGGCAAAACTTTTAACAAATGTTGCAAGTGATCTGTTTATAATAGAAATTTGAAATTTCGGATGACGTTTACTAAGATGAGTTAACAGTCTGCTAAAACTGCAGTATTATTGATGATAATTAATGAAATAAAATTTATCTTATCTTAAAATAAATAATAAATTTTTTGGTTGGATAGGTACTAAAATAATACGTTAAAATAATATAAATATCTCTGAGTTATCAGTAAAAATATAAAGATTTAATGACAGATGTAGATGTGTTTTTTTTTCTAAAATAAATCACAATAAAAGAATACTTTAATTATATTTATTTAAAAAAGAATGATAAAAATACAGTTTCATGTCAGACTTAGTTGGCTCAGATATAAAATATTGTCTTCTGCAACGCAGTCATTTGAACATAAAAAACATCTCTGAGGCTATTTGGATAAGTCACTTTTTTTCAGTTCTGATATTGTTTCGCAGATTTCATTGCTTTTTCAGCCTTCATTGGAAGCTTGCCTACTCGTTGGATGACGCAACAGGCAATGCGAGTGCCAGCGTTGCCAGTTAGGAGACTTTCTGCGTCGTCTGGTTTTAAGCCGTAATCGTCTTCATCGGAATGGATCTGAAAAAACACAAATGCACAAGAAACATTCGATCATTAAATAACTGAAGTTATGTTGCCACTGTAAATAAGCAGAATTAAGAGTAAAAGAATACAATTGTTTATACCAGTGGTTGGGGGGAAATTATATTAAAGCAGGAATAAAAACATTGGATATTTGCAGAAAAAGGTAAACTCTTCAAATAGTCGACAATGATGCAGCCACTCGGTGGTTCTAAACATTATTCATTGCCGGGCAATTAAAGGAATATGTTCTCACGACCGGCATAATGCATTAATATATTCTCGCATATAGCATTAATAATTCTCGTATATAGCATTAATATAGTTCCGTAGTAACACAAAAATCCTTTACACCTTCTCCTTAACAGTGGCGTACCCAGGAAATTTTAATGGAAGGGTTTGGGCTATTTTATCTCTGAGCGGCACTTTTTTGCACACAATGGGCTAAATGACAGGTCAAAAGGACTTCAAGGCTCAGAGTTGGTTAGGGGAACAGGACCCACTGAACTGTTAGAAGACAGATGGTAGCATTCCGTCAAGGCCACCCAGCATGTTCTTTATCTTGCACAGAAGATAACAGCTTAACTATCCATCCAATGGACAGCGTCTTTCCAAGCCCATCAGCGTCTTTTTTCTAATCAAAGCAAGGGTAGATGGTTAGCGGAGATAAATCTCAATGACGGCACAGTTGGGACTCGAACCTGTGAACTATAAATGACAAGACTGGCATGCTACCATCTGAGCCAATACCCGTCCCTTTGATAGGAGAGGGCAAGGAGGTTTAGCATGCTGCTGTCTCTGATTTTTAGGGACTGCCTTAAAAGCTATAAAAATAAGTTATGCAAGCCCTGAGCTGGGGTTTATAAGCCAATAATTTCCCTCTTTTAGGTACCCCACAACTATATGATTAATTCCCATGAATCAATGCACTATTTTACCAAACATTTAACACTTCAATAATTTGAATAAAATAAATTGTAAACTTCTGAAATCAAATGATATTATTTAGAAGCAACATTTCTAAACACCCTGAAAATTAAAAAAATAAATAAATAAATACCCCCTCAAGCAGCTGCTTGCCACAAAGGTCCGACAGGAGACTGTCAGTTTATATGCCACAGTAGGAGATCTGAGAGGATGGCAGGACCTCAGCAGAACTAGTTAAAAATAGTCGGAAACTTCACACTATTAAAGTTCATTCAACTTTAAAAACAGCATTTTGCAGAAACCTACCACTGGAGATGAAGATCTCACTAAAATTTCTCTAATCTCGATTTTCACCACTATTCGTTTGACATTTAAAGAGTTATGTAGGAGGAAGATTCAACAGACGCGTCGCTAACATAACAATTTTCCTGAAAAGTTAACCGAAACACAATAATTATTACAACAGATCTCTTACTAAAATAATGCAATTTCAGAATTGATGTAATGATTCTTTCAGTTTTCGTTAATTTTTAAAAATATTTAGGATTATGTATAACAGTAGCATCGGCTATTAATTGTCTCGAAGTACGATAATTCTTTAAATATTAAACAAATTTTACTTAAAATCTAATTTCACAGTTTTAAATGAGATTTTCAAGGTCATTTTTCCGTTGCAAACTAATTTCACTAGGCAACAAATTAAACTTTTTTTTTATAACATTCGTCAAATAGGATGTTTTTAACTAATTTTACGATGCTGAATTCAAATATGGCTGTGAAAAATCTGCGACACGTAGTTTTTTTAAAATTACGGATTGACGTATTTCAAATTTCAATGAATACGCATATCGGGGAAATGAAAATAAATGTTATTTTTTCATAAGCCCCAGTGTGAAGTGTAGTGGTGGGAGCAGAACATCAGAGGGGTCAACTAGAGGCTTATACCTCGCATTACTCTTTCCAAGAATAAAAACATCTCTTTTGGGCCAGTCTTTTGTTTTGTAGTGTTCCTTTCTGGCCCTATTGTCCCCCAAATACAGAAAACAACAAAATTTTGTGAAGCCTCCTTGAAGCCCGAGGAAGAGAGATATGACTTTTAGGTTACCGCATATTTTCACTTAAACTGGTCATATTTTTATAAATAAATAAATACCCCCTCAAGCAGCTGCTTGCCACAGAGGTCTGACAGGAGCCTGTCAGTTTATATGCCATAGGAGAAGATCTGTGAGGATGGCAGGACCTCAGCAGAAAAACAACACAAACGTCCATGCCTTATCCGGGGCTCGAACCCAGGTCCCTTAGATCAGTAGCGAAGCAGTATTTTTTTCCATGCTTTCATAAGTTTCCTTCATTCTCACAGTGTGTGTCACTGGAAAGGAAGGTTTTTGGTTTCCTTTATGCAAAAGGACAGCTTTTAAGCTGAATTTTGACGAATCTATAAATAGACGCCTTTAGGGTGGTGAGTTGTTCCAATTTCTTCCATCAGCCCTGAAATATCTGTGCAGACAAACCATCTTGCATCTCGTAATAAGCAGATAAAGACAAATTTCTCTTTCTGAACAGAGAAACTCAGGTACCCTTGTTCAGAAGATTCCACTCTTCAAATCTTAAACCTAAAACTTCAGCTTATCGTTTGGAATGTCCTAGGTCTCGAACAAGATCATTTAGTTCATTTTGCTGAATCAGATGAGGCTCGTCTAACTTTTTAAGGGTGTATGTAGGATCAGGATCTGTATGTGCCTCAAAGTCTTCCTCTGATGAATGCGAATCCATCTCCTCCTAGTTGGTTGGAGGTGTTGGCAAGTGACTAGTTGGCTCACGCCCAAACCATTGGAACTGCAAAGGTCATGGATTTTATCTTACCTTTCAACCATTCACTCAAGCCAACAAAACACGAAAATGCAGAACACATGTGGAGCCAATGTTTTGTCCTGATCTCCAACATGACATCCAAAATACAAGTTATAGGCTTTCTTCACAACCTTTATTAAAGAATGACCCTGGGATTTTAAAATATAATTCCCACACACATAACAAAACTTATCTGGAACATTAACATATCCATGATGCTGCCTTTGCGCCATTTAAACGCCAAAATTCACTCTTCAACGTACAGTAAGTGTTCCTACTACAATGAAAACAGCAAGAATTGCGGTCTGAGGCTAGGTTACTGTTACATGTTTTCTCCCACATAGTTAGGTTTAGTTGAAATTGTTGACTTCCTTCTTCTCGAAAATCAGTGTTGCCAGACACAAAAAATAAAATATCTAGCATCTTCCCAGTTGCCTGGATGTGTTGACATAGGAAGATCTTAATAGGAGTCAAAATTACCAATAACAAAAAAAAAAACTGACATGCTAGCCATTTTTTAAGGCGAGATCTGAAATCAGCACCTGAAAAATAGTTAAAGGCAGCTACAATTATTCATGTTATAAAAATGGAAAAAAATTACAATTATTCATGTTAAAAAAATGGAAATAAATGGAAAAAAAAATATGCCCAAATATTTCTATCGCAACGTATCACACGGTGAGAGGCAGAACTCGTTAAGTCTGTTGATGTTCCAGTTACACATATTTCAACACTTTAATATATCAAGAGAAAGAGAGCAATGTTGATTCTTTCATAACGAAAATAAGAAGGTGATAGTGCAGAATTTTGTTCCTTTCCCTTTAGAGTGCATAAGGTGATGACGATTCAGATTTCGCTTCTGTTACAGCCGGGCAAGCCCATTGAGAAACAGAGAGGGGGAGAAGGGGGGAAGAGAGGTACTTTGACCCTTGGCTGGGTCAAAGCCCTCTGGCCCGTATTCTGTGAAGTGACCCGAGTATGAGTCATTTTTTCCCCTAAATACATTTCATTGCTCTTATTATAGAAATATTTTCAATAGCATATTTTAAATGATTCCATATCTGTTTAACAATTACCTACTATGATTTAATTCTAAATATTTACGCTATTTATTAAAGTATAATAGTTGTGTGGGAATTTTTTTTTATTATTGCTCATTTTATCTTAGATTTCCCCCCCCCCCCCCCCCAGAATCTGTTTCTTTAACGCATTTAAGCTTAAGAAATGGAAGTTAAAAATTATCCTTACTTTGGGAATCGTACAAATTAATTTGTTTTTAGACTTCATTGAGGTCTTTTCATTTATAAAAAGCAGAAGAGTTCTTTTTTCTTTATTTGTTAACCATTACCAGTAGTAGTAATTAATTTGTTACATATTAATTAAAGATTTAATATGTAATAATATTAGTAAGTTTAACGAATTTATTTCAGTTTGAATTGAAATTATATTTAGTTGTTCTATATGAGTTCCTGGTGGGGGGGGGGAGGGCACAATTATTGCTTTTGCACCCTGCACGATTTCCTGACGATAACCTTAACTACAACTAAAAATGTTGATTTCTGCGGTGTCGGTTTTAATCTGAATCGATGGACTTTTGAAGAGCACTAACTACTTTCAGTTGGACATTTGATGATCGCTCTTTGAGCAATCTCTAAACACAAAAAAAAAATGTACTTTTACTATATTTAAAATACCTCCGAGATAAAAATTCGCACTCGACCACTAAAACCCGATTTACATAGCTGACGACCACCTCGTTTTTTAACAATTAGTTGAATCCTTGCCAAAGGTTTGGTGCGAAACGTATGTCCATTGATAACTTCATCCCATCTGTAATTTTCTACATCATTCATAGCGTTAATTTATTACTCCATTCACACCAGTTGTCGATAACGCACTGATCCATTTACAAGTTAGGCGACGGCAGCGCCAAAAGAAATTTCGGACACTTGCAGAGAGATTATTCTCGGCTCACGGCAGCGAGGAACCCGATCTCTTAACCCAACACATTTCGACCCAAGTGGGACCACCATACCAAATTTGGAATCAGTCATGTACCCGCGGAATCACAGGGAACCGAAAATTTCCTCCGCGGATGGCGTTCGTTCACGGCTCAGAATTATAATAAGATAATTAAGCAAACGTTTGTCGCTGCTAGATCACTTCGAAATTGTAAACAATGTCTTGGATGACATGTTCGGAATCGCATAATAGCTCACTACAGTTTAGCTCTCTATTCCCGTGGCTGACAGCACAATCCAACATCGATTACGAGACTGGACGGGGGTGGCTCAGTCGGTAGCGTTCCAGGCTCGTAATCTGTAATTCCCAGGTTCGAGTCCCAGCTGGGTCAGCGTTGAGATTTATCCCCGCAAAATTCCACGCCCTGCCCACGGTCAGTAGGAGATACCGCTGGGCTTGGAAAGACCTCCGTCCGTCGGATGGGACGTTAAGCCATGGCCCGTGTGCGGCAGAGCCATACCCTGTGCACGTTAAAGAACACGCTAGATGGCCTTGACGGGAGGCTACCATCTGTCTCTCAATAGCTGTTCCATTGGGTCCCCTCCCCCAACCTTCTCTGAGCCTTCGGGGTCCATGTGACCTGGCCATTTAGTCCGTGGTGTGCAAAAAAGTGCTGCTCAGAGGTGTAAAACAATCCAATCCAACCAACTACAAGACATCGGCTTGCATGTGTGGCATCCCTTGATTTGTCTTCCTCTAATTCCATCCCATCCCAGTGCATGTCTGTAGTTGTACAATGAAGAAAAGTTCCTGGGGACTGAAGTGGCATCGTGTTGTCTTCAGTGAAGAATCCCTTTTTTATTAAGATGCTGTAACAGTCATTTGCGTTTGTGGAGGCAGCCAGGTAACAAGGTTAATGCAGGATGTATTCGGGAGCGCCATACGGGACCGACACACCCGGCATTGTGGGGTGGAGAGCCATTAGTTACCTCTGTTTCTTACTGATGACTGTTTGAGGGTGACGTGGTATATTGAAATTGTGCTAGGGCCTGTGCTACTGCATATCTCCGTACCATACCTAACACCATTTTCCAGCAGGATAACCTCGTAGCATCCCTCCTGTGCCCTGCAGTACCTTTGTGATGTAATTCTCGTACCTTGGCCAGCACGTTTAGTGGATCTGTCATCCATCGAACACATATGGAATACAATGGGGGTGGTACGTTACATCCAAGCGCTCATCCACCTACAACTGTCAGCAAGAGTGTACAAAGTATGGTTGCACATCACACAGGATCGCATTCGTCACCTGTCATTCGTTAATGAAATGAATATTTTTTGCTTGACTCACTCCCGTGATGTTTTGCCTCGTGTATTGCGGCCATGTAGCCTACTCATGTACCTCTCGTTTTGCCATTAAATGTTTAGAACTGTCCACCTCTGTAATCATTGCTTCTTTATGTGTATAGCTATCACCACAACTAATTCGGTTCACATGCAAGCACTCCTTCTAGATAGGGAAATTTCAACGGAGGGCAGTGTACTTTGACAGAGGAAAATTTATTTGATATTTATGAAGAGTGCTAGAAAAGTATATTTGGTAAAAGATGGCGTTCGGTCGAAAAAGGCTGAGAACCATTTATAAAGAAGACGATTATTTTTTTTTCTAAGGTAGAAATAAAAATTCTGCGATTGGAATGAAACATCTTCTCCCTCAGTAAGTTGCCTAGACCTCATGTAAACTATGTACTTAAAGTTTTGTGCCAGAGATAAATAGGGAATGCTCTCTTTAACAGGGGGCGGGGATGGCTCAGTCGGTAGCACGCCAGGCTCGTAATCTGTAGTTCCCAGGTTCGAGTCCCAGCTGGGTCAGCGTTGAAATTTATCTCCGCAAAATTCCCCGCCCTGCCCACGGTCAGTAGGGGACACCGATGGGCTTGGAAAGGCCGCCGTCCGTCGGATGGGACGTTAAGCCGTGGCCCCGTGTGCGGGAGAGCCATACCCTGTGCACGTTAAAGAACACGCTGGATGGCCTTGACGGGAGGCTACCATCTGTCTCCCAACAGCTGTTCCAGTGGGTCCCCTCCCCCAACCTTCTCTGAGCCTTCGGGGTCCATGTGACCTGGCCATTTAGCCCATGGTGTGCAAAAAAGTGCCGCTCAGAGGTAAAACAACCCAACCCAACAACTCTCTTTAACAGTCGACTGAAATAATTTTTCGCAATGAATTTCCTTTCATTGACTACTACTTACTACAATTTCCAATTTTAGTTGCTAGGCAACAACAGTAAACGATGTTCCTTTCCATTCAGGTATTATAATGTTCCTCGACTTGCGCTTTGTGACAATAGTCGATGTATTTGGCAAAATGAGGAATTTATTATATTGAAGAATGAATAATTTAAATATTAAAATTATAAAATAAGGTTTATTTAAAAACAGGTAGTGTAGTAGACCAGGCACTATGTACCCAGAATTAGTTTCGGCGGGAGTGGGAGGGGGGAATCTGAGAATAAGACTTAAGTAGGGTTTCCCAATTACAGTTGCAAGGAACTTTCAGCTATCTTGATTTGTAAAGCAGAAATAAAGAAAAAAAAAAATTAAAAAATTCTCATTGTTGACATAGAATCTGTGAAGTTGCTTTTGGGTTAACAATACCTCTGCTTATTGAAATTTATCTATACAAAATATGCATTGCAAAATAATTTTGAGGAGCAAACAGTACAGTTAAAGCCTAAAAATCTACACACACAAAAAAAAAAGGATTTGGGTTGGGTTGGATTGTTTTACCTCAGAGCGGCACTTTTTTGCACATCATGGGCTAAATGGCCAGGTCACAAAGACCCCGAAGGCTCAGAGAAGGTTGGGGGAGGAGACCAACTGGAACAGCTGTTAGGAGACAGATGGCTATCCAGAGTGTTCTTTAACGTGCACAGAGTATAGCTCTCCCGCACACGGCGCCACGGCTTAACGTCTTTTCCGACGGACGGCGGCCTTTCCAAACCCATCGGTGTCCCCTACTGACCGTGGGCAGGGCGGAGAGTTTTGCGGAGATAAGTCTCAAAGCTGACCCAGCTGGGACTCGAACCTGGGAACTACAGATTATGAGCCTGGAGCGCTACCGACTGATCCACCCCCGCCCCTCGGTGGCCGGCAATAGTTCACATGAAGAGAGGGATTAGGATCATACCCTTCATCGAACAATCAAAGCTTATTGTCACTGCATAGTCTGTTAACACCTTGATTGAACAATCTCTTTGCATAGGACGGAATTAATTTTCGTTACTGGAAGGCTCTACATGTATTATAAATGAGAGTGATTACGATAACAGTGAATATACTGAATTTTTTTAATGAATTTCTTGTAGTTTTTATGACATTATAAATACCGATACCTAATTTCTGTCTATACCCTAAAGCTCCCCATGGCACCAGCGATCCTTCGTAATGTATCTACACCACCCCAATAATAATAATAAACATAATAAATACCCCCTCAAGCAGCTGCTTGCCACAGAGGTCTGACAGGAGCCTGTCAGTTTATATGCCATAGTAGAAGGTCTGAGAGGATGGCAGGACCTCATCAGAAAAACAACACATACATCCATGCCTTACCCGGGTCTCGAACCCAGGTCCCTTAGATCAGTAGCCAAGCGCGCTAACCACTCGACCATGGGACGGCTATACACACCAGCCCAAGCCTAAATAAAAATCGCTACAAAAAATTCAGAATTCGTGGATTCAGCCTTTTGGTTAAGATCAAAGTGTAGCGGCTTTTGGAAGTTCAATTCTCAGCTGGCACTGAATGTGAGTGGTGGAACAATTGGCATGTTATCAGGAGGTTGTGGATTCGTAATCTCATCAAGCTTAAGGCACAGTTTTTGCGGCATATACTTGATTCTATTCACACTTACGACGAGAGCCTTGCCCAATATCGAATGCTCTCCTGAAAGTGAAGCTACGTCGTCGGAGAATAAGATGTTCGTGATGCCGTGATCGTCACATTCGATGTTGCCGAGATCCCCAACATGCCTGCAAAAACAAAAGAATGAGGTTAATGATACAATAAAGAGAAAACAGGCGAAACGTAATAGATGGAAAAAGAAATTCCTTTGCAACTGCAAAACAAATTGAATTTTAATCTAATCCATGAAAGCTTCTTGTGGAAATATTAAATACAGTTTGGCTGCTTTCAACATATCCTATGAGAAACTCCTTCCTTTGACCCTTTAACGCCCAGGAAATTTCAGAAAAGGACGGAGGGTATTAAAGACAAAGCGATAGCACCAGTGCCGTCTTAACAGTATTGTAGGCCCCTGGGAAAGCAATGCACTGGGGGCCCTACCCACCCACCTATGGGAATAAAAATGTAAACGGTCAATAAAATTAAGCCTATAGATTAAGCCAATAAAATTAAGCCTATAGATTAAGCCAATAAAATTAAGCCTATAGATTAAGCCAATAAAATTAAGCCTATAGATTAAGCCAATAAAATTAAGCCTATAGATTAAGCCAATAAAATTAAGCCTACAGATTAAGCCAATAAAATTAAGCCTATAGATTAAGCCAATAAAATTAAGCCTATAGATTAAGCCAATAAAATTAAGCCTATAGATTAAGCCAATAAAATTAAGCCTATAGATTAAGCCAATAAAATTAAGCCTATAGATTAAGCCAATAAAATTAAGCCTATAGATTAAGCCAATAAAATTAAGCCTATAGATTAAGCCAATAAAATTAAGCCTATAGATTAAGCCAATAAAATTAAGCCTATAGATTAAGCCAATAACATTAAGCCTATACACTTTTAACAAAATCAATGTTTAAACATAACAAGCTGTAAAGCGAGGATTAATGAACACAAACTTTTGCGAAATTTAGAATCGTGGGGCCCCTTGGGCAACTGCTCAGTGTGCCCATGCCTTAAGACGGCCCTAGATAGCACTATTTGGACGAGTCCATTTCAAAATTTCGTCTGTTTTGGACTATTATTGAGACTTCTAAAATGGCGGGAGAGAATTGCATTCCTGTCATTTTGCTTCCCCTAATTTTTCTTAAATTCGGGTCTGCTCAACAGACTTACGACTCTAACATTAACTAACCAAATTTGAGACTTTATTCAAAACACAACTATTTTAAAGCTTAAAAAGCTACACAGTATTTCTTCTGTCGCTTTTCTATACTCCATAGCTATTTAGTGCCAGTTTCCTCTATGTTAATATACTTTAACTTGGAATATGATTTACTTTTACTACACTACAAAGAGTAATACGTATAACTTTAACACTTCATAAACTTGGATCATAAATGTGAAAGCAAACAAAAATATCAACTGATAGAGAATTTGGGTTGTTGGGCTGTTTTACCTCTGAACAGCACTTTTTCATACACCATGGGCAAAATGGCCAGGTCACATGGACCCCGAAGACACAGAGAAGGTTGGGGGAGGGGACCCACTGGAACAGCTGTTGGGAGACAGATGGTAGCCTCCCGTCTAGGCCATCCAGCGTGTTCTTTAACGTGCACAGGGTATGGCTCTCCCACACACGAGATCACAGCTTAACGCCCCATCCGACGGACGGCGGCCTTTCCAAGCCCATCGGTGTCCCCTACTGACCGTGGGCAGGGCGGGGAATTTTGCGGTGATAAATCTCAACGCTGACCCAGTTGGTACTCGAACCTGAGAACTGCAGATTACGAGCCTGGCGCGCTACCGACTGAGTCACCCCGCCCCAACTGATAAAGAAACTCGGTCATCTCTTTATTATGTAAAGATATATAAACTAAAATTATGTTTGATGCTAAAGCTATACATGATGTCTGCTAAAGTAAATCTTGGCCTAAAAACAGAAACCGCTGGATATTCATTTGCACCACGAAACCCATCGAAATTTCTTTTCGACTGCTTTATTAATTCGGCCGCCAGAGAGAATTTCTTCACATATCTCCACCTCGTCAATCCCTCAACGCAAGACGAACTTCCTCCTAACCTTCAGTAAGGTCACGTATGTCTTCCTGGTTTAAGACGATGAGCTTAAAACACTTGATCTTGAAACGTTGTCCTTGATTGGCATCCTTCGTTCCAAGATACCTTATCAAAAAGAAAGAGATTACTGGACACAGCAAGTTCAAGGCTTCGTGGCTTCACGTCATTGGAGTCAAATCGTGGCCACGGTCAAATGTAAGGCAAGTTGTTGCCACATGCGTAATTGGAATCAATTGCACGCGCGTTGATTCACTTCGGATGACAGGCGCCAACTTGGCGGCAAAGGAAAATGAGAACGAGGCAGCGTCATAGCTATTTAGTTGCCAGATACATTGCAATTATTTATTATTAGTGAGATGAGACAACGCGTTCGCTTATTCGTTTCACGTTTTATATTTTACTGTTATCACCGTCGTACTTTAAGCGATGTACGGTAACAAGCCAGTCACAAGCAGGCCCTGCTAGAAACATTTGCAGGGTGGGGGGGATGTTAACATTTGAGTCAGAAGTCCATATTTCAGTCAGAAGACGGAATATATTTTACATTTTTTTTAATGATAAGATTAACTACAGGTGCAAAACTCAGTTGATATTATGTTACACTTCAATATACAGTGCGTACCATTTAAAACGCAGACCAAAGAGCAGAGCTGTTGAAATAACGAAAAAATAATACCATGTTTTTAGGGGAAACCTAAGAGCAATAACTGCAAACACAGGGGCGGGGGTGGCTCAGTCGGTAGCGCGCCAGGCTCGTAATCTGTAGTTCCCAGGTTCGAGTCCCAGCTGGGTCAGCGTTCAGATTTATCTCCGCAAAATTCCCCGCCCTGCCCACGGTCAGTAGGGAACACCGATGGGCTTGGAAAGGCCGCCGTCCGTCGGATGGGACGTTAAGCCGTGGCCCCGTGTGCGGGAGAGCCATACCCTGTGCACGTTAAAGAACACGCTGGATGGCCTTGACGGGAGTCTACCATCTGTCTCCCAACAGCTGTTCCGGTGGGTCCCCTTCACCAACCTTCTCTGAGCCTTCGGGGTCCATGTGACCTGGCCATTTAGCCCATGGTGTGCAAAAAAGTGCCGCTCAGAGGTAAAACAATCCAACCCAACTGCAAACACAACAACGGCTTTCATGTAGGACTTCTTTGGTAGGTTCATTGTCGAGAGGTAGCCCTTGGCCGCCACAATCCCCAGATCTCACACTACCTCACATTTTTCTCTGTGGGTCGCAATAATCCACGAAGCCTGGAACAGCTTAAACATAACATTGAACACACAGTTGCCGGCATTGACAAACTTTTCAAAAAAGTGACAAGAAACACTGTGAAATAGGTGGATTCTTGTCTTCATGAAGATGGTGGACATTTTCAGCATCTTCTCTAAAGTGTACTGAAACTTGTTTATTCCATTTATATTTCAGATAATTTTGAAAATATATATGGTACACAGCGTTGTGTTTTAAATGGTACATCCTGCATAAACTTAAGTCGGGTGGGAAAACGTTTTGGCTAAAGGGTTGCATGGAAAACTAAAATGGAAGGGCGGCCCGCCAAAGAAATATATAATCAATATAATCAAATAATCCCGAAATTGTTACCCGTGAAATTCTTCTCATTGAATTGGGTCAAAATAATTCCGCTTTATCGGTTGTGGTCATTTGTCATGGGAATTTAGTTAGCAAAAACACCCTTTCAATATTACCATTATGAGGGAGTAGAACGGAAAAAGGCATATTTTTAAAACTTCAGTACTATAATTAATTAATATTATAATTAATTAATATTATATACCATAATTGAATATTCAGTAATATTAATGGCTAAATCCTATAATTCATTTTCTCAAAATAAGAAATAATAATTCTTTAAGACATTTCTTAAGTACAGAATTAATTAAGATAGCAATATTGCCAGTTTCAGAATATTAAATGTGAAGAGTAATTGTTTAAATTTAATGAGGTTAGTCAAATTCAATAGGACAAGGCTTGAGGAAAAAAATATTGGAATTGTATTTACAATAAATTACAATTCTCCATCGTCTTATATATTTCAGCATCTGATTGACAGGAGAATTACGGAAATTTCTGCTTTGATAAATATAATATAAAAATAATATGCATTTATCAAACATGTTTTCAAAAGAAGCAGCGTCTCAAAATATTAAAAAGAAAACATGTCAAACCCCCCCCCCCCCATTGTAAATTTATGGACACACCACTGCTGGTGAGTACAGTCGCTCAAAAAAGTATCCGAACACTATGGTCGATTACAGAATTCAGAAAAAATATCTGGCAACCTTCGTGTTACGTGATTACAGAATTCAGGAAAAATATCTGGAGCGTGTACAGCAACTGTACACGCTCCAGTTACCGTTCACAGCAAACTGGAGCGTGTGCAGTTACTGCACACGCTCCAACTTTAGAAATTAGTGACACGAAGGTTGTCAGAATCACTAATTTCTAAAAAAAAATCGTTGCCAGATATTTTTTCTGAATTCTGTAATCGACCACAGTGTTCGGATACTTTTCTGAGCGACTGTACAAAAAAAATGTTCTCATATAGGAAGCTACCTAAATAACTGTTCTGGCATTTATTTTAATACTGTCTAATATGTAAAAATGTGAACTAAAAATGTCTTGGAATACTCCTAAGGAATATTATCCAATGGTTCGGAATAACCTGGCACCATTCTAGTCCAAATGCTGCCAGACTATTGGAATATTACTGTATGTAGAATGTTTCATATTTTTCACAAACACCTTTTCACATGTTTTTTTCTTTTGCTCTTTCCCCATATTCTCCTTGGCCACGAAATTACTTTCACGATCCAGATGTGGCCAGCTCTATTTGAAAAGCCCTGAAATAGGACAAATAGTAACCTTAGCAGTATCACTGTCGTCATGGGCGTCCGGAGAAAATTTTCCGGGGGGGGGGGGGGCAAAGCTTGGAGACAAATAATTACATCAATAAATTTTTATTTAATTTTTTATGGTTTTTTTTCACAAGTAGATTATAGAATATAGTATTGCACCAAAACAAAAACACATACATAATGCATCTAAATTACGTTTAAATTGTTACGATTATAATTTGTGGAATTTTTTACTAGATCCCAGGAGGGGAGTCCTCCGTTTGTCCCCCTCTGCGGACGCCCATGACCGTCGTAAAGCAAAAAAAAAATAAGAAAATGTGAAAGTCGGGAAATTAACCGTTCAAAAGTTTGTTGTAAAACCAGAGCTTTTTAATTCAACTTTTCAATCCAGATTAAAAAGCAATAAAATAATTCACAGTGTCAATATGGCTTTAAGACACGGATTCTATTCTTTGTCCCTTTCCTTTCTGTTGCCAAATCGCATTAACCTATTGAAAATAAATTAGTAACGTCAAATAAAAGAACTAAATCAGGCCTTTTTAACTCTTTTCATGTTTCATGCGAAGTGTTTGAAACCAGTTCTTGAGCTGTTTGAACGATTGCCAACAGAATATTAGACGGCAAAAAAACTCTTCCATTCTAGTCGTCTGTTGGCGATAAACACAGAGATAAAGAATTCAGACTAACCTGACAGACGCCTTTGGTCCGCCATGATTGACTGTAAGTGGGTTGTAGTGAGCTCCCGTTGATTGGCAACCATTGCTTAAGTCACCAACTGCGTGCACATGGAAACCGTGTCGGTGACCTGCCCCGTGAGTATGTGAAACCTGAGTCGTCAGTTGATTATCATCATCGCTCTGCTGCTGCTGTTGATCGTCATCGTTTCCATGGTGATCGCCGATCTTAAATCCTTGAAGACGAACATGAATGCTCAGGCGTCCACCAGTCTTCTATAAGATTTAAAAATACGGGAAATTATCAACCTTTACTGTATGTAACAAGAAAAAAGAGATCTTTATTAATTTTGACAATCTGCACAATTAGCATGGATGTTTATATGGTCTCTTTTCCATACGAAAAAGTTTCAATTTTTTCCCCATCAGATGAGCAATAACAGAGGTTCCCAAACTTATTTGTCCTACCGTCCCCTTTTCAGAAAATAAAATTACTCAGCGCCCCCCTGGAAATCTACCTTTTTTAAGCGCACAAGCAGAAAGATGCAGTGACAAATTTGCGTTCTTTTATGTATTTATATTTCTACCTACGTCCTACAACAGAGTAAAGAAAGATGTTGTTGTAAATAAGACACCTTGAAGTTTGAAAATATAAAATTATTTATTAAAATCAACCATAATAACATTCGCATTACACACAGAAAATTAAGATAACGAAGGATAATTTTATGTCTTTATTTGGAAAATAATCACTACGACTTTAACTCTATGTTACACAACAGATGAAACATGTACGAACGGTTTTTCGAAATTTTCTTATCTTCCCTTCTTTCTTTATGCTTCCACCGCCCCCCAATTGCACCCGAGGATACTACCGACCCCCTGGATCGTCCCAGCGCCCCCCAGGGGGCGGTATCGCCTACTTTGGGAAACACTGAGCTATAAAAACATAAATGCCTACTGAAGCAGCTCCTTGCCCCAAAGGTCTAAGGACAACTCCACACTTGCCGCGAGAGACCGCTCGCCGCTCTGCAAGGACGACCTGAACTAAAGAGTAGAGTACAGTGGCTGACTGGAGAGTAGAATGGAGAATGGCTGACTGACTGGAGAGTTGGAGGGGAACTGGCTGGAAACAAAAGAGAGCCTGAAGAGAGGCGACACAATTATATTGCGGCAATCTTCAACAGGTTGATGAAGTTGATCTTGCCCACATCCATTGACGTCTTTTACACAACTTTTTTTCTATAAAATATAGTAATGTAATACGTTGTAATAATTACAATACTTGAGATTTTTACTCTCTTCAAATTCCTGCAGTTTCTGGAACAGGTACTGTCGCTCAAAAAAGTATCCGAACACTTTCGTTGATTACAGAATTCAGAAAAAATATCTGGCAACGATTTTTTTAGAAATCAGTGATCTGGCAACCTTCTTGTCACGTGATTACAGAATTCAGGAAAAATATCTGGAGCGTGTACAGCAACTGTACACGCTCCAGTTACAGTTCACAGCAAACTGGAGCGTGTGCAGTTACTGCACACGCTCCAGTTTGCTGTGAACGGTAACTGCACACGCTCAATATTTCCGTGAGTGAGCCCACACGATCTAGTATCAAAATAATATGACCACCTACAGTCGCTCAAAAAAGTATCCGAACCCTACGGTTGATTACAAAATTCAGAAAAAATATCTGGCAACGATTTTTTTAGAAATTAGTGATCTGGCAACCTTCGTGTCACGTGACACGAAGGTTGCCAGCTCACGAATTTCTAAAAAAATCGTTGCCAGATATTTTTTTCTGAATTTTTGTAATCAACCGTAGGGTTCGGATACTTTTTTTGAGCGACAGTACTGGCACTTGAAATCACATTTTGAACTCTTCTCGCACGATTTGTACTGCTTGCACATCACTTTCCAAATGCGGGTGAATTCGTCCTTGGAACCGATTTTCACCGAAAAGAGTCCCAGTAACTGAAGGACTTTTGCGACACTCAATCCATGTTTCAAGTGTCGCAACAGTGTGTCTAGATTTCTGCTGGACACACTCTCCTTGCATTCTCTACAATAAAACTTCACGAGACAGTTTTTCCTGCTACCGACGACATGCATGACTACTACTAGTAAGAGTTGGGTTGTTTTACCTCCCAGCGGCACTTTTTTTGCACGCCATGGGCTAAATGGCCAGGTCACATGGACCCCGAAGGCTCAGAGAAGGTTGGGGGAGGGGACCCAATGGAACAGCTGTTGGGAGACAGATGGTAGACTCCTGTCAAGGCCATCCAGCGTGTTCTTTAACGTGCACAGGGTATGGCTCTCCCGCACACGGGGCCACGGCTTAACGTCCCATCCGACGGACGGCGGCCTTTCCAAGCCCATCGGTGTCTCCTACTGACCGTGGGCAGGGCGGGGAATTTTGCGGAGATAAATCTGAACGCTGACCCAGCTGGGACTCGAACCTGGGAACTACAGATTGCGAGCCTGGCGCGCTACCGACTGAGCCACCCCCGCCCCACTACTAGTAAGAAGGAAAGGCTACTAATGAACAGGCTCTCGAGTGAGAAGATGCTGGAATGATAGATAGATGAAACAGCAAGATAAAGGAAAGTTTACGCCTGCCGAGCCTTCTATTCCCGAACATGCTCGATTTGGTTTGTTTTACCTCTGAGCGGCACTTTTTTGCACGCCATGGGCTAAATGGCCAGGTCACATGGACCCCGAAGGCTCAGAGAAGGTTAGGGGAGTGGACCCACTGGAACAGCTGTTGGGAGACAGATGGTAGCCTCCCGTCAAGGCCATCCAGCGTGTTCTTTAACGTGCACAGGGTATGGCTCTCCCGCACACGGAGCCACAGCTTAACGTCCCATCCGACGGATGGCGGCCTTTCCAAGCCCATCGGTGTCCCCTACTGACCGTGGGCAGGGCGGGGGAATTTTGCGGAGATAAATCTGAACGCTGACCCAGCTGGGACTCGAACCTGGGAACTACAGATTAGGAGCCTGGCGCGCCACCGACCCGAACATGCTGGAATGAGAGGGGTTTGCTCTTTATATACACTGCGGAAACGTGACGCAGAACATCACGTGATGGTGACGCATCTGCAATAAAAAAAGATCAGAGTCCATTTAAAATAAAGAAACAATGAGATACCTCCAACTAAAAACGAATTAAACATTTTTTCAAAGACCATAAATGTATTGCAAGACAATGAAAAATTTTATGTCGTTGGTGAATTTGCGAAATGTTTAATGAAGAAAAACACTAATAATAAAATACGAAAAATAAAGGTTTGTATTTATAATAATAAATAAATAAATACCCCCTCAAGCAGCTGCTTGCCACAGAGGTCTGACAGGAGCCTGTCAGTTTATATGCCACAGTAGAAGGATCTGAGAGGATGGCAGGACATCAGCAGAAAAACGACACATACATCCATGCCTTACCCGGGGCTCGAACCCAGGTCCCTTCCTCAACCAAATTTTACTCTCCTTTAAAGTATTCCCCTCCACTACCTATGCAAAGTTGTAGAAGTCTACGCCACCTGTTAGGGAATATTACGCAACTTTGAATGAACGCATTTTGCAATGTCTTCCACCCATAAAAAAGGCTTCCCAGCAAGTTCTTTTTTAATTTTTGGAAATAACCAAAAATCGCATGCTGCAAGATCGGTTGAATATACAGGATGGGATAGTTGCTTGAGTTTTTTTCCTGCTCCAGATAGATCATAACTTGTCGGGTTTTGTGAGCACTGGCATTGTCCTGAAGGAGAAATTTTGACATGCCTGTTGTTGGACACTGCGCCTTCTTCCCCTTATTTTATTATTCTTATTTTGGGCAAAGCAATGTTGGTGTAGTATTGGCGATTTATAGTCATTTTTACAGGTAAGATGTCAACGGCTACCACTCCTTGGGAAATGTAAAAAATTGTGAACTCCTCTTCCTTGAGCGAAAGTCTTGTCGGAGGATTTAGGGACGAGAGTCATCTTCTACAGTCCAAACATAGTTGTCGATCTTTCTGGGAGTTGCTAGTAATAAAACCACGTCTTATCACCTGTGACAATGTCTGTTAACCGTTTGAGGTCTTTAGGCTCTTGCACGAGGCAACTCTAGCCCATTTTTGTTGTTCTGTCAGTTTGTGGGGTTTCCATTTGGTGCAGATCTTTCAGAACTTTAAATGTTGATGAATAATTATTTCCACACTGCCAGTCGATACATCTAAACGTATTACCCGAACGGTGATGTGTTCACGAACAGCAGCGATGGTTCTCTCATTCGCGGCCTCTTTCGGTCCTTCTTTCTTACACACAAAATGGCTAAATGGCTAGGTCACAAGGACCCCGAGGGCTCGAAAGTTGGGGGGAGGAGACCCACTAGACAGCTGTTAGAAACTAGATGGCAAAATCCCATCAAAGCCATCCATCATGTTCTTTAACGAGCATAGGGTGTGGTTCTCCCCGAACACGGGCCCATGGCTTAGCGTCCTCTCCGACGGGCGGCGGCCTTTCCAAGCCCGTCGGTGTTCCCCACTGACCGAAGGCAGGGCGGAGAGTTTTGCGGAGATAAATCTCAATACCAGCCGAACTGGGACTCGAATCGGGAAACTGTAGAATACGAGCCTGGCGTGCTACCGACTGAGTCACCCCTCCCCCCCCAACTTCCCTTTTTTGCATGAAACTGCCTTTCTGTTTTGTGGGGAGATGTATCTTTCATTAAAATTTTCCATTTTTGGGATGTGGTGTGGAAATCATTTGAATACTACTGTGTTTCTTGGGGCGGGGGTGGCTCAGTCGGTAGCGCGCCAGGCTCGTAATCTGTAGTTTCCAGGTTCGAGTCCCAGCTGGGTCAGCGTTGAGATTTATCTCCGCAAAATTCCCCGCCATGCCCACGGTCAGTAGGGGACACCGATGGGCTTGGAAAGGCCGCCGTCCGTCGGATGGGACGTTAAGCCGTGGCCCCGTGTGCGGGAGAACCATACCCTGTGCACGTTAAAGAACACGCTGGATGGCCTTGACGGGAGGCTACCATCTGTCTCCCAACAGCTGTTCCAGTGGGTCCCCTCCCCCAACCTTCTCTGAGCCTTCGGGGTCCATGTGACCTGGCCATTTAGCCCATGGTGTGCAAAAAAGTGCCGCTCAGAGGTAAAACAACCCAACCCAACCCAACTGTGTTTCTTCTAAATAAGTGGTGGAGTTAGCGCGTCGGTAGCATTAATCTGTAATTAAGGTTCGAGTCCCACTTGTGCCGTGATTCAGATTTATCTCCGGTAATCCCCACCATGCCCTCGGTCGGAAAGGCAACGGTCCGTCAGATGGGACGTTAAGCCGTGGCCCCGTGTGAGGGAGAGAGCCATACCTTGTGCACGTTAAAGAATACGCTGGATGGCCTTGACGGAAGGTTATCATCTATCTGCTGACAGCTGCCCAGTGGGTCCTCTTCTCCCAATCTTCTCTGAACTCTTAGGGTCCTTTTGACCTGGCCATTTAGCCCATTGTGTTCAAAAAGAAAAAGTGTCTCTCAGAGGAATAAAACAACTCAACTCTTGACAGAGCGGTGAAACCCGTGGCTCTTTTCATAATTTGTTGCTCTCTTACACTATTTTTTTCCCCGGTATATAAGGGTGGCTCTTTTTTTTTTGTATAACCTTAATTTTGAAAATTCATTGTTAGCGCTATAGGGATAAAGTATGTTGAACGTTTCCAGAATCTGACGTGTAAAATCGGTAAAAAAGTAATGTTCTGTGGTGTAAAAGCAGAAGATTAAGATATGCCATATTTTGCTCTGATTGAATTCGAATTTCCATACTAAAGAATGAAAGAAATCATGAAGCTCCTAAGGATTTTCTTGTGGTTCTTTACGGATATAGTTTGATTTTTTTTTAAAAATGACTCTTAGGCAAGTTTGGGTTGCCCAGCTGTAGGCAATTTATCAAACTGAGGTAAATTATTTACATTTCTTCGAAAAAATCAAATGAATTAAAATATCTTCTAGCGTCAAGGCTTTTGCGATTGAACTCTCACTACTTCGGGAATGGAATGAAAGCATTCTAAAGCCAATCCTTTTTCGAACAGAGAAGTAAACGCTAAAATGAATTGCAAAATTGAAACCTTCGTAGCTTTAAATATCACGTGTACCCATATTTTGATCCACAAGATCTACTTTTCTCTACACTTATCCAACCCGATGAATCATGTTTATTTTAACGAAAAGTTCATTTATTGGGAGCCAATAAAAATTATGGATTGGGTTGTTTTACCTCTGAGCGGCACTTTTTTGCACACCATGGGCTAAATGGCCAGGTCACATGGACCCCGAAGGCTCAGAGAAGGTTGGGGGAGGGGACCCACTGGAACAGCTGTTGGGAGACTGATGGTAGCTTCCCGTCAAGGCCATCCATCGTGTTCTTTAACGTGCACAGGGTATGGCTCTCCCGCACACGGGGCCACGGCTTAACGTCCCATCTGACGGACGGCGGCCTTTCCAAGCCCATCGGTGTCCCCTACTGACCGTGGGCAGGGCGGGGAATTTTGCGGAGATAAATTTCAACGCTGACCCAGCTGGGACTCGAACCTGGGAACTACAGATTACGAGCCTGGCCCGCTACCGACTGAGCCACCCCCGCCCCTAAAAATTATGGAAATAGACAAATAAAAGTTATAAGTGCTAATTAATATGTCTAATGTGTTGTCATATAAATACGTAAATCACAATACTATAACTAATAAAACATAAGATTAAATTTTTAACTAGATCATTATTCAGTGTTTGAATTTCTAGCAGTCTGTTTATGTGGAGCTGCTTTTCATTGTATTCCTAAATAAAAAGTTTAAAAAAAAAAAAATGGAAAAATGTCCTTGCTATACGCCAGTAGTAGCATGCTAATCACAAAAAAGTTTCATACAAAGTATTAATTTCTTTGTTTACAGTCGTTTTTCTGGCCTCCCCTGTAAAATGGTGATAAACTTGCACGTAATATCAAGCATTCCCCATATAAGACAAAGTCTAATACTAGGAATAGATTATATCTATATGTTATGAATAGCAATCTAAAAGAGCACTCATCGTAGCCCAGTAAGCACAGGTGCATCATTTATTGGCGAGGTCTGCATTTGTTTTTCACAGCTGGAAAATCGTTGCTGCTACATCGTACAAGTGGCAATAAACTCGTCTTTATGTGAGTCCAACTAATTGACAGACTAAAAATGGAAAAATGTTAGCAATAGAAACACCATTTCATCGCATTTCTATAATTGTGCACTATATAACACAATGAATCTACTTACGTTTGGTGCCGAGTTATTACCCGAATTATTAGAACTAGATTATCGCCACTGGTGAATACGGAATGCTTGTTTACAAAGAGAATGAAATTTGTACTTTTCCGAAATTTTGGGCCCTCTAACGGTGAAATTTTGAAACATGCAAAAAAATAATATTTCATTAATACCTATCAAACTGAGAATTTTTTATTTATCTCATAGAGCAAAAAACAGTATTCTACACACCACAGGGGAAAGGTGTGCTCTCGATGCAGACTCCTTGACTACCACCACGACCCATAATTCAAATTTCAGTTGAAAATATTCATTCTAGGTTAAAAATAAAAATAAAAATAAATACCCCCTCAAGCAGCTGCTTGCCACGGAGTCTGACAGGAGCCTGTCAGTTTATATGCCACAGTAGAAGATCTGCGAGGATGGCAGGACCTCAGCAGAAAACAACACGAACATCCATGCCTTACCCGGGGCTCGAACCCAGGTCCCGTAGATCAGTAGCCAAGCGCTCTAACCACTCGGCCACGGGACGGCTAGTTTATATTTTCCAAATTTAGCGCCCTCTAGCAATGGAAATTAAAGTGTTCGGTAATTCTCAAAATGCGAATCTTAATTTTCGTTAGTTCCTATTCAACATAAAAACAGTTTTTCATATAGCGCTTAAAATAAAAAATTTGTTGTGTACAGGCAGACGGACAGAGAGATGAACGGCAGACAGGAATGACAGTGACAAAGTGAATAGCCGAATGTTTGTCAAGTTGAAATAATCACATTAATACTGACGATGAAAAAAAAAACCTTTTGCTTAAACTAAAGTTTTTACTTTGAAAAAGCATTCGCAGAATCTTCATTCAGAATATAAATAAATATTTGTTTAGTTTGTCTTTCTACTGAGGTCTCGTCTTCCCTACAAACTTCAATGGCTTGTTACAAAAGGCTCCTGTCAGACCTCTATGGCAAGCAACTACATGAGGAGAAATTCTTTTTCTGTTTCGATTTTAAAGTTTATAGCTTTTATTAATAACTTAATGGATAAACAACATATTAACGGATTTACATATTAACGTATTTATATAACGGAAAACAATTCAAGTTATGAAATTTCAGTTTATGAACGCATTTCAAGGTATGCGTTCACATTCATATAGTTGGGGTCAGTCTGTACCAGGGAGGGGGGCAATGGGGCTATGGCCCCCCCTTTCAAAATGCGAATAAGAGTAAAGGAGACAAAAAAATTAAAAACTTATTTATATTTCATGCATTTTTCTATAACTTTTTTTTCTCAGTTCAAAATTTTATGTTTGAGTTGAAAAATTTTCGTTTCCTCCCCAACAACCATAGTCCCTTCGCTAAGCCCCTGATGGGAATTATCATTGTATTATCAAAGGAACAGTTAATGACAATACGACTATAGAGTCTTAACTCATTTGTTTTAAAGACATGGTATTCACATACCCTCTCTCAAGATACGTATTTCAGAATATTCACTAATATAAGGCCAGGAGACTTAGTGATCTTTATACTACGTGAGCACACAAAATTTAGAGTAATTCTTAACCAGAGCAAATATCGGAATACTTACTCTCTGCCAAAGAGTGATCTGACCTGTGACGTCTTGTTGCTGGTCTTCTGGGATGGCTCTGTTAGGTTGAACTTCGCATGTCGCAAAGTCATAGAATCTGTAGTCTTTAACTAACGGAGAGAAAGATGCAGAATCAATTAAGGCAGTCTGGAGGATTTGGATTAAGGGACGCAAAAGCATAATTTGTATACAGAGTGTCTTGAATTAATATACACTATAGTAGCAAAAGTATTGGGGACACTGCCTTGTTATATGAATGGAAAACCACTCTCAAAGTTCCTTAACTTTTGAAATAAGCTTTTCTATAGAAAAATGCAATTAGAGATAAATTCAAGATTCCACTGAAAGCTCTCTAAATCTTAAATTTCAAAAATATTTATTTAATATTTAAAGAGTTATTGAAGTTGGAACACTTAAAGTGGAAGCTGTAGTTATGCTTTTATTAGCAGCCATCTTCAAAATGGACGAAAACTAAAAGAACTATTATATTGAGTTTTAAAATTTTATTTTACTAAGCGACTGGTTTTAACAGTTACGAATGGTTTTAATTTTTGAAGTAAATTTTAGTGACTACCAAAGCTGCTGTTAAACATCCGTGAATATTTATACAGGGTCATTATTAAAGAGTACCCGTATTATAAAGTGATGTATTTTGTTAAATAATTAAGAAAATCGTGTGTGAATCTGTCAAGAAACTCTTCAAGTTTAGTTTGTGATACTAGCGCCACCAAGTGATACTAACTCTAAGCCGTCGTAACAGGGAAACTTTCAGAGTTGTTGACATTGTGCACAGAGATTTGCATTCATTGCTTAACTATTTGATAAAATGTTGCTCTTTAAAATTTGGGTATTCTTTTTAAAACGACTTTGTATATTAAATGAATAATAATAAAAATGTAAAAAAAAACTCGAGATTTTGATCAATTTCACCGAGATTTTTAATTTATCTCCAGTGATATTTTTTAGTAACTTTTTTTTCAAAGTTAGGGAACCTGAATGTAGATTTAAATTCACATGATATGAAAGATCCAGTGACATACTAAAAGACCCCTCAACTGCGGGGCCTATCAGTATGCCACTGGAGTAATAAGTAAACAAATATTTAAAGGAATAATAGTCTGGAATCTTTTTGTATAGCTTCAGGTCGGTAACCAGTTCAAATCAACAGAGGAAGAAAGGGGGATTTTTTTTTATTTTATGTCTAAATAAACTAAAATAAACAGTTACATACTAATATTTACTCTTAGAAACCTTATGGTCCTGAAAGGGTTAACAGTATTGTAGGCCCCTGGGCAAAGCAATACACTGGGGCCCTACCCACCCACCTATGGGAATAAAAATGTAAACGGTCAATAAAATTAAGCCTATAGATTTATTGGTACTTTTAACAAAATCAACGTTTAAACATAAAAACATGCTGTAAAGCGAGGATTAATCAACACAAACTTTTGCGAAATTTAGAATCGTAGGGCCCCTGGGCAACTGTCCAGTGTGCCCAGGCCTTAAGACGGCCCTGCTTGCAAATTTTTGAGTCAGTATCTCAAATGTGGATCTGCTTTACGTAAAGTAGCAAAAATTCCCATATTCAAACAGAATAGAAGGCTTGTTAGAGGATCATTGACCTGCCCGAGCGGAAGTAGGCTGATCCCTCCTCTGGAACGTGAACAATCGGCAAATGAAGATGAATCTGAACTACCAGAATCAGTGTATATAGAATGGGGACGATCCGATCATCAACCATATCACAATGGTTTTCCTTAGTAATAAAATTTATACGATATGATTAACTTTTGGGTAAGTGTTGGGTTTTTTAGCTGTTTAGTATAGGTATCAAACTAAGATAATAGTTTAAATCAGAACGCACACAATTGCACTTTAAAATATTTTATTTTCTTTTAATTCATAAAGTCATTCTGTGAATTATAATTCATAAAGTGCAAAAGTAAAAGTAGTTTTTAAACTCGAACTTTGGTTCTATCAGAGATAGAGACTCCATTTTCCAAATTTAAGATGGAGACTAGATTTTTTTTTCGCGCGCTGGAAGTCTTCCGTCAAGGTTGGGTTGTTTTACCTCTGAGCGGCACTCTTTTGCACATCATGGGCTAAATGGCCAGGTCACATGGACCCCGAAGGTTCAGAGAAGGTTGGGGAGGGGACCCACTGGAACAGCTGTTGGGAGACAGATGGCAACCTCCCGTCAAGGCCATCCAGCGTGTTCTTTAACTTGCACAGGGTATCTCTCTCCCGCACATGGGGCCACGTCTTAACGTCCCATCCGACGGACGGTGGTCTTTCCAAGCCCCGTCCGTCGGATGTCCACTACTGACCGTGGGCAGGGCAGGGAATTTTTGCGGAGGTAAATCTCAACGCTGACCCAGCTGGGACTCGAACCTGAGAACTACAGATTACGAGCCTGGCGCACTACCGACTGAGCCACCCCGCCCCCACCTTCCGTCAAGGTCATCCAGTGTATTCTTTAACGGCTCACAGGCACAGGGCACCACAGCTTAACGTCCCATCTGACGGACAGAGGCTTTTCCAAGTCCATCATTCCCTTTCTTAACGAGGGCAGTCTGGGGATTAGCCGAGATAAATATAATATCTTCGAAACGAAACTCAGGGAAGAAGTTTGTAAAAAAAACAATAAAGATAGACTGGGATGGGGAGAAATCTGAAATCGCAGATGAAGTTTCATTACTCTCTATGAATACAAATGCTTACTTACATCTAGGTGGTATTATCCGATTTTGACTGCTTTCTTGCCTAGGCCCATGATGATGATGGTGATGATGGTGATGAGGCAATATGTGCAAAGGATCGCTGCTCGGCTCACTTCGGGGTCTCTCGGGACTTTCATGGGTTGAATGATCCGAACTTGGTGGATTCTGAATCGGAGCAACTGTATCTTCCTGCTTTTGTTGATCATCTGTGCTGTCGTGGTGATCGCTGTGGGATACTTCCTCGTGACTGTCTTGATGCCTCTGGTTGCTAGTTTCACTGCCACCATGGTGGTGGTGATCATGCACACCATGATGATAGTGGTGCTCAATGCGTTCAGCACGAACAATTTGTTCACCATGTTGATCGTGCTGATGTTCATCGCCATGATGTCCAGATTCACCGTGATCATCATGATGATCTCCATGTCCAGCGTGAACATCTCCATGTCCACTGTGATCGTCTCCATGTCCACTGTGATCGGTTCCATGATGGTCGCCATGTCCACTGTGATCGTCTCCGTGATGATCTCCGTGTCCACTGTGATCGTCTCCGTGATGATCTCCGTGTGCACTGTGGTCGTCTCCGTGATGATCGCTATGTCCGCTGTGGTCGTCCCCGTGATGATCGCTATGTCCACTGTGGTCGTCTCCATGGTGATCCCCATGTCCACTGTGATCATCAGTATGATGGTCATCATGACTACCGTGTTCAGTATGCTCATCTCCGTGGTGATGACTGTCGTGACCATGTTCGGTAGATCGACCTGAAAAAAAAATGTTTATAACATAATTGGATTTTTTAAAACTCGCATTTTTTAGGTTCCTTCCTAGTGTAGCTACGACATTTACAACACTTTCAAAATTAAAAAAAATTCCACGAGGTACAGTCGCTCAAAAAAGTATCCGAACACTATGGTTGATTACAGAATTCAGAAAAAATATCTGGCAACGATTTTTTTAGAAATTAGTGATCTGGCAACCTTCGTGTCACGTAACACGAAGGTTGCCAGATCACTAATTTCTAAAAAAATCGTTGCCAGATATTTTTTCCTGAATTCTGTAATCAACCATGATGTTCGGATTGCTCCAGTTTGCTGTGAACGGTAACTGGAGCGTGTACAGTTGCTGTACACGCTCCAGATATTTTTTTCTGAATTCTGTAATCAACCATAGTGTTCGGATACTTTTTTGAGCGACTGTATAAGCATGACTGAATGAACAGCGACCTGGCAGAGTGATCGAAGTAACAACACTCGATGCAGTGCAATATGCTAACGACGTATCACGTACGATGACATATAACGATGTATCATATTTGTGTTGAATTGGGAGCTCTGAGACCCCCAATTCAGAGACGATACAGACATTCAAAATTGGTGCATAATTGGCAAGCCCTTTACGAAAAATCATTTTCTCTTAGAATTAAAAATTTGTCAGTCGCTGGAATAAATGTATCGAAGCTGGAAGTGGTTACATTGAAAAATTTTGTATCTTCTTGTTTCTGAATAAACTGTTTTAAAGTTGGAATAGACCGTTCTGACTCGTCCTCGTAGAAGTTAATAAATAACGAAAAAGGTTGAAGAAATTTAAGAATTTTAAAAAGAGACAATTAAAATTTCCAACGTCTGATCAGGGTCAGAACAAAGGAGGAGCCATGTCTCCATGGCCGGAATAAAGGGTGAGCCATGCCTCCAGGGCAAAAATAAAGGGTGAGCCGTGTCTCCAGGGCCGTAATAAAGGAGGAGCTGTGACTCCAGGGCAGGAATAAAGGGGGAGCCATGCCTCCAAGGCCAGAACAAAGGGAGAACAAAATCTCGAGATGCCGGAATAAAGAGGGAATCATATCCCGAGGGCCGGAATAAAGGGGGAGCCATGTCTCCAAGGCTCCAGCTCGATTAATAAAAAAGCTTATTTAAGACACTAAGAAAGATAAGGTACTAAGAATGTAAATGATAGTAAGAAAGATAGAAGTGTGTGTGTGTGGGGGGGGGGACCCATTTAGAATTTGCTTCAGGATTCTATGGCTACTCTGGCCCTGAGTTTGATTAAGTTTTGGTCGGAAATTATTCTCGACGCCTGCTACAAGCAATGAGGATATAATGGGGGAGAAGAAAGACGACATACGGGCCCAAGGGTCGGGTTGTTTTACCTCTGAGCCGCACTTTTTGCACACAGTGGGGTAAATAGCCAGGTCAGAAGGATCCCAAGAATTCAGGGAAGGTGACCCAGTGGACGGCTGTTAGAATACAGATGGTAGCCTCCCACCAAGGCCTTCCAGTGTGTTCTTTCACGTGCAGAGGGTATGTCTCTCATGCCCACTGGACCACGACTCAACGTCCTATACTATGGACGGCAACTTTCCAAGTCCATCGGTGTCCTATTTTTCACTGATATCAGGATGGGCATTTAGTGGAAATAAATGTCATCGCTGGCACAAGTAGGTTGGGTTGTTTTACCTCTCAGCGGCACTTTTTTGCATACGTGGGCTAAATGGCCAGGTCACAAGGACCCCGAAGTCTCAGAGAAGGTTGGATGAGGGAACCCACTGGAACAGTTGTTGGGAGACATATGGTAGCCTCCCATCAAGGCCATCCAGCGTGTTCTTTAATCTGCACAGGGTATGGCTTTCCTGCACACGGGGCCACGACTTAACGTCCATCCGACGGACGGCGGCCTTTCAAAACAAAGTGGGACTCGAACATGGGAACTACAGGTTACGAGTCTGGCATACTACGAAGTCACCCCGAGCTCCTCAGAGCTCAAGGTCGCAATTTAAATGAAGCTTGCTAAGAGAAACTGACCTGAAGGAGCCTCACCATGTCCATGGTGCATCATCCCGTGGACGGTGCTCTCCAATTCCACTTGGTGATGATGAAGATGATTCAGGTGGTGATCCATCGCATGCCTCAACTCGTTGATGTAGGTCCACAGATCACTGACATTCTTCTGCAGTTCTTTCACCTCAGCTTCTAGATCAGTCTGAATTTCCTGAGGCTGTTGAAGACCCAAGTCAGCAACAGGAACTGGAAAAAAGAAGAGATAAAATAAGTTAGTATTTTGCTTTAGGAAGTAGTTCTATGGTTTTTTAGATCGCGATCTTATCTGAGTTATGTGGTTTGTACACTTCCTTTGCGATTAGCAATCTTCGCGCGACCTTCTCTGAGATCAACAATCTACACAACGACTCTCGTTAATATTAGGAATCTTCACGACACTCTCTTTGAGGTTAACGATCTAAACAACGACTCTCTAACAACGACGATCTAAACAACGATCTAAACAACGACGTTAGGAATCTTTACGATACTCTCTATGAGATTAAAGATCTAAACAACGACTCTCGATGACGTTAGGAATCTTCACGACACTCTCTTTGAGGTTAACGATCTAAATAACGACTCTCGGTGACGTTAGGAATCTTCACGATACTCTCTATGAGATTAAAGATCTAAACAACGACTCTCGATGACGTTAGGAATCTTCACGATACTCTCTATGAGATTAAAGATCTAAACAACGACTCTCGATGACGTTAGGAATCTTCACGATACTCTCTATGAGATTAACGATCTAAACGACTCTCGATGACGTTAGGAATCTTCACGATACTCTCTATGAGATTAAAGATCTAAACAACGACTCTCGATGACGTTAGGAATCTTCACGACACTCTCTTTGAGGTTAACGATCTAAACAACGACTCTCGGTGACGTTAGGAATCTTCACGATACTCTCTATGAGATTAAAGATCTAAACAACGACTCTCGATGACGTTAGGAATCGTCACGATACTCTCTATGAGATTAACGATCTAAACGACTCTCGATGACGTTAGGAATCTTCACGATACTCTCTATGAGATTAACGATCTAAACAATGACTCTAGATAATGTTAGGAATCTTGACGATACTCTCTTTGAGATTAACGATCTAAACGACTCTCGATGACGTTAAGAATCTTCACGATACTCTCTATGAGAATAACGATCTGAACAACGACTCTCGATAACGTTAGGAATCTTCACGATACTCTCTTTGAGATTAACGATCTAAATAACGACTCTCGTTGACATTAGGGATCTTCACGATACTCTCTTGTGATAAACAATCTAAACAACGACTGTCGTTGACGTTAACTGTTCAGTTCTGAGGAATCAGTTTCTGGGAGGCTCTAAGAATTTAGCTTTTTTTTTTGGGGGGGGGGGACATTCCCTAGACTTGAGTAGGGTTTCCTAATTACTAAAATATTCCATCGAACAGGAAAAGTTAAAGTAATATTTTATATGGAATAAGATTTTATAGTTTTTTAATGAATATTTTTAGTGTCGGATATAAAATATGCGGCTAAAGGAAATTATGCCAAGGGAACTGTTTTGGATTTCAAAGCAGGTAGACAAGTTAGAGATTTAGTATAAGGAGACAGGATTTTCGGGAAGGGGTTCCCCGGACATCCCCTCTGGGTACAGTCGCTCAAAAAAATATCCGAACACTATGGTTGATTACAGAATTCAGAAAAAATATCTGGCAACGATATTTCGTGTCACGTGACACGAAGGTTGCCAGATCACTAATTTCTAACCAGATATTTTTTCTGAATTCTGTAATTATGTAACCATAGCGTTCGGATACTTTTTTGAGCGACTGTATGTCCCTTCTTGAATTATTCTATTAAAGCTGTACATTTATGATCTTTCAATACAAATTTTGAATCGCTTTATGTAGTAGTTAATCTAAGATTTCTTTCAAATTCAGAAATTACTTACAAATAGCATATGAAACTTGAAAATTAGAAATCAATGCGCATAGGTAAGTTCAATTATCGATCCCTTCCAAACATTAAGATTCATTTTGAGCTCCACCAATTATCCACTTCTCTATTTGAATAAAAATAAAATAAATAAATACCCCCTCAAGCAGCTGCTTGCCACAGAGGTCTTGACAGGAGCCTGTCAGTTTATATGCCACAGTAGAAGGTCTGAGAGGATGGCAGGACCTCAGCAGAAAAACAACACGAACATCCATGCCTTACCCGGGACCCTTAGATCAGTAGCCAAGCGCGCTAACCACTCGGCCATGGGACGGCCTTCTCTATTTGAATCCAAAATATTAAGTTTCATTTTTCTATCCCGTCTATGATATCATGTTCGACTTTTAGATTCCCAAATGTCTAGTCCTTTTTCTCTGAACATCCTCCAAACATCAAGGGAACGGGGTTTACTCAGTCGGTAGTAGGGATTCACTGGCGTCAGGGGGCTGGGGGGGGGGGGGGGGGGCTCAGTCGGTAGCGCACCAGGCTCGTAATCTGCAGTTCTCAGGTTCGAGTACCAACTGGGTCAGCGTTGAGATTTATCACCGCAAAATTCCCCGCCCTGCCCACGGTCAGTAGGGGACACCGATGGGCTTGGAAAGGCCGCCGTCCGTTGGATGGGACGTTAAGCCGTGGCCCCGTGTACGGGGTCCACGGCTTAATACCGTACTATATACCTAATTATCGTATAAGCCATACCCTGTGCACGTTAAAGAACACGCTAGATGGCCTTGACAAGAGGCTACCATCTGTCTTCCAACAGCTGTTCCAGTGGGTACCCCCCAACTTTCTCTGAGCCTTCGGGGTCCTTGTGACCTGGGCATTTAGCATATGGTGTGCAAAAAAGTGCCGCTCAGAGGTTAAACAACCCAACCCAACTGGTGCTCAGACATGGTAGGGATTTAATCAAGATCATAAATGTACATCCTACCAAGTATAGATTACGAGCACCAGGATCATAATCTGTAGTTTCCGGGTTCGAGTCCCACCTGTGCTAGCGATGAGATTTATTTCCGCCCTCATACAGAAAGGGCACACCATTGGGCTTCGACCGCCTTCCTTTGGATGAGACGTAAATCCGTGATTCTGTGTGCACGAGGGCTATACCCTGTGCACGTTAAAGAACTAATTGGATGGCTTTAACGAGAGGCTACCATTGTCTCCTAACAACTGTTTAGTGGGTTACCTTCCTCCAACTTTCTCTGAGGCCTCGGGGTCCTTTGATCTGGCCTTATAACCTATTGTGTGCATAAAATGTGCCGCTCGTAGGTTGGGTTGGGTTGTTTCACCTCTGAGCGGCACTTTTTTGCATACCATGGGCTAAATGGCCAGGTCACATGGACCCCGAAGGCTCAGAGAAGGTTGGGGGAGGGGACCCACTGGAACAGCTGTTGGGAGACAGATGGTAGCCTCCCGTCAAAGCCATCCAGGGTGTTCTTTAACGTGCACAGGGTATGGCTCTCCCGCACACGGGCCACGGCTTAACGTCCCATCCGACGGATGGCGGCCTTTCCAAGCCCATCGGTGTCCCCTACTGACCGTGGGCAGAGCGGCCGCTCGTAGGTAAAACAAACCAACGAAAACATCAAGTAGTATTTTTTGTGCCCTCAAACATTATGCATTTCTAGTCACCCTCTCCTGGAAATCTGTCTGCAGTCTTCCGAAGAAGAATCGACAGTAGGAATGTCCGATTCTGACAAGGATCAAAGAGCTACAAAATGCAATAAGTAAACCTTGAAACGCAGAACGTGTTTCGCCTTAGATACGCGTTTTGTTTACATGCATTCGATACAGTAACGAAGATAAAACTTTTGTCAGAGAAGATGACATGTTATCATAGTCGGTCGCTGATAGTTCATTCAATATGTAATAATAACCCTATAAATAGCTATGGTTATCTTTCTGTTTACCTGTCAGTTCGACTTCGGCTTGAATTTCGGTTTTATTGTTTAATAGCAAAATATTTTACAGCAGAGGGAATAAAATTCGTGTTGTGTGAAACTGAAGAGCTTAAAACTCGGCGTTGCAGTGGGGGTGCGGGACTCCTCTCAGCTCCAAAAGTCAGATTCTTCCAAATCTTGGGGCGGGGGTGGCTCAATCGGTAGCGCGCCAGGCTCGTAATCTGTAGTTCCCAGGTTCGAGTCCCAGCTGGGTCAGCGTTGAGATTTATCTCCGCAAAATTCCCCGCCCTGCCCACGGTCAGTAGGGGACACCGATGGGCTTGAAAAGGCCGCCGTCCGTCGGATGGGACGTTAAGCCGTGGTCCCGTGTGCGGGAGAGCCATACCCTGTGCACGTTAAAGAACACGCTGGATGGCCTTGACGGGAGGCTACCATCTGTCTCCCAACAGCTGTTCCAGTGGGTCCCCTCCCCCAACCTTCTCTGAGCCTTCGGGGTCCATGTGACCTGACCATTTAGCCCATGGTGTGCAAAAAAGTGCCGCTCAGAGGTAAAACAACCCAACCCTTCCAAATCTCATGTGCAATTTTAATTATAGCTAAATCAGTGGCGGTTGCGGTTCCGGGAACTACATTTTTTTTTTCTTTTGGTGGAGAGGCAGAGGCAGTGACCAACTATCAATGATGTAACTCATTGGAAGGGTGTAATGGTTTTCTGTGACTTCCTCTTTTAGCCTTTGGAAGAAGGGGTGGGGTGGGGGCACCGCCCTTCCCCCACACACACTCCCTTTCCCCTCTCCCACTTGAGACCTCCGCTGTGTGTTATAGATCTGTGCTGATCTGTAACATCATATTTGTAATGGATCAACACTTTACAAAATTATTATGTCTATTCATTTTTCATTACTTTGCAATTGTATTTGAATTACACGAATTAATCTCATTATAATTCTTTATTCCTTTAATATTACTGATTTTTAGCTCGTTTTCAGAAAAAACGAGGAAATGTTTTCACTTTGTCGTCTGTCTTTCTGTCCATCTGTAGACATCCAACTCTTTTGCTTTTAGAGATAAATTAAAATTTCTTTTTGTGCTGGATGGCATTGATGAAATATTACCATTCGAACTCTCTGAATCTTTTAATAATTTAAACTGGCAAAATTTTAAACCAATATTGCAAGCAATGCATTAGAAACTTGAAATTTTGGTGTTGAAATGTGAAAGTTACGAAGCTTGCATTGGCATAATGATGTAAATACCCCAAGCCCAAGCGAACCCCTTACCCCAAGCGAAGATGCAACTTTTACCCAATACCCTTACCCCAAGGGAAGACGCAACTTTTTTTTTTGTTAATTGTTTTTAGAGATAAATATTCCTTTCGGTTAGACAGATGTTGATAAATTATTATGAATCACACTTTTCTATCTCCTAAAAAGTTTAACCGCGCCTTGTAACGGTGGAAAATTTTCAAATTTTTAAAACTTTAAACGAATATTTCAAACGATCTATTTCAGCAAGATATTTGGTAATTTAGTGGTGGAGTGTGTGATCAATGGATTTACTCGTACATTGGCAGCAAGAATTTGTCTTTAAATTTTAAAACAAAATTCAAAAACTTTATTATTCCACTCATATTAGAATATTGACACGTTTGACCAAAATATCTCTTCACCCCTCTTCCCCTTCGCATCTTTGCTGTTTTTATGGATTGTTCACAAACCTTCCCCCCCCCCCCTGTTCAATCATCTAATATTACTCTGTGTTGTTCTTAAAATTTCTCCCCTCTCACCGATGTGTATATATATTTTATGCATTCCTTCTTTTACTATGTTTGCTATCATATATCAGAGTTTGTCTTCGTCTGTGCAGCTCCTTTTCATTTTATTTACGTATCAAACAATTATGCAATTTCTGTATACATGTTTTGCACTTTTGTACTGTCTTTGATATTTTTTTTAAATTTCCCAATTGAGCATCAAGCTACTTGAACTTTAAATTAATATAATGAATTACCTGTAAATTGGCTTTACTGTAACCTGCTGGCATGGAATAAAATAACAAAAATTAATAATCAAGAGATTAATGAAAGTTTCTTTTTGAGTTATATATACTAACGAAATATATTACGATTCAAAGTTTTCGAATCCAAAAGACTTTAATTTTCATCGTTAGAGGGCGCTAAATGTAGAAGAGTGGATGTAAATATAGCAAACGATATATTTATGCTAGAAATTAGAAATTTTGGTGATAGAATGTGTTAATCAAGAACAGATACCCAGATAACTTACTATGAGAAATATAATTTATCAGAGAGATCAGAGATCCTAACGGCCAAAATGGAGCGCAAGGATTTTTGCAAGTCTTTAAGCCTGGTGCAAATATTTGGCTCAATTTCATCTGATATCACGATGGATTTTGGCCTCTTAAACTTTTTCAAGCAGAGGTGATCGTACTTCACAGCTCCTGACATGAGAAGATTCTGCTCTTCCAAAGAGTTTTCAAAAAGCTGAGTTTGAAAAAACATTTCCGTTGCAATCTTGAACAGAAGGGATACAAAGGTCCCTTTGGATGATAGAATTAACAGTGGTGGCTCGAGACTAAAATTTTTGGTGGGACTCTTTCACTACTATAGACAAGGCCCGGATGTAGGAAGAAAAATCGGAGAGATATTTGAACCGAATAGGTCTGAAAAGACTTTCCGTAATGTATATATTCTTTTGTTTCATCTAAGTTGGGCATCGTCGAGCCTAAACTGGAGTAATGTGTCTCAGGCAGACCATATGGCTCTTGAAAAAGTCCACTTGAAAAGGTGGTGCCTGAAGTTCCTACCAGCATCGGTGACTTCAGCCTTTAGCAGAGGAGGAACAGGTCTTTGCCCCATGCCTGCGATCAGGGGGCTGTTTGATATTGTTGGCCCTACCAATCTCAATAAACCTAATTTCTTTAAAAATCCTACTAATCATTTTCTCTCTGCACGAACGTGGAAAGTGAGGACATTACATAGAGATTATTCTCTTGATGTCCTAACGCAGGAATTGCAGCGCTATAACATAGATAACCTAGATATTCTAGGCTTGCAAGAGACCAGATGGACAGGTAAAGGTGAGACATTTAAAAATAACTTTAAAATTCTCTTTACAGGGAGGGAGGACGGAAAGCATCACCAAGGTGTGGGTCTGCAGCTCAGCAGACATGCTAGTGATGCTCTTCTAGGATATAAGTGCATTAATGAAAGGTTTCTTACAGCAAAATTTCAGACAAGCGTTAAAGACTCGAATGTTATCTGCTGTTATGCACCCACTGAGGATGCCGATGAGGATGAAAAGGATAGGTTTTACGGACAACTTCAGGATATTTTGAATTCTGTCAAGAAAGGGGATATTACCCTTGTTCTAGGTGACTTCAATGCCAAAGTTGGTACTGACTCTGACCTTTGGGGAGGGGTGATAGGCCCTTTTGGTATTGGTAGCTGCAATGGCAATGGGAACGTCTCCTACAGGTAAGTAAACTCAATGGTTTCAGAATAACTAACACATATTACAAACACCGCGACATATATAATTACACATGAGTTTCACCCGATGGGCTGCATAAGAATATGTTTGATTATATATTAATTAACAGCAAATGGGCTAGTTCTGTTAGGAATACCAGGTCATATAGGGGAGCTGAAATTGGATTTGACCATTACCTTGTTAAAAATGTCTTGCAACTTAAACTTAAAAAATGTTATCCTAGAGTTACAAAATTTACCTTTAATACTGAAGCTCTGAAAGACCCTGTTATAGCCAAGGCTTACCATGATAGGTTACTTAGTCATTATGACATCATGGTATGTTTACTACTGAAGTTGAGGAAGAATGGGATCATTTTAAACAGGCTTTTTTGGACACTAACAGTACTCTTTTAGAAAAAAGGAGCAGAAGAGACAGAATTATCTGAGTGATAAGGCACTTGAGCTTATTTCGGAAAGAAAAAACTGCAGGAATGTTCTTAATCAATACCCTACTAGTCCTAATAGAAAGCATTACAGAGAACTTAATAAACGTGTAAAAGATCAGTTAGCTGCTGATAAAAATCTTTGGCTTGATGGTTTGGCTGACAAAGCCGAGGAAGCAGTTAGACAGCACAACAGCAGAGAGCTGTACCAGATAGTTAATATTTTGTGTGGTAGAAAACGGACAGGCATACAAGGATTGAAGGATAAACAAGGTAAGGTTATAGAAGGAGAGGATTCTGTCATGGCTAGATGGGCTGAGCATTTCAGTGATGTTCTAAACAATGTGGTTATTCTACTCCCATTGTTTCTAATGATGATAAATGCATTGGGGGATTTAATGTTGGCTCTATAACACAATATGAAGTTATTTTGGCTATTTCAACACTTAAACTTCATAAATCCCCAGGGGTAGATGAAATTACTACAGAAATGCTCAGAGCTGGGAATGTTTCGGTTACCAGTTGGATGACTGAAATTTTGAATAACTTTTATGATAATTGCATGGTTCCTAAATATTTTATCAGAGCTATTATTATCCCTATTTTCAAAAAAGGTGATCGCAATTCTTGTGATAACTATAGGGGTATCAGCCTACTCTCTGTTCCAGGTAAAGTTCTTTCCATGATTGTGTTTAATAAAATTAAGAATCTGGTTGAGAGTCAGTTGCGTGATGAGCAATGTGGATTCAGAAGTGGTAGGGGATGTGTGGATCAGATATTTTCATTTAGGTAGATTCTTGATAAATGTTTCGAGTTTCAGAAACCTTTGTTTATTAGCTTTGTTGATTTCAAAAAGGCTTTCGACTCTGTTGATCGTCCTAATTTGTGGTTGAATGTGAAATCATATGGTATACCAGACAAGTTAATTAGCATAATGAAAGCTCTCTATAATAACACTGAGTCGTGTGTGAGAGTTGGTAAGGCTTGTAGCAATTGGTTTAGCATTATTTCTGGTGTTCGACAAGGGTGCATTTTGTCTCCTTTTCTCTTTAGTTTGGTTATTGATTATGTTATGCGAAATTCACTTCAAGGGAAAGATTTTGGCCTTAAATGGACTGGAGATACGAAAATTTCTGATTTAGATTATGCTGATGATTTAGCCCTTTTTGCAAATGATGTTGATGAGATGAACTCTTTCATTCGAGCTGTTGATGAGACTGGTAGTAGAGTAGGTTTGGTTATAAACAGAGAGAAAACTAAAGTGATGAAAATTGGTGAGGCAGGCTGTGATTCAGTTCATCTGAATGGTTGCAGTCTTGAGCAGGTGTCACAGTTTAATTATCTTGGGAGCTATGTAACAGATAATGATGATGTGCCACACGAGATTAACAGACGAATAGGGATTGCTGCCGGGACTTTTAAGAATCTATGGAGATTGTGAAGAAATAGGCGTATACACCTAAAGACTAAAATTAGACTGTATAATAGTTTGGTTCTTTCTAGGGTTAGTTATGGTAGTGAAACTTGGACGCTGTGTAAACAAGGTAACAGGAAACTAGATGCTTTTGATTCTAGATGCTTACGCAGTATCTTGGGTATTAGGTGGTTTAACTTTGTAACTAGTGATGAGGTTTGGCAAAGGAGTCTGCAGCCTCCTTTAAGCAGCATATTGTGCAGAGAGAGACTCCGTTGGTTTGGCCATGTTGCCCGTATGGATAATTATAGATTGGCGAAGAGGGTTATGAACAGTGTGCCTAGAGGTCTCAGAAGGAGGGGGAGACCTAGGATGCGGTGGGCAGACAATGTCAAACAGGACCTTGTTAGAATTGGTGTACAGTGGCCGGATGCAGCAGATGTAGCTCAGGACAGATATGCTTGGAGAATTAAACTGCACGGTCTGGTTGAACCTCCGTAGCCCATGGCTGCTTGAGGATGATGATAATGATTTTCAAAACACATTTAAAAAAAAAATCGAAAAGATGTTGTTGCCCTTTGTATCTAAATTTAGTATTTCGTCCCTCCACTGTAATTATTTATATATATATATATGCATTGTTCCTCTCCGCTCTGGTGGTATTTTAAAAAAACTTCGTGAAAATTATATCATATAGGTTCTAATGGGTTCTCATCATTCTCACAGACTTTCTGCTACGGCGAATTAAACTGTCAGGCTCCTGTGAAACCTCTGTGGCAAGCAGCTGCTTGAATATTACTTACATTAATTTATTTTAAAATGAATTACAAAAAATGATACTGTTATAAAATGAACTGCACCCATCCCTTGATTTATACGGTAGATATGTTCCAGGAAATCACCGTGTAAATCAAAACCATGCAAATCGAAACCAACAACTTATGGAGGAAAAAAGGATAATTTCCAAAAAAATGGTAGTTATGAATAAACGTACATTTAAAGTTTCATTTATACATATTTATCTCAAATTTCAGTTCAGCAGTAATAATAAGTATTAATGTAATATTATTTTGCATTTTATTTGCACTCTTTCAGATAAGTTTAGATTAATTTCTCATGCAATTTCTTTTTGCCCACGAAAATTGCTCATCGTTATTAATGTAGACGTACACTATCAAATTTCAAGACGAAATTTGAAGGATATTTATGAAGAGAATATAAATTAGAAATTAAGAATTTGTACCAACCAGGGGCAGCTCGTCATTAGGGGCCATAGGGGACAGGCCTCACCAGCATTTCTATATAATATATATATTAATTTAAATTTAAATATTATCATAATTTAAATTAATTCTTTTAAATCATTTTGTCGGTTTTCCATTTAACACGGGGCAGGAGTGGCTCAGTCGGTAGCGCGCCAGGCTCATAATCTGTAGTTCCCAGGTTCGAGTCCCAGCTGGGTCAGCGTTCCCCGCAAAATTCCCCGCCCTGCCCACGGTCAGTAGGGGACACCGATGGGCTTGGAAAGGCCGCCGTCCGTCAGATGGGACGTTAAGCCGTGGCCCCGTGTGCGGGAGAGCCATACCCTGTGCACGTTAAAGAACACGCTGGATGGCCTTGACGGGAAACTACCATCTGTCTCCCAACAGCTGTTCCAGTAGGTCCCCTTCCCCAACCTTCTCTGAGCTTTCGGGGTCCATGTGACCTGGCCATTTAGCCCATGGTGTTCAAAAAAGTGCCGCTCAGAGGTAAAACAACCCAACCCATTTAATACGTATTCAGTTAAGCATTACGTTCAAAACTGCAGATATGCTTGCTACCTTCATGAATCTCAAACGGAATGAAAATGTGCCCAGAACCATGGCCATGGCCCCAACAAAGGGGATGCTGACAGGGCTGTAGCCTGGGGGCCCGGCTTGGCGGGTCGGCCAGCTAAGTGAGATGAACAGAAGACAAAAAGCGACTTTATAAAATATTGACTTTTGTTTTGTCCATCTAACCAAAAGTAATTATTTTATTAGGAACATTACATTTTCCTCTCATCATACCGAGTGGAATGCAACCTCAATTTCCCGAAAACCGAAAAACTTCTCTAGAATCTGAACAAGATTTCAGAATTTCCGTAGTTTACCCAGTATTGGATTTTATTATCAATGATTTAAAGACAATATTTGAAGCAGCAGACACCATATGTGAATTATTCTCACCCACTTTGAACTTTCAGAATTTAGACGATGGTCAACCTACCGCAAAAGCAGCAAAACTTGTAAATAAATATGAGAAAGATCTGTCAGAAGACTTACTGCACGAAATCCCTTACCTTAAAAGTATTCACAAGACAGTTTTTGGCACTGAAAAAAGCCCGATTACACTTCTGAACACAATTTACGACAAAAAAAAAATGCAAGGCATGTTTGCCAATATCTGCCTCGCCATTCAACTGTTTCGTACAGTACCAGTTCCTGTTTCTTCAGTTGAAAGACCGTTCAGCAGACTGGCAAATTCATTGAAAACATGGCAAAGAAGCACAACTAGTCAAAAGAGCGACTTAATCATCTAGCAATTTTGTGCATCGAAAAGGATTTAGCTAAACAAGTTGATTTTACTGAAGTTATTAAAAAATTTGAGACGACCAAAGCTAGAAAATATACTTTGAGATAATTTTTGAAATTATTGTAAGTTTTTATTATGTAAATACATTTTTTTAAATAAATATAAATATTACTTTTGTGTCATCATTTAAACTGACTTATTTTACCCTAAATCCTGTAGAGCAGCACGCTGCCCTTAACCTTAGTGGTAGGTAGGGGGGCCCCCGACAAAGATCCTGGCCTGGGGGCCCGCTTCAGGATGTGGGGGCCCTGCACAGAACCCTCTATCACTCTCCATGCTGAAAGAATAGTCGTGGTTATTCGCCTATTGGCGTTTTTCTTGTATTGCAGCAGTTTACTGGTTGGGGCGTGATTATGATTAACGAATTATTCTTATTCCATCTAAGCAACCGTCCTCATTTATTGGCTGAAAGCTTAATCACTATTGTCTCTGTGTAATCAATACGCGAAAGATAAGGTCCAGTTTTCTTTCTAAATATATAAAAAAAAACTATTATTTTAAACTGTTAAATCATCTTTACTTTATAGGTATTATTTGATTTCAGAAACTATAAAATATCTTGGTGATAATGTAAAAATTATACAAGTGGCCTATACTGTAGACAAGTACCTACCTGTTCTATGTCTAAGACCAGCTTTGCACATGAGCCTAGCTGGTCTGTGCCTAAGGCCAACCTTAGGCAAGTGTCCATTTGGCCAATGCCTAAGAACAATTATAGACATGCACTTAGATGGCCTACAAGACCGACCCTAGGCAAGTGCCTAACTAACCTATGCGTAAGACCGACCCTAGGCAAGTGCCTAACTAACCTATGCGTAAGACCGACCCTAGGCAAGTACCTAACTAACCTATGCGTAAGACCGACCCTAGGCAAGTGCCTAACTAACCTATGCGTAAGACCGACCCTAGGCAAGTGCCTAACCAACCTATGCGTAAGACCGATACTAGGTAGTTGGCATCATTTTTAAAATTCCCCATAGGCATTATTTGTCTAGCTAGTTATGCAAGGACCAGCCCTAGGTACATATTTCAACTAGAATGAATTAAAGACAATTCTAAAAGTTGGTCGTTTATCCAAAGCTCCCAATTCCTTTATGGTTACATAAATTCATTATTTGCTCGTTTAATACATAAATTCTAAATTTCACACCACAGAATAAACAACAGAATAAAAAAACTGATTGTAATCTACCAATAACGTCGTTATATTAAGTCCACAGATTAAAGTACTAAAATAAGAATTGCAATCTACACATCTGAACTAATAATATCTCGGCTTTTTTTTTCCCTTCCCTCTTTTTGTGAGGCACTTTACTATCTCCCCAGGGTTTACTCAACCCGACCCCTATTGATAGTTATGCCAATTAGTGCGCTTTGCATACCTTGTAGCGCTGATCCGTAGCAGATCGCTGTGGCCCACAGGAGACTCCACAGCAATGGGGACATCATCTCCGGAAGGATGCTCGGCTGCTTCTGGAACTCTGCACGTGGAAGAAGCTGACCTTACTCCCACCGCGAAGGTCAGAGGTCGCCAAGAGGAGAGATAAGTTGTGGAAGAAGAAGTGGAGGCGCTGACCGTACTTGGAGAACAGCTTCGAAATAGGTGGGTCGGACGAAAAACAGGATGACCTGTTTCAAAGGGCGTATTTCGCACTTTGGGACAAATCGGCAATGAGACGCTGATAATGAAGAAAACAAGCTTGGCCCTTCCGCGATTTTGGACTCACGGGAAATATGCTTACTTTGTCGACGAATGGTGTTGTAAGTAAACACTTATGTTAATCGGATTGAGGAGAAAGGGCACCAACACCTCTGTGGCTTCTTTCAAGCAACAAGAAAATAGCATCAACGCTTATTTAAGATGCTTACGAGAGGAGTAATTAAGTTCATCTTCATGTTGTTTAAATCAATTGCAGCAATTGCAAAAATATATAGTAAAGATTACGACATTTAAAAGAAAGTATGACTCGTCTGAGCAAAGTTTTAAAAAACTTGAAATACTCAACTTAAAACAAATACACCAAATGGCTTTAGCAAAGCATGTATTTCATAATAAGGACAAATTTGATGTAGTTGTTAATAAATATTTTACAAGAGCAGTAGTGGCTCAGGATTTTTGCATTCCAAAACCAAACAAAGAGTTATTCAAAAAATATTATGGATATAGTGGCTTAAAATTATTCAACTCATTGCCAGATAACATGAAAATTATAAATAATAAAACACATTTCTCTAAAGAACTAAAAAAATTGTTGTTGAACGGTGGAGATTGCGACGGATGTTTTATTTACTGTATTAACTGATTGCATTGAAATGAGATATGAGTAATAGGAGATAAATCTATATATTACAGAGGATGAAATTGCTTTTTTCGTTTACATATTTATATATATTGATGTACTCAGGATTGCATGAAATATACGTTTTGTAAATATCCACTTGCGAGTTAAACACTAACTCTTGTGGAACTTGACTATGTATTAAATATTGTGCAAATAAATATTATTATTATTATTTCTGCAGAAAAAAAAAGAATAACTTCTGATATTTGTAAATGAATTAATTTTTGAGGGTGCAATTAAGAAGGAATAATAAAGACTGGCTTCACCAGACCTCAGCAACTGACACACGCGCGAATAGCAGAGTGCATCGAAATATAAATAAATAGAACATGCATATATATAAAAATACTTCCTCAAGCAGCTACTTGCCACAGAGGTCTGACAGGAGCCTGTCAGTTTATACGCCACAGTACTTCTATTGTGAAGTGGCGGGACCTCAGCAGAAAAACAATACAAACATCCATGCCTTATCCGAGGCTCGAACCCAGGTCCCTTTGAATCAGTAGTCAAGCGCGCTAACCACTCTGCCATGGGATGGTATATATAGTTTAATAATAATCCTTTGTTCAACTAAATAACGTGAAAACGCAAATTACAAAATAATAAGCAACTTAACACAAATTGTAATGATTACTTTTTTCACAAAGAAGTTATTATAGATCCGTCCAGGTAAGTTTCGGCTGTTTTATCATCTGAGGAATGGGCAGGTCTCAAGGATCATCAAGGGCTCGAAGAAGGTTGGGTTGTTTTACATCTGAGCGGCACTTTTTTTGCACACTATGGGCTAAATGGCCAGGTCACATGGACTCCGAAGGCTCAAAGAATGTTGGGGAAGGGGATCCACTGGAAAAGCTGTGGGAGACAGATGGTAGCCTCCCGCCAAGGCCGTCCAGTGTGTTCTTTAACGTGCACAGGGTATGGCTCTCACTCGCCACGGTTTAACGCCCCATCCGACGGACGGCAGCATTTCCAAGCCCTTCAGTGTCCCCTACTGATTGTGGGCATGGCGGAGAGTTTTACGAAGATAAGTCTCAACGCTGACCCAGCTGGAACTCGAATCTGGTTTGGGTTGTTTTACCTATGAGCGGCACTTTTTTGCACACCATGGGCTAAATGGCCAGGTCACATGGACCCCGAAGGCTCAGAGAAGGTTGGGGGAGGGGACCCACTGGAACAGCTGTTGGGAGACAGATGGTAGCTTCCCGTCAAGGCCATCCATTTAATAGATCTCCCGTACAGGAGCCACGACTTAACGTCCCATCCGACGGACGGCGGCCTTTCCAAGCCATCGGTGTCCCCTACTGACCGTGGGCGGGCCTGGCGTCCTACCGACTGGGCCCCCCCTCCTCCGCCCCCTAATAGAGATGAATTGGAAATAAAAAGTTTGAAGCCGAGCCCGGCGTAACCAAACAATTTCGATAATTACTGAGTCTGAAACCAATTAGGAAAATAAAAATATCTAACACAATCATAAAAAGGATGCACAGAAATGCATGCCGGTAAACTCTTCTTTTGATTCTTCGTATTATTGGCTGTCACAAATTTCAAAATATTTAAATATTTCAAGGTAAAATTAAAATATCATTGTTATTTGGAATTAAAAATGCTTCAAGTAATTCTACATCTTTCATTTTTACACCTTTATATCTCACATCTCTCCACCCTTAATTCCCACATCGCTCATCTCTGCACACTCAAATCTCACATGTCCCCACCCTTAAATCCCGCATCTCTGTAGCCTTAAATCCCACTTCCCTCACTCTACACCCTTAAATCCCATACCCCTCATCTCTGCAGCATTAAATCCCATCTTTTTACACCCTTTAATTTCACATCTCTACACTCTTACCTCCCACATTCCTCATTGTACAATCCTAAATCCCTCATCTCTACACTCTTACCTCCCACATTCCTCATCTGTACAATCCTAAATCCCTCATCTCTACACTCTTAACTCCCACATCCCTCATCTGTACAATCCTAAATCCCATCATCTCTACACTTTTACCTCCCACATTCCTCATCTGTACAATCCTAAATCCCATCATCTCTACACTTTTACCTCCCACATTCCTCATCTGTATAATCCTAAATCCCTCATCTCTACACTCTTAACTCTCACATCACTCATCTGTACAATCCTAAATCCCTCATCTCTACACTCTTAACTCCCACATCACTCATCTGTACAATCCTAAATCCCTCATCTCTACACTCTTAACTCCCACATCCCTCATCTGTACAATTCTAAATCCCTCATCTCTACACTCTTACCTCCCACATTCCTTATCTGTACAATCCTAAATCCCTCATCTCTACACTCTTACCTCCCACATTCCTCATCTGTACAATCCTAAATCCCTCATCTCTACACTCTTACCTCCCACATCCCTCATCTGTACAATCATAAATCCCTCATCTCTACACTCTTACCTCCCACATCCCTCATCTGTACAATCCTAAATCCCTCATCTCTACACTCTTAACTCCCACGTCCCTCATCTGTACAATCCTATATTCCTCATCTCTACACTCTTAATTCCCACATCCCTCACCTCTACATCCTTAAGCAAACAATATGATTCGTTCGCAGTTTTGTTAACTCAAATTGTTTTCAAATTTCTTCAATTTTTGTACAAAAATTGAAGAAATTTTTCGCATTTCAAGTTTCGTTATTCAAGTTTCGTAATTCAAATTTCAAGTTTCGTAATTCAATTTTTTCGCATTTCTTCAATTTTTGTAAAAAGTTTGAAGCCGAGCCCGGCGTAACCGAAAAAAGTTTGATTTGAAGCCAGTTCAAATTTCAAGTTTACCTAATTTCAACTTGAATAACAATTTTTCGTTATTCAAGTTGAAATTAGGTAAATTTTATTGATAGCTCACACTTGTAGAAACTGAGTAAATTTTTTTAAATGTCTGCTTTATAAACACTAATAATCCTTTCGTTTCTCAAACTAAATTCAAGTGAATTAAAAAGTCTAGGGGTCAGAAATAAGAAACGATGTTGGTAATTATTTTTTATTTACTTTCGGAACTCAAAAACGAGACCAAGACTTATTTACTGCCATTATGAGGTTCAATTTCTATTCGTGTTTGAGTTTGAAAGAGGAATAATAATATTATAAAATTGAAAAAAACTTCACTAGCAACGAAAACATTAAAAATTAAGGCCGTAATGAACTGCACTTAAAACATTATGAGGCAAATATGAGTTTTAAATTAAAACATTATAATAGCCTATATTAAATCCCTACCAAACCACTAGAGAATTTCCATAAAATGCCAATAGGAAACGAACTTCGAAGCTTTAGAATGTGTAAAATATGCTTTTTACGGAAAAATACGATTGAAATTGAACTAAAGATCTAAATCTTGTTCTTTAACAATATCCATTCAGCATTTAAAGTTTATGGCAGCTTGAATATTTAAAAAAAATTCAAAATTTATAATAATGGAGCCTGTCTCTATATCAATGTTTGTCAAAATTTTTTGAAGTAACTCTTAAAAAAAAAACGTTTTCAAGTACACCAAGTAGCAAAATTTTTCAAACGCACAATTTTTTCCACCATTGCATAAATTTGTTTAATAAATTTAATCGTAAATGGGTGTATTTGGATGTGAAAAGTACAAAAATATTAAGGAGCTTTAAAAAAAAATAAGGCGCTCTAGAACTTAAAATAATTCTGACATTTCAGTTGTGTTCACGTACCCATCAGATTATTCTCACGTACCCCTTAGGATACTCGCACCACACCCCACACAATCTCCATATAATATCCATAATATATCTGACCTGTGGATATCCATTAGTCATCTTAGATGTCTGATGGATATATCTAGAAATTGTCGCTGTGTGGGAGGTTGAGCACTGCTCTACAATGGAGTACTTGATCTATAGACAGGGTCGACTAGGGTTCCGAGGACCTTCGGAAGTTGTGCTTTTTAGCCAGGCCAGGTCATCTGTTAGTACCATTAATTATTTGGGTCACAAAGCAGACACGTACACAGGATTTAGTTACGGGGATTCGAGAGTAAGACTTGAGAAGGGTATTTCAACTCAGCACTTACTAAAATATTCCACAGGACAGGAAAAGTTAAAATGATAATCGATATGGAATAAAATTCATAGTTTTTTTTAATCTATTTTAGTGTCGGATATATACTATGTACCTAGAATAATAAAAGTATGTAGAGACACCTGTTTTTGATTTAAAAGCAGGGAAACAAGTTTGAGATTTCGTATAAGACGAAGGATTTCGGGGGGGGGGGGGGGTTCGGTACGGATCCTCACCCCGGGTACGCCCTTGTCACAAAGTTAACTTTAATTTTGGGTTGTGACCAAAAACATTTAGTAAGCACTGCTCCGGACAAAAGTTTCCTCATTGGATAGAGCAGCGGTTCCCAAACTCGTGGTCCACATATTGTGATTTTGTCAAATACATATTTTTTTTTATTTTTATTCCGAAATCTCCTTTCTCTTTAAAAGTCATGGGGTAATTGTTGACTAAATTTCACCCTCCCTCCCCTTAAAATGTTTCGTTTAAAATTCGTGTGGTCCATCAAAGGAGGAAATGCATGCAGTAAGGCGTGGCCGAAAAACGTTAGGAGCCGCTCGGTTACAGCGAACTCTGGACTATATGTGCGTTTCCGAACTATCATACAGTTGCAATAGCGCCCTCTAACGATGAAAAACTTGTAAACGAATAGTGAAAACGATTTATTTATGTTAGAAACTTGAAATTTTGACGTGCAAGGTGAGTTGAAGAGATTTGCATTAACAGTAATATTTTGGTCCCTTACGTCCAGAAGGGAAACGAAAATTTCTTATTTGACTGTATAGAACTAATAGAATATTACTATTTATATTTTCTGATTCATATATTAGTTTAAATTTACACTATTAAAAGGTGCAAAGTGGGAATTTTTCCATATTCGTCAGTGGTGATATGATATTCCAGTTTCTGTTAGTTTGATAATATTACTGTCTTTACTGATAAATAAAAAACCGACTGAAAGAAGGGGGGCCAAGATCGAGCTTGAATATACCGGAACGCACTTCCAGTATACACCTCCCCCCCCCCCCTTGTTTTTAACAAATATTTTCATAAATATCGGATATTGACATACATCAATTTTTCCCACTACCGTTTCTATTACTAGCATTCTCCAAAGGGGTGTGGGGGCAATGACCCTTTGTTTCCCTGTACACACAATGGTAATCACTAGTAAACTATGGTAACCCGAACTTTGGCCTATCTTGAATGGCCATTTTTTTCTATCAGAAGTTTTCGAAATTTTAATGCATGAAACCAAGTTTAGACGCTTAATTTCCCTTACGCAGTTCATTTGAGTTTCATGCATAAAGATTAGAAGGTCAAACAGTTAGCGATTAAGACTCGCTTTTTCTGTTGCATCTGCCACCAGATGACAGAAAGGCGTTGCTGCAAGAGATAAGCTCATTCAATCTCTCTGCGTGCTCATACAACATCGAAGAATGAAAACTAAAGGTCAAAACTGATAGATCAATGGCTGACCTTTACTACCAAGAACTGGATCTTAAGAGCTTTAATTTGGTGATATTGAACGGTTTCACAGTCAACATCTTCTGGTATTTGACAGGGGCTCAGGCCTTCAGCTAGAACTGATGGCGCAAGATGAAGAATGTGGAGTGGAACTGAAGTATTTCAGAATGCTTCTGTTGCACAAGGTACTCAGAACAGCAGTACACAGAAAGACATTATAAAGCTGGACTCTTGACCAGAGTTCATGAACTATTTTTTCCAATATTTTAAAGATCAATTTTAATTTGCATTATGTTATAAATCAGTGACACCTGGTGGTAATTTTTTAGGGTAATAAGTCATGGAAAACTTAACATTATGGTTACCAATAACAGAATCACACATAGCCTAAGTGTTAAAAGTCTTCATCATCATCATCATAATCCTCAAGCAACCATGGGCTACAGAGGTCCAACCAGACCATGCAATTTAATTCTCTAAGGATATCTGTTCCGATTTACATCTGCTGCATCCGGCCACTGCACACCAATTCTAACAAGATCCTGTTTGACATTGTCTGCCCACCGCATCCTAGGTCTCCCCCCCCCCCGTTCGTTTAGGCACACTGTTCATAACCCTGTTCGCAAATCTATAATTATACATAAGGGCAACATGGCCAAACCAACGGCCTCTCTCTGTCCAATATGCTGCTTAAAGGAGGTTGCAGACTCCTTTGCCTAACCTCATCATTAGTTACAAAGTTAAACCACCTAATACCCAAGATACTACGTAAGCATCTAGAATCAAAAGCATCTAGTTTCCTGTTATCTTGTTTACACAGCGCCCAAGTTTAACCACCATAATTAATCCTAGAAAGAAACAAACTATTATACAGTATAATTTTAGTCTTTAGGTGTATACGCCTATTTCTCCACATTCTCCATAGATCCTTAAAAGTCCCGGCAGCAATCCCTATTCTTCTGTTAATCTCATGCCGCACATCATCAGTATCTGTTACATAGCTCCCAAGATAATTAAACTGTGACACCTGCTCAAGACTGCAACCATTCAGATGAACTGAATCACAACCTGCCTGACCAATTTTCATCAATTTAGTTGTCTCTCTGTTTATAACCAAACCTACTCTACTACCATTCTCATCAACAGCTCGAATGAAAGAGTTCATCTCATCAACATCATTTGCCAAAAGGGCTAAATCATCAGCATAATCTAAATCAGAAATATTCTGTATCTCCAGTCCATTTAAGGCCAAAATCTTTCCCTTGAAGTGAATTTCGCATAACATAATCAATAACAAAGCTAAAGAGAAAAGGAGACAACCAGAACAACCTTGTCGAACACCAGAAGTAATGCTAAACCAATTGCTACAAGCCTTACCAACTCTCACACACGACTCAGTGTTATTATAGATAGCTTTCATTATGTTAACTAACTTGTCAGGTATACTATAAGATCTCACAATCAAACACAAATTATGACGATCAACAGAGTCGAAAGCCTTTTTGAAATCAACAAAGCTAGCAACCAAAGGTTTCTGAAACTCGAAACATTTATCAAGAATCTGCCTAAGTGAAAATATCTGATCCACACATCCCCTACCACTTCTGAATCCACATTGCTCATCGCGCAATTGACTGTCAACCAGATTTTTAATTTTATTAAGCACAGTCATGGAAAGAACTTTACCTGGAACAGAGAGTAGGCTGATACCCCTATAGTTATCATAAGAACTGCGATCACCTTTTTTGAAAATAGGGATAATAATAGCTCTGATAAAATATTTAGGAACCATGCAATTATCATAAAAGTTATTCAAAATTTCAGTCATCCAAATGGTAACCAAAACATTCCCAGCTCTGAGCATTTCTGTAGTAATTTCATCTACCCCTGGGGATTTATGAAGTTTAAGTGTTGAAATAGCCAAAATTACTTCATATTGTGTTATATAGCCAACATTAAAGCCCCCAATATATTTATCATCATTAGAAACAATGGGAGTAGAACTAACCACATTGTTTAGAACATCACTGAAATGCTCAGCCCACCTAGCCATGACAGAATCCTCCCCTTCTATAACCTTACCTTGTTTATCCTTCAATCCTGGTATGCCTGTCCGTTTTCTACCACATAAAACGTTATCTGGTACAGCTCTCTGCTGTTGTGCTGCCTAACTGCTTCCTCAGCTTTGTCAGCCAAGCCATCAAGCCAAAGATTCTTATCAGTAGCTAACTGATACTTTACACGTTTATTAAGCTCTCTGTAATGCTTTCTATTAGGACTAGTAGGTTATTGATTAAGGACATTCTTGCATTTCTTTCTGAAATAAGCTCAAGTGCCTTATCACTTAAAAAATTCTGTCTCCTCTGCTCCTTTTTTCCTAAAAGAGTACAGTTAGTTTCCAAAAAAGCCCGTTTAAAACGGCACCATTCTTCCTCAACTTCAGTAGAAGCAAACCATGACTGTCATAATGACTAAGTAACCTATCATGGTAAGCTTTAGCTGTAACTGGGTCTTTCAGAGCTTCCGTATTAAAGGTAAATTTTTTTAACTTTAGCACAACACTTTTTAAGTTTAAGTTGCAAGACACTTTTAACAAGGTAATGGTCAGATCCAATTTCAGCTCTACTATATGACCCGGTATTCCTAACAGAACTAGTCCATTTGCTGTTAATTAATGTATAATCAATCATATTCTTATGCAGACCATAAGGTGAAACCCATGTGTACTTATGTATGTCGTGGTGTTTGTAATATGTGTCAGTTATTCTGAAACCATTGAGTTTACTTACCTGTAGGAGACGTTGCCCATTGCCATTGCAGCTACCAATACCAAAAGGGCCTATCACCCCCTCCCCAAAGGTCAGAGTCAACTTTGGCATTGAAGTCACCTAGAACAAGGGTAATATCTCCTTCCTTGACAGAATTCAAAATATCCTGAAGTTGTCCGTAAAACCTATCCTTCTCATCGGCATCCTCAGTGGGGGCATGACAGCAGAAAACATTCAAGTCTTTAATGCTTGTGTGAAATTTTGCTGTAAGAAACCTTTCATTAATGCACTCATATCCTAGAAGGCATCACTAGCATGTCTGCTGAGCAGCAGACCCACACCTTGGTGATGCTTTCCATCCTCCCTCCCTGTAAAGAGAATTTTAAAGTTATTTTTAAATGTCTCACCTTTACCTGTCCATCTGGTCTCTTGCAAGCCTAGAATATCTAGGTTATCTATGTTATAGCGCTGGAATTGCTGTGTGAGGACATCAAGAGAATAATCTCTATGTAATGTCCTCACGTTCCACGTTCCTGCAGAGAGAAAATGATTAGTAGGATTTTTAAAGAAATTAGGTTTATTGAGATTGGTTTGGCCAACAATATCAAACAGCCCCCTGATCGCAGGCATGGGGCAAAGACCTGTTCCTCCTCCGCTAAAGGCTGAAGTCACCGATGCTGGTAGGAACTTCAGGCACCACCTTTTCAAGTGGACTTTTTCAATAGCCATATGGTCTGCCTGAGACACATTACTCCAGTTTAGGCTTGACGATGCCCATCTAACCTAATGAGGTTCAGTTACCTGAGATGGGCTCTGATTAGGATTATCCACCAGCTGATATAAGGTATCCCATGCCTCTGTTCACTTAGGGCTGGCAACCCAGAAGCAAACAGAAAGCACAGCGGCAGATTCTCCCTCAACAGAGGCCCACCAGTGCAGCAAGTCCAGGATCCATAATCAAACTCAAATCCATAAACAAGTCCAGTCTAGTAGGTATAAATGGTCAGCACCAGGATCCTGTGAAGTTGACCACTCCTCAGCAGGATTGAAAAAAAAGAAAAAAGTGGCCATAGATGACCAGATCAGTAGGCCATACTGAACTGGCGGCTCTCCTTAAAACCGTTCCCTTCCAAAAAAGTCCTTTCCGTTCCCTTCCAAAAAAGAATATCTCTTTTGAAAGGTACTAACGGCCTGCACCACGAGAAGGCGGGGTCGGACATTAGGTGCTAGACCTGGCCGGTTCTGTGCATCATCACTGGGGATTGGTACACAGCTCTCCTTCCAGTTTATGCCTAGCTACCATATTAAAATGCATGCCGGCTGGCCTTGACGGAAGACTCTCATCTACTTTTTTGCTCCTAAGAAGTGTACAATGTATCCTCATTCCCAACCCTGTCCAACATTTTTGTGACTTGGCCAATTAACTTATTGTGAAGCAAAATTAAACAATATTGCGAAGAGCCAAGAAGTAAACCAACCCATATTTAGTTCGTTTGAAAGAAAATGATCTAATGTTCAGTTTGTCATCTGGAGACATTCAACTTTTTTTTTTGATAATTTAAAAATTCTTTTTAGATCTAGAATTCTTTTGATGATAGGTATTGAGAAAATGTTACGATTCGCACTTTTCGAATCTGTCTACATTATAACTGTAATTATAATCAATAATCCGTCTGCATTCTAACTGTGGAAAATGCCAAAACTTTAAACAAAATATTGCAAAAGATCTATTTATGGTAGAAATTTGAAAATTTGATGGCAGAATGTGACCGTCAAAAATTTACGTTGGCAGCAATAATTTGTCCTAATTAGTGGTGTGGAAAACGTAACTTTTTTGTTTTGAAAGATAAATGAAAACAAAATTGTGTTCCATACAGGGCCGGACTTATACCTCAGGCACCCCCAGAGGCCCTGTATAGGTAGAGGTTGGCCATCTCAAAATTGGACGCCATGTTTTGTCATCGTTCGGATTGTTTAGCGTGCATTGCTGAATGGTATTGCACGGTACTTATGGATTCGTGAAAAGGGTAGGGTAATATTTGGTACAAATTTCAGTTCACACGATTGGAAGCACTTTAGAAAACGGCTAAAAAAGGAAAAGTAAATTTTAAGGCTTTTTTTTAAAAGGAAAGATATAATTTCGCTTGTTGTCTGTCCGTCTGTAGACATCGAACTTTTTTGTTTATACAGATAAATGAAAAATTCCTTTTGTGGTAGATAGTTATTAATGATATATTACGAGTGCATTTATCGAATCTCCCAAAAGTTATAACTGTCTCCTCTAACGGTGGAAAAAGTTGAAAATTCCAAAATATCAAATGAATATTTCAAAAGATGTAGCTACGTTAGAAGTTTAAAATTTTGGTGTTTAAATGTGAAGGTTGCGAAGTTACCATTGGCAACAATCACTTGACCCTTTAGACCCATGGAGGGAGGTGAATGCAACTTTTTTTTTTTGTTTTAACAGAAAAGTATATACTTTTAGAGATAAATTAGAAATTCTTTTTGGACTGGACAGGTATTGATGAAATATTACAATCTGCCTTTTGCGAATTTCTCAAAAGTTATAATTGCGCCATCTAACGGTGAAAAAAAACGAAAAAACACAAAAGTTTAAAAGAAATATTGCAAACGATGTAGTTATACTAGAAATTTGAAATTTTGGTCGTGTAATGTAACAGTCTTCAAAAATTCCATTGACAACAATTAGTTGACCCTAAGCCCAAGGTAGGAAAGAAACGGAACGGTTTTAAGAGATAATCGGAAATCTCTTTTTCAGTTGGTGATCTACGGGACCTGGGTTCGAGCCCCGGGTAAGGCATGGATGTTCGTGTTGTTTTCTGCTGAGGTCTTGCCATCCTCTCAGATCTTCTACTGTGGCATACAAACTGACAGGTCCTGTCAGACCTCTGTGGCAAGCAGCTGCTTGAGGGGGTATTTATTTTTTTATTTATTAATGAAATATAATTCGTATTTTCAAAGGTAGTTTTAATTTATATCATTAGAGGTCACTAAATATCGAAACTGTGACACTTTTAACTAATGTTTCAAGTGATCTGTTTATGGTAGAATTTTCGGCGTGTAGAGATCTCTTATGGTAGAAATTCCACTGTCAGTTTATACGCCATAGTAGAAGGTCCATGGGATAGCAGGATCCCAGCAGAAAAACAACACGACCATCCATAATTAAAACTCTTAAGGAATTAAAAAGTAGGCAAAAGAAAAACTTCATTCTATTTGAAAATCAGATTTCCATATGCGCCAGAGGCGATATGCGTTCTTCTAGTTATTTTACACTTTCATACTCTCTTGACAGTGGAAATTCGAACTACTGTATAATTGAGAAAATAAACTATTATTTTATCAGTACCTGTAATGTGCAAAAAAAAAGTTTTTTATCTCTTAAAGCAGAAAATTTGCATTTTACCAACGGGACAAATCATTCTATTAGGGTAAACCGCTTGACCATTACACTGTGTGACCGAAAATTTAAGTTTCTAGCAAAAATAGATCGTTTGCGTATTTATTTAAAGATTTGGTATATTCCAGATTTTTTCCGCCACTGGAGGTCGCCTTTGGAGTTTTTATTTACCGCCTTTAGCACTCTCTAACACTGGAAATTCCAACTGATGGGGATTCGAAAAATGTGAATATTATTTTTGCGGAAAATAATTTCGCCGACATACGGGATTCGAACCCGCATCTCTTCAGAAACTTGTAAGAGTATTCTAACCTGTTGAATTAACGCCGGTTTTTTCCACAAAAAACATTTATTGATTTATAGACGTTTAAACGTCTACAGGTAACAGTGAGATGATCAAATATTGTTTAAATCATTAATATTTTGTTAGTTCCTGTAAAACAAATATATATTCGTTTATCTCTTTAAAAAAAAGTTCATTTTCGCACTCCCTTTTGGCTAAGACGGCAAAGCCTTGTTGCCTTTGTAAACCTTATGACCATAACATTCTACTATCAAAATTTCAGATTTCCAGTGTAAATAGTTTGCTTATAATATTCGTTTAAAATTTTAGCATTTTCCATTTTTTACACCGTTAGAGGGCGCTATTAAAGCTACTGAAATTATTTCAAATTGCGAATCGCAATATTTGTTCGACACCTATCCAACCCAAAAAGAATTTTTCATTTAGCTCTAAAAGTAAAGAAATTGATTGTCTATAGACGGACAGACAGGTGGAAAGACAGATGGAGAGACAACAGTTAACAGAGAGACGGACAGACAGACTAACAAATATTGGCATATGCAGTCGACAAAGTGAAAACATTTGCTCGTTTTTCAAACGAACCTTAAAAGAAATTATTTGTTAGTTTTCAGTTAGCTCGCTTCACTTTTGCAGCCGATTGCAGTCTTCTGATAGAGTCTCTGGGAAAAAAATATTCATTAATTTATTGCTTTGAGTGAAATTTTTACACCCAAATGCAGCGCAGTGAGGCATTCATAAAGTATGACACTTTTATAGACAAAAAAAATGGTAGAAAGGTATAAAACTATAACAACTGAGAAGTTTTAACTTGGTACATACATTAACTCATAGGCTTTCGTCTCAAGGTACGACAAAACATGGCGTCCATGAACCACGTGACTCAGTCAGTCAATGGCAGTGAATCACAGAGATGGCCAGCCAATTAAACCCACACAAACACTTCCCTATTGGTTACTTAAAAAACCAAACATTCACCTCACTCTACCACACATCACCAAAAAAAAAGCTCACCTCCCCATTGAACTAAAAATTGCTGCAGAGAACTTAATCACACAACTATCAGACACTGACCATACAATTTACAGATGGATCTCATATTCCACACACCACCTCTGGCTCTGCTGCTTTTTACACTCCTTCCACCAAATTCTCTTATGTTATAAAATTAAATCATGCTGAAAATAGCACCTCTTCAGAGCTAGCAGCAATACTTTTGGCATTAGGCTGGGCCACCCACCTCAACAAACAACACATTAACATAATCACAGACTCAAGGCCTGCATTACAACTCATTAACACACTAACAGAAGATCCATCACAAAACCATTCCCTTTTCCACATACAAAACATAGCACACAGCATTATAGAGAAGGGAAACACCCTAACATTTCACTGGATTCCCTCCCATTGCAACATTACCCATAATGAGACTGTTGACTCACTTGCTAAACAAGGCCTCACTCTCACAACCCCAAATTACCACACTGTCACTACATGCAAACATCAGTAAGAGAATACACAAATTTTTTTTATCACACATGGACCCAGAATTGGGTACAACACACTACAGATGAAAACACATTCAGAGCCACAATAGCACCCTCTCCAAACACACTACATCTTAACTACCTATCCAGAAGGGCCCAAACAGCAATACACAGACTCCGAACTGGCAGAGCGAACATCAACAAAGACTTATTTATGATTAGAAAAATACATTCTGCACTCTGCCCAAACTGCCAAGTGATAGAGGATATCCCCCACTACCTACTACACTGTCAAATCTACAACACACAAAGACACACCCTCTATCACAAACTTGCTACACTTGGAGTCACCACATTCACCTTGCAAACCATCCTAAATCCCACCCATACAAAGGCAAAATCATATTTCAGGGCCCTGGCCCATTTCATACAAAGTACTGGCAAAATTCTTTAACCTTCCAACTTCCTGGAGACTCTCCATCTCAATATGTGAAATATGACTCTCCTCCCTGCAGACATCTCCTACTCAAAAGATCCATTGGACACCAAAAGATCCAGATGCCAAAAAGATCCAAAGGGACAAAAAAGAAGCATTTTGGACATATTACTGCACCACCTTATTTCCTTATTTCTCTAGTGCAATTGTATTGATGTTTTCAAAAAAAAAAATACATATACATAATTATACTCTGTAACAATAGACTACGACTCCCAAAGTACCCTTTTTCAAAAATGATTACTAGTGGTGGCAAACCATCTGCCTGACCAATTTTCATCACTTTAGTTTTCTCTGTTTATAACCAAGCCTACTACACTACCAGTGTCATCAACAGCTCGAATGAAAGAGTTCATCTCATGAACATCATTTGCCAAAAGAGCTAAATCATCAGCATATTCTAAATAAGAAATTTTAAGATCTGCAGAACATTTTAGGCCATCTTTAATTGTAAGAGATTAGGGGCGATTTTGAATATTTACCTTGCACCCTTACCAACTTCCAGCTAACATGGGCCACACAGTGATCACACACGCTACAATTTTCACTCCCAGAATTTTACTCCAAATCTCTCCCCACTCCCTTGCCACAAAACTACGATGCACTTCCTTGGCACGAAACTTCAACCACCTCCATTATTAAGCAGTCTGCGGCCAAAAGTCTATCGCAAACATGTATGGTCGCTAGCACTTCACTGTACTGGTCCCTACTTTTTGACGCACACAAAATGTTTTTTTCTCGTGGACCAGATGATAAAAGGGCCAAGGTCCCTTTTACAAAATGGTCCAGTTTTTAAAGAAGGATGTTAGACTCTAACTATACAGGACCTCTAGGCACCCCTAGGCGAACAAGTGGTAATGCGCCCTTTTCTGCAATAAAATGTTTAAACTATAAAAATATTAATTTTATTTTTGTTTTCACAATCATGAGAAAAGGAAATAATGTAATCGAAATGGATGGAGTAATTTTAATAAGTCAGTTTTGTCACCAAATAATAAAATTAATATTATACATAGTATATATCTTGTAATATTCAAAATGCAGTAATATTTAAAAAATTAAACTTCAAATTTAATGATATTTCGTACTCTTTTTTTAACTCTAGAAATGAACAAATTACACTAAATCAGTGATTCTCAACCTTTTACGCTTCACGTACCCCCTTGGAAATGTGTATGTAATTGCCGTACCCCATTGTATAGATAGATAAAACTATAGTTATAGTATAACAATGGAAATAAAACAAAACACCGACTTTTTTACTAGATCTAACGGCTTTTGAGCTGTCATGGTGTACCCCCAAGGGGTACACGTACCCCACATCGAGAACCCCCTACACTAAATTATCAAAAGTATTGGTACATTTCCATGTTGTGTGAACTGAAAACTGTACTCAATGCTAACTTTGAGTTAAGTGTTTTGTAGCAAAAGGTTACATGAAATTACAGGAAAATATCACAACTGCTTCTTTGAGTTTCCCATTAAACAATGTACAAAACTGAAAATATTTTTAGTTTGAAACAGTAAAAGCACAATAAGTTATTAAAGCAAAATAAGAGATCTGTTCTGCTTTGCAGCAAAACTGCATTGACAATGGTACTAATCATAACTATCTTTAGGTAAGTACTATTTTTTATGGTATATAAATTTTGTATATATTTGATATTATATTTACAAAAATATACTTAAAAATCTTTATAGTAGTAAGAGTTGCATATAATATATACTGTCAGGCACACTTCTACATATGTACAACATGAAGCTACCTCAGAGCAAAAACAACATGATAGCTACACTGTGTAGAGCAGTAAATAATAAATAGTCATAAAATAATTTGATACAACCTACTGTACACAACAATTGACAGCATACGTGACCTGGCTGGTTGAGGTAAAAAATAATAAAAATTCAAATCACTTAATATTTTGTTAAAAGTTTTTTCAAATGGTATTAGTTATTGTAAAGCTAATAAAGATGAATATCATAAGTTTTCAGAGGCACTACTAGAGCTGCTATTGCCATATGCTTTACTGCTTCTGTGAGAACCTTTTGGTTTTATTGGTCTTTTAAGGCGCTGAACAATCTTCTTGTCAATAGAATATTTTTTATCAAGCTGTTCTAGTCTCCTTTTCAGATAATGGAACTCTTCAGCATTTACAGTGGTCTGTGTTAGAAAAATGTATAATATAATATATCATAATTAAGGAATATACAATAAAATAATAATTTCAATATTTACCTATTAAAAGTACAAAAATAAATATATATAGCATTAAGTTTTTTTTCATTTTTCAAAAATGCAATGGGTCTATTTTTTATTTTCAAAGCATAGAATAAACTGTTCCAATTATTGTCCCAATTTTTAATAGCTTCCTTAGTGCTGAACTATTTTGGATAGAATCGATAAATCTGGTTGATATTTTGTATTTGTTTGCTCAACAAAGGAATTTGAATTTTTTATTGGCAGTCTATTCACAATGAATTCAATATGAATTTTATTGGGAAATATTTGCTTGCATGGATATGTTGCACCAAATGCTGATAAAAGAGGAGCAAATCCTATTTCTTTAATACAAGGAAACTTTGCTAGAAATGATGCCTAATAAAAAGAAAATATACTGAGATGATGAAATTAATTTTTCTGGAAATTCTGTGCAACTGTCCGAATTTATCTATTAGAGTTATTTACTATTCCAACACATATTTAGCAGTAAGTTTTAAAATATAAAAAAAATATCTGAATCATTTTAGTGGCCTCACATTGGCTTGTAATAATAATGCCAATCTTAGTAGTCTGGGTTAGAATCCTGATAGTGACATAACTGTTTGGGCCAATTATGTATCCAGAAATGTTTCAAGCAGGGAGGATCAAAAGCTCAGAATAAAATAGTGATTTATAACATCTTTCACCCTCCTAAATATAATCCTGGTTTTTTATTTATAAGGAAACTGGATGTGCCAAATGTTTTATCTTCTTTTATAAAAAAAAAATGTATATAAACATTCGAATTCATGTGTAAAAGTGAACTTTTGTATTAAATAAGGAATCACAAAGCATTTGGACATAAAAAAAATTGGACAATACATTTAGTTCTATCTGTATGCATGTACAATTATACATATAAGCTCACCAGACAAAAAATTAGTCATCTCCTGCCATAAGAGGGTTACGTCTGTTCGACAGCAACAGAGAGCGCACCAGTAATAAACATGTCCTACAAATAGCTGTGCCATGAGCTATGGGGCTCATATGGTGACAAGAAGTGGTTGTGTGCCAAGTGTGTGTTAGTCGCTCTGTGAAACATGGGTCATGCCAAAGATGTGAATAAGTGGCAAAAAGGTGTTATTGCGTTTGGCTGAGCCAAAGGGCATAGTATACAAGAAGTTGCTGCCTTTGCAGGTGTATCGAAACACTGTCCAATGGTCTTCCAGCAGTGGTGTACACCGCAGTCCACTGCTAATCATCGCCAGAACTGCGACAGCAAGACTGCTCACCAATAGGGATCACCACAGTGTGTCACACAATGTTAGGGCAAACTGCTTTGCAACGAGGCAGGAATTGCTCCAGTCAGTCAATGCTGGCCTGCAACAAGCTGTTTCCAAACGAACACTCCAAAGAGAACTCATGCCATGGATATCTGGAGCAGAGCACTGCGGAAGAGATCCATGTTAACAGCTCTGCACAAGGCTGCATGGCTACAGTGGGCGTGCCACCACAAAGACTGGACTGTTGACTCTTTGGAAGCATGTGATCTGGTCAGATGAGTCATGTTTTTGCTCGTACTCGAGTGATGCGAGGCAACGGGTACATCATAAGCTGCATGAAGCCTTCCATGCGGACTGCATGCAAGGTTCTCTTTAAGCTGAAGAAGTCTCTGTGATGTTCTGGGGGTGTTTCACGTACAAGGAAATGGGTCCTTTGGTTGCGGTGATGTCACACTTGAACCAGAAGAGCTATATGAAGCTACTGGATGAATAAATGTTGTCTTTTGTGCATCTCCACAGTAAACACCAGAAGGATACCCCAGTCTTCCAAGACGACAATTGTCGCACGCACAGGGCTCGAAGTGTGTTGGATCGGCACAACGAGCATTCTGAAGTCTTTAAACATCTCGATTGGCCCGTCAAATCCCCGGATTTGAATCCCATAAAAAATTTGTGGGACTATTTGGAGTGATTTTGGACTGTGAAGCGCCGTCCCAGCCATTCGGGCAATCTGGCTGAACTGCGGCATTTGCTGCTGGAAGAGTGGATGAATATTGATGTGCACTACATCTGCACGCTGGTGGCATCCATGCCAGACAGGATTTCGGCTGTTCTTCGGTCACACGTAGGCGCTACATGCTATTTGGTGACATTCAGCCAGGGGTGACCAATTTTTTTGTCTGGTGAGCTTACAATGCACACTATAAGTTATGTTCAAGTTATCTTTTAACATCCTACTTATGACTATCGATACTTTGGGTGCTATTATTGCTTCTTAACCCTTCCAGTGTCCAGATTGTCAGTATACATTTGGAGAATCTGAATAGAGAGGCCAAGGACGTATGTACCGTTTTTAGTACCACAAAATCGTTTTTTTTAAATAAAAATTACTGTTGCAATTTTTATATATATATCTATCTTATAAAATATATAATTCAGACTTCAAAAATAATATTTTGTTCTTTAATTTGATGCATATTTTACTAAACTACAATATAAATAATTTTATAAAGCCATCTGACTGCAATTTCTTAAAAGCACCAAATGGTATTGTCGATTTGCTTGTTAACATTCCTATCTGCTGAAGAAACCTGATTTAAGCTCACAAGTTTGATTTGAACTATTATCAACAAATTTTTCCGTAAATTTTCGAAAATCTCTTAAAAATTAACAAAAAAACTGCTATTTTTAAAAATGATAGATTTTGGAAGTAATTTACAAAACATGTACCACTTTTTTTTTTTCCGTTTCACACTCTTTACTGTCATAAACCTATTTCAGTATTCCTAGACTATTTTTATCATTTTTCCCAGATTCTATGCATTTTTCCCACTCTTAAAACCGAAACTGGAAGTAAATATATCCTTCTTAGAAATTCTGGTTGCAGCTGCATTTAATTAGTTATGTTCACTGAGGCAAACAAGACGCAGATGGTTGACACATGCAATCTCCGTTGCCTGTGCTATAAGTGTTGTTTACAGTTTTGGTACAACATATTGGATAACCTTTGTAAAGTTAGTGTTTACTTCTTTTATATTTAAATGTCATGGATATGGAAGCAAATTAATTTCTGCAGATTTACTTCCGTTAGTTAGCAATCTTTCGATCGACTGATTTATCAATCTTTCCGAGTTATGCTAGATCAGAGGCTGGCTTGAAAGTTGTTGTGGATAACATCCCATTAGGTTATATGCAATTTTTCTTTATTATTTCTTCTTTTTTAGTAAAAAAAATTTGAGCTTGTTGTACCATTTTCTGAAAATGAATGTCTTGAATACAGAAGCAAAATAGACTTCCTTGCAACAGAAATTAGCAGTCATATGGGAGGGTAATTTTGGGAAGGTGCCCCCTTTGCTAAACTCACATAGAAAGTTACACCCCTCCCATTCTAGAAAAATAATTAAAAAAAAAAAAATTACAAGTTTTTATGTTTATATTGAATGATTTTAAAGCCCCCCCCCCCCCCCCTCAGTACCTTGGCTGTGCCACACAGACGATATAACGTTGTTGTTTTTTTTGTTTTGGTGCACAAACCTTTCTGCATTTAGCCAAGATCGCCAAACTTCAACACCCAAAGAAAAAAAGCAGCCAAGGAAGTTTTTTTGTATTTCATAACCAGTTCAGAAAATTACGTGAATGTGAGAAGTCCAAGTCATGTTGTATAACATTGGCCATGTTTAAAATACATGATACGGAAAAGAATCATGAAAAGAAATAAAAATCATATTTCAGGTTGAATATTATATTATTTGGGATGAAATTTCCTTTCGATAAATATATAATTTAACTTTTTTATTCATCAGGTTTTTCAAAATGAAGCCTTAATTGTAAGTGCGATCTTTTTTTCCACCATATCACATTGAAAAAGGCTTACTAAATCAATATGCTTGCAAATTTTATATTATTTATTTTCATAAATTCTATTCATGTGCATTGTAATCATTTCTGTCTATTAGTTTTTTAAACAAATTTTTATTTGTGTTGCCAGATGCATTTTTTTTACTATACAACTCTTTATTTTCAGAAAATCCAGAATTAAATGCTGATTAATTTGGCATACAACATGCCATAATTCCTTTCATTTGTTTTTGGCAAAAAAGTTCTAAAGCTAAAGTTCTTTTTTGGCTGAGCATAGGGAGAAAATAGCTTGGCCTCTGGATGGAAGGGTTAACTGCTGTGTACCCAGTGATGAACTAATTTTGATACTGGATTTCTATTCATACCTATTAACCCTTTCAATAACATACTAGCCCAAAACACCCGTAGGAGGTAGTGAAGAATAAAGAATATAATTGATTGGAGAAATCCATTTAAAATCTCAGCTATTTTGGGCTAGTATGGTAGTGAAAGGGTTAATGTAGGAATTGTCTTTCTATGTTTCCTAGTGTTATAAGAGAAATGAAGGTTTTCATATTTAAGCCATTTTGAAAAGTGAACATGTAAAAAAAATACATTTAGTTATTGGTGTATGTGTGGAGAGGATATTTTATTTTCAAATCTTATTTTTCATTTGAATGGTCAACCAATATGATTATAGTTAGAAATCCTTTTTTTTTCAACTCAAGTTATAAAAATTTGAGCATACTGTATTTTTCAGTGGTAATTGTATTAATATAAATAAAAATAAATATCCCCTCAAGCAGCTGCTTGCCACAGAGGTCTGACAGGAGCCTGTCAGTTTATATGCCACAGTAGGAGATCTGAGAGGATGGCAGGACCTCAGCAGAAAAACGACACACACATCCATGCCTAATTCCGGGGCTCGAACCCAGGTCCCTTAGATCAGTAGCCAAGCATGCTTACTTTATGTGAAAGTTGCAATTACAATGTATTTTAGCAAACATCCGAAAATATTCCACACGTGAGATGATAAAAATGTGGCAGTAGAATTCTAATAATTAAGAAAACACAATTTTCTTTATATTAAGTTTACTTTGATATGTAACAAGTAGCTCAAAGTTATTGAAATGTTAAATAAATAGTTCTTTCACACAAAAATATAATCACCTGGAGTGGCAGAGAGGTAAAAGGTTTCTGATCTGAATGAAACAGATTGCTTGTAGAAAATGTTTCTTGGTACCTTCCTGGCATATAGTGAGCTGCAGTAAGCATTATTTGATGAAATTCCTCATGCTTACGTTGCAATTCTAACAACTGTTTCTTAACTTCTGTGTGAACTTCAGGTGGGATATTTTTTCTAAAAACAAATTCAAAATAATAAAACAATTTTTTATTTTTTGCCTATTTTATTCTATAAAAATATTAACATAAAGCAATAGTTACATTATATATATATTTATAAGAATAGAGATTATCAATTTGCTGTCATCACACAGGAATTTCAGTATAATAACCTAGATATTCTGGGCTTGCAAGAAACCAGATAGAAGATAAATGTCAGATATTTAAAAATAATGCTAAATTTCTCTTTTCATGGAAAGAGGACAGGAAGCACATGCAATGTATAGGTCTTCTTCTCAACAGACATGCCAGTGATGTTCTTCTTGAATGTGACTGCATTAATGAAAGATTTTTTACAACTAAATTTAAAGCTAGGATTAAAGACATCAATGTTATCTGTTGTCAGTTTCCCTGGTATCGTTTCTCCATTGTTGCAATATCCTGATGAAAACTTTCACTGTGCTCATCACTAATCATGCTGCAGTTGTCAGGGAAGAAATCTAAGTGGGAATGGAGAAGGTGGATCTTTAAGGACATATTGCAGCCAAGTTTGTGATACAGAGACAACATGTCCTTAACCAATTTCTTGTAGTTGTCTGCCCTGCCATTCCCAAGGAATTTAGTTGACACCAGACAAAGCGCGTCCCAAGCCTTTTTCTCATCACCCTGAAGCAGGTTGTCGAACATCTGGCCTCTGAACGACTCACGGATCTGAGGACCCACAAAAATTCCCTCTTTAATTTTCGCTTTGCTGAGTCGAGGGAATTTGTCAGCCACGTAAAAAAAGGACACACAAAAGCCATGGACCAAGTCCGGTCCATGGCTTTTGAGAAATTTTTCATCACACCGAATTGGATGTGTAGAGATGGTAGCAGGATTTGGTGCATTTCTGCCAGTGCTGGGTGTTCCACATTCTTCTCTCTGACCTTCAGAGATTTCCTCTGAGGCCAATTTCTCTTCACACAGTGCAAAGTCTTTGCTCAGCTGTCCCATTCACATAAAAAACAGTAGTACTTCATATATCCCAGCTGCAGACCCATCAAAAGAACCACTACCTTAAAGTCACAACAGAGATGCCAGTCATACTTGCTGTATTGAAGACAGTTCAACAGCTGTTTTAGGTTGTTGTAGGTTTCTTTCATGTAGACAGCATGTCCAATCGGAATGGATGGAAGTCGATTTCCATTATGCAGCAACACCGCATTGAGACTCAATTTCGAGGAGTCTATGAATAGTCGCCATACTTGAGGGTCACGTTTGATTCCGAGGGCATTCATCAGGCCATTTACATCGGAGAAGAACACAAGGTCATCTTCCTTTCTGAAGTAAGGCACAAACTGCTCATGACGAGTTCAAAACGAAATCACTTGGACATTTTCCTTAAGAAGATTCCATTGTTTAAGTCTTGATCCAAGTAACTCTGCTTTGGCCTTGAACAGCTCCAGATCATGAACAAGATCATTCATTTCTTCTTCGGTGAGAAAGTGTGGAGCAGATGATGCACCATTATGCAGCAACACCGCCTTGAGACTCAATTTCGAGGAGTCTATGAATAGTCACCATTCTTGAGGGTCACATTTGATTCCAAGGGCTTTCATCAGGCGATTTACATTGGAGAACACAAGGTCATCTTCCTTTCTGAAGTAAGGCACAAACTGCTCATGACGAGTTCGAAGCGAAGTCACTTGGACATTTTCCTTAAGAAGATTTCATTGTTTAAGTCTTGATCCAAGTAACTCTGCTGTGGCCTTGGACAGCTCCAGATCATGAACAAGATCATTCATTTCTTCTTCGGTGAGAATGTGTGGAGCAGATGATGCACCATTGCAGACGTATGGATCATCATTAGACACCGAAGGCTGCGAAGAACCTGATGTTAGTTTGCCTCCCTTCTCATCATCTGAATCGACGTAAAATTCTTTTGAAGGTTTGGGAATGGGAAGGCCTTCGCTGTGCAAAACTGGTCAGAGAGCACATTGAATATTTGGGTATGCTATTGTCCACTTCTTTTTTCCTTATGATGCCTTCAGAAACAGGAGGAACCATGCAGAAGTAGCAGTCATTTGCGTGATTGCTTGGCTCTCTCTAAACCATAGGAACAACAAATGGCATCACCACTTCTTCGCCTTTCAGCCACTTTGGAAGATTTCTTGCATATGTATTGCAGCATATGTGTGGGGACCCAGGCCTTGTCCTGGTCCCTGATCTTGGCCCTTTTCTGGCTTGCAAACGCCATTTCCCCACAAATGTAACAAATGTATCTGCACTATTAACACAGTTATGAGGCATCACTACTGCTGAATTAAAATTGCAAGGATCACTTGTGTTGTACTTATGAATCAGGGTAAATGGGAGTCCTCAAAAAACTTGCTCCCCCTACAAGATGTCGCTTACAACTAACGATTGCATCATCTTTTGTCTGCAATATCATGATTCAACTACATTGCATCAGACAAATGATGCAAATACCTCCAGGGTTTGTATGTATGGCGAGCTGATGCAATACAACACAATAATATGCAATCTGGAGTTTAAAATACAGCATTGTGAAATGGTTACCCATGTAGTCAATGCGAACTGAGTCGTTTATACATTACCATCTCTATCTCTCCTAAACAAGAGCCAATTGACAAATATTATTGTCATTTTCATGTTCAGCACCTTGAAATTAGTACAGATTGGCTATTTTCATTTCAAAGCCTTTATTGTGTGTTGCCCAGTGTAATCTGTGGCCTTCAACTGTTTCAAGGACTGAGCAATATGGGGCCCAGAAACAATAAAAGTTTTCTTCCCTGATCTCCAATATTAATAAAAGCAGGAGTAATTTCAAAGCTTTTGACCCTCTAGGCATAGACTTTTATTCAATGCTAATTAGTTTAATAATTATATTAACAGTTAACTTACTTTAATACTTCTTTCTCAGTCTTCAGTTCTTCTACATAAGCTTTCTGAATCTCTAATTTCTCTCTCAACTTGGAAATAAGCCTTGAATATTGCTTCACTTTCTGATATAAAAACAAAATAATTATGGAAGTATCAAAGAAGAAAAATATCTATGCAGTCTGAAGATTTTAACATGGATCTTTTCTCAGTGTACCATCTGAGCTACGATGCTTTCTTACACAGCCCATTATTCAGCAAAATTTATATACTATGCTTTGGAATTAGAAACTGGGAGATGATTTCGGTTTTCTTTGCATTTGATACTTTCCTCCTTGTTAGTCAGTGTATATCAATAAATTTCAAATTTTACAACTGTATGAACAAAATTACTCTGTATAAGCATTTCACAAAAATATATTTAAAAAAATTCACTAACTGCAAAGTTTAATAAAATTTAAAACTATGCCAATCTGTGAATTTAACAGTCAAAGAAGTGCATCACTGTAAAATGTGGGCTTTAATTTTAATTTGGTAATATAAATGGATGGAGGTATAAGATTCAAATAATATCACGAGAATTGCCTATTGGAGATAATGTGCAGAATATATAAAACAATGCACAAATAGTATATTTATGATTGAAGATATTATGCACAGATATATCTAGACAAAGAGGGAGAACAGAATGCAGACATTAGTCATATTTTGAGATTGAATTATTGGCCTTCTGAATACTGTAGCTCTTACTGGTAGCATAGTAGTTCATAAATGGACGTGGAAATATATTTATATAAAGGCACTCAGGCATGTCACAGTGAGCTAGACACCCCTTTCTGTATAAAGAAGTAGTGATCAATGCATCATCATCATCATCATCCTCAAGCAGCCATGGACTACGGAGGTCCAACCAGACCGTGCAATTTAGTTCTCCAAGCATCAATTAATAAAAGGTTGCAGGAAGCTTTGATGTATATATTTTAATAAATGTCATTTCACTCTTGCAGCAGAGCAATAGTATGCTGGTTCAAAGACAAGATTGATAGCAAGACTGGCTTTCAGTGATGAATCTCGCTTCTGTTCATGGAGCTATTATGATTGACAATGCATTAGGCTTTGTATCATGGAAAGGATCATATGGAATCAACTCTGGGTTGTCATGGTCTATAATGCTACCATCTGCAATAGCATATCATCTCTAATATAAACTTACTGCATTCTGATAACAAGACAATATATTGATTACAACTTAGTTCAATGTTACTGCTACTTTCACAAGATACAAAGGGAAACATATTCCAGAAGGATTATACATGCTCATATAAGTATTACGGATGCCCATATACCACCAACATTATATGTAAATTCCAGTGTGAGTGAAACATTCCCTAGATAGCCAGATCACTAAATTTGATCTGCTGAGTCAGCATGGTATAAAAGCAATATTCATAGAAAACCATAATATGTAGCATTTTGCACTTCTGTTGGAGGTGGTCATACCTCTTACAAGTTTTATTGCCTGTGTTACCAAACTAGAACACTATCTTTTAAGCTGAATTGTACTACATCATTTTGTTTTAGTACTAAGAAATCCAATATATTGTTTCAGCTACATTCCAAATATTTTCTCATTAATTTTTGACCACCAGTATATTTCAAATTATATTATATAAGAGCATCAACATAACCTTTCTAATATAAGTAGGAAAAAATTGAAGTACATATAAAAACAATTGAATTAGCAATATGAGAAGAACCACAGGAATTATTCAATAATACTAAAACGAAAAAAAACATTATTAATTGCATATTTCAGCCGTCCCACGGCCGAATGGTTAGCACACTTGCCTACTGAAATAAAGGACCTGGGTTCGAGCCCTGGGTAAGGCATGAATGCTCGTGTTGTTTTTCTGCTGAGGTTTTGCTTTTCTCACAGACATTCTACAATGGCATATAAACTGAGAGAATCCTGTCAGACCTCTGTGGCAAGCAGCTGCTTGAGGGGATTTTCTTTTTTTATTATTATTACTGTCTATATTTTGCAAGGTAAATTTTTAAGGAATATACTATAACAAACACACATTTATTTTTAAAATTAGAATACTAATCTTTATATTTCAAATATTTGTATATTAATGGGCACCTCCAATACTGTTGTTAACTTGTTTCTGAAAATGACAATGATATGGGAAATAAAGGAATACCTTTTTAGACAGAGAAAAAATATCATTTTAAAATTAAAAATATTCCAGAACATTTTTTTTTGTAAAGAAATAATATAAACATCACAAAGATTAAAACTTTATTAATCCTCCTGGTGGCTTGAATGTGCTTGTGCTGCAATGGAAACTGCTGCAATGGAAACGTGGTCCCTAAATAGTTTGAACTACAGTGCACCCTGCCTTCTCCTATTGCAAAGCTGACCTTGAAGAATCTTCCTTAGTCACTGTGGCTTGAACATTGTCACCTCGCTATCATAAGTGGGCTTTAAGTGCCAGCGACATCCACTCTTCAATGTTGCCCCTGCATTGGGCTGTATTTAGAAGGTGCAGCTACATTCCCATCAACAGCTGAGGGATTGAAAAGGATTAGAAGCAACAAAGGTTATTTGTCTCTCTGATGAGTCTCTTCTTTTATGGGTAGATTTCTGTCCTATTTTGAAACAGAATTCTTTTACTGTTTTGTATTCACCATACTTGATTTGCCTGCTATTTATCTTCACTGTAGTTTTAGAATTTTTGCTATATTAGTTTCTTATTATAAAAGTCTCTGGTTTAAGTTATTACTTCAGAATAATATATTATTTTTCTAATCATATGTAACAGTCTGGTATACAAGATAATGCAAAATCAATTTTTGTTTCCCCCCTCAAATTAAGTTTAATTGCTCCCAGCTGATTGCAAGTTATGGTTTCCTTGATATTATCAAGAATAATAAAAATGTGATTTCTAGCCAATGTGTTTAAATTTGAAGGTTGTAAATAGATTTGACAAATAAATAAATAAAATACAGCTGAAGTAGCTGCTTGCCACAAAGATCTGACATGAACCTATCAGTACCGATTTTTGTTAAATTGTCTATACATCATAGAAATATTCTTCTGGTCAATATTTTCTTCTCAATTTAAAATACTTATAATACTTTATCATGTACATAAATGTTAATGAAAATATTATCTGAATCTGCTAGTTTTATAAGGAAGAGCACTCCCTGGAATTTCTTTTAAACAATAAAAATGATACATATATACTGCAAACATGCCTTTTTCCTATATGTGGGTAAAAATTAATTATTAAATAATATTTTTATATAATATCCTGTTGAAAAAACCTAATGGTGATCTTGAGTTTCATTTATTAGTCATAAAATATTTAATGGTTATGGAAAGTCATATTATGAGCCATTAATTATAAAGTATTATGATAAATATAAATAGAAAAAGCTTTAGGCATTAAAATTGTTGAAAGCCAATTTCTTAAATTTACTGTGCAATATTTACGAAGTTATCTGAGAAACCTAAGAAAAAAAGTATTCTTTACACAAATTGATTAAAAGCATATTTATTAAGTAAACTACTGGATATCAGATTTAATATTTATGCTTTAATTAGTGCTGCAAAAAATTCCTTAAATGATCGACACTGTTAAATGTTTCTGCATTCCCAATTCTATAAATATAATTCAATAAATGAATAATATTAAAAAGAAAGGCCCTCTAGATAGATGAGTGGTTAACATGCTTGGTTGCTGATCAAAAAGGACCTGGGTTCAAGACTTGATAAGGTATAGAATTTTGTTTTCTAATATTGTCTTTCTGCCTTCCTCATATAATTTCTCTATGGTGTATTACATTGATAGATTCCTGTCAGACTACTATGGTAAGCAGCTGCTCAAGGGGTAATTTATTGAAATTTCAGAAAATTTGATTAAAAGATATAAAACTCTCTTTTAGTGGGATTATTTCATAAAATTCCCAGGAGTTACAAAGCTTAAAATTTGATTTTTCACTAGTATATAACAGATGAAGCATTTTATTTACACTATTACCTAATACACATGTGCAATATGTGAAACTCAAAGAAAAATATTATAAAACTGCAAATAATTTTCTGTGAAAAACTAAATTCTGTAATGAAGAAGAGGCTATGTGGGAAAGCAGTTCACAAACACTCCAAAATGGATGGCATTTTTAGGTGATTGAGTGTCCAGTTTTCAGCTGAACAGTGCTTCGGCTGAAATCTTGTGGCTGCTGTGAAACAGGACAGGGCAGAGAAGTATAACATCAGGAGGGTTAAAGAATGAAAAATAAAATTCATACCTCATCCATATCTCTAAAATCTTAGTTTTCACAGCAAAAACAAAGAATTACATAAAAAATTTCTTTTTTTTCATTCAATGTTTTTTTTTTCACTCATACTAAATTGGTGAAATGGGCAAAACAGGTTTCACTAAAATACCCAAAGCAAATATAATCCACATAAAAAATATTCAAAATGTGAAAAATGTTTATATGGATACTCATAACAAATATAATTCACATAATCAGAAATCCAAATTGGTAACTGTTGTCTAGACATCCACCAATGTGTAGGAACTACCACTAAATAAAAAAAAAAAGGTATAAAAATGCTCACATGGAAAAAAATTGATTGTAAAATGATGATAATATGAAATGATATTGTATAAAGTAATAATATAAGAGTATACCTGAGTAAATATCAGCCATTAATAAACATAAATTTATTGCTAGTAATTGTGCTAATGTAGCATCCTAAAAGGTAAATTTGTTTTGAAATATAATGGTAAAAGTGTACAGAAGTGACACACTGCTATCTTTCAATTGGAGTCTAATACTAGATAAGAGTCCTTATTCATTTCAACTGAGAGCATGTAAACCAATACATATATGCTCGGTATATGCCTGGATCTAGAAAAAAATTGAGGGGGGGAGGGGAGCAAGAAACACAGTCAAACTGGAAAAATATAAAAGTAAAAATTTACTATTTATTAAATTTTAACAAAGGATAGAGATAACCTAGAAACTTCAGTAGATTTATCCTGGTTTCTCATACAACATACAAACACTTACACAATGACATGCCCCGCTGGTCTTGGTAGTCAGTTATGCTAACCATTAGACCAGATAGGGAAAAAACTGGATTTCCACTGCAGTATTAACACTTTCACCTCCAATTTACATGTCTTTCAACAATTCCTTGAAAAATGCATGAATTATAAATAGGTTTAATAATTTTTTTCCTCTATTACCCTTACTAGCATTTTGAAATGGGGAGGGGCTTGGCTCCCTTTCCCCTGGATCCGGCTCTTGGTGGGTATATAATAGTTTCTGTAACTGTATAATGGATTATTCAACAAAAGCAAACTAACATAATGAAAAGTGGTTGGTTTTTTTGACTGATGAAAAATATTACACAAAAAAAATTATCATTAAGATATATCATTATCATATAAGATTTGTTTATATTTAAGATAACATTTATTTCAGTTTCATACACTTATGTATCTGCACTGCTTTGATATTATTTCAACTTTCTACTTATCTAACTTTCTGTAGATTTATTTTTACTCCAAAGTTAGAATTTACTATTTAAACTTTTATATGCCGCTGGTTAAGATAGTAAATTCTTACTTTGGGGCAAAAATAAAGCTACAGAAAGTTAGATAATAAGAAAAGCTGAAATATCAAAACAGTGTTGGATTGTTTTACCTCTGAGTGACACTTTTTTGCATACAACAGGTTACCCTGAGGGCTCAGAGAAGTTTGGGGGGGGAGGGGGTCTTTAAACAAATTCTTGAAAAATGCATGGCTGCTGGACAGCTGCACCAGACAGCTGTTAGGAGGCAGATGATAGCCTCCCATATGTTCTTTAATGTACACAGGGTATGGTTCTCCCACACATGGGATCATGGCTTTACATCCGATCTGATGGACAGCAGCCTTTTCCAAGCCCACTGGTGTCCCCTACTGACTGAGGGCAGAGAGTTTTGTGGATGCAGAAGTGTATATAACTGAAAGATATGTTACCTTAAATATTAATATATATTGATGCTGTGATAGTAATGTAGTAAATTACTTATAAAAAGTAATATTTTTGTTTAATTCAACAACTTGACTTTATTTCAAAAGGACAGTTTCTTACTTTGGCTGATAACTGTACCATTTTCATAACACATATTTCTGGATGCACAAATCAGTGTAAATATGGCACTATTGTAAGAAACATTCTGTTGCCTGTTTACAAGTTAAGTGAAATAAAGCTAGGGATTTAGCAATTTACCCATATGGAAATTTTAGTCAATGTTTGCCAGCCAACTCTTGTTTCTCATGAAATAGTGTTCCTGAAGCTTGGTTCTTCAAGAAATTGTTTCGAGTTCTGACTGTTCAATTAACTGTTAAAATTCTATTTACAACTGTAATATTAAAAAAGATGGTTTAAATTATCTTAATGATTTTATTGTGATTTAAAATGATTAAAAATAAAACTTCTCTTGAAACTACAATATACTTTTAGGCATTGTGCATGTTAATACTATTTATTTAGTTGTGCTACAACAAATGATTGCAAATCTAACTAAAAAAATTAAGCTTTTGTCTCAGAAAATAAAAAAAAATATAACTGTGAGTGAAAATACAAACACACTGAAGTGAACAAAAATTATAATGGTATATATATATAACTAAATTGTAGTATATATAAAACCTTACATTTTGTGTATCCTTCTTTTCTATTATGAAAGTACTATGCTTTTCTCTTAGCTGCCTTTCTAAATCTTCCACTCGTTGCTGAAACTGAAGTTTTTGTTGTTCCCAGTTTAACCGGTGTTGCAGTAGCTCCTGATTTTCAAGATCAGCAGCACGATCCTGAATTGACACATTACTTTTAAATATCATCAAATAAATATTTTTAAATTTAAAACAATAATTTTTAATTTTCAAATAAAATTTAAAAGGTTTAAGAAAAAATTACAATCAAATTTATTCAAATAAACAAACAATGGACATTTACTTTTAATCATAATACTGCTATTTTATTTCAAATATTTGTATTACTACAATGGTACCTCCACTACTGCTAATTTGTTTCTGAAAATAGCAATGATATGGGAAATGATGGTGGGGTTATGTAAAACAAAAAGGGAAAACATAAAATAAATCCCCAATTTACATCATTTAATATTAATAGCATGGCCACAAAGAGTAGTGTTTCAAACTGAATATAACAATCATTGTGAGAATTACAAGGATACTGTGGATATCAACCACCCTTGGCTAAGTCAGTGTCCTTAAACTTTTTGAAAATCACATATGCACTTTTAAAATTTTATTTTTGTGCCCATCTTATAAACTTAGAAAAGTATAGTTTGGGTACTATTGAATATATGTAAAAGTTCTTTTTTTTAAAGCAAAGCACTGCAACTAATAATAAATACAAATACAAACAAACACAAAATTGCTTTTGTCTGTTTCAATAATGTCTACAGTCCTGTTTATGGAGGTGAGATGGAGAAATGACCAGGGTTCTGAAATGCAAGGGTGAGGGGTTGGGTTCAGTCAGAAAGTGTGCCAAGCTTGAAATCTGCAGTTCCCAGGTTCAAGTCTCAACTGTGCCAGCATTGGTGTTTATCTCTGTTAATCCTTCCTCTCAATAGGAAAGGGGACACCAATGGGCTTAGAAAGACTGTTGTCCACTAGCTGAGATGTTAAGCTGTGGCCCATGTGCAGGAGAGAACACACTGTATGGCCTTGATAAGATGATTCCATTTGTCTCTCAACAGCTATCCAGGTAGATCCCTCCCACCCAATTAAAAGTCCTTGTGACTTGGCCATTTATCCCATTGTGTGTACAAAGGCTACTACAAGGTAAAACCCAACTCAACCCTGAAATACAATATTAATATGTTTCGCTACCATTATCCCTAGTGATAAGGGTATATATATTATTACATAAAATATTTTACATAAAATAACTGATTAATCTTACATCAAATATAGGTTCATATGAAAGCCTTACCTCCAATTTTCTGTGAATGGAAGCCACATCTTTCAGCTTTGCACTTTGATCTGCAAGTTCATCCTGATTAGCCACCAACTGATTTACTCTTTTTTGCAGATTTTGCACTTCACTTTTGAGAGATGAATTTTCTTTCAGGAGGTCAGCATAATGCTTTTCATCATAAGTTTTATTAATTTCATCAAACTTTGCTCTATTTAAAAAGTAAAAAAAAAATGAAATTTAATTATATTGAGCAAACAAATGAGAAACTACAGAAATGCTTAGCTAATTGAATATGTGCATATAGATAGGTGCCTGCATATGGAGTGAGAAAGCAAACAAGAAGGGCAATTTTGTTGTGTGTAGAAGTCATATTTCCTCTGACTGAACAATTACACTTTTGCACCTAAAAAAAAAAATCTACATTCTTAATGTAAAGAAAACGAATATGAAAAATCAGCATAAGCATAATGTATTAACTTGATTGAAAGGATTAGATTGTTTCACCTCTGAGCAGCATTTTTTTCTGCACATAATGGGCTACTAAATGGCCAGTCAGACCCCAGACTCACAGAAGAGGATCCACTGGGAAGCTGTTAGGAGATAATGGTAGCCTTCCAACTAGGCCATCCAGCAGTTTTTTTTTAACATGCAAAGGTTATGGCTTATCTTCAAATTACAACAGCTTAGAATTCCAACCAAAAGATAGTGACTTTTCCAAACCCATCAATCAATGAGGTCCTTTCTCGCTGATGGAAGGTCAAGGGTTAGGAGAGAAAATCTCAATGCATGCACAGTGGGACTTGAACCTTGGAAACATCAAGTTGCAAGTTTTGTGTGCTGTTGGCTGAGGCAACCCTTGCACCCATTGATTAGAAGATGATGTACAAACCAAAAATATGTTTCAGATTCTGGACCAATTACTTTTTCTTGGTGCTTTGCCTTTTAATATTCTATGCTTTGCTGATGGTATTTGTGAATCTTAACTGCAAACCCATTCTACATAATGTGTTTAATTAGTTCTAGGCAATTAGAGCAATTTATTATGCTCCTGAATAACAAAAGGGTTTCCGACTGATTTTATCTAATCTAATAATAAAAAGTAAATAAATAGCCCCTCAAGCAGCTGCTTGCCACAGGGGTCTGACAAGAGCCTGTCAGTTTATACGCCATAGTGAAGGTCTGTGATGGCAGGATCTCAGCAGAAAAACAACACGAACATCCATGTCTTAAACTGGGCTCAAACCCAGGTCCCTTAGATCAACAGCCAAGCCACTAACCACTCGGCCACAGGACGATCTAATCTACCATTAATATAATTTATTAGGTAAACATTTTTTAATGATTCTACAAGATAAATTTTACATGAAGCAAATTATCACTTACATTTAATACATATATAAATATATTACCTCTCAGCAGCTGTTTGCCACAGAGGTTCTGACTGGGGAGAAATACATCTCACAGAAAAGAGGTAAAACCCAACCCAACTGGGTAAAATCTACTAAATCTGTAAGGAAGGAAAGATTTCAGCATAAAGATATCACAAGAAAAGAATCATCCAAACCTAATCCCAATCAGCAGTCAAGTATAATAATCACTTGGCCACCAGGAGAGCTATAATAAATTAAGGTGGTGCCTGAAAAACTGAGAAGATGAATCTTCACAATACTGAGCAATATGCTTTGTGGCACATTTCATTGAAAAATGATTATTAATAAGAAAATTGAGAGAGGTATAAAAATGTAATTAGAACCATAAGTGGATTTGAAATGAAATTAATAATTTTTTAGATCTGAAATAAGTTTATAAAAAAAAAACAGTTACAACTTACAAATAATTAGACATTAAACTTTGATGGAGTGTTTACTTTTCCATAAAAGTAGTTACAATCACAGCTCTAGTACTTAAATAATTTAATAATACACGATTGTTGGCTGTGTGTACAATTAAAAAATTAGTCTTGAGATTGGTTAGTATCACTAATTAATGTATATAGTTAAATTGTTTTAGAGTGTAATTTTCTTATGACTGATATTTTTTGCTCAGATAATATTTGCAAAAAAGCTTCTCTCATACTAGACAACCTTTTGATAAGAAAAAGGCCTTTTTTTGTAAATACTATCCAAGCAAAAAGTATGTCATAAGAAAATTGCACTCTAAAGCAATTTAACTTATACACTGATGAGCAACACTAGCCAATCTCACGACTAATTTTTTACCTTTTCTAACCATTAAACTACACTTAGATAATATAATGCCAATATGATTATAGTATTTTTCAAACTATAAAATGAATTAAGTTTTTTTTTAAGAGAAATAAGATGAGAAAACAACTCAAATGGCCTAATTCATTCCATATAATTTCCAGTCCAACCAGAATTTACTATCTTTTCACTTTCTATGGCTACAAAACATGTGTCTCGCATTAGTGGAAACAATAGGAACATATTAAAAAACTTTAAAATACATTTATAAAATTTATTCTAACAAAGTCTAGCATAAATGGCTGAAGTAAGACTTTCTAGAAACCAATTTTGGTAGTATACATTAAGCATAAATAATACAGTTGGTCATTGTTATAATACGATCTGTACAATGTTCGCAAGAGTAATAATTCATTCTGTGTATGGCTTGAGATAAGAAGGCATAAGAATGGGATGTTTAGTTATCGAAAAAATGTTGTCCGTGGACCAGATATATAGTTAGTTTAATAAAGAAAACATAAATAGGCTTGTATATCACCTTTAATCACTTGAGGACAATGGCAAATTATTTGACATGTTAATTTAATTTTTCTTTGAGAATATTTAAGAGAAAAAGTTTAATGGAATATCAATGAGTGAAACCTTTTTTTTAGCATAAATGAATCTTGGTAGCTTTATTAGGAAAGTTGTGTACTAGTGAAATTAATATTATTCAGTTTGGTGCGTTGGGTTGTTTTACCTCTGAGCGGCACTTTTTTGCACACCATGGGCTAAATGGCCAGGTCACATGGACCCCGAAGGCTCAGAGAAGGTTGGGGGAGGGGACCCACTGGAACAGCTGTTGGGAGACAGATGGTAACCTCCTGTCAAGGCCATCCAGCGTGTTCTTTAACGTGCACAGGGTATGGCTCTCCCGCACACGGGGCCACGACTTAACGTCCCATCCGATGGACGGCGGCCTTTCCAAGCACATCGGTGTCCCCTACTGACCGTGGGCAGGGCGGGGAATTTTGCGGAGATAAATCTCAACGCTGACCCAGCTGGGACTCGAACCTGGGAACTACAGATTACAAGCCTGGCGTGCTACCGACTGAGCCACCCCCGCCCCCTCAGTTTGGTGCAGAAGAGGAAGCAACTTCTAAAATATTTTTTATTGTCGAATATCTTACTACAATATACTGTTTCTATATATATTTCTATTCCAATGTCTTGATTACAGAACACATGCTTTATTTGACTGAAAATATTTCATTCTAACCAACTTTATTACTGCAACAAAATCCTTTTAGTTCATCCAGAATTCCTCTTCATTGAGTTCTACTCAAACAATGCTCACTGTTGTAATTGGAACATCCACAGATTATATAACACTTAACAGGATTAAGGAAGGTACATGATTATATTATGTTCCATTATATGGGGGAGGAGGATTCAGAGGTAGTGTTAGATATTATATTTATTTTTGTATTTAGGTATTTTTTCATGACAAAAAAAAGACAACGCGCTTGGCTACTGATCTACAGGACCTGGGTTAGAGCCCCGGGTAAGGTATGGCTGTTTTGTGTTGTTTTTCTGCTGAGGTCCTGCCATCCTCTCAGACCTTCAACTATGGCATATAAACTGACAGGCTCCTGTCAGACCTCTGTGGCAAGCAGCAGCTTGAGGGGGTATTTATTTATTTATTTTTAAGCAGTATCTTGGACAGTATCTTGGTCACCTGTAACTGGTTGGACATTATCATCACTTATAATGTATATTGGATTGAATGCAAATAAAATACATAAAATTACCATCTGCACAAAAAAAAAGCATTAAATAACACAGAGGAGCAGGAAAGATTCAGCAAAGTGTTATGTGGGGTTACATAGAGCAATATGGGTTAAATTCTGCTAATAGCATTAAATAACTAAGCAATGATCCCTTTATTTAAAAAACAACAACATTGCATCTAATATATAAGTGATTGTGAGTGAGGTGACTGACTGATGGCTGACAGGGGATTAAACTAATTCTAAGTATAATGAAGAAATAGTAGAGCTCTGAAAATTTGCACCTAGGGGTAATTCGGGTCATAGATATCGGGAAAAAAATCCAAAATTTGACTTCCAAAGGTCAAACCATGATCTACGAGTGCTAGAAATGTGAAAATTGGCATCTTGGGCTGTTTTGAGTTGTAGATATTGGAAATGTTACGAAATTTCAGATCTGGAGGGTCCTTTGAAGTCAGGGGTCAAATATAGATCAACCAGTTGAAAAAAAATTGGTTGTCCTGACTGGAATTTGAACCCAGGTCTCCTAGAAGCATGCTGTGCATGCCCACTAAAGACCACTGATGAACTGACCATTTCTTCAACAAAGTGACATATAAGTATTCCTGTTGATTCACCAGTGATGCCATCTATTATCAGGAGTTGGGCAGCAAAGCTGCCACATTTTGATGGTAGAAATATTTGTCACTAACCTCACAGTGTTATACAAACAATTCAGTAATAAATTATCACAGGAAAACATCATGTAGACAAGAAACATTTGAAAATAATGTGCTAAAAAAAATTGATTGTCCTGACTGGGATTCAAACCCAGTCCCCCAGAAGCATGCCAGGCATCATAACTCATAGAACAACAGTGATCAGAGAGAATCAAACAGGGGTCAGAGTGATGGCCTAGAAATCAAGAAGTGCTGAAGGCACTGATTCATTTCTAGTATATTTATATCTACTATTATACCCAAAACAATTTGTTACATTAAAGCACTACTGTATGAAGTTTTACTCATTCTAAGACCAGAAAAAGTTTATTGTTGCTGTTACAATCATAAATGGTGTTATAATGTGAGCTGCCACAATTTTCAATTGACATTCACTGCGGACTCAACCAGGTATTAACCCTTCCAGGGTCCAGCCTGAAAAACTGATTTACATCGAGAGATCAAGCTATTTTTTCACTATGCTCAGGCAAAAAAATTAACTTTAAAACTTTTTTGCTGCCAAATTAATCAGCATTTAATTCTAGATTTTCTGAAAATAAAATATTTAACAAGACAAATAGTTTTATTTTAATAGGACTTTTTTAGAGTCATGCAGTAAAAAAATGCATCTGGAAATACAAATAAAACTTATTAAAAAAGACTAATAGACAGAAATTATTATAATGCACATGAATAAAAAGACTATTTCTGAATAACAAAAAAATTAATTTTCTTGTTTAAAGTAAACATTTTTTTTGTTTGTAATTTTTTTCTTGGCATCATACTTTGAGAAAAATCCAGGCTTTTAGCCAATTATGCTGAGTCAGATAAACTAGTCAAATTAAAATAAAAAAAAAAACCAATTAACAGAAATAGGTCATGTCATATACCAAATTAAGCAGAATTTAACTCCAAATCCTATGAAAATAAAAAATTTAAACAAATTTGCAAACATATTAATTTTAACAACATGTTTTCACATTGATATAGTGAAAAAATATATTGGACTATGTAATTAAGGTTTAACATTGGAAATCGTGATGAATAAAAACAGTTAAATTACATATTAATTGAAAGTAAATTTTTTGTAGTGTGATATATTTAAAATGTGGACCAGCATTATACAAGGTGATTTGGATTGCTCACATTAATGGGATTTTCTGTCCAGTTTTATGAAATGGAAAAAAAAATTCTTGGTTGCCTCTTTTTATTCTAAATATTATGAATTTTTTCTTTGGATGTTGAAATTTGGTGATCTTGGTTGAGTGCAGAAAAGTTTGCGTACAAAGGCTAAAAAACAAATGTCTATATCATGAGAATGGCACAGCCAACATATTGAGGTGGGGGGGGGGGGGGTAAAATATTTCAAAACCCTTGAATATAAACTTAAAACTTATAATCTAAAAGTAATAAAATTCTGTGTGTGGGGGGGAGAGGGGAGGGTAAAAACCCTTGCTGAAAATGCCCTCCCACAGGAGGACTGACTTTCATGCAAATAAGTTTTTTTTTGCATCCAAGACCTCATCATTCATTTTCAGAAAAAAAGATACAAGATCAAAGCTTCTGTACTGGAAATAACAAAAGAAAAAATAACATACAACCTAATGCAATGTTAAATAAAATATCTGGAGCAACAAGTTGAAAGTCAGCCATCTGATGTAGCATAATTCCAAAAAAAAATTGGGGGCGGGGGTGGCTCAGTCGGTAGCGCGCCAGGCTCGTAATCTGTAGTTCCCAGGTTCGAGTCCCAGCTGGGTCAGCGTTGAGATTTATCTCCGCAAAATTCCCCGCCTTGCCCACAGTCAGTAGGGGACACCGATGGGCTTGGAAAGGCCGCCGTCCGTCGGATGGGACGTTAAGCCGTGGCCCCATGTGCGGGAGAGCCATACCCTGTGCACGTTAAAGAACACGCTGGATGGCCTTGACGGGAGGCTACCATCTGTCTCCCAACAGCTGTTCCAGTGGGTCCCCTCCCCCAACCTTCTCTGAGCCTTCAGGGTCCATGTGACCTGGCCATTTAGCCCATGGTGTGCAAAAAAGTGCCGCTCAGAGGTAAAACAACCCAATCCAACCCAAAAAAATCAATAATAATCAATTGACAGAAAAATTGATAACTTACAAAAATAAAGTAAATCTACGGAAATAAAAACTAAGATTTAACTATGCAATGCTAAAGTTATAAGCTGGCCATCCAATGTAGCATAACTCTGAAAAATCGAAAATTATTGATCAACTAAAAGATCAATAACTTATGAAAATAAAGTAAATTCACAGAAATAAAAACTAATGTTTAATTATAAAAGGAAATGAAATACTAATTTTATGAAGGGAGTGTATATCCTACTTGATTTAAATCATCTTGCACAATGCACTTAACACTTAGCAGACAGCTCCCCAATGATGCATGTGTGTGTGAGCAAGCAATTAGAACACTGCTACTTCATCCTTCTATTGTGATGTGGTGCAGTGAGCCAGTCTTCAATTTCTATGAAAACATGTTTTAAGTTACAGTTTCAATCTGAAGAGCAGGAAAGACACAGAACTTTGGGATAAACGATAAAAAAATTCTAGGAATACTGAATAGGTTTGAGGCAGAAAAAAATATAAAATGGGGAAAAAATCCCGAGATATTACTTCCAAAATCTTCCGTTTTTTAAAAACAGAAGTTTTCTGCTAATTTCCAAAATATTTTCAAACTTTAAGGAAAAATTTGTGGATAATAGTTAAAATCAAACTTTTGAGCTTAAATCAGGTGAGTGCTTTAATACAGAGTACCATTAACAAACAAATTGGCAATACTGTATAGTACTTCTAAAATATGGCAATTGGATGGCTTTATCAAGTTATTTATATTGTAGTTTAATAAAATATGCATCAAATGAAAAAAGAAAATATCATTTTTAAAGCTTGAATTATACATTTTTAAAAGATATATGTAAGAAAATTTTCAAACAGCAATTTAAAAAAAACATCGAAGGTTCATGTGTTGTACAAAAAAAGTCTATTGATGTCTTTGAACTCTCATTGCAGATTCTATCAACATCTATGTTTGATAGTGAACCGAGAAGGGCTAAGATACAGCTGTGTTCCAGATCGTTGCACATAGGTTTTATGACTGAACAAATCTTTGTACCACAAGATGCATAGCAATTTTTGATTTCCATTTCCAGAAAAAACTTTATTGCATGGTTTGGTAAATACAACCAATACTTTAGATATTAAATTGGCATAACAAACAAATAAATGCATTTTAATGATCTAGGAAAATTAAATAACCAAAAAAGAGTATTTATATAATTATTGAATTGAATACACTAATTGCACTAAAATATGCAAGTTTTAATGAATATAATAAAAAAAATTGAAATGGTAGTTCCTGTAACTTACTTCAGAATTAGAAATTCTTTTTCAATGTCAGCTTTTGCATCTGTAGCATCTTGTAATTTGTGTTTTAGCAATTGTAATTCATGTTGTAATTTAGTGACTACTTCTGTCTTTGATCTCTCAAGTTCTTTCATTTTATATTCAAGTTTTCCTCTGAAGAAATTAACATATATAATAACTATAGTCAATGAAAAATATTTGATATCAGTTTAAACATTAAAATTTCAAACTTATGCAAATCATTAAAATTTTATCATATATATTCAGATATGTTGAAATAAAAAATCTAGAAATGTCAAAAAATGAAAAAGTTTATTAACTTACAACTAATAATTAAAAGTTATCAAGTGTCTTTGGGGAAAAAATACAGAAACTAAAAGAAATATTATTAAAAGATTTTGTTTACTTGAAGTATCACACATATACACAAAAACTATTTTGGGCAATGATTTCAGCAAAATTCACTGTAGCCCATGCTTGCAATTACACTAATAGTAGATGGTGCCATCCTCTCAGACCTTCTACTATGTCATATAAACTGACAGGCTCCTATCAGACCTCTGTGGCAAGCAGCTGCTTGAGGGGGTATTTATTTATTTATTTTATTTATATGGTGCAGAACTGCCAGCTTTGCATGATGAAAATTACGATCTGGAAGCAGTCTGAAGTTTACAGTACTCCTACACTATTTTTTTAACACAATACAATAATGAGTTTTGTCTTAGTGGACACTCAAGACACTTGACTTCCACACTCAACTTCCAGCGGCAACTAATGGTGATGAAAAATTTTATTCTTCCAGAATTATACGAAGTTTCTGAAAATTACTTCCGTAAAAAAAAATTAAATATGCGATTTAAACTAATGAAAAAAACAAGCTTCAATATCGCATTAGAAAGAATATTCAACTTCTTGAAAAATTCTACAGATAATAACCTAAACCATCATATTACTAGCAGTGAAGAAGCCATACAAGGAGAATGCGCTGAATAAAGAATATAATGATAAACACTAATTCCTAAGAATAAAATTTTGTTTTTGCAAATGAAAGAAAACCACCAGAAGTAATAGTATCTATGACATATTTCCCTAACTGTGCATATCGTTATATGATGAATGTCGGTCAGTACCATCTGGGGCTACTTGTTTCAACAGCCTATTATCACTAACAAATGAACGTTTATTCTATAATTTAATGAAAACTCGCAAAATTCAATAATCTTATTGGAGATGGCTATTTCTAACAAGTGCATACCGCTAAACAATGAATTGCCATTCTGAAATTTAAGAAAATCCCAGATTATTATTTTCCCAATTATTGAAGAGAAGCATTTTAACTTGAACAATGAACTGCCTTTCCATCCTTTTTACCCACCCTCTAGAACACACTAATCTTATAACAAGCCTAGCAAACAAAATTGTAATCAATTCACTGCTGATCAGCAGTTTAAAAAACAGGCACCAGAGTTAAGTAATCACATCAGAGAAAACATACCTAAAAGACACGCATTCCATCTAGCGAGCGAGTACCGTAAATTGCAGGAGGTACCACCAACTGATTATTAGTTACTAGTTATTAGCGATGTAGCTTGTAATTGTGAGCCATGATCAGTTATGGGAAAAAAGAAATTAGTATTCCCATTCAAGCAATTTAAGCTTAGTGATTAACATTTTATCACACTCTCTAACTGATTATGAATTAAATATCCCACCTTATAAGATATGAAATATGACCAAAAGCTTGAATCATTTTAGTTTTTGGCAAGCATGCTTCTTCATATTAACGAAATTTGACTTAATCATTAATAGTCAACAAAAGATATATTGCAAAAGTTAACAATTACAATACAGAGAGAGTAGCAACAATTATTGCACCCCTTTCTCCAACATTTTTTTTTGCACACTGCTTGGATTGTCAGCAGCAAGTTTCATATACAGCATAGGAAATCCGCACATTTTTGATATTAACGTTAACTTAATCACTAATAATTACCATTCAATACATAAGTATCATCCCTGATAAATAATAGATCAATCAATATATTACAAAAGTTAGCAATACATTGGGAATAACAACAAATGTAATTGCAACTTTTTTTAAGCGCTTGGATTGCCAGCATTGGCAGCTTGTCTTGCAGCACAGGAAGCATTGGCTTACTGCATCCATATGTTTTTGATATTAACGAAAGTTAAAACTAATAGCAAATTATTAACAACTAACAATTAATATGTAAATATGATGAACTGATTAATAATCGACTACTAGACCTTGAGTGGCATTTTCATGCAGCTCAGAAGTAAAACAATCATACATGCCTCTTGTGATCAGCTGACAAGTTACAAAGTTATGATAAAACAAAACTGACATTGTCCAACAAATGACAGGCAAAATGCAATAGGAAGATAAGTAATACAACAGTAGGGAACATAAAGTGCAAAATTTATTATAATTAAAAGTGCCTCAACTCTAGTGAAAGAAAAGTTTTAATCCCTTATCAACCCAAAAACCTAACCAAGATAAAAATAGCCAAATAGCCAGGCATGAGATCCATTTAGGTTGCAATGTCAATCATGCCCCACAGATCAGAGAAGTTCTCTAATCTGTATTATTTCCTTCACCCTGAAGTTTCAAATTCTAAGGAATCTAGGTAGTGTTTAGTTGGCCAGAGCCGAGAGAATTTGGTAAAGGTTCAATAAAAACCCATTTGAAAACAATCTAGAACCTTCAACTCTGTAAAAGAATTTGGGTGTGGACTTTGCCATGTGTTCTGTCCAGAAATGGTCAGCTGGAGTCATAGATTTCCTCTGATTGGTGCACAGGTGAGCCCACAAGCATGCACAGATTAGGTAGTGGTGATACAGTTACACCCTTTAATACAGTAAAAGAGCTAAATTGGAAACAATTCTCCCCTTTCATTATAAACATTCCTCCTTTAAGAAAAGGGCAAAAATAGTGTACAATTTGGAGGCAATTTCATAAATGTAAAACTAAAAAACCCTAAAAATAGGATTTTAAACAAAAAAATCAGAGAAAATCCGATAAATAGGAGTAATTGGCAGCTCTGGATGATGATATATATTTTATATCTGGTGGTTTTATCTTTGGTGTATTTTGAAGTATAAATAAATAAAATGAAAAATAAATACCCCCTCAAGCAGCTGCTTGCCACAGAGGTCTGACAGGAGCCTGTCAGTTTATATGCCAAAGTAGAAGATCTGAGAGGATGGCAGGACCTCAGCAGAAAAACAACACATACAACCATGCCTTATCCGGGGCTCGAACCCAGGTCCCTTAGATCAGTAGCCAAGCGCGCTAACCCCTCGGCCATAAAATATACTTCAAAATACACCAAAGAGCCAAAACATTATGACCACCTGCCTAATATGATGTTGGTCCTCCTTGTACCACCAAACCAACTCTTACCCGGCAAGACATGGATGCTACAAGATTTCTAAAGGTATCTTGTGGCATCTGGTACCAACTCATTACCAAGCAGATCCTTTAACTCTTGTAAGTTACATGGTTGAGCTGCCGCAGATTGGATATACTGTTCCAACACAAACCACAGATGCTTGATTGGATTGATGTCTGGGGAATTTGGAGCCAGAACAATACCTCAAGCCTTCCTCATATTTCGCAAACTTTTCTCGAACATCTGAGCAGTGTGGCATGACGCATTATCTTGCTGAAAGAAGGCACTACTAGAAGGATATACCGTTGCCATGTACCTACTCTGCAATGATGTTTAGGTAGGTGGCAGATGTCATAATTTCCCTCACACGAATGACTGGGCCCAGGGTTTCCCAGCAGAACATTGCCCAAAGCATTACACTTCCTCCACCGGCTTGTTTTCATCCCATGGTGCATCCTGGTGCCAACACTTCCCCAGGTAAATGACACACATGTACCCGGCTGTCCACATGGTACAACAAGAAACGAGATTCATCGGACCAGACGACCTTCTTTGAATCTAGTTTTGAATGTTTGTCACCAGATGGTGGAAACTGGAGATCCAGTTTTGACGTTCACATGCCCATTGTGGCACTTTCGATGGTGAACTGAGGTTAGCATGGGCACTCCGAGCAGCGTGCAGCCCCATTTTCAGCAGGGTTCGATGTACTGTGTGTTGTGACACATTCTCCCGTGACCAGCATTCAAATTACAAGTGAGTTGCACCACAATATCCTTTCTTTTGGCTCGTATCATATGGGATAGCCTTCACTCACCTCTAGCATTGATGAGTGGTAGTCGGCTCACATCTTGCTGGTGGTTCGTGGTTTTTCCCCCCTCAGACCACTTTTTGAAGGTACTAACCATGGCTGACCATGAGCACCCACAAGCCTTGCCGTCTCAGAAATGCTCTGACCCAGTTGTCTGGCCATTACAATTTGGTCTTTGCCAAACTCACTTAAGTCCGCTGCCTTTCTCATCTGAAGAACAAGAATAACATCGATTAACAGAGCTCAGTATCAAGTATTATTTATATCACTTCATGACCTTCACAAGCACAGTCGTTTACCTGCAGTTGCTTCGATTTACATAAAGACATGCTGGTCATAATGTTTCGGTTCTTCAGTGTATATAAGTGGAAAGCATCAAAAGTACTCTATATGTACTATAAATTAGAGTACATATGGCAACAATGAAGTACAGTATAATGACTTTGAAAATTCCAGTAATTGGAATGTATCTCAGAAGGCTATCATGAGTATATTTCTTTAACAGTTACAAAAACTTGAAAAAAAAATGTAAGTGAAGGAAATTTTTGGAGCATAACAGCAAATCTGATTCATTGAAATAGGCAATAAAAAAGACATTTTTAAAATGTAGAAAAAAAAAATAACCTTTTTTAATGAAACATTTTAAAGGAAGTAAGGTTAAAAGTAGGTCAATAACCTCAGCTAATTAGCTTCATTTATACTATGATATTCAATAATTAAGAGCAAAAAATGATATAAAAGGATACATACATTATATTAAATTTTAATTCGGTAAATAGTATATTTACCTTTCACGATCTACAGTATAGTACTGCTGCCAAACAAGTTGATTTTCTGACTGTATCTGCATTTGTATGCTGCGTTCTTTTTCTACAAAAATTTGCTTTTGTTTACTAGCATCTCCTTCTAAAACATTTACTTCTAATTTCATCTCTGAAAACACAAAAAAAGTTTAACATACATATATTAATATTAAAACTGAACAATAAAAAAAATCATTATAGATGTAATATTAACCAATTTTATGTAACATACTTGCCCTTATGCTGCTGAGCAATTGAAATGAGGATAAGTCAAATATACAAGTCTTTGTATGGTCTACTATCATACAGTATAATCAAAAATTTATTTCAAATATAAATTGGGCTTTTTAATAATCACAAAATAATACTTTAATTTTAAAACAATAATTGTTTAAAATCTGAAAAAAAATAGAACACACAAACCTTAAAATTACTTTTTGGGGCATCTGTATCTGCCATTATCAACTGGAAGTTTATGCACTGCATTATCTCTTTAATCTAACATGCAAATGTTTGGATTTTTAAATGCAAGAAATGAAACTCCAAAAAGTGTTGACACTAAAGTTTTCTATAGTTTTGAAAAAGATACTGCACACGAGCTGCTAATGCCACATGGAGCAGTGCACATTTGCTCCTGTCTTGCACTATATATGATTCCAAATCTGTTTCCATGAGTATTGATGGTCAGCCTACATGTAGACTATCTTAAAGTAACTATTACTATTTTAACTATCATTAACAAATCATGTAAAGCCAAGCTTGAACAAGATGGTGGCAGACATTATACACACGCCAATATTTGCACACTGCTGCATCTGCATTGCATGTTGATATATAGTGCTACATCAACTGACCAAGTTGTCCTTCTGTCAAAATTCATAGTTTTTAATTATAAAATCTAATTTCATTCATACATTTGCTGCTACTGAACTGACAGTTGGAAATGGACTATGTGCATTCTATGTACAAATGTGATCTGAGGTAACTTGTGCACAAGCTCTCTACAATGTTTCTGCAAAGTTTCAATTTTGAGCAGCTGCAAAGATGATTTATGCAAAATATATTAACTTCAACACCTTTGTACTACTGTTATTGTATTATCAATTGGTCTATTGGAGGTAATTTAATAAAACTGATACTGGAGCAAAATATTTATCAGAACAAAATAATATTGCAAAATTACTGATAATTTTTTTAAATTATTGATTGGTTGTTGTGCATAATTTAGTCAACTGCCATAATATTTTCTAATCTAATAGTGGATTTAATTGATATTCAAAATTGAGATGTACTTCTATATACATAATTTATCAAAAGTAAAATTGATCTAAGCAACTAACTGATCTTTCATCTGAGTATTTGCAGAATCTTCTACAAGCAGGAAATACCGAAAAGCCGATAGAATCACAGACCTTTGCTCAATTTGCAAATTAAAATAATGAAGCATCCATTTGCAGTTCACAATTATGAAAAGTATCAATAGCATTGCATTAAATAAATGCATGGTTTAGTATACAGTGCCCTCCCCCAAAACTAACTCCTTGTTACGTGCCTGCAACTAGTTACCTTAATAGTCATATATGTTGAAGAACACAATGCTGCTATTATTATTACCACAACATAACAATTTTACTGTTAACTTATTTTAAAAAGTAACAATAGTTAATGAAGAAGTAGTAGAAATCATTATAGATCAATTTATAATAATCAACAAAGATAATATTAAAATCTATAAAAATTAACTTAAAATTTGCTGCATTTTCTGGTGTAAATTTTATAGATCTGTGAACTGTATTACAAGATGCACTAGTAATTCCTTAAAAACTGCTCTATAAACCAGCTGCATATTTTTACACTAAAGGATACTTGTTGGTTTTTGATTACTTGTTGTATGACCAAAAGAAATAGAAATAACTGCATTTGCAATATTAGTGTTATGCTATACTAAGAGATCCATCCCTGCAGTCTAGGAAGCCAACCCCATCAAGTGGGCTCCCCCCCCCCCCAACTCACTTCACTTGCTCCTTCCAGAAAAGTGACTCATCAAAGCTATATCAGAATTTAAAGTTATGATCATGTATGAAAGGGCCAAACTGCTTTTGTTACCAGCCAATAGGGTACATGCATTGGTTCACAGATCTATAAAAACTGCATAAACAGGTGATAAAATACATACAATACATGGATGTTGTATTGTTTAGGTAATAATCGCAAATATATTGGGAAAACTATAGCTCTTAAAGCTTGTCTTTCTGAGATATAAACATTTAAAGCACTTCACTTGATTAGAACCATTAGAATGTAATGCACAAGATGTTTACTGTGATGTTGCAATCAAGTTGCCATTCAATGAAAACTAATCTGATAATCTAATAAAACACATTTTGACTTATGTCACTTAACAATTTTCTTATTTCTCTGGCAACCATTACACACCAACAGAAAAGCATATATATTACATAGGATGTAGCTATTCTGTAAATATTTCACAGCACACTTTTGTATATATATAATTGTAATTCACTCTTTCAATCATTCCATGTGCTTAAATTCAAAAGTCATCAATATCATGCATTAAATTTTCGAATGTTGCACAAACATTATCAAAAACTATCAGAGAAAATAGTGTTTAGAATTAACACAAAACAATTATGTTTGGTATAGAAGAACAGCTTACTTTGCAATTCATCTGCTAATCTATCTTTTTCTCCTTCTAATTCTGCTTCTTTCTTTACAGTCTCAATTTGGATGTCTGTAATTTTTAGCTGATACTTATGTTCACATTCTTCCACTTGACTCTGAAGCATCAAAACTTGATCTTTGGTAGCTTGCAACTGGCTGGCTAGAGATTTTTGATGTTCTAAGCAACTAGATAACTCCTTTTGAGCAACTTCTTTTTCCATCACAGCCTTTGTTTTCTCAGACTGAAGTAGAACGAGTACAAATGAACTGCGATTATAAAGGGAAACTACTTCTGAAAAGTTTAAATTTCAAACAGTAATGATGGCCAAAAATCTATAGATATACAATGTGGTATTATTATCCTTGGATCAGGGCTACCCATTATGACACCCACAGTCTACTAGTTGTTCTTTAGCAAGGTAGGAGTAGATCATGGCATGGTAGGGAGTCTAGTTTTTAAGAGGTAGGTTTTTTCTACTAAAATATTTAGATTTATTTACTGCAAAAATAGAAATCTGTTTTTAATATGTTAAGCACCAGTCAAACTATTTATTTTAAACTGTTTACTACTGATGGCACCCCCCTTCATTGCTTTATATTCAAATGTAAATAAAAATTTAGTAGTCCTCCAAAGCAATCCTAAATTAAAAATAACCCCCAGTGTGAAAATGTTTGTGCACCCCTGCCTTAGATCAAGGGCTCCCTAATCCAGAGGCTTTTGATGGGTTCAGAAAGGCTCTTAGGTCAGCCAGTTAGCCTGTAAGTACCACTATTGTTTGGATAAAGAGGTGAATAGGAATTTGAATTTGGGGTAATGACTATGATCAAAAACGTTTGGGAAACATTGCCTTAGATTGTTCATAGGAAACATTTATAATCTCTGGAGATTCCTTGTCAAACATCTGCTCATTTACGAGATTTATGGAGATTTAAAAATATTGACTAAGAAAAACAACGATGCTACTTCGACTTTAATTAAAATGCATAGCAATACCACAGATATTTTATTAAAAGCCTAAATCTAAAGTACTATTCATTTATTATATTCTAAATTAAAGATTGCCAATCTTTACCACACACATGGCATATTATAGTGCAAGTACTGCAATTCTTGTAAGTTTAAGTTTAAAATATAAGTTTACATTATAAAGCTATGCATTATGTGAAAATGTTTGGTAAAACTGAGACTAAAGTAATAAATTTTATATTTGCAAATCATGTCACAGTATATTATTTGTTTACAGGTATTTATTAACAAAATCAAAGTGTATCTATAATATATATATAAACATCAGAGTCTGTATTAGAAAACGAATTCTACAAAAATAGTTTAATGAAGTTTTTGACATCTTTTGCTACTGATAATAATATCAATATTTGGGTTCAGCTTTAAAATGGGTATGTTCTACCATATGTTGGCAATTTATGCATTTTTTTTCTGCATACTACTCCCAATGAATTATACTCTTTGGCGCAGAGACGTGGAAACCTTTTCGATCTGTTCCTTTATTTTACTGTACAATGAAAATAAATGCTTAATATGTAAAGCAACCTAGTCAAAATTTATTTGGTGACAAGTCCAGTGTTTACTGCAGTTTATTCACTCCCATACAGTGTTATAGTAAAGAGATAAGGGTGAGGGTGGGGAGAGAAAATGCATACTCTCTGACTTAAAAATTATTCCAACTCAGAAAAATTAAATATACTTTAAAAGCCAAATTTTACAAACTCAGAAAATAAAATACTACTTAAAAGTGCATCTTGCATGCTGTTTTTTCTGATGCAATTTTTTACTTTTCTTAATTTTCAAGCAAAAAACTTTGCTGAAATTTTAAAAACAGTGGTAAAAATTTCTGGTTCTCTCTCCATTTTTGCCAGCTGATTTTGTCTACTTCAGTTTCCTTTGATAAGGAAGCCTCCCTTCCTGTACAAAGCTATACCCTGTTTTCAAAGTATTATAAAGTAATTAATCAAAAGAAAAAAAATGCAAAACATGTTTCGATACCTCAAGAGTTCTAATATTAGCAGCATGTTCAGCTAGTTGCTTTGCCTGAACTCGAGCTATGTTATCTACTTGAAGAGCTGACCTTTCCTTTAGTGCTCTAAGTTCCTCACATTCTGCCAAGAGTCCCTTTATTTTCAAGTTCAATTGGGAATTCTCTCGCTGTGTTGCTCGAAGTTGAATACTACAGTCTTGTCCAACAATAGACTTCTGTTCCTGCAGTGTTTCAATTTCTGCTTGTAGTTTTTCTATCTGAAAGAAATTATTTTTGTATTCTGAATGCAAAATATATGAAGACTATATTTTGTTCAACAATTAAAATTTACTTTACTACATTGCACATAAAACACAATATTTAAAATAAATATTCTTAAAGTCTAAAAGCCATAGCTCATATTATATAAAATACATCGTAAATTAACATTAGTTTTATCTATACTTAATTTATTACCAAAATTATCAAAATGTTTCCATGTTATGTGAATGGCAAACGACTTTTTAGATTTCCTAACTTTAAAAATAAGCTTTTTTTAGATATTATTATTTAGATAAGGGTGATTATTTAAAAATAATATAATTATTTAAAAATAATCACCCTTATCTAAATTTCCTAACTTTAAAAATAAGTTTTTAATGTAAAAATGTCACTAGAAATAAATTGAAGATCTCACTCAAATCTATCTAAATCTCAATTTTCAACTATATTTGATATTGAGTATGGAAGCTGAAGCATCTAACAGTAACAAAACAATCATAATAATTACTTCAAAAGTTCACTAAAACACAAATAATAATTGTTACGAAAATCACTTTATAAAATAAATGCAATTTTAGAAGTTGGAACAATAATTCTTTCAGTTTGCATCAGTTCTGAACCAGATATCTTCTCGCTGATATGCTTTGGCTTAGTAGGAGTTTTTTTTTTTGTAAGCTAATTGTATAGTCAATTTATGTGTTGATAGGGAGTATTTATAGATAAGAACCTCACAAGGAACTTGCATGTAAAAGATATAATAAAGAGCTTGAGTATCATGATTTCAAGAATTTATGTTATTTGAAGCTTTTTGAATTTGCCCATGTTAAAAGTAATATAAAATTCTTGGACACATCTTACTTTGAATATGGTATTATTTCATGGAGAGACCTTTATGAAGAGGGCCTTGGAGAGGCCTTTATGAATCAAATTTGAACCTATTCTAAATCTTCGAAATTATGTGTTGAGGTGCCTGCTCAAAAAACAAAAATTTGATAGTATTCAAAATTATTATACAAATTTTACAAGTCTGAAAAATATATATTTACCACTTATGAACATATAATGCCAAAAATTGGGATGATTCAAGTTAAACATTTTCAATAAAAATACCAGACTTTCAAACAAAAAACTAAGACTAACAAACAATTCGTACATTGAAATGTGGTTTCTCCCAGAAATTTTTTTTTGTAAGCATTATGTATACCTGGCTCCTAAAGTATTCAACAGCTTACCTAATAACGTAAAGAATGAAAGAAATCTTTATCTTTTAAAATTAATTATGAAATGGGTACTCAGTCAATGTATTATATAAAATACATTGAGAATGCAGGGAGATGAGCAGGATATACAGACAAGTTTATGGAAGCAGCATAGTGTAGAATTCAGGACCAATTTCAAAACTCTCAGCCAGCACCATTTGGCCAACAACCCATAATTAAATACACTATAGCATTTCCTTATATACCCCACCTATTGAATACCCTAAGCATCACTCACAGCCCTCACACAAACTGTTGTCATTAACAAAACTACTCCACAGTTCGACATGGCCAAAATAATAAGCTCACCACCTATTAAATACCAGTTGAAAATAATGGAAGACTTCCTCATCTACATCAATAGAAATTTTGTATGCAACACAGATATAATGTTGCTCCTTTCAGATTGGAAACTATTGCCAGAAGGGGTGCATAAACTCCTTATTTAACTACATTCTACACATCAGGTGAAACCGAACCCTACCAACGTGTAGACCAGGGCTCACACCCCAACACCGCTGTTGGAAACCAACAGAATAGCATCACAACTGGGAAAAAAGGGAGGGGGAGTCATAAATGACAAGGAAACAAAATCACCATACCCAAGATAGCACAACAAAATATCTGAGAAATATAATCTTTTCAAATTTAGTTTTAACAGTATTAATTTTCAACTCAATTCAAATTTAACTCAGACTTTTGTTTCATTACAAACATGTAATTTAAATCTTATAATAACCCAAAAGAAATAAATGTTTTTTCTTTTCCAAAGTAAATAAACAATTCTGAGTGTAAAATACAAAACCCCACTTGAGCCAAAGCTCATTTGTGAGATATTTGATTAAGGAAATATGAACTATTTTAAAGCAACAGTGTCAACTTACTTGTGACGGATATTTAATAAATCTGTTAACATTATGATTCAAACGTATATTTAAACACTATAATCATGCAAGGCATAATCACTATAATAGATTTTCTACATTGACTGAGATATATATATATAGGTTTACTGCATTTTGACTATTCATTTTATAATTAATTTTAAAAGATAAAGATTTCTTTCATTCTTATGTTATTAGGTAAGCTGTTCAATACTTTGAGAGCCAGGTATACATAATGCTTATAAAAAAAACACTTTTCTGGGATAAACCACTTTCAATGTAGCACTGTTGAAAGTCGTATTTTTATTGAAAATATTTACACTCGAATCATTCCAATTTTTGACATTATATGTTCATAAGTGGTAAACATATAATTTTTAGACTTGTAAAATTTGTAACAAACTATAATAATTTTGAATACTATTAAACTTTCATTTTTTGAGCAGGCATTAATATATTTGATATATTAATATTTTATAAATATTTATATTTTGATAGGCAAATTTAGAATAGGTTCAAATTTGATTCATAAAGGCCTCCCCATGAAAAAATACCATATTACAAGACAGATGTCTCCAAGAATTGTATATTACTTTTAATGTGGGCAAATTCAAAAAGTTTCAAATAACATAAATTCTTGAAATCATGATACTCAAGCTTTTTATTACATCTTTTACATGCAAGTTCCATATGAGGTTCCTATCTATAAATACTCCCTATCAACACATAAATTAACTATACAATTAATTTACAAAAAACTCCCACTAAGCCAAAGCGATCAGCAAGAATGTATCTTATTTTGACAGATATGATTTACTTTTGACAGATAAAATTCACTTGATAGTTCATTAATTTCAATTCTGGAACCTATGCAATTTATCTACAAATAAAATAAATACCTCCTCAAGCAGCTGCTTGCCACAGAGGTCTGACAGGAGCCTGTCAGTTTATATGCCTGTCAGTATATATATAGTAGAAGGTCTGAGAGGATGGCAGGACCTCAGCAGAGAAACGACACAAACAGCCATGCCTTACCCGGGGCTCGAACCCAGGTCCCTTAGATCAGTAGCCAAGCGCGCTAACCACTGGGCCATGTTCTACCATATAGTGCTTAAATTCCAGACTGTTCTTTTAAACACTCAAATGCACATGTCCAGTGCATCTTGGAGAGCACTTCCGAATCATCCCCCTTTCATGGCACCTCAGGCCTAGTCTGTGCTTGACCTTGGTGACCCTGTGAAAGCCATACATGCATTCAGATTGAGCACATATCATGTCTCCACTCATCCTGCTGCCAGGACAATGCTTGCCTGATGATGTGCAGAGCAGACAGCACAAAATGCATTGCAATGTCTGGTCTCCAACATCTCACATAGGCAACCGGCTCAGTACACTAATAGGAGCATGTTTGAATGACGCCAGGTGACTCATACTACAGAGGCAGCAAAGTGCAGTTTAGCAACACCACCACATATAAGAACTCTATCACCAAGTGAGAGGCAACAATACTGGACCTGTGCAAACATCAGCTACCAAGAACAGCACACAACCTGTAATTGTCCTCCTTGTACAACTGACAAAGCTACCTCTAGAAGAATGATGAAAATGCAGGTATAACTATTTAACCTAAACTTCACTGCACTAATCTACAACTATCAATTATCCATTAGCGTCAATGAGCCGATTGTTTGTCATGATATCATGTGACTAGTCCAGCACTTAATGTTTATAGAGTTAGCTTAATCTATATTCAATTCAGCACGCTGTGTTTTTACCTTCATATTTATTTGAAATTTGTTACAAAATATATTTACTGTATAAAAATTGACTTTACATATGGGAAGATGGGTTTGGTTATGGCTCAAATCCAAGTAATTAACCACTTCCTTTACAAACAAGGCATAAAAATTAATTGCTGTAACTGAAGTTTTTTCTCTTGAATCATTTACTTTTAGCACTCAAAATTTGGGCCATTTCAGTTACAATTTCTATGGTATAATTGATCGTATTAATTTTCACACTATCAAGAGTCTTCATTATTTTAAATAGTGGAATTTTGCTGTTCCAGCTTCAACAATTCTTCATTAGAAATATCTGTCTCATAGGAGTCAACTTCCTACATCCCTACTTGATTGGTGAGATGGATGATGTCATTAGAAACCAGAGTTCCATTTTCTTCCCAACTATTGGAATCATTATAAGACTCTGACCATACCTTCTTCCATGATCTTTTCCTGCAACTGTTAGATACTTCATCCCAGGCTGTGCTAATACTCCTGTTGTTCTCAAAATGTTGTAAGATTTGCAACATTCCCTATATGATTATTGATTCTGACCATCTGTTACTTCAATGTTTCTTGAAGGTATATATCACAGGTAGCAGAGCTTGAAAATATACAGCCTGAGCCCAAATGAGTGAAGCAACCTCAGCAGCCAAGTAAATATTGTTTCTATAATGACAACACCTCATGCAGTGATGTCACATGATGGCAATATATTTTTTCTTTCAAAAGTTAGTCCCAGAATAAAGAGCATTATAGTGAATCAGCTTTATATGGGAAAGCATTAAATGGGGTCTGCTGTAATTAAATACATTTCATACAAATTAAAAGATCACTACATTTAGATATACACAATATCAATATTATTTGAAATTGTCATACTTATATTCTAATTTTTTAATAAGGTTTGGTTGTTTGAAGTTATTTATAGCCAAATAAGATTTTTTTTTTATATCAAACAAGACCTAATTTTTAATTAGTAAATATCAGTTTTTAAATCTGAATATGGTAGCATTATAGAAATAATATGTGATATGTCAGAGACAGTTTTTCACAACTTACTGGAAAACAAAAATGCTATTGAACATCCTCAGGTCATATGCTATTTGATACCTAATTTTATAAATTTACATTTAGAAAGCTTTTTGAATCAGATATACACATATTTTAAACACAGGAGGCATCAAGCCATTTGCAAATGTTAACTTTTAAAACTATCTATATTTTGGCTTTAATGTAATTTTTTGGCACAAAATAATTTTTTTTATCAGAGTTTATATTTCACTTATAAATAGTTTACATAAGTTGAAACCAAAGCTAAAATTCAATTGAAAAAAATTTATCAAAACTTCTTTTTCCAGGTATTTTAATGACAGTTGGTTATAATCATAAAACACTGTTCCTTTCGCTGATAGGATAAACAAGTTTTACTGTATGTTACTTTATCATTTTAACTTTAAATTCACTGAGGTAATAATAGCTTTCAACAATAAAATTGTTGAAATATATAAATATATATTAGTGACATACTTCTGCTTGATGTTTTAAGTTTATTTCTTCTAAAGTACGCGAATGTTCAGTTTCAAGATACTGAAGCTGGCATTTTATAACAGTGTGATCATAATGTAGACGATTATATTGCTCACGATATCGATCCACATCTGTCTCTAACTGTTGAGAACTTTCTTTGTAATGTGCTTCAATTTCTTCTAGCAGTTTTCTTCTAATTTCTTCGGGATTGTATGCTTCTATCTAATAAAATACAAAAGAGCAGAAAAATAAAAAAAATGTGGTACTTTACTTAAACATAATTTAAGGCTAATTGAAAAATCATGATAAATTGTAAAATTAAGTGACAAAAATTATTAAAGCACCTGCAATAGATTTCATATGTATGTACACTGCACTTTAGTTATTAAAATTATCAATGCAGAAATAAAAATGAATGTATGTGTATGCTTAAAATTATTAGTAAAATAAACATTTTACACTTTGGTATACAAATGAAAACAATAGCAAATAAGCTATCCAATAGCAATTAAAGACACCACTTCTACTGACTTTAGCATAAAATATAGGTTCCTATCATCATTCTCTGCAATAGTTTACAATTTGTGGTACAAATATTAATAGGAATTTATTGCACATGAAATATTTAAATTACATTTATGCTTTTATATTTAAACATATAAGCATAAAAAATTTAGCTTGAGTCCAACTGCAAAGAAAGATTCTGGTGGTCAAGTAGAATGTTTCAGTTACTTTAAAGTGACTTTCTAAAAATATATAATTACATTTTTTAAAACATTTTATAGTTCTTGTGAAATATTTTTTAGCTGCAAGTAACAGATTTTGCAATGTATGGCTGAGTGGTTAGCATGCTTGGCTACTGATCAAAGGGGCCTGGGTTCGAGCCTCAGGTAGGACATGGATGTTTGTGTTGCTTTCTGCTGGGTCCTGCCATCCTCACAGACCTTCTATTATGGCGTATAAACTGACAGGCTCCTGTCAGACCTCTGTGGCAAGCAGCTGCTTGAGGGGATATTTATTTTTTAAAAACTTTTTTGAATCAGACATTAGCATATCATTGTTTGAGAATTAAATGGTGCTATGTTTACCTTTCATATGATGATAATTTTAAAAAGGGAAAAAAATATTATCTTTTTTCTGTTTAATAAAAAGATATAAATATATTTGGTTTACAGAGTTTTTTGTTGAATATTATCCATGTATGCTGGTTAGAAATAAAAATAAATACAAAATACAATTATTGGACATAATATTACTTAAGAATTATGTAAGACTTTAATATCTATTAAAAAACTTTCTATGCCCAAAACATTGATAATGATTACAGTTTATTGCTTTCCAGGAATTGTTTTGAATATATTAAAATAGGTTTTAATGATTTTAGGCTATATATGAAATCAAATCAATAATTACTAAAATATTTTGAATGAAAACTTTGATGTTGAAAATACAACAACATTGATTGCAAATCCTTTTCCATTTCTTTGAAGATAAATGTTGTCATTAAGTTAACAATTACTTCACATTGAGATTTATTTTCTGAATAATTCTTTATTGATAATTCTATTAAAAATATGGCATCAAATTCTTTCTGACAAAGCATTGTTTTGTACTGAAAGAAAACCTTTTGAATCACATTTTTAGGCATTCTGCTCTACTACAAGGAATGTTTCATAATTTGCACTGTTTCGCTTCTTGCTAAAATTCAAAGAAATCTTCATTTTTTTCATCAGAATAATAGTAATTTTTTTACTTTGTGTAAAAGCCATAATAAATTGGATTGTATATTTCTGTAAAAGTAACAAAGCTTTCAATTGAGTTGTGCACACTATTGGTTTTTTCAATTGAAACAAATTCAAACAAATTTTTGAAACAAATTCAATTTATTCAATTTTCAAAATTTGTTTGAATTCAAACAATTTTTTTAAATTTAAATTGAGTTGTGCACACTATTTATTTTATTTCAAAGGAAAACCAGCAGGAATAAGAAGGAAAACTATTTACCATTTTTATTGAAGGCTGGCTCAGGAGTACATGGATCATCACTGCAGTGCAATTTGCCTTGAGATGTATATGAGCAAATCTGTTGTTAATATCATAATGTCCATAGCAACCAGTCCTTGTAACTAGCATGATGTTGTTATGCTAACACAGATGTACTTGAGTCACCACAGATATTACTCAGTTCTACAACATTCCACATTGCAATTCCTGTTATTCACTTTAATTATGATGTTGTAGTTTTCACTGTTAAACAGTTCTTGCAAGATGTTAAGGTATTGCTGTGGATAGCATCTAAGATTTCATTAACCCTTGTAGTAAAGCCATCACTTCTGTGATTAATTGTAGAACTTCCTTGTAGATAGTTTAGCATATATATATATACACAATTCGGAAATAGTTCCTATTACATCACTATTGCACTATCTTCCAATTTTGAGCTTTTAAAATAAAAAGTTTTAATCATCCAAACTGGCCAATGAAACATTCAAACAAACAATTAAACCACTGGCCTGATCAACTCTGCCATAGAGCGACACATTTCCCCATAGACCTGCCTACAGCTTACTCAGGCTCATAAAATGTAAGAAACTATTATATAGTTTCTTACATTTTATGAAAGAAAATTTAGATGCTATCCACAGCAATACCTTAACATCTTGCAAGAACTGTTTCAAATCATCAGAATGAATGATGCTTAACAGTGAAAACTACAACATCACAATTAAAGTGAATAATGGGAATTGCAATGTGGAACATTGTAGAACTGAGTAATATCTGTGGTGACGTAAGTACATCTGTATTAACATAACAACATCATGCTAGTTACAAGAACTGGTTACTATGGACATTATGATATTAACAACAGATTTGCTCATATACATCTCCTCAAGGCAAATCGCACTGCAGTGATGATGAATGTGCTCCTGAAACAGCCTTCAATAAAATTGGTAAATAGTTTTCTTTCTTATTCCTGCTAATTTTCCTTTGAAATAGATGCTCAAAGGTATATGTAGTTTAAGGAATATGTTAATATTGGTATTAATGGATAAACATTGACAGGAAAGGCCATGAGCCAATACTGTTAAGTTTGCTCTGTTACACTAGTGCGCTCCTCCTCTGTTGAGCGAATGAAACAATGTAGATGGTTTTATAGTAACAGCTTATATTCATGTATTATTAAATTTATTCAGCTGATGATACTACTCAAGAAGAAAAGCTCAAACACTAAAACAAGTTTATTGTTACACCAAAACTTTCAGGACAAAGAGGCACTTTTAAGAAATACAAACTATGACAGTTAAAAAGAATGACAGTTTAACGGAATTAGCTAGGAACTAGGCATTGCAATGCTAAGTGTTAACTGCTACAAAATTATACTATACTCTTAGTCAGCTTGCGGTTTACATAGCTGGCACTCATTTGCACATCATGTTAATAAGATGATACAATATAAGTGTATAATGTAATCTTGCTTACATGTTAACATGTGTCATGATGCAAGTTTTTAAGAAAAGGTTGTATTTATGTAATCACTCATTATGCTAGAGGTCAAATGAGGAATTAGAGCCAAAGAAATACAAAGTTAAGGAACCTAAAGGTAATAAAAAATAATGAGTCAAGAAAACAGAAATTAAAATGTGATACCACTTCAATTAATTTAACACACTACATATTGGAATTGAACTCTTAATAAACTCTCCTATAGTCCTAGAGTATGAAAGATTAGTACATAGCATTTAATAAAAATGCAAATATAACTGATGTTTAGAATTATCATACATATTGTTAAATCTTACTTTTTTCTTGCATCCATCAATTTCCTTTTGTTTTGTTAATATGAGATTTTGCAATTTTTCAACATAGGCTTCATTAGCTTGGTGTATTTCTTTCTTTTGCTCTGTAACTTGCTTCAGATGTTGTTGAACTGATAGTAATTCCTCTTGAAGCCTAATAAAAAATTAGTATAGGCTTAATTCTCTTTTTATAAGTATAAAGAAAGTTATACACTATCATATGTTATGTTAACATTATGCATACAATCAGGCCTAGATCTAGAAAAAAATTAGGGGGGGGGGAGAGAAATCCAATCAAGCTGGGAAAAAATAAAAGGGAGGGTCAAGAGACTGGGTTTCCATTATAACATTGTCCTCTCTGTTTTAGAGATTTTTAAACATTTCTAGAAAAAATCCATGAAAAATTCATAAGTTTAATAATTTTTCATCTATATTACCTTTACCAGCATTATCAAAGGGGGTGGGCATGACCTCACCCCCTTTGAGTAATTTTTATTATTTTATTATTTATCTCGCCCCCCATATGCAGTAAATTTTTCCGGTTAATGTCATCTCATTCAATACTGTTTTATCTCAACATAATTCCCTAAACATTCCTATTATAATTTAACATTACTCCAATATCACATTTATATTGCTTGTCTCACCACCAAAATTGGAAAGAATACAAATGTGCGTATCTTCATTGCACACAGTGCTCTGTCAGTTCACTACTCTAGTTACATAAAATATACTAGAGTGATCTATTTGTTTTATTTTGCACTAGTGGGAATCTCCATTCTCAGCCTGAGTTAGAAGCAACTACCATGATTTTCAAGGGCTAAAATTATTCTACATGTAAATGATGTTAATAATAATAATGGTAGATTTAGCTCTTCTTTATAGTAACAATTTTTATTGATTAAACTTCTTTATACACAATATCAACAGCCTTATCAATTGGTGTAACGTGTAAAATAGTTGGTTCAGACTATTATTTTATTGAGTTTGGGTTCAAGCCCTGGATGTTTATGTTGTTTTTGTGCTGATGTCTCACCTTCCTCACAGACCTTCTACTATGGTGTATAAACTGGCAGGCTCCTGTCAGAACCTCTGTGGCAAGGAGCTGCTTGAGGGAGTATTTAATTTTTTTTTAACTGAGTACTATTACAGAGATACGAGTTTTCAATATAATACAGATTGCATTGCATTTCAATATAATACAGAATACATGTATGTAAAGTTTGGAAGCAGGCAGTCAAAAACTATTCAGCAATTCAGCAATCTTTCAATGGATTTTCAAGGAGTTCATTTCAATACTTTCTTTTAACCTCCTTCATCATCCAAAATAAAGGAGTTTTGTAGTGGCATGGAATGCAAGATTTTGTGAGCACTTCCAACATAAATATTAGATTAATATGCAATTTTTTTATTACTATTACTAAAACATGTATACTTCAATTAATGAATTTATGCCCATATATGAATTTAGCAATGGAGAATACATTAAATTAAAATAGTTATTTTCAGGTTTTAGCCCAATGGTTTCAAAAATGTTTTAATTTATAACATTATTTCCTATGGGAAATTACCCTTCATTTAACATTATATTTTACAAGAATGAGTTAATGATGTTAAGTGAGGTTCTACTCTTTTGCATTATTATAACTATGTACAGTGGATCCATGCTTAATATTGGTGTTCTTGAAAAAAATAAACTTATCTAGAACCTTGAAAGACTGAGATGAATTATATCTCATGTGATTGCCAACATTATAAAATATGATTGACTAATGATGGGTTAAACAAGTTATAATTTATTTAAGCTGACATTTTGTATCATTGCATTTATTTCCATTTTTCCAATTTGGCATTTAAATTTAATCATGCTTTATATTTTACATTAATCTTTATTGTCACTATAGTCAACACATGAATTCGTTTGAAAGAAATATTTACAATACTGCACAGTAACAATTTTTATTTTATTCACGAATTAAACTTTATTTTGCATTGCACTGTTCATTGCAATTAATAATATTAAGCAGAATATACCAAGTAAATTCTGCTTAATATTCTGCTATAAACTCCAAAACAAGCACCATAAAAAATATTAAAATTTTTCAAAAATATTTAAGTTTCAACTGACTTTTTATTTATACATAGTTACTTTGTTGAAAAAAAGGTTAGATGTTGATGGTCCAGCATTTAACCTGGCATGATTATGAATTAGCAATGCTTAAATACTTTGTATTCAAATTTCTCTGATTCTTAGTAGAAAGGTCTGTTTAGTTCTGGTGTTATTTTTATAAAGCAGCAAACTGATATTTTTGTCAACAGTGATTTTTCAGTCATATGTTTCTGTACAATATAATGAAATTTCTAACTGTTTTTATCTCCTATAATATGAGTTTTTACACCTGGCATGCTTCTGGAAAGCCTGGGTTCAAATCCCAGTCAGGAAAACCAATTTTTTTTCAACTAATTATTTCAAGTGTTTCTTGGCTACAGAACATTTTACTGTGATAATTTATTACTAAATATAAATTACTCATTTTGAAAATTCTAAATAATGCCAGTTTTTTCAGTTTATTCCTCCATCCTTCCTGGACTTTTCTTAAAGTATAGTACCAAGAAAAAAATTTAAAAAGTAATTTTCTTGTTTAAGATTTTTTTGTTTGTTATTCAGGAATAAGTAGTCTTTCTATTCATATGCAGTATAGTTATTTTTTTCTATTTTTTTTAAATAAATTTTTATTTGCATTGCCAGATGCATTTTTTTAACTACATGCCTCAATAAAAGCCTTATTAAAACAAAATTAGTCATCTTTTTTGTTAAATATTTTATTTTCTAAAAATCCAGAATTAAATACTGATTAATTTGGCATACAACATGCCATAATTCCTTTCATTAGTTATTTGGTGATAAAGTTTTCCAAAAACTAAACTATTTTTTGACTGAACACAGTTGAAAAAAATACCTGGCAAAAAGGTACAATTGAGTTTTTTGGCTTGGCATGGTAAGGGTTAAACAACCAGGATCATTATTTAGCTTATAAAACATTTAGTGTGATAAATCAAGTATAAAGCTTTTATCCTTACATCTATTTTGCACAAACAGATAAAACTAGAAGAATAACATATCAACTCTGGTGAATACAGAATGCCTTTTCAAAGAGAATGAAGTTTGTCATTTTTTGACTTTTATACCTCTAAGGGTGGAAATTCAAACTAATGGATAATTCAGAATATGTAAATAATGTTTCATTAGTACCTGTCAAACCCAAAGGAAATTGTTTATTTACATCTTAAAATGAATAAAAGTTGTTTTCCCACCCAGCCCTGGGAATAAGGAGGAAAACTGCTACTATCAATGCAAATTCCTTGATCAACACACTCTATCACCTAAATTTCCAATTTCTAGCATGGATAGATGTTTACAATAATTTCTTTATGCTACGTCATTTTGAAAAATTTGTGATCTCTAACTGCAAATTAAAATTACTGGGAGATTTAGAAAATGCAAATTCCAATATTTTATTAATACCTACCTAATCCAAAGAGACTTTTCCATATATCTAAAAAGAAAAAAGTTTATGTCTATGGATGGAGAGATGACAAAATGAAAACAATAGCTCATTTTTGAAAATCTGCTAAGAAATCAGTAACTGTGAAGAATCTTTTCATGATAAGCAGCAAGAATACACGAGTTCAGCTACAATAATGTGCAGCAAGTTAGTGTTTATTTATTTACAAGAGAATTCATTTGTGGCAATTTGAAAAATGCACATAATTAAGCTAAAAGATCAACATTCTCATGGGTTAAAAATTCATATTATAGGGGATAAAAACAGTTAGAAATTTCATTATACAAAAACATATGACTGAAAAATCACTGCTGACAAAAATATCAGTTTGCTGCTTTATAAAAATAACACCAGAACTAAACAGACCCTTCTACTAAGAATCAGTGAAATTTGAATACAAAGTATTTAAGCATTGCTAATTCATTTAAAAGTATATTATGTTTATGTAGTCTTCAAGGAGGTAAACAGCATTCTGTGTTTATATACGAATCATGTTATATAGGCTCCATTTTAATATCCTACGTAAAGAAATCAATTTGTATCTTAAGAAATAATATTTTACCTTGTATGTTCGTCCTTTAGTGTTTGATAATTAATTTTATGCTGATCGCAACGCAAACGTTCGTCAGCCAACATATTTTGCAACTCTAGCTCTCTAGACATCACACCTTGAAACATATTTCCAACTATAAACGTTGATAAATGTATGTGAAACTGTCAAATTTCGTGGAGATAGCTAGAAACAATATCAAATTATCTAGTTCTAATATTTTCAATACGATAGAAATATAAATTTGACAGATGAGTGATAAAATTTCAAGTCTCACTTATTTGCACATGTTATCAATTACTTATATTTTTATATATTAATCTCCTACAGTTCTTCACTGCAATTCACGTGACATGATACTATTTAAACCGCACCTTCCTTCCGTTCAAACCAGTTCAAACCATGACTGGATTAAACTACGCATTGAAAGGTATCTGGCAATATAAATTTGTTAGACTCCCGACCTCCGAACCATGGATCATTTGCGCGAAACTCGGTCAAAGCTACTACATTTGGCAAGAGTTATCGGCCTTAGCGAAGATTAGGGTTTGTAAGAAAAGTTTCGTGTGTGCAAGGTTCAAGAACTCACTAGATGAAAAGAATGGCATTTTCATTTAGTGAGTTCTCGAAAAAACACCCATTCTTCAATTTACACTTTAGGTAGGTTTCGGAAAACCATCTGTAAATTGAAATTATAAAAATCGAGACCAAAAATTTAGGCAAAAAAAAGGTTTCAAATATATCCTTTTAATTAAATAAAGTATATTGAAAATTTGGTATATCCATATTTATCTCAAATTTCGGTTAAGCAGAAAACAAAAACATAAATGTAAGATTGCTTTGCACTTTATTTGAATAATTCAGAAAAAGTTTCAATAAATTATTCTATATTACCCCGATATTTGTTTATAAAAAAAAATGCTCATCGTTAAGCATTTGTACCAACCCTTAATGCATTATTTTGTAAAATTAGCATTTATATCAGAGGTGTACTGATAGCTTCCTAAATCTATGAACCAACTCCCACGATGCGAGTGTTTGGGGACAGCACCACCACAATTTAGACCCCAAATTCCATTCGGTTGCCGTGTTCTACGCGTAATTTTGCTTTTATTTTGACAAATTTCACACTCCATTTATACATATTAATTTGGCCTCTAGTATATATTTTTTAATAATTTTTAGTGTTGCACATATCTTATGCTTGGTTTATGTCCAGAATTTGATCTAACCATTACCTTGTTAAAAGTGTCTTGCAACTTAAATTTTTAGAAAGTGTGCTAGGGTTAAAAAATTTACCTTTAATACTGAACCTCTGAAAGACCCAATTATAGCTAAAACTTACCATGATAGGTAACTTAGTCATTATGACAGTCATGGTTTGCTTACTACTGAAGTTGCGGAAGAATGGGACCATTTTAAACAGATTTTTTGTAAACTAACAGTACTCTTTTAGGAAAAAGGGAGCAGAAGAGACAGAATTATTTGAGTGATAAGGCACTTGAGCTTATTTCTGAAAGAAGGAACTGCAGGAATGTCCTTAATCAATACCCTACTAGTGCTAATAGAAAGGATTACAGAGAGCTTAATAAATGTGTAAAGGATCAGTTAACTGCTGATAAGAATCTTTGGCTTGATGGCTTGGCTGACAAAGCCACGGAAGCAGTTAGTCAGCACAACAGCAGAGAGCTGTACAAGATAGTTAATGTTTTGTGTGGTAGAAAACGGACAGGTATACAGGGATTGAAAGATAAACAAGGTAAGATTATAGAAGGTGAGGATTCTGTCATGGCTAGGTGGGCTGAGCATTTCAGTGATGTTCTAAATAATGTAGTTAGTTCTACTCCCATTTTTTGCAATGATGATAGATGCATTGGTGGCTTTAATGTTGGCCCTATAACACAATCTGAAGTTATTTTGGCTGTTTCTAAACTTAAACTACATAAATCCCCAGGGGTAGATGAAATTACTACGGAAATGCTTAGAGCTGAGAATGTTTCTGTTACCATTTGGATGACTGAAATTTTGAATATCTTTTATGCTTAAGGCAAGGTGATCGCAGTTCTTGTGATACCTATAGGGGTATCAGCCTACACTCTGTTCCAGGGGAAGTTCTTTGCATGGTTGTGCTTAATAGAATTAAGAATCTGGTTGACAGGCAATTGCGTGATGAGCAATGTGGATTCAGAAGTGGTAGGGGATGTGTTGAGCAGATATTTTCATTTAGGCAGATTCTTGAGAAATGTTTAGAGTTTCAGAAACCTTTGGTTGCTAGCTTTGTTGATTTCAAAAAGGATCTCGACTCTGTTGATATTCATAATTTGTGATTGTTTGTGAGATCATATGGTGTACCAGACGAGTTAGTTAACATAATGAAAGCTCTTTATAATAACACTGAGTCGTGTGTTAGAGTTGGCAAAGCTTGTAGCAATTGGTTTAGCATTACTTCTGGTGTTCGACAAGGGTACGTTTTGTCTACTTTTCAATTTAGTTTTGTTATTGATTATGTTTTGAGAAATTCACTTCAAGGGAAAGATTTTGGCCTTAAATCGGCTGGAGATAGGAAAATTTCTGATTTAGATAATGCTGATGATTTAGCTCTTTTGGCAAATGATGTTGATGAGATGAACTATTTCATTCGAGCTGTTGATGAAACTGGTCACAGAGAGAAAACTAAACTGATGAATATTGGTCAGGCAGGCTGTGATTCAGTTAATCTGAATGTTTGCAGTCTTGAGCAGGTGTCACAGTTTAATTATCTTTGGAGTTATGTAACAGATGCTGGTGATGTGCGGTATAAGATTAACAGTCAGATAGGGATTGCTGTCGGGACTTTTAGGAATCTATGGAGAGTGTGGACTAGCCTGGCAAGCTACCAACTAAGACACCCCACCCAACATTATGATGTAATCCTTTGGATCCTAAAATTAAAACATATGCATAGCTAGACAATAGCACATTTCAAGTTGGTAGCTAGGCATAAACTGTAAGGAGAGCTGTGTACCAATTCCTAGTGATGATGCAAAGAACCGGCCAGGTCTAGCACCTAATGTCCGACCCCGCCTTCTCGTGGTGCAGGCCGTTAGTACCTTTCAAAAGAGATATTCTCTTTTGAAAGGGAACGGAAGCGGAGAACTGCCAGTTCAGTATGGTCTACTGATCTGGTCATCTATGGCCACTTTTTTCTTTTTTTTTTAAACCCTGCTGAGGAGTGGTCAACTTCACAGGGTCCTGGTGCTGACCATTTATACCTACTGGACTGTATTGTTTACGGATTTGAGCTTGGTTATGGATCCTGGACTTGCTGCACTGGTGGGCCTCTGTTGAGAGAGAATCTGCTGCTGTGTTTTCTGTTTGCTTCTGGGTTGCCAGCACTAAGTGAACAGAGGCATGGGATACTTTATATCAGCTGGTGGATAATCCTGATCAGAGGCCATCGCAGGTACCTGAGCCTTACTTAGCTAGTTGGGCATCGTCAAGCCTAAACTGGTGTAATGTGTCTCAGGCAGGCCATATGTCTCTTGAAAAAGTCCACTTGAAAAGGTGATGCCTGAAATCCTACCAGCATCGGTGACTTCAGCCTTTAGCGGAGGAGCAACAGGTCTTTGCCCCATGCCTGTGATCAGGGGGCTGATGTGATATTGTTGGCCCAAACAATCTCAATAGACCTAATTTCTTTAAAAATCCTACTAATTATTTTCTCTCTGCAGAAACGTGGAATGTGAGGACATTAAAAGAGATTATTCTCTTGATGTCCTCATGCAGGAATTCCAGCGCTATAACCTAGATATTCTAGGTTTGCAAGAGACCAGATGGACAGGTAAAGGTGAGATACTTAAAAATAACTGTAAATTTCTCTTTACAGGGAGGGAGGATGGAAAGCATCACCAAGGCGTGGGTCTGCTGCTCAGCAGACATGCTAGTGATGCTCTTCTAGGATATGAGTGCATTAATGAAAGGTTTCTTACAGCAAAATTTCACACAAGCATTAAAGACTTGAATGTTTTCTGCTGTTATGCCTCCACTGAGGATGCCGATGAGGATGAGAAGGATAGGTTTTACGGATAACTTCAGGATATTTTGAATTCTGTCAAGAAAGGAGATATTACCCTTGTTCTAGGTAACTTCAATGCCAAAGTTGGTACTACTCTGACCTTTGGGAAGGAGTAATAGGCCCTTTTGGTATTGGTAGCTGCAATGGCAATGGGCAATGTTTCCTACAGGTAACACTTATTACAAACACCACGACATACATAAGTACACATTTGTTTCCCTGATGGGCTGCATAAGAATATGATTGATTATATATTAATTAACAGCAAATGGGCTAGTTCTGTTAGGAACACCAGGTTATATAGGGGAGCTGAAATTGGATCTGACCATTGCCTTGTTAAAAGTGCCTTGCAACTTAAATTTAAAAAGTGTGCTAGGGTTAAAAAATTTACCTTTAATACTGAACCTCTGAAAGACCCAGTTATAGCTAAAACTTACCATGATAGGTTTACTTAGTCATTATGACAGTCATGGTTTGCTTACTACTGAAGTTGAGGAAGAATGGGGCCGTTTTAAACAGGCTTTTTTGTAAACTAACAGTACTCTTTTAAGAAAAAAGGAGCAGAGGAGACAGAATTATTTGAGTGATAAGGCACTTGAGCTTATTTCTGAAAGAAGGAACTGCAGGAATGTCCTTAATCAATACCCTACTAGTGCTAATAGAAAGGATTACAGAGAGCTTAATAAATGTGTAAAGGATCAGTTAGCTGCTGATAAGAATCTTTGGCTTGATGGCTTGGCTGACAAAGCCAAGGAAGCAGTTAGTCAGCACAACAGCAGAGAGCTGTACCAGATAGTTAACGTTTTGTGTGGTAGAAAACGGACAAGCATACAAGGATTGAAAGATAAACAAGGTAAGATTATAGAAGATGAGGATTGTGTCATGGCTAGGTGGGCTGAGTATTTCAGTGATGTTCTAAACAATGTGGTTAGTTCTATTCCCATTGTTTGTAATGATGATAGATGCATTGGTGGCTTTAATGTTGGCCCTATAACACAATCTGAAGTTATTTTGGCTATTTCTAAACTTAAACTTCATAAATCCCCAGGGGTAGATGAAATTACTATGAAAATGCTAAGAGCTGGGAATGTTTCGGTTACCGCTTGGATGACTGAAAATTTGAATATCTTTTATGATAAAGGCATGGTTCCTAAGGATTTTACCAGAGCTATTATTATCCCTATTTTCACAAAAGGTGATCGCAGTTCTTGTGATAACTATAGGGGTATCAGCCTACTCTCTGTTCTAGGTAAAGTTCTTTCCATGATTGTGCTTAATAGAATTAAGAATCTGGTTGACAGTCAATTGCGTGATGAGCAATGTGGATTCAGAAGTGGTAGGGGATGTGTGGATCAGATATTTTCACTTAGGCAGATTCTTGAGAAATGTTTAGAATTTCAGAAACCTTTGGTTGCTAGCTTTGTTGATTTCAAAAAGGCTTTCGAATCTGTTGATCGACATAATTTGTGGTTGATTGTGAGATCATATGGTATACCAGACAAGTTTGTAACATAATGAAAGCTCTGTGTAATAACACTGAGTCGTGTGTGAGAATTGGTAAGTCTTGTAGCAATTGGTTTAGCATTACTTCTGGTGTTCGACAAGGGTGCATTTCGTTTCGTTTTCTCTTTAGTTTGGTTGTTAATTAGGTTATGCGAAATTCACTTCAAAGGAAAGATTTTGGCCTTAAATGGGCTGAAGATACGACAATTTCTGATTTAGATTATGCTGATGATTTAGCCTTTTTGTAAAATGATGTTGATGAGATGAACTCTTTCATTCCAGCTGTTGATGAGACTGGTAATAGAGTAGGTTTGGTTATAAATAGAGAGAAAACTAAAGTGATGAAAATGGCCAGGCAGGTTGTGATTCAGTTCATCTGAATGGTTGCAGTCTTGAGCAGGTGTCACAGTTTGATTACCTTGGGAGCTATGTAACAGATAATGGTGTGTGCGGCATGAGATTAACAGACGAATAGAGATTGCTGCCGGGACTTTTAAGAATCTATGGAGATTGTGGAGAAATAGGCGTATACACCTAAAGACTAAAGTTTGACTGTATAATAGTTTGGTTCTTTCTAGGGTTAGTTATGGTAGTGAAACTTGGACGCTGTGTAAACAAGATAACAGGAAACTTGATGCTTTTGATTCTAGATGCTTACGCAGTATCTTGGGAATTAGGTGGTTTAACTTTGTAACTAATGATGAGGGTGGACAAAGGAGTTTGCAACCTCCTTTAAGCAGCATATTGTGCAGAGAGAGACTCTGCTGGTTTCGCCATGTCGCCCGTATGGATAATTATAGATTGGCGAATAGGGTTATGAACAGTGTGCCTAGAGACCTCAGAAGGAGGGAGAGACCTAGGATGCGGTGGGCAGACAATGTCAAACAGGACCTTGTTAGAATTGGTGTGCAGTGGCCGGATGCAGCAGATGTAGCTCAGGACAGATATGCTTGGAGAATTAAACTGTGCGGTCTGGTTGGACCTCCGTAGCCCATGGCTGCTTGAGGATGATGATGATGATGAATCTTTTGTGCAAACTCTGTTCATTATTGTATACCAATGCTAGTATAATAATTTCATCACGTCAAATTCGTGTTCATTTTAAAATGTTCCCTTCAATCAGTATAATATATATATACATATCGAATTTTTGGGGACCTTTTAACTTACCAAAGCTTAGGGCCTCAGAATGTGTCAAATTGAATATAACACTGCTGTAGGATAGAACTGTGATAATCCCGCTTTTTGCCACCCATCAGCTGTTAACTGGTGAGGGTCATGGAGAACTTCGACAAAGTGTTACATGGGCAGTCTATCTTATCCTTTTAACTTAAAGGTCTTATCTATCATCGAATTATATAAGTTGTACACAAATTAGGAATAGCTATAGGTGCTTCGGCTGTAGAACCAAAAAAAAAATAAATAAATACCCCCTCAACTGCTTGCCACAGAGGTCTGACAGGAGTCTGTCAGTTTATATGCCAAAGTAAAAGATCTGAGAGGATGGCAGGACCTCAGCAGAAAAACAACACATACATCCATGCCTTACCCGGCGCTCTGAACCCAGGTCCCGTAGATCAGTAGCCAAGCGCGCTCGGCCACGGGACGGCAAAAATTGTCAACTGCACGCGGTGTTCCCAGGTGGTCACCCTCCCAAGTACTGACCGCGCCCAAAGCTGTTTAACTTCGGGGATCAGACGAGAACCGGTGCCAGTAATAACTGCCTTTTTAGAAACTTCCAAAGAAGGAAGAAAACAAGTTGTCAAGACGTCAATCAGCTGTTTGTAAACGCATGTGCTTGCTTTTAGATAAACATATATTTATTATGAGCCGTCCCGTTGCTGAGTGGTTATCGCGTTTGGCTACTGGTCTAAGGGACCTGGGTTAAAGCATGGACGTTTGTGTTGTTTTTCTGCTGAGGGCCTGCCAACCTCACAGACCTACTACGATATATAAACAAACAGGCTTCTGTCAGACCTCTGTGGCAAGCAGCTGCTTGAGGGGGTATTTATTTATTCTTTATTCTTTAATATTTATTATAATTTAGTTGTTGATCAAAACACTTAGGTAAAGATTATAATAGTTGATAATGACGTTGAATGCCCATTAAGAGCGATGTTTCTTAGAAATCTGTAATTTAGTTTTTGATTAAACTTGTTTTGAAAAAGACCGGGTTTAAATTTCTTTATGATGACCTTCTTTTTTCAAATCAGCCAGATACCTTTTTCGTAGGTGGGGGGCTCAGAAACATCCAACCTGATACTGACTGCATTATCAAATGATTATATGCATTAGTTTAAGAATATTCTTATTCTGAGCAATCATGAGATCATCAGAAGACAGAAAGATAAAAATAATATTAAATGTAGCAACCATTTCCACCTTTTTCAATTTGGAGTAGGTATATCAATGTCATTGCTTGTAATATTAGGGATAATGAATAAAAATGGTTCTACATTATCTTATTATTGGCTATTGAAACAAAATAAAGCTATGAGCTACATGAAATAGATGCTTATTTATATAATTATTTAATTATGTTTGGAGCCAGATCTAGAGGGGAGATGGAGGTCGGAAGTTGGGGGGAGGGGGGAGGGCTTATCTACAAAAATGTTACTAACTTGAACAAAAGTTAAAATAAATAAACATCTATATTATATTTTTCCAGAGAAATTTTTAGACCAGTAAGTGAAGTCCACCTCCAAATGTAATGAAACATTTATAAAGTCAATTCAGTTGAGCTTAAGATTTAAATGTAATATTTTCAATTTCTTTAATTAAGATGGGTAAGAACACTTTAAACCCTGAGGAATACCTATAATAGTAGAGTAGAAAATGTTTTATGAAAAGTAATTGTAAATCATACATTAGAAATATTCTACTGAGCAGTTCCGTGGCTGAGTGTATATATTCTTCACTACTGGTCAAAGGGACCAAGGTTTGAACCCTGGGTAAGGCGTGGATGTTTGTGTTTGTCTTTCTGCAGAGGTCTCCTTCCTCACCGACCTTCTTAATGGTATATAAACTGACAGGCTCGTGTCAGACCTGAGAGAGAGAGAGCAACTGCTTGAGGGAGAAATTTTTTAAAAATTTATTCAACTGCAGTAAGTAGAGCCAACATATTATCCTAGATGAAAAAGTACTATCACACATTCAGCTTTAACATCATGATGTACAACAGAATATGAATAAACACTTATTAAGTTCTAATAATGCAAAGATGAAAAAGAAGTGGGTTAGTGTAATTTACATTATCTCCTAATTCAAAACTTAATCAAAATAAATAATGTTGTAATATAAAGTATGATCAGGATTACAGAAATTGCAAAATTCTACAGCAGATGAATAAAATATGATCAAATGTAGAATGAAGATTTTAATGATTTTTTATAGTTTTTTAGAGTTAGATGATACAGTAATGATGCATGTATTATTGCATGTTTAGAATGTGAAACAGAATATTAGCTTGCTGTCATATAGTTTAACATAATTATTGCATATGTTAATTTCAAAATAATTGCTTATATTTCCTGTGGCAGTTACAAAAAAGGAGAGAAATAATAATGTACTGCCTAGAGCAGGCATGGCCAACATACGGCCCGCGGGCCGCGTAATGAATTTATGTGGCCCGCGAACAATTTTTCAATATTAGCATTTAGCTTCTAGTAATTAATCGAATGAATTCTCGATACTTCTATATTGTTTAAAAAACATTCCGTTATAAAGAAAATCTTATTATTATCAAAAATTATTATCAAGATTGAATGATTTACATTTGGAGGCTGTGTTAAGAATAGCTACTACAAGTATAGAACCAGATATTAAAAAAATAATAAGCGATGCAAACCGCCTCACACGTCGCATTAGTTATTATGTTAATTTGTTGTATTGATTTACTTAAAATTATTCATAAACAAATTTCATAATAAAATTTTGTTTACTTAAAGAAATAAGTGTTTTGTTTAACATTTTTCAATTTTAATATTTCGTCCGGCCCGTGAAAATATTTTTTTTTTCCAATCCGGCCCGCGGGCAAAAACAGTTGGCCATGCCTGGCCTAGAGTGTTAGCTAATGTTTAAAAGTTTTTTGCAGCTTTTTGATTCTGTGAGTATTAAATATTAGATGATCAGTTTCTAAAGAGTGGTAGAATTAGGAACAATTGATTTTTGGAAATGTAATGAAAAGATGGGATCGCGTTCTTTAGTCATGAACAAACAACAAATGCCATCCTGGTGGCCAAGGTGTTAGTGTACTTGGTTACTGATGAAAGGGAAATGGTTTTGAGCCTTGGGTTAGGCATAGATGTTTCTTTATTTGTGTTGTCGTTCTGCTGAAGTCTTGCCTTTCTCACAGACCTTTTCTATGGTGTATTATGCCGAAGGCTCCTGTCAGACCTCTTGGTAAGCAGTTGTTTGAGGGGCAAAACAAAAAACTAATGGTTTGAATACCTTTTTTTAAAAAAATACTAACTGAGAAATATATAACTGATTGATTTTACCTTTAAGAATATAGGTTTAAGAAATTATAATATAAAACTAGTTCATTAAATAGTACCTTTCTAACTTCTTATTGTAATTGTAATATACACTAAAATGCACACACACACAAAAAAGAAAATAAATCAAACCAGCACTACTTGAGAAATACCTTTTCAGGTAGCAATTGTCAATAAAGATATTTTCAGTGGTAGCAAGTCCAAAAGTCATGAAGCCTTCCTGGAAATTAAATTCTATTGATTGATCCAGTTTCAGGTAAAAACTTAATTATCTCATTGTAGCAGAACTCTCTGTCTGAATAGTCTTTCTGTCACAACAGATTGCCAAGAGTCTTTTCCTTACAAATTTTTAAACATTGTAAGTCTCTCATTATCATAGAATGTGTAACTGTCTCTTTAATGTGACAAGAAACATGATTAGGAGAATCTACCTTCCTCATTTTATACAAAGTATCCCTCAAGAGGGTTACCCCTGTTCTGAGCCATATAATAACAGTTTGATGAAATGTTGATAATTTTGAGTAATTTTAATATTTTCTAATTCATGCCTTTAAATATTTTACTTATTTAACTGTATCCAGTTTCCTGTACTTATCTCTATTGTACAAATTATATTTTATGCATATAGTGATTAAATGCCTTTAAACCTATTTTACCAAATATTATTGACAGTTTTTTTTATTTATATTTTAAGATGTTCATTATGCATGTAGAACATTGGAAGAGCCACTTATTGGCATTGACATGTTGGCCACTATGTGGCAGGATGTGTCTTGTAAATGACTGTTTCAATAATCACTGCCAGGACCATATCAATTTCCTGTTGATGTTTGGGACTGGCTCAGAGAGAGCTGGGGAGGTGAGTATCTCGTAAAACTGTGTAACATTAAATTCATGATCTTAATTTGTTTTTTCTGCTTTTTATGACTCTAACTAAAGTAAGAATTTGTAACTCATGCTGTTATATGTATGTGAACTTCAGTGAAATAATCAGGAAATTTTTGAAATTCTGATGAAAATGAAGTTTTTATTAGTTGCTTGATGGATTTGCTTGAGTTAATTTAAGGCTTGAATTCACCATCAGTATTAATTGTTGATTTTACTCTAGCATGTAATTTAGTATTACAAACTGATGACTGTGTTTTGATATGGTAGCTCTTATTTGAGAAGATGCTTTTTGAGATATGCCCTGAGAAACAAAGCTGTTGAAATCAGTTTCGTGCATTGTGTCATAATCATTATTTTGATCGATAGTTATCTGATGTTATGCTGTCACATATAGTTTTATTCAATTCATATTGACACAGCAATCTAATTGACAATGTTTTTGTATAAGAATATATAAATATATTTAGAAAATTATGTCAAAAATAGAATTTATGCTATATTTTACTTTATTCCAACTTTGGTTTAAATAATTTACAGTGCATAATAACAACCAACAATAAATTCATCACTTGTAACAAATCAAGAAAGTTATAAACATTGCCATCTTAGCTCAGATGGGGTATTATTTGCTATGCTAGTGGAGTACAGAGAAGAATTCTAGAAGCTGTTCGTAGCTTATACAGGCCTTCTTGTAGAAGAATATGCTCCACTAAGACAGAAGTCAAGACATCAATTCAAGTCAGAATTTGACTTGACACTGAAAATCGTTGATTGACAGCAGACTCTGACACAAGGTCTCCGACTTCTGCTTCAGAGCTGATACAACACACAAGGTATGCCCACTGAAATTGTAGCTAGCTCCTTAACCAGTATACCATTTAAGGCATTTAGTAGATATAATGCACAAGTTTCAGAAACAATATAAGATTCCTAAGTTTGTGTAGTGCATTCAGAAAGACATACAACCCATGAAAGAAGCTAAGTAAGTAGCATTATGGATATTACTGAAAGTAGAATGCATGCAAAAAAGATACACAGCACATAGGTGAAACTGTGGTATATAAGATTACAGATACTGCTGAATGTGGTATCCATTAAGTTCTTCACCTAGATTGAAACAATTCTCAGTGTCATACAATAAATAAGTAAAAAAAAAAGGTCACCACTGAACACTGATGTATCACACATAATGCAGATCATTAGACTGTATAATAGTTTGGTTCTTTCTAGGGTTAGTTATGGTAGTGAAACTTGGACACTTTGTAAACAAGATAACAGGAAACTAGATGCTTTTGATTCCAGATGCTTACGCAGTATCTTGGGCATTAGATGGTTCAACTTTGTAACTAATGATGAGGTTAGGCAAAGGAGTTTGCAACCTCCTTTAAGCAGCATATTGTGCAGAGAGAGACTCCGTTGGTTTGGCCATGTTGCCCATATGAATAATTATAGATTGGTGAATAGGGTTATGAACAGTGTGCCTAAAGGCCTCAAAAAGAAAGGGAGACCTAGGATGCGGTGGGCAGACAATGTCAAACAGGACCTTGTTAGAATTGGTGTGCAGTGGCCAGATGCAGTAGATGTAGCTCAGGATAGACTTGCTTGGAGAACTAAATTGCACGGTCTGGTTGGACCTCCGTAGCCCATGGCTGCTTGAGGATGATGATGATGATATGCAAAAATGATTTAATGAAATCTGAGATCTTTAGTTTTGCAGAAGATGCAGAAAATGTAATTTTGACCATGAATATTAATGTGGACATTGTTTTTTCAGTAATAAATTTGAAACAGTGGTAACTTTGTTTAGCATTGAATTAAGATTTTTTGCTTGCTGTTTATGTTAATTAAATATATATATATTTAAAATATGTTTCTTGAATATATTTCAGGTGGTGCTTGATTGGATGAGTAATTACATCTTATACCATTTGCTATCATTTTGTTGCCATGGCTCAGACATTGTTGAAATGGATGTTATTTTATTACATCACTATAACATTTTGCCCAGCATATACTAATGCTCATGCATTCACTCCTATGGTTTCCCCATTTTTTTTTCTGTGCCAATATCATGGAGATTTAAATCAGCCTGGAGTTGTTCAAGGAGAACTTGCTTTATCTGTTACCATTAGTGAAAATCCTGAATTTTATGAACCAGGCAAGATTTATGAAGGTATTACCATTTATTTTTATGCCAATATTTATGTTTAAGTTTCCATTCACATAGGGGAAGAGTTATAACTATATAGTTTGATCATGGGTCACATTTTAATAATCCTGTTCAGAAGCTGCATATCATTGAAAGCAGATATATGTTTTCAATTAAAACTAAACATGAGACTTACTTTGGTACATGTATATTTCTGCTACATAGTATTTATTTGACCGATTGTTTAAGTAACATTTAAGAGATGTAGTTTTCATTTGTTCATGACTTACCGTATTTCTTCGATTCTAAGACACACTTTTTTCCCATATAAACGTCTCTAAAAATGGGGTGCATCTTAGAATCAATGGTGTCTTAGAATCGAAGAAATATGGGTATTTCTTCGATTCTAAGATGGCGAATCGAAGAAATATGGGCATTTCTTCGATTCTAAGATGCAGTTTTCCCCATATAAACGTCTCTAAAAACAGGGTGCATCTTAGAATCGATGGCGTCTTAGAATCGAAGAAATATGGTAAGTTGAATTTATATAAAGTTTTACCTTTTAAGATAAAAGCAATGTTCAATCCACAACTTAATCCATTCATATTTAATTACAGCCTATTAGTACTAGTTTCTAAAAATGCACTCTATAACTGTTTAACATAATTGAAAGTCTTAAAAGTTCCATGGGTGAATGTCCATACCTTTTTTTTTGTAGGATGGCAGGTCTTGTTGCAAAGGCTTCATTCTGTGGACATGTTATCCATTCACAGTTTGTTTAACATTTCACTTTCCATCCAAAGGTGATACTAGTGCACTAAATAAGTGCTGTAGAGATGATCTATATCTTTTAAAAAACCTTTAAAATAAAAGAATCCGTGATGTTATATTCTGCATGTTTTGGCATCCATGATGCCTTCCTCAGGATGGTTGATGAAAGGCGGAAATTTTCATATCGGCTGTATTTAAAGAATTCATCTGTGCATGCAACTCTGGGTAATTTTACCCTTTAAACCCCCCAAAAAACTCCATGCAACATAAAAAAAGAGCAATAAGATCAGCTTTTATTATAACTAGATATTCAATGAACAAAAGAACTTATCATAAAGAAAGAAATGTCATCTACACCTTAGCAAGGCAAACATTTTACCCTGAAAAATTAATAGAAAAAATAGAAAAAGAAGTGAAATCGATCACAAAAAAAGAACTCAAACCATCCCAGCACAGTCAGAAAATCAATTGAAATACACAGCCGGCATACCAAACATACCCTGGTTACAAAAAACAGGATCATGAAGCCACATCAATATAAAATACCAACAGCAGCAGCACAGACCACAATGAACAGAGTTATTGTTCAGAGAGAATTATTGTTCAGAGATGAATTATGACAGAAATTAAAAATTAAAAACAGCAGGCACCTATGAAATCCCAATCACTAATTAAACTACAGGACTTAACACATCTTATGGGAAAACCAAATGTTCATGTGAAAAAAAGATTCTCCAAACGTAAAAAAGATATTAAAAATATGAAAGAAACCATAGCAATTGCAAAAATTACAGCATATCAAAATGCAATACCAGATTTTCAAAAAGCAGAAATACTGGGAAACTCATGAACTGAATCTCAACTTAATCTCTTGGAAATATATGCTATATACAAAAATAGAAATAGTTGCTATGATGATGAAATAATAACTCCCACACCCCTGGAAATTATTACTAGACAAAAAAGAAAACCGTAAGAAACATCAACTAGTCTACGGCTCAAAATTACCCAGAGTCACCTGCACACACAAACCCTTTAAATTTATTAAACTGAATTTCTTAAATTGAAGAACTTTAATAAGTTGATATGAAAATCTCTGCCTTTCATCAACCATCCTGAGGAGGCATCATGGATGCCAAAACATATAGAATAATGTAGCATCCAGGTTCTTTGATTTTAAAGATTTTTAAAAGATATAGATCATCTCTACAGCACAGATTTAGTGCACTAGTATCGCATTTGGATGGAAAGTGCAATGTTAAATGAACTGTGAATGGATAATGTGCCCACAGCATGAAGCCTTTGCAACATCTGCCATCCTACAAAAAAAAGGTATGGATATTCGCTCATGGAACTTTTAAGGATTTTTAGTTATGTTAAACAGTTATAGAGTGCGTTTTTAGAAACCACAGCTTAATTATTTTATCATTGTATTTTAATTAATTTTAAATTGATAGAGAAATTTTAAAATTCCAAAATTTAAAAGAAACATGATCAGTTTTCCTAATTATAAAACTGTTTCCTCAAATAAGCTGAATTTTTAAATACAAGCATTATTTAACATATTTTTGTCTATGAAATATAAGTATGAAGTATGTGATTTGTTGTTTTGTTATAAACACAAAGAGGTGTAATGTAAAATTTATTTAATATGTACTTTTTTCTGATTATTGTAAATTAACATTGACATTTGTAGATTTTTGGGTTTGAATGTATATATAAAGCATAAATAAAAATTTCGAAAATTTCAAGTTTACCTTGGACCACTTAGAAACCTTTGCATGTTGCATATGACCCATGAACCATATGTTGGGGACATCTGGCATAAAAGAATATAATCAGTTGACACCTTTATTTTGCAAATTTTACTAAGAACAAACAGAAATAAAAACAAAAATTATTGTTTCATCTTAAAGATCTGTTATCATTAAAGTCAAAACAGAATTTTTTAATGATTTCTTAAAATATTTTTGATGTTACATGTAGAACTTTTATAGTTAGTAATTCCTGAATTATCCATAATTGCCTTCCAAATGGCATCAAGGTGATAATAACGAAAAGTTGGATTGTTTTACTCCTATACAGCACTTTTTCTTAATGTAATGTACTAAATGAGATAATTATGATAACCACGAGGGCTCTGAATGAGCAAGGAAAGAAGATCCATTAGTAGTTATTAAGAGACAAATGGATGTTTCCTATCAAAGGGTGACAAGCATGTTCTTTAACATGCACAGGGTATGACTCTCCTGTATGCCAAACCATGGCTTAATACCCCAAACAATGGACAGCAGGTTTTCTGAGCCCATCAGTGTCCCTTTTCACCAATGTTGGCTTGTGACTAAAGTTTTTGTTGAAGCACTACTAGCAAGGGCAGAGACCAGATGTAGGGAATTTTAGAGAGATGCCTGATATTGAACTGTATGATGACTATTGAATTGAACTGCGGACTGGAATGACTTCCACAATGCATACTTTCTTTTTCAGCTACTCTCAAAACACATTATTAGCAAGAATGTTGGGGAAAACAAACTTGGAAAGCATTCCTGTTCATTCAAGTTCAATTCAGCATTTGCCACTCCTCTATAATAATTGCTTATGTACAGTATATATATATATGCATTTTTCATTCTGATTATAAATTTATATTTATTATTTTAAACTGAATTACTCATCATAAATTATCTTTTGAACAGTTGTCTTTTCAGTTATAATAATTAATTTATAATATTATTATATAATTTATTACACATTGTTGTAAAATAAATTGCAAAAAGATGACTGAAAAAAAAAGGAAAAAAGATGACCCCCTACTGATATTGAGCCAGAAACCATTGCATTACAAATCAGATGACATTGTATTGAGCTAAGGATCACTGGTAATATATTTTGTTAAAATGTATTATTGGTATTCTATTAAAAAGTCAAATGTTCAATACATTGTTTTATTTCCATTTTTAAATGTCTTTCTTAAACTGTTTGTATCTAAATGCCCTTCCTTGGCAAAATAAATAGTTGGCAGTTCTACTTGTACACTCAAATGAAAATATTTTGCAACATAGAACGGTCATTGTCTATTCATTGCACTGGTTGAATCAGCCAATCAAGTGTCATGGGCCATTCTAAATTGGAGACCTGTGACTTCCAGTTCATTGCTATTGTTTTCCAGCATATGTGTACATTTGCCACAGTAGATAATGTGAAGATTCATATTATATAAACTAAAGCAGATAATGTAGCACTAATTCACAAAGTGAATACTGTGACTGTCTACATAACATGGCAAATAATGATTATAAAATAAATATAAAATTGGTATTAGATTTTTTTTTATGTGTGATAAATAAATGCTAAATTTCAAATCTGTTTATTATTTCTTGTGGTTATTTTTGATGGGGCAGTGCCCCTGGTGGTTTAATGGATGAGCTACTCCTGATTTTCTCATTCAGGACAAATAGAATTAGTACAAAAAATATTGATGTAAAAGTGGAGACTCAAACATGGGAATATGAAGTTATGAGCCTAGCATGTTATTGACTGAATCAACCACCATCCCAATAATGAAAAGTACTCATCTAATATACTGTATATATATATATACACACACACACAGGGTGATTCAAAAAGAACTGAACACTTTAAAAATTTATTACTTGGTAACTAGGTGACTCGCACCATGCAACTGCTTCTTGTGGGGATACTTCAAGAACCTGGTGTTTGTATCACCTCTTCCTTACAGTCTTAAGGAAATGAAAGAATACATCGTGACTGCCATTTCAACCATTGATGGTGATATGATACAAAGGGTCTGGGATGAATTAGTTTACAGGATTGATGTGTGCCATGTGACATGAGGGTTGCATATTGAGCATTTGTAAGATTATAGAAATAACTGTGATAGTTCCTATACAAATTGGTTTTGAACTACATGTCCATATAAAACTTATCTACTGACTAATAAATTTTTGAAAATGTTCAATTCTTTTTGAATCACACTGTATATATTACCTGTCCAAAATATTGTGAACACCTACTTAATACTTCATTGTAAGTATCATGGTGCAGTTCTCAAATTTTAAAGTTTTCAGTTCTTTGCACACAGTTCTCATTGAAATGAGTTTAAAGTATTGCTAGCAATCATCTCTCTCAGCTGATGAATTGCTGATGAATGAGCAACTCTGTTTCTCCATACAATTTGTGTCAACAAATGCTTGCTCATCTGTCAGAGCCTTTTTCCTCCCACATTTTCCATTATTGGCAGACGTTTTTTGAGACGGTTGCCATTGTCCATACACTTTAGATATTGTGCCCCATGATTTTCCACTGAGTTCCATCACTTCTGTTACAGATCCTGTCCCATGCCAGCTCCAATGAAATCCTGTCCCATGCCAGCTCCAATGATGAGCCCCTCTTTCGAAGTCAGTTTGATCAGTCTTTTCACCCATGTTGCACTTGACTTTGCTTTGCACTATGCTTTTATACTTTTATAGGACTTTATAGTGATATAGAATACTTACTTGACTTTGATTTACACCATGCCTTTATGGTTTTAATAGGACTTCGTAGTGACATAGAATACTTAAATCAATAAGAAATTGTACATATATTGGCATATTTCATGCTACTTCATGCACAATGCAAAGTTCATAATAATTTGACCAGGCAGTGTATATACATTGCAAGGTTGCTGTTACATATCAGTACATATCCCTAAATTTAAGAAAATATATCAAAGATAAGAAAATATTTAAAATTAATTTAGCATAAGTATTATGCATTATCAATAAATTCTTTTTGAGCATATCATATTCTTATGATTTTTATAATTATGATTCTTATTATAAGAAATATATATATATATACAGGGCTGGATTTATGCATAAGCTAACCAAGCTACAGCTTTTAGGACCTCATAATTATGAGGTGTCTCAGAAAATTAAGTTTGAAATTTACTTTTTCGGTTGGGTTGTTTTACCTCTGAGTGGTGCTTTTTTGTTCACCATGGTCTAAATAGCCAGGTCATTAGCACCCTCAAGGCTCAGAGAAGGTTGGGAGTGGGGACCCACTAGAACAGCTGTTGGGAGACAGGTGGAAGCCTCCTGTCAAGGCCATCCAGCATGTTCTTTAATGTGCACAGTGTATAGCTTTCCCGCACATGGGACCATGGTTTAATGTCCCATCTGACGGACAGCAGCCTTTCCAGGCCCGTCAGTATCCCTAATAACCATTGGCAGAGTGGGAGTTTAGTGAAGTTTACTATGACCTGAATTATTTTTTAATATTTAAATTAATCTAGTGTGTAAACACTGTTTATCTCAGCTGTACACAGTCATCATTGTACACCAATGCCAATATAATGTTTTCACCATATCTATTTCGTGTTTAATTTTTGATGTTCAATCAGAATAATAAACCTATTTCTCGACCAGACTACGATCTAGGAAAAAGTAATAGGTGCATGTGATGCAATTGAGCCAGGAAAAAGTATAAAAAGAGACTAAGAGACTAAATTTCCTTTGCAGTATGACATTTACCTCTTAGTTTTAAAACCTTTAAAAGATTTGTTGAAAATAGTGAAATGTGCACAAGTTTAATAATACTTTGTCTTCATTACCCTTACTAGCATTCTGAAAGTGATGGTGTTGGAGGGGATGCTCCCTTCCCCCTCCTAGATCCAGCTCCGATTTCAATTTAGAATTTTTTGGAGCCTTTTAAATTTACCATAGTAGGGCCTCAGAAGGTCTGGCTCTCTCTCTCTCTCTATATATATATTACAAGCAATCCTGTTGGTGATAGGTTTTCTGATAGTTACATAATATTAATATAATGTTGAGCAATAATAATTAAATCTGAGCAAAAAATGTTAAAGGTAAACCTAGGATTTTATGAAAGAAATTTGTATGAAATATTTAATCAATCTAGTTAATTTTAAAATATGATGAGAGCTCTATACTGAGGAGATAGTTTGAATTTATGGGTAACAGAAGCCCTTGTCCTAACACTATCTTTAAATGCCCTTTGTGATGACTTTGAATATTTTGGTAAATGCAACAAAAAGCAAGGAAGATTAGCATATGATTTTTTACACATAATCATCTACATGGGTATAAACACAGACCATTATAAGTTGTTAGTATTTCTTTGCTAAAAACAATATAAACTTTATTTTGCTTGCTAAATTGTTTACCATAATTTTAGCTTTCAAGATCCACTGTCTGTTTTGTTAATAATTTCTATTATTAAAAACATAAACACTTTTGAATCATATAATCTTTTGTTTGATCTCTACTTCAACTTTTGCAGTAGTTGATGACATTATCGAATTTAGTTTATTTTCCAATTGTTCTGATATTATGTGTTAGATTTCAGAAAAAAATTTTAAATATAAATATTTTTTTTTCCTCATTTTTACTTGTGATGAGGTAGTTGGTCAAGAGAAAGCACTGGTAGTGAGGAAGCCAGCTAGCCTTCAATAATGAATGTCTTATTTCCTGTTTTGATAAGCAGGCCACTCAGGAAGCCAGACAGGAGGGAATAAAAGATAAAGGTCTCTTGACCTCATTATATGATGTGAAATACTTCCGCTCTATAGTGTAATACCACTTTCTTAGTAGACTGTGTAAGCATTTCATTCTTATGAAACTTGAATTAGTTTATGAAAGGAAAGACTAGTTACCATTTCCAAATAAGCATACCAAGGATGTATGTTTCTTAGTTTGTTAATGGAATGAAGCTCAAAATTCTGAAATAAATGAAAAATGATCAGTGAATCCAATTTTCCACACTATTTTAATCCATTGGTTAAATTATCCACTGGTTATCCCTAGGGAGAATTTTCACAAATTTTCTGTACATGGAATATATTTTTTTTCAACTGATTTTATAGAGAAAAAAAGCATTTAATTTTCATGAAGTTTACTGAATAAAAGGCAGCATTCAGTTCAAAAAGCCTGAAAAAGTTGGGAACCACTGCTTTAACCCTTTCAGTTCTCAGGCTGAAAAACGGATGAAACCACAGACAAGCTATTTTTTCAGTGTGCTCAGTCAAAAAGCAAACTTTAGAACTGTTGTTCCAAATTAATAATGAATGGAAATAGATCATGATATGTACAAAAAATTAATTTAATTCTGGATTTTATAAAAATAATACATTTAAAAAAGTGAGAAGTATATAAATTTTAATGACCTGTGGCCAAGTGGTTAGTGTGCTTGACTACTGATATAAGGACCTGGGTTCGAGCTCCAGGTAAGGCATGGGGTATGTGTCATTTTTCTGCTGAGGTCCTGCCATCCTCATAGATCTTCTACTATGGCATATAAACTGACAGGCTCCTGTCAGACCTCTGTGGCAAGCAGCTGCTTGAGGGGGTATTTATTTTTTATTCTGAATGATAATAGTAAAAAAATGGATCTGGTGCAATAATAATTTAAAAGAAAAACTAATGAATCACAATAAATATAATGCATATGAATGGAAAGTAAATTTCCTTTCTGAATAATAATAATAATAATAATAGAATGAGTAATGAAGAAAACTAAATTTTACTTGAAACAATAAAATTATCTTTTTCTGTAGTTTTTTTTCTGAGTGATATACTTTGAGAAAGGTCCAGGCTTTTTTTCAAATGTGCTGTCAAATAAAAGAGTGAATCTTGAATTTTTTTTAGCCAAATCAAGAGAAATGCGTCATGTTTTGCACCAAACTAAATATCATTTAATTTTAAAATTTATGAAAAATATTTAAATAAAATTACAAACTTGTTAGTTTTGGTAAAACTTTCTATTGTATTGTGAAGAAAAAGGATCTAGCATGGCAATTAAAGCTTAATTCTGGAAAGCCTAATGAATAGAAATGGTTATGTCATATATCAATGGAAGGAAAATTTGCCTCTAAATAATATAATAAAACAAATTCATCTGAAACACAGATGGCTGTTTAATAATTTTATTCACTTTTTATGTTCAGTACTTTAAAACATGAGTCAAAATTGCACAAGGTGATTTTGCACTGTTCACTTGTTGAGGGTTTCTGTCCTGTTTATGATAGTGAAGGAACACTTTCTTAGATGTCTTTTTCTGCAGAGAAAACATTTCTTTTTGGGGATCTTGGCAAAGTACCTACAAGTTAGTGCACTAAGCTAAAAATTTAAATATTTTCAGTAGCATAGCAGACTTGTTTTTTGGAGGAGGGAGGGTAAAACGTTTTTAACCTTTCAACTGAAACTCGTGAACTAGTAATTTGTTTCAAATTCTGCCAAGGGGGTGAGGATTTTAAACCCCCTCAGTATAGCAGCAGTGGAAGATTAATTACATCTTTGTCCCCATCCACCCATATAAGTCAGAGGATGACTGATTGAAATAAATATATGGAAATAGAAATGACAGTTTAATAAAGATATAAATCACTAGTTAAGCAAATGCAGTAGTCATCCAGTGTTTATAAGAGGAAGGCAAGCACTGCAAGGCCATAAACAGTCACACATCTATCCAATCAGAGCTGCATCTTCTTGACTCCAATTGAATATGGCCGGAAGTAAAGAATTTGTAGCAGTTTTAGTCCCATATTTGGGAAATTGCAAAATGAATATGAATGATTGGATGAATGACAAAAATAATTGTCCAAATATTGAAATAGGTTTCCAAAAAAAAAAGTGTAAAATAGGGGGAAAAAATAGAAGTGTTTTCTTGGTAATTTAATTGAAACAATATTTCTGATTTAAAAAGAAAAACATTTTTGATTAATTTTTAGGAAGATTCCAAATATTTATGGAAAAATTAGTTGGCAACTGTTCAGATCAAACTTGTGAGCTTGAAATCAAAGGATTTCTTCAACAAAAGGTAGTACAAAAAGGCAAAAATAGAGATCTTGTTTATTGTGATTAAGGAATAGCAACCAGATTGCTGGAAGACATACTTTTTTTTGCTGTTTAATAAATTGTGCACTAAATGAAAAAAATCAAAAATTATTTTTTGCCTCAAACTATGTATTTTATAAAATACATACAAAAAATTTCAAATGGGAATTTGTTTAAAAAAATTGAAATTTCATTGTGTTAGTGATGCTGACCAGTTCCTATACTCCCAATATGCAGAACTTTGACATGCTACACAGCACCAATAGCCCTAAAAGATTTGATGCAAATTTTGAAGAGCTTTTTAATCATCATTAAAAGTATCAACACTCTTAAAATTTATGTAGAACACCATAATATTTTAATGCACACACCACTTTATATAATATTTATGTGTTTAACATTATTATAATAGTAATCAAAATGGGCATTAAATTTGTTTAAAGTACTTCATCATATCATCAAAGAGTGAGGGAAGAGTTATATAAAAAATCTAAATCTATTTTTACAGGAATGAGACCTGAATTTTTTGAGAACACAGAAAATGTCATTTTCTCTGAATTATCATTTCCTCAGTCAACCCTTCAAATGACAAGTTATCAAGAGTTCAGGTCCCATTCAGACCAAAAATGTTTTATCATCTAATTTTTCAGATGTTCCAAGTACTACAGGATATTACCTCAGTCTTACTATATCATTGGTTAAGATGTGATACTTTATATGTAACAAAATAACTTTGCAGGAGAGAGAAAAGGCTGTGCTAAAAAAAAAATCAATAATATTAACTAGCATCTGATTTTATCGTATGTTGTAAAAAATGGCTCTCTTTAAATAAGAGATATGTGGTCTTATCAGAAATATGGCTTTTTTTTCCCTAGAAAATTTCATACCTGTGGCATAACAAGAAACTACTAAAGAGGTTTTTTTTATGTTGAGTATCTGAATTGTAGAGATTTTCTCCATACAAAATATGTTATTCATGCTACCAAGGGAGGAATGGTGATATTACCTCTCTTATTGGGTACACCACTATTCCATACTATATCTATTTTCAGTTAAAATGTCAGATACAAGGTTAACTTCTTAACTATCAATATTTGGATTTCATAGCATCAAATATAATGATATAACATTGATGTATTTTCTAACTAGTAAACTCTGTAAATACAGTTTATTTAGTGTTTTTCTCTTGGGTTTTATTTGTTTAGTATATTTTCTGGTGGTGAAGTTAATGAAATGCTTTTCTTTCTTTTTCTTTTCCCCAAGTGACTGTAACATCAAGTTCAGATTTTGATGGCTTCTTAATGACAGGACTGTACACTACACCCGTAGCTATTGCTGGCAATGCCATGAATTTTCTAGGTGGGAATGTTTCCCCACAACAAAGTGTTGGCACAGGTCTTATGTGTGCTATTGTGCACTCCCACCTGTCTCACAGACCTTCTAAATCATTATCATTTCTTTGGATGGCTCCACCAAAAGGCACTGGATGTGTAAACTTCTTGTAAGTTATCATTTTTATTACTTTATCATAGTATTATGCATGTAGCTTTCCTATAACGTTTACTTAGTGGTGTAGTGCTAAATGAAGAAAATAGAATGCTCAAAAGTAGTGCAGCTTCCCCTATTATCTTCTGATTATCAGGTATGTTCTAATATACAAAAAACATCATTTAAATATCACATGTTCATGGTAATTTAATTGGATTTATGCCATGATTACATGATATTTAAATCCAAATGATATCTTCATGATATCCAATGATACCCTTTGTGACATGGTGCATTGTTGTTTCAAAAGATACCAACACTAAATAGTTCATTGAAGGGTGTACTTGGTCTACAACAATGTTCAAGCAATCTAAACCTTCATACATTGTCACACCTGTTTCAGAGATCCACCAAATCCAAAAAGAACATTCTCCAGACAATAAGACACTACAACTGGCTTGCACTGTCTATACAGTACTTATGGGATCTATTTGCATCATGCTGTTTTCATCATATACATACTATCCATCTGTGTGGTGCAAAAGGAAACAATGTATCAGATCTTTTTCCAATTCTCTACACTTGATGTCCCCAGCACCATTTAAGTTGCAGTTTCAGTGTTGTGGGGTTAGGAGCAGATCTCATCATGGACATCTCTGGTATCTCAAACAATGTAGGGGTTTGACACATTGTTCTACTGGAATTGTGTTCTGACTCTCTAGTGGTGTATTCACTGGTGAATATCTCAACTGTTACCTCCTATTTTCCTAAAGAAGGATTTGGACTTGTCTTTCACCTCATATCTTCACCTTCTTTCCACCACAATTTTTGCACTTTTTTTTTCTTCAGTATTTCAGTCCCCATATAGTTTTACAACAGCTGTCCTAGAACAACCAATGAAAAAGCATTATTCTGAGATAAAAATACTGATAACAGATTGAATAATAATAATAAATACATAGGGAAAACTTACTGACAGATGGCAGCACAATTAGAGGAACACCAATATGATTTAAGAAAAAAACTAGGAAAACAGTGCTAGCACAAACAATATTATAATCTAACTTAAGTAATTTCACACTGAATTCACAATTATTGCTTCATGTAACAAATCATAATTAAACTATATGGAAAATTTAATAATATGCTTAAATCAAAATATTCTATGCAATACTGATATTAAGCCATTAACATCCGCATGGAAGTTATTGTTAGACCACATGCCTGTAGATCGCTGAATACCCACCAGAGAGACATGCCTATATAATGTGATGTTATCCATCAAGTTAGCACACTGCCTGATGAAGTCAAAACGAAATGCACATTGCAGTGGGGACTTATTTTATGAATGTTGTTATCTTTATTATGTAAGGATTTTAAGTATTTATTTAATTTAGATGTTTTAATTAATGGCTAATGACCTTGTTGAGCAACCTATGAAAGTACAATGGCTAATATATAATGAGAGAAAAATGAGAATAGTTACAGTATTATATCAATATAATATTCAAAGTGAATAGTGTAAGTGCAAAATAAGTTGGACTGAATCTCATTCTAACCAGTAAGGAAGTGTTCAGTGCATACCTGATGTGCCAGCTAAAGGAAATACAACTACCATCTTTAAACACCAAGTGCAAATTGTATCAGCAGATACAATGAAGAAATGCAGTAAAAATTGTATCAGCAGATACAATGAAGAAATCTAATGAAAAAGACCTTGAAGAAATGCAGTAAAAAGATTGAGTGCATCAGCCACATACCATCAGTGAACAACAAATGGACTATCATCCATAAAACTTTCTCTCTCATAACTTTAATTTTAAAGTTATGTTAGCCAGTAGTAGCATAAAGGTTCTGTCATCCTCCTTATAATATGTAAGGTAAGGGAAAAATAGCCAGTAGAATTACTTATTCAGTGTCATTGCCTTGTAAACAGTGATTATGTGTAAATTAAACTTATGATATTAACCCACAGTCACCTGATATATCTGATGCTCTTACCTATGGAGATGATCATCTGCTGATACAATTTTCTGCTTACAACAATATGAAGAGATCTGAACAAAAGGGAACCATATAGCAAATAAAAGCATCTATCATGTTATTATGGAGGTCTCATATTTTAATATCACCTGACAGAAGTAATGTTTCTCTGATGATTTTTTCTTCCAATAAATAAGTGATTGTTTGTGAGTAGTTAATGCTGAACTACTTGAAGATACCAGAGTTTTTAAAGTTATTCATGAATTCAGTGTTGAGTTTCCTCTATTTGATATTGAGTTTTGGCTAATTGAAATTTGGTAAATAATTTCTAGGTAATTTAACTTTGATGGTATATTTGTTTATATGGTATGTATATTGTTATGCATATTTTATGATATATTTTGTTTATATGGCAGGGCAACAGCTACTTTAGGGCATGAAGTGATGTTTAAGGATACTTTGGCCTTGCAGTTATGTGAAGCAGGAGGTAAGGCCAAAAGTTTAAAACAATGATGCTTGTAATTTTTTTATATATTACTGAGCTGAAAAATCATTTAAATTGATAACATTACATTTTACTATTGTATAACTGTCAAGGAAAGTATCACTCTTAGTTTAATGTTGATATCAATTTTAGAGGAAAAATTGTCAGGAGCTGGGTGGGATATGAACTCATGACCTTTTGATAACATGTCAGATGCTCTGACTACTGAGCTACTGGCTGCTGATCAAGATCTCTAATTGATGTTATGAACTTTCTACCTACAGTACAGGGGCAGGGGTGGCTCAGTCAGTAGCACACCAGGCTCGTAATCTGCAGTTCCCAGGTCCAAGTCCCAGCTGGGTCAGCATTGAGATTTATCGCCTCAAAACTCTTCGCGGGGTGGCTCAGTCAGTAGCACGCCAGACTCGTAATCTGTAGTTCCCAGGTTCGAGTCCCAGCTGGGTCAGCGTTGAGATTTATCTCTGCAAAATTCCCCCGCCCTGCCTACAGTCAGTAGGGGACACCGATGGGCTTGGAAAGGCCGCCGTCCGTCGGATGGTATGTTAAGCCATAGCCCCGTTTGTGTGAGAGCCATACCCTATGCATGTTAGAGAACACACTGGATGACCTTGACTGAAGGCTACCATCTGTCTCCCAACAGCTGTTCCAGTGGGTCCCCTCCCCCAACCTTCTCTGAGCCTTCGGGGTCTATATGACCTGGCCATTTAGCCCATGGTGTGCAAAAAAATGCCACTCAGAGGTAAAACAACCCAAAACTCTTCGTCTACTCACAGTCAGTAGGGGACACCGATGATCTTGGAAAGGCCTCCGTCCATCGGATGGGATGTTAAGCCATGGCACTGTGTGCAGGAGAATCATACCTTGTGCACATTAAAAAACATGCTGGATGGCCTGACAGGAGGCTACCATCTCCCAACGTCTGTTCCAGTGGGTCCCTTCCCCCAATCTTCTCTGAGACTTTGGGGTCCTTGTGGTCTAGCCATTTAGCCCATGGTGTGCAGAAAAGTTCCACTCAGAGGTAAAACAGCCCAACTCTACCCAATCTGCTACAACCCAAAGTACACAATTTTCTGTGTCTCACGAAGGCATTGTCCTGGCTGCTCATAAATAGCATCAAGAAACAGATGACAAGTATGTCATGAAGATGGCAAGTATATTATGAGCATACAATTGAATAAATTGAAGAAATTTCTTGACTTTTTTTGTCCAACTGTTCAAGGAAAGTATCACTCTTAGTTTAATGTCAATATCAGTTTTAGAGGAAAAATTATTAGGAACCAGGTGGCATACAAACCCATGAACTAATATGTTAGGTACTCTGACCACTGAGCTTCCAGCTACCAATTAAGATCTGCTCTAAAGTTGAGAATATCAATTAGAGGATCTGTTGATTGGTGGCTGGTAGCTCAGCAGTCAGAGCTCGTGACACTTTTATCAATGGGTCGTGGGTTCATACTTCACTTGGTTCCGGACAATTTTTCCTCTAAAACTGATATCAACATTAAACTAAGAGTGATACTTCCTCTGATAGTTGAAAAAAAAGCCAAGAAATTTCTTCAGTTGTATACTTGAAAATTCATTCAGTTGTATACTTGTAACACACTTGCCTTCTTCATAATATACTTGTCATCTGCTTCTTGAGGCTGTTTGTGAGCAGCCAGAATAATGCATTCATGAGACACAGAAAATTGTGTACTGTAGATAGAAAGTTCATAACATCAATTAGAGGTTATCTTGATTAGCAGCCAGTAGCTCAGCAGTCAGAGCATCTGATATGTTATCAGGAGGTTTTGGGTTCATATCCCACCTGGCTCCTAACAATTTTTCTTCTAAAACTGATATCAATGTTAAACTAAGAGTGATACTTCTCTTGACAGTTGAATAGAAATGTTAAGAAATTTCTTCAATTTATTACTATTATATTTTTTTATGTATCTGATAAGCTAAAAGAAATGCGTGTTCAAATTTATCATGTACAATAAAAGTGCATAAATGTTTTATCCTGTGGATGATGTCACATGTTAATGCTTCCGTTTAAAATGAATTCTAATTTTGTGAATGTGTTAAAAGTCAATTAGGTATAAGTTTTCATGTAGAATATAGACTACATAGGTAAAAAAAAATTAGAGAATTTCCATATTGTGATAATGAAAAGCCAAAAATCAGTGTTAATAACTTCTAAAATAAACTTTTTACTGAAAAATATAACTCATGATAAAAAATTATATCAAATCTATCTGAATCCTGAGTTTCATTTATTATTATGTTATGTTTTTTTTGTCACCCATCATTTTCTTTTATTTATGCTTTTTGGTGAATTTTTGAAATAGGTGAGTTTGAAAAAGGAACACCCTTATATATAAATATATAGGGTGTTTCAAAAAGGACACAACCCTAAAAATAAGAGAGTGGAACTTACACACATGTACATTTTATGCCATAATATTAGTCAGTTGGCATTACTGTACTCAAGGTTAACAGCCTTTAGCAGTTGAAATGACCTTGTCATGCACTAGTCTCACTCAAGCATTCATTCCTTTGTGTTGCGTCAGCTATTCTTTTCCAAAAATGAATGTGTATTTATTGTTGAGATTTATTGTGCGTACAAATCTTACAAACATGTGAGAGAGGAGTTTCAGTTGAAGTTTCCTCAGTCTACAGTTCCCAACAAGTTGACAATATCTAGTTTGATTGATAAATTTCATGACACTGGGTCTGTACAGGATCAAAAGAGCCCAGGCCAGCCATCACTGTTAACTGCCGAAATTCTTGACGATGTGTCTCAGCGTTTAACTTGCTCACCCAAAAAATTTCTTAGAAAGTTATCTGCACAGGTTGGACTGTCACCAGCTACTGTTTTCAGGGCTAAAAAGAAGTTAAAATTTCACGCCTACCACAGTGGTGTCATTCATGAACTGAAAGAACCAGACCATGAAAAACGCTTATGGTACTGTCGTTAGTTTCATTCTTTCATTGATGAAAATGGAATTGAGGTGTTGGACTGTGTTTATTTCAGTGACAAGGCTTGGTTTCACTTGGATGGGTATGTGAACAGTCAAAACAGTCGAATATGGAGTAGTGAAAATCCTCACACTTTTCATGAATGACCATTACACACACGGAAAATTGGTGTTTGGTGTACAATTTTCCATTGTCATGTGATAGGTCCTTTATTTTTTGACTCAACTGTAACTGGTGAAATTTATTGTGACCTCATCCAACAGTTTATTTCACTATTGGATGTGAATGAATGAGAGTGTTGGTTTCAACAAGATGGTGCGACCGCCCAAACTGCAAATGACACAGTGGTCATGTTGCAGGATTTTTTTGGTGATCATTTGATTTCAAAACATTTTTGGCCCCCAAGATCCCCAGATCTTACTCCTCCAGATTTTTTCCTTTGGGGATATCTCAAATGTATAGTGTTTCAAAACAATCCTCATACACTTGAAGATTTGAAGGCTAACATTGAAAGAGAGATTTTAAACATAAGAAAACAGACATTATGAAAGGTGGCTGCAAATGTCATGAAATGGGTACGAACCTGCATCAAGGTGCAGGAAATCACTTTCAACATCAACATGTTGTAAAAGTAGATATATGTCGAATTTGCATCTTTTGAAATTTGTGTCTTTTGTCAAGTTTAAGTAGAAAAATACAATAGAGGGTTGCATCCTTTTTGAAACACCCTTATAACAAATAGTTTAAATATAAAAAATGCTGGAGGGATTTTTAAAAGTGTAGGTAGTAGTATATTCTCTGCTCCTAGAAATCTTATACATTAGAAATATGTTTTGTAATTTAAATTTTGCATTTAGAAATTTTGAAATTGGAACATCCTTATAATAAATTGTAATTGGTAAATGTATAAAAATTGTCCAAAAAATATTGAGTAGTTTTCTATTTTTATTGAAAAATTAATTTATGAAATCTCTTATAAAGTTCAATATTTGTGCTTTAAAATTAGTAACATTAAAGTTTTTTATTTCTGTTCAGTGAATTCTAATAAGCTTTTGTATATTGTAGATGAAAATAAAGCTAGTGAGCTTTTACAAATGAGTGGTGTTCATCATGAAGGCTTAGTTTTGAGGGAAGATTTTGAGCAGGATGTACTGGATCCCCTAGTATGGTCAGAAATCAGCAGTGGAGAAATTAGTGATCAGTGTGGCATTGTATTACATGGCAAAGCTGCTATTTTCTGTAGTCCAGATGGTCCTAGATCACTGGTAAATATTTTTCAAATGGTAGTTGTACAACAAAATCAAGAAACTTGCTCGGTAGTTCTAAATTAATAAAAAGAAATTTAAACATCTTTATTTTATATTTTATTATTCACCAAAGTAATAGCAATATAACTTCATACAAAAATTTTGTTTGTAAATAGAATTGGGAATTTATAAGTTAAAGTAATATTCATTTGACTGACAAATTTCATTTGCAATATTTCTTCACAGGTGACTGTGCCTTTAAATGCAACAGCAGCCACAACATTGCAATTTGCTTTAGGTAATTTTGATTTATTTTGTTAATGATTAACAAAATGTGTGTAGTTTTATTGCATTTCATGCTATTATCATAAGCAAACTATTTTATAATAAATTTGGGTATTTTGTTATTTTATTTAAATAAAAATATCTAGGTATCAAAGTCCCTCTCTTTTTACTGAATTAAATCTATTACATATTAGTTACAGTAAGGATTGAAAAATTCATGATAGTGATGGTTGTTATAATGTTTGATAGAAATAATATTTAACGTTCTGTCAGTTCTATAAAATAGAATTATAGCAAAGTCCTATTTTGATAGAAGCCAAAATAGGGTAAGTAAAAAACAAGAAGCTTTTTAAATCATTACTTTATGAAAAACAATTAATGTGGCATAGTTTTTGGTTCTAACCACTATCCAGAGACTGAGTATTTTATTCTCTACTACTTTTCCTTTCATTGTAATGGTTGTAATGCAGTATTCCATTTGTCATTTTTACCCAGGGTCTCATGCCACTTAAGTATGTTACCCAAGTCTCACCCCACTCAGTCACTTAAGTATGTTACTCAAGGTCTCATGCCACTTAAGTATTGTATTACCCAGGGAACTCATGCCACTTAGTATGTTAAAATAACAGTGATTAAGCCTCTGTCATATTATGCTTAGAAAACAACTTTCATCTAAATTCTTATTGTATTTAATAACTAAAAAACTACGATTTGCACATAGTTTTATACATACTCAAATTATAGAGCTCGTCATGTTCGACAATGTAGTTGCAATAACATTTCTTGTTGAAAATGTCGTTTGGGTCCCTATGTCATAATGCCCTTAATATATATATGTATAATATATAAAATGGTGTTTCCTTTTATTGCTCTGTTTTGTTATATTTGCATAACCTATTAAATAACAATTAGAATTATGTTTTTGTCCTATCCAAATTTATCAACTTATCTTTAGAATATCAGTTTATTATTCAAAACCTTGGGAAAACATTGATATGTGGTATAAAGAAATTGCCATTGCATCCTGGTGGAATCAAAATCTTAGTTTTTACTATTATTATCTAAGCAAATGGAAAAATAAAGTTATGTAAAAAGTTCTCTTTGTTAAATCATATTTTCAAAAAATATACATTTTTCAACTACATTAATATTTTGATTTGAGTTTCATAGTTGTACAGAAGCCTTTTATTGAAGTGCAGCTTTTTTTTTCCTGTGTAGGTGTTGGAAATTGCAGTATAGTTGCTGATGAAGCACCAGTGCATGTTTTCTATGGAGTCGAAAGATGCACCAAGTGGCATGAGCTAGAGTCTATTAGGTAATTCCTTTTTTAATTTGTTGATAATTTAATTTCTCTATCTTAATCTTTTAGGATTCCTCCACCTTTTGTTTTTCTTTTAAAAGCTAACTGGCCTAATGGCCAGCAGACTTGACTCTTATACAGTGTCCATTTTCATGCTGTATAAGAAACAGGACCAGCTGGAAGAGCTTTATATGTTTCACCATATTTCTGTTGAGTGACCACTGTTTTAGAAATAGTTAACTTTTTCTAACCCAATATTTATTGGTATGTTCTTGAAAGTATGAATAATATCACTAATATAAAAATTAATAAATTATCCCTCAAGCAGCTGCTTGTGACAGAAATCTGACAAGAATTTTTCAACATAGAAATTTGTGAGGAAAGTGAGACCTCAGCAGAAAGACAATATAAGAAAGGAAACATTCATACTTTATCTGAAGCTCAAAGCCAAGTCCCTTGACACCATGGTGAAGCATGCTAACCACTTGGCCACCAGGTTGGGTTACATTGTCTTACTTCTGAGCAGCACTGTTTTGCACACAATGGGCTTAAATAGCCAGGTCACAGGGACTCTAAGGGCTCAGAGAAGGTTGGGGAAAGGGATCCATTGGACAGTTGTTAGGAGACAGATGGGAGTCTCCCATCAAGACCACCCAATGTGTTCTTTAATGTGCACAGGGTATGACTCTCCTGCACACAGGGTCATGGCTTAATATCCCACCTGATGGACCGCAACCATTCCAAACCCATCAATGTATCCTATTGATCGAGGGCAGGATGGGGGTTTTTACTGAGATAAATCTCAACACTTGTCCAGGTGGATTGGCAACCAGCACAGACTAAAGTTAAATAACTTAGGAATTTGCAAGTTAATCTGATTGACTTATCTTCTTATAATTAAAACTGTTTTACTTACAAAATTCTACAGAGAAGAAAATAAAATATAAACACTTTCATACTGCATATAGGAAGCAAAATTTAAAGTGCTACAACTTTATAAAAGAAAATTATCATTTTCACTGGAGAAACGGTTTAGAGATATTTAAATTTAAATCTTATATTTTAATAATATTGGGTATAGAGCAAAGGGCTAGATATTATTTTTTGAGTTGTAAGACGTAAATGGGACAGCATTATTTTAATGAATATTTTTATGTACCATTGTTCTTTTGCTTGACATTTTTGACTCCATCAGTTATATGAAGAGTAATTTCATCATTGGTATTATGGTTTACCTTTATTTATTTTTTTTCTTTTTAAGTCACATATAGAAATGTAATTGCTTTTTTTATTTATTTTTAATTTATATATTTTTCTTTTGGTGCAGTTTTACCTTCTTCATAGTTATGTTTTTATGTCATCTTATTCCTACCAGCTTCTATCCTTCATGGCAAGTGGGATACTAAGGAGTTTTTAAAAATTTATACTATAGCAATACAATATGAATGATACATTGTTTAATTCTAAGACTAGTTAATGGTTTGAAATTATTGAAGTTGTTAAAGGTAATCCTATTTTTAAATTAAATGCTTCTTTTATTTCTGAAAAACTCTCTTATTAGGTTGCAACCTGGGGTTGAAACTACTGTTCATATATTATGTCTACCACCTATTGCAAGAGCAAATGATGTTTGCTTCCAATGGTATCAAGAGTCTAACCGTGGTGGTACAACTTTTCAAGGCTGTTGGGCTTTAGATAATGTGATAATAAGCAGCTCCGCAGATCGTCCAACTAAACTAGATGATAACTTTGATCCAATTGATCCAGGAAATTGGCTTTTTTTCCCTGGAGGAGTCGTAAAGGTTTGTAGTTGAATATTCTTCAAGTGTTCCTTTATGAAAATTTCAATGTTAATTGCTCCTAATATGTATTTATATAATATGTACATATTTTATGCATAAATTTCTTGTTAATATATTTTTAAGTCCCTTTTTTCCTTTATAATGCAAATATATTAAGTGGTACTTAAGTATAAACTTACAAGCTGAATCTTTTTATAATGAGATAATTAGACATAGATTAACAATTATTAGAAAACATAGTTCAAATCACAATTTCATTCATAATTCTAAAAAAAAAGCACAAAAATATGTCATAAGTAGGATTTTGGATTCATATGCTCGGTTACATTCAAAAACGTTTTCACAAAGATATTTCTTACTTTAACAATATACTATCCATATAACTGATAAGTCTCCATTCTCATTAATGTATATACACTCCAAAATTGTGGCCTAATAGACTGACCCTTAATCATTATGCTGATGCAGTTAAAGTGCCTTAACTACATACATTGTTAGCCTTTATAACTCTGCAAGCAGGTGTCAAAGTAACATTTATTATGCAATAAAGTAAACTTTCAAAGAATCAGAATCTCAATCAACAGGTTCTGTTGCATGATGGTTACCTTTGGGCCTAATAATGGGTTCATCATTCTTAAGCTAGAAAATAAAATGCTTGAAGCATTGAATTATTGTTAATAATGAAGAAAAACTTCTTTTGGGAAAAATAATGCTAATTATAAATAAATATATTTATATATACCAATAATATATGTTATAATACTGTTATATAAATACATTGTTTTTGTATTAAAAGAAATTGTTAATTTTCATTGGTTGTATAGTAGTTTTGGGCAATTATTATTAACTCATAGAAATTAAGGATTAAAAAAAAAAACTGCCAACTAATAAATTTTTTGTTGAAGAACAGAGGAAATGTCATTCTGATGGCACTGCTCTTATATTCAATGGCAAACACCATAAACACCGTTCTGCCACTACAAGAGACCTTGATCTGTCTGTAGGAGTTACACCAAATGATGTGATTTTTGAAGAAAGTTTTGATCAAGCTCCCATCAAAGCGTAAGCAGCTTTTTCAACTATTTAGTAACCAAACTCTTGTTTGTAGCCATCCAAATATATTATTCATAAAATATATAAATTAATTATATATTCATAATTCCTATTACATCTACATATATTTTAGTTACTCCCATTTTTCTTTTATTTTTTTAATAATTGTTTTATATTAAGTTTTATTTTTCACTACAAAATTTTGTTGAGATTTGATATAATTAATAAATTTTAAAATATTAGTATGAGATATCATTAAATTTTTGCACAAAAACAGTCATGTCCTTTTTATGATTATTGATGTTAATTTTGGTAATATGTTCAAAACAAAATATTCTTCTGTATTTACCTGTGGTTTGGTAAATATTCTTTGCTGTGGTTGATTAAATGATAAAAGCATAAATATTATGGGTTTTTTCACTTTTCTAACTACAATATGTTTCAAGCAGCTTTTTTTTCTCATGTTATTTAAGTCATGAAAAGTAGGATGACACTTCCAAATCATATTCAATTTTTTTAATTGCATTTTTGACAAATATTTTAATTTGAAATTAGCAAGTATTTGCTACACATTAATCTTTCAAGGCATTACATTACTATCCCTGTATCTTGTAATTGGAATTATGATATTCATCCCCTGATGTTTTGGCTCATTCAGTTTTTAATTAAGACATTTCTTTGTAATAACATTTCACTCCTATAATACTTTTGTTTCAGCTAGATTTCATCTCGGTGAGCTTCAGCTATGTGATGTTTCAAACAAGTTTTTATTGGATGCTGACACAACCAGCTCCACAAATATTTGACCCATCCTTCATCTTACTTCATATCCTTCAATTATTTTTCACCATATTCATTAAAAATAATAATTGTTTTAGAAATAATAATATATATGAATATATTTTTTCTAGCTATAATAGAATCTGATTTCGAATTTAAGATTGCTGGAGAAAAAAAAATCGTTTCCACCCATTCAAATTTTTGTATATGATGTGCTAGTACAGGCATGGCCAACATACGGCCCGCGTAATGAATTTATGTGGCCCGCGAACAATTTTTCAATATTAGCATTTAACTTCTAGTAATTAATCGAATTAATTCTCGATACTTCTATATTTTTTAAAAAAGATTCCGTTATAAAGAATTAAAACTTTTATACTCATCTGTACTCGATATGATCTGTTTGATGTTCAAGCGACGTATTAAAACGAACGATAATAAAAAAATAATAAGCGATGCAAACCGCCTCAACACGTCGCATTAGTTATGTTAACTTGTTGTATTGATTTACTTACAATTATTCATAAACAAATTTCATAATAAAATTTTGTTTACTTAAAGAAATAAGTGTTTTGCTTAACATTTTTCAATTTTAATATTTCGTCCGGCCCGTGAAAATATTTTTTTCCCAATCCGGCCCGGGGGCAAAAACAGTTGGCCATGCCTGTGCTAGTATATACAAATGTTTATAAAATGATAGGCTAAATGAGGATGACTAACAAAGTATAAAAAATATTTGTTGCTGTATAAAGCAGTGTTGAAGTAGTAGTGCAGAACTGCATGCAATGCACAACATTCACATTAGATTAATGTGAAACTATGCATACATACACTTAAAAGTTGTCAGAAGATACATTAGTAAGTACAAAGTATAGTTGTCAGACATTATTTTTCCTATCACGTTGCCTTTAAATCTTGCTATGTTTGTTTCCTTCAGTCAGCTGTCTGACCAGCCCTTATATGGCTCATCTGGCTTCAATCAGTGAACTTTATGATCGGTCTGCTCCTGGCTTTGAATATCAAAAAAATTTATTACTCTTTATCCTTTAGTTGCTACTTAAAGAAAAGCAACAAAAATCCTATTAATTCCAATTAAAAACGCACAGTATAACTTCACTTATCTAGCATTTAAGGGAAGTCTGGTGCAAATATTTTTTCCACCCTAAGCAAGTTAGTTTTTTAACTTCCCTTTTTTTCGTTTCTTAGGTTATACAATTTTTCATGTGGATAATAGTAATTATTCTATATCAATTGTACAGTACTTTACTGTTATACTGACTCTGATGAAATTTAATTATGATTTGCCTTATGCTGCTTCTTGACATTCTCATTAAGGTGCTGCCTATGTAGCCTGTATGATTGCACTAGTCCTAGTTTTCAGAATCAGCTCATCAAATAAGTGAAATGTCTCTTTGAAAGAAAAGAATGTAAGCAGGTGATAACTTTGAAGTTATGGGTGATTCCAAATCAATGTTGTCATCCTTTGAAGGGGTGAGGATTGCTCAGTCAGTAGTACTAGATTTGTAACCAGGTTCGAGTCCAGCTTCGGCCATCATTGAGATTTATTTCTGCTAAATCCTCACCATCAGTTAGAAAGGGGGTTGGGTTACCTCTGAGTGGGCATTTTTGTGCCCACAATGGGATAATTGGGCAGCTTGCAATGACCCCAAGGACTCCGAGAAGGTTGGGAGAGGGGACCCACTGGAACAATTGTTAGGAGACAGATGGTAACTTCCTATCAAGGCCATCCAGCATGTTCTCTAATGTGCACAGGGTACAACTCTCCCTCACATGGGGCCATGGCTTAACATTTCATACAATGGACAGTGACCTTTCCAAGCCCATTGATGTCCCCTACTGACCATGAGCACAGTGGGGAGTTTTGCAGAGATAAATCTCAATGCTGGCCCAGCAGGACTCAAACATGAGAACTGTAGGTTATGAGCCTGGCATGCTATCAACTTTACTCCCTCCAGAAAGGAGATATTAATGGACAAGAAAAAGCTGCTATCCTTCAGATGGGATGTAAAGACCCCATGTGCAGGATAGCCATGCCTTTGATACTTCTATCTGCCTCCTAACAGCTGCCCAGTGATTCCCCTTCTCCAACCTTCTCTGAGCCCTTAGGGTCCTTGTGACCTGGCCATTTAGCACAATGCACTTGGAGGTTAAACAACCCAACCTTGAGTTTCTGTGAGTTTTGATTTTCCCAGTTACTAATGATGTACATTCTTTGTAAAGTATTCTGCATCATTTATTAATGAGGAGGTATTAAACCAGAGGGGTTTGGAAGTATCTCACAAATTTTACAAACTTACATTTAAAAAAATAGAAGATTAAAGTACATAAGATTTAAAAAAATTAATTTCTTGCTGTATTAATTTTATTTTTATCAGCTTATTCTATTATAGGTAATTATAAACTTTATCAGAGTGAACAAAATTCATTATCTATATAACATTTCTTTTCTTTGACTCCTACTGTGTAATTAATCTTGCCTCTCTTTCTCATGGAAGATATTTTCTTACTACATGCCAGTTGGCTAGCATTGTTAGAAATTGAGGTTCAAGGGCTGACAACATTGATTTGCAGCTGCATATAACTCCACAGTTTTTACCCATCCTTTCTCAAGCAAATGTTTCATTTGTCTGACAACATCTCTTTCTCTAAAACCAGGAAAGATGCAACCATGCAGACACATTAAAGAAATTGTCAAAAAGTACTGTCTGACAAATCATATTTCATCAAAGTTTGCATAGCAATAGAGTCAGCTTACAATTATATCTGGTAATTATTGTATTTTGTATGAAAAAATGTAACCCAGTGATAAAAAAAAAAGTAGTGTGCATGAAAATCTTGTTTGGGTAGAGCAGCAAAAATCTTTGCTCTAGAGATGCCAAAAAATTGGGTTGGGTTGTTTTACCTCTGAGGAGCGCTTTTTTGCAGACAATGTGTTAAGGGAGCATAGGAGTTTCTCGACCATAAAAAAAGGCAATTTTCATAATTTTTTTTCGGTGCAAATAAAAAAGATATAATAATGACTTTTTTTTAAAATGAAAGTACATCTCACGTAGTTATAAAAAAAAAATTTATTCAGTCAAATTAAAAAAAAAAAACTTCTCTGCAGCTCCCCAATATTGGCTTTTGAACACCGTACAGAGGTCTGCGGTACTGGTAAAATCGCCCTGCACGTTCATCTGAAACAAATAAAAAAAATTCTTAAAGTACATTAAATTTCGAAGTCCGTATTGGATGGGATTTTTTAATTTCGAATTTTTAACAAAATGGTGACCTTTCAAAAAAAAAGTGTCAATTTTTAGCTTTTTTTTCCAGCTTTAACTATAAAAAAATATAAAAAATTAAAATTAAAAAAAAAAGCATCTGATAAAGGACTAGGGAATTTTATGAGCTATAAGTAGAAAAAGAAACAAGCCAATTGAGTGATTTGTTATTGAGTTATCACCGTACCGACTTTGAAAACATAGTTTCGAGAAAAATGCATTTGAAAGTTTGGAGAAAGTTTACACCAATATAAATCTGCCTTTTTTCAACTTACATGAGTTTTTAAAGTATTTTTCTTCAATCATTAAAAAGATATTGCATCTCCTTATTACAAGAAAGTGCTTTTCTTCACTCATTAAAAAGATATTGCATCGTTTTATTACAAGAAAGTGCTTTTCTTCAGTCATTAAAAAGATATCCACGATATATTTTTTAAAGCGTTTCAACGATTGACTGAAAAACGTCTTTTTCGTGAATAATCCTTCCAAATTGCACCACTATCAACATTCACATGCCTCATGAGAACCTTTAGCTTTACTCATATTTTACTTTTTTTATTTGAAAATTACACACCTCAATAACACAATGGCACTCTGTCAGCAGACTCTAAAACAACTGTGAACTTAGTTTAGAAACTGCATTCATGAAAGTAAAACGATTACAACGCCATCTGTTGAGAAAAATATGAATGCTTTACCCACGTATAACTTGCTCTTCGAATAAGGACAAAAGAAACCATTATTCGATGGGACCAACGTTCCTACCTACGCGCTGCTGTGAAATGGGCTCTCCAAGGCACATACACGGCGCTCGACATAAAGTGTTATATTTTCTGTAATATTTCAATATTTTAAAAATAGTTTTGGATTCTCATTCTTAGGGGTAAAACTATCAGAAAATGCAAAAAAAAAAAAAATTCGATTTTTTCATCCCGAGAAACTCCTATGCCCCCTTAAATCACCAGGTCACATGAAGGATTGGGGGAAGGAGACACTGGACAGTTGTTTGTCCAATGTGCACAGGGTATGCCTCTCTCACACACAGGGCCATGGCTTTATGCTCCATCTGACAATGGCCTTTCCAAGCCCATCAGTGCCTCTTCTGACCAAGGCAGGGTGGGAATTAGTGGAGATAAAGCTCAATACTGGCCAGATGGGATTCAAACCTTGAAACTGCAGATTATGAACCTGTGCTATCGAGTTCCATCCCCCCCATCCCCTAAAAATTGGATGTGAGGTTATATTGTGCAATCTTAGTAAGATTAGTAAGATACTATTCTGTTGTTCTTTAAGTAACAATTAAAGGATGAAAGAGAAAAAATATAATTTCTTGATATTTGAAGAATAGTGTAGTTGAAACTCATTAAAATGAAATGTCATAAGAACAAAATACCATAGGAATAAAATGTCATAATTTTATATATTTTATTTAACTGATTAACCAATTTATTTGTAATAAACTTCTACTAGAGCTTCACATGATTTTTTCCAACATTTTATGTGGGAGAAAAAATTTGAAATTCAGTGCTTGATGATTTCAGATACGAAGGTGGGATTTATTCTGTGACCATGTACTCAAAAGCTGATATCTTAGATCAGATGAATTAGTTCTAATGTGGTTAAAGACAGGATGTTAAGCATTGAAGTTAATGCAATGACAATGAAACTATTACACTGTGGATGTTAGATTGGCATTCAAGATTAATATTTTCAATGAATTCAAGCAAACAAGTAGTAAAGATTTCAGTTTGATTTTCATTTTATTGTAGTTACAAATGTTAAAGCAAAGTGTTAATCAATAGTGTTACGATGTTACTGCTAATATACACAACTAGCAGTCGTTAATTTAAACTTTTTACGATATTGCAATTATAAGTATAAAAATGCTTGAACATTTGTAAACAAGTAAAGGAATAAAAATTCATGAAAAAAAAAACTTATTTCACATTAAAGAGACATTTTTTACAACTGTATTTTTATATTAGTATTTATGGTTTGAATTTTAGAACTAAACATTTAAATATTCTTAAATTAGATTCAAGAAATAATTTTGCTTTTAATAATAATAATGATAATTTTTTATTTTAAAGTGTACAAAAATCTGATACTTTTAAGGAAAAACTAACCTTGACTTAGAGAGACTATTGTAATTTTTCCTTGGTGAATTATCATTGGTTAATCAATAATTAGTATACTCAAAAATTATTATTCAGGTGGTCTTCAATAAAAAAGAAAGTTTTATACAGCTATACTTTTTAATATTTTATAGTAGACAAAATAGTAATATTTTTCAGTAAAAAAAGATTCTACATACATCAAAGAAATACAATTAATTAAGGAAAAACTCTACATATAATTATTGAAAGTAACTAACTATTGATAAACATTTACAATGGAGCATGATAGAGTTATGTTTTAATTTCAAAATTAATGGAATATTTTTCACTTGTAATTATATTTTTCAAAGAATACTAGGTTTTCAGTGAAAGCGACTATAACAGTACTTGATATTGGAATTTTAAATAGTGAATTATACAAAAATATTTCTGTACTAACAGTTTATAATTGTTTTTACTTTTCAGGTGGGTGATAAAAGGTGGAGAAGTAAGCCAAAGGTGTCAGATGTTAAACTATAAAAAATCTCTTGCAATGTGTGGAAAAGGCTCAAGAAAATTATGTACACCTTACATGGATGCATCAAATGCAGGAAATCTGAGATTTCATTTTCTGTTTGGTATGTATTTTATTAGTTTACCTTTATATTAACAAATATCAAAATCAAATAGATTTTATAATTATGCAGAATTTAAATCTGATAAAGGATCTTAATATCATCATAGAAAACAAATATGTTAAATTTTATACGATATTAATGTTCTATCATGTCAAGTTTTATGGGTTTTTTAAATATTTATAATATTTTATAGTATTGGCAAAAACCACATTTTTTTTACCAAACTTTAGCCAAAAATTGCAATTTTATTTTATTTATATATTTGATTCAAACAATTAGGACATAACAGAGTGTAAGATTGTTTATGTGTTTCTGAAAGAGTAGTTTTGGGAAAAGATATAAAATCATTTTGGGCCAATCATTTGGGTGTTTACCCTGTGCACATTAAAGAATATGATGGATGGCCTGCCTTGATAGGAGGTTACCATCTGTCTCCTAACTGCTGTATAGTGGGTCCCCTTCCATTGGCTTTTTCTGAGCCCTCGGGGTTCCTGTGGCCTTGCCATTTAGCCTATCGTGTGCAAAAAAAGTGCCACTCAGCTGTAAAAGAGCCCAACCTTTTGGGTGTTTTGTATAGTTTCTTTGCTCTGTTTAGTTATGCATAGTCAGTATTTACAATCTTCTATTACATCACATACTCTTGATTCATATGATAAAATATAAATGCATGCTGATTTTTGCTTAATTGGTATGAGTTGGGTTGTTTTACCTCTGAGCGGCACTTTTTTGCACACCATGGGCTAAATGGCCAGGTCACATGGACCCCGAAGGCTCAGAGAAGGTTGGGGGAGGGGACCCACTGGAACAGCTGTTGGGAGACAGATGGTAGCCTCCCGTCAAGGCCATCCAGCGTGTTCTTTAACGTGCACAGGGTATGACTCTCCCGCACACGGGGCCACGGCTTAACGTCCCATCCGACGGACGGCGGCTTTTCCAAGCCCATCGGTGTCCCCTACTGACCGTGGGCAGGGCGGGGAAATTTTGCAGAGATAAATCTCAACGCTGACTCAGCTGGGACTCGAACCTGGGAACTACAGATTACGAGCCTGGCGCGCTACCGACTGAGCCACCCCCGCCCCTAATTGGTATGGACTCAGAACTATAAGGATCTGGAAATCTTACATGGTAATGTCTCAGATAAGCTCAGCTTATTTAGTTATATAATTCTTTCATCTGTCTAGCATTTTGGGTTTTTCTATATTTCTTAGGTTTAAAATGACTTAATATGTTATTGAATTTGTAAATACTGAGGTGACCAAAAATACTTTCACCACCCATTTATATGCTGGATGATTTTACTACTTGATATATTGCCCATTTTTTTCTATTCTATCATTAAGTTCCTTAATTGCTCTCAGGAAGAATAACTGGTTGACTACCATTTTAAATAACTTAAAACTTTATTCAAAAATGATGTCATATTATGTGAAATAGAACTGAGAGATACAAGTTTAATTCGCACCAACTAAGAACTTTTTAAATGCTTTAATTCTTCTTTAAGTCTACTGTTTTAGGTTTTTGGTTTTCTGTAATATCTCCTGTTAGATATTTAAAAATTCGAAACTGCATTTATAAAGTTATTTTCATTTAGGTGGAGCAAATTGCTCAAAATCCCAACTCAGTACAGCTATGGGCCATTCTTCTCCTGTTCTGGTGTATGCTGAGACCTCAACTGGAGAACAAGTAATGATGGCTGATGTCATACATGCTACAATCATGGTGAGTAATTCATGAAATTGTTGTTTAAAATAATAATATGTAAATTATAATAAATTTAATTACTTAGATATGCTGTATGGTTTTATTTAGTTATAAGAAACAAAACAGTTCATATTTTTCATATTTCTTGTAATCAGTAGCATAAGGGACAAGAAAGTATATACAATGTTGCAAATACAAAGTATGTCCCAAAAGTTCTAGTAAAGTTCTTATAATGAATCATGGAAATTATAAATAATGGCACTTTTCCACTTCAAAGTAATATTGCTGAAGATTGTTAAAGCAACTTTGGAAGTAATTTTCAAAAATTCAAAAGCTATATCACAGCTATTTGAATTTGTGGAATGTTTGTATAGTGACAGGAGCCTTTTATGGTTCTTTTGAGTCATGGAACAGAAAATATATCTGATTGTGACAAATCAGATGAATACTGTGTATGAAGCTTGACTGTGACTTGTTTTCTGCCAAATGTAGGGCGAAATATAATTTTCAATCATTGCTTGTCCAGCTCAGACAGAACCAAGTCAATATGAAGTTATCAATGGAAAGTGTGCTTCCTGTATCCAAAAAGAAATGAATATATTAGAACTTCCTTGGAAATTGGAAAGTGGGTCTGTTTTATGTATACATAAGAAAAAGTGCATATACAGTTCCTGGCTGAAAGGGGGAAAAAACGTTTGGAACTTTTGGTACATACCTTGTATATAAAATTAGATGCAAGACTAGTTTAAAGGGAAATATTTATGTCATTACATATCATTTGCATTGTGCTTGGAAATGAAGGTTGCAAATCATGGACTACTATTATAAAAGAAAAAAAAATAGAGAAAAAAGCAAACTGGTTTTCCAAAATGTGCTTTCAATTTATTCACTTAAACTATCTGATATCCATCATAAAATATAGTATACAATGTTTATGTGTTTATATGAAACTTTTTTTTTAAGGTATAGATTGAAGCACAGTTACAGTTTTATTTTTCCAAAATATATAAAGCCTAATACACATTACGTGGATAGTTGTGGGTTGTGGGTTGTTTTACCTCTGAGCGGCACTTTTTTGCACACCATGGGCTAAATGGCCAGGTCACATGGACCCCGAAGGCTCAGAGAAGGTTGGGGGAGGGGACCCACTGGAACAGCTGTTGGGAGACAGATGGTAGCCTCCCGTCAAGGCCATCCAGCGTGTTCTTTAACGTGCACAGGGTATGGTTCTCCCGCACACGGGGCCACGGCTTAACGTCCCATCCGACGGACGGCGGCCTTTCCAAGCCCATCGGTGTCCCCTACTGACCGTGGGCAGGGCGGGGAATTTTCATTACGTGGATAGATATAAAATCCTCAAATAACCAATAGTTAGATATGTGTGTCCAACCATATTGGGTTATTTTGTTTTCATGCTTATCTATTGTCTTAAGCAGGCCTGGATCTTGAAAAAAATTGAGGATGGGAGGTGGGGGGGGGGGAAGAAACACAATAGAGCAGAACAGTGTAAGAGGGGGTGAGGGGACAAGAGATTGAATTTCCAATGCAGTATAACATTTCCACCTCTGTTTTACAGGCTTTTAAAGATTTCTTGAAAAATGCATGAAATATAAATAACTTTAGTAATTTTTTGTTGTTATTACCTTTAATTAGCATTCTGAAAAGGGGAATCCTCCCCCTGATCTTGCATTGCTGAAGTAAGTCAGGGTCAAATTGGAATAATACTTTATATTATCATATCAGTTTATTGTGGGTCAGTCACTCTCTTTTAAGCCTTTGGAAGTGCTAACAATTTCATATGATATCATCCTGAATGTAGGCAATATGCATGACCAAATTAACACATTTCTCCTTACACAAAGTCAAGCCTGGGTTTGGGGAAAGATAGTGGGGGGAGAGTGATGAGATCAAGCTAGAAAAAAAAATAAAAGTGGGGGAGGGGGCAAGAAACTTTATTTCCATTGTAGTATAACATTTTCCATTCTGTTTTAGAGGTCTTTAAAATGTTTCATGAAAAATTCGTATAATATGCCAAAGTTTTATCATTTTTGCCTCCATTACTCTTACTAGTATTCTCAAGGGGAGGGGACATTCACCCCTTGGCATATCCTCTCCTAGTTAAGTACTGTACAAAGGGCTCCCTAAATGTGGTTGATGAGTGTTTAGTCGAATCTCATCATTATTAATGGAATGAAATTCCTTAATATTCAAACTAAGTAAATCCAATAAAAGTAATATCTGAATAAATTAAGCACCTGGATTCTAAAGTGCCAAGTCTCATGTCATTTTGTTTATGCACAGTTTGACTGAACATAAACTTTAGAAAGGGCCAAACTATCATGAAGCCTAAGTTTAGTCTATATGTGCATTCACCTATTTTTCCACACTTTAACTCACATACAACAAATTCTCAAAATATTGAGCAACAATTCTTTTCCCCTCATTTACCTCAAGTCACACATCATTTTACTTGTCTCAGAACTGCCAATGTAATTTATCTGGGAGATTTAGTTTAAATGTAACCATTCAGAAATAGTGAAGCAACATTTCGTCATATTAATAACTATGATTGCTTCATTACCATCTGATGAATGACACTAATAAAATGATTAATTTACTGAACTTCATTTGCTAATAAGAACAAATTTGCACTATTATTAAATCAGCAATATTTTAAAATCTCTAGATTATCTGAACTTATAGTTTTTCTCTTCCAGGTTTTTTTTTATAATTCAGTGCTTCATGAAACTCAAAATGGCACACATTAAATCATATACCTTCTAAAAGTCTCACAAAAATTGAATTTTATTAACATTTCCAACAAATCTAATTGTAGAGAGCTGTAGACAAATTAATTAGTTAACAAATTAATAGTGATTGTTTTAAGCATTGTATTTCTTTTCTTTTTCTATATTCAAGTTCAGAGCATAAACTGGCTGAATGAATCATTACTGTTATACACTGGTGGAAATTGAAAAAAGAACACCCAGAAGGAATTCCTTTAGGAATGTCATATTATAATATGTTAATAGTTAAGGGCAGCAGAAACTGTGATCCAAGATTGAAAGTCAACTGGATGAAATAATGATGTTACTGAGGACAACAACATGCTGCAGTGCATATTTAAGGACTAGGGCGTGAAGAAAGAAGTTATTCGTCTTGTGTCGTGTTGTTCAGTGCTCTTTGAAGAAACTACTATGCCTGGATGATGCAGGCATGCAACATTTGTTCAGTTAGCAGAGTTTGAGCCAGGTCATATAGTGGGTCTTCGGGAAGCAGGTTGGTCTTTTCATCAAATTGCACATCATGTTGGACGAGAGGTATCGGCAATGGTGGCATCGATGGTCAGAAGAACATTTGCACACTCGCAGACGTGGCTCTGGGCAATAGAGAGTTATGGACGTACAAGAGGATCGGTGAGAGACACATCAGGAGGGCAGTGGTGGCAGAGCAGACAGCTATGGCATCACAAATTTGATCCTCTGTCATACCAAGGGTATCTACAAGAATGATGTACAATCATCTTTGGGAAGCAGGACTACGGGCATATGTGCCGGCTGTCACAGTTACCATTGTCACCTTATCACTGTCAAGCACGTTTGCAGTGGTATCAAGAACGAGTCCATTGGAGGGAAAAATAGCAGTCTGTGGTCTTCAGTGATGAAAGCTGATTCTGCTTAGGAGTGTTTGATGGTCGTTTATGCAGCTGGTGGTCCTGCCATATTTGAGTGTAATCCCAAATGTGATATTCCAGCAGGATAATGCCAGCAACTCAACATGTTCTTCAGGCAGTGCACCAACTCTCTTGGCCAGCACGCTCTCTGGACTTGTTTCTAATTGAGCATATCTGGGATTGGATTGGACACTCTTCCATGGACCATATCAGGCAATGTCCATCGCTGAATTACACATTCAAGTTGAAAGCACATGGAATGGTATTCCCCAGCATGACATCCAGCACTTGTACAACTGATTGCATGCCATATTGGAAGCTTGTATTGCTACTCGAGGAAATTCAACACCTTATTAAAATGTGTCTTCTGTAAAATGTAACACTCATTAAAAGGTAAAATAAACATTGAATCACTTCACACATGTTATCACTGTCCTTTCTCAACAAGTTGTTTCTACTAAATAAATCTCATAGATTATGCTTCAATTGTTAATGGTGTTCTTTTTTTCAATTTCCGCCAGTGTATCTTTTGCATATATGAAATATTTGGGATTTTAGGCATTATTTAAATAATCAGACAAGTAAGTCATGAAAAAAAAAATCTGGAACAATATTATTTCCTTTCAAAATCACAGAAATCCAGCTGGTTTAAATCATTATGGCAAAACTTTTGAAGTTGACTAGTAAGTAACATGGAAGAAGACAACAGTGATTAATTCTGCTACTATATCAACTACTTAATTACTGGTGCATATGAAGAGTTGTGATACACAAGCTTTTCAAAAAGCTGTAAATATATGCAATGCATTATTTGGGGACACTGTGATTGTGATTATCACAAGCAGTCAATTAGTATGTAATTATCATAAGAACATTCACTGAAAGAGGATATCAAGAAATGGCTTTGTATATCTTGTAGTGAATAGTGTGCTAGGTCTGATGACAACAGATGAAATGAAAAATAAATGGTAAAAGGGAAAACTTTAACGTTATCACTTCTTAAAGATGGAAAATACTTGTTTTATAAAACCAGACAGTAAGAATTTTTTTTTTATCAAGTAGCTCCTTCTTTCAGTTTTACATTTAAAAAAATAGCTTAATCTTTAAGAGGACATCAATAGTTTGTAACATTAGAAATCAGGAGCAGAAAATTTACTAAGCATGAATTGTTTTTTGCATTTTCTCATGAGAATATTTCTCAGCAATTCTTTTAGGTAATTGAAACAGTACATTTCTTATTGAGTTTTATTATTATACTTTAACTTTCATTTTATTATAAATTTTTAAGTTAATTTAAAATAATTTAAAAAGTCTCTGTCATTGAGCAATAAAATTTTGGAGTTTATCCTTCAAACTATTTGCATGTTGAAAGTTCTTAGGAGAAAACTCTCAGAAGCTTTTTGGAGCAAAGACAGTGCTCCATCTTCAGTGAAGACTCAGACCATAGCAATAGTTTATTATACTGAAAAGCCCCTATCAGATCTCTGTAGCAAGTGAGCTATCTGATGACTTTTTCTATATATATATAGTAATTTTTATGTATGAGAGAAAGACAATTTCACCAGAAAGTGTTAATAACTATAATAAGTCAAAATATAATTTGCACTTTAATTTTTGAAATTTATAACATAACCTTCATTATTATTTTTTATGCCATTATCAAAAAGCCATAAGTTATTTGTTTATAGTAGTAGTGATGAACCACTGTCTTCACTTTTCATAGGTTTCTGGAGTGATAAAAGTATTTTAAGTTACATTGGTGATATTCATTGTTACTGTAGTACAGTGGTGTTGACAGGGAAGAGGATTGGGAATTTAACCCCTCCTCCATCCCATAGGTAAATTATTTTCTCAACAAATTATCATTTCATCAATTTGCATTAGCCAAAATGTTAAATTATTTTCACCCTCCTACTTCCAAAATTCATGACTATGGACTTGATTTAGTATAATGTAATAATGCAAAAGTTCTGAATATGCACTACATATTTTAAATATAGTTTTTACACATTCCAATTTGAACAATGTTTTGTGAAGTATTAATCTAATATTCTTTTGTTTTTTACAGGAAACTACACTAGTGTCTCTCCCAGTTCCACCAGAAGCTCAAACATCGCAAAGCAGATTCTGTTGGAGTCAAGCTACAAACAGTGGAAAAGATAAGGACACCTGGGCTGTAGACAATGTCATGCTATTACCATGGATACCATCAGATATAAATCACGTGTTGCAATTTAAAATCAATTTTCAGTGTGGAAATAATATAACAGCAAATAGGTGAGAGCAACTCTTATTTCTCATGGTTATTCAAATATTAAATCTTTTTAATTTTAATTTATTATTCTTTAATATATTGATATTAAAGACCATATAAGAATTTTTTTTGTAATTTCAGTGTTAGTCAATAAGAATAGAGCATCATGTGTTTACTTTTCTAAGTGTCAAATTTATTAAATAAAATGCACAAACTCTGTAGAGGTTATAAAGCTATATTATAAAGGCTATGATCCCTATTTTAACTTTAAAATTTTATATTATAATGGCTATAATCCCTATTTTAAATTCAAAATTCATAGGACTAGAAGTGTCAATGTTAAATACTTCAGCTTCTGTAAGTATATAATTAAAATAAGAGCATGTATGTTTAGAGTCAAAATACAGTAGATAGATTTGAATTCCTCTAAATATTTGTTTGAAACATTTTTCCATTATTCTTATTTGATGATTATTGTCTTATTTTGTTCACTGTATGTTAATTATAATCGATTTATGTTTTCAGTAAGTAGCATCAAAAGATTTAATGGTAATTTTAAGGTATGAAGAGTTTTTAATAAAAATTAGTTTTATGCTATTTAGTTTTCAGTATAACAAAGTTTTTTTCATGGATATCACTTAGCTGTATGAAATACATAATATATCAAAAATAAATAATATAAAAAATAACCACCCCCTCAAGCAGCTGCTTGCCACAGAGGTGTGATAGGAGCCTATCAGTTTAATATGCCATAGTAGAAGGTCTATGAGGATGGTGAGACCTCAGCAGAAAGACAACACAAACATCCATGCCTTACCGGGGCTTGAACCCAGGTCCCTTTGATGAAGCAGCCAAGTGTGCTAACCGAAATGTTAAATAAATGATACCATTACAATGTTATTCTCATTTTAAACTGTGTTAATGAAAAAGCAGTTCTGTAGGAGATATTACATAATAGCCTAAAAAGGAAATAGAATAAAATATTTATTCTGGATATTATTTTTGTAATTTATTACCGGGGCTTGAACCCAGGTCCCTTTGATGAAGCAGCCAAGTGTGCTAACCGAAATGTTAAATAAATGATACCATTACAATGTTATTCTCATTTTAAACTGTGTTAATGAAAAAGCAGTTCTGTAGGAGATATTACATAATAGCCTAAAAAGGAAATAGAATAAAATATTTATTCTGGATATTATTTTTGTAATTTATTGTATATATAACAAAATTCTCAAACAGATCATAGTGTTTCAACCATCATGGAGCAATCACAAGTTCTAACCAAATTGTACAAATTGTAGTTTAGACACCCACACACACACATGTGCCCTGATCTACAACTGCTGCATTTGACCATTGTAAACTTCTAACAAGAATCTGTTTGACATTGTCTGCCAGCTGCATCTTAGATCTTCCCATTTTTCTGAGGCTTTTAGGTATACTGTTAATAACCCTATTCACTAATCTATAGTTATGCATATGGGAAATAAGCCAAACTAACACAGTTTATTCACTATTCTACTCAAAGATGGTACCAACTCCTTCACCTAACCTCATCATTATTTGCATAGTCAAACCACCTAATGCCTAAGATACTGCTTAAATATCTAGAATAGTATAGAATAGTCATCACATTTCCTGTTATCTAGCTTTCAAAGGGTCTAAATTTCATTACCATAACACACTTTAGTAGAAAGAAACAAACTATTACACAGTCTAATTTTAGTCTTTATGGCGTATACTCCTATTTTTCCACACTCACTATAAATTCTTAAAAGTCGCAGCAACAATCTCTACTTTCTTGTTTATTTTGTGCTACTTATCACCAGTATCTGTTACACAGTCCCTGAGATATTTAAACTAAGCACTTGTTCAAGGGTACAAACATTCGAAACAACTGAAGCACAACCTGCATTTTCATCACTTTAGCCTTCTTTCTGTTTATCCTAACCCTACTCCAGTCTCATCCTAAACCTACTACCAGTCCTTATCCTAAACCTACTACCAGTCCTTATCCTAAACCTACTACCAGTCTCATCCACATCTTTAATGAAAGAGTTCATTTTGTTAACATCATTTTCTAAAAAGAGTGAAATCACCAGCATAATCTAAATCAGAAATTTTTAAATCTCTAGATCATTTAAGGCCAAAATCTTCCCTTGCAGTTAATTCTGCATAACACAGTCAATAACCAAACTAAAGAGAAAAGGAGACAAAATGGACCCTTGTCAAACTCCATTAGCAATGCTGAACCAACTGTTACAAGCCTTACCAACTCTCATACATGACTCAATGTTATTACATATATGACACAGAGATACATGACACAGAGAGATTTCATTATGATAACTTGTCTGGTATGCCATATGATCTCACAATTAAGATCAAGCACAAATTATGAAGATCGATAGAGTCAAAATAATAAAAAATTCCCTCAAGCAGTTGCTTGCCATAGAAATCTGACTGGAGCCTGTCAATTTATATGCTATAGTAGAAGGTCTGTATGGATAGCAGGACCTCAGCAGAAAAACAATACAAATATTCATGCCTTACTTTGGGCTTGAACCCAGGTCTCTATGGTCAGTAGCTAAGCACGCTAACCACTCAACCACTTTTGAAATTTATGAAGCCAATAAGCACAGGTTTCTGAAACTTGAAACATTGCTCAAGAATCAGCCTAAGTGAAAAAAAGATCAATACATTGTAACGCTCCAAACAATGTAGAATACTTAAAGTTTTATGCTCCGGATAGCTTTAACGGGCGCCAGGCAATCATTAACAAATTGCCAAAAATGTAGAATAAGTTGATTTAGGGTTCCAATGCCAGTGAGCGTTCATAAGTAAGAGTCAAAGTAATTCTTAACAAATAAAAGTTAATGTAAAAAAGGTTCTAAATCAGCGTTGCTCAAGATAAAAACTACAGACTCAAAAGTTTGTAACATAACAAAATAGATTTATTTCCAAAAATAAGTAACTCACCAAGACATCAATGAAGAAACTAAAATCTGTGCTGCTACGCACCTTACTACATCTCTCTGCTCTCTCTACAACTCTCAAGTGACAAATCCTTCAAGTGCCTCGCAGGGCACGGTTTTGACAATTGGGCCGGCGCATGCCGGGAAAGACATTTGCATACAATGACGGACGCAAGCTATGACGCAAGAGGGGACGTGTCCTTGGCACGCGCTTTAATGGTTACGGTCGGAAGTTCGGAGTTGCGCGTACGCAACTCCTAGAAACTTGAAAACGAGTGCTGTGATGCCGAAAAGGAAATAAAAATCCCCAAAATGATAAATATAACGTAAATTAAACAAAACTGGTTAAGGTAAAGCAAAAGTGAACGATGGGGCATCACAACATCCTTCCACTTCTGAATCCACACTGTTAATCATGCAGTTTCTATAACCAAATTCTTAATTCAAGCACAGTAATGCAAAGAACTTTACCTGGAATGGAAAGTAGACTGATGCTCCTGTAATTATTGCAAGAAGTGTGATCACCTTTAGAAAAAATAGGATAATAATAGCTGTGGTAAAATCCTTAGGAACTCACCTTTATCCTAAAAAATAATTCAGTTTTAATTCAGATATCCAAAGTAACTTCAGATTATAATATAGGGGCAACATTAAAGTTAGTAATGTATCTATCTCCGTTACAAACAATAGGGGTAGAACTACCCACATTCTTTAGAACAGGGTTGCTAAACTACTTTAGCTTTGAGCTGAATAGAAAAATACATTTGCCGAAGGCTAGTTATTGAGAAGAATATAAAAACTTGTCTTTGCTTATTAAATTTTACTTGCAATATTTATAGGTACAAAATAATAAGAAAAAAGTTAAATATTAGTATCAAATTTATATTAATGTCAAAACTGAAGCAGTATGTGAAGGATAGAATTGGATTCCAGAAATGAGCTGCTGAACATTCAGTTTCAATGACATTGTAACTATTTGTGGGATGTCATTCAAATTTGCATCTTTCATCTTATTCAAACACAATTCACTTTAATAGAGCCAGATGGAAAAAAAGTAATGTTTTACAATTTTTTTTTGACTGAATAAAATTGTTAATTGGGCCAGATTGGCTAACAGGCTGGATTTTGTGCACCCCTGGTTTAGAATATCTCTGAAATGCTCTCCTTCCTAACAGTGACAGTATCCTCACATTCAATAATCTAACAATGTTTATCCCTCAATCCCTATGTGCCAGTCTGTTTCTTCCTGCACAAAAATATATCGGGTACAGCTCTCTACTATTGTGCTATCTAGCTGCTTCCTCTGCTTTGTCAACCAAGCAACAGAGGTACATATTTCGCAATTACTTACAAAATCTTCCATTTTTAAAAACAAGTTTTTTGTTAATTTATAGGAGATTTTCAAAACTTTAAAAATTTGTTAATAATAGTTCAAATCAAACTTGTGAGCTTAAATCAGGTGATTGCATCAGGATAGAGTAACATTACCAAACAAATCGGCAATATCATGTAGCACTTCTAAGAAATGGCAATCAGATGGCTTTAACAAATTATTGTAGTTTAATAAAATATGCATCAAATGAGAAAAGAAAATATTTTTCAAACTTGAATTGCATATTTTTAAAAGATATATGTAAGAAAATTCTCAAACAGCAGTTTATATTTTTTTCTATTTTTTAAATCAAACTTTTTTCTTGTACTAAAAACTAACATAGACGTCTTGGGCCTTTGGATTCTGTTAATGAATGTTCTTAAATGATTGTCAGGGATCTTGGGAAAGTTAAACTGATCCCATTATTCCCCATCTTCACTAGCAAGCACACTACAGTTGTCATAATGGCTAAGTAACCTGTCATGGCAAGCTTTGGTTATATCTGGGTTTTTCAGAGCTTCAGTGTTTAAAGGTAATTCTCTTAATCTCAGAGTAACATTTCTTAAGTTGCAGTTGCAAGATACTTTTGGCAAGGTAATGATCAGACCCAATTTTGGCTACCCTGTATGATCTGGTATTCTTAACAGAACTAGCCTATTTACTGTTAATTAATAAATAATTGATTATATTATTGTGCAACCCATCAGGTGAAATCGATGTATATTTATAAATGTCTTGATGTTTATAGTAAGTGTTAGTTATTCTTAAATGTTAAGTTTACTTACAGGAGACATTCCCATTGCACTTACCAATGTCGAAGAACTTATTATCCTTGCCCAAAAGTCAGAACCAACTTTAACATTTAAGTCATTTAACACAAAAGTAATATCTTCATTCTTGACAGAATTCAAAATATCCTGAAGTCTTAGTGGGGCATAACAAAAATCAACATCCAAGTCTTTTTTCTTACTTTTAAACTTAGTTGTAAAGAATCTCATTAATGCAGTCATATCCTAGAAGAATTTAACTGGCACATTTGCTGAGAAGCAAACCTACACCTGAAAATGCTTTCCATCCTTCCTCTCTGAAACGAGAAATACTGGTCTTTGCAAGCCCAGTATATATACAGTAGTTTATAATGCTAGAATTCCTGCTGAGGACATCAGGAGAATAATCTGTGCAGAAGCCCCATATTCCACATACTTGTGGAAAGAAAATATTTAATGGAATTTTAAAGAAACTATGTTTATTGAACCAGATGTCAATAAGTTATTGTTAGGATAACAATATCAGAAATTGGGCAAAGACCTTTCCCCCACCACTAGAGATTCAAGATACCCTTTTGTTTTAGTGTATATTGGCTGGTAGAAAATTCCCCAATGTAGAGTTGGCAATTTCCATAGAAACAAGGGTCCAAGCACCTCTGATCAGGATTATCTACCAGCTTATATAAGGTATTTTGTGTATTTGTTCACTCTGGGCTGTCAACCCAGAAACAAACAGAAAGCACAATATTGAAAAATTGAAAAAATTGAAAAAGAATTGAAAAAAATTCTTTCAGCAGAATCCAACTAGTATAACAAATTCAGTATCTGTTCAAAGCTATTAGTCAGTGCAGTGAGTGTAATTGGTCAGCACAAAGACCCTTTGAAGTTGACCACTCTTCAGCAGAGCATAAAAAAATAAAAATAAAAGAAAAAGTGGCTATTGAAGCCCAGAGCATTAGGCCACATTGATCTAGCAGCCCCATCCTCCAGAAGAGATTATCTCTTTCGAAAAATACAAATGGTCTTCGCCATAAGAAGGTGGGATTGGACTTTAGGTGCTAAACCTTGATGGTTATGTGCATCATCACAGGGATTAGTCACAATTCTTGTTCCATTTTATACCTAACTGCTATTTTACAGACATTATAATTTATTTCAACGTTAAAATTTTAATTGCTATAATTTTTGTAAATATTTATTTTTTAGTTAATTGTTTGATGTAGATGTATACATAAAAAGCAGTACAAATTATTTTTTGACTGAGACTCATTGTACTGATAAAATAATTTGTTTGCCAAATACATAACTACAGCTTTTGTAAATTGGCAAACACTTTGTAAATCATATTATTATAATTTTTAAAATATTTCTTGCAGTGTTACAGTGGAGTTTAGTACAACCTCTGGCCATAACTGGCACACTCTGCATGATCTCTGTCTTCCACCAAGTTGTAATGGAAGCCATTTAGCACTGAAAGCTCATTTATCATCCTTAGAAATGACTGGGTATGTTCTTTATAAAAAATATATATATACCTTTTTAAAGAAGAAAAAATATCTGATGAACTATAAAAAGTAGTCATTTAAATAGTTTTAGATTGATTAAAATGTTAAGTTAGATTCAAAGATTCTTTTAGAATGCATTTTTTTTTTAAAGATTCTGCATTAATGTAAAAGAAAGGTCCATGTAAGAAGATAAAACAAAAGTAATAATATATTTTTAGTCGAAATTTTTTCTTTATATGTGTGTGATATGTTTATTTAGTAGACTTTTCAGAGTAAATATATATAGTACATGAATTTATTTGACTTAAAAAGGAAAAAAAGTTATACCAAATAAAATAAGACCTTTATCTTCTACAGATGGAATAAAATATCTTTTCCTCTTCCATATGTCACACTTGTTGATGGTGTTCGATTTCGAATAAGACAACTTGGAAAACACAAAATATCAAACTGGGCCATTGATGATAGTAAGTTTTCATTGAAAAAAGTAGCATATAAAACTTACTAATGTAATGCACTATGAACTTTATTTTTGCATATTATTTGTACTAAATATGTATATTTTATCATAAGCCATTATTTTATTATTATGAAAAAACAAACTGTAAAAGAACACAAAGAAATAAATGTATATAAGTTAAGGCTGTACATTAGATAATAAATTACTGCTTGACTTCACCCTAAATTTCAGTTTGATTCACATCAACTGTACTCTTAACAGTTCAGTTCATTTTCAGAGATAAAAAGTATATTAATTCAAAGTATTTGTAACTTATTGTGGAATTCAAATGAAAGTGTAAGTAACCAATAATTTGAAGTAAAAATAGGCAAGTACACTTCCTAGTGACACTCAAGTAGGCAGTGTTTATTCTGTATCCTCGATGGTCTTTCATTTTCTATTATTTGAATTTCATCAGCAGTAGCAGCCATTGGTACTAGATAATAAATGCTATTGTTTCAGTTGACTGTTCATTTGGGAAGAGCACACTCATGTTGTTGACTTGAAACAAAACCTTTTTTTTAGATATCAATATTCTCTAGCCATTATTGTTCCACTGAATAAATATCTTTTGAGTGGATACTGTTCCACTTGAAATTCACCACCAAATGAAATGTTAGTCCAAAGCAGAATAACAACATTTGTTTGAAAGAGGTAATCATTAATTTGCTAATGGTTCCAGTGATGGGAAAATGTAGAGTAGTTTATGTTGAAAATAATAATTTTCTGCAAAAAAAATTACCCTTCAATTAGCTTCTTGCCACAGAGTAGTCAGACAGGAGCCTGTCAGTATATATTTCATAGACAAAATCTGTGTAATAAATAGGACCTCGACAGAAAAAAACATTGATACTTTATCAGGAGCTCAAATCCAAATCCCTTTGATCTGTAGCCAAGCGCACAAACTATTCTGCCACTAGACACAGTCAATATAGTATTCACTTTCATGGATGGTGAGACTTTTGAAGGATCAATTGATAAAAGGTTGCTAAAGGAGATTGCATAGCTAGTATATCTACTAAGCAGCTACTACTTAATTAGGTTGACTGCACCTCAGCTACTGGTAAGTGTAATTTGTGTTGTTCTTTTAAAATTTTGTAAAAGTAAATTGTTTGGTTGAAAAGAATAATATCACAGTTAATGAAATGATAATGTCACTAGATTGGTATAGAGCTTTTTGGGTAATGGGTAATTTCAGCTTTCTTCAGTATAACTGTTTCAAAAATTACAACTGATAATTGGTGTTGCATTAGATATGTAGTTTTACATGTTTCTTGTGAACAAAATGAGTATTATACAGCATAAATGCATTTGTGCATTATATAACTATGTATTATATCAATTCTAACTTGCACATCTAATAAAATGAATTCAATAAAATAATAACAATGTAAAATTGATTGCTTCACTCCTAAAAATATTAATGATGATGAAATGTATAAGATGATACACACAAAGACTGTGATAATTTAAGAGGAAATTGGGGAATTAAATGAATTTGTTTAATTTTCAAGCCACACTTGACAGTTGAAGCAGAGAAAACAAATATTTTTAACTGAAAAAATATATATATTAAACTTAAATATCAGTTAATCCAAATAGATTTGGTTATATATTGGTATTACTGTGTTTAGAGTTGAAGTAAAATGATTATCTTGAGTGTTGATTTTGATGGTAATAGTAGTTGGTGCTCCTTTGTGTGAGAGATTTTCTTCTTAATGGATCAATTGTAAAGATAAGGAAATAATTTTGTGTGACTCAAAAGGAAAAAGTTCAAAATTATCACTAATTTATATCTGTGTTGTAAACAGCTTGGTTATATAATCAGTTGATCCTATATTTAAGAGCAAAAATTAATCATATATTGCTTCTTATTATTTCTATTTGTTAAATAATAGTTAAACAATTTTCAAAGCTTAAGAAAATCAATTTGCAATTTATGCTATTGCTTTATAATTCTACTTTCTTTTTCAGTTTTATGATTTTTAAATGTTATATTTGTATCTAATATATATTTAAGTGGTCATAAAATCAAAGTATTGCAATGACAATAAGAAATCGAGAAGAAAGAACTTATATGTGAATATAATCAATTTAAGAGATAGATAGTAAGACGTAACTTTTAATATATACAGCTAATATTTATGATGTATACATTTTGTTTTAGTGTATATTGGACATTGCCCAGAAGCTTGCAGTGGCCATGGAAAGTGTTCTCTTACTGGATGTCAGTAAGTGTTTCCAGTTTCAAAACAAACTGAACTTTTCTTGTAATTTTCTCTTTTATTGAGCAAATTCTGCATTTAAAATATTTTATATTTCAGAATAGTGTAAATATTAAAGTTGTTTTCACACATTAGTTTTAGATTTGTTGAAGTCATAATTAGCATTGTTGAATGGGTTGCATTTCTAAGTACATGGACTTTTGAAGAAATTTCTTGGAAAGAAATTTCCAAGATAAATATGCTTGTTTATTATGCATAATTAGATTTATCATGCCAGCTGTACTGTTGAATAATTCTGAGTGTTGAAAGCTGAAAAACATAATCATGAATGTATAAAAATGGAAGAAATCACAAAATTTATGTGGTAGTGGTATTGTTCCTTTATTTAGTGTAAACTTTTAAATTAATATTTAATTACAATTAAATATTTGTACTAAGCAATAATAGTAATGCAAACTTTTGTGCCTTTTTCAATTCTAGTTCATGCTTATGCTACACTACTTACTTTACTCGAAAGGTAACTTTTATGCTTACAGATTAAGTGTATTGTTAAATCAGTTTTTTTTTTACATTTAAGTAGCCATATCATTTTAAGAGCATTTGTTTTTCAATTTATATTGTTATTAAAAATTTAAGTGAATTGAAACGTGTTATATTATATGTGTAATTTAAAATTTAAGTGAATTGAAACGTTCTTAATCACAAAAGTTCCACATATACCAAAGAGCCAAAACATTATAACCAGCATGTCTTTATGCAAATTGAAGCAACTGCAGATAAAAGGCAGTGCATGTGAAGGTCATGAATGGTATAAATAATGCCTGATGTGGGGGGTGGGGGGGGGTGGGGGGCTCAGTCGGTATGCCAGGCTCATAATCTGTAGTTCCCTGGTTCGAGTCTCAGCTGGGTCAGCATTGAGATTTATCTCCACAAAATTCCCTGCCCTGCCCACGGTCAGTAGGGGACACCAATGGACTTGGAAAGTCCATGGTGTCCCCTACTGACCGTGGCCCCTACTGACCGTGGTCGAATGGACCGTCCATTGAATGGAATGTTAAGCCATTAGCCTGTGTGTGTGAGAACCATACCCTGTACACGTTAAAGAAAATGCTGGATGGCCTTGACGGGAGGCTGCCATCTGTCTCCCAACAGCTGTTCCAGTGGGTGCCCTCCCCCAATCTTCTCTGAGCCTTCGGGGTCCATGTGACCTGGCCATTTAGCCCATGGTGTGCAAAAAAGTGCCGTTCAGAGGTAAAACAACCCAACCAACAACTTGTTCTTCAGATGGAAAAGGCAGCAGACTTAAGTGAGTTTGACAAAGGCCAAATTATAATGGCCAGATGACTGGGCCAGAGCATTTCGAGATGGAAAGGCTTGTGGGGTGCTCACGGTCAGCCATAGTTAGTACTTTCAAAAAGTGGTCCGAGGAGGGAAAAATCATGAACCACTGGCAAGGTGTGGACCAACCACAGCTCATCGATGCTAGAGGTGAGTGAAGGCTATCCTGTATGGTACAAGCTGACAGAACGGATACTGTGGCGCAACTCACTCATAATTTTAATGCTGGTAATGGGAGTAATGTGTCACAACACACAGTTCATCAAACCCTGCTGAAAATGGAACTGCATATTCGAAGGCCACTCCAAGTGCCCATGCTAACCTCATTTCACCGTCAAAAGTATCTATGATGGACATGTGAGCATCAAAACTGGACCTTGAATGATTGGAAGAAGGTCATCTGGTCTAATGAATCATGTTTCCTGTTGCACCATGTGGATGGCCGGATACACGTGCGTCATTTACCTGGGGAAGTGTTGGCACCAGGATGCACCATGGGATGAAAACAAGCTGGCGGAGGAAGTGTAATGCTTTGGGCAATGTTCTGTTGGGAAACCCTGGGTCCAGTCATTAATGTGCAGGAAATTATGACATCTACCACCTAACTAAACATCTTTGCAGACAAGGTACATTCTTTCATGGCAATGGTATATCCCTTTAGTAGTGCCTTCTTTCAGCAGGATAATGCACCATGCCACACTGTTCGAGAATGGTTCATGGAACATGAGGAAGATTTCCAGGCATTGCCTTGGTTTTCAAATTCCCCAGACATCAATCCAATCAAGCATCTGTGGTTTGTGTTGGAACAGCATATCCGATCTGTGGTGGCTCAACCATGTAACTTACAAGAGTTAAGGGATCTGCTGGTAACATGTTGTTACCAGATACCACAAGACACCTTTAGAAATCTTGTAGCATCCATGCTTCCCCAGGTAAGAGCTGTTTTGGCGTCACATGGAGGATAAAAATCATATTAGGCAGGTGGTCATAATGTTTTGGCTCTTCGGTGTATGCATCTCTATTTTGTTATTAAATTATTTCATTTTTGTTCTCATGATTTGGGCATCCATTTTGTACAATACAACTGCATTTGATTTCATTACTACTTTAGCTTCTATTGCATCATATCCATTGATAAATACTTTGAAAGAGGAAATGCAAAACTATGAACTAAAGCCCTACCTGGGCTAGTGGTTAGCATACCTGACTACTATTCTAGTGGGCATGTCCTTAAGTGTTCCTATGTTGTATTCCTTGTGTAAGTGTGTTTGTATTGTGTATGAGAAACCAACACAAGTCAAAAGCTTACAAGTTATATCAGTCCTTTAAAAAAAATGAAATAAATGAGAGTAAGTCAATAAATAAGGTGAAGTTAAGTACAGCATGAAAACAATCTATTCAAGGAACATGCATATAATATTTTTCAGTGTAATTGCCTTCTCTCTTGATAATAATGACATAGCATCTTAAAGCTTTTTTTAAAAACATTCCCATGCTTTAAACTGAATACTAGTATTTTGACATCATATTGCAATCATCATATTGCAATATTGCAATCTGAAAATAAAAATTCTTGAATAAAAGTTCTTATATTCCACATAATTTTTTGTAAGATGTCAAGTTTATTGTGAAAGGTAGGATAATAACATCAAACAACTATCCAATTGCTGGAGTGGAACAAAAACCCATTCTCTTTCTACTAAAGGCTTAAGCCACCAATGCTTATAGGAGCTTCAAACATAATCTTTTCTAGCAACTGGAATTTTTCAAGAAATATATAAAGTGACCTGTCTGAGACACATTACTACCATTTAGGATTTGGCAATGTCCCTATAATCTTGATCATTCATCATTTAATATAAAGCATTCTATGTATCTGTTTACTTGAGGTGGGCAGCCACAAATAAACAGAAAACACAACAGTACATTCAACCTCAAACAGTACGGTAAATTCATCATCCATAAATTATAATCCAAGCTAGTAGACAATACAGATGGTTTAATGGCTAGCTGGTTAGCCTCCAAGACCTCATAAGTTTACCATTCCTCAATATAATAAAATAAATACCCCCTCAAGCAGCTGCTTGCCACAGAGGTCTGACAGGAGCCTATCAGTTTATATGCCATAGTAGAAGGTCTGAGAGGATGGCAGGCCCTCAGCAGAAAAACGACCCAAACAGCCATGCCTTACTGGGGCTCGAACCCAGGTCCCTTAGATCAATAGCCAAGCGCGCTAACCACTTGGCCATGGGATGGTATTCCTCAATATGGTAGAAGAAAACTAAAAAATTGTGAAACCAGTATCTTAAATTTTTTTTAGTATTTTTTTAAATCCATATTTCTTGTATATTTAACTTTACTGTAAAATTTCAACTGCAATAATTTTTGTGATTTATATTATTTTGCACATTTAATGTAATGAATATTTTAGGTGTGATATGGGCTTTACAGGGGAAAAGTGTCAGAATAGTGCTGTAAATAATCCTGCTTTTCTAAGTGAGATGTTTCAATCACCAGTTTTAAAAGAAACATCCAACATAATAAAAGTAAGCATTGTATTTTTTATTATTTTGATTTTAGATTAACATTGTTGTTACTCAAAAGTACAGCAAGGAACCAAAGATTTATGAATAACTAAAATGTACTTAAGTGTTTTTGTTTTCTAGGTACGAGGTGCAGAAATGGGTTACCACTGTGGTACTTTAGGAAGTGGGAAAGCTGTTGTATTCAACAAACAAGGCCCTAGGATATTAATTACAAGGGAAATTAATACAACAATGATAAGGTAATGAAAAATATTTATTAGCAAATTGATACAAGTACTTATTGGTTTACTTGGTAGTGCAATGAAACTAAAACATACTATAAAAAAAGCTAATAAGATGAAAACTAAACAGTGTTAACTGTGAGATTTATAGTTTAAAAAATTGAACTAAGGATTCTACTGAATCAATTTAGAATTATAGATTAAAAAATTTAAAAAATAATGAATTAAATGTTTTTTTTAAATATGAAATCTATGAGTATTATGGATAATATATTACTTTTTTTCATAGTAAAATGTTAAGAATTAGCAATCAGTAATGACCTTAATTTATGCATTGAAAAAAAAATGAAATTTAATTTCTTAAATACAACCTATTAGAAAACTCCAAATTAACTTCTTTATTGATGTAAATTAGCTAATATCAAAGTGAAAGAAAATAATAATTGTGGAGGATTGTAACAGTTATCGATTTTCATTAGGACCACATGAAATAATGCTGAATGCATGAATATTAAATTGGAATTTCACTATATTTGTAATTATTGATTTTCCTACAGCAAGAAATTTAAGAATTAAGGTGATTGATTGTTTTACTAAAAATTTAATGCTAATGTATTTTTTATAATTTTTACTGGTTTTTGCTTTTTGGAATCAAATGAAGGCATTTTCAGATTTAGTGCATTTTGAATTTTAATGTTCTCATAACTAATAGTTTAACATGAGTAATTTTCTGTTGTGTCTTTAGATTTCTACAGCTCACTGTGCGACTTGGCAGTTTGTCTCAAAATAGTCCATGTCTTACACCTAATCATCCCTCAGAAGTTGTATTTGCTCATTTTTCTTGTAATGGTGGACTCTTATGGCATCTCCTAGAGATTTTGGAATATTCAAAGTTTACTGAACCAAAGTAAATATTTATCCTTAAAACTTTTTGTGTTCAATTTATGAACTAAATTCGTTAATTTAAAATTTGTGATATGTTCCAGCCACTGGTTTTTTAAAGGAAATATTCAATGTAAGAAACATCTGCCACTTGTTAATTTTTTTTTAGAATGTGGGTTTTTATTAAACCCTTTTCAAATTATTATTCTTGCAGTCAGATAATTACAATTAATCTTTTTTATAGCATTACATGCATTTGTATTTTAATCGATTACTAGTATTATCTAAACTTTATTTTTATGGCTATAAGAAATTATCTGAAACATTTCAAAATATAAGATATAAGGGCCTTTCAAAAGAAAAGTGGATAAGTGGGAAATGAAGCATAAATCATTTATTGATCAATTTAAATTTGCCATGCATACTGAGACATTTGCCCTAATACACTGCTCACAAAAATTAGGAAATATTTCAAAATGAATATGAAGCGATAAAAAAAAAGCATTTGAATTTTTTTTTATTAAGCAAGAACATCAGAAAAGCAAATGACAAGTCAAAGAAAGTTGTTCGATTGTCATGATTGACAAACTCAATTGTCATGATTGAGTAGCAAGTGACATATTGGTGGGGGTGAACAGAAGCATGTCAAACTGAATGAGAGTGCCTCACATTGACTGTTCAGTAGGGTGTATGGTCACCCAAGACTGCCAAAACACACTGACAGTGATCGGGCATGGACAGGATCAGAATGTCCAGCAGTTCTTGTGGGATCCTCTGCCACTCTTGCTCCAAGGCAACTTCCAGCTCAAGAAGTGTTGTGGGAGGCATTGGACAGTTTGCCAGACATCTATCTTCCCAGTGCATCCCAAGCATATACAATAGGATTCAGGTCTGAAGAACGTGAAGACCAGTCCATGGGTTCGATTCCTGCCTCCTGAAGCATGTTGTTGACGAGATGCGCATGGTGGGGCCTTGCATTATCATCCATGAAAAGAAAATTGTTTCCAACTGCTCCAGCAGAGGGTACCACTATAGGGTGCAGGACCTCATCTCGATATCTGACAGCAGTCAGCGATCCGTTTCTGATGCCGTGGAGGTTGGTACGACCACCAATGCTGATGCCAGCTCACACCATGACCACCACCACCGAAGGAGTCCCTTTCTCGCATGAAATGTGGATTCTCCCATGTTCCTCGTTACGCCAGATCAGGACATAATGATTGTCAGGCTGCAGACTGAACCGTGACTCATCAGAGAAGAGGACAGTTGACCACTCATCACACGTCCAATGACGATGCTCATCAGCCCACCTTCTACGGGTTCTATTGTGTTCAGCAGATAACGGAATGCATACCATTGGTCACCGGGCATGCAGTCCAACACAATGGAGCCGATTTCATATGGTCTGGGTGCATATCCGTCGTCTAGTGGCAGCAAGAAACTGTTCCCATAGCTCTGTTGCATTGCTGCGCCTGTTCCTTCTTCCCAATAAGGTCAAGTAGCACTCATCTCTTGCTGTTGTGGCAGATGGGCAACCCTGCCCTCGTCTTCTTCATACTGTGCCAGTTTCTTGAAAGCAATTCCACAGTCTACTAATGACACTTTGGGATGTTCCAAGTGCTGTTGCCACTGTCGTCTGTGTTTGATCAGCTTTAAGACGTCCTATGGCTCTCCAGGCTTCACATTTGGGCAAATCGTGTTGCAGGGGCATTGCAAGGGCTGGGAAATTGCAGAATGTGCACTTTCAAGATCAGAGAACGTGCAGATACTCCAGTACTTTAAGCCTTTTGTATAGTGCATTTTCACCAATGACATCAAAGTTGGTTTTGCATCTCATTTACATAATCGAACAACTATCTTTGACTTGTTGTTTGCTTTTCTGATGTTCTTGTTTAATAAAAAAAAAAATCAAATGCTTCTTTTTTTTATCACTTGATATTCATTTTGAAATATCCCCTAATTTTTGTGAGCAGTGTAGAAAATAACAACAATATACCTTCTTTATTAGAACAACTTTGGTTGGTGCATGAGAAACTCTGTGACAATGCATTGCACATTTTCATCTGAATTCGGCCTTGTCCTTTTCAGGATGATTTTTAGAGGTCTAGAAATCCAAAAATCTAGTAGGGGAGATGACAGAACAACAGAGAGGATGTTCCAGGCATTCCCAACCATACCTATTCAATGTTGATACTGTTACTTGGACAGTATGCGAGTGGATGTTGTCATTCAATAAAACCTTACTCAAAAATTCTGGAGACTTCAACTTTATTTCCTGCCTTCAATTGTTCAAAGTTTTGCAATATTATTGTGAGTTAATATTGTCCCCTAGCCAGAAACTCAACAACAGCAGACCCTGATAACCAAATAAAAATAGTGTGCTACACATTGTTTAACTTTGTTGCTTCTATGCAGGATTTGTCTGGAATCCAAACATCATCTATCACATTCAAACTGATATTTGCCATTGGTTCTAATGGTGATGAGTTCCTTTTGTGTTATACCCATTTCTTATGTGATGGCACAAAGATCACTCAATCTATTAGTATAGAGGTTGTCTACTTTTCATTTCAATGACTTATGTATAATGTCCATAACTCTTTAAATACAGAGCAAACATTTTTGTATATCAGGGCTTAGATTTAATTGAGATTAATAATTTATCTTTGATGTCAATTTTTTTATAAAATGCTTATTTCCCAAGTTACAGAGTTTGCAATGTATCTTTACACAATAATAATAACAATAATTTTTCTTGAATTGTTTTGAGGTAATGTGTATACTTATATGGATATTGGCAGGGAAAATAAATTGTTTTTGCTTTTATTATACTGTAGTGAAAATTTCATTTTAGGTATTTGGCCAACTAAACTTTCACTGTATGTACAATTTATTTTCCTTTACAATATAATAATGTGTTTGTTTTTATTAAATTTTTCAGGATTGTGACTCTTCCTCTACCCACTGATGCACAGCAGCACTCATGCCAATTTCAGATCTGGCAACCTTATCATTCTGGAGTGTCACATGATGTATGGGCAGTAGATGACATAAGCTTGTCATCATCTTTACTCAATGTAATAAGCTTGAATTTCAGTGATCTTGGAGCTATGAATGCTTCGGTTAGATACAGTTCTGGAACAGTGAAAGAATATTGTAATTCTGAGCAAGAAGCTGTAAGGTACAGTGAAATGTTTAGTAAATGATGGAAATGTTTGATGTGCAAAAGTGAGAAATTATATATGTGTGTGTGAGAAAACAAAAATGAGATGCTGGAGACAAAGTTATATAGATTATTGAATTGCATAAACTTCATAGAAATTTGTAAATATTTAAAATATGATTTTCTTATTGTAATCAGTCTTTATAACCTGGATAAGTTTAGTATTAAGCTTAAAAGACTATTCATTTAAAATAATGCATTTTTTTCATAGGTTTTTGCTTTATATTTTATTTATGCATCTAAAATTTAAATATCATTAAAAAAAATTGGTACTACTGTCTCACACTTGCACACAATGCGTACACTTTTCATGTAGTTTCGATTGTTTATTTCTTTCCTTAAATATTTGTCAGCCAAGAAATTGTAACATATTGTAGAGGATTTAGTAGCTTCTTAATAACTATTTTGAAAAGTTTATTGTTAATTGATATTGTCAGAGTATGGCTAGTAAGTTTTTCACCTGGAGCAAAGATTTACAATGGATCAAATAGTTTTTGCACACAGTTATAAAATTTGATCACATAATAATTTGAAACTGTGTTCTATTTGATTTGCCCTCAGGGCAGATGCCCCACTCCTCCCTGCCTGTCACAGCCCTGAATATTGTGTTTGGGAAGTTTTTGCCACCTATCATATAATAATAGTCTTTTGTCTCTTTAATATAAGTTATAAGAAGCTACTAAAAATAAATAAGGATGATGGTAAATTTTGGAAACTAAAGAGAAGGATCCTCACCTAAATATTATTTTTATACTTCACTTATGTGGGTATGTAATGAGTAAAGAAGTTTGCTTCTTGGCCACACAATCTTTAAAATTCATATTATGGTCTTCTACACTAAAATTCTACACTACTACTAAAAATTAACTAGTTGTCAGTCACATAAATATAAACCATTCAGGTAATCTATAATAAAAAGTTAGAAAAGCATTATTCTAATTTATAGTTCATTGTGTGTGTAGGCTGATCTGCTTATCTTCAAAATTTGAGTTTGTGGGAAGCATTGTACAATTACAGAATTGATTTCCAAGAAACATGCATTGCATTTTGACTCATTGTCAACAGAGCCATACTAAGGTGGGGAGACCCATGAAAATTCAGACAAAATTATTTTTAGAGACATTTTGAAGTATCTAAAAAATGGAAATGTAATGATGAACTAAATTGCACTATTTGCAAAAAAATTATTGTTGATGGTGTGGGACTCAAACCCATGACTCTCCAGATACATGCTGGAACATTCTACCAGCTAAACCAACTATCGGATGATAATTTGCTACCAGAATATGGCCTTTATTCTTTTTCTGCATGTGGCAGACCTTGCACCATCTATAATCAGTGAAGGAAACTTTATTTTCCATTTGTTGCTAAAGAATAAGATGTTAATGAGGAAGTCACTCACGTTTAAGCATTATTAATGAAATATCAATCCATAGTAAATAACAGATTACCTGTAGATATATATAATTCAGGCAAAATTTTTTCCCAAATAATGGCTTTTGATGTAATTGAAATTTTAATTAATTTATCAGTTTGAATGTTGCAGTTCTATTAGTTAAAAAAAAATTGTGATTTCAATTTCATTCCATGCTAACTGTAAAGATGTGTTTTGAATTAAAACTACACAGCAAATAATGGGGTTTTGTTTTGACAAGAAGAATTTTCTAGTGACAGGGTTGAATTCATTTGCATTTTACAAAGATTAAATGGTTAGTAGATATTGCCAAGTGCTCACCTTGTGGAAGACATTTTTCCTCTGTACTGAAGATTGTCATCCTCCTTGTAGGTGGTAGTTGTGATATCTTAGCAATATCAGTTAGTTGGTATATTATGAACCAGTTCAAGGTAATTTTGAATATTCGTTTATAATCATTAAAAATTTCCTGCATGTACCATCTCTAGTTGAGTTTCATTTGTCTGTTACCAAGATTTGGATTATTAATAAGTAAATTATCAAATAGTATGGGTAAGCTACTTTGAATATTTTCATCCATAATTGGTGAATGACATTTTTGTTTTTCTTTTGAAATAGTGATATAAATGAATCAAGCTCCAGGTCATAGGTGCAGTGACTTAGTTGAATTTCTACTTAAACGCCACTTTTAACTCATTCTATGAAATAAAATGAAAATTAAAAAATAAATTACTCATTCTTTTTATTTTGATTTCATTATTTTTATATTTTTTATTTTAATTAGTGTTAAGTGAAAATAAAAGCATGAGTATTCCAGAATTCTTGAATGATAAATTTAAATAGTTGGTTGCTAATGGTGCAGCTAGAAAGTATGTTCTGTTTTATTTGCTTATTATTTGTAGGTGATTAGAAATGTTGCATGTATTTTAACAATTAAAAATTTTAATATAAAACACCATATTTAAAAAAATAATAATAAAGAACACAGCTATAAGCAGCATGTCTTTTTTGAATCATTCCTATGTTCTAGTTTCGTGCCATGCTACTGCAAAAGACTGTTTTTATTAGCATAAAACTTACTATCTGTAGCAAGAATGTAACAGGTTTTACATAACGGGATAATTTTTTCAAGATGTAAAGTTATTGTGTTTAAGTATCAGTTTGACTAAATAAATTTAATATTGAATTTGTGTAAACTTGTTTTTTTTGGCCTACAGCTTTGATGAAGAAGTGTATGCTGGCTCAACCCGTTCTCTTGAGACAAAATCATTGACTGTTGGGCCATCATATATGGTTCAGTTTGATTTAGTGATGGGCTGTGGTATAGCATATGCATCGGATAAAGATAATAAGGTATTTTTATTTATTTTATATTTAAGGAAATGAAAGACTTCTATAAAAATATAATTTAATTTTCATTTAGGCCTCCATAGTATGCTATTAGCATATTTAATTACAAACAGTTAAATTTGTTGTTTCACAGCTATTATTTTGTCAATAACTTTTAATTTTGCTTTTAATTCACTTTTTATGTTACTTTCATTATTTATGGAAATTAGGAATAAACTATAATTCATATTTTCATTGTTGAAAGATTATCCATAATTTCAGCAGTGTTAGAATTTTAGCATTATGTGTATTTAGTCTTCTTTTCTGTTAGTGTGTAATATTAGTTTAAAAATTTTGTAAAATGACTGTAAAGTTTTAATTTTATTTATCTAATGAGTTGTAATTTAGTTTTTTTTATTTCAACTATTTTTAATTATTTCTAAAACAGTTCACTGTTTATTTCTTGTAGATACGGCTAGAATTTTCCATAAATCATGGCATGAGTTGGCAGCCTGTATATAAGCCATGTCTTCCAGCAAATGGGAGCTGCAATGGTGTCTTTACCAAAGGAACTGTATATGATGCCTCAGAATTTAGCAAATGGAAACGAGTTACTGTCAGCCTTTTGCCTGCAACTTGGTATTTAATATTATTTATATTATGGTTTAGACCAGTGTTTTTCAATCATTGGGTCATCACCTGATACTGAGCTGCAATCTTCAAAATGATACTCAAAAATATCTCAAGGATATTAATGTCTTAAAATGTTGTTTTTAATGAGATCATTTGATTTCAAAACTTACACTTTATTCTATGTCACAAAATGTTCAGTGCTTAGTAAAATAATGTATTGATCTATAGGAAATGTGGGAGCAAGGTTTTAATAGAACTAATATTAGTCTGCAGGAGCATATTCATATTATTTGCCAGTTTGTGAATTGAGTAATGTTGAGGACCACTGGTTTAAATGACACTTTAATCTTTTTTTATTGTATTAATATCATTACATATTTTCTTCTTCTATAAAAACTTCTATAATAAAGCACATCTTATAACTAGTTTATGAGTTGCATGCAATTTTTGCTCATAATAGTTATGTCTGGAGACTGAAAATGCACATGTGGTTAAAATTCTGTAGTCTTTGATTATTTTATGATTTTTCTTTTGCTTTGGTTGTGTGTGTGTGTTTACATGTGCATACACACACAACCATTAACACAACACCACACAATCATAAAGTGGCCACTGAGTGCATGTGTATACACTCAGTGGCCACTTTATTAGGTACAGTTCAATGTTATGTCAATAGTAACTCATAGAACTCAGCAACTTTTGAAATAAGCTTTTTAAGAAAAAAAAAGTGACTAAAAATAAAGATCTCAGTCAAATATACTTAAATCTTGATTTTCAACAATATTCATTTGGTATTTAGAGAGTTACTGAAATTGGAATATGTAATAGAAACAGTGCCAGTTTAAATGATTGCTCTAAAAAGTTAATAAGAACAAAAGCAGTAATCATTAAACTACACTTTACTAACATGTCCAAGAGTATCTTTAGCAGTTCATGTACTAATTATTCTAATTTTTTGCCAATTTTGAATGTTTTTTTGCAGAACAAGCAAACTTGCTAAATGTTTCAGCTTCCATAACTCTTAAATGCTGAACTTTGTTGGAAATAGAGATTTAACAGATATGATTAAGATATTTAAATTATCTTTAGTAATTTTTTCATAAAAGAAAGCTTATTTAAGAATTCACTGAGTTCTTTATCAGAGTTACTATTGACGTAACATGGAACTGTACCTAATAATGTGGCTGCTGAGCATATATATAAATTACTCGACTGATAAAAATTGTCAGTGAAAATGAAATAAACTGTTAGTAGTAAAGCTCATCATATGCAGTAGAAGCCAACCTGTTACTTCATGTATGTTATGTATTCATTAATTATTTTCTCATATAACCATTCTTTGAATTTTCCCAGCCCTGTAAATGCTATACATATTTAGTCTAAAAGTATGTTGTGCTCTATTTTTAAGGTCGAGTTCTACCCGTTTTCGGTTTTCTCAAGTGGATTTTGAAGCCAGTGAATCTTGGGCTATTGATAATTTATATATTGGACCGCAATGTAAGGATATGTGTAGTGGCCATGGACGATGCACAGATGGAACTTGCATGTATGTATATGAGTTCAATCAGTTTCACATTAAATGTTATGATTAACTATCCATTTATATGTAATGTACCTTCCTATTGCTAACTGTTGTGAGGTTTACTTTCCTGTAAGAGTTAGAAATCTCTACATATGAGTTTTATTTACATTTTCGTCCTCAAATAATTATTTGTATTAATCTTCATCAATTAGATATGTACAGAGTTTTGGAATCATCACACAGCATTTAAATTTCTCTTAAGAGCATTAACGTTTTTGAAATATTACAGTTTATGTTTTAATTCAGATTAATACGATATGCATTGTGAGACTGTGACAGAATAAATCAAAGTACACTAATAGAACTGTTGGGTTGTTGTTTTACCTCTGAGCTGCAATGCATAATGGGCTAAATTGCCAGGTCACAAGGACCCCGAGGGCTCAAAGAAGATTGGAGGAGGGACCCACTGGACAGATGTTAGGAGACAGATGGTAGCCTCGTATCAAGACCATCCAGCATGTTCTTTTACATGTGCAAGGTACGGCTCTCCTGCATATGAGGTCATGGTTTTACATCCAATCTGATGGACGGTGGCCTTTCCAAGCCCATCAGTGTGCCCTACTGACCGAGGGCAGGGTGGGGAGTTTTGTGGAGATAAATCTTAACACTGACCCAGCTGGGCCTCGAACCTGGGAACTGTAGATTATGGGCCTGGCATGCTACTGGCTGAGTCACCCCTACTCCCTAGTAATAGAACATTATAAAAGCTGAAAATGTTAAATTAGTTTATTGGCTTAAAATCATAGAAAAGGACCATGAAAGAAGGAAGGGTAATTTGGAATTAGAAAATCTTTTTCATATATACATTAATAAATAAAGCATAAGTTATGAAGAAAAAGGAAGTGATATATTGATAAACTATTTCATGGCATCATAATCAACATATATCAAAGGAAATGCCTTATTTTTCTGTTAGATTTATTAACATGGTTAACAAGTGAGGCATGCACCAGGCACATTTTAGTGCCTAACTTGTTAACCATATAGTCTAACTGCAAAATAAATAATTTACCTTTGATACATATTGATAAGCTGTGGAATTCAGTTTTTCAATTCAATTTAAATTTAATGTTAAATAAGAAAGAACTATATGTAGACATAGTCCTTGTACTTACACCAATCCACACTTGCAATACTTATCAATTGCTACCCACGTTAGTAGTTAAAATAGTCAGACTTGCATTTATGATGGTGACTTAGCTCTTGTGCACACATTGAAACATTTGTCAGGCACACTTTGGTTTGAAATATTTACTCTTTTTAGCTATTTTTTATTGATTTTTAAGCAATTTTCAGTTATTTAATCATAAAAATGGCTGATAATAAGGAAAGCTGAGTTCATAATTGATAATGCTACAGAGCAACAGCAAACAGTCTATTATGTAAGTCATGAAGGAAAATGCAACAAAACTTAATAAGAGTTAGTTGCTGAACTCTGAAATTGAAAGGTATTTGGTCTTTGATCATACAACTGTGCAAACAATTGTTAATGTTTAGAATAAGTGTTGAAGTGCAGCCTCATTGCAATTAACAGGCATTATAAGGCAGTGTGCAGGACTTGTAGCAGAAATCAAAAGACTCAACTTTGTGGATTTAAGATCAAACTCAGTGTTATATGCTTCTAAGCCTCACCATTATTCATGCTACAGCTACAAATATTTTCTGACAATGTGAAAGATCAGAATGGTAATGGCTCCAAAAGTAAAGGTTTCAATGCAAGTAATACCTTTTTTCTATTTAAACAAATATTCTGAAAAAACTTTATGAACACTTATTCTGACTCTATTATTGTACATCAGTGAGATTAATAGTTAATTAAACACATTAATTGTGTTCATATCTATAAAAACTTTTATGTCAGATCCCTGGTCAGGTATGTAACCCATTTTTATATCACTGTTTATAAAATTCGGAATTCGGTTTAATTTGGCTTATAACATGACCCATTTCTGTTGATTGATTATTTTAAAAAAAATTCTAAAGTTGACTTGTTTATATGATTCAGCACAGTTGGCAAAAAGGTTGGACTTTTCTCAAAGTATGGTACTGAAAAAAAAATCTTCTATTCATGTGCATTATTATCATTTCTGTCCATTAGTTTTTGTAAAAAATAAATTTTTATTTGAACTGCCAAATGCGTTTTTTTATTATATGACTCCAAAAAGACTTATTAAAATAAAACTAGTTATTTTCATTATATATTTTGTTTTTCGATAATCCAGAATTAAATGCTGATTAATTTGGCATATAATACCATAATTCCTTTCATTAGTTATTTGTCAAAAAAAAGTTCTAAAATTCTAAAGTTAATTTTTTTTGGCTGAACATAGTGAAAACATAACTGGGCCTCTGGATTAAACCAGTTTTTCAGACTGGGCCTTGGAAGGGTTAAGGTTAGGAGTCCTGATTCGCTTTCAGTGTTAAAGATTTTTATTTTCAACCCAAAAATTTATTCATAGAACTCCAGATGACAGTGTTTTGTAAAAATGAAATCAAATTTAAAGAAAATAATTTAAAAAACGTGTTAGAAATGAAAGTTATTCATTTGCAATTAATTTTTTAATTTATCTGGTTAGTGCACTTGGCTACTGATTTAAGGGACCTGGGTTTGAGCCCCGGGTAAGGCATGGATGTTTGTGTCGTTTTTCTGCTGAGGTCCTACCATCTCTCAGATCTTTTATGGCATATAAACTGACAAGCTTCTGTCAGACCTCTGTGGCAAGCAGCTGCTTGAGGAGGTATTTATTTATTTATTTATTATTTATTTTTGATTTGAGAAATGAATCATTTTAATATAAATGTATGTATGAATATGCATTCAATATGTGTGTATGTCACCCATTTTGAAAAGTGGGTTTTATTCAATAGTTTTGTGAAAAGTTAGTTTTATTCAATAGTTTTGTGAAAAGTAGGTTTTATTCAATAGTTTTGTGAAAAGTGAAAATAATTACAATAGTCTTATTAACTACCATATATATCAAAATGAATACTTTAGATGTGATGAAGGATTTTTTGGGAAAAGCTGTTTACCTAAAGAGAAGTTAAAGAATACAGTAATGAAACGATTTGAGAGTACTGAAGAACTAGAAAAGGAAAAATTCGATGTTAGTGGTGGTACTGTGGTCTCTGCTGAAGAAGGATGTGGATTAATTGCTTCTGGATCATCTATATACTTCTATCAGGTAATTATTTTGTTTACTTATTCCTATATATTCCAAATGGAACTGAATATTTCATTTTCTCTTTCATCTAGCATATACCTTAGAGAAACTTTTAATGAAAAATACTTATGTTCCATTGTGTTTTGACTAATAATTGGCTTCAAAACGTTGAAAACCAACTTTCATCTCAAATCACTTATATCATAAAGTGCTTCATCACATTTAAAATATAACAAATTTTGCAGCAATTTGTGAAGAAGCATCCTTTACTCGAAATTTACGTTTTTGACTTAGCACTTTGCTTCTGAATGGCTCACATGGCCTGGATCAGTGATTGTCATGTTGTTAAATAATGGCTTAAATCTTTTGCTGGCATAATACATTTCATAGTAAGGGAGATAATGCCACTAACAGTTGATATTGAAGACATTGAATGGCAAATTATATTGGCTCTAGATAAATGTGAAAAACACAGGAAAAATAAATTTCTCTCTAAACAGAGAAAGACGTGTAGGGGAATTGGTAATTGCAATAAAAATAATTCATTGCTAATATCACCTAAATATTTTTCTAAAATGTAATGCTACAAAGTTTTTAAAAAGGGATTAAAATGTTTTGAAAGCACTGCTTTTAAAGTTAATTGTTATTTACTAGGCTATAAACTGAAATGGAATTTTGAACAAATAACTGAGAACTACTGTTGCAAAAAATAGAGCCATATGATATCATTCTAAATAACTGACAAACTTTTTGAAAGTTTGAAAAACTATAAAATTTGTATATTTTTAAATTTTTTGATTTAAAAGTTTATATCACTAATTTTATTCAATAAATTAATGAAACTTTCTGGAAAATTATATGAATCAAGTATTTTCCATTGAGGAATATAAAGTTAAATTTCTTGTTTCATCTACTTTTTTTAACTGTATTTTGAAAAATATAAGCCCAAATCCATATTTATATAGTTGTGCAAATATTATCTCTTTTCTACTTGTGGACATCTTTACATGTTATTTACAATAATAGCAAAAATCATTTTTGCAGAATTGCTCTCATTCCTTTAGATTTTGTTACCTTTTACCTGAAGCCAAAAGAAGGCCTTAATAGACCAGAAGGCAATCTAAATGATAAATTAAAACTATCCAAATAAGTAGCCTCTGATTTTTAGATACAGGATGTTTATTGTAACAAGAAGTTATAAATATTTTAAAGTAGTAATAATCCTTTTTACCAGTATTTTTTGTGGTTTTTCACTTTTTTTTAACCAGGATATTCAAAACATACACTATTTACTACAGCAGCACAGGTAGGTACAATTTCTGATTTCTCTGTAATCATGGGTACCATTTTTTTTAACATTATTTAGTATTCATTGATAATAATGAACTTCCAGAACACTGACAATCCTGTAAACTTATTCTTCTTTGCTTAAATTCTTTTTAGTCCTTTTTTGCATTTTTGTCAGTCTACAAACTGCTACCATATCTGTCTGGATTTTGCCAGTCATCACCAACTGTTGATCTGACATGATCTTTTATGCAAAGAATCCCAAGCTTTACTGTAGCTTACTTAAACAGACAAATTTTGGTTTTGAAATAACCAGTGATAACCAGTGGAATATCTTTTAAATGCTTAATATTGTGGGACTAATAATGATTGTTCACATAGAAAACTGGTAGTGTTCAGTAATTTTGGCATGATTTCAGTACCTCTTCATATCATTTTGAAATTCAGATTGAAAATGATTGTCATGAACTGCAATGATGGACCAGAATATATATATATATATTTGTACACTGGTTTCCATAAATTAAGGAACAAATTTAAAAAATGCAATATCGTAAAAACCCTGACAATAGAAATGTATGAAAGTCATGTACAGTATGTAAAATAGGATGCAGGTAGAAATGTATGAAAGTCATGTACAGTATGTAAAATAGGATGCAGGATTGAGGTATGATATGCAAATGAATGGCACTGGCAGTAATATATGTAAATGTATTGAGTATTAAAAGTAGGCATTTCATAGCTGTTCTCCCCTGCAAAGTACAAGGTGATGTTTTCAAGCTGGCAGATTTATTGGGTAGAAATTGAAGAAATTTCTTGACAGTTTTGTTCAATTGTCAAGAAAGGTATCATTCCAACCATTAAAGCAACCATTGAAAAGGAAAAGTATCATTCTTAGTTTAACATCATGGCCGAGTGGTTAGCACACTTGGCTACTGATCTAAGGGACCTGGGTTTGAGCCCGGGTAAGGCATGGATGTATGTGTCGTTTTTCTGCTGAGGTCCTGCCATCCTCTCAGACCTTCTACTATGGCATATAAACTGACAGGCTCCTGTCAGACCTCTGTGGCAAGCAGCTGCTTGAGGGGATATTTATTATTGATTTATTTATTATCAATTTTAGAGGAAAAATTGTCTTCAGCCAGGTAGGATTCCTCTATTTTTGGGTATATCTACCAGACATATATTTAAAGAAGTGTAGTGGCAAGCTACAGGTCAGCTCGGGGCAGGCCAAAGTCAAGCAGATGTTGCCACATGGCTTAATGAGAGTCATTCAGTGGTGCATAAACTTGAGCAGAGTCCAACAAGAACAGAGTGGATACAAAAAATTCAGCAGTGAATGATGACAGACAACAACCTCTTCGGTGGACCACTAACTGATATTTTGTGCCTGGAGGAGTAGGATGTCAACATCATGTCAATTGTGATCAGACCATGCAGCAGTGAGTGGAGCCACAATATCTGCTACCACCATATGCCAGAGAGTTCATGAGGTGTGCCTGTATGCTAGATGGCCAGTGGTGTGAATGCTCCTGACCCTATACCACCAGAGGGACCATCTAAGATAGTTCAGACATCATTCCAACTGACCCAAGATCAATGGCAGTCCATGCTCTTCATTGATGAATTGTGATTAACACTCCATAATAATTTGCAGTGTCAATTGATGTGTTGGAATCTAGGAACATTCTATCATGTCACAATTATCTATGAATGGGACATCTATGGTGACAGTGTCAAGGTTTGTAGAGGGATATTTTTGGGCAGCTGCACAAATCTATATGTGCTTCCAACAGGCTATGTTCCCAGTCACAGATGCAGTAATGAATAGTGAGTGCATAGTGATAAGAAGTGATCACATTCCATATTGAACCATGTGGGCTATCTCATTTGACATTACTTTTTTACCATGTGTCTTTATTCATATATAATTTTGTGAATTAAAAGTGTAATTCCATTTTTTAACTGTTATTCTTACATACAAGTGTTTACTTAAGAACTTTAAAGGAGCTGTAAAGAGCAGTAAAGTAGTAAGTGTTACATCAAAGAGCCAAGACATTATGACTACCTGCCTAATATGATGTTGGTCTTCCATATGCCACCAAAACAGCTTTTACCTGGCAAGGCATGGACACCACAAGATTTCTGAAGGTGTCTTGTGGTATCTGGTACCAACACGTCACTAGTAGATCCTTTACTCATGTAAATTACGTGGTTGGGCTGCTGCAGATTGGATATGCTGTTCCAACACAAACCACAGATATTCGATTGGATTGATGTCTGGAGAATTTGAAGGTCAAAGCAGTACCTGGAAGTCTTCCTCATGTTCCACAAATCATTCTCGAACAAACCGGGTAGTGTGGCATGGTGCATTATCCATCTGAAAAAGGGCACTACTAGTGGGGTATACTATTGCCATGAAAGGATGTACCTAATCTGATGTTTAGGTAGGTGGTAGACATCATAATTTTCTGCACATGAATGAGTGGACTCAGGGTCTCCCAGCAGAACATTGCCCAAAGCATTACACTTCCTCCACTGGCTTGTTTTCATCCCATGGTGCATCCTGGTGCCAACACTTCCTCAGGTAAATAATGTACATGTACCCAACCATCCATATGGTGCAACAGGAAATGAGATTCATCAGAGCAGATGACCTTCTTCCAATCATTCAAAGTCCAGTTTTGATGCTCACTTATCCATTGTAGGCACTTTTGACGGTGAACCAAGGTTAGCATGGGCACTCAGAGTGGCCTGCAGCTATGCAGTTCCATTTTCAGCAGGGTTCTATGTACTGTGTGCTGTGACACATTACTCCTGTCACCAGCATTCAAATTATGGGGGAGTTGTGCCATAGTATCCCTTCTGTAGGCTCGTACCATACAGGATAGCCTTTGCTCACCTATAGCATCGATGAGCTGTGTTCGGCCCACACCTTGTCGACAGTTCTTGACCACTTTTTGAAACTACTCCCAAGGCTGATCGTGAGCACCCCACAAGCCTTGCCATTTTGGAAATGCTCTGACCCAGTCATCTGACCATTACAATTTAGCCTTTGTTAAACTCACTTAAGTCCCGCTGCCTTTCACATCTGAAGAACAAGAATTTCACTGATTAACAGAGCTCAGTACCAGGTGTTATTTATACCATTTCATGACCTTCACAAGCGCCACCGTTTACCTGCAGTTGCTTCGATTTATATAAAGACACACAAATTTTCAGGATGTTCCTTAATTTATGGAAACCTGTTTTCATGTTATGGTTAACCTATGCAAAGCTGATCTAATGTGCAATATTCAATATTTAACTTACATAGACTGCACTATACTGACATAGGTACAATTGCAACATTCAACAATATATGTGTTGAGTGTTGAGGCTATGGAAAATTTTCAGCAAACTTCCTTGCTGCAGCTTGAGCATTATAGTTATGTTCCTGTATACAAGAGCCATCTCATATAACTCAGCATTTGAGTACATTAATATGATGTTATCTGGACATATTCCAGATTATATGTCTATTAATAAGTTCCAGTATTGGTAGTGTTCAATACTTCTATGAAGGGTCAGACCTAGGGGGGGAAGCAAGAAGGATATGCCTCTCCCCTCTTGAGCATGCTAGTAAAATGGTGGCAAAAAATGATTAGACTCGTGCATATTTTATGCATTTTTCAAGAAAATTTTTAAAGACCTCTGAAAGAGAAAAAAGCTACTCTTTAATGGAAATCCAGTCTCTTGCCTCCCCCCCCCCTGTCTTTTTCCATCTCAATTCTATCACTTGGCCCTCTTATTTATTTATTTCTAGAGCCAGGTTGCTCCTATAGACACATTGCCCCATTAGATTTGCATATGACTTACTGTAGAATCAAGAATGTCGCATACATAGGAATTTGCATTTTCATATCATGATTGCTTTTCCATTGTTTACAAGCAATATTCTTTCTGTTTTATAGCTGATGAGTTTTGTTTCTTCCTAAATCAAAGATGCTCTACAACTTTGTGATATAGTTTTTTTTTCACTGTCATAGTTTTAAAGTTAAGCAATGATAACTTTACAATAGGGCACTAAGGATGCTATAATCATACAAACTGGCCATCATTGGTTTCCTATGTTTACCCATCATTTTTATTCTCGTAACACTGTGCTCATGAAAGTGCTATACAGGGTGGTAAGGAAAATTCATGAGCTATTAAATTTTCTTACCACCCTGTATAGTTTTCAGATTATAAAATTTATCACTCTAAGTTTGATTTTTACTAATGAAAATAATCATAATATTTTCAGGATGGAGTAAGGCAGTTGGTGACAAATGACATAGATACAGAGGACACAGATTTTATTCAGTTTTTCATCCGGATTGGTGGTGGAGATATTTCCAATTGCAATAATGCTTCTCAGAAAAATGAAGGTATCCTTGTACAGTATTCTAACGATGCTGGTATATCATGGGGACTACTAAAAGAGTTGGATCCTGAAAACTATCGAACTTCAAGGTAAGTTTCCATATTCAGCCAAATGCATGCAGTGTTTTGGTTTTAATACCTTTTGAACATATATTTTTTTCATCTCCCAAGAATGGGCAATGTATTGAATAGAAACACTGATGACCAGTCTATAGTGTTAGGCAAATAGTTGAGGATCAGATCTTGATATTTTTAACTTTGAGATTTTCTTTGCTTGTCCATGTTATGCTCACATTGCAAAAGGAGACTAATCTACTTGAAAAATATTCCATTCATTGAATAATATATTGTGCTAGGTTTCCATGTACAGGAGTGTCATTTCTTGTGCATGTTAAAGAGTGTAGTGGATGATCCTGATCTGATTTATAATCATTTAATTTTACCTATAAAAATACCGCCTCAAGCAGCTGCTTGCCAGGAGTCTGTAGTTTATAAACATAGAAAAGATCTGTAAGGAAGGCAAGACCTCAGAAGAAAGACAACACAAACAGCCTTACTCCAGACTTGAAACCAGGTCCTTTTGATCAGTAGACAAACGTTCTAACCACTTGGCCACCAGAAAGATTACTTTTTAAAATTTTCATCAGGCAGCTTCTTATGACAGAGGTCTGACTGGAACCTGTCAGTTTAATAAGCATAGAGAAGGTCTGTGAGGAAGGCAAGACCTCAGCAAAAAGAAACAAATACATCCATGCCTTACTTGGGGATCAAACCCAGGTCACTTGGCTCAGTAGCCAAGCATGCTAACACTCAGCCACCGGGATGTCTCTATCTATAAAAGAGCAACTAATTCAGCTTATTTAAATGATTAGAAGTAACAGCCCGTGAAGTTTCATCAGAAATTTTTAGATTCTCTCATTAAAATTGGGAAAAAGAATTGAATAATTTTAGAGTATGGCATCATACCAGTAAGCCATTCATATCAAGCATTTCATTACTCTCACATTGGGAGAAGTAATATTATTTTTGGAGATAAATAATAGTTTCTGCTATAAGGGAGCCATTTCAGATATTGAACTGCTGAACCTGGCTGCTCTGTGCATCATTTCATGATTATTAGGATTATATTTCATAATGTAATTTTCATAATGTAATCATGTTTCATAATGTAATTAAATGCATACTCATAAAATACTCATGCATACTCTCATTGATATCATAAAATGTTATCAATGAGAGTAACAAAGCATAAAATAAGATATATTTGTAAAAGACTATATTCATACGAAGTGTTAAATAATTAAATATAATTGTTATTTACTAATCATAATAAGATTTATTGTAACTTTTGATAAATTAATATATGTAGTAAGTTTAATTAGACATTTAGGTCATGCATTGCATTTATATGAGATATGGCACTGTCTACACCTTGGAAATGATGACTAATATGCAATGTAAATATCATGTAAGAAAAGTAAATTAATAGGTTCAATTCATTTTTATTTTTTAATTTTTAGAAAATTTCTCTCGTTTTTAATGATTTTTTTTTCTGTTTACTGAAAACAATATACGTTATGCATATTTTATTTATAAATGCATAAAATGCTTTATAATTTTACAGACTGGAGCATGTGACTCTTCCTGCTACAGCGCGTACATTCAGTACCCGTCTACGATGGTGGCAGCCTCAACATTCAGGAGAAGGCAAAGATCAGTGGGCTTTAGATGACCTTTATTTAGATATTGACACAGGATTAGATACAATGGATCAAGTATATCGGGTAAAGTGTTATTGGTTAATATATTTTTTCTATGAGATATATGTTTGTTTCTTCGCATGTAGTATGCTATAATTGGCTATAGTTTGATGTATATGGATCTAGATGCTTTTTATGTACATGAATTTGATTTAATTATCAAATTTATTAATGTCATCTCTTTAGAATGTGATATATTTGGTTATTTTTATTTTACTCCATGAAAATCAAAGAAAATTTACATCAAGCTTAAGTTAATCTTTACTGGTGAAGTTAAACTTACCAGAAAAGAAATTGTATTATACATCATTCCATAAAAATAGTTTAACAGTAATTCTCTTAAAGAATTTTTTTTTTACCTCATACTTTCTTTGTGAACAGGTATCTGCTCCAGAACAACAGAAATTACTCTCTGCTACAACCAAATTTTCAATGCAATATTATTGTAATTCAACTGATGAAGTGCTTTTGTTAAATGGTCCTGAAAAATGGAAATTTCTCCTAACAAGGCCACTGTATTTAACAGAGGGTCAGGTGATTATGTTTGAGGTAAGTGTGGTTTTTATGAAGCTTTCCTCATTAGAAATAAGAAATGTTAGATGAAATATGAAAAGCATGCATATAGGCATAATGAACTGTTGCCTGTTTTTAAGTAGTAACGGTATGTAGTTTCTAAAATTATAACTGCTTGGAACATAAAATTTACTGGATCTCCTATAGTCTTTTGTTTCACATATGACATATAAACTTTATAATTTGTGTTTCAAAGTGCTCTTTATAATGTTTTGTATTAATTTATTTGAATTATTCACTAGGTTAATGCAGACATATGAAAGGCTTTATGCTAGAAAGATGTATAACATGAATGTGTGCATACACACACAACACATAAGATACCTTTTCTGGCATATATCATCACTATGTATGTCTTAATTTTTCAAGCCAATTCATTTCAGAGTTTTAACTGTGTGAAAAATATTCCCACAGAATGAATCAAATTTATGAATGTGGGAACACCATCTCACTGAAATTGATTATTGGTGGATAAGTAATATGCATCAATAGGAATAAGGCTTGGAATGATGGGGGTTTTCTTGTAGTGTGATGAGGTTACAGTTTTTGTCTTACATGATGCATCAGTTTAGGAAAAAACTTCATACCTTATTATAACTCTCATATTCAAAAATGAGCATAATATTAGGAAACTGAGAATTTATTTCTGAGAGAATTACAGTTCCTTTTGCAACATGCAGATGGAAGCTCTGCATATGGCAAAAGCAAATTGAAGTAATAGATTACATGTATGCATTGCACAGAGAGTGCAGGCCAGTGGCAATGGTGGTATGGTCTGGGAAACGTTCTTTTGGGATGTGTTGGGTCCTATGATAGAGGTGCAAAACATATGAAGGATATGAACATTGTTGGGTCTTTTGGGAAAGCATGGGTCCAATTAATTCCATTAAATAACACCCCTCAATGTTAATATTGTTTCTCAATGGTAATAGCATCTTTCAACAAGACACCATGTCTTTAGGTTAATATTGTACAGGAATGGTTTACATAATGACTTCACTTTCTTCATATGACCAGTTTACTCCCAATATTTTGAACTCATCAGGTATCTATGGGATATTGTAAATGGGAAATCAAATGGGCTAATACATTAGAGGTCACTGTTGCATAACTGTAGGGTGCTTTAAAGTTATCATGGCTTTCTAAAAGTGTATCATAACATAGCAAAATGTCATTTTCAAAGACAGATTAAGCCAACCCTGTATAGCATACCTTGAATTATCTTAACACCTGCCAGTGATCAACTGCACTGTTATCAGTACACTCATTTTCAAGCTTAAAAATTGTAACACTCTCCCTATTTTGTTTTCTAAGAAAACTGCTGACTGTGTCTTATCTCATTATATTCCATTTTGGGTAGATTGATCCTACATTGATTTTTTGGGCTAAACAGAATGTAATCCTGTAATTTGCAATTACTAGAATCCAAATATTTTTAAAGTTGCACTTTAAAATAAGATGGCTTTAGTATATATTAGTTTGATTTTTTTATTGTCCAAGTTTTTTATTTGGGAATCTTTTGGTCGAGCTATTGGCGCGTTATTATATCTAGGTAATATAATAATGAAGGTTCTTTTGGCCCTTGTGTTTATAATTCTGTTTGCTTTTCTACAGTGAGCTTTCTCTGCTTAATGTGATTTTCATGCAAATCCCCAAATAAGGGTAATGTAGTTTGTATTGTCTTCATGTTATTATTATGAGACAATCACTTTCCCATATTATGTATTTGTAAAAATGTTGTTAACTCATTTAAATCCAAATTCTATTATTTTTATAATGCACAAAAAGGAAATTATTGTTTTTGCTGAATATGGAAATTAGAAAAATTTGCCCTTAATGTATTTTATAGTAGTTGTTATGTTCACAGATTAATGTTGGGTGTACAGAGAAGTTTGAATATGAAAGTGGTGTTCATCTGGAGTATTCCCAAGATTCAGGAGTAACATGGAACCTTGTGCAGAATCAATGCTTTCCAGATTCTGATTGTGAAGGACCATCAAGAGAAGCTAGTGTATACCATTCTGGACTTCATGGGAGATGGACAAGAGTGTTAATTCCTGTCACTCACCATCTTGCCCAGAAGTAAGCTTTTTATTTGTTTTTGCATTTTAGAGGAGTTTCCATGATTTAAAGATTATTGCTTTAATATCAAAAGTAAAGAAAAAACTTGAAAATATTCAAAAAGAGAGAGAGAGGGAGAGATCACAAATTCTGTATATTTTTCTAGCATTGAAAAACTTTAATAAATTAAGTAATGATGTTAAAAATGGAAAAAGGGAAAATAATTTTAAGATAAAGAGGTAAGTTATATTTATTAAAAATTGTATGTGTATGTTTATATATATATATATACACACAAACACATTTGTTTATAACTGCAACATGAGCAATAAAACTACAATACCGTACACCCAGGTGAAAGGAATAAACTAACTGCTGAAATTGCCAATTAAATAATTCAGATGATTGGTTTAAAGTCATAAATGATCATTACATATAATTTGTTTCTGTATATGCACAAGGTGAACCAATCTTAGTTTTCATCAAGTAGGATAAGTGATACTACATGCCTTGTAATAAAAATATTTCTAGTGACAGTTTTAAGTTACGTTTCCGATAAATAAGTAAGAATCGTGATCCACTAGCCATAATAAATTTAGAATTTAAAAATCTTGAAAAGCTTTAAGTAATTTAAAGTTACCAATAATTAAAATTATTTTTGATAACATTTGATTGGTGACGTGATATAAATAATACTATGTTAAGCAGAGTTTTTAATCATGTATGCAAAGTGATTTTTCATGCTTCGTGATCCCAAAAAAGACAGGAAATTTCATTTAATAAAATGAGTGGTAATACTAATAAATTTAATTTCTGTAATTTAAAAAGTATTCTGTATTTGATATTCATTAATTCAGATATTAACTCTTTGCATATTAATATTAAACCTCATTCAAGGTGCACCACATGTCCAAGGAGCTAAACAAGTTTAGCTCCTTTTGTATTTCATGATTCATTATTATCTAAATGTTTCGCATTATCACTATGCAGAAGCTATCATAAAATTTGAAAGGCACATTGATCTTTATAATTATTATTGTCTGTTGTTTGTTTTTTATTATTGTCTGTAGTTATATGGGCAGATTAGTATGCATTGGATTAATAGTGCTGTGGTACAGTGTATTATTTTTATCTAATAAATGCATATATTTTCAATCAGGCAGACTCTCTTTCGCTGGTTTCAAGGAAAAGTTTCTAAGATAGCATGGGTCCAATTAATTCCATTTGCTGTAAATGAATTCTATATTGGATATCCATGTCCACTTCACTGCTTGGGACATGGTTATTGCACCCATCAAGGATGTGTTTGCGACATTGGGTTTCAAGGTAAAATTTAAAATTTTTATTATTTAAATTATATGAATATTTCATGACTTGTATTAGGGTATATAATGGCAATATTGTTCTTTCTAAAATATTTTTACAAAATTAGTGAAAATAAAAGTATTATTAAACAAATAATAATACTTTAATTATTAAAAAATTCTAAAAAATCTCTTGCTTTGTAAGACCTGTTGAGTGATCATACCTCACTCTGTTCAAAATAACTTTCACTCCAACTGAAAAATTGTGTTTGCTCAACAAATCATTTGTGCTATTATAATTGAACTATGAGTTATTATAACTGAATTTTTTAGATAAATTCTTATTCCTGGCATTCCTATTAAATATTTCAGATTCTGTATGAATTTCAGTATGAAACAGCATTGAAAAATAAAGATTTAAATAGATTTGATCAATGTCTTTAACTTATATTTAGTCATTACCTTTACTTTTGTCTGCTGTAATGTAAAAACATGTAAGCACCTGTAGTCTGTGATGTAGGCTGTGTATTTTGAGCATAGAAGAAAAACTGTCTTCAGCTGGGTGGGGTATGAACCCACAACCTACTGATATGTATACAGTATGTAGTACATGACCTACTAATTTAGGTGCTGTGGCCACTGAGCTTCCAGCTGCCAAGCATGATCTACTTTAGTGATGGCTATAAGCTTCTTACTACAGGATCAGTCATTAGAAGTAGTCTTGGTTTGCAATTAAAGATTCTGGTCAATGAAGCACTTCTAGCTAAGCAGACCAAACCCAAGACACCTTGAGTGTCAATTAGCAAGATATTTTTTATTATTATTTATATTATATTATTTTTATTATTTATACTGAAATTTTTTGACTGAAAGGCAGTGATGCCTTGTAATAAAAATGATGGTTGCAGCCAAGACAGAGATAGGCGCAATGTATTCAGCCATCCTCAGCAGGGGAGAGCTTAATAAATTAGTTATGTCAATTTCCTTATAGCAAAGAACGTTTTTAATGCTATTAAGAGTTATATGCTTCTGAAAGTTTTGCAAAAATGTTATCAATATTGATTACTTCTTTAAAATTATTAAATTTGCCTTGCTAGATTACTTTAGTCAGCTTATTGTAGCACTTTTAGGAGCTTCTCTTGACAAAAAGATTTGTGCATTTTTATATAGGCCCCACATGCATGCCAGCTCATCAGAATCCTGTAGGCATGATGGATAGATTTGACGAAAAACCTGATATAACTGATTCCTGGAGAATTGAAGGTGGGCAATTGGGCAATAATTGTGGGGACTTGTCTGTAGGTAGTTCATTATATTTTGGAGGAGAAGGATACAGAATTGCACAAACAATAGATCTTGACACAACACATCTCAGGTAAAAATATTTTAACTACTTTTCTCATTTAATAACTATAAGAATACTGCAATGAAATATTGTATTGGAAATTTACATTGACTCTTAAAATTCACAAGTTTTCTTAGAAGCTTGAATTCAGCTTCTAAGAAAAGTAAATATTTGTGATGTGTATAAACAAACCTGAAGCAACCAAAAAAACTTGACAGTGATTTAAATTATTTTTCCCGTATATTTTTTATATATCAGTTCCCCAAAATATTTTTTAATTTGTGAAGTGCAACTTCAGATGATTATAAAATAAGTGTGAATAAATTTTATTCATCAAAATAATCTCCATTATACTCCACCACTTTTTCCCAGCAGGAAACAAGCTTATATATATTGATAGATCTTCTCATTAGATGTAAAAAAGTGGATATCTCCTCTTGCAAGTCCCCTTGAGCATTAAACCATCTATTACACATATGATTATCTAGTGACAAAAACGATGGAAATCAAATACAAAATATCTGATAAACAGGATGGATGAGGGAAAATTTTCCATTTGAGGCTGCTGATTTTTCTTGGGTAACTTTCACTGGATTTGGACATGTGTTATCCTGCAGGTTACTTTTCCAGTAATTCATTGTGAACTCTCTGAGTTTGCTTTGAATATTCTTCTGCTATCTTCTGCTGTTTTTGGCACTTTCCAACATCTAAAAATGGATTATTTCAGCAGTTGTCCACCAAACACAAAGCATTATTCGTTCAGGAATAAAAATCTGGCTTCAAATTATATTTTCTCAGATCATTAGGGGAAAACCATCAATATGAGCTTTTTTATTTTATACATATATACCATTGATATGAACAGTACATGATCCACTTCTCATCACACATTAAAATTCGACCAAAAATTTTGTGCAGCTATATTTAGAAATGAGTAATGAACAGATTGTGAGCTGTTATGGTTATCACCAGCAGACAATTCACGACATACCCATTGGTTTAGCTTCCACGCTTTTCCAATGGTATGTGAGATCTTGCTGTTTTTCATTAACATCCAATCTTTGAGAAAACTTAAGGCAAGTTTGACTCACATCTGATGGGTTGTCTTTCAAGTCTGGGTATTTATTTTCTGGAGGAATAACTTATGTAGAAAATAATGGATAGCATCTCGATGTTTAAGCAAATTTAATGAATGCATAACCATTTCCTAAAAGCTCTGATATTGTCATTAACACTTTTCAACAGAAATTTAAAGCCAGTTTTTCTATGCTGAGTAAAATAGGACACATTATTAGAATACAAAAAGTGTTGTGCATGATGATAGAAAGAAGCATATTGCGTATACCAGTAAAAAAAATTGAAAAATTACTATGTTATGTTTATTATTTCTTTTGAAAATAGAAGAGAGTTTTTTTATTGAATGCTGAAACAATGTATGAGATAGGTATTTCAAATAATAATGTATACATTTTATTTACTAATTTTTGTGTTAATATAAACATATATTTAAATTTTTAAACTTTTTTCTGCTTTTTGTAAATTCAAACTATATTTAATTCTATGCTGCATATTTATTTATTCTTGAGATCTAATTAATTCATAAACAATTCACTGATGACTTAGTTATCAATGCTGAATTAATCATTATTAATATAAGTTGCATGTAGTAATAAAATTTTGTTATTATGTTTAACTTCTATATGATTTCCACTATAGAACATTGCAGTTTGTGGCACAATTGGGTAGCATCCAGAATACAGCTGCTTGTAAGAGACCAACTGATCGCAGTGAAAACATTTTTGTTCAGTACTCTGTTGATCATGGATTAATTTGGAACACTCTCAAAGAACTAGACTATGAATTATTTTATTTTAAGCCAGTGGCTGTTGAGATAAAGCTCCCTAAAGAAGCCACAACTAGTAGTACAAGTTTCAGATGGTGGCAGCCTCTTGGAAAGAAAGGTCAGGAGATATTTTAGATATTTTTTTAATTGAATTCATGAACTGAATTTATAAAAGTATTGTGTATTGATGTAAATTTGGTGATAAATTTTTCCATTTGAAAGTTTTTAACTAGTAGCATTAACACAAAACTTTTTATAAATATTACAGGATATAAACAGAAAATTATTTGTCAGTTTTTTTTGGGTGGGATGGGGCAAGGGCTACCCCTTGACTATGTGCGTGGAATATAAAGAGAATTTTAATTGAAAATCAGGATATAAATCTAAAAGCTGATCTCTCAATACTACAATAAAAAAATGCAGTAATAGTAATGCTAAAAATGTGACACATACATGCAAATAAAATATAATACAAATACCACTCTTTTATGATTCGAATAATTTATGTATAGAAATAATCTGCTATTGCCTAGACCAGTGGTTCTCAACCTTTTATGCTTCACGTACCCCTTGTACAGATAGATAAAACTATAGTTATAGTATAACAATGGGAATAAAATAAATTTAGTACTCTTACTAGATCTAGCGACTTTTGAGCTGTCATGGCATACCCCAAAAAATTTTACCATGTCCCCCATATTGAGAACCCCTAGCCTAGACTATTGAGATAATATATTTATAAAAGTTGAAATGGCTGTAACATACTTGAAGCTAATAAATGATCGTTGAATTGCATGAGAACATTTTCAAAAGGTTTGGAGAAACTGGTGTTCTTTGGATGGGATGCTAATAAGTGTGTGTATATATATATATGGAAGAACATCCGAACTGCTCCTAGAAATTATCCAGTGTATCTCCTTTCCCAAACTGAGCAAAAACAAAAAAAGAAATTTGAGTTTCTGATCATAGGGATACATAAGTTAAAATAGCCTTTCATGTCTGGTTGTTATTGATAGCATGTTGACAACTAGATGTCATGTTGAAACCATTCTGGGATCAGTGCTTCTGCTCTTTCTGCACTCCATTCCAAATGTTGTTTTTTTAGCAGGACAATGCCCATCCACATACAGCTTTCATATCCCAACAGTGCCTATGTGATGTGGATATGCATCTTTGGCTTGTATGTTTCCCACATCTGTTAACCATTGAACATGTATGGGATATGATGAGATGTTCAATGACCATCACCTATCGGCTAGGGAGCTGAGACACCGTTGCTTGCTTACAGCATAGGTGCATGAAGTATGGCTCAGTGTTCATCAGGATGATATTTGTCAGCTTTTTGACTACCATGGTGTCTGGACATTTGTATTGCTGTTCATGGAGACCACACTTCTTATTGATGTACTCTGTATTTGCATAAGTAAATACTACTGATTTGATACACAAACTTAATCATTTCTTATCTACATTGTTATCTCTCACTCCACTTGTTTTAAGCTCAAAGTAAGCTCAATTTTAATGACAAGCAATGTATATACTAACTGTTAGCAATGTTTTGCCAAATAACTAATGAAAGGAATTATGGCATGCTATATGCCAAATTAATCAGGATTTAATTCTGGATTTTCTTAAAATAAAATATTTAAAAAAGACTAGTTTAATTATAATAGGACTTTTTTAGAGTCATGTAGTACAAAAATGCATCTGGCAACAAAAATAAAAATTTATATAAAAACAATAATAGACAGAAATGATTATAATGCACATGAATATAAAGGCTATTTATTTCTGAATTAAAAACAAAATATTTTTTCCTTGTTTAAAGTAAACATTTATTTCATTTTGTAATTTTTTTCTGTATCATACTTTGAGAAAAGTCCAGGCTGTTGCAGAGTCCAATAAACAAGTCAACTTTACAATATTTTTAATAAATAACTGATCAACAGAAATAGGTCATGTTATATACCAAATTAGAGAGAATTTAATTCTGAATTTTACTGAAGTAAAAAATATAAATTTTAATAACACTTTTTACAGTGATATACCAAAAAAGTACATATTTTATAATTACTTCCAAAATCTTCTGTTTTTAAAAATTGCAGTTTTTTGTTAATCTTTTGGAGATTTTTTAAAATTTAAGGGAAAATATGTTGATAATAGTTAAAATCAAACTTGTGAGCTTAAATCAGGTGATTGCTTCAATACAGAGTAACATTAACAAACAAATCAGCAATACCGTATAGCGCTTCTAAAATATGATCTAAAATCAGATGACTTTATTGAATTATTTATATTATAGTTTAATAAAATATGCATCAAATGAAAAAAAAATGTTTTTCAAACTTGAATTATGTATTTTTAAAAGCTATGTGTCAGAAAATTTTCAAATGGCAATTTAAAAAAAAAATCAAAGTTTGACATGTTGTACAAAAAATGTCTATAGATGTCCTTGACCTAGGAAGGGTTAAGCAATCAAATAAAATGGTGTGTCACTGAATGAGACTGCTACATATGAAATTACCAGAAGTTGTCATGCATTGATGATTAGACCTATTTTACCTAATGAGTTAATATTTTCCACTGCACATCGTCATGCTACTTTAAACACTGCCAAAATTCCAGGTTCCGATCCTTCTTATGTATAGAGTTATGGTGACTCGCACACATCACCTTTTTTTAAATATAAATTTGAAATATAAGTGTAAGATAATAAGTGCAAAGTATTCCAATATCTGAATGCCAGATGTCCTTGTTTCAGAGTTTCATTCATTTTGATGTACATTTTACTTTATTATTTAATGTCTGTAAATGGTAGATAGACAGTCACTGGAAGGAAAGCTATGCACCAATCCCCTGTGATGATGAGGGGCGGGGGTGGCTCAATCGGTAGTGCGCCAGGCTCATAATCTGCAGTTCCCAGGTTTGAGTCCCAGCTGGGTCAGCATTGAGATTTATCTCTGAAAAATTCCCCGCCCTGCCCACAGTCAGTAGGGGACACCGATGGGCTTGGAAAGGCCGCCATCCATTGGATGGGACGTTATGCCATGACCCTGTGTGCGGGAGAGCCATACCCTGTGCATGTTAAAGAACACACTGGATGGCCTTTACGGGAGGCTACCATCAGTCTCCCAACAGCTGTTCCAGTGGGTCCCCTGCCCCAACCTTCTCTGAGCCTTCAGGGTCCTTGTGACCTGACCGTTTAGCCCATGTTGTGCAAAAAAGTGCTGCTCAGAGGTAAAACAACCCAACCCTGTGATAATGCATAGAACCGGCCAGACCAGGCACCTAATGTCCGACCCCGCCTTCTTGTGCTGTAGGCTGTTAGTACTTTTCAAAAGAGATACTTTCTTGTGGAAGTGAATGGAAGGGAGGGCTGCCAGATTAGTGTGGCCTACTGATCTGGATACTATGGCTATGTTTCTTTTTTTTCTACCCTGATGAGGAATGGTCAACAACACAGGGTCCTGCTGCTGACCATATAAATCTACTGGACTGGACTGAAATAAGGCTCTGAGCTTGATTATGGATCCTGAATTTGCTGCACTGGTGGGCTTCTGTGGAGGGAAGATCTCCTGCTGTGTTTTCTGTTTGTTTGTGGGTTGACACCCCAAGTGAATAGATTCACAGGATATATCTATCAGCCGGTGGATAATCCTGAGCAGAGGTCATTGCAGGCACCTGAACTTTTTGCTTCTACTGGCATTGTCAAATTCTGCATTGGAGGAAGTCTTCCAGTGTAGATGGCTTCAGCCTTTAGTGGTGGGGGAATGGGTCTTTGCCCCATGTCTGCAATTAGGGGGCTTTTTTATATTATTGTATAATTTTTTTTTATTTGTTTTATTTCCCTCTCTCAATGAACATAGTTTCTTTAAATATCCCACTAACCATTTTCTCTCCATAGGTAGTTGGAATGTGAGGACTCTGCACAGAGCTTTTTCTCTTGTTCCCCTCACACAAGAATTTCACCTTTATGATTTAGATATTCTTGGCTTGCAAGAAACAAAATGGACAGATAAAGGTCAGATTCTTAAAAATGATCTTAACCCTTTGCACTCCATAGGTGCCCCTATGGTGGCATACTTATACTATTTAACACTCATAGTAATATGTCGTTTTTCTGCTGAGGTCTTGCCATCCTCTCAGACCTTCTACTGTGGCATATAAACTGACAGGCTCCTGTCAGACCTCTGTGGCAAGCAGCTGCTTGAGGGGGTATTTATTTTATTTTTATTTATAGTAAAAAATATGTGGAGTGCAAAGGGTTAAATTTCTCTTTTTAGGGAGGGAAGATAATAAACATTACCAGGGCATTGGTCTGCTTCTCAGCAGACACGCTAGTAATGCTCTTCTATGATATGAGTGCATTAGTGAAAGGTTTCTTACAGCAAAATTTCAGACAAGCATTAAAGACTTGAATGTTATCTCTGTTATGCCCCCACTGAGGATGCCGATGAGAATGAGAAGGATAGGTTTTACAGACAACTTCAGGATATTTTGAATTTGTCAAGAAAGGAGATATTACCCTTGTTCTAGGTGACTTCAATACCAAAGTTGGTAATGACTCTGACCTTTGGGAAGGGGTGAAAGGTCCCTTTTGAAACATCAAGGTAGCTGCAATCATTGGTAGCTGCAATGGCAATGGGCAATGTCTCCTACAGGTAAGTAAACTCAATGGTTTCAGAATAACTAATACTTATTGCAAACACTGCGATATACATAAGATGGATTACACATGGGTTTCACCTGATGGGCTGCATAAGAATTAATTAACAGCAAATGGGATAGTTCTGTTAGGAATACCAGGGCATATAGAGGAGCTGAAATTGGATCTGACCATTACTTTGTTAAAAGTGTCTTACAACTTAAACTTAATAAGTGTTGTGCCAAGGTTAAAAAATTTACCTTTAATACTGAAGCTCTAAAAGACCCAGTTATAGCTAAAGCTTACCACGATAGGTTACTTAGTCATTATGACAGTCATGGTTTGCTTACTACTGAAGTTGAGGAAGAATGGATAGGAACTTTTTTTGGAAACCAACAGTACTCTTTTAGGAAAAAAGGAGCAGAGGAGGCAGAATTATTTGAGTGATAAGGCATTTGAGCTTATTTCAGAAAGAAAGAACTGCAGGAATGTCCTTAATCAATACCCTACTAGTCCTAATAGAAAGCATTACAGAGAGCTTAATAAACATATAAAGGATCAGTTAGCTACTGATAAGAATCTTTGGCTTGATGGCTTGGCTGACAAAGCTGAGGAAACAGTTAGACAGCACAACAGCAGAGAGCTGTACCAGAATGTTAATGTTTTGTGTGGTAGAAAACGGACAGGTATACGGGGATTGATAGATAAGCAAGGTAAGGTTATAGAAGGTGAGGATTCTGTCATGGCTAGGTGGGCTGAGCATTTCAATAATGTTCTAAACAATGTAGTTAGTTCTACTCCCATTGTTTGTAATGATGATAAATTAATTACTGGCTTTAATGTTGACCCTATAGCAAGTCTGAAGTTATTTTGGCTGTTTCTAAACTTAAGCTACATAAATCCACAGGGGTAGATGAAATTACTACGGAACTGCTTAGAGTTGGGAAGGTTTCAGTTACCATGTGGATGATTGAAATTTTGAATATCTTTTATGATAAAGACATGATTCCTAAGGATTTTACCAGAGCTGTTATCTCTATTTTTAGAAAGGGTGATCGTAATTCTTGGGATAACTCTAGGGGTATCAGCCTACTTTCTGTTCCAGGTATTGTTTGTTAACAAATTCTTTGCATGATTGTGCTTAATATGATTAAGTATCTGGTTGATGGGAAATTACGTGATGAGCAGTGTGGATTCAGTAGTTGTAGGGGATGTGTAGATCATATATTTTCACTCAGGCAGATTCTTGAGAAATGCTTAAAGTTTCAGAAACCTTTTGTTATTAGCTTTATTGATTTCAAAAATAGCGTTTGACTCTGTTGATCGTCATAATTTGTGGTTGATTGTGAGATCGTATGGCATACCAGACAAGTTAGTTAACATAATGGAAGCTCTCTATAATACCACCGAATCATGTGTGAGAGTTGGTAAGGCCTGTAGAAATGGGTTTAGCATTGCTTCTGGTGTCAGACAAGGGTGCATTTTGTCTCCTTCTCTCTTTAGTTTGACTATTGATTATGTTATGTGAAATTCACTGCAAGGGAAAGATTTTGACTTTAAATGGTCCAGAGATCTCAAAATTTCTAATATAGATTATGCAGATGATTTGGCCTTGTTGATTAATGATGTTGATGAGATGAACTCTTTCATTAGGGCTGTTGATGAGACTGGCAATAGAGTTGGTTTGGTGATAAATAGAGGTAAAACTAAAGTGATGAAATTTGGTCAGGCAGGCTGTGATTCAGTTAATCTGAATGGTTGCTCCCTTGAACAAGTGTCTCAGTTTAATTATCTTGGGAGTTTTGTAACAGATACTGGTGATGTGCAGCATGAGATTAACTGGCGAATAGGGATTGCCTATGAGACTTTTAGGAATCTATGGAGAGTGTGGAGAAATAGGTGTATGCACCTAAAGACTAAAATTAGACTGTATAATAGTTTGGTTCTTTCTAGGGTTAGTTATTGTAGTGAAACTTGGACATTTGGTAAACAAGATAACAGGAAACTAGATGCTTTTAATTCTAGATGCTTACACAGTATGTTGGGCATTTGGTGGTTCAGCTTTTTAACTAATGATGAGGTTAGGCAAAGGAGTCAGCAACCTCCTTTAAGCAGCACCAGGCTCGTAATCTGTAGTTCCCAGATTCGAATCACAGCTGGGTCAGCATTGAGATTTATCTCTGCAAAATTCCTTGCCTACCCATGGTTAGTAGGGGGACACCGATGGGCTTGGAAAGGTCGCCGTCCTTCAGATGGGACATTAAGCCATGGCCCCGGATACAGGAGAACCATACCCTGTGCACGTTAAATAACATACTGGATGGCCTTGACAGGAGGCTACCATCTGTCTACCAACAGCTGTTCCAGTGGGTCCCCTCCCCCAACCTTCTCTGAGCCTTTGGGGTCCATGTGACCTGGCCATTTAGCCCATGGTGTGCAAAAAAGTGCCACTCAGAGGTAAAACAACCCAACCTTTAAACAGCATATTGTGCAGAGAGAGACTCCTTTTGTTTGGCCATGTTGCCCATATGGATAATTATAGATTGGTGAATAGGGTTATGAACAGTGTACCTAAAGGCCTCAGAAAGAGTGGGAGAGCTAGGAAGTGGTGGACAGACAATGTCAAACAGGACCTTGTTAGAATTGATAAAAGTGGCCAGATGCAGCAGATGTAGCTTAGGACAGATATGCTTGGAGAACTAAATTGCACGGTCTGATTGGACCTCCGTAGCCCATGACTGCTTGAGGATGATGATGATGATGATGATGTATATTTAATAAATCTCTATTTACTAGAACATGAATAAGTCAAAAATCTAATATATAAATAAGAGTGTTTGTTTCTATCTGCCTGCCTACTTATTCACAAAGCCTTCTAAAGAGCTAGAAGCACCGAACCTTGTATGAACTTTCCTTTCACCCAGGAGAGGATTATAGGCTTTGTGTGAACTCACCAAAATCAATCAACACTAGTGTGGACTGGATTATCTCAAAATTTCTTAAACTTAACATTGGCAGTTAAAAACTGGTGTGAACCTAGTTGAATTTCTTGTAATTCTCATAGAGTTACCAATAGCAGTTATTAAAAATAATCGTTACCATGAATAAATTTATAAGAAGAAATTATGCAATTAATTTCTTTCTGCTTTCATGTGATAAAGACATTGTTTTAAAAATACGTAAATAAATATTTTAAGTCAGTAGCAGAAAGAGAGAAAGAGAAGCATGAGCAGGGTATGAACCTTTTTGTGGAAAATGAATGCTTTGAAAACCTGAGCAATGCCAGATATATGCTAGTTTCTTATACACTCTGTAACATTGAAATTGCAACACCTAGGAGGAATGATCAGGAGGTGCATGCAAATCAGCAGGTGGCTGAGTTGCACCAAAATATGCAAATGATTAAAATATGGGACCAATCCAGCTTCAGCATTTGCTGATATCAGCAAGAATGCCTCTGCTATAATGTTACAACTAAGACCAGTTACCTTGTGAGAAGAGTCTTTCAGATTCGAGCTGTAAGTTCCAGAAGGAAGTAAAGTTTGTATGGAATGCCAAGGCAACAGATTATCTGGCCATATTGCCAGCTGAGTTCAAGAAAGGAAATGTCTCTAGACCTCTTAAAGGCTAGATGGTCAACTCGCTGTATTACACATTTAGGGTGAGACCACGCAAAAATGCATTGATGCTGGCAGCAGTTTTTGAGAGAAGTTATGACCTCACATCAGACACAGTCTGGAGCACACAGGATGACCACACCACGGGAGGACTGTTTGATCTGGTAACAAGCTTACACTATCCCTAAAGCCACTCTGCATATCATCAGAAGAGCAGTAAATGTTGCTATAAGTTATCACATCACAAGACAAACCATATCTCGAAGATTAGTGGAGGCAGGATTCCTTGCACGCCATTCATTGCATTGCTTGCCCTTAACTAATGATCATTATCACCAGCATTTGGAGTGGTGCCATGCTCAAGTGAACTGGAACACAGACTGGCATCATGTTCAGTGATGAATCTCATTTTTATTTGGGGTCTTATGATCAGCAGGTTCACTTATGGAGAAGATGTGGAGAACAGGCTAATTCAAGAGTAATAGTCAAGCAGCATACAGCATGAATGCCAGATCATCTGAAGAAGATCATCTGGGAGGCAATCAGCTATGACAGCTGAACATCTCTAGTGTTTCTTACAGGCAGTTTGATAGATCGATGGTATGTGAATCATATCCTGGATACTGTTGCTATCCCTTTCGTAAGAGGATGCATGGCAGCATGTTTCAGCAAGATAATGTGCCTCCACATACCACAAACATTGCCAGGGAACATCTATGCACTGTCAACATCCTGGAGTGGTCAGCAAGATCCCTGAATCTGTCCCCAATAAAATATATATGGGACAGGGTTGGATGCCATCTCAGCACCCACCTGCAACCAGTGGCTGCCCTGCAAGGCCAGGTGCTGGAAGCATGATGGATAGTGCAGCAGGATGCTATCAGCAATTTTTATGAGTCACTGTCTTAATGTATTGTTCAATGTATTGCCAATAGCAGTGGTTACACCTCCTGCTGATGTACTTATTTTTCTGGCAATAAAATTGTCCATTTGTTATTAAAACTTAATTATCTCTTCCTTGCCTTCCACACCGCTCCTTATGTGAATATCAGTTGAATTTTCTCACCCCTTCTGGGTGTTGCAATTTCAATATTACAGCATATATTTCAAACCAAAAGTCAAACCCCAGAGGCAAGTATAAAATAATCAATATTAAGATAATTGGTCAGCTTAAAATTTGGATAATTCATAATTTTAGTAATATTTAGAGCCAAACTGAAAAAAGGATATTTCTTAGTGAATGGAGAGTTGAATTCATGTTTTATATATATATTTATACACACATACAATATTTTTTGCAAAATATTTTTATTCCAAGAACAAATGGTTTCTATATTTTTTGCCAATCTTCTATATCAACATCATGCAAGTGTCCATAGTTTTTAAATATTACCTTTTTTTATTTGCTCTTAACAACTCCTGAGCTTTCAAAAGAGCATCACTCATATGCTTAGATTTAATTATGCAATTTTTTTAACTTTCTTTCATGAAAGATGGAATCTAATTAACTAATATATTTCTTGTTTAACTATTATTTTCATGGGTCTACTTTAATTCATCACAGCATCAATTCATTATGTTAATTCATCACAGTGATAGAGATAGGATTTCATTGACTTCTTACATTTGTATTCAAATGAACTATCTAGAGACAGTTATTTAAATTTGACTTTGAGAGGTGAAATATGCATCATAAGAATTTCCCTCAGAAATTGAAACTTAAATAAGAAGCATTGTTTCAAACCACTTAATAACCATAAAAATGCATTTTATTGTTATTAAGTGGTTTGTTTAAAATGTTTTAAACCATAAATATGCATTTTAAAAGTATGCATAAAGATTATTTCACTCTTAGGCAATTATGAATGGCTTTTATAAAAGATAATTTATTGTGAAATATTCCAGCTTCCATAACTCTTTAAATACTGAATGAAAATTTGATTAAAATAGATTTGAAAATTTGATTTAAATAGATTTGATTATGATCTGTAATTTATCTTTAGTCACATTTTTTCATTAAATTCTTAGTTTAAAAGTTACAGAGCTTCAATGTTAGATTCCCATTGAGATAACATAGAAAGTCTCCATTTTGGCAGGTTCTAGTAAATTGTTTGGAAATTTATATCCTTAAAACAAAGAGTTGCCCCCTTCCCCACCTGTTTCAGGGGGGGGGGGGGGGGCAAATCTTTGCTGTCAGTGTAAACTCCTTGGCACATTGAAAATGACACTCCACCAACAAAATTTTCAATTTCTAGCTTAAATAAATCATTTATAATATTCGTTTAAAATTTTGTCATTTTCCAAATTTTTTGCATATTAGAGGGAACAATTTAAACTATTGAAAATTTTGAAAATGTGAATGATGATATTTTTTATTCACATTTAAAATCAATACCTATCCAATCCAAAAATATTTTTTAATTTTCTCTAAGAGCAAAAGATTTTTTTTCAAAAAACTTGCCATTTTCAAGAAAATGTTATTTTGAAATAGTTGCTAATCAAAAAATTGAATTTCTAAAAACTCATCATTCCAACAACTGAGTTTTGAACTATTACCTGGAACCTAGCAAAATGGAGAATTTGCATGTTATCTCAATGGCAATCTAACATCTAAGCTCTATAACTTTTAAAATATGCATTTAATGGAAAAATCTGACTAAAAATAAATTTAAAGATCATAATTGAATCAATTTAAATCTTGATTTTCAACAATATTCTTCATTCAATATTTAAAGAGTCATGGAAGCTGGAATATTGGGCAATAAATTATCTTTCATAAAAGTCATTCATAATTGCCTAATATTGTAATAATCATTACACAAACTTTTAAAATGCATATTTTATTAAATGATTTGAAACAGTACTTCTTATTTAAGTTTTAATTCATTTCGGTAGGAAATTCTTATTACTCATGTTGATTTTTTCTTATTGTAAGTTTAAAATAATAATTTTCCATGCAGAAAATGCCCTTTTTTTGTGTCATTTCAAGGCATTTGATGCTTTGTATTTGAACTATACAAGCGAGATTAAAATAGTGAATTATCTATTTTTTTTCCCGAAAAAGGTACTAGGACAATATGCCTTTTACATCATAAGTTGGTGGAGTTTTTGCCTGTGTTTTGCGTTTTGCCAAACATCATCTATGTTCTGTAGTGTATATGAAAGTTTTTAAGATAATAAAGTATATTAAAAACATACCCTGCAATAAAAACTTTGTTTTGTAATTATACATTTTAAATAATTTGAAGTACTAATTGTGTCTTTAAGAGCAGTTAAATGCTATTCAATAATACCTTTTATGATTATTTTGCAATTAGGTAAGAATAAAGCACAATGGGCCATAGATAATGTCCAAGTTCTGGGAAATCATAGGAATGCAAAAGGGTTTTTTGATAATTTTAATCCCATGCTAATTGAAAACTGGTTCTTAACTCAACATGGATCTCCTAGAGCTGGGTGTTCTGCAAGTGGTAGAGCTCTGATATTTGCTGCTGACCATAGTAAGAGGACTATTTTGTTTATTTATAGTATATCTAGAGTCAAATTTATTGTTTGTTAGTATTGAATATTTTTATATTCTTCCAACTTAATAATCATACCTTAATTTTCCATTTATATTTTTATACACTCACATAATAATTAAAGGTCAACGATGAGACATTAAAAATAGGTTTTAGGTAAAAAGGCATGTAATACACCTTAAAAGTGTTACACTACAAATGCATAATATTGCATAACACATCAATTTTCTCTCACTGCTAAAGTTGATAGGTACATTAAAATAAGACTGTTTTTTTTTTCTTAATATAAGTATGAAATTATGGGTTTTTGCATGTGACTCCTTTGTTGATATTCGAATCTGCTGCTTTTATGTATACTATTTATATATGACTCCTATTTTCCACTGGGATGGGAGTGGCTCAGTCAGTAGGGCACCAGGCTCATAATCTGCAGTTCCCAGGTTTTAGTCCCAGCTGGGCTAATATTGAGATTTATCTCTGCAAAACTCCCTGCCTGCCCTGGTCAGTAGTGGAAACTGATTTGCTTGGAAAGGCCACTATCCATTGGATGGGACATTATGCCGTAGCCCCATGTGTGGGAGAGCCATACCCTGTTCATGTTAAAGAACATGCTAGATGCCTTGAAAGGAGGCTACCATCTATCTCCTAACAGCTGCCAGTGGATCCTCTCCCCCAACCCTCTCTGAGCCTTTGGAGACCTTGTGACCTGACCATTTACTCACTGTGTGCAAAAAAGTGCCACTCAGGAGTAAAGCAATCCAACTCAACCTATTCTCCACTATATTGCTTGATTAATAATTGAGAAAATGAAAATAATTAGTTGATTGAAGATTTTATGAAATACAGGAAATCAATAAGTGTCATGGAAAGATCTTAATTTCTTGGCCAAAAGTATGAAGTAAACCTAAAACTCTATTTGACAGTAGCCACACCCTAAATTTGAATATAATAGTGAGTGAAGAAATATAGACTGCCTAGATAAGTATTTATGTAACTTAAGATAGTAGTGCACAAACTTCTCTTTTTAGGATATCTATACTATTTGCAAAATCATAACAAAGAAGTTTTGACAACCCTCTCCAATGAAGCATATTGTTATTTTATTATCCATTATCCTATTGGAAATTTTACAATAATCATGATGATTTCTTCAGGCTTATTATGCTGAATTACCGTAATTGAATGTCAGCAGAAGCATAGCAGTGGGGAAAGATAGTGACATCCTAGTCCAGGGGCAAAATAAAAAAGAGTGTAATTTTTTTAAAATGAATTATAAATTTAGTAATTAAAATTTGAAGTCCATATAATTTTGAAACAATTTTTTTTTATAATTCACTAATTCTAGGAAATATAAAATTGTGAAATGAAAATTGCTTAAGTACTTGCATTTCTCAAGACATGAGATTTAGTAGTGGGGACAATAGAAATGCACATTTCGTTACACATTTATTTCTATGAGAGACAACACTGTAATCAGTTTTCTATTAAAGATATTGTTATGTGTTGATTTTGACCACATCTATGAAGAAATCATGTGGTTTAGAATTTTGGAAAGGGGAAAGGAAAGAACCAAAATATAAACATTGAAGGAAATAAATAAGTTATCAACATATTTATTTATATTTCACTGTAGAATAAAGACAAAGATTTACTTAACTGTAAACAAATATTCCTAATATTTTAGTCCTGTACAGGGATCATTGGCAAAGGATGGAGTCCTGTTGGACATTGTTCTTTTTGAACATTCCAACAAAGAGAAACATTCGATAAGGACTGTACCCTTTGACAATGATTCCTTATAAGGATGGAAATATTAGGCATATTTGTTCACAAGTAAGTAAATCTTTGTCTTAAGTTTATTCTACAGTGAAATTTGAATAAATGTATATTCTAAGATGGACATGAATTCAGTTATCATCATCAAATTTTAAACAAACCATGCCTGCCAATTTGATTGATGATAATTAAATTATCAATAAAAGCAAATGGTAGTAGTGATTGTCATACTAATCCAAATATATGAAAGAATAATTTCAAGAACAAGATCCAGAAGCATTACTTGTGCCATTATCTGAAATGGTAATAAAAGCAAAAATATGTTTCAGGAGTGGGGGAGGGGGTTTATTGCAGGAAGTAATAAAAGGGAGCTACTTCAAAGCACCAAAAATGCAGCTATGAATATTATTGTGTACTAAAATTAAAATTATATATTATGATATCCAAGAGCAGTGTTTAAAAATTCATTGCTACAAAATGTTAAATTAATTGCTTTTAAAACTTTACATATATTATATATACACTTACAATTATTTTATAAAAGGCAGTCAAAGGAAAAGACATTAGTTGTCTACTAGTGGTGCTTTAATAGCAGTAGCAATGAAGGCTATTGGTTGTGTCTGTAGTAGTAAATAACCTTCTTCTCCTTATTGTCAGACTTCTACCAATCCAGTTCTTCATCCAGTGATTCCAAACTGGTGCAAACCATTTTGGTTTAACTCTTCCAGGGCCCCCATCATCTGCAGATGTTGATAAATTCTGAAACCCATTGACCAGAAATGGATACCAATATTTTTATTACAACATAAAAATTCAGTGTTTTTTTAAATTTAAATATCTGATTTAATTTTTACACATATGTATATGACTGGAAACAAAATTTTTTTAAATTAAACTATTTTGACCTTTTCAATTCATTGTGAAATAAGATTAGTAAAAACTTTTTTTTTGCTGAACAAGTAAAAAGAATAAATGTGCCTCCAGATTCATTCCAGTTTTTCAGGCTAGACCCTAGAAAGGGCTTGGACATAGTTAAGGTGACCATATGTACTGGTTTAAAATCCTGTGCCCCCCAAAAAAATTAAAAAAAATGTTGCAGTTGTACCAGTTTTAAAATTTGCCAAATTAATAAAGAGTTAAATATATTCTCAATAACAAGTTACAACAATATAATTTGAGTGGGACACCAGACATATTATTTATAACAATGCCAATTAATGGGTAAGAGCTTGTTAATTAATAACAATTTCCAGTTGTTGTGTCCAATGTTTGTTTGTGAGTCTATTTACATATGGGCATTGTATATACATAGTTCCCATTAATTGATATCACTTTCACTTTGTGTATCTCTGCAAAATTCCCCGCCCTGACCACGGTCAGTAGGGGACATCAATGGGCTTGGAAAGGCTGCCGTCTGTTGGATGGGACATTAAGCCGTGGCTCTGTGTGTGGGAGAGCCATACCCTGTGCACGTTAAAGAACACGCTGGATGGCCTTGACGGGAGGCTATCATCTGTCTCCCAACAGCTGTTCCAGTGGGTCTCCTCTCCCAACCTTCTCTGAGCCTTTGGGGTCCATGTGACCTGGCCATTTAGCCCATGGTGTGCAAAAAAGTGCCGCTCAGAGGTAAAACAACCCAATTTCATTTTGTGAAAAAATCTAATATATATTTTTGTATAATATCTAGAGATTTTATTGACAATTTCACTTTGTATGTTTAATCAATTAAATTGTTTGAAATTGGGCTCTATTATAGGTAGGAACTTGAATTTATAGCACAACATAGGGATTTGCAAGAGGGGTACTTTAAGGAAAAATGCCCTAGTTTAAAAAAAACTGAAAAATCAGCATTTAGGACAATGTTCCTGCTTTTATGTATGGAAAATTGATCATCTTAGATATAGTAGAACCTTAAATCCAAAATGACTATTTATGCACATTTTGTTATTAAGGGCACATTTTGTTTTAATTTACTTAATGATAACAATGTAAATGTTACTCATATGTACAGCGCATTTGGCAGGTAAAACATTCATTTTTGGAATTTCATTTTTAGTGGAAAAACATTATGCTGAAACATGGGATTTCGAAGTATTGCCAGCTACATTTTTGCAGTATGATATCAGCTTAGGATGTGGTTTCCAAAACAAAAATTTTAGTGTCCAGCTTGAATTTTCTATCAACAGAGGTCGTAGTTGGTCACCAGTTGCCCCAGCTTGTGTTCCTCCTGATGTTGGATGCAATGGGTACTCTTCTGGAACTTTTCACACTTCTGAACAATATGCAAATTGGACAAGAGTCACTGTGCTCCTTCCACAGCGAGCTATGTAAGTTTATACTTTTCAAGATTTAAGCTTCAAAATTTGTAGCAAATGCAACGAAATAAATTTATTTAATAATTAATTATTTAAATGATTATTAAAAATTATTCAACAAAATAATTAAAAAATGTAATTAAATACAATGATGTTTAAGTAAATAGTAATATCACCATGTGGTAAGCCAAGAAAAAGTTTGCTTGGTATCAGTTTTGATTCTAATGTACATGTTACCTAGAAGGATTGTGAAATGTCTTCTTAATGGATGGAGTCAATACCAGGAGAGTTTTTTTTTTCTAATTTCCAATGATAAAACAGATAAAAATAAATCTTTGAATTAATATTATTGGCTCAATAATTATATCATCTTCTGTTTTCAGAGTTGTATTTCTTTCTCCATCATATGATAATGAATGTAAATTTTACCTGTTATTGTGTCTTAGTGGTTTTTCTTGTCAGCAGTTGTCAAGTATCTGTGCTAAATAAAATTTTCATTTCCTTAATGGATTATGTAGAGTTGTTTAAAAATAAGTGTACAAAGTGTTTTTTTAAAAAAAACTGGTTTTAATTATTACAAGTATTTAAATGGCTTATTGCTATTTTTTTTACATAATCTCATAATAGTTTCAAACATTTATCATGGTGTGGTAATTAATCTTATTAACTTGATTTTTGAACAACACCTGTATACACATTACAGAAACTGTTAAAAAGATTATTTTTATGAATGGTCAATAAATTGAATATTTTAAAATAATTATTTTTTGCAACATATATATATATGTGTGTGTATGTGTTTCTCAGATCTCCAATAACAAGATTCCGATGGATGGAAACTTTGAAATCAACTGGCCATTCGTGGGCTTTGGATAATGTCTACTTGGGTGATGGATGCCCATGGTTGTGCTCTGGACATGGCGCTTGTATTGGTCATAAATGTGTGTATGTATTAACAATTTTAAATTTAGATTATAAGGATATAACTAATCCTATCATCTAAAAATTATTAAAATTTATCAAACTAATCATTATTTTATTATTTGATGTTGAAATTGCAAAAGTATTTCATAATTTGTCTTTTTTGGTATTCAGTTAATTAGAATGTATTGAAAATTTACTTTAACCTCAAACACTATTTCTTGGCAATAGAATTCTAAACAATGACCAATAAGCTTTTATTTGTTAAATAATATGTTTTTTTTCTCTTCTGGATATAATTTAATCCTATTCTAAGTATATAGTAATTGAAGTGGCTTAAAAGTTTGTCAAACTCAATGGAACATAGTTAGTATGAACATTTTCATATGAAAGTGATTATAGAATTATACCCCTACAACTTATTTTTTTATAATCAGGTGTGATCCTGGATTCAAAGAACCACATTGTGTTCCTAGTGAGTCCTTGCCCTGTGAACTAAGAGATACATTTGATATCACAGCTTTCAATATAACACGTTGGCCACAAATCTTTGGAGGTGAGATCAGCACAAGATGTGGTGCATTAGTTAGTGGAACTGCACTGACTTTCTATAAGGTAATAATAAATTGCAAATAATCCAAATTATAATTTTTCTTTTCCATTGTAACATTCTATTTTTATGGTATTAAAGAGGATTATAACATCAAAGAAATATTCACCATTAAAATGTACTTGTAAGCTCTGATCATAATTGTACAATTATCAAAGCTTTGTATGATGAATATTGTAATTGGTAATTACTTTTGCTTAAAATTTTTATTAAAATTTCTGCATTAAGATTTGTTTATGGCAAGTTTTTTGCAAATACTACACTTCCTGATTAATTCAATTGTATTTAATAAAGATATTGTATAATGTAGTTTCATTTATTTAAAACTAAGTTTAGTAATCTGATAAAAGATTAACTAGCTAAATTTAACTAAGCTAACCTAAATTTTGAAAAGTGTGTGAAAAGTACTGTAAAAAGGAAATTTTGAAGAAACTGCATTCATTTGTTGTTCAGGAAGATCATTAAAATAAGTGGCATTTGGGTTGTTTAGACTGTTTGAATTTGTTTTGGGATTTTAGGATTTTAATATAATGCTAAAATTATCAGATTATTTTAAATCTAGTGTGCTGATGAATGAAAAAAATATAAATTAAAAAAATTTAAAAATTACCGATCTTCCTAAAGGACTCTAAAAAGTAGAAAATAAACCTAAAGCATATCGATGGTGCAATCAGTCACTGAGTTCGTATTTATTTCAAAGAAAGATAGGGCATTGATTCACCTACTCAGCAAGATTGCTGACACCCTATCTTCCTTTGAAGAGAATACAAACTCAGTGACTGATAGCACCATCGATATGCTTTAGGTTTATTTTCTGCTTTTTAGGGCCCTATAGGAAGATAGGTATTTTTAAAATTTTTAATTTATATTTTTTTTGCTATCACTAAAAACACCTACCTTCAAAAACTTTCATTATATACGACTCATAAACATTGAGCACATGACAGCACAAAAAGCTCAAACATGACTACAAAATGGGGGTAACCATTTTGTAGTCATGTTTGAAGTAGCCCATGACATTGGAGACGTCATAAGCTTTAACTTGAGTTATGACTCATTAAAGTTGGATCCCACCAAAATCTTCCCCCCCTCCATTTTATCAGGGAGGAATAGTGGGAGCAAAATTCAAAATAGTTTATAACCATCATTATATGAGCTTTCATTTGACATCTATATCATAGCCTATGACATTCCCCTTGTCAGAAGCTTTCATTTGATATATATTTGGCCCTTGCATTCAGAAAATATAGTAGAATGACTTTCATATTTCCTGTTTTTTAGGGGGAAGAAACCAAGGGGGCCAATTTTTTTATGCCAATGACATTCCTTACATCACAAGCTTTTATTTGACATATGCTATATTTGAATTCAGGAGATATAGGGAAACAATAATTTTCATCTCCTCCTTTTTTAGGGTGGAAGAAGGCATGGGGGCTCAATATTTTGTAGCCTAGGACATTCCCCATGTCAGAAGCTTTCATTTGACATATGGCTTGTTACTTTTGGCCTTCTCATTCTGCAGATATAGCTTAAGAATAGTTTTCACATTTCCCTTTTTTAGGGAGGAAGAAAGCACAGGGGGTCAATTTTTAATAGCCTATGACACTCCCTGTGTCACAAGCTTTCATTGGTGCATAAATCATTAAGTTTCTCCATCATGTTGGAAAGATATGGGGGAACAATGTTTTGCCAAATCCACCAACCAATCAACTGACAACCCAACAAATCAACCAACAGACAATTGGCCAACTGACAAATGTCAAAGCCAAAAGCAATAGGAAGATAGGTAAAAATAAAATTCACACCCAGAAAGTTTAAAGTAAGATAGTGTAATGTGAAGATTGAAAGTTGAATTTCAAAAAGATATTTTGGCCAATCAATTTTAAGAAAAATCACTTTCACAATTTTAGATGATGAACTATGTGATGAAGTAAGAAACTAGATATGACTATATATAATATCAAATAGAAACAAAAATTCTAATCTCACTGTTATGTCCATGGTTAAATTTGCAAAATCATTTAGTCAGCTTTTTTGTATTTCTATATGAGAAAAATAGTTTGGGCTAGTAACAAGCAAGCATATGTACTCAATTAATGCAGCCATAGATGCTAGAGATGTCAAAAAAATTTATCACATCAAATCATGTCTGAATATAAAAAAAGTAGAGGGGAGCAAGTGATCCAAGTGAATGGGAGGTGGGCTAAGATTGTATCAGAATACCATTTCACTAAAGAACTTTCCTCTTTTTCAGTATTCTGTAAAAAAATTGTGAAAAATATGTGTAATACATATGTTTTTCATTTTTTAACTTCAATTCTGATTGCTAACATTCTTAAAGAGAGGGCCATGCTCTCTCTCCATACCTTTTAATCCTGGGTCCCATCCATCTCTAGATCTGCATAAAAACAACTATATAAGTAAGCACACTTTTTCATTCATTTGAAAAAGTGTCTTTATTACATGCCTAATGTTATTTATTTAGAGTGTTAGTTTCATAATAATAAATGTAGCTTAACTGTTGTTTTTGTTACCCAAGTATTAATTTTTGTAGCTATACTATTACGTCATGCAAAATAAATGCATTTATTTTTAATGTATTCATTCTTTTTAAATCTTTTCTATTTCATACAGGATGGGGTGCGTATGGTAGTGACTCAAGATTTAGATCTGTCTGCAGCTCAGCTTATCCAGTTTGTCTTGAAATATGGCTGTCGTGCTTCAGTGCCACCCTCTGTAACTCGTGGAAATGGCATACTTCTTCAATACTCAAACAATGGTGGAATTACGTGGCATTTGCTAAAGGTATGAAAATATGAGTGAGATATGTACATCTGTAATGAAATACTGAATGTGTTAAGAAATTTTTATTATTTTTATAGCTAAAACCATTTTTCAGAATTTTATACCTTTTGCTATTTCAGAAATATCTGATATTCAAAAAGTGTTAAGTACAGATATAGTGAAAGTTGCATCTTCATTTGCTACCTTAAAATAGCCATTGAAAGAAGAAAAAAGAAAGATTTATAAATTAGTTGCATGATTAAGGGTTGTATTGTTTTGCCTCTCATTAGCACTTTTGTGCACACAATGGGCTTAATGGCCATTGTGTGCACAAGGCCTCCACTGCTCAGTTGAGTAGGAGTTCCACTGAATGGCTGGAAGCTTCCCATTCTTCCCAACATACTATTGTATGTTTGGCACAATAGCCTTAGTTGCTGTTGGCCTTAGTTGCTGTTGACCTTAATGCTTAGTTGCTGTTGGCCTTAATGCTTAGTTGCTGTTGGCCTTAATGCTTAGTTGCTTTAGTTGCTGTTGGCCTGCTTAGTTGCCTGTTGTGCCATTAAACCCCAAACAACCAACCCAACATACTCTTTAATGTGCACAAGGCCACATGGCTTAATGTCCCATATGAAGAATGGTAGCATTCCAAACCCATTAGTATCCCCTTTCTCATTTGGGACAGGAGTTAGTGGAGATAAATCTCAATACTAAGACAGTTGGGACTCAAGCCTAGGAACATCAGGTTATAAGCCCTACACACTACCAATTGAACCAACTCTCATACTGGATTAATAAAGATGTCATAGCTAATTTTAATCTAAATTCTAGGACTACCAACTGTTGATTAAATTGGCATGTCTACTGTGAGCTCAGCATTGTACTTTACAATTTCTCATAAAAGTGATCCCATCACTTCAGGTGTTCTATTGTTGAGCTACCAGCTTCCAAACAAAATTTTCACAAATCAATAACTACTCTAAGTGACATTAAAATATATTTCCTGGATGATGCACAAACCACAAGAAGCTTTTATTGTTTGGATCTCTTCAAGTCAGTCTTAAGTCTAGAGATATTAATATATTTATATAGTTCATAGCCTTTGTTAGTAGAAATCGTGATTGGCAGCCAATAGCTCAGTGATAAAGCACCCGATTTATTATCAAGAAATTATAGGTTTGTGTCCCAACTGACTCAAGATAACTTTATCACTTATTTTAAAACCGTTTTTCAATCTGTAGGTGCTTGCCCATGAATTATTAGTGATAAATTACTACTTATGTTAAAAAAAACTCTTATTTTTTTCACTTTTTTAACATTTCATTAAGCAAATGCTTTTTGTAAATTAATAATTTGGTTCTTTTTGCATCTTTTTCAGGAATTGCACTTCTCTGCAGAAACACCTCCTCGATATTTCATTATACCAATCAAAGACCCAAATGTTCAAACAAATGCAACTCGACTGAGATTCTGGCAACCATATCATAGTGGCAAGTCAATATATATTTTTATTTCTTCTTAATAGTTGACAGTTTTTATAGTTATACAGTTTTAATAAACTATAAATGTGTAAGTTTATAGATGAATTACATATAATATAATGAAAGCACCGTGTACATATCATAAATTTATAACACTGCATATAAGCTGTTGTTTTATTTATATACAGTGTTATAGAGTTTTATTAAATTTATGAATGACATATTTTATGCATTGTGGACATATATTTTATATATAGTTATAGAATAGCATACATTTTTGCATCTTTGCATTTTTTTTCTTTCCACATTTTTTACATATTTGTTAACAGTGAATTATTATCTGATGGTTTTCTTCAAGACAACAAATTTACCATTGTGAGGACAAGAAATCATTAAACATGAATTTTGCATTTCACTTTATTTTCATGGAACATAAAGATAAAAATCTTGCATGTGGGATTACATAGTTTAATAGCTTTTGAATTAAAATGTGATTTTCTGATTATGTTAATTATGTTTTGAATTCTTGCTATGCTCGTCTTTGTTTTTGCTTCCATGGTATTAGAAAAACATTGTTTCAGTTTTCAAAGGTATTATACGATGATCTTTTTAAATCCAGAAAATGTTTTTAAATTTCCAATTCAAAGAATTTTATGTACAAAATATATTTTCTAATAAAATTCTCCATATTAAACTGCCTTTTTTTTTCTTTCCAAAATCATGACAATGAAATGATTCTTTTTCTAAAGCCAATATGTATTTAATAGCAAGGACATTTATTTGCAGAAGTAGTTTATTTTGATATTAGTCAAACTGGAAACAGCTGTTGGAAGTAATTGTCTCTATTTCACTGTTTGTGTTAACTTCAAAGTTTTTTTTATTTTTTTAATCATTGAAAAATATCACATATCAACTTTAGCATTGCAAAAACATGTTCATCAAATAATATTGGTATATTTTAGTTCTGCTTTTGAGAAAATATGTTTTCTCTTGCAAAATTTTGTGGACCACAAATAGAAAATGATTTTTAAAATAATTGTGTTAAATTGTTGTACTAAATTTTTACTGCCTGACAAAATTGGTAGTTGGGGAAAGTAGAAATTTCTTGCTTTGGTGGAGAAAGAAATATTTCTTATCTTAGAAAAGAGCAACAAAGTAATTGTAGCAATGGAAAGGGGTGAGAAAGAAGTAGAAGTGTTTTTAATGAGTAGTAAATAATGTAAGATCATCTCCTATTAAAAGTAACGAGCTAATATTTTCACTTTGTTGTGTCTGCAAATATTAATTTTTTTTTCTTTTTAGAGATAAATTAAAAATTCTTTTGTTTTGTATGCACACTGATGAAATATTACTATTGCATTTTCTGAATCCCCTGATAGCTTTAATAATGCCCTATGATGGTGGAAAAGTTTAAAAAATTCTAAAACTTTAAATGGATATTGAAAATGATATACACAGTCATATCAGAATAATATGACCACCTACCTAGCTACTATTTACAGTTCTATGTATGATAGGTGGTCATATTATTCTGATATGACTGTGTATATGTATACTAGAATTAGAAAATTTGATGGTGAAGTGTGATGATCAAAAGTTTACATTAGAAGCAATAACCTTCACCCAATGAAAGAAAAAAAAATTCAATGTTGGAGAGTAAAGAAGAAATTTTGACTGCATTTTTAAACTTTACATTTTTTGATTGTTGCAGAGTAAATTTTCAGTGTTGGTGTGCAAAGAAGAAATTTTGACAGCATTTTTGAACTTTACATGGGAAAAAATTTAGGGTAATATGGAGAAAATGAGTCCAAGCAAAAATATTATTAAATGTGGAAAAACATTAAATCAGAGCAAATTTTCAGAGCAAAATAAAATGATAAGCAATGTATATGCAAATAAAATTTTGAATATTTTCATAATACATAGATATATTTATATTTCCAAATATAATTAGCATCAGAATATCTGATTACATATTAAGAATTTGTATTTAATAAAATATTTATAAAATTAATTCTATATAGCTTGTGCATAGTTAATTGCAAAACAAAAATATTTGAGGGAAGTTTGTATTTCAAAACACTAATTAATAAAAATAAATAAAAATAAATACCTCCTCATAAGGCAATTGAAAAATTGAATGCCCATTAAATATTCATATGTATGTTGGATAAAAACAAAATGAAGTTTTCTGTATTTCAATAGTTTCAAATGCATTATTTCAGAAGTAGAATGATATGGCTTTTCTAATGTCTTAAAATTACTGAAAGTTGAGGACATTTGATAATTGCCTGATTTTGCCAAGCTGCATTTGTTCATTGTAAGGTTATTTTTTAAAGTGGATGGATGTCATCAAGCTGATAATCAGCATGATATTAATTGTGGAAAATTATTGATATAAATGCTAATGTAGAGTATTTTAAAATAGAAAAGTGATATCTCAACCAATAAAGCATTCAGCATGTACTATAACTGAAAGTTTTGAACTGTTTTCCATTATTATTTGTTTCTGCATTTAATAATCATTTACATTATGTAATAAGGGTTTCTTGTATTGTGTCAAATGAAATAAAGTCTTCCTGGTGTAGTGGTTAGTGTATCTGACTATATAAGCCAATGGGTGCAACTTTGTATAAGTATTTTAATATTGCATGATATACCAATATAAGACTGAGAGTTTCTCTATAGCCTCTGGCTTTGTGTTGTTGAAAGCTTCACTTCCTTTTTAAAAGAATTAATTCTACTAGATATATTTTAAAGTTAATAATTTTCCTTTTTGTCATTTAGGGTTTGGAGTGATGGAATGGGCAATAGATGATTTTTATGTAGGTGGAATGACTATTAAACCAAATGTTTTGTATGATCCCATGGACTTAACACCACAGCCTGATGCATGGCTTTTTTGGCCTGGAGGCTCTATTGGTAACTTCTGTGATGGGTATGTATAAAAATATTCTTATGCATAGTTGAGATAATTTTAATGGTTGAGCACTTTCTTCAAATACATTTTCCCTGCATACCTTCTTATTACTACTATTGTGGTCTTCAGTTATAATGCAAGGGTATAATTAAATTTCAGAAATAAAATGTTTTAAATTTCATTTTCGATTTTTTTTATCAGTTTAGTATAGCACATTAAATTTATATTTTTCCCTCCACTGATCTACATTTAGCAAAACATATATAACTACAATCACTGTTTTTCCACCATGTTATAGTTCAAATGTGTCATTTGTAAATTCCGTTGAAATGTTCATTTTCTCTGTGATTCTTAAAGTCTGCCTTTTGCAAAATAATTCAGTTAAAATTAGGGAAAGTTAATAGTTTTTTTATTAGCTCTTTAATCCTGTGCTTGAGAATATATATATATAATCCATCAATGTAACAGCTGATTTCTTTGTCCATATACATTTTCTTGCAGCCAACTCATCAGGGTCATTCAAAACTTATCGTTCAAATTTCGTGAGGAGGTCGGGAATACGTCAGGAAACTGATTTCACATAGGAAAGTATGTCTGCAAATGTACGCATGCATATTTAGAGGGCGCTGTGTGTACCCAACCAGTGTACAGCTCGCCCGATCACTCCCGCTGCCATCAGTGTATGAGCTGACTTACTAGTGATAAGATGAATCGTTTTATGCATCAAGAGTAGCGGATATGCATCTCGCATATGGGGCAGCTGGCGAAAGCGGCCGCCGAGCTAAGCAAGTTTACGAAGACCGATACCAAATAATACGAAGACCGATACCAAACAGAAGAATACCGCAGCATCAAATGTTTGCACGTGTGCATCGCAATCTGCGCGAATGTGGTTCACTGCACAGCAACATGCAGGATACGGGGAGAAGACGACTGACGCGGACTGTCAATGTCGCAGAACAAGTCCTACAGTCCATCAAAGATAATCTGAATACCAGCACACGAGCTATTGCTCAGCAGCTTGGGGTCTCTCAGTCAGCAGTGTGGCGGATACTGCACGAGGAATGTGTGCATCCTTACCATCTGCAAAGGGTGCAGTTACTGCATCCTGACGATTATCCGAAGTGTGTGGAATTTGCACAATGGTTCATGCAGAAAGGTGCCGTGGACCCCAGTTTTCAAGCTTCTGTCCTTTTTACAGATGAAGCTTCATTCAGTCGTGAAGGTGTGTTCAATACACACAATTCACATGTGTGGGCTTACGACAACCCGCATGGTAAGAGAAGTCACGCTGCGCAACATCGTTTTGCCGTAAATGTGTGGGCTGGAATCATTGGTGACTGTTTGTTGGGACCTTACTTGCTACCGCCCCAACTGGACGGCCGGAAATACCTAATATTTCTCGAGACAGTGTTACCGACTTTTCTGGGCGCTGTTCCTGCGCTATCCGCCGAGATATGTGGTATCAACATGATGGGGCTCCAGCCCATAGCACAATTGTTGCGCGTGATTACCTGAACTGAACATTCGGAGCTCGATGGATCGGTAAAGGTGACCGATCGCTTGGCCACCCAGGTCACCTGATTTATTGCCCGTGGATTTCTTTTTGTGGGGGGCCATGAAAGACCATGTGTACGAGACCCCCGTCGACAGTGAATTGAACCTTGTTGCACGAATAGTGGCCGCTGCAGGCATTGTCCGTGATATGCCAGGCGTTTTTGAAAATGTTCGGCGGTCAATGCAACGGCGCTGTGAATCCTGTCTCTGTGTAAATGGTCGCAATTTTGAGCACCTACTGTGAACCTGTACTTTACCTTGTTGGAATAAAAGTCACATTCGTTACCACTTAACTGTACTGTTTCCTTGTGTTCACTTTACTTGTCCATTTTGTTCATGTAGATGACGTTTGCGGACATACTTTCCTATGTGAAATCGGTTTCCTGACGTATTCCCTACCTCCCCACGAAATTTGAACGATAAGTTTTGAATCACCCTGTATACAGTTAAAGATACATTTATTCCTCAATAATAAATGTATTCAACTCAGTAATTAAATTCAACTGCATATGCTATTAACGGCATTGCAGTTAAAAGACTTTTATGATTCAGCAAGTAACTTTTTAAGATATGAAATAATTTAAATATAATTGGTTGTGGAGAAAACTAGAAGGATTTTTCTAAACATTTTTCTATATATTATTAAGCTATAGTATTTTCCATTTTAGGGGAATGCCAAGAGATGCTTTAGTTTTCTCTTCTAGTGAAGGTGATCGCTCTTTGTATACTAGAGATATGACAGTTTCAGAGGACTATGTAATTCAATTTGAGGTAGGCTAAATTTTGTTGCTTTACCTCTTATTTATGCCATAAAAGCATCATGGTTTATTCAACAATGGTTGGTTTTAAAGAATTTTTTTATTTTTCACTTTTATAAAAATATTGAAACATAATGCAGTTTCAAGTATTGTGTGTAATAAAATATTTGATCAGGAAAGATTTTACCTATAATATTCATGACTAAATAAAAGGATGATTGGTTGAAAACTTCTGTTCCAGAAGCTAAATGAAAATAACCTTTATTTTATTACAAATTTAACTTTCACATTTATTAATTCTCTTTAATTGATATTGCTTTTGTTAAAGGTACATATGGTGATATCAGTAGAATGCCAGCCTAGTAATTTGAGGTTCACAGGTTCTCATCCTACCCATTGTCATCATTTCTCAACATGTTACCACTATGCCTAGGGGACAGTAATATCATAGTAGGCATTGCAGCTTTGAGGATCCAGGTTAAAATCCTTGGTTGTTGAAATAATCATTTTTATTTTTCACAAATCGAAATAAGCTGCTACTTTTGTGATTCTTAGTACTAATGAGAAAATAAAGATGTAAAGACCACAGTAAGAATGTTCATAAGAATATTCAGTAGCCTCTTATATCCATGTGATTAGCCCCTTTCTCCAACATTTTCTTTTTGAGATATGTTGGGTACTTCTAACTTTCCTTTTCCCTATTATGCAGAAAAACAGCCATTTAGGGTCAAAATAATCCAATTTTATTTTTACATAGATCAAAGCTGTCTAAACTTTTTATAAAGCTTGTCAAAATAAAAATTGAAAAAATTAATCTGCCTTATATTGAAATTCTGAGAGAGAAGGTAGGAATATAAAAAATAAATAAAATAATAAATGCTACCTCAAGCAGCTGCTTGGCACAGACATCTGCAGTTAATAAAGTAACAAATAATTTCTTATCATTATTAAGGAATAGTTTATGCAATTATCAGTCTTTTACTCTTTAATTATTTGGTATTTTCATTCATAAATATCGAAAAATATGGCCCATTGTGGCCCGAGTGCTAATTTCTGTAGTCCTTTGGATTTTGTATTATTCTTGCATGCTGCATGAAATGGCTTCATGTTTTGAGTTTGGATAGCCCTGATATAAATTGCAAAACTCTTAAACTTCATATTTACACATTTTTTGTGTGAAAAAAAAAATGTTTTCAAACTTTATTATTATTCAGTAGTGCTGAGTGCTCAGTGCAACATAGAAAGAAATAGTTTCTGTCCCAGATCACAGATGGTGCAGAAATCATGGGAAGAGTGATGTCATATTAGTGGAGAAAAAGACAGAGCCAGCAGAAGTAGAAAAATCTGGCATGCATCTGGAGGGATGTGGGTTGGAATTTCACACATCAGTGAAACTTTTTCCCACAAAATCATTTATTGATTCAGTAGTGTCTTGCAAATTGCATTATTTTAAATTATTAGTAGTGCCTTGCAAATTGCATTATTTTAAATTAGTCAGTAATGTCTTGCAAACTGCATTATTTTAAAGCAGATGCTTTTCTCAGTTGGTCACTGATTATGCAACCAAAGTTGTATAAATTAGAATGGTTTACTTTCATATTTTGATATTTTATTGTTGTTCCAAAAATGTTTTGCTTAATTTTTTTCTTAATTTTGTAAACTGTTTAAATAATTATTTTATTTTTCAGATCAAAGTTGGCTGTGGAACTACAATTTTACCAGAGGATCCAGTTCGCCTGGAATATTCTGTTGACCAAGGCAGATCATGGCAATTGGTGAAAGCATCATGGTTAAAGCACAATCAGTTTCCAGATCTTGTTGTGCAAATGGAAACTCCATCTGTGTATTATAGTAACAGTCATCCAAAATGGCAGAGAGTGATAGTCCCACTTGAAGGATTAAAGATTTGTGGGTTAGTATATATGTGGCTAATTTACTTGCTGGTATTTCCCTTTAACATATATTTTGTTAATTTTTTAGCATTTCAGAAATGTTCCTCTCCATGATGGTGTAAGACGGACTCGAAGGAAAAAAAAAGATTAATTAACCAAGGAAGAAATGGATTGAAAATGTAAAACAATACTCAAGACTAAACGTATTATGCATAATTGAACACCCAAAGAACAGAATCAACAAGAGTTAGTAGTTTATAGAAGATTCAACCTGCTGTAAGATGAAAGGAAAAATGAGTGTAGTAGAATAGAAACTGCATAAAAATGTTAATAAAAGTAAAGCTCTGCATGTGTTGGAATATTTATTATGACAGTTAAAATGCTAACTTAGTATAAAATGCAAACCAATATGCTAATAGAGTCTTACAAATTTCCCAACTGATTCTATTATATCTTTTATGCCTAGGAAGTTATTTGGTTTTCATATTAAATATATCAATATTCATTAACTTTAGTTTTAAATATTAATAATAATTTTCCCTCAAGCAGCAGTTTGCTACAGAGGTCTGATAGGAACCTGTCAGTTTATGTGCTACAGCAGAAGATCTGGGAGGATGGTGGGACCTTAGCAGATAAACAACACAAACATCCATGCCTTACCCTGGGGGCTCGGATCCAGATTCCTTTGATCAATAGCCAAGTGTGCTAACTACTCTGCCACAGGATGGCTGACTTTAATTTTGGCAGTGTTTATTTATTTTTAATATATTCCTGAATACAGTCTTGTCTAATTTCGATCATAATGCTAAAGTGAATACTGCATACTTCACTAACTCTCACACATGACTTTGTGTTGTTATTGAGAGACATAGTAATGTTAAACTTTTCAGGTTGCCCATAAGACCCACAATCAACCACAAATTATATCACTTAACAATCAAAACTTTCTTGAAATATGCAAAACTGATAACCATGAGTTTTTAAAACTCTAAACTTTTATTAAGAATCTGTCAGAGAGGAAAAAAGTTTAGTCTGCAGTCTTTACCACTCCTAAGCCAACACTGTTCATCTACCAAATGAATTGGTTGAATTAATTCTATTAAGTACAATTAAACAAAGAACTTGACCTGGAGCAGAAAGTAGACCAATGCTTCCAAAATTGTGACAAAAGCTGTGAACATATTTTTTGAAAACGGTATGATTATTTGTGTAGTAAGTAAAAATCTATACTAGTACACCTCTATCATATTGTATTATATATTCAACTCTTCACTTTACCATGTGACAACAAAATTATCCTGAATTCTCAGCATTTCTGCAGCAATTTCATCTAACGTGTTGACTTAGCTCCTTTAATTTTGAGACTGCCAAAATGATTCAATTTTTGATATGAGGTCAGCATTAAAGTTTGTAATACATCTACTTTTCTTGCAAAGAATAGGAGCAGAATTAATACATTATTCAGCATAACCTTTGAAATGCTCATCCTATGTTGATGTTGCCATGGCAGAAACTCCACCTTTGATAGCCTTGCCATTTTATCCTTCAAAATATTCACATCATTCTGATTTTTCTCCTACACAAAATATTTCTATCTTGTATGATCCTATTCTTTTTAATTTGATTTTGGAGAAAAATTTGAGAGTGACAATGGAAGGAGAATTCAAGGACTGGATCAAAATTTTTGGTTATGCAGATGGCCTGGTGATTTTGGGACCGAATGATGATGATATCAAGTGTAGTATCAGAAGATTAAATATATCAGCAAAAAAAATGGGACTAAAAATAAATCAAGCCAAAACTGAATACCTTGAAATGACAAGGAAAGATCATGAGCACAACCCAGCTACTTTTCAAGTGGATAACCTCTCTTTTAATCAAGTTACATATTTCAAATACCTTGAAACCCAGATCACTGATAAAAATTGTATACAAAATGAAATTCTTGCTGGAATAAAAGCAGGAATCAAACCTTTCATGCACTCTGACCTCTACTGTCTTCAAAAATATTATCACACAGAGCAAAATAAAGTATATATATATATAAGACACTCTTACCCCCAGTTGTTTTGTATGGCTCTGAAACCTGAAGCACTACAAGATCTGATGAAGGTAAATTATAGCAGCTTGAAAATAAAGTCCCAAGAAAAATATATGGACTAATCCTTGACAACTCTAGTAGATTGTGGTGAAGACAACATAACCTAGAATTGCACAAAAAAAGGCTCTTCTACTATAACCAGTGAGATTAAAGCCAACCGATTATGATGGAGGGGATACACTCAAACAGTGGATCAGAGAGAGAACCAAAGAAAAACTATATCTCCTTCCCAAGTGGAAAACGACTAAGAGGGCACTCCTACTTGAGATGGAGAGACTACGTACAAAGGGATTTGATGAATTGAATATCTCAAATTGGAAGGAAAAGGCCATGGATAGAGGAGAATAGAGACAAATTGTACTTGCAGCAAAGAGCTTTGTAGGCTCATATCACTAAAGAAGAAGAAGAAGGTATGACTCCCTATTTTGCTAACAGCTTTGTCTTCTTTGTTACTCAAGCTATAAAACCAAATATTATTTTTAGCTTTTAAAGGATACTCTAAATATTTATTACATTTCCTGTAATGCTGTCCATTAGGATTAGTGTGGTTTATATTCAGTTTGTTCCTGCAATTTTTTTCTATTAGAAATAAGCTATATTGCTCTCAAGTTATATTGCCTCTTCTACTCGTTTTTACCTAGAGCAGCACTTTTTTGGTTTCAAACATAGCCTACTTAAAATGGTCCCATTGTTCCTCAATCTTAGATGTAAGCAAATCATATTTTTTTAGTGGTATGCTTTGGCAATATCTATATCTTTAACCCTTCCAGTGTCCACATCGTCTGTATACGTTTGCAGAAATCAAAATGATAGGCCAGCAACATATGTATACGTTTTTATAAAAAAAAATCGATTTAAAAAAAATAAAAATTGCCATTGCAATTATATATATACAGGGTGAATCTGAAAAAGTGGGCAAAACTTTACAGGGTGGTAGAACGCAGCTATACGAGCAATATTCATCATAGAATGTATGGTCGGAACGCAAACGGCGAGCCGCTACGTGGCGTTGGAAATGGTATAAAAGGGTCGGTCCTCACTTGCATTCCCGTCCGACGCACCGTACACAAAGTGCATATCCGCCATTTCGTGGTTAGTATAACCAGCCATCCTCTCGGCAATCCACGGTAGAAATGCCGTTGGGTGCGAGGACTGACCCATTTATACCATTTCCAATGCCACCTAGTGGCTCGCCGTTTGTGTTCCGACCATACATTCTATGACAAATATTGCTCGTATAGCTGCGTTCTACCACCCCGTAAAGTTTTGCCCACTTTTTCAGATTCACCCTGTATATCTTATAAAAATATATAATTCAGGCTCCAAAAATAATATTTTGCTTTTTAATTTGATGCATATTTTATTAAACTACAATATAAATAATTTGATAAAGCCATCTGATTGCTATTTCTTAGAAGCACTAAATGGTATTGCTGATTTGCTTGTTATTAGCAATTTTTGCTTTCTGATTTGTTATCAGCAATGATTTGTTTTGTTGTTCCTATTTGCTGAAGCAACCTTCTGATTTAAGCTTACAAGTTTGATTTGAACTATTATCAATAAATTTTTCCTTAAATTTTCAAAACTCTCGTAAAAATTAATAAAAAACTGCTATTTTTAAAAACAATATACTTTGTAAGTAATTACAAAATTGTTATAGCTCCTTTAATTTTGAGACTGCCAAAATGATTTTATAATAGCAATCAGATGGTTTTATCAAATTATTTTATATAATGCTTAAAGCCACTAACAGAGGATGATTGTTTGGTGGCCGGTAGCTCAGTGGTCAGCTAATGACAATTTTTCCTCTATAATATTTACTTTTTTATATTTAAACCTTAGTTTTCATTTCAGTAGATTTATTTTCATAAATTAGTGATCTTTTGGCTGATTGATAAGTATTGATTTTTCATAGTTATGCTATACACACCAACCACTGAATTAGAAACATTTATTCAATACCGAGTTGTACCTCCTTTAGCCCAAATCACAGCACATATGCAGTTTGGCATAAATTCCACAAGGCATTGGAGTGCCTTTACATCTCCAGCATACCAGGCAATCACCAGACATCCTTTAACTGGCTCATATTTGCCTGAAGAGAACTTTATTCCCGGATCTGTTTTTCTAACATGTCCCATACATTCTGAATGGGTTTCAGATCCAAGCTTTGTAGTGGCCAGGGAAGATGGTGGAAGTTGCTGTCATGCTCGCTGAACCACTGCTGAACACATCTTGCACGATAGACAGTAACATTGTCGTCCATGAAACAGCCTTCAGCTACTGGATTAAAAAGTCAACATTGCAGGATGGACTTGATCGGCAACAATGTTCAGATAATCCTTGGAGGACATTTGACCTTCCAGCAATATCAGGGGACCTATTCTGTACCAACAGAATGTGCCCCGCACCATAACACCGCCTCCAGAACCTTGAGTTGTGTTTGTCACTGTGTTCCTGACACCACTGTAAATTAACTTTCTGGTTCTTCGTAGAAATCAGTGGTTTCTGTATATGTGGTTCAGCATGCAACTGCTAATACCGTCCTCTTCAAATCCCTGTGCATAGTTTGCTGAGATATGGGTCGGAAACAGCCTTCATTGAATGCTTCAGTCAATTGCTGCACACAGGAAGTCCTTTTTCTTCGTACAAGCCTTCTCAGATGACAGCGATCTCATTCCTGACATATTGTCATCATGCCACACTTACACCTCTTAGACAAGCAATGTGGGTTATTTTCCCACTGATTAAAAACCTGATATATCTCCCTTTTGAGAAACAGTCAGCTCTGCTGTTTTTAAAATCGTCACTCCAGCGAGACAGGCACCCACAATAAGCCCTTTATCGAATCCCGAAAGATCCTTTGTTTTTCCCATTGTGGTCAACACTACTGACAATTACTGATGAGCAGCTGTCTTAATTAGTTGTCTAGATCATAGGATGATGCACGTGACCACATATTTTGCAAATACACTGTGCAGTAATGTTTACATACATCTACATAAAGGTTTCTAATTCAGTGGCCAGCGTGTGTACATCGGATGTCCAGCCTACAACTTGTTGCTGTGGATATTTTAACATCACATTAGGCTATATGTTAATTTTTATTTTATTATTTATTACTTTTCCAGTAAAACTTTGATCTGGTATCATTTTTTGAAAATAAATGAGGTCTTGAATATGGAAGCAAATTTTTTCCGTAAGTTAGTGATCTTTCAGTTGGCTGATTTATCGATCTTTCTGAGTTATGCTACATTGGAGGCCGGCATTAAAGTTTTAGTTTTTGCAGTTATTTTATTTAACTCCCATTAGGTTAAACATAATTTTTCTTTTATTATTTCTTGGATTTTAGTAAAAAAACTTTGGAACTTTTAATTTTTTTCTTAAAATGAATGTCTTGGATATGAAAGCAAAATAGACTTCCTTGCTACATAAATCAGCCATCATGTGGAACGGCAATTTCGGGAAAGCTGAGCATTTACCCCCCTCCCCCCATTCTAGAAAAATGTAATTTTCTTAAAAATTACGAGTTTTATGTTTATATTGAATGATTTAAAAGGCACCCCCCCCCCCCCAGTACCTTGACTGTGCCACACAGATGATATAACACTGTTTGTTTTTTTTGCTTTGGTGCACAAACCTTTCTGCACTTAGACAAGATTGCTAAACTTCAACACCCAAAGAAAAAAATCATGTTTAGTGAAAAAAGCAGCCAAGAAAGTTTTTTTTTTATTTCATAACCAGTTCAGAAAATCCCATGAATGTGAGAAGTCCCAGTCACTTTGTATAACTGGCCATGTTTAAAATATACAATACTGAAAAGAATCATTAAAAGAAATAAAAATCATATTTGAGGTTGAATATTATATTTTTTGGGAGGAAATTTCCTTTTGATTAATATATTATTTAACTATTTTTATTCATCAGGTTTTCCAAAATGATGCCTTAATTGTATAGTGCAATCTTTTTTCCCCCCCATATCACATTGAAAAAGGCTTATTAAATCAACATGCCTGTAAATTTGTTCATATTATTTATTTTTATAAATTCGTAATTCAATTCTGCTTAATTTGTTATATAGCATAACCTATTTCCATTGATTGGTTATTTTTAAAAAAATTCTAAAGTTGACTTGTTTATCTGAATCAGCACAATTGGCTAAAAGCCTGGAATTTTCTCAAAGTATGGTATTGAAAAAAAAAAAATTAAAATAAAACCTGTCATTTTTTTTTGTTAAGAACCTCCTTGTTAAAAGTACTTAGTTTTTGTTACCATATTTCTTGAACTTAAGGTGTAAGGCAATTTTAATTAGATCTATTCTTAGTTTTTCAATGAAACTGATGTTTATAGCACATCTATTCCAATTATTATTAACAAGTACACAATTATACTATGCAACCCATTTACTGAACTCTATTTGTATTTATGAATTTCTTTATTTCTTAAAAAATTGCCCATACCTGGTCTAGTGGTTAGTATACCTGAAAATTGAACCAGTGGGCATGTCTCTGTGTATGTTTATATGTTATATTAGAAACCAGGATAAGTCCAATAGAACTTCTAGCTTATCTCTGTTCTTTGTATAGAGGAGCACTTTTTTCCCTTTTTTTAAAAAAATTAAAAAATTGTTAGTAATTCTCAAACTATTAAGTTTGCTCACATGTATGAAACATTTTCCTTTGCTAGTGTAACTACTAATACCTATCAAATCAGCCCAAATATCAAAGTATGTTAGAGTCAGTACTAACCTTGGCATTGTAGTCATCTCTCCTCTCATAGGAAAAGTTAAAATGTACTGAAGTTGACTGCAAAAATCATCCTTCTCACTCTCATCAATCTTTGACTGGGCTATAGCGTAGATAACATCCAACACTCAAATCTTTAATATCTGTTTTAAATTATCAGAAAATTTTAAATCATTATTAAAAAATAATCAGTTATTTTAATCATGATATTTTTGAACATCTATCAGTAACTGGTTTTCAAAAATTCATTTGTAGGCATGTAATAACCATAATTACTAAGTTAATATAAATTGTTTTGATAATTATCTCCAAAAAATAAAGAAAATAATAAATGTGTGCATTGTTATATGAAGAAGTAAAAATATATATAAAAATATAAATTAGACTTTATTTATTAGCTTAAAAATTAATTTGTTTGCTTATAATAATTTTATATATATTTTTTTTCATATATTTCAGAAATGTACGATTTCGTTGGTCACAAGGCTACCATTCTTTACGTGACTCTCCTTCCCCTTGGGCAATAGATGGTATATATATTGGTCCATCATGTGCATTACACTGCATGGGACATGGCTCATGTATAAATGGAATCATGTGTTTTTGTGACCCTGGCTATGAAGGAGATTTTTGCCACAGAGTTGTACCCAATCCAAGTTTCTTAAAAGATAGCTTTGAAGGTAAGAATAATTTTAAAGAGGATGCATATTTTTTCTTAACTCATAAAATTCTATGCCCACAAAATGTAAATAATAATAATAATCTGGCATATTTATCTATGCAAGTTACTTTCAATTTTCTTTACTCGTTTCATAATTGGTTATTGCATAACCAATCATGAAATGAGTAAACTTGTTGTCTTTCATAATTGCTGTAACTTAAGCTGTAAATATAGTTATATAATTTAAGAGTTAACACATTTTTATAAAGTATATTTATATAAATGCGATCTAATTTTTATTTAAAAATAACTATGCATATCTGCTTCACTTCAACTGTTTATTAATTTGAATTGAACTGTTATTTCTTCATAATTTGAGGTATTTAATGTCCATTATAGGCTTAAAGTCTCCAGCACAGAAGTTTATTGTTGACATATAGAACGTGATGGTTGCCTAACAACAGTATTTGAAGTTAATGAACATATACCCCTGCTTTAATATTACTTGCCTGCTGTCCATTCATTCTAAACTCATACTAGAATTACTCAAGATAATTTTCGTCATCTGTTCTTTCAAATGCAATTCTGGTATTGGTAGTATCTCAATTAATGATGTAAATAACAAAGAAACTTTGAAGAATATTTCGCTTGTCTCACAGGATAGCAATCATTATGTTAGCTGTTATGATAGGGCACAATCATCAAATATTTTGACACATTCTCCAAAGAACAGGATCAGAGCTAGTAAGAGATGACATATAGGGCATAACATTGCCTCAAGTTTAAATACTTCTTTGACTCAAGATATAAACATTGCAATAGTAAACATAGGTGACAATCACAGTGCTACCTGGGTGACATTTTAACGTCAATATATCAATAAATGTTTTGTGCAACCCTCCAGCTGGTTGCATACAAGGCATGTAAACCTTAGCAAAAATACATATAAATAAGAAATACCCATGCTTTATCTGGGGCTTGAACTTGGGTGGGTCTCTTTGATCAGTAGCCAAGAACCTACTCAGTAACTGGATTTATATTTAATATATAGTTATTTTTACATTTTATTAACAGTAATGTAAAGTTTGTCATAAGAAAAAGAATGTTGCATGATTAATAAACAGGAAAATAACAGAAGAATTAAAGAAAGTTTTTATCTGCATTTTGGAAATCTGTAATTATCTGCATGAATTTGGAAATCTGTGTATATCATCTATTTCCATAAAGTCAAGTAGTATATTGAAAGATTCAGAGACTAAATAAGTGAAATACATTTTTTACAACATAACAGCTTTTTTGGAGGTGGGGGGGAGGGGAGAGGTTATGCAACAGAATTTAAAGATTTGTTATATTTAATATAGCTGAATAATTCTATCAAGTACTCAAACTGATGTTGAATATATATCTCAGTTTGAATGTATCTATAATTTCCTAATGGGAATATGTGTTAAATATCTTATCCATGCTAAACTTCTTACTCACAAAATGAAGTATCGCAATTAATATGAAATATATTTTCCTAAAATTTAATTGCATATTTCAGTTGTAAGTTAACCCAACAATTGTACAAAAAATTTAAATGTTTAAAATTTCACACTGTAAAGAGTAATTAGATATTTAATACAAACCTATAGCCATTTTATAAAGATTTGGTGGCCGAGTGGTTAGCGTGCTTGGTTACTGATCTAAGGGACCTGGGTTCAAGCCCCGGGTAAGGCATGGATGTATGTGTCGTTTTTCTGCTGAGGTCCTGCCATCCTCACAGACCTTTTACTATGGCATATAAACTGACAGGCTCCTGTCAGACCTCTGTGGCAAGCAGCTGCTTGAGGGGGTATTTATTTTATTTTTTTATTTAGAATGTCAATATCCCTTAGGATAGTTCACAGATGTAAAGTAGAATTTACTGTATTTTAAATGCAACAAAGGGAAATATAGATAAGATGAGTGAAAGGACTTAAATTTTATGTTTATTTTTCATTTGCAATGCACAGGACAAAGAATCCTATAAGCTACTTCTAGCTTTTACAGGCCTTATACAAGGACATGCCCTTCTAAGACCAAAATCACTGCTAACTACTGCCTCAGTTAGAGCTAACACAACAACACAAAAAGTTTGCCTGCTGGAATAGTATCTAACTCCCTAACCATTATGCAAGTTAGGGCTAATAGATAGAGTTCTTGCAAATGCACTAATATAAATAAATTTTCACAATAATTTCTTAGCTATCCTGCCAAATATTTATGCAGTGCCTAAAGAAGTTTTTATTAAATATCTCAATTTTTAAATCACATACGTTCAGTGCATCCAGTTTAGAATCGGTTAAAACTCCTAGTTCCAGTATATGCTTACTGTTCTTGAGGAGTTACATTCCAGTATAACATGAATACTGTAATGGCCTATGGGCGAAAAAGGTATTTGGTTCAGTTCTTTGCTTACAAGTAAAAGTAAAAGAAATTTCATGGCTCATAAGTGCAAACACATTACAGCAAGAATAATGTTTCTTCTTGCAAGAATTGCAAATATTTAAGCATGCTAACTAATAAAATATGGCTTACATGATGGAAAGTTGGTGTGAATGTAGAAAGGATTTGCATATGGAAAATACATTACATTCTGCTGGTATTCCTTTTGGTATGCATTTTTGACTAAAATCATTGAAAAAAACACCCCTTAATCTCAGAAAAATTACAGCATTTGTTACTATTTAGTTCACACAATGAATAAAAAGAATAAAAAGAAATGCATTAAATATTACTAATTTTCTTACTCACCCCATTAATTAGTAAGTGAAGAAATTAAAAAATTATTTTTTACATTCAGAAGTTTGTTATGATTGCTTGCTTTGATCTCTTCTGCAGGGCTCGCTAAACTTCTCTATAGCATGGCACATCTTCTGTTACTCTCTTAAATTTATTGCTTCTTTATGAAAGCTGCAGTGTTATCAATGCCACCTTTCCTATAATCTTGACATTATGAAGAGCACTTAACTCGAATTTGCACAACTAGCCTTCTGATGTATAAGAGGATTTAGATGTTGAAACACCTTGGATGGTATGTGCACTGAAATTATCATACAGATGCTTGATTTTTTTTTTTTCACAAAAGATGGACAATTAAGATAGCTTTTCTCTAGTTTTGGTGTTCTATCCAAAGCAAACATTTAGTCTTAATAAAGATGTACCATTGGTAACTACAATAATACAAATATTATGGTAGCAGAAAGTGCTATTTCTCTCTATTTTTGCTGCACAGATGACTGTAATGTAAAGATAAGCATAACCTGTGAAGTTATGAGTGTGTATAGGATGGTTCATTAATGGATAATAATAATATTATAATAGTGTAAATAGTGTAAGAATTATGAGATAAAGTATAGGAAACTTGTGGCATGAAGTCATTTGCATTGTTTGATAAAAAATAAAGTTCAATAATGCCTAATGATATGCAAAAGTAAGGTTACGATCTAGGACTAGTTATTGGCGTGAGGATCTGAAATATTCTGAGAAGATAATAATATGTTAATGGTTATTATTACAGTATATAAACGTTTTAAACAAAATATCATTACTGGTGAATCTGAGAAAATGGTGCAGTACTTATTATTTCTTGCAAAATTGCAGGGAATAATAAGTATATGTGATGGAAGAGCAAGTGATGGAGATTACACAAGGATTTCCATATGGAAAATGACAACATAGGTGGAAAAATGTATATAATTAAATCATTGTATAAGATTCAAGTAATAACAGTTGACCCATTAACGTGTTGCTATGAATTTTTTAATTATTTTCCTCACATAAAAGGGAAAACTCTAACTTTATTAACAATCAATTTGCTTTACCATTAACGATATTAAAATTTCACTGTTACTTTACAAATACGCATTTATATAACTATAAACATTGAACAAGGGTGAATCCAAACACAGCATTATCAAAACTATGAAATCATATGTGTTTTACTACAAAACCTCTTAGAATTTTTTAATATCAGCTGTGTTACCAACTTACAGCTTAACTTCTAAAACTAATTTAACCTACAAATATTACACTTTTTGTTAACTCTAGTGTTTTACTTTCTACTCCTCTCCTTTTTTTTTTACTATTTTATACACCTCAATCTATCAGGTCCAGTTACCTACATTTCCAAAACTTGAATTCATGTTCCATTTCATTGTCAAGTGATAGTAAGTATAGCATTTCATAAAATTGCTCTGTTGAATGCTAAGAACATCACTTTGCAACCATATCTTAAAACGCCAAGTGCTTTTGAAATATTTGTCATGGTTTCCATACAGAGGTATGCAAACTGTAAAGTGTAACTCCTAATTTGAATGCACTTTTATATTAATTATTTATTATGATTCTGTTTTGAGATATTTGCATTATTTATTGAAACTCTATTTTATTTTATCCTTTTAAATATTTTTCATCATGTTTAAATTGGCTTTTTAATAATAAATAATTTGTATAATCAAAAATTAATTTCTGTGTACAACAGGGAGTCAAATAGATTCTAATAACTGGGAACTATGGAGTGGCTCAGAAATATCTCTTAGTTGTGGAATTCTTCTAAGTGGTACAAGTTTGGTATTCTCATATCAAGCAGAAAGAGTATTGATGTCCAGAGATTTAGATCTTACACTTGTTGGGTAAGTATGGACTTTTAAAACATAATTATTATGTTTTAAAATAATGTGTTATGCTAAGGGATTAAATTAAAAAAATTCTCTCTACATATAGAGTTTTTTTAAATCATTTATTTTACAATTAATTTTTAATGACTTTAGCTATACTTTCTTTTGTTATGAAAAAAGTCTAATAATCCCATTTCACATGTTGCTTTTTATTTAGTGTATTAGTATGTTTTGTGCCTCAGAAGTTAATTTGTACTGTACTATTATTTCATACTATACATATTAGAATATGCACATTCTAATAGGGAATACTTTATGATAACTGCCAGTTGTTTGCATATTTCATAAGATGGATCAGTTTAACCCTTAGACTGTCAGGTTTCTAAAACTGAACTCACTGTAGTGGCTGTATTAATTTTAAAGTGTTTTCAGAAAATAAAATAATGAGCTTTAGAACCTCATCCTGAAGTAACTCATGAATGGAAATCTCCTCCTCCTCCTCCTCCTCCTCCTCCTCCTCCTCCTCCTCCTCCTCCTCCTCCTCCTCCTCCTCCTCCTCCTCCTCCTCCTCCTCCTCCTCCTCCTCCTCCTCCTCCTCCTCCTCCTCCTCCTCCTCCTCCTCCTCCTCCTCCTCCTCCTCCTCCTCCTCCTCCTCCTCCTCCTCCTCCTCCTCCTCCTCCTCCTCCTCCTCCTCCTCCTCCTCCTCCTCCTCCTCCTCCTCCTCCTCCTCCTCCTCCTCCTCCTCCTCCTCCTCCTCCTCCTCCTCCTCCTCCTCCTCCTCCTCCTCCTCCTCCTCCTCCTCCTCCTCCTCCTCCTCCTCCTCCTCCTCCTCCTCCTCCTCCTCCTCCTCCTCCTCCTCCTCCTCCTCCTCCTCCTCCTCCTCCTCCTCCTCCTCCTCCTCCTCCTCCTCCTCCTCCTCCTCCTCCTCCTCCTCCTCCTCCTCCTCCTCCTCCTCCTCCTCCTCCTCCTCCTCCTCCTCCTCCTCCTCCTCCTCCTCCTCCTCCTCCTCCTCCTCCTCCTCCTCCTCCTCCTCCTCCTCCTCCTCCTCCTCCTCCTCCTCCTCCTCCTCCTCCTCCTCCTCCTCCTCCTCCTCCTCCTCCTCCTCCTCCTCCTCCTCCATCATCATCATCATCATCATCATCATCATCATCATCATCATCATCATGGGCTATGGAGGTCCAACCAGACTGTGCAATTTAGTTCTCCAAGCAAGTCTATCCTGAGCTACATCTACTGCATCTGGCCACTGCACACCAATTCTAACAAGGTCCTGTTTGACATTGTCTGCCCACCGCATCCTAGGTCTCCCCTTCTTTCTGAGGCCTTTAGGCACACTGTAAATAACCCTATTCGCCAATCTATAATTATTCATACGGGCAACATGGCCAAACCAACGGAGTCTCTCTCTGCACAATATGCTGCTTAAAGGAGGTTGCAAACTCCTTTGCCTAACCTCATCATTAGTTACAAAATTGAACCACCTAATGCCCAAGATACTGTGTAAGCATCTGGAATCAAAAGCATCTAGTTTCCTGTTATCTTGTTTACAAAGTGTCCAAGTTTCACTACCATAACTAACCCTAGAAAGAACCAAACTATTATACAGTCTAATTTTAGTCTTTAGGTGTATACGCCTATTTCTCCACACACTCCATAGATTCTTAAAAGTCCCGGCAGCAATACCTATTCGTCTGTTAATCTCATGCCGCACATCACCAGTATTAGTTACATAGCTCCCAAGGTAATTAAACTGTGACACCTGCTCAAGACTGCAACCATTCAGATTAACTGAATCACAGCCAAAAGAAAAAGCATTTAATTGTGATTAAGAAAATGGTAAGCTAAAATTTTTAAGCTGTTTTTTAAAAATATTGCAAAATTTTACTGAATTTTTATCTCATTATAACTTTAGTAGCCTTTAGTGATGGGGGGACTGACGGGTCTTTGCCCTATGCCTGCGATTAAGGGGCTTTGTGATACTGTCAGCATTCCCTCTCTCAATAAACATAGTTTCTTTATACATCCCACTAACCATTTTCTCTCCATAGGTAGTTGAAATATGAGGACTCTTCACAGAGCATATTCTCTTGATGTCCTCACACAAGAATTCCACCATTATAATTTAGATATTCTCAGCTTGCAAGAAAGCAGATGGAGAGATAAACGTCAGATTCTTAAAAATAATCTTAAATTTCTCTTTTCAGGGAGGGAAGATAATAAACATCACCAAGGCGTGGGTCTGCTTCTCAGCAGACATGCTAGTGATGCTCTTCTGGGATATGAGTGCATTAATGAAAGGTTTCTTACAGCAAAATTTCAGACAAGCATTAAAGATTTGAATGTTATCTGCTGTTATGCCCCCACTGAGGACACCAATGATGATGAGAAGGACAGGTTTTACAGACAACTTCAGGATATTTTGAATTCTGTCAAGAAAGGAGATATTACCCTTGTTCTAGTGACTTGAATGCTAAAGTTGGTACTGACTCTGACCTTTGAGCAAACGATGTTGATGAGATGAACTCTTTTATTTGAGCTGTTGATGAAACTGGTAGTAGAGTAGGTTTGGTTATAAACAGAGAGAAAACTAAAGTGATGAAAATTAGTAAGGTAGGCTGTGATTCAGTTATTCTGAATGGTTGCAGTCTTGAGCAGGTGTCACAGTTTAATTATCTTGGGAGCTATGTAACAGATACTGGTGATGTGTGGCATGAGATTAACAGATGGATAGGGATTGGTGCCGGGGCTTTTAAGAATCTATGGAGAATGGGGAGAAATAGGTGCATATACCTAAAGACTGAAATTTGACTGTATAATAGTTTGGTTCTTTCTAAGGTTAGTTATTGTAGTGAAACTTAGACACTTTGTAAACAAGATAACAGGAAACTAGATGCTTTTGATTCTAGATGCTTATGCAGTATCTTGGGCATTTGGTGGTTCAACTTTGTAATTGATGATGAGGTTAGGCAAAGGAGTTTGCAACCTCCTTTAAGCAGTATATTGTGCAGAGAGAGACTCCGTTGGTTTGACCATGTTGCCCGTATGAATAATTATAGATTGGCGAATAGAGTTATTTACAGTGTGCCTAAAGACCTCAGAAATAGGGGGAGACTTAGGATGCGGTAGACAGACAATGTGAAACAGGACTTTGTTAGAATTGGTGTGCATTGGCCAGATGCAGCAGATGTAGCTCAGAACAGATATGCTTGGCGAATGAAATTGCACGGTCTGGAAACTCCGTAGCCCATGGCTGCTTAAGGTTGATGACAAAAACATGTCTGCATTGAATACAGTTATTCTAGCATGCTTACTTTATGAGTTTTAACCGGGAACTAAAGTGGTACAAGCAAGCCTGCAAGATATGTACAGTGTTTGGAGAGAAGATAGTGAGTGAATGGACACCCAAAAGTGGTTCAGAAAATTTGCGTTAGGCGATGAGACACTTGAAGATGCACCCCATGAGTGAAGACTGACTGTCATTGATGACAATGAGCTGAAGGCCAGCATCGAGTTGGAGTCCCATCAAACATCCAATAGCTTGCAGAAAGGTTCCATGTAAGTGATGAAACCATTCGTTTGCATTTACACTGCCTAGGAAAAATCTGGAAGCTGAGCAAATTGATTCTACATGAACTGACTGCCGACAACAAACTCCAGTGGCATACGATCTGTTCATCACTGCTTTCATGTCACAAGAATGAACCACTTTTGGACAGGTTGTTGACATGTGATGAAAAATGGATTGTCTATAGGAGCACCAAATGTTCGTATCATTGGATGTCATTCAGTGAGCCTGTGCTGCACACACACCAAAGCCCAGGATCCACCAACAGAAAATGTTGTGTCTTTTGGACTACAGCATATCATCCATTATGAGCTTCTGGCCACTGGTCGAACAATCACTGTGGACATCTACTTGACACAGCTATAATGGGTTGCAGATGCACTGCTCCAAAAACAGCCTGCACTTTTTCATCGCAAAATCATTGTTCAGGACAATTCTCACCCTAACAGTATGTGAGTGATCTGAGACAAGCTCCACAGCCTTGGTTGGGAAATTCTACCCCACCCTCCATATTCTCCAGACATTGCATCATCTGACCACCATCTTTTCTTAGTGTTAGACATTTGTATGCACAACCAATAGCTTTGAAATAGAGTAACACTGGAGATGGAGTTGGCTGCTTTCTTCATTTCTAAAAACCAACAGTTTTACTGCAGTAGCATGTACAAACTTGTATCTCATAGGGAAAAGGTTATTGTTTGTGCTGGTGCTTACTTTCCTGAATAAAATTTCTTTATTCATTTTTTACATATGGTTTCATTTTATCCTCAAAAACCACACGAACCTTTTTTGGTTACCTGATATATTATTGATTTAAATGTTATTTGCAATATCTGATTAGAAACAGTCAAAAAACGATTTCTATTTGGAAAAAAGAAATTTTACAACCTAATACTGTGGCACCTAAGTTTACTTCTCAGGTCACTAGAATTGGAAAGATAATACCAATTAATACTGCTCTAACACAGAAAGTGTTAATAAAGCCTACAAAAAACTTAGATATTTAGTGGATATATGGAAGTAATTATACTTACGAATATGAGAATTTTCCATTTATCATAGACAAATAGAAATAAATGGTGCATCAGTATGTAGCATATAAAATTTATATAATTATAAGAGAATTTTATCCACTAACAGAACTACTATGTATTTCTTGACTGAAAATTTCTGATTTCAAAGTATTTATGGCAGATTATTTAACTCTCCTGTTTTGATTCCCCTTATAAATCAATCTTTTATTAATGTTTTTAAAAGGAGAATATTCAGATTGGTTTCGTGTAAGAAAAGTGTATATGTATAGAGAAAAATCATCACTGAAGTTTCACTCATTAAATAACATTATTTTTCTAAACAGCAATATAAATGTAAGTTATATATATATATGTAAATAGATTTAAAAACATTAAAAGTACTAATTTTTTATGTTTAACACTCCAAGATATTTTTTAATAATTTCCATAACTTGCCAAAGGATAAAAACATTCTTAGTTAGTAACCCTTTGATAAATTTGCTTATGAAGAGTCTGACAGACATCCAGATAAAATGGATATCTGCACATAACTATTTCATGTGAATGTGGATTACTTCTCAAGAATAATTTTAAATAACAGATCTAATACTCTCACTTTTCCTGGATTTAGGTCTGCTCTGAATAGCATTTTTTTTTATCCATCTGGTCTATAAGTTTTATTATATGACTGGCACATTTCTTTTATCTTGACTATATAGTGCTCCCTCATGTGAATTATTGGCAGAACTGTAGAAGAACTAAAAGAGGTAATGACAAATGCTATAATAATAAATGTCTGAATTGCATTATTATTATTTTTATATAGGGCTATCCAGTTTTACTTAAAACTTGGATGTAGGTCAGAACACCCTTCTTCAGAAGAACATCCTGTATTTCTACAGTATTCAGTAGATGGTGGTACTAGCTGGAATATGCTTGAAGAATTTAGTTTCGGGGATCATTCCCGTAACCCTCATCCAGCTTACATTGCCATAGAACTTCTGCAGCATGCTCGCACCAATTCAACAAAGTTGCGATGGTGGCAACCTTCATTCAATGGAACATTTAAGGAAGAATGGGCCATAGATCAGGTATTTTTGTTATATATTTTTAAAAACTTTTTCAAATAATATAATATTCAAGAAATAATTTTGCTGAAAAAATGAGTTTTGCCATGGGTGGGACTTGAATCCATTCCTCTCAGTTATATGCTGGTATTTTCACCAGTGAACTATCAATGGCTAGTTCATTCTATTGGCTAATTGTGACTTAAACTCTTCCAGATCTTGTGCTCATGATGCCATCTAGGATTGGGAATGGCAACTTTTCAATATTGCTCAGAATTAGATGTAAATTGGAAGTCACTCATGCTAAAGCATTATTAATGAAATAGTGAATCAATAGTAAATACACAGATTACCTGTTAACATAGTTAATCACATTCAATTTATTCTTTCTCTTATTAAGTGAAAGATGAATTCGGTGAATTAATTCAACCTCTGAAAATTTATAGTATAATAAAAATGCATACATTAATAACATAATTTCTCATCTTGAAAGATGAGTGATTCCAATGGGAAATATATTAAGTTCTGAGTGCTCTCCCTGGAAATATTGTTGATTTCTCTCTTCTATGTCCTGGTGCTCTCTAGGACTATTGTGAACTCAGTTATGAATTTTGGTATTCCTTTGTTTTATTGTGAATTTTATACTAAAATCACTCCCACAAAGTATACATTCAGTGATTATTTTAGATTGTAGTGCATCTCACTCCTAATTATTAATATACCAATCTCATAAATGCCAATGAAACCGAAAGGGCAGATGGAAAATGCCATTTATGAAAGAAAGGATCTCATCAAAGTAGAGGTGTAGCATGTAATGCACAGATTTCCTAATAGGTTTAAATTGCTTATCAACACAAAATGTACGCTCATAGTTTAAAATTTCACTAAGTTTTCAGACTAGGAGAACTGTAATGGCTGAATATGGCACAAAATTACCTGAAGGTAAACTTTTTTGTTGGATATAAATTTGTGAAACATAGAGCAGGGATTGTACACCGATCAGCCAATACATTAAAACTACCTTTGTGTTGTGCAAGAAGCATGCGTGCAACCAATCAGTGTCACGTGCCAAGGTCGTGAATGATATATATAATACCTGAGTGGGAGCTCTTGCAGGCAGTGTTTCATTTCGTCTCAACATGGGAAAAGCAAAGGATTTATCTGATTTTGACAAAGGCCATATTGTTATAGCAAGACACCTTGGTAAGAGCATCTCCAAAACAGCAATGCTGGTAGGCTTCTCACACTATGCAGTAGTTAGTACCTATCAAAGATGGTCTGAAACAGGTGACACTTCGAGCTGTCGATAAGGCATGTGCCAGCCATACCTCATTGATGCCAGAGGTCAGTGCAGGCTATCTTGTCTTGTCCGCAGCAACAGGAGGGCTACTGTGGCTGACATTACCCATAATTTCAATTATGGTAAAGGGCCCAATGTGTCCGAACACACAGCTCATCATAAGCTCTTGGATATGGGTTTCTGTAGCCGCAGACCCATTTGTGTGCCTATACTCACAGCCATTCACTGTCGTCAACACTTGCAGTGGGCATGTAATCATCGACATTGGATCATAGAAGACTGGAAGAGGGTTGCATGGTCAGATGAATCCTGTTTTCTCTTACACCATGTGGGCAGGTGAGCTCATGTGCGATGTTTACCCATGGAAGCCTTCTCACCTGGATACACTCTGGGATGGATCCAGGCAGTTGGAGGGATAGTGATGGTCTGGGCAATATTTTCTTGGGGAACACTTGGGCCAATTATCCCTGTAGAGAAAACTCTGACAGCTGCCACCTACCTGAACATCATGGCTGACCAAATACACCCCTTTATGGCAACTGTATTCCCTGGTGGAGATGGCATCTTTCAATAAGACAATGCTCCATGTCACACTACAAAGAAGGTTCAGGAATGGTTCCTAGAACATGATGAGGAATTCCATTTATTGCCATGGCCCCCAAATTCACCGGACATGAATACTATCGAGCATTTGTGGTTTGAGTTGGAGAAACGGGTACGAGCTGCATCACCCCAACCATGTAATTTATGGGAACTGCAGGATCCTCTGTTGCAGTCATGGTACCAAATATCAAGTGACACCTACCAACATCTTATTGAATATATGACTCATTGGGTAAGAGCTCTTTAGGTGGTGAGAGGAGGACCTACATCATATTAGCTAGTTGGTTTTAATGTTTTGGCTGATTGGTGTGTATATATATATATATTGTATAAAGTAGGGATTGGGACCATACTCCTTATAGATTTAAACAATTTTCTGAAAATTTAGTGATTAAAAAAATTGCTATTTTACAAAATGTCTATATGAAAAATACTATAAATTTTTACTTCACAAGATCCATATTCATAGGCACACCATTTACAGGTTATGAAGGAAGGTAGTGAGTGTCAGGATCACTTCCTTTTAGGTTAAATGATCATGGTGCAACCATACACTATTTAAACATACTGGAAACTTAGTAATTTTATGCATCAGGTATAAATAAATTGAAGAACACTTTCTACAGTGATAAACAGTAGAATAGAATAAATAGAGATAATATATATTATAATTGAATTGAATTGAATAAAGATAATGAAACTTGAAGTTGTAAATTGTATATGAAAAGGGTTTGAAGATATTTTGCTGACATAAATAAAGTTCAGACAGTATCTTAGATGAAGGCAGAACGCAACTATAGCTTAGCAAAGTATATATATATAAATATACACAGTCATATCAGAATAATATGACCACCTACCATACATATACTATGGTAGGTGGTCATATTATTCTGATACGACTGTGTACATTTGTACATTTATGCAGATGAACAAAGAATACATGTGTATATTTGTACATTTAGCAGATGAACAAAGTAGTCATATATTTATTTGTGAAGTGATATTTATAACTCAAGAGCAATAGCTTGTCTAGGTTAAAATAGTGAGTATTAAGTTTTAACTTTAAAGCAACAGTGAATATATATATATAAAAATTTAATTTCTTGAGACAAAAAATAATTAGATGATTTTAAATCATTATAAAATAGCAAGAAAGTACTCTACATTGCTAATATTTTTAAAATAATCCTTCAGTAGACACTTAAAATTATAGGCATTTGATTCATTTCATATATATATAAAGTAATGAATTAAAAATCTTTGGTCCAAGAAAGTAGAAGGGTTTGCATAATTTCTTTTTTCTATCCCCCCCCCCCCTTGATTTTTGCAAGGGTTGACCTTAACCAATTGTATCTCAAATTAAAGCTTGTGACATCTCCAATGTCACGGGCTACCTCAAACATGACTCTAAAAGGGATGAGAAATGGTCGATGCTTATGTGTCATATATCACATTGAAGTTTTTAAAGGTAAGTGTTTTTAGTGCCAAATAAAAAAAAATGTAAATAAATAAAAAAATAAAAAAAGTATCATCCTATTCTAACAGAATAGGATGATACTTTTTTTTTTTTAGTTTGGTTTTGTTAGAATTGGTGTGCAGTGGCCTGATGCAGTAGATGTAGCTCAGGATAGACTTGCTTGGAGAACTAAATTGCACGGTCTGGTTGGACCTCCATAGCCCATGGCTGCTTGAGGATGATGATGATCATCATCATCCTATATGCATCCTAAAAAGTAGAAAATAAATCTAAAGCAAAGTGATAATGCAATCAGTCACTGAGTTTGTATTCACTTCAAAGGGAGATAGGGTGTCGATTTACATACTCAACAAGATTTCTGGCACCATATCTTCCTTTGAAGTGAATACAAACTCAGTGACTGATTGCACCATTGATATGCTTTAGGTTTTTTTTTTATGTCATATATAGGAAGATAGATATGTTTGAAATTTTTTTCATTTATATACACTGATAAACTTTGTACATTGGTAGAAGTGTATTAAATTTTCTGAAACTTGTAGAAACTGAATTTAATATGCATAAAATAGGCTTGATAATTTTTCTGAAATAAATAAAATAAATAATAATCAAATAATAAATTGTAATATTTTTTTTAATCTGATGACTCTGAATTTAGTAATTTCTGAAACTACTAATATTTTACTTTGTACCTTTGCTTATTTGGTGAGTTGTAAATTCTAAATCTGCATGGATCAATTGTTATCATCATTGAGATATTCCAACTATGCAAGCTACTATCCAATGTGTTCTTGTGTACAACTTAGTGAAGATTGAATTTAGTTAAGTTTTAATTTAGGATGCTGTGTGAACTTTATTTACTTCAGAAAAATATTTTGAGCTTGTTTTATACCTCTGTGGCAAGCAGCTGCTTGAGGGGTATTTATTATTTTTATTTTATTTTATGTATAGTTGTAAGTTTTGTGAATTTTGTTCAACTCTCCTAGAGTAGACTGTTTATCATTGCATAAAATTTTCTCTACATTTTATAATATACCACTAAGTGCTTTATATCATTATTTCAAAGTAAATGGTTTTGTAACATGTTTAAATTTATTTATTTTTTCATGTTTATTTTCATTGCAGATTTTCATTGGTGGAGATATGAATGGACTTGCAACTCTTAATGATGACTTCAGCAGCTCTAAAGAAGCAAATTGGGTTTTGAACCCTGGAGCAGTTCTGGAGCCAACTTGTGGGAGTCGAAACAATTTTCTTCATTTCAAAGGTAAACTGTTATACCTAATAAATTATGTAAGCTACTAACAAATATTTAATTTTTCAGTTCTTTTGAAATATTTTTATAATCTCATAAATGATAATGTAACTGAAAGGGTAGACAAAAATATCACTGAATGTAAGCTTGTCATCATCATTGAGAGAAAACTCTAAATGAATTCAAAAAGGTCCATTTCTTAGTATTTTGATGTTATTAAATAAAGAAGAAATAACATTTAACTTAGTCTATGCAGTTCAATAGCATAATTAGGGTCTAAATTTTGGGAACTCTCCTTATTTTTAGTGTGACTCTATCATATATATAAGCATCAACTATAAAGTTCAAATGCAGATTTCATTTAGGGTATCTGATCTACCCTTTGCTTCATTGGTATATTATTCTTAACACCATGATCTGGATTTCCTCTAAGTAACTTTGGTAATGTCAAGTAAAATTCAGTTTTGACAAGAATAGAGTTAAATCCCACAGCTTCTTGATTACACAGGGAAACAAATTTTCATAAAAGTCATGCCTCTGAGATAAAAGTAGCCATTCTTAAAGATATCTAGGTGCTGAACACGAATATGACAATGAAAATGCAAAATTGGCTACGATTTCTGAGAAATCCGCAATAGTTTCTTATATAATAGAGTAATACGTACATATGACATATATCGGTAAAACTCTGCTTCTACTTCCAACATCACTTTGCCCATCGCTTGTACAGCTGCTCAGGATCATCTCTAGCGAGTGTCCAACAGTAGTCAGCCAACATTAAAATGGATCAGTTTCCCTGGTATTGTTTCTCCATCGTTGCAATATTCTGGTGAAAACGTTCACAGTGCTCATCACTAACCATGCTGCAGTTGCCAGGGAAGAAATCTAAGTGGGAATGGAGAAAGTGGATCTTTAAGGACATATTGCAGCCAAGTTTGTGATATAGAGACAACATGCCCTTAACCAGTTTCTTCTAATTGTCTGCCCTGACATTCCCAAGGAATTTAGTTGACACCAGATGAAATGCGTGCCAAGTCTTTTTCTCATCACCCTGAAGCAGGTTGTCGAAAATCTGGTCTCTGAACAGCTCGCGGATCTGAGGACCCAGAAAAATTTTCCTCTTTCTCAAAGTCCCCCTCACTGAGTCGAGGGAATTTGTCAACCAACTACTTGAAAGCTGATGCAGTCCAGTCCATGACTTTTATGAAGTTTTTCATCACACCAAGCTTGATGTGTAGGGACGGTAGCATGATTTTGTGCATTTCTGCCAGTGCTGGGTGTTCCACATTCTTCTCTCCAACCTACAGAGATTTCCTCTGAGGCCAGTTTCTCTTCACGTAGTGCAAAGTCTTTGCTCAGCTGTCCCATTCACATAAGAAACATCTGTACTTTGTTTATCCCAGCTGCAGACCCATCAACAGAGCCACTACCTTCAAGTCACAACATAGATACCAACCATACTTGCTTTTTCAACAGCTGTTTAGCAAGACAATTCAACAGCTGTTTAAGTTGTCATAGGTTTTTTCATGAAGACAGCATGTCTGACTGAAATGGATGGAAGTCGATTTCCATTATGCAGCAACACCGCCTTGAGACTTAATTTCAAAGAATCTATGAATAGTCGCCATTCTTGAGGGTCATATTTGATTCTGAAGGCATTCATCAGGCCTTCTACATTGAAGCAGAACACAAGGTCATCTTCCTTTCTGAAGTAGGGTGCAAACTGCTCATGACGAGTTTAAAACGAATTCACACAGACATTTTCCTTGAGAAGATTCCATTGTTAAGTCTTGATCCAAGTAACTCTGCTTTGGCCTTGGATCGTTCATTTCTTCTTTGGTGAGAATGTATGGTGCAGATTATGCACCATGGCAGATGTATGGATCATCATTAGACACTGAAGGCACGGAGAACCCAACATCGGTTCACCTCCCTCCTCATTGTCTGAATCGATGGAAAATTATTTTGAAGGTTCGGGAACGGGAAGGCCTTTGCCATGCAGAACTGGTCGGAAAGCAGATTCTATATTCAGGTACACTATTGTCCACTTCTTTTTCCTTGTGATGTCTCCAGAAACAGGTAAAATCATGCAGAAGTAGCAGTCATTTGTGTAATTGTTTGGCTATCTCCAAACCATGGGAACAGGAAACGGCATCATCACTTTTTCGCCTTTCAGCCACTTCGGAAGATTTCTTGTGCGATACTGCAGCATATGTATGGGAGCCCAGGCCTTGTCCTGGTCCCTGATCTTGCATCCAAAATAAAAATCAGTGCCTCTTTTACTATTGGAGTGATAGCCCTTTTCTGACTTGCAAACGTCACTTCCCTGCAAATGTAACAAAATGCATTTGCACTATTGGTACAGTTAAGAGGCATCACTACTGCTGGATTAAAACTTCAAGGATCACTTGTGTTGTACTTATGACTCAGGGGTAAATGGGAGTCGCTCAAAAGACTTGCTCACCCTATGAGATGTCGCTTACAACTAACGATTGCATCATCTTTTGTCCACGATCATAACGCTGTGATGTCATGACTCAACTACATTGCATCAGACAATGATGCAATACCTCTGGGGTTGTGTGTATGGCAGACTGATGTAATACAATGCAATATGTTGCAATCTGGAGTTTAAAATACAGAGTTGCAAAATGGTTACCTATGTACTCAATACAGACTGAGTTGTTTATACATGACTATCTCTGTCTCTCCTAAACAAGAGCCAATCAACAAATTTTATTATCATTTTTGTGTTCAGCACCTCAAAATTAGGGGGCAGGGGTGGCTCAGTCGGTAGCGCGCCAGGCTCGTAATCTGTAGTTCCCAGGTTCGAGTTCCAGCTGAGTCAGCATTGAGATTTATCTCTGCAAAATTCCCAGCCCTGCCCAAGGTCAGTAGGGGACACCGATGGGCTTGGAAAGGCTGCCGTCCGTTGGATGGGACATTAAGCCATGGTCCCATGTGCGGGAGAGCCATACCCTGTGCACGTTAAAGAACACGCTGGATGGCCTTGACGGGAGGCTACCATCTGTCTCCCAACAGCTGTTCCAGTGGGTCCCCTCCCCCAACCTTCTCTGAGCCTTCAGGGTCCATGTGACCTGGCCATTTAGCCCATGGTGTGCAAAAAAGTGCCGCTCAGAGGTAAAACAACCCAGCCCAACCCTCAAAATTAGTAAAGATTGGCTATTTTCATTTCCAAGCCTTTTTGTGTGTTACCTAGTGTTATATTCTAGATGTTTTTACCTTGTGATCTGTCTCAGCAATTTTTAGATTTTGCTAACTAAAGCTATGAAGAAAGTAGTTTTGCGATTTTAGGTCTAGGCAATAGTGACCCTAATGTCAAGAGTTTGATGATGGTAACATTGACAGATCATTGTCATTTTAAACCAATCTTTGAAACCATTTTTGGTACTTTTTAACTACCCAAATTTTCTGCATGTACTAAATTTTGAAAAATGTGATTTCTGATAGATTAATAGTTTGACTTAATTAAAATATAAAATGATGTGTTTTGTACAGAACTTCAACAGATAAAGTGATGTGACCACAACATTAGCAGTGTTCTAAAGTGCCCATTATTTTAATGTATATCACAATCACTTTATATTGGAACAGAAAGTAAAAGCAAAATTGTTTCTATTTTTTATTGTATAACTTAATAATTTTTAATGTATAACCTGAAAATCTTTAACAAACCTGTTCTTTCTCAGATTAATCTAAAGTAACTTACATGATGCCAACGGGGCGGGGGTGGCTCAGTCGGTAGCGTGTTTTTTTGTGTGTTACCTAGTGTTATATTCTAGATGTTTTTACCTTGTGATCTGTCTCAGCAATTTTTAGATTTTGCTAACTAAAGCTATGAAGAAAGTAGTTTTGCGATTTTAGGTCTAGGCAATAGTGACCCTAATGTCAAGAGTTTGATGATGGTAACATTGACAGATCATTGTCATTTTAAACCAATCTTTGAAACCATTTTTGGTACTTTTTAACTACCCAAATTTTCTGCATGTACTAAATTTTGAAAAATGTGATTTCTGATAGATTAATAGTTTGACTTAATTAAAATATAAAATGATGTGTTTTGTACAGAACTTCAACAGATAAAGTGATGTGACCACAACATTAGCAGTGTTCTAAAGTGCCCATTATTTTAATGTATATCACAATCACTTTATATTGGAACAGAAAGTAAAAGCAAAATTGTTTCTATTTTTTATTGTATAACTTAATAATTTTTAATGTATAACCTGAAAATCTTTAACAAACCTGTTCTTTCTCAGATTAATCTAAAGTAACTTACATGATGCCAACGGGGCGGGGGTGGCTCAGTCGGTAGCGCGCCAGGCTCGTAATCTGTAGTTCCCAGGTTCGAGTCCCAGCTGGGTCAGCGTTGAGATTTATCTCCGCAAAATTCCCCGCCCTGCCCACGGTCAGTAGGGGACACCGATGGGCTTGGAAAGGCCGCCGTCCGTCGGATGGGACGTTAAGCCGTGGTCCCGTGTGCGGGAGAGCCATACCCTGTGCACGCTAAAGAACACGCTGGATGGCCTTGACAGGAGACTACCATCTGTCTCCCAACAGCTGTTCCAGTGGGTCCCCTCCCCCAACCTTCTCTGAGCCTTCGGGGTCCATGTGACCTGGCCATTTAGCCCATGGTGTGCAAAAAAGTGCCGCTCAGAGGTAAAACAACCCAACCCAACCCATGATGCCAACCTTGTACTGCCTACTTATCTAAAATATTTTTTTAATTTACCCTCTTTCAGTTTCATCTTATTCTTAAACCATCATCTTTAATTCTATCAATTTAACTTTTAATTACTTTAATGTATTATATGCATTTTATTGCAAGATGGGTATAGTTGATATTCATGTAGGCCAAATGATTTTGCTTTGAAAAAGTTTTATATTATTTCTCTAGGTAATATTATAATAAAAAATTTATATATCATGTTTTCATTTTAAAGGAACCGAAGAAAGCAGATATGCAGTTACAACTGATGTGGTTGTCAAGGAAAAAACATTTATTCAGTTTGAACTAGTAATGGGATGTAGCAGTCCAGGTACCTGCTATGGTAAGTAATGTTTGGGATCTCTTTCACACAACAGTGCATATACCAACCAGATATAAATAAAGTGGTCCATCCTCTGGTGATAAATTTCGTAGTAATTATAAGTTATATTAATTTTTAAGCTAATATAAATAACGAACTGACTTTTATTAGTTAATCATCAAACTACTTATGTAATAAATTTCTTGATATTTCTTCAGTTGAAAGGCACAAAGTCGCTCTTTATATTAATGCCAAATTTAGAGGAAAAATTGGTCAAGGGTTCATATCTCGAGCTGGTCAAGATATGAACCCTTGACTTCCTGATAGCATGTCAATCACCCTGACTGCTGAGCTACTGGCTGGTGTCCATATCACTAAATAGAGGGGATCCTCTATGCTCTCTTCTATTTAGTGATATGAATATTATACTTGCACACAAATATATTTGCCAATGATAAATTCCTTGATGTTTCTATGGTTGAAAATTGAATAAACATTGAATAGTAAATATGAATTATTAGCAAATAAGTTAAATTTTATTAATAAAGAAATATTATTTTTTAGCAAATAAGTGAAATTTTGTTAATAACAAAAATTATGCATGCTGCAGATTTTTTGCATTGCAAAAATGTAAATAGTTTATTTTTTCATTATGAGATAAGAAATTTAATTCATAATGAATTAATGGGTGTTGTAAAATGGTGTTTCTACATGACCATTGCATCACTAATCTTGCATCATTTGAATGGGAAGGCTTATTTTGGTTTCAGCTGTAACAGATCAAGAATGGTGAGGGATTGTGGCTACAGCAGCTTTTGATAGGTGCATGACCATGACATTTTGATATTAAGGAATTTTAACTTGCTAATGATTAGTATCTAACAAACAAAGGACAACATTCATTGATTAATAATCAATTAACTTAAATACTGCATAAATTAACACTACATTAACCCTTTCAAGGTCCACATCAATTATACACATTGACAGAATCAGAGGCCGAAGATGACTATATCCATTTTTAGTATGACACATGAAACTTCAAATTTTTTTAAATAGAAAATGCAGTTGAAAATTTTCACAGATATCTATTATAAATACATAATTCACACTTGAAGAATAATATTTACTTTTTTCCATTTGATGAATATTTTATTAAGTGAAAAAATATAGTGAAACATGTATTATAGTGAAAAATAACTTGGCCTCTGTATGTAAACCAGTTTTCAGGCTGAACCCTGGAAGGATTAAAGAAAGATGTTGATCGCCTGTGTTTTTATAAAAACGTGTTCAGATTGACAATAGCAACTCCCAGCATATTCAACTATGAAGTGTGTATCATGTGAAACTAATTTGTGGCAGTCATGGCCAAAATCTGTGACTTCTGTACTTTTTGATGCTATTGAAAAATGCCCCTTAATCACTAATAATTAGTAATCAATAATAAATATGTGTTCATCATGCATTGATTAATTATCAATATATTGCATAAATTGTGCCAAATACTGGAATTTATCAGTTCACATAAGTTCTCATAACTGCTTTAAATTTTTGTTCATTCAGTGTAACTTTCATCATGGCACCTCTGGCTATAACACTAGAGCTAGAGGATCTAGGTTCAAATCCTGTGTTAAATTATGAATGTATGTGTCATTGTTTTGTATTAGCAACCCTGTGTAAGTTGCAAGGAACTTCTAGCTATCTTTGGTTTGTAAAGCAGAAATAAAGAAAAAAAAATTAAAAATTGTTATTGTTTATATAGAATCTGTGAAGTTGCTTTTGGGTTAACAATACCTCTGCTTATTGAAATTTATCTGTACAAAATATGCATTGCAAAATAATTTTGAGGAACAAACAGTACAGTTAAAGCCTAAAAATCTACACACACACAAAAAAAGGAAGTAATATGGTTGGTATGAAAACAAAACCTCTCAATTAATGATTTGCATTAGTAGCTATTAATGTATATCTGCAAAGGATATTACAATAAGTAATATTAGAATTTAATAATAATAAGTTGTGCTAATTAGTGGAAGAATATGAGTGAATAATTGTATTTAAATTCCTACTCTGCATTAGATGTGGTCTTAGAATTCAGTACAGATATGGGGAAAACCTGGAGTTTGGTGCGGCAAGATTGTCTTCCTATAAATGTGGATTGCAACGATTATTTTGAAGCCAGCATTTATTATTCTGATATGCATCAAGCAATAGCAAAAGTTACTGTGCCTCTACCTTTTTATACAAGGTTAGTATTATCGTTTCACAAGTATATATAATTTCATGTGTTTTAAAATTTTTTAATGAAAAGAAAAAAAGTCAGACAAATTACATTTTTTCCTTGTACATTAATTTGAATCTGATAGAATGTACTCTTCAGTATCATACTGGTATAGCTTATTACCTGAAAATGTTATCAAAATATTTTTCTCACCTTTTGTTCTGGCATTTTGGACATGATTGTAATCACTTCTTTGAGATTTGCACCAGAATCAAGTTTGTGTGACCTTTCTTAAAATATACATATAATTTCAGAATTCATTAATCACTCCTGAAATTTAAAAACATTTTTTTCTTCGTATGATTTTTTCTACAAACAGTAGTCTGCATCTTCTGTCATAGAAATGCAAAAGTGCAAACCCTGTGAATACTGAAGAACACACTGAATAATAGCTTTTATGGGAGCTGCTTAAGCAAAGAAGGAATTGTAGAATTTATTATGTGATAAATAATAATTTATTAATTTTTATTACTCTAGATCTCACACCACAAGATTTCGATGGATCCAGCTTCCAGGTTTTAAGTCATCACAAAACTGGGCTATTGGACATCTGTATATTGGGGAAGAGTGTGAAGGCATGTGTTCGGGTCATGGCAAATGCAGTTCTGGAAAGTGTAGGTCAGTAGTTGAACTGAAAAGTTTATTCAATTATATGTGTTATTTCTAAAACTATTTGTTATCCACTAATTCAAAACTTGAGCAACATACTATGTTTTCAAATGGGTGGAGTAGCCATAAGGCTCACCAGGCTTTGGTGCTGCCCCATAAGGGCAAGTCATTTGAATGGCAGAAGGAAACTTTGAAAAATTTAAAAGTAACATGATAGAAAAATTGCTGACAACTGTAGTTTGTACATACTAATATACCTTCTACACAACTTTTGCACATACATAAAGTTTCATACTAATGTAATGAGAGTGCTGTGTATCTCATGTAATGCTGCAATTGTTCTGCACTACTACTTCAACATATAGCCTTGCAAAGTAACAAATATTTTTGAAATATATATGTTACTTTTTTAATCATTCTTGTTGTAAAGACTGTCATTTTAGAAATATTTGTGTGTACTAATTCATCATTCACCAAAATTTGATGGGATGAAAATGAATTTTTTTCTATAGCAGCCCTAAACTTCAAAATTGCGTTATATTGTACTAGATAATTTTTTTAATAGAATATTATTTCTAACAAAACCAAACTACTGAGTTTCTTTGCTACCTCATAAAGATCATGGCTATCTCACTGCTATGAGTTCTATATTGTAATCAATAGGAAATGCTATAATTAGGAAAGGGACCATAACCCCCTATTACCTGCATTTCATTTCATTTACAAAACACATAAAGAAGAATACTAGAAACTAATCTTAGCTTTTACGGGGTTTCTCATACAAGGACATGCCCTACTAAGACTGAAGTCACTGCTGACCACTGCTTAGAGAGAGTTAACACAACACATTATGTTTGCCTGTTGAAACAGTAATTAGTTTCCTAACCACAATGCCTTTCTAACCACTATACCAATTGATTGATAATTCAGTTTGATATTCCATTCAAGATTTCATCTTGTCTCATATGTTGTCATCAGTGATTTGTGCGTATATTCATGTTTATTTTCTTCTTGCTAATCACTTATTTCAATGGATGTTTGAGACATGCTCATTTTTTTTAAATGTTGCCTAAGTTTTGGAAATTGGCACAGTTTATTATTTATATATTGTGAGAAATAAATTTTCTGCATTAATAATTTTTTCTTTGCCAACTAGAAATTCTGATTTTCACTATTTTTGTACAAAACATATAATTTTGCATAACCTTTAGTATTAATGTTTCACTGTCTCATTGTGATAATAATAGATAGCTTAGAATAAATTTATTCCTTTGATAGCTTTAATTTACATATGAACTTCTAATTTATTAGATGTGATGATGGCTGGACTGGAGCAAAATGCCATGAATCTAAATCTGATTTGCCTACAGAACTGAGAGATACTTTTACACTACAACCTTCACCTAAGAATTTTTTGCTTACTGCAGGTGGTGTGATATCTGATCTCTGTGGACCAGTGGCATCTGGCTCTGCATTTCATTTTTATGGTGTAAGTGCAAATATATGCAAATATGAATTAGGAAATATTTTAAAGTTTTTCTCAATGTTCAGTTGCCAATAGTTTGGCAGCTCATAAGTTTTCTTGATTAGGGTGCACAAGCCAGACTGAAGACAATAGTAGATGAATAAAAATTTCCCCCAGTGTCAAATACTAATAAATTAATTTTTTTTAATTGTTTCATTTGCTCAGGAAATATTAATAAAAGAAAGTAAAACATAACAAAATATTAAAGTACATAACAATTGCATAGTAAAATTAAATATACAGTCCTAAAAAGTAATAATATATTTTTATTAATCTTAACAAATTCAGTGTATATTTCGTTTAGAATGTCGTATTATTATAAAAAATTTTCACAGCAGAATAGATTTCAAAAATATTTCATGGCAAGTGATGCTACATTAAATATTTATATATATGAGGGTAGTTCAAGAATGAGTGGACTTTTTATTGTAACTCTCCATGTTCTGTACCAATTGTGACAGAATCATTATGGTAATTATGTGTGAACACCAGTAGTGGTTTCATCCAGCAGCTCGTGAGAGATGCATTGTGGGAAGCATGGCATCTGTAGAGAGTCAGTGAGTGTGGAACGCATTGTATTATTAAATTTTTTGTGAAGGAAAAGGTGAAACCTGCTGAAATTTTGTGAAGATTGCAAGCACAGTATGGAGATATAACAATATCAAAAGCAAGTATCTACGATTGGTGCAACAGTTTTCTGAGGGTTGAGAAGGAGTAGCAAATGAATTGCATGGACATTTGTTGGCTGGTGCTGTGAACCGAAATGAACATTGATTGTGTGCAACAGGTTATTTTGGAAAACAGGAGGGTAAAGGTATGTGTTATAGTTGCAATAGTCAACATCAGTGTTAATAGTGTGGAAAAAACATCATACATGAGCACCTACTGTTTAGGAAAGTGTGTGCATGTTGGGTGCCAAAGGCATTGACATTTGATCAGAAGTCATTTCATGTCAGCATTTACACAGAGCTTTTGCATTGCTTTAAGCCTGAGGAAGATGGATTTCTGCAGTAGATTGTGACCAGTAATGAGACTTGGATTCATTATTTTACTCCAGAAATCAAGTGAGCTAGCTGTGAATGGTGCCACAAGGGTTCCTCATGGCTAAAGAAATTCAAGACAGTGCCATCTGCAGGAAAGCTAATGGCTACTGTATTCTGTGATGCAAACAGGGTACTCTTAGTGGATTTTCTTGCATGCAGAGTGAAAATGAATACTCAATATTATGCTACCCTTGTAAAAGAGAAGCTTTGACCTGCCATCTGCAAGAAGAGGACAGGAAAATTGTCAAAACAGGTCATCTTGTTGCATGACAATGCTAGCCCACCTGCAGCTCATGTGAAAATGACATCTGTGGCATCAGTGGGCTGGGAAACACTTGGCATTCCCCCTCCTTCAGTCTTGATTTGGCACCAAGTGATATCCATCTGTTCGCCCCATTTAAGGAGCATTTAAGAGGGAAGTCTTCCACGGAGATGGGACAAGTGTGTTTATGTTAAGGGAGAGTATCTAGAGAAGGACCATAATTTAGTAAGTGCATTGCTATTCATTTATTTTGTGTAAAAAAAAAAATTCACGTTCTTGAACTACCTATGTATTTACATGTTGCATATAAAAAGAAAGAGTAAAATGAAAATATTTTATTGCTATATATATATATACACACTGCTGGCCAATTAAAAGTGCAACACCAGGAAAGACAAGATATCAAAGCCATATTTAGTGAATACATAGCTTATGTTACAAGGATCAAGTGATTACAAATACAACTCGGTTAGACTTGTGGAATACAAAGAAATCAGTATCTTGTGTAGCCACCACGAGCAGCAATAACCGCTGCTACACTGTCCTGACATTGAGAGGATGAGATGTCAGATGTGTGTTTGGGGAATGTCAGTTCATGTGGTTTCGATACGTAGCCAAAGTTCATCTGTTGTAGCAGCTGCTGGTGTCTGGTGTGCTAGTCTTCATGAGATCATGGACCAGACATGTTCATTTGGGACAGATCAGGTGAAAGTGCAGGCCAAGGCAGAAGTGTCACATGGTGGCTATCCAGGAATTGTTGGATGATGCATGCCTTATATGGTCAGGCATTGTCCTGTTGGTAATGGGCTCAGTGAGACATGCATGAGCCACGGCAACAGGCTAAGTGAGACATGCATCATGCATGTCTCACTGAGCCTGTTGCTGTGGTACCACCAGATATGGATTCGTCCATCATGGTGCTGCATACTGAAGCAGGATTCGTTATGAAGTGGGATGTGATGCCATTTGCTCATCCATGTGCAATGTGATTGGCACCATTGCAGTTGCATATGCCTGTGTTGTAGAGTCAATGGTAGCCGAAGCAATGGCTGCCTAGCAAAGATGCCCCAATGTTGCAGACAACATCGAACTGTACATGCAAACACTGGTTGATGTGCAACATGCCCTAACTGTTAGGCTAAGGTGTTTGATGTGGCTGTACAATCATTCAAAGCCATTTGCATGAGATGTCTGTCCTGTCATTTGTTTTTGTGACAGGGCTGTTGAGATCCTTCATGTTGGTGAGTTCGTTCCTCCTCTACCCACTGACGCCATATTCTCATCACTGTGGTAGCATTCCATCCAACACTGATGTGATGTCTTGGTACGATAATCCACCTTCCTGTAATCCCACAATTCTCCCTTGCTCAAAGTTGGAAACCTGATTGTATGGATGCCGTGTTCTTCGACGGGGCATACTTGATCCTTTATTGCACAAGAACTGTGAGCAAACACAATTCCAGTGCTTTATACTGGCTCTTTGTTATCTCCTCTTATACCACTTCCAGGGCGTTACTGTCACACATGATGTGCATATGTGCTGGGGTTTGAATCATTTACATGTTCTCCCATGGGCTACCCATCTTACATATTTCAGGACAATCTGATGAGTTCTTCCTGGTGTTGCACTTTTAATGGCCATCAGTGTATTTATCAAATATAGTCATGATATATTGGATTGAACTATATGTATTATCAAACGATATTTTTAGGAGATTAATTCTAGCCATCCTCTATATCTATAATCTGTACATGAACCTTGAAATGAAATGTGATGTGGCTGGGTTGGAGCAGAATGCAATGTAATAAATTAGTAAAAGTATAAAGAAATTTTCAAGTGAGTTTCAATTATTTTGAATGGTTATGCCTTGTAGCAAGTATTGAAATTTAATTATCTCAGCAGTTATGCAATAATTGCAGGGGATATGTGGCTTGCAATAATAAAAGCATTAGAATTACTATGGACACATTTAATGATTTTTGGAGAGTGTGTAAGAATAAAGAAATAAACTCAAAGATTAAATTTAAGCTTTATGACAGTTTGTTCTTTCTAAAATTTATTACGATGAGAGTTTGTCCACAGAGAGATCTCTGTGGAAACAAGGTAGCAGAAAGTTTGATTCAAGAGCCATCCTTCAATGGAATATTTTCTAAGGAAAGAGTGCAATGATATACAAGCTGCCAGAGCAGCACAGAGAATTATAAATGATATTATGAAAATATGAGGGAGAGGGCTTGTTTACCCTCCATTCCCTTTTGATTTGCTGCACATATATGATATCCTGCTCCACATATATGATATTGTCAGTGCAAAAATGGTGATGTAAATGTGTCTGCATAAGCAAAAATAAATATGTCACTTGCAATAAAAAAATTTAAATGTTATTAATTTAATCTTTCTGATATGATATCTACTAATTCAGCAACTTGAGTATCATTATAATACTTTTCCATTGTTTTACTATATGAGAGAGGGATGAGGGTTGGCATTGTCATTAGTGCACCAAGCTGATAATCTGGTGTTCCCAAGGTCAAATCTTGTGCCTGTATTTAAGTATTTTTGCAAACTTTACACTCTGTTTTCAGTTTCTCTTCCCCTACCTAGCTCTGAACCCTTGTGACTTGCACATTTAGTCCAATGTAAACATAAAAGTGCTACTCAGAAGTAAAACAACTCAATTCTGTAGGATTATATTGTTATAAAAACTAATGTTCAACATTGATCCAAGTTTTGAGTCAATAAAAAGTGAAGTAAAATTTTCAATAAATGTAATAATTTAGCAATGCAAACTCATTCAAAAAATCAGCCAACCTAATGAGGAACTCTTTTTAAACTTTCAATTTCCAATAATAGGAGACATACTTTGTTTTCTTATACATTAATTCCTTCTGTTTCATAAACTCTATACCCCTCTTATATATATATATACTGCACCCCTACCTCAAAAGATATAAAATATACAACCTTTTTAGGTATAAGTCCAGAATAAAAGTGGAAGACAGCTCTAGTCTCTCTTTTTTAAGATAATGACTTGTACCTAAAAAGATTGTATATTTTATATCCTTTGGGATGGGGGTTCAATACATATATATATATGAGGAGTGTAGAGTTCATGAAACAGAGGGTTAGTTGGTTGTTTTACCTCTGAGCAGCACTTTTTGCACACAATGGTCTAAATGGCCAGGTCACAAGGACCCCAAAGACTCAGAGAAGGTTATGGGAGGGGACCCACAGGAATGGCTTTCGGGAGACAGATGGTAGCCTCCTGTCAAGAACATCCAGCGTGTTCTTTAAAGTGCACAGGGTATGGCTCTCTCGCACATGGGGTGAAACAGGGAATTAGTAGATAAGAAACAAAGTATAATACAAAACTGTGGATTTAAATTATAATAGGAACATAGTTTTATATTTTTAATATTGCAATATGCAAATTAATTAGTAGGAACTAAAACTGGTTGAACTGTTTATCTTGAACCATATATACTGTGAATGCTGGAATAGTAACATGGGCTATAATTTACGATTTCTTGTTTGTATTTGGCTACAAATTAAAATTAGCTGAGAGTCATACAATTATTGCGTAGAAGTTTTTAATTCATTTATGAACATGTGATTACATAAAAACTTAAAGAAAACTGCTCGTTTTTTTTATATAAAATTTTTAAAAATATTTCCATGTCAAATCAAACACTGTTTTAAAGCAACTGTACAATTCTGTCACCATGAAAAGGGATTCTGCCCATCCAAACAAATGCCTGTCATTCCTGTCTGAGACCTTGTCACTATTTATAAATTTTGCACTGTTTTTCCAGCTACAATTCAAGCACAGCTACTATTTAAGCCCTGACATTTATTATGTCATATATGGTATATATGTATATAATTGAGCATACTAATTATTTGAATTAATTAGCAAGAAATTTTATTTTAATGGTCATAAAATATAAATTTTGTGTAGCAAAGCGAGTTAATATTTTTTATTGAAAATGGTTAGTAACTATTTAGCAGTATATATATTAGTAGTATAATATATTTAAAACATAATATAAATTAATATATATGTAATATAATATCAGTGGCCTATTTATCATCAGTGTATACACTGCATACTTGATCTTTTGTTAAATATCTTATAATTATAATTAATATAATATGATTATAACAAATATATTAACCAAAATGAAAAAATTATTTTAAAAATTAGTAGGTTTTATTTTACCATCACAGTTTATTTAATATTTTGTTAGATATGTGTAGCAAATTGTTTCATGTCTTTTCAGTCTTGTAACCGACAACTTGTAACTCGAGAACTAAATTTGCAAAATGCTACAGTAATACAGTTTTATTTTCGTTATGGATGTATATCACCTCCTTCTTCAGTAAATCATACTGTGTTCCTCCAATATTCAACAAATGGTGGAATTGTGTGGCATACTCTGAGAGAACTGTACTTCAAAAATTATTTATCGTCAAGGTAGGTAGTGCTTTTTGAGAAAATTATCTCAACTGTAGCTTTTGTGTTTTATTACTTACCATTAACCTTGGAATGGTATATTGGGGAAATTTCTCCCCCTTTAGGAATTGCTAATACAGTATTGTCTGATGATAACAAGTGGACTTTTTTTATATACCTGCTAGGAGTAAACTATTTGAAAACATATTCTGATATACCAGTTTTTGACAATACACTATTTGTAAAAGAAATGATTTCAGTATACTGAAATAACCTGTCCAAATGAGTGTACTTTTCCAGAGGTAATATATTAATATAATATATTTTGCATTCTGCAGTAATAACTGTGACTAAAAAAAATGTATTTATAGAAATATTGTATAATCATGATATTTAAAATGAAATAAATTACTTCTCATCTGCTTACCACAGAAGTTTGATAAGAACCTCTCAATATAATGAACCGCTTAATTATTAATTTGAATAAAAATTATATAACTTAATTATCAGGGAAGATCTATGAGGACGTCAAGAGTGCAGCATGAAGACAACACCAGAAAAGAAATATCCATGTCTTAACATCAACTCAGAATGCTTTTTTAATCAACCAAGCATGCTAACCACTTGGCCATATATCATTTTTTAAAATTTCATAAATTCTTATTTATTAAAAGTAGTTTAAGCTGTTATTTTATACGAACAAGAAATTTAATTTATTTAATAACTTAATTATTAAATGTAATTAAACAAATGTAAAGTTAGACATAATTTAGCATATGTTTTTAAAAATTTTCAGTTTTGCCTCACACGATTTCATAAAAACAACAAAAACACTTAAAAAGTCAAAGGCTTTAATGGTTATGTTTTTATATACAAACTAGTGATAGCAATTGTATAGTTATATGATAGTTACCTTATTTAAAACATTTGTACTCTTCATTGATGATGTATGAAGCATTTATCAAGTTTTGGGGAAATTGCACATAAAACTTTGTAAGCAGATATACTCAATTTGCATTTGCCAAACTGTTGAATTAGTACAAAAAGGATATTACTGAATTGATTCAGATAATTATTTCTGCTAATTTTAATTCTAGATGAATATTTGTGGTAGCTCAATGACTGTATGAGAGTGAATTATTCATTTTTGCCATGGTTAATTTTGTAAATGAAAATCATTTAACTTCAATGCTTATTAACTTTGCTATATAAATGCAATTAAAATAAATTGGTTAAACATTTGAGTAATACTATGCCTTTTGCAAACTTCCTTGATTTATCCATACTATTTGAATACTCTAAGTAAGAAGCTGCCTGGGTGAAAATATCTGATCTATACATCCCCTACCACTTCTGAATCCACATTGCTCATCACACAATTGCCTGTCAACCAGATTCTTAATTCTATTAAGCATAATCATGCAAAGAACTTTAGCTAGAACAGAAAGTAGGCTGATACCCCTATAGTTATCACAAGAACTGCGATCACCTTTTTTAAAAATAGGGATAATAATAGCTCTGGTAAAATCCTTAGAAACTATGCCTTTATCATAAAAGATATTCAAAATTTCAGTCATCCATGTGGTAACCGAAACATTTCCAGCTCTAAGCATTTCCGTAGTAATTTCATCTACCCTGGGGATTTATGTAGTTTAAGTTTAGAAATTGCCAAAATAACCTCAGACTGTGTTATAGGGCCAACTTTAAAACCAGTAATGCATCTATCATCATTACAAACAATGGTTGATTTACAAGCTTTGTTGATTTTAAAAAGGTGTGGCTGAGTGATTAGTGTGCTTGGCTACTGATCTAAGAGACCTGGGTTCGAGCCCCAAGGAAGGCATGGGTATATGTGTCTTTTTTCTGCTGAGGACTTGCCATCCTCTCAGACCTTTTACTATGGCATATAACAAACTGACAGACTCCTGTCAGACCTCTGTAGCAAGCAGCTGCTTGAGGGGGTATTGATTTATTTCTATTTTATTTCGATTCTGTTAATCGTTATAATTTGTGGTTGATTATGAGGTCATATGGTATACCAGACAAGTTAGTTAACATAGTGAAATTTCTCTATAACAACACTGAGTCATGTGGCAGAGTTGGTAAGGCTTGTAGCAGTTGGTTTAGCATTGCTTCTGGTGTTCGACAAGAGTAAATTTTGTCTCCTTTTCTCTTTAGTTTGATTATTGATTATGTTATGCCAAATTCACTTCAAGGGAAAGATTTTGGACCTAAATGGTCTGGAGATAACGAAATTTCTGATTTAGATTATGCTGATGATTTAGCTCTTTTGGCAAATGATGCTTATGAGATGAACTCTTTCATTTGAACTGTTGATGAGACTGCTAGTAGAGTAGGTTTGGTTATGAACAGAGAGAAAACTAAAGTGATGAAAATTGGTCAGGCAGGCTGTGATTCAGTTATTCTGAATGGTTGCAGTCTTGAGCAGGTGTCACAGTTTAATTATCTTGGGAGCTATGTAACAGATACTGGTGATGTGTGGCATGAGATTAACAGATGAATAAGGATTGGTTCCAGGACTTTTAAGAATCTATGGAGAGTGTGGAGAAATAGGTGTATACACCTAAAGACTAAAATTGGACTGTATAATAGTTTGGTTCTTTCTAGGGTTAGTTATGGTAGTGAAACATGGATGCTTTGCAAACAAGATTACAGGAAAATAGATGCTTTTGATTCTATGCAGTATCTTGGGCATTAGGTGGTTCAACTTTGTAAGTAATGATGAGGTTAGGCAAAGGAGTTGGCAACCTCCTTTAAGCAGCATATTATGCAGAGAGAGTTTTGGTTTGGCCATGTTGCCTGTATGGATAATTATAGATTAGCGAATAGGGTTGTGAACAGTGTGCCTAAAGCCCTTGGAAAGAGGAGGAGACCTAGGAGCGGTGGGCAGACAATGTCAAACAGGACCTTGTTAGAATTGGTGTGCAATGGCCACATGCAGCAGATGTAGCTCAGGTTGTTGGGTTGTTTTACCTCTGAGCGGCACTTTTTTGCACACAATGGGCTAAATGGCCAGGTCACAAGGACCCCGAAGGCTCAGAGAAGGTTGGGGGAGGGGACCCACTGGAACAGCTGTTGGGAGACAGATGGTAGCCTCCCGTCAAGGCCATCCAGCGTGTTCTTTAACGTGCACAGAGTATGGCTCTCCCGCACACGGGGCCACGGCTTAACGTCCCATCCGACGGACGGCGGCCTTTCCAAGCCCATCGGTGTCCCCTACTGACTGTGGGCAGGGCGGGGAATTTTGCGGAGATAAATCTCAACGCTGACCCAGCTGGGACTCGAACCTGGGAACTACAGATTACGAGCCTGGCGCGCTACCGACTGAGCCACCCCCGCCCCCTATGTAGCTCAGGACAGATATGCTTAGAGAACTAAATTGCACGATCTAGTTGGACCTCCATAGCCCTTGGCAGCTTGAGGATGATGATGATGATTTGAATGCAACAATTATGCATGGTTACAATGATGTGGAAAAAGTAATATGCAATATACTCTTGTGATTGACATGGTATCTATTTGAATTGCAAATTATGCATACACTTCCTGCTCAAGAAAAGAAATATGCAATATACTCTTGTGATTAACATGGTATCTATTTGAATTGCAAATTATGCATATACTTGCTGCCCAAATTATTATGAATATGAAATATAAATTATCATGAATACACTGCCTATCTAATACTTTGTTGTATGTATCATGGTACAATTCCCAAATTTCAGAGTTTTCAATTCTCTGTGCATAGTTTTGATTGAAATGGGTTTTGAAGTACCTGCTTATGATCATCTCTCTCAGCTGATGAACTGCAGCAGCTCTGTTTTGTCCCATGGTTTGTGCTAACAAATGCCTACTCATGTCTGCTATTCTCTCTTTGGATATTGTGTCCTGTGATTTTTCTACTGAATTCCATCACCTCAATTATTATTATGGATGCTCCTGCTCATCATGCTGCAATCATGATCCCCCTTTCAAAGTCAATCAGATCAGCCTTTTTACCCATGTCACATTTGACTTTGGGTCTTTTATGGCTTTTCTATAGTTTTGTTTTTATCCTTTATGGCTTTTCTTGAATTTTGTATTGATGGAGAATACTTACATCAGTAAAACATTTTGCATACATTTACATGTTTCATGGTACTTCATTCATAATGTAATGTTCATAATAATTTGGCCAGGCAGTGTATTTTCAGTATTTTTGAAGTATTTACATTGCTTCCCTATAATATGCATGTAATATATGCAAGTGAAATGTAAAACGTATTAAACATTTCACTTGTTTTCATTTTAAGGTGAATGTAACATTAGGAAGTTTAGTGCATTTGTTGTAAATAACCAAATAATAAAGTTATTTTATCATGAGTTTTTAATGTTTTTCAGTCTTTAATAATTAATAATTAATATTACAGTAATAACCATGAATAAAATATTAATCTCTAATTGTACTGTATAACCAGCATAATTTATATCAAATTTGATAATTTTCAAATTCTTATGTATCAAAAATAAATATGAATTTGCTCCCTCATTTCATAGATAAGAGTTAATTCTTAATTTTTATTTTCAAATTATTTTTGATGATTTTAAAGATCGTATATTAATATTGAATAATAATTTATTCTTCTGTTTTTACAGTTGTATAGTTGTATCTGTGCCTGTGAAAGCCCGACATAAAACTGTTCAGTTGCGGTGGTGGCAAGCCCAGCATGCAGGCCGAGCACACAGTGACTGGGCTTTAGATAACCTATTCATTGGAGGAAGCTTGAAAGCTCCTGACCATTTTTATGATCTTCGAGAGGGACAACTGAAGTCTGAAGCTCAATGGCTAACAATTTCACATGTAGTATTTAATGAATATTGTGGAAGTGAACAAATAGTAGCACTAGGGAAGTCAACAGCAGTTGAAAATGCAATACTTGAGACAGTAGATATTCACATTAAGCATAAGTATATTTTGGAGTTCACGGTAAGTAAGATATCTAATTAAAGTATCATTTACATTACATGTTTCATGTATGTAAAATGTATTTTCCATAGATAATATTTCAATGTAGCTTTATATGGCATATACCAATATATATATATATAAAAGGGAAATAAATATGTTGTATATTTAGTTTGATAAAGTATTTTGCTTGTGACTGATTATACTGGTTTACAAGTTTTTTATAACATGAAAAAATTGTAGCTGCCTTTAACTATTTTTCAGGTGCTGATTTCAGATCTGGCCTTAAAAAATGGATAGCATGTCACGTTTTTATGTTATTGGTCATTTTGACTCCTATTAAGATCTTCCTATACCAACACCTCCAGGCAACTAGGAGGATACGAATATTTTACTTTTTGTGGCAGGAAACACATTGTCAAGTGGGAGAAAACCTAACCTCAGACCACCATACTTGTTGTTTTCATTGTAGGAGGAACATGTGCTATACGTTGAAAAGTGAATTTTGGCTTTTAAATGGCACAAAGGCAGCATTGTGGATGTGTTAATGTGCCAGATAAGTTTCGTTATGTGTGTTGAAATTATATTTTAACATCCCAGGGTTGTTCTTTGACAAAAATTGTGAGAAAGCCTCTAACTTGTATTTTGGATGTCATGTTGGAGATCAGGACAAAACATGGGCTCCACATGTGTGCTGCATTTCGTGCTTTGTTGGTCTGGGTGAATAGTTGAAAGGTAAGATAAAATCCATGCCCTTTGCAGTTCTAATGGTTTGGCATGAGCCAATAGTCACGTGCACGATTGTTGTTTTTGTTTAACTAAAGTCAGGCTTTTCAAAAAAGAACAAAAGCAAAATACAATATCCAAATATGCCTTCAGCCATAAGGCCAGTTCCTCATGGAGATCTTCCTATACCAATACCTCCAACCAACTGGGAAGAGATGGGTTCACATTCATCAGAGGAAGACTTTGAGGCACATATAGATCCTGATCCTACATACACCCCTAAAAAGTTAGACGAGCCTCATTTGATTCAGCAAAATGAACTAAATGATCTTGTTCGAGACCTAGGACTTTCCAAATAACAAGCTGAGGTTTTAGGTTCGAGACTTCAAGAGTGGAATCTTCTGTCCAAGGGTGCCAGAGTTTCTCTGTTTAGCAAGAGAAATTTCGCTTTATCTGCTTATTACAAGATGCGAGATGGTTTGTGTTTCTGTACAGATATTTCAGGGTTGATGGAAGAAACTGGAATAACTCATTACCCTAAGGAATAGCATCTATTTATAGATTTGTCAAAATTCAGCTTAAAAGCTGTCCTTTTGCATAAAGGAAACCAAAAACCTTCCACTCCACTGACACTAGCTGTGTGAATGAAGGAAACTTATGAAAGTATGGAAAAAATACTCACTGCTATAAAATATGACCATTTTAAGTGGAAAATATATGGTGACCTAAAAGTCATATCTCTCTTGCTTGGGCTTCAAGGAGGCTTCACAAAATTTGCTGTTTTCTGTGTTTGTGGTACCATAAGGCTAGAAAAGAACACTAAAATCAAAAGACTGGCACATAAGAGATGTTTTTATTCCTGGAAAGAGTAATGTGAGGTATAAGCTTCTAGTTGACCCCTCTGATGTTCTGCTCCCTTCACTACACATCAAATTGGGGCTTATGAAAAACTTTGTAAAGGCTATGGACAAAACTGGCAAAGGTTTTTTTTGTACTTGAAGGAAATATTTCCAAAATTAAGTGATGCCAAACTCAAAGAAGGGATCTTTGTTGGTCCTCAGATCAGGAAGCTACTGAATGATACTGTCTTCAAAGAAAAACTTAATATGAAGGAGTGTGCTGCATGGAAATCCTTCATGTCTGTGGTCCAGGGTTTTCTGGGGAATCACAAAGAGGAAAACTACCATCAGCTCATTCGAGATCTTCTCAAAAACTATGAAAATCTTGGCTACCAAATGTCTTTGAAGATCCATTTTCTTGCACTCGCATCTCAACTTCTTTCACAAGAACTTAGGAGCTGTCAGTGATGAGTAAGGGGAAAGATTTCACCAGGATATCCAAACCATGGAGGAGAGATACCAAGGCAGGTGGGACCCAGCAATGATGGGTGACTACTGCTGGTTCTTTAAAAAAAATACCTCAGCAAATAAAAGACAAAAATGAAGTTCTTGTAAGTATAAAAGATCCTTACCCATGTTTTCTTATTTTGCATTTCAATATTATTTCATTTGTTACTTTATATTCAATGGTCTATAACTATGATGTTTCTAATTTTTTTCACTGTAATCATGTAATTAATTAATGAGTTTTAAGTTTCAATTTAATAAAATAATCACATTTATTTTCATTTCCCAGATATGTGTATTCATTAAAATTTGAAATACATCAATCTGTAATTTAAAAAAAACTGTACGTGCTGCAGACTTTTTACAGCCATATTTGAATTCAGCACCCCAAAATTAGTTAAAAACATCCTATTTGACCAATGTTATAAAAAGAAAGTTTCGATTTGTTGTCTAGTGTTATTTATGTTCCCCTATTATCTGTTAATGTTTATATTGACTGAAGCCAAATATTAAATTTAATTTATTTTAGAATAAATTTGCACATATTTAAGTCACTAATCAAAAGTAGCCATCCCATGGCCAAGTGGTTAGTGCGCTTGGCTACTGATCTAAGGGACCTGGGTTTGAGCCCCAGGTAAGGCAGGCTGTTTGTGTCATTTTTCTGCTGAGATCCTGCCATCCTCTCAGACCTTCTACTGTGGCATATAAACTGACAGGCTCCTGTCAGACCTCTGTGGCAAGCAGCTGCTTGAGGGGATATTTATTTTTATTTATTTATTTAATCAAAAGTTAATCACCACCTAATTTTGAGGTGAACATTAATAGTAAATCAGTAATTAAAAAAAATACACTTTTGTTTGCTGATGCATATTTTGTGAGTAATCATTATTTTTGGAAGTTTTAATTTATATTTCACATTTAATTCCCCCCTATGTTATTTCATGATAGTTGGCTATAGGCTGCAATGCTAGCTGGAGTGATCCAGGGGTTCCAGTACACCTTGAATATTCTGTTGACTTTGGTCACACTTGGCAAATCTTAGTTCCTCAGTGTCTTCCTGTAGATCTCTCATGTGGTGGAATAGCTCAGCAACCATCAGTCTTCTTTTCACCCCTATCATGGAAAAGATTTGTCATTCCTTTATCTGGAAATATTATATCGAGGTAAGTGAAAGCCAAATATAAAAAAGTATTTTTTACATTTGAAACAAAATTGATATAAGTCTTTGAGTTGCAAACATCTAGCTTTTGAAATCAATGCATACTTGTACAAAAGAAGCTATTACCAACCTTAACATTTCAATGATTCAGTCATATAAATCTCAATTCATATATACGAACAAGTTGTCACTATCAGGAACTATTTTTGATTGGGGAACACAGCATCTACCCTCCATGGGATATTTAGCAAAATTCATATTGAATCATTTGGCTTAGGCCTTTAGGACAATTGATGGGAACTTGCTGCATAAAATTGCATCAGTCTCCAAAACTATCTCAGACTCTTCACATATTACAAAGAAATTTACACTGAGAAAAAGAAACCAATGTCCAAATTTCCAACAATATATTTAAAGGAAAGTGCCCCAAAGAAATTAGTCCAATTAATTTCTACAGCTCTTGAAAGCACCTAGGAGTCCTCTTCAGTATCTTCAGAAAAGTTGTATACCTTGTTTCTTCACAAAAAAAAATGCTGCTAACATGGAAGGCAATGCCAGTATTCAAGTAAACAACAATAAAAAAAATTTATATTGTGATAGAAATTTAGTGAGAGATTAAACGTTTTCTAACTGATTCAATCAATTCCAACTGTTATCAGTATATGACTACATATAAAAGTTCTACAAATGATTCTAAGACAACATTTCTTAATCTTTTTTCAATCAATATTCTCCTTAGTCTCAGAGTGAGACTTCATATCCCCATTTCAATGGGGAGTTGATTATAATAATAATCAGTCCATTTGGATTAAAATGTATAATGTAGGACAAGTCAATAACAAGCTGATATTTACTTGATTGCAAATCTACTAGTAAAGGCAACTGATTTTTTTTTAGAAATATAGAAGAAAAATTTATCAACATACTCTAAATTTTAGGTTGGTAATAACGAAAAATTGATCACAGGTACTTACCAAAATGAAAGGAAAAAATAGATGTATCCCAACATGAAAAAAATCAAATACAAGTGCAACAGTCTTGAATGCACAACTAAATTCAATGACTGACTCTACAGACTGAGTGATGGGTATTCAGAGCAATGCTTCCAATATGAGGTTGAAGGTGGATTAGAGGGGAAGATACTGGTTTTTGTGAGTATGCAAAATTTACCGATTTAATGCCTGGCAATTTCAAATTGTCAAAATATTTTTTAAGAACTATTCAACTTGTGTTTGATAATGTATGAAATATATCTTATATGCTACCTGATGAGGCTTCACATACCCACTGGGGGTACATGAACCTTGCTCTAAAAGACTAAGGTTCTAGATTCAATTCTCTATCATGTTTATTATTTCTAAGATCTATCATTGTTTAAATTACTTAACATCATTTTAAGTATTCAACAACTAGAGCTATTCTAATAGAAGCACATGAAGCATCAGAGTTTTTATATATATACGTATATATGCATATATTTTTGTGCAACAAATTTTGACATTAGAATATTTCAGATGGACACGTTTTCGGTGGTATCAACATGCCACTCAAGAATTAGCACCATCATATGATTGGGGTCTCAGAGATGTGTATATTGGACCAGAGTGTCATCACAATTGCCATGGACATGGTTCATGCTATAATTCTCAATGCCAATGTGATAAAGGATATGCTGGTAGAAGTTGTGAGAATGCACAAAGTAACCCAGTGAGTATTTTTTCAAAGATGGATAATTTCACATTAACATTTTTAACTATTCTGATGTAATAAATAGTATGACTATTTATGACTAAACAGATATGTTGTCAGGGGCGTAGCCATGGGGGGATGGGGGAGGCCCCCCCAAAAAGTAACTCGGAGTTGACAAAATTCGAAGCAACTTCGTAAAATCTAGTGAGTTGTGAAAATTTGTAATTTTTTTTTTGGAAAATTAAGCGGAGTTGACAAAATCGAGGCAACTTGGCAAATAATCTAAGGCAGTTTGGAAAATGAAGAGATGGAAAAATTTTGAGCAGTTGGCAAAATTCAAAGCCACTTAGTAAAATACAGATAAGTTGGCAAAATCGGAACAACTTGGCAAAATCATAGGGAGTTTGCAAAATTCAGAGTGATTTGATAAAATCTTGGGGAGTTGGCAAAATTCGGAGTGACTTGGCAAAATTGTGGAAAGTTGACAAAAATTAAGGTGAGATGTAAAAAATTAGGATTTTTTCTGTAAAATTATGGCGAGTTGGCAAAATGTAAGGAGTTGGCAAAATCTAGGAATAGTTGGCAAAATCTAGGGACAGTTGGCAAAATTCAGTGAGATGTAAAAATTTGGATTTTTTTTCTGTAAAATTATGGCGAGTTGGCAAAACTTAGAGAGTTGGCAAAATCTAGGGACAGTTGGCAAAATTCGGAGTGACTTGGCAAAATCGTGGGGAGTCGGCAAAAATTAAGGTGAGACGTAAAAATTAGGATTTTTTTCTGTAAAATTATGGCGAATTGGCAAAACGTAGGGAGTTGGCAAAATTCAGTGAGATGTAAAAATTTGGATTTTTTTCTGCAAAATTATGGCAAGTTGGCAAAATCTAGTGACAGTTGGCAAAATTCGGAGTGACTTGGCAAAATCGTGGGGAGTTGGCAAAATTCAGGTGAGATGTAAAAATTAGGATTTTTTTCTGTAAAATCTATAAGAGTTGGCAAAACGTTGTTGGGTTGTTTTACCTCTGAGCGGCACTTTTTTGCACACCATGGGCTAAATGGCCAGGTCACATGGACCCCGAAGGCTCAGAGAAGGTTTGGGGGAGGGGACCCACTGGAACAGCTGTTGGGAGACAGATGGTAGCCTCCCGTCAAGGCCATCCAGATGTTCTTTAATGTGCACAGGGTATGGCTCTCCTGCACACGGGGCCACGGCTTAACGTCCCATCCGACGGACGGCGGCCTTTCCATTGGCAAAACGTAGGGAGTTGGTAAAATCTAAGGACAGTTGGCAAAATCTTGGGGAGTTGGCAAAATTCAGGTGAGATGTGAAAATTTGGATTTTTTTCTGTAAAATTATGGCATGTTGGCAAAATCAAGGTGACTTCGCAATATCTAGGAAAGTTGGCAAATCTTGAGGGAGTTGGTGAAATTCAGAGTGACTTTGCAGGAATCAGGTGTGATTTAAAATTGGGATTTTTTTCTGTAAAATTAGGGCGAGATGGCAAAATCGAGGAAACTTGGCAAAATCTAGGGCAGTTGGCAAAATTCGAATCCACTTGGTAAAATAGGGGCGATTTGTGAAAATTGGGATTGTTTTTGTGAAATTAAGGAGAGCTGACAAAATCGAGGAAACTTGGCAAAATCTAGGGCAGTTGGCAAAATTCGAATCCACTTGGTAAAATAGGGGCGATTTGTAAAAATTGGGATTGTTTTTGTGAAATTAAGGAGAGTTGACAAAATCGAGAAAACTTGGCAAAATCTAGGGAAGTTGGCAAAACTGGAAACCACTTGGTAAAGTACAGGTAAGTTGTAAAAATTGGGATTGGTTTTGTGAAATTAAGAAGAGTTGGAAAAACCTAGAACTCTTGGCAAAATTCGAAGCCACTTGGTAAAATACAAGGGAGTTGTGAAAATTGTGCCTTTCTTGTGCAATTAAGGAGAGTTGATAAAATTCGAAGTGACTTGGCCAATTCGGAGAAATGTAAAAATACATGGCCAATTCGGAGAATATGTAAAAATTGGGATTTTTTCTGTAAAATTATGGCGAGTTGACAAAATCTAGAGTAGTTGGCAAAATTCGAATCTACTTGGTAAAATATAAGCGAGTTGTGAAAATTGAGATTTGTTTTGTGAAATTAAGAAGTGTTGGGGGGAAAATTGAGAAAGCTTAACAAAATGAACCACAGTTGGCAATATTCGAATCCACTAGGAAAATACGGGTGAGTTGTGATAATTGGGATTGGGTTTGTAAAATTCAGGATAATTGACTGAAATCAAGAAAACTTGGCAAAATCTTTGGGAGTTGGAAAAGTTTGAAGTGATTTGGCAAATTTAGGAGAGATGTAAAGATCAGGATTAGTTTCGTGAAATTAAGTAGAGTTCGCCCAACAAAGGGAAAATGTAAGTTTGCTCAGTTTTTGTGCAGTTGGCGAAATTTGAATTTCAAGTTGGAAAAATTTTGATTTCTCTCCCCCCCCCCCAACCATGGCCCTTCGCTACACCCCTGTATGTTGTTCATAATTTGAGTATGAAACAATTGTAATTATGTTTAGTTGGTATGTCATGTTTGTTAGGTGGTTTGAGTATTCCTTGTTGTTTATAAATAGATGAAATAAACCCAACTATTCAATATCTACTAATAAATCAGCACTTTGACGTTGATTCCCTTTTTAGAGGAAAAATTGTCTTGAGCTGGGTGAGATATGAACTCACGACCTCCTGATAACATGTCAGGTGCTCTGGACCACTGAGCTACTGGCCGCTGATCAAGATCTCTGATTAACGCTATGAACATTTCTATTATGTCACATATAGGAGCTATTCAAGCAATTTGGCACAAGCGGCTTTCTATTTGCCATATAGATGGAATGCATATATTACAAGTATACTAGTGATAAATCATCATCATCATCATCATCCTCAAGCAGCCATGGGCTACGGAGGTCCAACCAGACCGTGCAATTTAGTTCTCCAGGCAAGTCTATCCTGAGCTACATCTACTGCATCTGGCCACTGCACGCCAATTCTAACAAGATCCTGTTTGACATTGTCTGCCCACCGCATCCTAGGTCTCCCCTTCTTTCTGAGGCCTTTAGGCACACTGTTCATTACCCTATTTGCCAATCTATAATTATTCATACGGGCAACATGGCCAAACCAACGGAGTCTCTCTCTGCACAATATGCTGCTTAAAGGAGGTTGCAAACTCCTTTGTCTAATCTCATCATTAGTTACAAAGTTGAACCACCTAATGCCCAAGATACTGCGTAAACATCTGGAATCAAAAGCATCTAGTTTCCTGTTATTTTGTTTACAAAGTGTCCAAGTTTCACTACCATAACTAACCCTAGAAAGAACCAAACTATTATACAGTCTAATTTTAGTCTTCAGGTGTATACGCCTATTTCTCCATACTCTCCCTAGGTTCTTAAAAGTCCCGGCAGCAATCCCTATTCGTCTGTTAATCTCATGCCGCACATCACCATTATCTGTTACATAGCTCCCAAGATAATTAAACTGTGACACCTGCTCAAGACTGCAACCATTCAGATTAAATGAATCACAACCTGCCTGACCAATTTTCATCACTTTAGTTTTCTCTCTGTTTATAACCAAACCTACTCTACTACCAGTCTCATCAACAGCTCGAATGAAAGAGTTCATCTCATCAACATCATTTGCCAAAAGGGCTAAATCATCAGCATAATCTAAATCAGAAATTTTCGTATCTCCAGCCCATTTAAGGCCAAAATCTTTCCCTTGAAGTGAATTTCGCATAACATAATCAATAACCAAGCTAAAGAGAAAAGGAGACAAAATGCACCCTTGTCGAACACCAGAAGTAATGCTAAACTAATTACTACAAGCCTTACCAACTCTCACACACGACTCAGTGTTATTATAGAGAGCTTTCATAATGTTAACTAACTTGTCTGGTATACCATATGATCGCACAATCAACCACAAATTATGACGATCAACAGAGTCGAAAGCCTTTTTGAAATCAACAAAGCTAGCAACCAAAGGTTTCTGAAACTCTAAACATTTCTCAAGAATCTGCCTAAGTGAAAATATCTGATCCACACATCCCCTACCACTTCTGAATCCACATTGCTCATCACGCAATTGACTGTCAACCAGATTCTTAATTCTATTAAGCACAATCATGGAAAGAACTTTACCTGGAACAGAGAGTAGGCTGATACCCCTATAGTTATCACAAGAACTGAGATCACCTTTTTTGAAAATAGGGATAACAATAGCTCTGGTAAAATCCTTAGGAACCATGCCTTTATCATAAAAGATATTCAGAATTTCAGTCATCCAAGTGGTAACCGAAACATTCCCAGCTCTAAGCATTTCCGTAGTAATTTCATCTACCCCTGGGGATTTATGAAGTTTAAGTTTAGAAACAGCCAAAATAACTTCAGATTGTGTTATAGGGCCAACATTAAAGCCACCAATGCATCTATCATCATTGCAAACAATGGGAGTAGAACTAACTACATTGTTTAGAACATCACTGAAATGCTCAACCCACCTAGCCATGACAGAATCCTCCCCTTCTATAACCTTACCTTGTTTATCCTTCAATCCTCGTATGCCTGTCCGTTTTCTACCACACAAAACATTAACTATCTGGTACAGCTCTCTGCTGTTGTGCTGTCTAACTTTGTAACACTTTGTCAGCCAAACCATCAAGCCAAAGATTCTTATCAGCAGCTAACTGATCCTTTACAAGTTTATTAAGGTCTCTGTAATGCTTTCTATTAGGACTAGTAGGGTATTGATTAAGGGCATTCCTGCAGTTCTTTCTTTCCGAAATAAGTTCAAGTGCCTTATCACTCAGATAATTTTGCCTCTTCTGCTCCTTTTTTCCTAAAAGAGTACTGTTAGTGTCCAAAAAAGCCTGTTTAAAATGATCCCATTCTTCCTCAACTTCAGTAGTAAGCAAACCATGACTGTCATAATGACTAAGTAACCTATCATGGTAAGCTTTGACTATAACTGGATCTTTCAGAGCTTCAGTATTAAAAGTAAATTTTTTAACCCTAGCACAACACTTTTTAAGTTTAATTTGCAACACACTTTTAACAAGGTAATGGTCAGATCCAATTTCAGCTCCCCTATAAACCCTGGTATTCCCAACAGAACTAGCCCATTTGCTGTTAATTAATATGTAATCAATCATATTCTTATGCAGCCCATCAGGTGAAACCCATGTGTACTTATGTATGTCGCGGTGTTTGTAATAAGTGTTAGTTATTCTGAATCCATTGAGTTTACTTACCTGTAGGAGATGTTGTCCATTGCCATTGCAGCTACCAATACCAAAAGGGCCTATTACTCCTCCCCAAAGGTCAGAGTCAGTACCAACTTTGGCATTGAAGTCACCAAGAACAAGGGTAATATCTCCTTTCTTGACAGAATTCAAAATATCCTGAAGTTGTTCATAAAACCTATCCTTCTCATCCTCATCGGCATCCTCAGTGGGGGCATAACAGCAGATAACATTCAAGTCTTTAACGCTTGTCTGAAATTTTGCTGTAAGAAACCTTTCATTAATGCACTCATATTTTAGAAGAGCATCGCTAGCGTGTCTGTTGAGAAGCAGACCCACGCCTTGGTGATGCTTATTGTTGTCCCGCCCTGAAAAGAGAAATTTAAGATTATTTTTAAGAATCTGACCTTTATCTGTCCATCTGGTCTCTTGCAAGCCGAGAATATCTAAATTATAATGGTGGAATTCTTGTGTGAGGACATCAAGAGAAAAAGCTCTGTGCAGAGTCCTCACATTCCAACTACCTATGGAGAGAAAATGGTTAGTGGGATGTTTAAAGAAACTATGTTTATTGAGAGAGGGAATGCCGACAATATCAAACAGCCCCCTAATCGCAGACATGGGGCAAAGACCGTTCCCCCACTACTAAAGGCTGAAGCCATCTACACTGGAAGACTTCCTCCAATGTAGAATTTGACGATGCCAATAGAAGCAAAGAGTTCAGGTGCCTGCGATGACTTCTGCTCAGGATTATCCACCAGCTGATAAACATATCCTGTGAATCTATTCACTTGGGGCTGTCAACCCACAAACAAACAGAAAACACAGCGGAAGATTTTCCCTCCACAGAAGCCCACCAGTGCAGCAAAATCAGGATCCATAATCAAGCTCAGAGCCATATATCTGTCCAGTGGGTTTATATGGTCAGCACCAGGACCCTGTGTGGTTGACCACTCCTCAGCAGGGTAGAAAAAAAGAAAAGTAGCCATAGTTGTCCAGATCAGTAGGCCACACTAATCTGGCAGCCCTCCCCTTCTGTTCACTTCCACAAGAGAGTATCTCTTTTGAAAGTTACTAACGGTCCTCACCACGAGAAGGCGGGGTCGGACATTAGGTGCTAGGCCTGGCCGGTTCTATGCATCATCACAGGGGATTGGTGCATAGCTCTCCTTCCAGTGACTACCTAGCTACCATTTACAGACTCTACTATTCAATATCTACTAATAAATCAGCACTTTGACGTCGATTCACATTTTATCACTCTATTATACTTTATTTATTATACTCTATTATCATTCTATTTATTACTAGCATACTTGTAATATATGCATTCCATCTATATGGCAAATAGAAAGCCGCTTGGGGCTAAATTGCCTGAATAGCACCTATATGTGACATAATAGAAATGTTCATAGCGTTAATTAGAGAAGATCTTGATCGGTGGCCAATAGCTCAGTGGTCCAGAGCACCTGACATGTTATCAGGAGGTCATGGGTTCGTATCCCACCCAGCTGAAGACAATTTTTCCTCTAAAATGTGAATCAACGTCAAAGTGCTGATTTATTAGTAGATATTGAATAGTTGAGTTTATTTCATCTATTTATCACTAGCATACTTGTAATATATGCATTTCGTCTATATGGCAAATAGAATGCCACTTGTGGCTAAATTGCCTGAATAGCACCTATATGTGACATAATAGAAATGTTCATAGCATTAATTAGAGGAGATCTTGATCGGTGGCCAGTAGCTCAGTGGTCCAGAGCACCTGACATGTTATCAGGAGGTCGTGGGTTTGCATCCCACCTGACTCAAGACAATTTTTCCTCTAAAATGTGAATTGACATCAAAGTACTGATTTATTAGTAGATTCCTTGTTGTTTTCTTTAAACTTTGCATATTCATTAAATAAATATTACCATTCAAAAGTGTCATTGTATTTTTGTAATTAACATAAGCAAAATGTTTGAATATATCAGGTAACCAAATAAGTTTGTGTGGTTTTTCAATGTTATTATTTCAACAAAAAGTACATAAGCACAATTTTAAGTGGTGCACATTTGTCAATACACAGTTGAAAGCAAGTGGCATACTGAGTCAGTTGATGTATGGCAAGTGCAAAAAGTGGTTCAGTGAAATTGGGAAGGGTGACAAAAACATGTCTGCATCGAATACAATTATTCTGGTGTGCTTACTTTATGAGTTTAAATTGGGAACTAAAGTGGTGCAAGCAGTCTGCAAGATATATACAAAGGATAGTCCATGAGTGGTTCAGAAAATTTCCGTCAGGTGATGAGACACTGCAAGGGAAGATGCACCCTGCAAGGGAAGATCGACCATTATTGATAACAATGAACTGAAGGCCAGCATCGAGTTGGATTCACATCAAACATGCTAAGAGTTTCAGAAAGGTTCCATGTAAGTGACGAAAATATTCATTTGCATTTACACTGCCTAGGAAAAATCTGGAAGCTGAGCAAATTGGTCCCACATGAACTGACTGCTGACAACAAACTCCAGTGGCTTATGATCTACTCATCACTGCTTTCATGTCACAAGAATGAGCCACTTTTGGACAACATGTTGATGTGTGATGAAAAATGGATTGTCTATAGGAGCACCAAATGTTCGTATCATTGGATGTCATTCAGTGAACTTGTGCTGCACACACCAAAACCCAGGATCCACCAACAGAAAATGTTGTTGTGTCTTTTGGACTACAGCATATCATCCATTATGAGCTTCTGGCCACTGGTCAAACAATCACCGTGGACATCTACTTGACACAGCTATAATGGGTTGCAGATGTACTGCTCCAAAAACGGCCTGCACTTGTTCATTGCAAAAGCATTGTTCAAGACAATGCTCACCCTCATACAGTGTGAGTGACCCAAGACAAGCTCCATAGCCTTGGTTAGGAAATTCTTCCCACCCTCCATATTCTCCAGACATTGCATCATCTGACTTCCATCTTGGTGTTGGACAATCATATGCACAAACAATAACTTTGAAATGGAGAAGCACTGGAAACAGAGTTTGCAGCTTTCTTCACTATTAAAGATCAGCAGTTCTACCTGAGTGGCATTTACAAGCTTGTATCTCATTGGAAAAGGGTTATAGATTGTGCTAGTGCTTACTTTCCTGAATAAAATATCTTTATTCACTTTTTATGTATGATTTCATTTTACCCTCAAAAACCGCATAAAATATTTTGGTTACCTGATACTTTAGACCTTTGAAAATGTCATCAATGAAAAGTTTCACCATACTATGCAATATAAATTTTATTATTTTAATCTTATCTGTTATTGACATTATTTGTGACTATTTTTTTATTCACAAAAAATAAATAAATAAATAAATAAATAAATAAATAAATAAATAAAAACAGAACAGTTTTTGGGTGGAAAATACTTTTTACCATCTTTAAAAAACTTAATTAATTCTATAAATAAAATAAGTTTAGTTAATGATGGATATGAAACAGTTCAGTTGGTAGTGTGCAAGGCTTACAAAATGAGGTTTGAAAATTTGAATCCAAATGAACCAGTGGCAAAATTTTGTCTATCTTACTTTTGGTGTAAAACGATTGGCTCAACTTGTGACCTAGACATTTAGCTCAGTGTGCAGCAAAATATTGCTACATGAGACATAATTTGTCAGAAGGAATGAAATACATAATCACCTTCTTCGGGTGTGCTCAGTCTGTTTCATAGAACCCTAAAGTTCTGCAACAGGTCTCGTTCAACAGATGCTCTTTATCTAGTGCATTTTTATTTCACTAGTTCTATGGTTTTTTTGTGTTTTTTTTTTGCTTTTATATTTGTCTGGAAAATATTAAAATAGAAATGCATAAGATTACTTGTTTTTGAAAGCTATATGCAACTTGATAATTATTTACAAAATTTAATATATGGCTTTTAAGCTAGGTGTTCTGCAAGGTAAAAATAGCATTAATAGGGTCCCCATGGCAAAAAAGTAATACACAAAAAGTTTTATGACTCAAGAAGATTGATTACCAATGACATATTTTGTTCTTATTTTATTATTTATTATTAATTAAAACCAGGATCATATCTAGAGTCATGCCACCCGCTTTGAGAATTCTAATAAGGGTAATGGAGGCCAAAAATTATTAAACTTGTGCATTTTTATGCATGTTTGAAGAAAGGGTTTAAAAACTTCTGAAATGAAGAGGAAAATGTTACATTGCAATAAAAATTCCATCTCCTGCTTCTGTCCCATTATTTTTTTCTACATTTGAGTCAGATTAAATTTAATATTTGTGTAATTCCATGTATATATATATATGAATATTTCATTATGTTTGTTCTATATAACTCTTACAAAAACTGGAAATTAGGATAAAAGACTAGGAAATAAGTGTGGTTATCTGTTTAAAATAGTATACATTAAATTTTTTCTAATCTTTTTTTTGAAAGACATATCTGAAAGATAGCTTTGATGAACCTATGTTGGATTCTACATTCTGGCATTATGTTGTTGGTGGAAAAATTGCTTCTCCATGCTCAGTTCTCATTGAAAGTACTGCAGCAATGTTTAGTGGACCTGGCCCAAGAATCATAGAAACAGTTGATCTAGATCTTAGGGATGCAAGGTATATAAACTCTTTTATGCCCATTTAAGTATATTTTATGTTATGCTGAGATGATCATTTTGAAATTGGTGCTAGTTGCTATTGAGAAATGGGAAACATTTTGAATATAATAATAGTGAGTGAAAATACTTTTAGAAAAATGAAAAAATTTGTGCTCCTGATGAAGTCTTAACCCTTATAGTGCCAGGGTTTATTTTTCTCTAAAAAGTAACTTAACTTCTAAGCCATATTATGAAACAGCTAATGAATGAAATAGTTCACATTACATACTAAAAAAAAGCACATTTAATTCTGAACAAAAAAAAGTATTATATATATATAAAAATTGAAAGGAATAAAAGATGTAGGCTTTTTTAAGCATAAAAAACACACTGCAAGACCATTTGTAGTGATTTTTGAAAACCATTTAATCAGCTCTTGGCACTGTAAGGGTTAAGTTATTTAAAAATATTTTTTTTTAATTATAGCTGTATATATTTGAAAAATGTAGTGACTAGCCATTTTAAAAGCTACAAATTTTTACAGAAGAACATAAGCTTGTTGGAGAAAGAAATCAGTGTAGTTTTTGGGTTTAATAGAATCGTTTCTTCTATTGTGGCTTTTGCATATAGTGCATATTTGTGCTGTATCTCTGTAAAAGTCTAAAAAAAATAAGTTTTTCTTTATGAGCACAATGTTTGTTTGCTTTTAGCTTGGGAAAACAGTTAGTACCAAATATAATGGCCAGCATCACTTGCTTGAAAATATAGGTATAATTATGTATTATTTAGTTTCATACTTTTTATCTCGTTTTCGAAAACAAAAATGATAATATTTTCATTTTGTCATCTGTTGGTGGTCAACACTCATCCTTTTCATTTTTAGAGATAAATTAAAAATTCTTCTTGGATTGGATATGTGTTAATGAACTATTATGATTCACACTCTCTGAATATCCCAGAAGTTTAAATTGTACACTCTAATAGTGGAAAAAATGAAAAATTACAAAATTTTAAATAAATATTACAAACAATATATTTATACTAGAAACTTTGTTAGTGTAATGTGAAGGTCATGAGGTTTGTATTGGCAACAATAAATTTCCTCCTTACACCCAGGAAGTAAGAACATAAAAAACATGAAATGAAACATAAAAAATACCTCCTCAAGCAGCTGCTTGTCACAGAGGTCTGACAGGAGCCTGTAAGTTTATATGCCATAGTAAAAGGTCCGTGAGGATGGCAGGACCTCAGCAGAAAAACAACACACACATCCATGCCTTACCTGAGGCTTGAACCCAGGTCCCTTAGATCACTAGCCAAGTGCGCCAACCACTTGACCATGACCATTTCATTTTAAGGTTAGCATTTTTCAAATCCTAAAATAGTTTTAATTTGCATCATCACAGGGGCACTAAATGGGGAAAATGCTAAACTTTTAACAAATATTGCAAATGATACGATAGAAATTAGAAATTTTGGTAATAAAGTGTCAAAAAATATTCCACTAGCAGCAACAATCTAGTCCATTTTTTTTTCAGATGGTGTGAGAAAAGCAACTTTTTCATTTTAAGGAATAAAGGAAAAATGCTTTCTATTTTGTATATGGACTAATAAAATATTGATGTTTGTATTTTCGCATCATCCATTAATTCGAATTGAAACTTTTAAAGAGTGCAAAAGTTCATTCTGTTTGAAAACAAGATTCCTGTATTTGCCAAAGGTGATATATATTCTTTCAGTTTCTGTATTATTTTACATAAAATCATTTGCCTTTGTTCTATATTCTTCAATGATTTCTGAGCTACTTGTTTTACAACAGAGTAGCAAATCATAAATATCATGGTGTCTATTTTGTTACCAATTCCTTAATCTTAATTCATTTTTAATTCAAGATTATGGAAGTGTTTAATTAAAAACATAGTAATTAACTTTAAAAATATATAATTTGTGATAACTCAGGCAGTGTTTGTGACCTGTAAAAGCTTAAAGTAGCTTCTAGGACTCTTCACTGTCCTAAATGTTGCAATTGAAAATTATTTTAAATGATTTGACATTAGCTTTTTTTTTAAATAGAGGAACTGAATTAATTATTAGGGACTTGTGATAAAACAGAACTCATATTGCTCATGGAGGCTGCAGAAGAGGTATTTGAGCATAATTCTTTCAAGGTTAGGAAAATAATTAAGTAACCAAATTTAAATATAAGTGGCTTCATATAAATTCAATATTTATTTTTTTTTTTGAATAAAAGTGAGAAAAGGTGACGAAAAAAATGTGCATTTATATCTTTTGCAATGAATATAGAGTTACAACTTTTTTTAAAATGCATATTTGTTTCTCAGGTTCATTCAGTTTACTGCTCAACTTGGAGGGAAAGGAGATAATTTGGCTTGCATTCCTGCTGTTTGTCGCAATCAAAGCATCTTCCTGCAGTTTTCTGCTGATGGAGGTATGTTTCATTGATGCTAAAAGAAAAATGTAACTTACAATGGATCATTGATTAACACATTAGCTCCTAAGTAATTTTTTCAAAATTTTCTTTCAGTCCCACAAAATTTTTATCAAATATTTTCATATTGCAACTGCCTATGATATAATCATGTGACTTACCAGTCATCATACCATTTACATTGTTATTAAAATCAAATATAGTTATTAATCTTGACTGCTGTATACTTATGTAAAATAAACCCTTCAGTTTCTCAACTAATGAGGACCACTGGATAATCCTACAAAAATGTAGGACATTTTTCCTATCCCAGCTGTGGTATTAAGAATACATTAATTACTCCATGAAGGCTGAGCCTTTATTTAAATGATATAATCCTGTGACCCACCAGTGTCTCTCATGGTGCTAAAATTATTTTTTAAGAGGCCTACTGGTGATCATCATGTGAATCAACATGCTAATTAATTATGGGTCTGAGTGTTTGAGTAATCAGTTTGTTAACTGAAAAATTGTCACATAAAATAAAAAAGTTGCTAAAAATGTTCATTAAACCGAAATTTTGAGTTTTATTAATAATTGTTTTATATTTTACTGTATATATGCATAATTAATGGGCACACCTGAGTAATATTATAAATGGAAATAGAATTTACAGAAGCTATAGTGTTCGAGATACAATCCAAAAGTTCCTGGATTATACTGATAAAAAAATAGGATTACATTAGGTTTTAATCACTGTTATCCTCTTTAAAATAGTCCCTTGGGAGCTAATACAGTGAGCCCAGTACATTTCCCACTGCTGGAAACATCTCTGAAACTCGTATTTTGATATGTTGTTTAGCACCTTCTTTGATTCTACCTAAATCACCTGGACACAGTCAAATTGTTGACACCTAAGGTGGAATTATGATTGAGTGATGCGATCTGATGCTCCACTATACAGGAAAGTACTACATCTGTTGGATGGCACCACATGTCACATTTATGTGCTGATCGATGCAAAAAAGAAAACATACATTAATGCTGTGAAGCAGCGGAGAAGGAACTTGTCGAAAAGACTGCATTACACAAAAGTCATCTAATTCTGTCAATTCATTCATATCTGGAATGTGGAAACTATTCGAATTTTGAGCCATACCAAGGAATTATTGCCAGTAAGATTTGGTAACAATATAGTCTGAATTTATACTGTAACTCTGTAAATGAATTGTGTCGAGAGTCAACCATTTTTGATGGGGGAATTTTGAGCTTTTTTATAATAAAAAAAATTGATTATCATTACCGTGAAATCAAATAGTTGGGACTAATATCCAAGTTCCAAGCTCTCATGGGTTTGTGGATGGTTGAGAGAGAGGACCCATTGGACAGCTGTTGGGAAAAGGATATCAGCCTCCATGCCATCCAGCGTGTTCTTTAACATGCATGAGGTGTGGCTCTCCCATACACAGGGCCATGGTTTAACATCCCATTCTACAGACAGTGGAACTTTAACTTTGGATACAGGAAGAATTTACAGGTAACAAGATCTATTGAGGTGGGGGGAACCACTGCCATGTTATATTTGGCCAAAAACTGCTCAACAGACAGAGTGATGTGGGCTGGCATGTTGTCATGATGTCCTGTGCATCCAGTCTTGTGCATGCCATTTTCCTGGATGTTTTAGCCTTGCATTCTCCTTCAAATTCTTCAGGACCTCGATGTAGTAATGTTGATTCACTGTCTGGCCTGTAGGAGCAAACTCCTTCTGTACAATTCCCTCCACATCAAAGAAACAAATCAGCATGCTCTTCACATTGGTCCTCACCTGCCTCGCTTTCTTTGGTCACTGTGAAGGAGGACTCTTCCACTAGGATAACTGTTGCTTTGTTTCTGCATCACACTCGTAAAATCAGCCTTCATCACCAGTTATGTCTTTAGAAAGGAAGTTTCAGTCCTTTTTGACTTACTCCTGAAGTTCCCTGCACACAGTGAGTCGATGTTGTCTTTGGTTCTGAGTCAGTAGTTCAGGCACAAATTTGGCAGCAGTATGCCTCACATTGAGTTTCTCCTTTAGGATCTGTTTGACATGATCTGTACTTTAGTCCAACAGTTCCACAGATGTCATTAATTTTTCATTAATTAACTTGTAGATGGCCTGATTTATTTTCTCCACATTCTCACCTGTTCGACTTAAATGTTTGGAATCTTTCTCCAATGTTTACCCATGTTTAAAATGTGAGAACCACTCAAAAGTCTGAGTTCTCCCCATGGTGTCATCACCAAAGGCCTGTTTAAGCTTTTTGTGAGTTTCCAAATGGTTTTACTGAGTTTGAAACAAAACTTGATGAAAATGTGCTGTTCTGATTTGTCTTCCATTTTGGTGTTAAAAAAGATTGCAAAGTGACACAAAACACAAATGCACTAAAATGCTCATAAAGAAGGTTGGTTGCAACTGTCAACATGGAACTTGCCAGACTGTTTGACAAAGGAGTAAAACACTTTAGAGAGTTAAACACTTTTATATAATACTTATTACTAAAATTTAATTAACTTTGGAAGTCAGTTTTTGTGACTGCCATTGTTATCATTAAATATTCAAGCTTCCATAACTCATTAAATACTTAACAAATAGTTGAAAATCATGATATTGATATATTTAATTGATTATTATTGTATAATTTTTATTTTCACCTTCATGTGAACTTATTGAGCTTCGACTTTAGCTTCCCATTTACATAACATAGGGTTGTTCCTTAATTTTTGGAAATCAGTGTATAATTTGAAATAAAATATATTAAATAGTTAGTCACTGTATGTGTACAATGAAAACTAACAATTTAAAAAGCTTAACTCTAGGAACTGGTATAATGTATGTCTCAGAATATTATGCTTATTAAATAAGTAAATGTCTGTAAATTAAATTGTGAAAGTGCCAGATACAGGTTCTTCAATATGGCTATTTAGAAGCTTGCTAAAAATTTTCACAAATAAACATGGTAATGATTCAGCAAAGTTGGTAATACTAAATGCTTAAAGAACACATACATCAAATGGATAGCATCTCTGCTTTAATTCATGCATAACTAATATAAATACTATGTTTATTAGTTTTATTTGATTTCATCAAAGCCATGTGTCTAAGTAAACAAATGTTTTTAATGTGAAGAAATTATGATTATAATGAAAACATAGGGTTTCTTAGGGTACTATCAGAAATTTAACCTGTGTTAATAAAGAAATATACTGCATTTAAATAAATCTATTAAGTCAAAATAAATTATAAAATTGAGCAAATATTTATGTGACAATTGTTGCTTGTTGATAAACCATAGAAGTATCATGTAGTATGGAAACAGAATATTGTGTATATATTAATTGCTTTAAATATTCTAACTTTAATGTAGAAACTGATTTCATTAACAGCCTTTCATCTTAGATTTATTAGTAAATTAAGTGTTTTAATACTGTCTTCGTTTTAGTCATTCTTTTTGTTAATAAATGTAAAGATGAAAGTTGTCTTTTTTTTATTTTCAGTTATACTGTATTTTATTGAATTGCCCATTATTGACTGATTTCAAAGTGACATTTGACTGGTCAATCAATAGGTTTTCAATCTTTAAAATATTGATAAAATTAAATTTCATGCATTTCTTATATCAAATACTTTATATAACTGCTTCTTTATGCCTTTATTTTAGGTATCACATGGGAACTTCTTCATGAATTGGATTACTTCCTGTATTCACAGCCACACACAGATTATATTTTGTTTCCTGAACAAGTTAGATCTTCTGCTACACGTTTGCGTTGGTGGCAAGCTTCAGGTTTTATGGAAATGAAACTTTGGCCAGCATTTTCTTTGGATGATGTTTATATTGGTGGGTCTGAAATTAATTCTTTTGAACTTTTTGAAGATTTTGAAGGAAATATCAGTCCACATCATGAGAACTGGTGGTTTCATCCATATGGAAAGGTAATAAAATTTTTGATTTTTTTTTTCCATTTTTGTAAATAATATAAATTGCTGAGATTTATCTTTATAAGTTTCTTGTTTAATAGTTGCATATTCAAGTTTTATATGCTATAACAGGGATGGGCAAGTTCTTCGATAAGAAGAGCCACAGAAAATGTTATTTTAAAATTGTATTTATAAATAATAAAAAATACAACTCTATAGTAGTCCTACTTAACAAAGCAGAATATGTTTAATCTCTGCTCGTTGAAAACTTTGATTGAGTCTTCATTTTTGCAGTTAGTAATTTAAAATCTTGCTGGTAGGATGTCAAAGCTGTTCTAAGAAGCTCAATGAGGTGGCTGTTAGTGAGAATAGCACGATGTTTTGACTTGACAAATTTCATTACAGAGAAGAGAGATTCACAGCAGTATTGTCCCAAAAACAGAGTAGTTGGAAGCCAGTTTTATGAAGATTGGGATACTTTACTTTTGAGATTTGTTTCCAAAAGTCAGTAGAGATGAGCTTTTATGTACTATCTTCAAACCCACATCTTCCTACAGCTCAATAAGTTCTGTTTCTATTGAATCAACATCTGAGGCAAAAGGTGCAACAACAGGACATCCATCATTGATGACATCAATCAAAAAAGGATTCACAAGAAATTCAAAGCAGGGCTTTAGCTTTTTTAGGTTCTTAAACCTATTCTCAAAATCATTATAAGGTGTTTCTAAGTTTCCTTCGTATTGTTTCAATTTACTGTCTTTAATTTCAACATCAGGAAAAGCTGTTATTCTTAGTTTAAGGTTGGAAAAGTAGTCAAACTTCTTTGTTGTCAGATCTCTTTGAAAAAGCTTTAATTTATTCTGAAAACTGATTGGGCAAGTTCTGTAATAACTTTGTTCCTTCCTTGAAGTGCTAGATTTAAATATTAGAGGTGTTGCATTACATCTGTAAAGAACATCAGATCCTGTATCCATCTGTGATTTAGTTATGGGTAGTTCTTTTTCTTTTCTTTCATGAAAGCAATGATTGGTTCAAAAAGAGCAACAAACTTATTCAAAAAATTGATAATTTATAGCCATCTTACGATACAGTAGAATGAAATGTCACAGCTTTTCTTCACGCTCCAGCTCCTCAATAAAATTTCTAAATTCATGGTGTGTTTTTGCACTTGTCCAAATGAAATTCACAATTTCTAAAATGCAATTTATGACATTGTTGAACTTAAAGTTTTTGCTTACTAAATGCTCAAGGTGGATGATACAGTGAATAAAGAGGCATTCAGGACAGTTGAGATCATGTGTCAATTGCCCAACTAGGCCAGTATTTTGACCTACCATAGCTGGTGCTTCGTCTGTTGCAATGCTAACAAGTTTATGCAGTGGTAGTTGAGCATTTAATAAAGCTTTGTTAAGTGAATTTTGTATGTCAATACCTTTCGTGGTTTCCTTTAAGCTTATCAGGTCTAAGAATTCTTCTTTTACATTTCCATCATTTGTAACATAGTGAACAAATATAGCTAGCTGAGGGATATCTTGAATGTCTGTAGATTCATTCAATGTTAAGCTGAAAGCAATGCAGCTTTTCAGATCACTCTGCAGTAAACATACGATTTTAGAACTAATTTCAGAAATAGGTCTTTCAGTAGTGCAGCAGGAGATAGGAATTTGTTCTATTGGCTGTTTAAATTTTGAGTTCTCTGAAGCGAGAATTGCAATCACATCACTAATATTCTGTTTTACAAATTCTCCATGACTGTAAGATAATTTACTTCGAGCAATATTCCAAGCTATAACAAAACTAGCTTCAGTAGCCAAATCACTTTGCTTACAGAGGAAAAATAAGCTAGTTTGTTGAGTGACTAAATTAGATTTCAATAATTTTATCTTATTTCTTCACAGTTCTGATTCTGGAGGAAGGAGAAATTTGAGATGCAAACTTTTTTATGGTTAGATTCATGGTGATGCTTTAAATTACTGGCTTTAAAGTGGCTGATGGTTGTATGACAGATAAGGCACAGAGCCTTTTCATGCTTAATAGTAAAAGCAAAAGCATCCTCCCATTGTTGGTTAAACATTCTCTTGTTCGTATTTCTGTTTTATACTCTTCTGTTGCTCAGTCATTTTAAACAAGAGTTTTATAAAACTAAAAATAATCTTAAGTAATTATTAATCACAAAAGCACTTATCTGCACTCCACTGCACCAGTTATGTTCTGCTACCGCCACAAGCGCGTAACTTGTGTGTGCTGCATGAAGAGTGGTGACGCAGAGTCCAGTTGCATCATCCGTACTTGTTTAAAACAAGTTTTGGTTATGTTTTCATTTTCTTTGCAATCTATTAAAAATGACGATTTCAATGGTATACTTCTGAATTTTATTCCTCTCGGGTCTATGGAAAGCCTACCATTTTTTCTACTGGATCTCAAAGGGTTAATATAAAATTTTAGGAAACTTGGCAATGAAACCCAATATTGTCTTGGGAGCTGCACAGAGTAGCTTTGGGAGCTGCAGTTTGCCCACCTTTGTCCTATAATGTATGAAATATATTATGGTAACTTTAGTGTAATGGTAACTATTTACTTGAGTGAGCATTATACTCTTGAGTAAGTTGTTTGCAGCTCTAAGAAAGACTATAGTCTTGGGTGGGCTCTGTAGCGTTTTTCATGGTAGACAACTTCCACTTTGTCCCTTCACTTGTTTTGAATGGAGGGATGGAGTTCTGTTATCCATGTCGCCCTGGGCTGTCAAATTTTCTTATACATCATCAAAGTTATTATATGCTGATCATGAGTAAGTTAAAGTTTTTTTAATTACTTCACAAATATATTAAAATAATACAACAGTTTCTATAGTACTGATAACTCACAGGATGTATATGTAGGATGCAGTAGCTGTTTGATTTTTTTCCCTGCTCCAGATAGGTGTAACTTGCTGGGTTTTGTGAGCACAACAATTTGTGGCATTGTCATGAAGAATGAGAACCTTTGACATGCCTGTTGTTAGACGTTGCTCCTTATCTCTAGTCATTTTAGACAAAGCAATCTTGGTGTAGTATTGGCCATTTATATACATTTTTACAGGTAAGGTGTTCATGGCTACCACTCCTTGGTAATTGAAGAAAATTGGGAGCATTCTATTCCTTGAGCAAAAGTCTTGTCGCTAGATTTGGGGACACTGTTCATCTTCTGCAACCCAAACATAGTTGTCCTTCTTTCTGGGAATTGTATTATAATAAAGCCATAAAATCATCACCTGTGCCAATGTCTGTTAACCATTTGGGGTTACTAGGTTCAAACATTGCCAGCATCTCCTTGCAGGATTCAATATTAGCCATTTTTTGCTGTTTTTGCACTATGTGAGACACCCATTTGGCACAGATTTTTCAGAACTTTAAATGTTGAGGAATAACTGCCAATCGATACACTGATATCTAAACTTATTACCTGAATGGTGATGTGTGGGTTTCTTTAATGAGTTCACCAACAGCAGCAATGGTTTCTCTCATTCAAGGCCTCCTTCAGTCTTCTTACATGAGGGGGACTTCAAAGCTCTGCAGTCCTTCTCTGAATTTGCACATCCATTCCATAACAGTGCCATATGAACAGGCATGATCCCCTTATACTTGTGATAAAATCAGCATTTTTTTTTATATCTTCCTCAAACTGCATCCTTATGAAAAGGTAAAAATTTTCCCTGTTTTTGGTAGATTCCATAGCAACAATGCACAGATTTTGCAGTCCAAACATTATGTGCCATATTGCAGACCAAACATTATGTGCCATATTGCAGACCAAACATTATGTGCCATATCGCAGATCAAACATTATGTGTAAGGGAGCAATGATGATATGGCCTTTGTTGTTAACACATAATGACAAGTTTAGACAAGCTTTCAAACAAATCATAGCTTGTTAACTTTGGAGGAATGTGCAAATTTACAGATACATGTCAAGAACTTTTTGAACATTCTCCATACATCTGTTGTTCATTGCCAAACGATGACTTTGAACTAACCATACATTTTATTGGATTGAAAAATGTGAGTGGAGGTCTAACCATTCTAATAAACAATAGAGCAGATATGCAGATGTTAACAGCGAAAACCTAATTGGTATGATAAATTCATTTGTGAGAATTCTCCTTCACATTTGTAGAAATAGGCACCAAATCTACTACATTCTGAAGGGGCAACATAGTGGCTTGTACTATCTTTTCCTTCAGATATTTGTAAAATGCTCCACATGTCTGTCTTACATTTAACTTGAATCTCTTGTTTTAATTTATAAATAATAAGTATTTTGCTCCTTTTTTTAAACGTATGTTCTATAATTTTTTAATCATAAATGGCTCCAGCTGAAAAATAGCACAGGTTAAATGCAATATTTCAACAGAATTAAAGTGGTTTTATTAATATTGGTGGATTATTATGTGAATATCCATAATTATAGCAAAATAAATCCGTTTTGTTATATTTGTGTGAGAGTTACAAAAACCAAAGATTAATTTCATAAAGTTTCTGTTTTGATTATAGGTAGAAAATCAATATTGCCAACAAGCATCTGGAAAAGCAATTGTTTGGACAAAGGAATCAGATATAGAAAAGAGAGGTATATCCACCCGAGAACTGATTGTTGAGGATGGTTTCATGATACAGTTTAAGGTTGATGATTTTTGTTTGTTCTTTAGTGCATTTTTTTTATGTTTTCAATATAAATTTAAACAAGTTTCTATCTAAACAATTTTATTTGTGTATTCAAAGTAATTTAGTTATAGAATAGTTATTTAGTTTGTCACATATGAAAAAGGGGGCAGGGGTGGGTCAGTCAGTAGTACGCCAGGCTCATAATCTGTAGTTTACAGGTTCGAGTCCCAGCTGGGTCAGCATTGAGATTTATCTCTGCAAAATTCCCCACCCTGCCACAGTCAGTAGGGGTTACCGATGGGCTCGGAAAGGCCGCCGTCCGTCGGATGGAACATTAAGCCGTGGCTCCATTGTGGGACAGCCATACCCCGTGCACATTAAAGAACACGCTGGATGGCCTTGACGACATCCGTCTCCTAACAGCTCTACCAGTGGGTCCCCTCCCCCAACCTTCTCTGAGCCTTTGGGGTCCATGTGACCTGGCCATTTAGCCCATGATGTGCAAAAAAGTGCTGCTCAGAGGTAAAACAACCCAACAACACATATGCTATGTTGTTTATTTATATAATTTAACACTTTTAATTCTGTATTTTTTTTTGCATTCAATTTAATTCATTGAAAACAATTTACCTCCAATATACTCTAAACTACAGGCATAGGTAGCAATCTAAAAATAATAACAATAAACTCTAGCAAACTATGAAGTGGGCAGAATTTTAGCATTTTTCACATTAATAATTCTTTTTGTGGCAGAATAAATAAATATGTTATGTTTAAAATTTCAGTGTGACCAGGTTTTAATCCACCAAGCTGGTAGAATAAAGAGATGTCAATCTCTTAACTGGTGTTCCTAGTTTCAAGTCCCTACTGTGCCTGTGATGTGGTTTTCTCCACTAATTCTCACTCTACCCTAAGTGAGAAAAAGACATTTATGATGATATCATTATTGTCAAGCAGCCATGGTCTATAGAGATCCAACCAGATTGTGCAATTTAGTTCTACAAACATATCTCTCCTGAGCTGCATCTGCTGCATCTTGCCACTATAGACCAATTCTGACAAGGTCCTGTTTGACATTGTCTGCCCATTGCATCCTAGGTCCCCTCCTCTTTCTGAGGCCTTTAGGCAAGTTGTGCATAACCCTATTTACTAATCTATAGTTATGCATATGGGCAATATGGCCAAACCAACGATGTATCTCTCTGCACAATATGCTGCTTAAAGGAGGTTGCCGACTCCTTTGCCTAAACTCATCATTGCTTACAAGGTTCAACCACCTAATGCCCAAGATACTACTGTATAATTATCTAGAATCAAAGGCATCAAGTTTCTTGTTATCCTGCTTACAAAGAGTCCATGTTTCATATCATAACTAACCTTAGAAAGAACCAAATTATTATACAGTCTAATTTTAGTCTTTAGGTGTATATGCCTATTTCTCTAGTTAATTTATTTAGTTAACATAATCATTTTGTTAACTAAAAAAAAACATTTCATTAGTTAACATAATGAAATGCTTTTTCAAAAATAGGGATAATAATAGTTCTTATAATATCCTTATATGAAAATTGCTTGTTATCTGTAGCACTTAAAAAATATACTTATATTATAAAAATACACTATTGCATTTATAATAATATCCTTAGGAACAATGCCTTTATCATGACAGATATTTTAAATTTCAGTCAGCCAATAGAAACATTATCAGCTCTAAGCATTTCAGTAGTATTTACAAATGGTATATTTCTATACCATTTGTATATTCTATTATTAGCTTTTAATTTTTAACCGCTTAAAATTGTCTTACTCTAAATTTGCAAAAGTAAATGAAATTACGCTAGAAATCTACTGATTGATTTCACCGTATGAGCTGCTGAATGTGTCTGTACTTAGGCTTAAAATGCATTATACTGCTATATTCAGATTACTTTAACATAATGATATTGATCTTAGTAAGAGTTCATATATAGCCAATGGGTTGTGATTTTATGCTCAGGTAGACTAAGCATATATTTTCCTGCTTACAAATACTGTTTTAACTCTTTATTATGTCTTATTGAGGACCCTGCTTTAAACCCTGATGTATTTTACTTATTAGCTATTGTCATTTGCCACCAAAACTCTTACCCTTGGATTTTTTTCTCAATTGTTTTAACTGCTGTTTTTGTTTTTACATTTCCATGTTATTTTACATTTCATTTTGTTCTTAATGTCTTTTACAATTTTTGTTTTTAGTAATACTAGTTCTTTATATTCCTGGTGCATTTTATATTTGTATATATGTATTTTTATGTATTTATTTTTAGTAATATATGTATGCAAATGTTTTTTTTTATTTAAATGTGTAATTTTATTTAGTTCTTGCTGCCATTCTTGTATAGTACACTCTACCCTTATATTATTCATGCACTATAAAACTACAATCAACCAATCTTTTTATATTTTTACTATTATAGCTATTATAAGGTAATATATTTATATAACCTGCTAAATTATGTTTATAAAGTTCAAAAATGCACCATAGTAACTCACTGATGCATAATTTTCTTCCGTCGAATTTTTATATGTTCAAATGAATTAATAATCACAAATAATGGTGCTAACTGTAAAGGAAAAAGAAATTGTCTCTTAGAATCATTGCATGTGATAACCAAATGGAGATTGATGTGTTATTATCTCCAGAATTATGATTTATTAAAAATATTATATTTTGCATTGTTTAGATATATAGAATATAGTCAGTGTATATTTTAGTGCAACAAAGATTAAAAAGTTATAAAAATTCAAAAATGTAAAAACACAGTAAAAATTTCAGTTGTAAAATGAAGATTACATATCACCATAAAAATTTATTTTAAAGAAATTCATTGTTTAAAATGATATAACATTTAAATTTAATAACTTGAACTACATGAAATATTATAATAATAAAGAATTAGACCACTTTGTCAATGAAAGGTAGGAAATAACAATATAACTAATCCCAAATGAGGCTCATTTGACAGAAATTGGTGAATAATTAATTAGGGTTAAAAGTTTTTACTGATCTCAGCATAGAAAAATTCACCTATGAAATTTTCATTTGAACTTAACAAATTCAAAACGTCCCTTTTTAATCAAACTAATTTTAAAAAGCAAAACATTTTGTTGAAAAAATGAAACTAATTAATGTGATTGAAATACTTGTATGATATACACTAGTGTTCACGAAAATCAGAACATCATGAAGAACCAATCGTAACACACTCATATTTGGTGGTGCAATGCAGTTCTCAATAATTACAATATGGAGGCAATTGGAGAGTTGCATACCGAGTTGTTTAATAATGACTGTGTCCACTCCTTGCTTGTTTAACTTGTTGTACACTGCGAGGCATGGAGTCAAACAAATGTTTGATGCTGGATTGTGGAATAGCCATCCAAGCACTATGCACCCTTGCATAGTACTTGGATGGTTATTCCACAATGTTGTTCATCTACATTTGCTGGGATGTGCTGGCATTGTCACAAACTCCTTTTGACCATATTCCATATATTTTTGGTGGGTGACAAATCAGGGGATCTAGTGGGCCACCCAAGGATATGCATATTGTTTTGCCTTGGGTATTCAAAATGGGTTCTTGCATTGTCCTGTTGAAATATGTCATGTGGGACAGTTTGTAAGTGCAGAAGAGCTATTGGCTGTAAAATGTCCTGGATGTAATGAGCACTGGTAATGGTAGTGTGGATCCATATGAGGATGGATTTGTTTTCATAACTGATTGCACCCCACACCATAATCCCATGTGTTGGTGCTATATGTCTTGTCTGAATACACTCCTCTCACCAACCCTTGGCAGACAAGGATTTTGCCATCGGATTTGAACAGACAGAAGCAGGATTCATCAGTAAACCTTTTGTCATGTCACTGCCATCATTTGATTCACCATTGTAATCTGGCTGCTTTGTGTTGGGGTGTCAGAGGCACTCTTAACAATGCCTAGCTGACATGCAGTCTGATTTGTAATAAACAGCATCAAACTGTTATTGCTGACATTGGAAGATGTGTTACTGATCTCCACTGTTGGGCCAAAGCCATAGACAGGGCAGAGCAATCTGTTATAACCAGTCTCTGAAGATGGTGATCTTCCAATGGGATTCTGTGGGTGAAGTTCAGAATCTTCCTGACATGTTCGTTGCCCATCTTCAAACCATTCTCTGCATATTTGATGTACAACAGATACACTATGCCCCACATGAGCTATGGTTTCTCAATACAAAAGATTGCCTTCTCTCATGTCAACAGTATGTCCTCTCTTGAACTCGCTCACTTGAAGATAAGGAGCTCACACTGGTCTGTGTGGCATATCTTAACAACACCTACACAAGAAGTAATAAGATGAATATGGCCACCACCCCTTTAAATACCCATGGGAAGAATCCACTTGCACCCTTTCTAGAATGTCCTCATTGTTTCATAGCTAACACAACTGCACCAATGACCTGCAAACTAATCACTTCTTCAGTAGTAGGTGCTAAACATGCCCCATACAAATCACGGACCTTAATCCATTCCTTCTTGGTTTTCTGGGTTTTTTTAACAGCAATCTATATATTTGAAGTATAATATATTTAATTTGTTTTGAGCTTAATCTTATTGATAATTTTTGTATGTTTTATTTTACAGCAAGCTTATGTTTGTTTTACGAATTGGGAATGAAGAAGGCACTTCACAGTGTCATATAAATCTTCTGCATCCTAACACCATGGATAAATCGATTATGTTACAGTACAGTGTAAATTATGGTGCCACATGGGAGCTTATAGCTGTACACTCTCCTTCAGACTTTAAACAGGTATTAATATTCTACATTCTCTAAATATAAATAAACACATTCATAAGAATAAGAATCGTGAGATGCTTATTTCTGAGCTGTATATAAATACCTTCCTCTATTTCAGCCAAAATATGTTCCAACATTTAATGATTAAATTTTAAAAATGATAGATATTTTGATTGTAAAAGTTTTCCATTTTTTCAATGTAGGCCCATATTAATGTAATCCATTTTGTTGTAGAAGAACTATAGGGCTTGAGTTATATGGTTTCTTGTTCCCAAGTAATTCCTTTGTAATACCCAACTTTGATGATGCCTTGAATAAGATGCTATTGAAGTGATTAAATTTAATGATTTATTATGCCACAAAGCATTGTTCAAGCATTACTGTAAAAAAAAAGCTTATATAATATGTTTAGGAGCTAATTGAAATCATATTATAGATGTTGACAAAATCAAATAAACTCAAAATTCCATTGCTCTTAATGTTTTCTAATAAACAGAGCTTGAAATGGGATGGAAGCCAGCCTACTGCTTTTTCAGAAGCACTGAAACTATATTACTTTTTCATAGAATAAAACTATCCTCCTTTTCCCCTTCAAGCATAAAACCATTAACATCTTTTATATTTACAGTATTCTGTATGGTTTATGAAACAATAATAGGGTAATATACACTTGCTGTTGTCTGAGAGCAAAGATAAAATTTGTTATCAACAGATACTGATTGAAGCTAATGTAATTTGCAGCATAACAGATTCACAAGTAAAAAACTAAAACAGAGTTATCTATTTGCTCAACTAGGCTGTTACTTTTTGTAAAAAAGACTACTGCATTTAGTTAATAATTTATTTTTTATCAAAATTCAATAGGTATCTTAACTCTACCATTAATAAATCCTTCCCCCTTTAAATGTGTACCATATCTAAAAACAATTGGAGCGTGCAATCAGCTGTAGCCATGATGATAAGCAAACAGATAAACTGATGAATACATTTATGCTTTGTGTCAAGCATAGATACTTGGATTGACAGCATCAATACTCAGCGAGTAAACTTATTCTTGTTGAAAATGTAAACATACCTATTTGTTTGATTGTCATCACAACTGTAGTTGAATACAGGTTAGCTGCATAGGTTAATTGTCTCCAAATTTGTCATAACTTGAAGGTTACCAAAAGACTTTAAAATGCAAATTTTATACACACTTCCCAATTGGAAGAGAACTTTTATTTATTAGCATTACAATAGTTCCTTTCCACTTTGATAGATGCCTATCCAGCTATTTTGCTTGCTCATAAGTCCTGACCACCCCATTCTTTTTCCACTTTACACACTGCTAATAAACATACTAAAATCTTTACATTGTATCACCATATAAATTATTATTAGGTCTTACAATGATATATTCATTCAGTACAACTCAAAATTTAGTACACTTCTGGAACTTAGTCTATTCTGACTGTACAAACTCATAACAACGCCCAACAATTTATCAGTATACTGAATGTTTATGAAATATATAATTCATATGGGGATATAGTGTAAAGAAACTATTGAATTCTAAAATCACCATGATACTTTAATATAGAATGCTAAATTTTTTTTTATATATCAGAAAAGTTATTTCACATTAAATATCCGCTAAAACTTGCATTAAATTCCAAAAAGGATTTATTGAGATATTTACATTTTTGTTCAACTTCCTTAAATTATGAACAGAAGTATATATATACCTGTTAGTCAGTGCACGAAAAAGTTTTAAAATTTAATTGTTTTCCTAACCAAAGAAGTTAAAAGTTATTTAAGGTGCAATTGCATGCATTCTGAGAAATCTGACACTTTAAGGGTTAAAAGTTGGAGTGAGAGCCTATTAAATTTGATCTCAATAATATTCAAATCCAGAAATATGCTGAAAAGTTTTTCAATAAATTATTTGTTTGATGATTAGTCAATAAGTATTTGGCTTCTATAATTATAATTAAAAAATAAAAAATTATAATTTATTACATATAATATAGTTTGATAAGGCTTAGATGCAAAATATTAAATGAGCCTGCTAGTAATCAATAATTTTTCTGTCAAAATACTTATTGATAATAAGACAGAAACAAAAACTTTGATATTATTGTTATTAATATAAATATGTAAATTGATTTACAGATGAAAGATTTATGTATTTTAAATAAAATATGTCAAACAAATTTGTTTATTCTTGTGGCATATATTGTATTACCAAAAGAGTTTGGATTCTTTCATGTGATTTGAATGGAAAGCTACATTCAAAGCTCTCTAACTTTGAAAATTAGGTTTTTGTGGAAAAATGTCACTAGAAATAAAGATATTCTCAAAACTTTCTAAATTGCTAATTTTCAAAGCTGTGTACAATCACCCTGAACACTTTTATTCAAAAATAATCAAAACTGAAAGAATAATTACACCAACTTCTAAAATTGTGAATATTTTAATTTATGACTTATTACAGAGCTATTATTTGTGTTTTAATTATCTTGTGAGATAAGTTATTATTACCATCATCTGCTCTTAAATGTTCCATCATAAAAAATTCTTTAAATATTAAATGAATGTTGTTTAAAATCTAGATTTATAAAGATTTTAGTAAGATCTCAATTTATCTCCTGTTTTTCTGTAAAAAGCTGATTTTCAAAATAAGGAAGCTTTGAATGTAGCTTTCCATTCAAATATTATGGAAGTGTCCAAACATTATTGGTAATAGTAAAATAAAACCCTGCTGGTATATGTTCAGGTGCAATCATACCTGTTGTATATCTGATAACTATGTCCCTGATTTCATAATTTTAATCATTTTACTAATTATTAGCCTTTAACTGGTAGCTTCATTGGAATAATTGCAAAATATAGCATATTAGAATACCAGATAAAGGTTAATATTTTCAATATGCATACAGTTATTTGTAATGATAGAGCTATTTGTTTTTCAGTCTCGAAGACTTGTATATGATATTCCACAACCAGGTAAGATAAGTGGAGTGCAATTTCGATGGTGGCAGCCTTTCCATGAAGGGCCTGGTAATGATCAATGGGCTCTTGATAACATAGAAATTGTTAGGTATGTGATTTTTCTGTGATAGATGATAATTATATGGATATAAAGAGGGTTCATTTAATTTTTATTCAATTCTTTTTTGCATCACTTATCATATCACTAGAACAATGAAGTTAAAATTATAGCCCATGGAGTTATTTTGAATTTATCCTAATAATAGCTAAATTTGAATTTATCTCATTCAACAGCTGAACTTCAATTCGCTAAACTTCTGGTGTTATGTAATGTTTTAAATGCTTAATCTCTTGTTAGTTTAACACTGCAGTAGAACGTTATGCTTTTATTATTTTAATGCTGTAATAACAAACTTGAAACTTTTTATTGATTCAATTTCGGTGCATTTTTAGTTTATTAATATTCATTCGCCGTCCCATGACCGAGTGGTTAGCGCGCTTGGCTACTGATCCAAGGGACCTGAGTTCGAGCCCCGGGTAAGGCATGGATGTGTGTGTCGTTTTTCTGCTGAGGTCCTGCCATCCTCTCAGACCTTCTACTATGGCATATAAACTGACTGGCTCCTGTCAGACCTCTGTGGCAAGCAGCTGCTTGAGGGGGTATTTATTTATTATTATTTTATATTCATTCTTTTGCTAGTTTATTTGATTGCTGAGTTTTGTTTATATCATTTGTGAATTAAAATAATTGCCTAACATTTTTTAACAGCAATATTGGTAATATAGTATGGGTATTGGGGAGGGGGTGGGGGTCAATAAATTCTAGCATTACCTGTACTTCATATTTTTTTCAGTTCACACAATATCAAAATGCTTAGGGTAACTGTAGTAAGCTGAGCAGTATCAATATACTTGTAAATATGCATGTTTATTGTTAAAACATGGGCCTACCATGTTTACCAACTACAAATAGGGTCACAATATTTATTTAGTAAATAGGAATTTGTAGCAGACTAAAGTTTAAGAACTGCTGACCTGAAAGCTTTATCTAGCTTGTCCTTCTTGTGTATGCAACCTGATTCATGCAACACAGTACACACTCACTGGCTTAGTAGTTAGGTTTACTAACACACCTGATAGGGCTAAAAAGTCAGCCATAAGAATTTATCTTAAATGTTAATTAATACCTAAATAGCAGTCATTATATCCACCCATTTAGTAAATTAAGTTTTATTTAAGTTTGCATAATTCAGTTTTCATTTATTTGGTGAAAAATTCTTATGAAGTGCGATATCATTGCTTAACATTCCTCTTTAAAGATTGAATCAATATTGTTGAAGAGCAAGATTCAGAGATAGTATATTGAGATTTTTGTATTATGTCCAGTGAATTTACCCATAAAAAGTGTTTTTTAACATTAACAAACTTCGAATACTGTCCTGCACTGATATGAAGCATCTATTATCTATCTAATTCTTGTGAGCAATATATTTCTTGCAATGTGATTATATTGGATATTAGCTGTTGATTTCGGGTGGGGGTGGCTCAGTCGGTAGCGCGTCAGGCTTGTAATCTGTAGTTCCCAGGTTCGAGTCCCAGTTGGGTCAGCGTTGAGATTTATCTCTGCAAAATTCCTCGCCCTGCCCACGGTCAGTAGGGGACACCGATGGGCTTGGAAAGACCGCCGTCCATCAGATGGGACGTTAAGCCATGGCCCCGTGTGTGGGAGAGCCATACCCTGTGCACGTTAAAGAACACGCTGGATGGCCTTGACGGGAGGCTACCACTGTCTCCCAACAGCTGTTCCAGTGGGTCCCCTCCCCCAACCTTCTCTGAGCCTTCGGGGTCCATGTGACCTGGCCATTTAGCCCATTGTGTGCAAAAAAGTGCCGCTAACATAATATAATATAAGCTATAACCGTAAAACAACCCAACCCTAGCTGTTGTTTTTATAAAAATAATATTTAAATGTTTCAAAGTCTTTAGAATATTCTGCTATATGAGAATCAGAAAAAATTTGACTTATTGTTCTGATTTTAAGTGTTAAATTATGGATTTTGTATATCTGAATGTAGCTCATAGTTCTTTTCAAAGTGTGGATTCTAAACTATTGAAATGTTATTGATTTCAACTAGCAGTTTTTTCTCATACTATATTACCAAAAATAATAGGAATTTGTGTTTTGTGAATTACAGACCTAAGCCTTTTGCAGAAAATTGCCACTGGATATAATAATTAAAATAAATTATATATAATTAAAGATCTGAATCAAATTTACTCAAATCTCAATTTCTAATAATTTAATGAGGTAACATTTAACAGCAATATTGTTAGTCATAGGAATATATCCTTACTAAAATGATTGTAATTTTAGATATTTGTGTAATTGATCAGTTTTCATTTGTTTTGAAGAAAAGTATTCAGCATGAGCATAACAGCAGTTTTAGATGTTAAATATTCCAGTATTATATATTAAATAATGCTGAAAATCGATATTCAGAGAGTTTGATTGAGATCTTCAGTTTATCTCCTGTAACCTTTTTTTTACATAAAAAACTTATTTTGAATGTTGAGAGCTTTTGTATGTGGCTTTCCACACTCATCAAAGTGTACCTATGTTGATTACCCAATTGATTATCTAAAACATTTGATCACCTGATGCCACTGGTATCATTATAATGGCTCATAAGTAGGGCAACCAAATTATTTTTGTACACAGGCAGCCAGCTTCTTAGATGTTGCTCTGCCACAGACTATGAAAAACATGACACATACAACCGAAAGAGAGAAAGAGAGAATAGTGACAAAACCATTTTCACACAGATTAATGATTACAGGATAATTATATTCCAATTCACGAATGATATAAACAAAGCTTAGAAGTGCATGAGACATGAGACACAATGCACATCTGAATGTGAGAAAGAATAGCTTGTTGTACGGCAACCAGCATTGCAGGTGCCACTCTATCACAGGCATCAATAATTCAGTGTCATAGATCTTGTAGGTTCTGTGGCATACATTTGTTTTTTCAGGTAACTCAAGAGGAAGAATTCCATAGGGGTCAAGTCCCTATGGACTTCTTCCTCTTGAGGACTGTGGAGGACACTCCACAGGACTGCCATACCCAATAATAATACCAATTTGGTATTATTATACCAAACTGGTAAAAATTTGGTATTATTATACTGCCATACCCAATAATAATACCAATTGGCACAGGACTGCCATACCCAATAATAATACCAATAATAATACCCTCCCTGCCAACCATACCCATATAATTGAATGTGGAGGACACTCCACAGGACTGCCATACCCAATGATCTGGTGTCTGAGCATGTCAGACAGGAAAGAATGTACATTTGTGGTGTGACATCATGTTGGTACTACATGCTGCACATCCCTGAGGGGAAGGTCATCCAACCAGTTAGGTTGCATGTTCCATATCAGTTGGAGGTACCTCTGACTTTTTAATGTTCCCTTATAGGACACCAGTCCAATGAGTGTGTTGTTCCAAATACAGCATCAGACATTAGTCAACCAATGTACTTGATGCCTCACTGCTCACCCAAGGGATGCATTATTAAGAGCCCAGTAATGGGTGTTTTGACTTTTAACGATTCCAGCCTTTGTGAATTGCACCTTATGTGTCCAAGGAGCTTGGACAAAAAGTATGTGTTACCCTCTAAGGTATTTAGTACCAAACTGTCGAAATCTAAATGTCTTTGATTGGCATCAAATCATGCATCAGTGCAGGTGTGTACCACGCTTGTTCAGGATTTGTCATACATGAGCTGCTGTTAAGCCACAGGCCTCACTGACTGCTGTGATACTGATGCGAGGTTGGGTACGGACATATCCCAGGACAGCTGCTGGATGCACTTGAATGCTGATCCTGTTGGTCTGCCTGATCATGGATGAGCTGTTATGCTTCTGATCTCTCTGACCCATTGAACAACACATCAAATGGTTGCAGAGTTGGCTGTGGACCAGCCACAAAATGTGTGATATATCACCATGCAGCTTTCTAGGCACTTTATTGACATACCATATAGCAGTACCATCTCACAATACTGATTGTTAGAGTATCCCAGTATCAGCATATTTAATCCAGTACACCTACTCATCTACATCACATACTGCCATGCCTGATTTTTGTCTCACTGGGTGGGTGCTACATCACCATAATTATATGCATACATTTCTGAATCTCTCTGTGGCACTGCACAGTATTTTGCAGTGGCTAAGCATCGATATCTGATTTTGAATGATTGGCATTTATAGCCTTCCATCCACTCATTTTGTGTATACCATTGTCTTTCCTGCTAATTAGAAGATGTTCTACAACGCTGTAGTTTGCATTTTTTCTATATCTCTCTTTGTTTCTGAGTTAGGTTTATTAACATCCTAAATTTGCTGGGTGGGGGTGGCTCAGTCGGTAGCGTGCCAGGTTTGTAATCTGTAGTTCCCAGGTTCGAGTCCCAGCTGAGTGAGCGTTGAGATTTATCTCCGCAAAAATTCCCCACCCTGCTCACAGTCAGTAGGGGACACCAATGGGCTTGGAAAGGCCGCTGTCCGTCGGATGGGACATTAAGCTGTGGTCCCGTGTGCGGGAGAGCCATACCCTGTGCACGTTAAAGCACACGCTGGATGGCCTTGACGGGAGCCTACCATCTGTCTCCCAACAGCTGTTCCAGTGGGTCCCCTCCCCCAACCTTCTCTGAGCCTTTGGGGTCCATGTGACCTGGCCATTTAGCCCATGGTGTGCAAAAAAGTGCCACTCAGAGGTAAAACAACCCAACCCAAATCCTAAATTTGCTGCTAGGGGTGCTACAGTCACTGTCATTCGATCGAGCATGGTTACTTTCCTTTAGGTAAACCTAATATTTACACCTCTAGGACCCTTCGTTAAAAAGTTATTTGGGTGTTTTAGGGTTTACCTTTGAACCCTACACTGTATAAGTGTAATGATAATTATAGAGGTACATTTGACTCTTTGAAGCTCAGGGCCTGAGCCATCAGCTTTTCTTTGCTCTATGCTAGTTACACCCCTGGTTTAAGGTGTAAAAATTTTAGGATATTGGGTAGGATTATGATGACACAAGTCATCTAAATTGCTGTCTCCTTATAAATGAAAGAAACCAGGGCATAGGCAAAAAATTATTAATGTATATTTCATGCATTTTGAAGAAATTTTTGAAAGTCCTCTAAAATGGAGGGATGAAATGTTATACTGTAATGCAGGGACAGACTGACAATTTTTTTCAGGGACACAGCTGTGGCAGCATCCCTTTTTTTTTTGGTCCCTTTTTCAAAATTTCATTATTTATTCTGTTGATAGTTTGCACATGACAGTTAATATAGGTTTTTCCAGAATTCTGTGGAATTTGTGTAAAATAAAAGTTATTATTATTATTTAAAAAATCCTCCTTCTATGAGGGCCTGGGACATTACAGTGCTCATCACCCTTTGCCACTCTGCACCTCTGTAAAGGAAATCCATTCTCCTCCCCCACCCCCTTTTTTCTGCCTCAATTGAGTTTCTTGTCTTATTTTTGTCTGGATCTAGGCCTGAAAGAAGCTATCACTTTTAGAGACAGCTGATAACATTATGGTGTTATTGGTTGAAATTAATTTAAAGATACACTTTAAGAAAAATAGATATGGAATTCATAAGTATTATCATTAATAAAAATTCTACAACTATTAGAACACTGACACATGAATTTTTTTGATGATAGAATTATGAATAAGTTATACAGAAAACTTTGTAAGGCATGAAATGGTGTGGTGACATATAAAAAGGGAAAAAAAGACATCGATCATGCATGGGGCCCCTATCCTGCCTGAGCCCATCTGCATCTCTAGTATTCCACACTCAGTGTAGTAAACACTAATGAGCCAAAACATTATGACCACCTGCCTAATATGATGTTTGTCCTCCACATGCCACCAAAGAAGCTTGTACTTGGTGAGGCATGAACGCTACAAGATTTCTAAAGATGTCTTGTGGTATCTGGTACCAACATGCTACCAGCAGATCCTTTAACTCTTGTAAGTTACATGGTTGAGCTGCCACAGATTGGATATGCTGTTCCAACACAAACCACAGATGCTTGATTGGATTGATGTCAGGGGAATTTGGAGGCCTTGGAAGTCTTCCTCTTGTTCCACGAATCATTCTTGAACAATTCTGGCAGTGTGGCATGGTGCATTATTGTGCTGAAAGAAGGCACTCTCGAGGGCTATACCATTGCCATGAAAGGATGTACCTGGTCTGCAATGATGTTTAGGTAGGTGGTAGACATCATAGTTTACTGCACATGAATGACTGGACCCAGGGTTTTACAGCAGAACATTGCCCAAAGCATTACACTTCTTCCACTGGTTTGTTTTCGCCCCATGGTGCATCCTGGTGCCAACACTTCCCCAGGTAAATGACACACACGTACCCAGACATCCACATGATGCAACAGGAAATGAGATTCATTGGACAAGACGACCTTCCAATCATTCAAAGTCCAGTTTTGATGCTCGCATGTCCATTGTAGACTCTTTCAATTTCGAAGCAAGGGCACTCAGAGCGACCTGATGCTACACAGCCCCATGGCCAAGTGGTTAGCGCATTTTTAGGTGGATGGGAAAAAATGAGCATGTTTAAGTTTTTGGGTTTAAATTTGAGATCCAGAAGAATGGTACATCCAAAGAGGAAATAAAAACAAGAACTGAACAAAGGGATGCAATAAAAAAAATATCCCCTCAAGCAGCTGCTTGCCACGGAGGTCTGACAGGAGTTTCTCAGTATTGGATTGGATTGGATTGTTTTACCTCTGAGCGGCACTTTTTTGCACACCATGGGCTAAATGGCCAGGTCACATGGACCCCGAAGGCTCAGAGAAGGTTGGGGGAGAGGACCCACTGGAGCAGCTGTTGGGAGATAGATGGTAGCCTCCCGTCAAGGCCATCCAGCGTGTTCTTTAACGTGCACAGGGTATGGCTCTCCCGCACACGGGACCACGGCTTAACATCCCATCCGACGGACGGTGGCCTTTCCAAGCCCATCGGTGTCCCCTACTGACCGTGGGCAGGGCGGAGAATTTTGCGGAGATAAATCTCAACGCTGACCCAGCTGGGACTCGAACCTGGGAACTACAGATTACGAGCCTGGCGCGCTACCGACTGAGCCACCACCGCCCCGTTTCTCAGTATAATATGCCATAGAGAAGATCTGTGAAAAAAGTGAGACTTGATCAGAAAGACAAGCATGCTAATCATTCAGTTATGTGGAATATAAATATATCAAGAAAGAATCATCATGTTATATAACAGCCGTAATTCCGGGCAGATATGTGTGCCGCCATTGATGCAGAAACTGTTGGTATCCCTTTGGTTCCATAGGTACTTGACCAATCGGTCCAAAATTTGTTCTGGTAGTCCCAGCTGTGTTGGGATAAGAGGTCGCCTTCCTAGTTGTCATGGGTTGGAAGTAAACCTTCTGAAAGTGTCCAAAATTTGTTGTGGCATTGCTGTTGCCTACCTTGTGAATGGAGTAGTACCTTATAGATGACCCTTGTGAGTAGAACAGTACGTTAAAGGGGTTTAAAGCTATGAATGAAGTTATCAATGGACCTGCATTTTCCACCAAATTTTTGGTGGGATTTAACTAGTAAAGAATAATGTTTTACATTGAAATGGATTTCTGAAGAAAATATACTCAGAAAACAAAAATGAATAAATTGAGAATTGTGAAAAATGATAAGAATAGAGGAAGATGTTGGACAGGATGTAGTAAAAGAGAGAGAAACTGAAAATATGAAGATGGCGAAAGAAGATGTGAAAATGAAAACCAACTGGAAGAAGATAAGGAAAAAATGGTGTGGAGGAAGTGATGAGAAAAGAGACCCGTGAAGGAAAGATTGGATAGATGTAGAAAGGACAGAGATACTGTCAAAATGTAGGCAGTTCTAAAATGTGGAAAAATCCTGGGAAAGGAAGTAAGTAAAAAATACGGAAAAACTTGCAATTATGAAAGATCATTAATTTGAAAAATGCATTTTGAATAAAGGAATTAGGTACGGATGCATCTTTCTGCACCCCTTTACGTCATTGATCAACCAATATTTTTGTGTAAATATTTTGCAGTTTTTATTCTTCCTGTTGTTTCTCGGTTTAAAATTAGACATATCTACTTATAAATTTCTTCCTACTTGAGACCTATATAATATAACAAACTGTTCAACACAAGCAAGCCTTTCGTAGTATCAATGCGCACAGAACTGCTATTGGTTACATTTTCAAGCTTCATTTTTAAGCACATGTTAAACATGTAGACAAACTTTCTTAGAATATATAAGTTACTCAAGCTCATTATAACACCCCTCTCTTGGGTACGGATCCAGATCAAAAAATAAAGGGTAGGGGGAACGCTGTTCCAGTGTAAAAATTTTCTTGTTTTAGTAGTCTATAAAAATTTCATGGAAAATATTTATGTTTAATATTTCTTCTCCTCCCTTCCAGTTACTAGCATTCTGAAAGAGGGGTAGGGGCATTGCGCACTGCCTAGATCCAGTGCCGTCTTAACAGTATTGTAGGCCCCTCGGCAAAGCAATGCACTGGGACCCCTACCCACCCACCTACGGGAATAAAAATGTAAACGGTCAATAAAATTAGGCCAATAGGTTTATTGGTACTTTTAACAAAATCAATGTTTAAACATAAAAAAACATGCTGTAAAGCGAGGATTAATCAACACAAACTTTTGCGAAATTTAGAATCGTGGGGCCCAGTGTGCCCATGTCTTAAGACGGCCTTGCCTAGATCCTGCTTTGCTTGGTTATGCTACAGGGATAGAGTTTTTTTATGATATGAAGTGGACAATGTATGTAGATGTAGCTACGGTACTCAAACAACTTGAACGTTAATTGAAGGCTAATAAGATATAGCTCGTGTTTTTTTAGTCACTCCATTCTTTGCCAAAGTTCTTTAGGGGCGGAGGTGGCTCAGTCGGTAGCGCGCCAGGCTCGTAATCTGTAGTTCCCAGGTTCGAGTCCCAGCTGGGTCAGCGTTGAGATTTATCTCCGCAAAAATTCCCCGCCCTGCCCACGGTCAGTAGGGGACACCGATGGGCTTGGAAAGGCCGCCGTCCGTCGGATGGGACGTTAAGCCGTGGCCCCGTGTGCGGGAGAGCCATACCCTGTGCACGTTAAAGAACACGCTGGATGGCCTTGACGGGAGACTACCATCTGTCTCCCAACAGCTGTTCCAGTGGGTCCCCTCTCCCAACCTTCTCTGAGCCTTCGGGGTCCATGTGACCTGGCCATTTAGCCCATGGTGTGCAAAAAAGTGCCGCTCAGAGGTAAAACAATCCAATCCAAAAGCCAAAGTTCTTTAACAACTGTAAAGCTATGGCTCCGTGTGTAGGACAGCCATACCCTCTGCACGGTAAAAAAACACGCTGCATGGTTTTGACGAGAGACTACCATCTGTCTCCTAACAACTGTGCACTGGGTCCTTTTCCGCCAACCTTCTCTGAACCCTTTTGGCCTTCTGAGGCCCTAAGCTATGGCAAATTGAAGAGGCCTTAAGCTATGACAAGTTTAAGTGGCCCTAAAAATTCTCAAAGTCGAAATATATATTTATTATTGTGACTGAAGAGAAGATTAAGAAATAAGTGTGAAACTGATGTGATCAAAATATTACACCAGGATTGATATACAATGATGACAATAGATTAAATGCTAATTTTTTTTTGCCTGACATAGTAAAACTTGAAATTCATTTCGTTGAGGCCCTAAGCTGTACCTTAGTTAGATTATACGTTAAGTCCGGCCCTGGATCCTTGTGACCTGGCCATTTAGCCCATTGTGTTAAAAAAAAGTGCTGCTCAGAGGGGAAACAATCCAAAGCAAAGCAATTTTGACAATTTTATGATTAATTTTCTTTATATAAAATTTCTCATATATATATATGCACGCAAATTTAAAAATAAAATACTTTTAGTAAGTAGTGGCGCTGAAGATCTGTCATGGTAGAGCTATTAGCATGGAATCAAATTAATGAATAGGCTCTTCGAAGTTTATGTTCAATAGAATTTCGACTTCACAGAGTCTGTAAAGTGAAAATGCCGTTAAAGATGGCGCATTGACTGCCAATATTTTTGGTCACTGCTCTGAAAGTCAGTTTTGCTCTTGGATAGAACGAAAATGACAGAAGCCTTTGTTAGCATAAAGCACACACCCGTACTATGCTAACTCTCAGGGTATTTTTTTTTGGTATTCTTTCAAAGCAGTCAATTTTCTCCAAGAATGCTTTGTCTGTGCTGCTTTTGTGCATTCCACAATGCATTGAGAATGTCTGAGATGTAGCAAAGAAGATGGGCGCATTCTTTCTCTGCGAACTGGTTTAGAGCTTTATCCTACGAAATCTTGGTTAAATCCGATTTTCAGGCTCTAAGCTGAAGATTGAACTGCCATTGGGAAGTAGGCAAACCGCCGAAGCTGGAAGAACAACTACATTATGCATTTACCCCTAATCTTGTCTGCGCTAGTGGGGGCCGTAATCGTTCACGTTTTACTTTCGGCTTCCATGACCACGGATTGAAGGGAATCGCTGGCTAGCGCTGTGCCGAGAGTGGGGGAGAAAGTTTACCCCACCGTGACGTCACGTAAAGGGTCTCTGCTCCTGACCCGTAATGTACCACGTGACTCGAGAGGTCAACTACACAATGGGAGGTTTGCCGGCGGCCCACTTTCTTCGCACGCTGCCTTTGTGCGGCAGGGGCCTATTGGTCAAGACGATGGCCTTGTGTTCGTTGGACCTGGGTGCAGGGAAAGATTCTTCGACAGGCTTCCAGTTCTACCACTCTTCTTGCAACCATTTGCCGAAATGCAAATGGGAACGTTACTAACAATCTTTTAGTAATGCGGGGGAGGTTACGGCGAGTAACTGTTTACTTCCGTGTATGGAATCGATTTCGATTTCCAAACAAAACGGCCAGTTTGTAGTCCAGGAAACCGCAAATGGTTTCATGTCACATGTGCTTCCGCATCTAAACGGCTTAAGCCCTTTTTGTATTGCCTCTGGGCTGGCTTAGAGATGCTTTGCCTGAGGATACCATATCTCTACTTCGTAAATGTCGGCGAGAAGTGCTACATATCACGGCAAAAAGGTTACACTTGTTTGCTTTTTGCGGTAACCTCTTTATTAGTAGTGACCACTCTCAATCTCCGGTGATGTGTTAGTCTGTTATGTTGTTCATCGTAACTCATTATCGTACTTTTTGTAACGTCAGCAGCTTAAGGTAGCTTTCACCCCATCTTCCTTTTCAATTGTAGATAACAAAAAAAAACCCTCAACCGATTGTTTCAAATCGTAATAAACTAATCGGCGTTTCATCTGTAGCTAAGTGGATTTTTCACATAAACTTTTGCATTCGGAAAATTTTTCTGAGAATTTTAACAATTTTGACTTTATCAAAATTCTGTATCAGAAAAAAGAAATCAATTCCGAAACACGATTTTGAGAAAAATATCACTTTCAAAAGTGATTTGCATTAGATTGAATTTGTTCGCGTGGGCGCCAGAAAGGGGAAACAACTGGGGCAAATTACTCCCCCCTGCAAAAGTTACATATATATATATTCAACATGAATTAATTTAATTCATGTCGAATATATGTATCAAAAATTAATGTAATTTTTTCCATAAACAAATGTAACCATGATATTTTTACATCTTTTATTTTCGTAAGCATATCATTTATTTTTATTTATTAATATTAAAAACAGAGTACATAATATATATACAATAAAAAAACATGTATTTTCAATAATAAGTTTACCTTTTTTTTCGTTTTGTTTTCGGGCAATGCATTATGTATGTATTGCTGTATTCATTTAAAAGAAAATGTATGTTGTGTTGTCATTAACTGTATGGCATTAATTGTAGTCTGAGTGGATTTTTCACATTGAACCTGTATTATTCATCATAAATTAGTTTTTGGAGCAATCTCCCTCCCCGCCGATGCCCATGGGAAGGCTGTTGAACAAGACTGCTTTCCACAGTCACCTCTTTATTTTAGAACGAATTCACTGTGAATCATTTTATTGGCATAGCCTTGACTTGTTCGTTTTATTCTGGACGGTTTTGTATCTGAGTTCAAGTCATTTTAGTAGATGAGAGGTATGACTTTATTTTCTATCAGACCTGTTCATTTTTACATTTAATATCGTGGTTAAGTTAAACCACTAATGCAGGACCGGATCTAGGGGAGGGCCAGATTGTCCACCCACCCCCACGTACACTTTGAGAATGTTAGTAAGGGTAATGGAGGTAAAAATTATTGTTTTGCATATTTCATACATTTTTCATGAACTTTTAAACACCTCTGAAGGGGAAACTGTTACATGGATAGTTCTGGACAAGTGTCTCTCTCCCCCTCCCCCTTTTACTTCCCCCCGGATCGATTGCTTCATTTGTCCCCTCCCCCCTCTCTTATTTGTTTTTTGATCCGGGCTCGCAGTAGCAGAACTCTTATTAATCCAAAGGATTAAATTACATAGCTCTTATAACGATAATGCATATTCAGTATCTTGCCAATTGCAGGGCTATAACATTAGCATTTTAGTTGATGAAGCAGCGCACGATCAGGGGCAGTGTTTATTTGCATTCTCATTGTGTCATGCATGCAGTAGCATTATTCTCTATTAACAATGCAGTTTTCGCTAACTTCATCTGCACATTGTGAGACGTAATAATATAGATAGAGGATGCAGATGGTCTCTTTTTTCCCGTCATTCTAAGAAGAATTCTAATGGTTTCTTGATCGTGATGTTGGACCATAGACGGTAATGAGAGTGCTTAAACCCTGCCACTGATAAATATTCCAATTAAATGATAATTGAACGTCCAAAGATTAATGATTAATAAATCACTGTTGCTTTTGCATCGATTATGGTGCTGAGATTCGTCAGCAATTTCTTTAGAAGTATGTATATATCTAGGAATGCACCCTGGGTGAACAAGGGTAATGAAATGCTTATTCTTCTTCTTCAGGTCACTCTTTCTCGTTACTACCGTTGCCAATTATACTTCACTTAATGGAGGATGCAGAAGATTTCGGAGAACCATAAACAGAACTCAGAATATAAGGAAGGAGGACGCAGTGTATTACAATGAAAGATGTAGATGTTCAGAAAGGAGGACGTTAAAGGATCGGGAAGGAGAATGCAGAAAGATGCAGGGTATCGACAAAAGGAACGATAAAGGATGCAAAGTATCAGAACAGAATGCGTTGTAGGATGTAGAGGATCATGATGGAGAATAAAATATCACACGGAGGACACTGAAGTCTACACTGGATGAGGGAGAAGGATGCAGATTGTTCGAAAGGAGGATGCAAAGAGAAATGAGAATGAAAAAAAAGACAATGATCATAAAGGAGAATACAGATTTTCGGGAAAGAGGACTTAAAGGATCGAGAAGGAGATAGGAATCGTAAAGGAAGATGCTGAGGATCGGGAAGAAAGATGAGAAGGATGCCGGCTATCGGAAAGGAAAATAAAGGATAGGAGTCATAATGGCATATGCAGAACGTTGGAAGGAAGAAATTAGAGGATGGAAAAGGAGAATAAATGAAACAGGGGTCATAAAAGGGGACTCCGAAAGATGGAGGGGATCACGAAGTAGGATGCAGATGATGGGAAAGACGAATTAAAGAAACAGAGATCAGGGGACGTTGAAGAATGCAGGGGATCTGGAAGGAAAATGCAAATCATTGAAAAGAAGGAAGCAGATGATGGGAAAGGAGAATGAAGGAAACAAAGATCATAAAAGGGGATTCCAAAGGATCCAAGGGATCAGGAAGGAGGATGCACATCGTCGGAAAGAAGGAAGTAGAGGATAGAAAGGATAATGAAGGAAACAGATCATAAAGGGATATTCCAGAGGATATAGAAGATCAAGAAGGAAGTTTGAGAAGGATCCAGAATAAAATTCTTTGGAAGTATTTTTATATCCTTAGAAGTTAATATACCTCTAGTTGAGAAATGTTAGTTTAGAGTGTATACGAGTATATAATAGTAGTGAAGCTTTGGATATACTGTGTTACTGAATACGAATAATAATATATCTTCGCATTAAAACAAGATTAAATGCATTAAAATCTTCGTGACATTGTCCATTCGCATCACTTTTGAATGCTTATCAGATTAAACCCATTATCGCCTATTTAGTGAACTTTTCTTTCCTGTTACTGACAGCTGCGTGTAGCACTGCAACAGGATTCAACCATTGACCAACTAAGGGGACGGGCAATACTGTAATTCCTTTCTGTCGTGTCAAGGACTCGGTGGATGATTATGAGCAGCAACTAAAGCGCCGATGAAGGCCAATCACACAATTACAGCAAATCTGTACAACTCACGGACTCAAGTAGGCGTCGTCGGAAATAATCCCGAACACCAAAATCATTACAAGCATTGATTAATAGCTCGGGAGGAGGGTCAGCAGAAAATAAAGTTCGTGGTCAAGCAGGGCCACGCAATAAGTCATTGATACATTGTGTACGCGGAGACAGAAATGCTCGGATTGTGCAGCGAACGAAACAAGACGATAAAATATGGTAGCTACGAAACAATTAAAGTGTAGTCGTAATCGTAAAAAAAATTACATACTTCGACATGAGAAAAAGAGTCGTACCTTTTGTGGTTTTGTCCTCGGTGTTATGTTTAAACGCTACTACAGTGTTTCGATTATAAACATACCGTTGTCAAAGAGGGCTTTCTTTGTTTGTAGCTGGTAGAAGGCATAGCTTTTCTGAGGAATCAAGATTTTCCGTTAGTGAAGTTGATTTAACGGCGCTTTTGTGCACATGGTGGGATAAATGGCCAGGTCACAAGGACCGAAGAGTTCAAAGTTAGGTAGCGGAATGAAATCCTTTGGACAACTGTTAGGATACGGATGGAGTCCCGCTTTAAAGGGCATCCAGGTTGTTCTTTGACGTGAATAGGGTAATGTTCCCTGTACACGGGGGTGGCTCAGTCGGTAGCGCGCCAGGCTCGTAATCTGTAGTTCCCAGGTTCGAGTCCCAGCTGGGTCAGCGTTGAGATTTATCTCCGCAAAATTCCCCGCCCTGCCCACGGTCAGTAGGGGACATCCGATGGGCTTGGAAAGGCCGCCGTCCGTCGGATGGGACGTTAAGCCGTGGCCCCGTGTGCGGGAGAGCCATACCCTGTGCACGTTAAAGAACACGCTGGATGGCCTTAACGGGAGGCTACCATCTGTCTCCCAACAGCTGTTCCAGTGGGTCCCCTCCCCCAATCTTTTCTGAGCCTTCGGGGTACATGTGACCTGGCCATTTAACCCATGGTGTGCAAAAAAGTGCCGCTCAGAGGTAAAACAACCCAATCCTCTACACGGGGCCACGACTTAACGTTCCATTCTGCAGATGACGGCTTTTTTAAGCCTATCGGCTATCCCCTCTCCCATCGATAGGAGGGTAAGGATTTTACGGTAATAAATCCCAAAGTTGAAACAATTCGACCTGGAAACATCAGATTACTAGGCTGGCGCGCTACGGACTGAGCCAATTCTCGTCCTCTTAGTGAAGTAATAAAGCTTTCAGTAGTAAATAAATTTCAGTAGTATAAAAATTTAATGCCATGAGCGTGAGTGACAAACATTAAATTCCATCTCTAAAGTGACAACACAGTTCTCCACTTTCCCGGATAGATAGCGCCACTGTTGCGAACCAAATAAAATCCGAAAAGTTTATATGGTCACACAAGCTGAGAAAAGGTTAGCCATTGATGGTGTAGTGGTTAGCATAACTGGCATGTTTCCAGGTGACGTGAGTTCGAATCCCACTCATGGCAAAACCAATTTTTTCAGCTTTTTATTTCATAATAAAGCTTTGTTTAGTTTTGCCATATATGTAAAAGCTGTGTAAAGCAGGGAAGGTGCGAGTGCAGGAGAATTAGAAATGGAGTAGCCATTTCTAAACGAGTTTCTTGTTATTGCTTTCCGTCAGGCACATTGCAACAAAAGTGGCCAAACCCTTCCTTCTCCGAAATTTAAGCGCGGTTTCGGTGTCTGAGTGGTTAGTGCACTTGGCTACTGATCAGAGGGAGCCGGGTTCGAGCCCCGATAAAGCATGGACGTTTTCTTTCTTGTGTTTTCCTTCTGCTGTGGTCTTGCTTTCTTCAGATCTTCTCTATGACGTATTATTAACTCTGTGGCAATGTTTGAGAGGTAATTTAAAAATAAAAGCAAAATTAAAAGGTTATTAAAGAAATTCATTTCTGTTTATATTAATTTTTAGCGCCAATTCTTCTCTTACATATAAATATAAACTTCACCAGAAATAAACAAAAATAATTCTGTGGAATATTTTTCCACAGTATTTAACTTTGCCTTCCTTCATTGGGGCGGGGGAGGCTCAGCCGGTAGCGCGCCAGGCTCGTAATCTGTAGTTCCCAGGTTCGAGTCCCAGCTGGGTCAGCGTTGAGATTTATCTCCGCAAAATTCCTCGCCCTGCCCACGGTCAGTAGGGGACACCGATGGGCTTGGAAAGGCCGCCGTCCGTCGGATGGGACGTTAAGTCGTGGCCCCGTGTGTGGGAGAGCCATACCCTGTGCACGTTAAAGAACACGCTGGATGATCTTGACGGAAGGCTACCATCTGTCTCCCAACAGCTGTTCCAGTGGGTCCCCTCCCCCAACCTTCTCTGAGCCTTCGGGGTCCTTGTGGCCTGGCCATTTAGCCCATGGTATGCAAAAAAGTGCCGCTCAGAGGTAAAACAATCCAATCCTTCCTCCATTGTGTGGGAAGAAAAAGTGCCGCTTAGAGATCGCCTTCCTCTACCCAAGAGATGTCCTAACTCAGCGATGGCGGAACCTACTTGCCAAAGGCGACACACTTGCTGTTTTTTGTTGACACAGCTAAACTGACATTTTGTGTCATCCAAAAAGTAAACAAAAACTATAAAGAATGAAAATCGACAAAATGATTGAGTTAAGCGAATAACAAACATAATGAAGTCATTGGTGTCATTTTACTCGACACTAGTTTTAAAGTAACTGGCAACCTGACATGTTTCCTTTGATTACTGTGATCATTTATGTATGTGACACGCCATTGGAATATGATCACCAACTTTTTTAATTTTTTGACACGCAGGGTTGGAAAGGTTCTCCATCACTGTCCTAACTAATAGGGACTGTATTAAAGATGAGTTCGAGATCAAATGTTTCGAGCCTGAGCCCGAAAACACATCGTAAAACACTTCTACCCAGAACTATATGCCTCTAAACCATTTTTTGTTGCTAAAAAAAGATAATAAATTTTTCACTTTGTCGTGCCTATATGTCCGTCTGTAGACATCTGACTTTTTTGTTTTTAGTGATAAATTAAGTATTCTTTTTGCGTTAGATATATATTTATGAAATATTACGATTCCCACATTCCGAATCTCCCAAAAGTTATAATTCCGCCTTCTACCGGTAGAAATTTTTGAAAATGGCAAAATTTCAAACGAATATTGCAAACGATATATTTATGCTAGAAATTCGAAATTTTGGTGTGGAATGCAAAGGTCATGAAGTTTTAATTGGTAACAATAAGTTGACCCCTTCTCTAGGGGTGGCGGGGGTGGCTCAATCGGTAGCGCGCCAGGTTCGAGTCGCAACAGTGTCAGTGTTGAGATTATCTCCGCAAAACTCACCGCCCTTCCCACGGTCAGTAGGGGACACCGATGGGCTTGGAATAGGCCGCCCTCCGTCAGATGGGACGTTAAGCCGTGGCTCCGTGTGAGGGGGAGCCATACCCTTTGCACGTTAAAGAACACGCTGGATGGCTTTGACGGGAGGCTACCATCTGTCTCCCAACAGCTGTTCCAGTGGGTCTCCTCCCCCAACCTTCTCTGAGCCTTCGGGGTTCATATGACCTACCCATTTAGCCCACTGTGTGCAAAAAAGTGCCGCTCAGAGTTAAAACAATCCAACTTGAGAACTGATAACAAGATATCAATTCACTGAGGATTACAATGCGCTAAAACAGAAACTACATATTTGTAAAAGTAAATTTCAAGTGGAAATAACCTCTATTAATAGGAAGGTGATGAATATTAAATCTGCAGTAAATAAAGGATACTTATTAATTTTGAAATAAGTTATTTTGTTGTAGATATTTAAAAGTAACTAATCGTATTTAATAACTTAATAGGGCATGATTTGCATTCATGGAGGATATGTCATCGCTTGTTATGTTTTTATGTTTTGTTTTGATAACACCGATGATTTAGCAGCATTAAACTTCAAATGTGCTATGTGCTGTAAAGGAGAGTTAATTGGTAGTTTGACATAAGTGATCCTTCAGATGCGGGGCCCCTGTGAGCGCGGGTCACGGTGCGGTTGCTCCACTCGCACCACCTTCACTCCGGCTGTGGGTGGGAGTACCTTTGTAATGGACTTTGCATGGCAGGGGTTGCACAATCAGTAGCGCGCCAGGCTTGTAATCTGTAGTTCCCAGGTTCGAGTCCCAACTGTGTCAGCGTTGAGATTTATCTCCGCAAAATTTCCCGCCCTGCCCACGGTCACCGATTGGCTTGGACCAGGGGACACCGATTGGCTTGGAAAGGCCACCGTCTGTCGGATGGGACGTTAAGCCGTGTTCGGGAGAGCCATACCCTTTGCACATTAAAGAACACGCTGAATGGCCTTGACGGGAGGCTACCATCTGTCTCCCAACAGCTGTTCCAGTGGGTCTCCTCCCCCAACCTTCTCTGAGCCTTCGGGATCCATGTGACCTGGCCATTTAGCCCATGGTGTGCAAAAAAGTGCCGCTCAAAGGTAAAACAGCCCAACCCAACCCTTCTTCTAGTTAACTCTTCGGATTACACCATTACAACTTCAAAAGAATGGTTATTTTTAAGAGATTATTTTAAGGAACTAATTTTTTTTTTATTTTCTTTGTAAGAAATTCGCAAAAAATATGGATGTAATAAAAGTCTGGTGCCTGGATATCTGTCGAGTCGAGCAGTATACTTCTTGGCCGTAAGGTGGCAGTGTTTGCCCCACCTCTTATGTTAGAATATATGCATTTCATACCTTAAAGCTGGATTAAGGGACGTTACATTAGGCCAAGAGTTTGCAATATTTTGAAGAGGGAACACCAAAGCATTCAAGCAAAGACTCGTGAGTACCAAATATTTTCAATGGCCTCCACATCCGAATAAAATTATTCTGATGATAATGAAAATTTTTTGAAATTAAACTGTTTATTTCAGTGGTCACCAACTGGAATACCGCAATATTTTTAGCACTTTGAAACATCGTTATAAAAATGTAAAATGTAAATTACATTGTTTTGATAAATAATATAAAGTGTTGGTTGTTTCTTCACTGGTTGTAAGGGTTAGGTTGTTTTTTCACTGGTTGTAAGGGTTAGGTTGTTTTACCTCTGAGCGGCACTTTTTTGCACACCATGGGCTAAATGGCCAGGTCACATGGACCCTGAAGGCTCAGAGAAGGTTGGGGGAGGGGACCCCCTGGAACAGCTGTTGGGAGGCAGATGGTAGCCTCCCGTCAAGGTTATCCAGCGTGTTCTTTAACGTGCACAGGTAGTCTCTCCCGCAGACGGGACAACGGCTTACCGTCCCATCCAACGGACGGCGGCCTTTCCAAGCCCATCGGTGTCCGTGGGCAGGGCTGGTTGAGGGTCTGACCGTGGCAAACCCTCAACCAGCCCTGCTCACGGACAACAATTCTGGCCCACGAAGACCTTACAACCCTGGTGTCAGTGGCAGGGCTGGTTGTAAGGTCTTCTATAGAGTTTTTAATGTCATATACAGACAGCAGACAAAGTTTTACAAATGATTGTGCTCGTACGCACTAATAAAGGTCAGTACTTTTGAAGCTCATAGAACACCAAAACCTTCACAAGCGATAGGTTTCGTATGCTTGCATTAGGTTTTCAATTCGTTTGGCATTGTTATCCATTTGGTTAGGATAAGCTAGGTCAGCGGTGTAGCTGGCAGTGGATGAGAATTGGTGGTTTAAACCCCCTTTGGAGAAATTTTAATAAATCATTTGTTCAATAATTCACATTAACGAAAACATTAAAAAAATTCTTCAAGACTCCCCTTCCAAAAATTATGTCTGTACAGCTGAGCTCGGTAGCGATTTCATGTACAAACTTTGTGTTTTATTCTTTGTCTATATTGGATGTGTCTGAGAGCTTAGTTCGAGCATTAAACACTTCTGTAGGCCTTTATCAAAATAGTGCTAAAGTGTGCGACTCTGAATTGTTTAGTGCAGGGGTATCCTTAAAGCTAACAGTACAGTCGCTCAAAAAAATATCCGAACAGTATGGTTGATTACAGAATTCAGAAAAAATATCTGGCACGATTTTTTTTAGAAGTTAGTGATCTGGCAACCTTCGTGTCACGTAACACGAAGGTTGCCGGATCACTAATTTCTAAAAAAATCGTTGCCAAATATTTTTTCTTAATTCTGTAATCAACCATAGTGTTCGGATATTTTTTGAGCGACTGTACCATTATCATTCCAGCTACACCTTAATACTTAAACGAGAGAAAAAAAAACTATATTTTTGATGAGCCCTAGGAAATTTTTTTTACTTAAAAAAATACATTTCTAATGACTAATGAATTAGAAAAAAAAAACTTTGTATTTAAGGAATCAAGGAAATATCATGATTTAAATATATATATATACCTTTTTCATGAATACTATGAAATGACAAAATTGTTTGTTAACACCTAAAAATGTCAGTCCAAGAAATTGGAAGAAATGAACGAGATTGAATATATATTGATGATTTATTTCAGTAGCCGTGAATTCTTTTGCAGGGGCCACGGATTTGACCAGGTTTAATTTAATGCTAATGCCTAAACTAAAGAATTGTTTTAGGTTACATTTTTACTGGTAAATAACAAATTTGACCGCAATTTATTCAGACAAGAAACAGTGCACTATGTGATTCCAAATTGGGACCGCCAAGGAAGAATTTTTTTTCCTATGGGATATCGAGAAAGGAATATACAGTTCTTATCAAATATAGTGTAATCTGTGGATAGGCAGACTTAGATTATAGTTTTGAGCGAAATATATAATATCAGAATAGTCTTTTGACAATTGACAGGGCAGCTAAAACTTAGCTCGGGGAAAGAATGAGTATTTCGACTAGTCGTTAATAACTGGCAGTAACATATGTGAATGGAAGAACAACTTGTGAGTGAAGATTTTGATCATCAGGAAATTGTTTGATCCTCAGAAGGTTCCATTCAATTTTGCCGCTAACTCAGAATCGTTTCTAAGATTTCAAAATGAAAATAGTTTTTCTTCTCCGTTAAACCTTTTTGGAAAAAATAATGTTTAGCTTTCGCCGCTCAGTAGTGCTCGGAAGCATTTTGGATTGCGTTTCATACAACACAATAAATATCTAGGACAAACCAATGAACAACCATGATCCATTCAGCCTTGCCTGCACCTTTTTGTCCCCTTCTCTATTGAAACGAGTTCCCGAGTCCATTGGTCTCTTGGGATTATTTACCAGCATGATTCTAATCTAACAACTTGTTTACATCATTATGATGGATGGCAATTACATTACTGTAGAACGTTAAACCCTCTCATTTCCCAGAGACTATGATCTTATAAAGTTGCGAAGCCATCTTCAATATAAATGCTTTTTTTTTTCGTATTGGAAACGAACAAGACTATTGTATATTTTTATTTATTTATTTATTCATTCATTTATTTAACATATAAAATAACACATCAACAATGAATGATATGAAATCTTGAGTGATTATATTTATCAAGGATAATAAATTAGAATATTTAAATAGCAATGCATAAATAAAAAAAAAATAAATAAATACCCCCTCAAGCAGCTGCTTGCCACAGAGGTCTGACAGGAGCCTGTCAGTTTATATGCCACAGTAGGAGATCTGAGAGGATGGCGGGACCTCAGCAGAAAAACGACACACACATCCATGCCTAAATCCGGGGCTCGAACCCAGGTCCCTTAGATCAGTAGCCAAGCGTGCTAACCACTCGGCCACGGGACGGCTCACATAATATAATGCATACACACACACAGTGATATGCATTATATTATAAATATATTATTATATTATAACATAATATAATGCATACACACACAAAGAAAGAAATAACATGTTCTTCAATATGCACAACCAATGAGCTAGAATAAGCTCATTCAGCTTATAATATTTATTATATGCTTTGTGGAATTAAGAAATGATAACAATTAAGATATAATCAAGAAAAATAAAAATGCTTGCAGTAGTTTATTGAGTTAAGTTCAATCTTCAATAGCATTTAAATTCAATATTTTTATTTTTGTACATCATAAATACTATTAATTTGGTCAATTGTTGAAAAATATTCGTTTAATAGTTTTTTGAATGTTCTTAAACATTTCTCATTTCTTATTGCTTAATATGTTGAAATATTTTAGTACTATGAAAAAGAAATTTTTGTGCAAGATTTCTTTGTTGGATTTTTCAATATGATATTTCAAACCTAAACTTCTGGAATTAAAATTCAATTTTTTTAATGGTATAAAAACTTCGATTTTTGTGTAAGAAAATTAATGAGTAATATATATACATAGTTTTCTTAAAGGTAATAATTTATTAATGCGATATAATGAATTTAGAATATTTTTGCGATAAATTTCGAATCAATCGATTTTGCGCAAAAAAATAAAGGTTCCAACCCTCCCCAATAGTAAATTCCATATAATAAAGTCGATTGTACCCATGCAAAATAAAGACGATGAAGGAAATTAACCGCTACAAAATTTTTTAAAATATAAAATTTATGTAAAATTTGATTTAACTTTTTACTTCTAATAATGTGTTTTCCATTTCAAATTAGAATCAATTGTTATACCCAAATAATTATAGCTTTCAGTTTCATTGATAATTTTACAATTAGAATTGTCATTATCACAATTAATGTTGCGAAATTGTATTACGAAATTTGGTAAATTAAAGTTCATTAAGTTAAATGCTATATATTTGGTTTTCTTTACATTCAACTCTGATTCATTTGGCTAAAGTTGTATTATTGTTTATTCCTATAGTGTACATAGTTGGTTTTCTTTACATTCAACTCTGATTCATTGGCTTCTTCATAAACCAATCACGAATAATCTTTAAATCTGAGTTAATGTTATTTAACAATATATCAAAGTTGTGTCATCAGCAAAGGAAATAAAATTCGCTTTAGTTGTTAGTATACAAAAATCATTTATAAAAATAAGGAACAATAAAGAATCTGAAAATCGATCCTTGTGGAATACCTCGTTTAATATAAGAAGTGTCACTTTTTATGTTATTAATACATATTGCTGTCTTTTTTCAATATAAGACTTTAGCCAATTATAAGCCAATCCTCTAAATAATCTAATAATCTAAATATAATTCTATAATAATCTAATATAATTTTTAAAGTATTTCATGATTTATGGAATCAAAAGCTTTCTGAATATCAAGAAAAATTGTTCAAACTTTTTTATTATTGTTTATTCCTTTATACAGTACTGTGCAAATTAGTTGGGACAATAGGAAAATGCAGTAACAAAGACAAAACTAAAATATTTATTTGTTTAATAGTGTACATAGTTAATAATGAATGTGACCCCCCCCCCTTAGCTTTAATTACTTCACCCTCTCAACCATTGATGCCACTAGCTTTCCACACATCTCCTTCACTTCAGGGTCGTGGTACCAAGCTTTCATGACACTTTCTCTCATTTTGGTTTTCGTCGTGCAATCCATCTTAGATATGCGCGCTCTAATAATGGCCCACAAATTTTCAATGGGGTTTAGATCGGGTGAATTTCCTGGCCACTCCAATACCTTCAAATGTTGCTTGGTAAAGAAGCTCTTAGCAAGCTTAGAATTGTGGCATGGAGCCAGATCCTGTTGAAATACCCCATCACTGTTAGGAAACAGCTTCTGAAGTGTTGGGACCATTTTCGCCTCCAGAACGCCTATGTACTTTTTGCTGTCCATCATTCCTTCAATGGGGTGAAGCGTCTGTGGTCCGGAAGCTGTGAAACATCCCCAAAACATGACCTTGGGTGGGTGTTTGGGGGATTGCTGGATGTGGCCGGATCGAAGAGGTTCTCCAGGCGAGCGGCGGGCGAAATTTGACCTGTAGCCATGCACCTCAAAGTGAGTTACATCGGAAAATATCACTTTTTCTCAATTCTTCACAGTCCAGTCTCGTTTTTTCTTTGCCCAGGATAGCCTTTTTTGCTTCATAGCGGGTGTCAAAAGCTGCTTTTTGGAGGGGCGTCGAGCCTGGCGGCCACTCTCCAGAAGGTGATGACGTACGGTGGAAGCATCTATATTAACCCCATGAGACGCAATCTCTCTTTTGATGTCTCCACTGGTCTTCTTCGGGTCTATGATACTAATTCTTCGAATTAGACTATCATCTCTAGGAGTGGTTTTTCTTTTTCTTCCACAATGTCCTTTACGGGACATGTCCACAGACCCTGTCTCCTTATGGAGCTTCATGATGGTTGTCCCAACTAATTCGCACAGTACTGTAAATTAATTCGTTAATTTTAAGAGAGCATCTCCAATATTTCTTTTTTCGCGAAATCCATACTGATTATTGGCAAAGAATTGTAAATTATTAAAGTACTCAAAATTCTTTTTTTTACAAATTTTTTCAATAACTTTCGAAAATAATGGTAATATTGCTATTGGTCTATATTTACTATAATCATTCTTATTACCTTCTTTAAAAATAGATCAAATTATTGATTTTTTTTTTAAATCTTCAATGAAATTTCCAGTTTCAATTGATAAATTTATTATATAAACATTAAATCTAATTTATATTTAGATATAATTTTCAACATGTCTACAGATATACCATCATAACCTATTGCTTTTTTGTTCTTTAAATTTAATATGATATTTAAAATTTCATCATTTTTAGTTTGTTCAAAATATATTGATTTCAAAGATATGCTTTGGTCATTTAAAATCCTATTGATCCATGATGATTTTCTGATAATACATATTTTTTATTTGCGACATTAATAAAATATTCGTTAAATTCATTTACCATTCTTTCATTTTCTTTTTCATTAGGATAAATATTATTTACTGTTGGAGTCCCTGTAATTTCATTAACTAATTTCCATTGCTTTCTAAGATCATTATTACAATTATCGAAATATTTTCTATAATAATTTTGTTTAGCAGATATTTTTAATTATATATTTTATATTCACTTTTGTATGAAACAACTAGAGGATATTTTTAGGCTTTTTTATACAGTTTTTTTCCTTTTTATTAATACTATTTCTAATTGTGTAATCCAGTTATCTTTCAGATTTTTATTATTAATTTCAGAATCAGAAACCTTAATAATAAATTTACTATTTTCAATTGCTATTTGTACCATATTTGCCGAATTCTTTATAAACAAAATTTACATGTTTTCCTTTATAAATAGCAATGTCTAACGTATATTTTTTTATTTGTTTTTCAAACTTAAAATGGTTTATCTTAGTTTTAATTTTGAAACTATTTTTTTTCGTTTTAATATTTTGCCCATTGATAACTAATAGTAATGGATAATGATCTGTTATATCAGTTTTATAAATAGCTATTTTATTTAAAAAATTTCTTTATTTATAATAAAAATATGATCTATGCAACTGGTTCTCATAGATGTTACTCTTGTAAAATCATTTATATGTGAACTAAAACCATAAGATGACATAATGCTTATATATTTGAAATTTTCATTATTTAATATGTTAATATCTAATTTCATATTACCGATCAAATATACATGTTTGTTTTTAATTTTGTAAAGATAATTATCCAATTTATTTAGAAATTCATTAATAGTATATTTGTGTGGTTTGTATAAAGAAATTATGCAAATATCATTTAATTTATCATATAAATGTAAAACCTCTGCAGTTAAAAAGCTTCAACATTGTATACATTCCTCTAAGTGTACATTTTCTTTGAAATATAATACCTCCTGACTTACTGTAGTGTCAAGTATTACAAAAAATATTATAGCCATCAATTTCATAATTATTAATTTCAAAATCTCATATCCATATTTCCCCGTCCTCCCTACGGTCAGTAGGGGTCACCGATGGGCTTGGAAAGGCGCCGTCCGTCGGATGGGACATTAAACCGTGGCCTCGTGTGCGAGAGAGCCATACCCTGTGCATGTTAAAGAACATGCTGGATGGCCTTGATGGGAGGCTACCGTCTGTCTCCCAACAGCTGTTCCAGTGGGTTCCCTCCCCTAACCTTCTGAGTCTTCGGGGTCCTTGTGACTTGGCCATTTAGCCCATGGTGTGCAAAAAAGTGCCGCTAAGAGGTAAAACAACCCAACCTGAGTTATATTCGAAAGATTTCACCAGTTCATGAAATTCACTTTTCACAATTGCACTTATTTCTCTTATATTTCCATAGAAGATGCCCAAATGTTCTTTTGACATTAAATATTCAACTGAATGTGGATTTGCTTTGCTGCTTATAGAATTCATCTCCTCAGTAGAAGATTCTTCATTACTTTGAGGATTTGTTTTGCTGCTTATAGAATTCATCTCCTCAGTAGAAGATTCTTCTTTACTTTGAGGATTTGCTTTGCTGCTTATAGAATTCATCTCCTCAGTAGAAGATTCTTCATTACTTTGAGGATTTGTTTTGCTGCTTATAGAATTCATCTCCTCAGTAGAAGATTCTTCATTACTTTGAGGATTTGTTTTGCTGCTTATAGAATTCATCTCCTCAGTAGAAGATTCTTCATTACTTTGAGGATTTGTTTTGCTGCTTATAGAATTCATCTCCTCAGTAGAAGATTCTTCATTACTTTGAGGATTTGTTTTGCTGCTTATAGAATTCATCTCCTCAGTAGAAGATTCTTCATTACTTTGAGGATTTGTTTTGCTGCTTATAGAATTCATCTCCTCAGTAGAAGATTCTTCATTACTTTGAGGATTTGTTTTGCTGCTTATAGAATTCATCTCCTCAGTAGAAGATTCTTCATTACTTTGAGGATTTGTTTTGCTGCTTATAGAATTCATCTCCTCAGTAGAAGATTCTTCATTACTTTGAGGATTTGCTTTGCTGCTTATAGAATTCATCTCCTCAGTAGAAGATTCTTCATTACTTTGAGGATTTGTTTTGCTGCTTATAGAATTCATCTCCTCAGTAGAAGATTCTTCATTACTTTGAGGATTTGTTTTGCTGCTTATAGAATTCATCTCCTCAGTAGAAGATTCTTCATTACTTTGAGGATTTGTTTTGCTGCTTATAGAATTCATCTCCTCAGTAGAAGATTCTTCATTACTTTGAGGATTTGTTTTGCTGCTTATAGAATTCATCTCCTCAGTAGAAGATTCTTCATTACTTTGAGGATTTGTTTTGCTGCTTATAGAATTCATGTCCTCAGTAGAAGATTCTTCATTACTTTGAGGATTTGTTTTGCTGCTTATAGAATTCATCTCCTCAGTAGAAGATTCTTCATTACTTTGAGGATTTTCGCATATTAAGGATTTCCGTTCCTTATTTAACTTACGAAAGTTTTTTTCTCCAAATCCAACACAAAAATAGTGGAAATGTTTGTTGCACATTCCATTACATTTTATGTCTTAATTTCTTGATTACATTTGTTGCATTTCATCATTACTATGAGCCTTTTAATTCATTCAGTAATTCAGCTTTCAATAATGTATTTCAGTATTCAGTAATGTAGATCCAACTGAAGACATTGAGAATTATGTTTCTATAACAATACACAAAGTCACGTATGGAACACTTCTTCATAATCTGGTAGCCATGTTAAACAAATATATTAACATAGACTATCTTTAAAAGAATTATAATATTGCAGAAATGAACAAGTCATTTGAAGGTTCAACACCATTACAAGCAACTATAAAATAAAACACGTTATTAAAGTTCTTAGTGAACAAAATGTAGAGATAAAAATGCATAGACAGCGCAATAACTCACCACAACTAATACCTTGTTATTATCTTGTTTGCCTTATCCTTGAGCTCACTTTTCTGTTGCCCAATGGGCTAAATGACCAGTCACAAGTACTCCCAAGCAGGAGTAATCCTGGGCTAAATGCATTCCAAGTGATAAAATTCCTCGGGCATCCTTCTTGTCTCTCGTCGCTCGCTATTCGTTTCCCTTTTGAAAACCTCTCCTCAGGGAGTGCAATTCAAATTTGGGCACGGAAGAGAATTGATTTCTAAAAAATTGAAGCTGGACAAAAATAATTGGGTAGAAAACAGAACGACGGTCCACTTTTTTTGGTCAGAAATTAGTTTTACTAAATAGTGAAATATATGTTTTGTTTTTTATGTTCCAGTGGAGTTTCAGAAACAAAGTTAATCTTCAAAATCTGTGTAATATATATTGTCTACTATTCCTTTCCCATTTGTTCCTATTCTTAAAATTCCCTAGAATACTGGGGCGGGGGTGGTTCAGTCGGTAGCGCGCCAGGCTCGTAATCTGTAGTTTCCAGGTTCGAGTCCCAGCTGGGTCAGCGTTGAGATTTATCTCCGCAAAATTCCCCGCCTTGCCTACGGTCAGTAGGGGACACCGATGGGCTTGGAAAGGCCGTCGTCCGTCGGATGGGACGTTAAGCCGTGGCCCCGTGTGCGGGAGAGCCATACCCTGTGCACGTTAAAGAACACGCTGGATGGCCTTGACGGGAGACTACCATCTGCTCCCAACAGCTGTTCCAGTGGGTCCCCTCCCCCAATCTTCTCTGAGCCTTCGGGGTCCATGTGACCTGGCCATTTAGCCCATGGTGTGCAAAAAAGTGCCGCTCAGAGGTAAAACAACCCAACCCCTAGGATACTATTTCAACTTCCTCTTCTTCAGTATCGATGCTTTCGTGCACCAGAAGAGAAAACACTCATCCTTTTGAACCTCATGCAAATATTCTAAAGGTTTACCTAGGTTTCCTTAGTCAGAAAAGATCGAAAGTCTCTGAGCAATAGTAATACAAATAATGGATGGAACTCTCTTGTAATCCATTGAAAATGGATCTTTAGTCATCTGTAATAAAACATTTTTAGCAATTAAGCTTGTATGAAAAAATGAACCTATCCACCTCCCGAACTCGAACGCGGGATCTCGTGGTTACGCCCCAGTTGCTCTAATTCGCAGCTTAAGGAAAGTTCTGATAGCTGATCATGCTCTCTTGAGGATTTACCATCCAGTTAGAAGCGCTAATTATAACGACGTTGACTAGTTTTTTATAACCATATATCAAGTATTAAAATGCCTTTGGCTACACAACGTCAAAGCACTGGATGTAAATAACTTTATACACAGTTGGTCGGCAACCAATTTGATAGGAAGGAATAAATCTCACTGATAACGACAGTCATTTTGTAATAATTAGTGTAAAATGACTGTTACTGTTAGTGAGATGTATTCTTTCGTAACAATTTTTTTTTTGTTTATTAAAAAGTTTTTCCACGACACAAATGGCATAGATATTAATTATAAAATTTTAATAAATTGTCGAGGCCGGATTGAATGTAGGGGCGGGAGTGGCTCAGTCGGTAGCGCGCCAGGCTCGTAATCTGTAGTTCGCAGGTTCGCGTCCCAGTTGGGTCAGCGTTGAGATTTATCTCCGAAAAATTCTCATCCCCGCCCTGCCCACGGTCCGTAGGGGACACCGATGGCCTTAGAAAGGCCGCCGGTGTCGGATGGGACGTTAAGCCGTGGCCCCGTCTGCAGGAGAGCCATACCCTGAGCACGTTAAAGAACACGTTGACGGGAGGCTACCATCTGTCTCCCAACAGTTGTCCCAGTGGCTCTCCTCCCCCTACCTTCTCTGAGCCTTTGGGGTCCTTGTAACCTGGCCATTTAGCCCATGGTGTGCAAAAAAGTGCCGCTCAGAGGTAAAACAACCCAACCCGGATTGAATGTTCTTTGCTTCGAATCTGTTTCAAATTTGTTAGCGCATTCATATATCCCCAAAGGAGAGAAATTTAGCAGTATAATGTAAACTAAGCAGATAACATTCAGCACTCATTTAAATACAAAGATTAAGGAAAGAACGAAGCAAAGATGGATTCACATAGTTGAGCATGCCCGTTTTGTTTAGTGATAACTTAAACGCTGTTCAAGATGCCAGATTTGTATATCAATCTTGGAATTTGAAGATATCTGTTGCTTTGAACAAATTAGCAAATGAAGTGTATCTTGTGAAAAGTTCCGAGTTCGAAGCAAGATTTCCGAAAGAAGCTAATCAGTTTTTTGTTTTGAAATTAATTTTTAATAAATTTAAATTTTAAGTTCCAAAAAATGATTGGCTGGCTCATTTTTTTTTTGGCTACGAGTATAAAATGGTATATAATAGACTTTCAATCTTGTTTGAGGAGCGACAGTTAAATAATAGTCTCTCCCCAATCAATACTGAAACAAAAGTGATGGAACTAGTGTTTATTTTAACAATTTTATTTGTGTTTAGAACATGTAACTGTTGTTTATTCAATAAGAAATTAAATAGCATGCTGATATCTGAACATCATAATTTGTGTTGGGATTAAAGAATGTAGAAATGTTTCTGAACTTGAGATTTTGGTTTTTCCTTTTAACTGTTTGTTAAAGTCTTTAAACTCTTAAGTTCTGTGCTTGAAATAAATTCGTGATCTTGGCCGGCTACGATGCCATGGCATTATTTACGATAAATTTTGAATAGGTTGTCAACTATGCTTTGAATAATTTCGTCTCGCGACCCTTTGTCCTTGTGACATTGGCACCTATGTCGTTTCGTCCCAGCGAGTCTCAACTATGTTGTGCTCAAATATCAAGGAAATTAAATTCCGTTTGTTCTTGGCCACTTATTTAATTAGGGTATTAAAGAATAACAAACTCCTATTGAGAAAATGAACGGTTAAACATCCAACGTTTTAAACGGACCGGGGCGAAGCTTTTTGTCATTTCGGGTTCGTAAACGGAGCCTAGGATTAGAAAACTACATTTATTAAGGTCCAATTAACTTTAATTATAAATTCCTGACTTGCGAAGTTGCTGTTGAATATTCAAGCTTCAATAACTCTTGAAATGCTGAATGAATATGATTCATAATCAAGATTCAAAGAGAATTTTAATGAGATCATTATCTGTAGTGGCATTTTCCAATAAAAGAGATATTTTCAAGGTTAGGGAGCTTCAAATGCGGCTTTATGCTGACATAGCATGCATTATCACTTAATTGCTTTGAGCCGTGTTGAGTTTTTCCTTTCAAATTTAAAATAGTAATTCATTTCCGCGAAATATATTTTTGATGGGCAGACCACACAGCGATGACAACTCTTTTCATCCTCCGCATTGCTCACTAGATTAAATTAAAACGCAATTTCGAAAACAGTGTCTTCGCTTGAAACTCGTTTCGAATCTAATTGAATCGCCATTTCACACGAAGGGAATAATGAAAGCGAGAGGCCGAAATTCGTTAACGAGGAAGCAGACGCTTTGCAGTGCCGCAATGGTTGATGGAAGGCAATGGGTGGCGCCGAACAGGTTCCGATACGTGAAATGGCATATGAATTAGGAGAGGCATTAAATAAGTAGGAAAGAGTTAATCGCCCAGAACCTGAGAGAATCTGTTTTGCATTTCAGGGCAGCATATGACAACAGACGGTACCAGGGCTCGAATAGGAGACAAGTCGGCAACTAAGGAGTGCCAATGGCAGCGATGGCGGAATGGGACTCGTGTATGCGAGTAACAGAGGTTTCATAGTTTGCTGTTTCGCCACAGGACAGCTGAAAGAGGTAGAAGTCGTTCTTTTTAAAAAAAAAAAGCGATGGAGATGTGAAGACGACTGGATGCCCAACGCCCGCCTCACTTCACACAAACCGAATTGAAGTGTACAAAGACATTAAGTTTTTTTGCATATCATGCTCATGTTTTTTACTCATTTTTAGCATCTTTCGGAAGATTTTAGCAAAATGTGAATGTAAAATAATCAAAATGTAAAGAACATTAGAAAGAGACTGATTGTTATATTTTTATATATAAATATATCATATGTGAAAAGTTAGACTTATCCATAGAGAGTGAAAGAGATGTTAGATGTTCAGAATAATCTGCATATAATTTGCTTTTATTTACAAATATAGCGCAGTCGTTCATAAAGCATTACCCGGTGTTTCACGTGTACAAGAAAATGTGTGCCTCAAGAAGACTTTTAGGAGGAAACGAATATGTTTGAAAATTTCAGCAACAGTGTTTTTCAAACTTTTTTTGTCATCCACTCTAAAAAAAATACATTTGTGGCGCAACCCAAAGGAAAAAAAATGTATCCCGAGTTTTTGCAAAAGCAAATAAAAGAAAACTAATATACAAAATACCTTCAAATTTATTTGATTTGAAAAATAACTATACAGCGACGTTTTATAGAGAAAGTGGGGATTATTTATGGATTATTTATGCATTAATATCAGTTTTTATATTATCCACCTCGTGAAATAATTTCCCCCGTAATGGCATCCTGTCTTCAGTGAGAAAGGGAACATTGATGGGCTTGGAATGATGAAAGGGAACATTGATGGGCATTAATCCGTGCTTGTGTGCGGGGGAGTCATCATACCCTGTCTTCACATTAAAGAACAATCTGGATAGCTTTGACGGAAGGCTTCCATCTGTTCCCTTTCCATATCTGAGTCCTTGGGGTCTTTATGACCTCGCTCTTTAGCCCATTTTGTGTGCAGAAAGGGCCATTCAGAGGCAAAATAACAGACCTCCATAATATGTTGCGACAGTGTCATAGTGTAAGTAGAAATTTGGGAGAGTGCGCAGTTGACGCTTTGTCATTCCCTCACAGATCATAGGTCAATGACCAACCAATCAACTGTGAGAACTGTCGAATCATCGACTGCGCAGTCTCTTAATCTTACGATGCTTCATTCAGTCACGAACTCCAGTTCGAAAAACACTGTTGTGAAAGTGAGGATGAGCTGCAGACCTTCATCATTGTATTAAAGCTATGTGCATTGCTTAATTTTGTACTTAATTGAATTCTGTAAATTAGTTCAGTAAATAAGAAGACGCTGTATCTAAGATTTATTTTTTTGCATTTAAGTGTAATAAAAGTTCAATTTTTTTTTTTGGAATTGTGATCTCGGAGAAGTTTCTGCGTAAATTTTTTCAAATTTAGACACAATAAATACCCATCTATAAAAAAAAACACTGAACTGATTTGGAATCCTTCCTTAATTTTAGGGGGCGGGGGTGGCTCAGTCGATAATGCGCCAGGCTCGTCTGAAGATCCCAGGTTCGAGTTCCAACTGCGTCACCGTTGAGATTTATCTCTGCAAAACCACCCGCCCTGCCCACGGTCAGTAGGGGACATCGATGGGCTTGGAAAGGCCGCCGTCCGTCGGATGGGACGTCAAGCCATGGCCCCGTGTGCGGGAATGCCATACCCTGTGCACGTTAAAGAACACTCTGGATGGCCTTGACGGGAGGCTATCATCTGGCTCCCAAAGCTGTTCCAGTGGTTCCCCTCCCCCAACCTTCTATGAGCCTTTGGGGTCCATGTGACCTGGCCATTTAGCCCATGGTGTGCAAAAAAGTGCCGCCCAGAGATAACCCAACCCAGGGAGGCTCCTCACCCTAACCTTCTCTGAGAGTGGGGCGGGGGTGGCTCAGTCGGTAGCGCGACAGGCTCGTAATCTGTAGTTCCCAGGTTCGAGTCCCAGCTGGGTCAGCGTTGAGATTTATCTCCGCAAAATTCCCCGTTCTGCCCACGGTCAGTAGGGGACACCGATGGACTTGGAAAGGACGCCGTCCGTCGGATGGGACGTTAAGCCGTGGTCCCGTGTGCGGAGAGCCATACCCTGAGCAGGTTAAAGAACACGTTGACGGGAGGCTACCATCTGTCTCCCAACAGCTGTTCCAGAGGGTCTCCTCCCCCTACCTTCTCTGAGCCTTTGGGGTCCTTGTGACCTGGCCGTTTAGTCCATGGTGTGCAAAAAAGTGCCGCTCAGAGGTAAAATGATAACAACAACCCTTCTCTGAGCCTCTATGACTTGACCATTTAGCTCATTGTGTGCGCAAAAGTGCCGCTCAGAGTTAATAGAACCCACCCTAAATATGCCTCTCGAAAATTCAACTACTGAAACGAAACTTCCTTGAGAACACCTTGATCTAGCGATATTTTAAGGGTTAATGACTGCCCGAGTTTTTCATTCCCCATACGGACCAATTGAAGATGACAGCGTAGCCTTATTCTTTCATTAAGTGTGTTCGTAACTCGCAACAATTGCAAAACTTTTTCATTCGTTTTTATGACCGTAATAAAATACCCATTATTCGTTGTTTATTGCGATCAATGATCAATTTCTGGCTCCGTTAATGGTGCTCATAGCATTGAGGGCTAATCGCTTCATATTTGTTTCTTTGGAAGTTCATTTCAGTAAGTAACTGCGCAGGCATGACTAGAACTTTCTAATGGGGAGAATTGCTGCATGAATGAGGGTAACTAGGTTGCTTTTTCGATTGATTTATTTTACCTCTGAGCCGCATTTTTATGAACACAGTGAGCTAAATGACTAGATCACAAGGGTGCGGGGGGGGGGGGGGGGGGGGGTCAGTCGGTAACGCGCCAGGCTCGTAATCTGTAGTTCCCAGGTTCGAGTCCCAGCTGGGCCAGCGTTGAGGTTTATCTCCGCAAAAATTCACCGCCATGCCCATGGTCAGTAGGGGATACCGATGGGCTTGAAAAGTCCGCCGTCCATCGAGTGGGACGTTTCCGTGGCCCCGTGTGCGGAAGAGCCATGTAAAGAACACGCTGGATGGCCTTGACGGGACGCTACCATTCATCTTCCAACAGCTGTCTAGTGGTTGAGGGAGGGAACCCAACTTTCTCTGAGCCTTCGGGGTCCTTGTGACTTGTCCATTTTGCCCATTGTGTACAAAAACATTGCATATACATTGTACTCAGAAGTAAAACAACCCATCTAGGCCATAAGAGTTCAAAGCCTGGATGCTGCATGTTATGGGAATATATTTTCCAAGACATTCCTAGAAAACTGCAAGATTTAGGTTGGGTTGTTTTACCTCTGAGCTGCACTTTTTTGCACACCATGGGCTAAATGGCCAGATCACATGGACCCCGAAGGCTCAGGGAAGTTTGGGGGAGGGGAACCACTGGAACAGCTGTTGGGAGACAGATGGTAGCCTCCCGTCAAGGCCATCCAGCGTGTTCTTTAACATGCACAGGGTGTGACTCTCCCACACACGGGGCCACGGCTTAACGTCCCATCCGACGGACGGCGGCCTTTCCAAGCCCATCGGTGTCCCCTACTGACCGTAGGCAGGGCGGGGAACTACAGATTACGAGCCTGGCCAACACCTGGCGCGCTACCAACTGAGCCACCCCCGCCCCAAAAAAACAGGTCCCACTGAGATTTAAACTCGGATCGCTGGATTCAGAGTGCTAACCATGGAACCATGTTTTCCCACGCAGGGAAAAAACCGGAAGAAGGGAGGTTGGTAGTGCGCCAGGCTGATAATCCGACCCTCGTACTTTCGAGTCACAATTGTGCCCACGGCCAGTAGGGGACACCGAAGGGCTTTAGTAAAGACCGCCGTCTGTCAGATGGGACGTTACGCCGTGGCTCCGTGTGCGGGAGAACCATACCCTGTGCATGTTGAAGAACACGCTGGATGGCCTTGACGGGAGACTACCATCTGTCTCCCAACAGCTGTTCCAGTGGGTCCCCTCCCTCAACCTTCTCTGAGACTTCGGGGTCCTTGTGACCTGGCCATTTAGACCATGGTGTGCAAAAAAGTGCTGCTCAGAGGTAAAACAAACCAAACCATATTTAAAAGCTCTCGGCGGATAAACGATTGATGTTAACGCAGATGGCGGATAACACCGCGCTGAAAATATTGATGTTGGCGCGGTTCTACGTCAATTAATCGCGAAGTCAGTTTATCGCAGTGATACAGATAAGATTTTATTTACTTTGTACACCTAAATGAACTGTTTAGAGACAATTATTTAATTTTGACTTTGTTAAGTAAAGCATGTCATTTCTCTAGAAATTAATTGAAACATAAATAAAAAGTTTTGTTTCAAGCCATTTAATAAAATGCGCATTTTCAAACTTTGCGTAATGATTATTTCAGTATTAGGCAATTAGGAATGATATTTATGAAAGATAATTTATTGTTAAATTTCCAGCTTCCGTAACTATTTAAATACTGAACGATATTGTTAAAAATCGAGATTAAATTCTATTTTATTATTGTTTTTAATTTATCTTGTCCACATTTTTCCCATTTAAAGCATATTTAAAAAGTTATAAAGCTTCAAAATTGAAATTATCCCAATGAGATAACATGGAAATTCTCCATTCTGACAACTTCTAGTTGAATTGTTCGAAAATTTTCTTTTAAAAGAGTCGCTCCCCCCCCCCCTTCCCCTCACCAGTGTAAGGGGCCAAATAATTTTTGTGAATGTAAACAAACCCTTTGGCACCTTAACACTGACACTCCACCAACAAAATTTCAAATTTCTAGCATAAATGAATCGTTATAAAATTCGTCTAAAATTTTGTCATTTTCGACCATTAGAGGGCGCAATTTAAGGTCGAGGTAAATTTTGAAAAGCGAATGGTAATATTTCGCAATACCTTTCCAACGCAAAAATAATTTTTATTTCTAAAAACAAAAAAATTGAATATCTCTTACGCAATATGTATGTAATTTTTCGAAAAACTTAAAACGGGTCATTCAAAAAAGTTATTGGAAAAAATTGACTTTTGAAAAAATTCGTCATTCGAACATGGTTTTTGAACAATTTATTTAGAACAGACTTGGGCAAACTACGGCCCGCCACTTTTTTGTTTGGCCCACAAGCTGCTGATGACAAATTTCTAAAAGACAAAGATACGGAAGACAAGAAGTCCAACTTCGAGGAAGCAAATTCTCATTAAAATAACTTTTAGAAAATTATACTTTTTCACCGTTGATTATACATACGTTATTGATCATATATCTCATAGGAACTTTCATTTCAGTTTTCCGTGCGTCCCGCTATTCCATTTCATTTATATGCGGACTTTCAATTTCATTTATATGCGGACTTTCAGCTCAAACGTTTGCTCAGGTCTGACCTAGAACCTACCAAAATGGAGGCTTTCCCTGTCATCCCAATGATCTAACTTCGAAGCTCTATAACTCCTTAAATATGCAATTAATGGAAAAATGTAACTGATGATAAATTAAAGATCATGATCACATCTATTTAAATCTCGATTTTCCACAATATTTGAAAAGTTACGGAAGCTAGAATTATTTGACAATAAAATTTCTTTCATAAATAAGTGCCTAATATTGAAAAAATCATTACGCAAACCTTGAAAAATGCATATTTTAATAAATGGTTTGCAACAATATTATTAATTTTTTTTTTTTTTCGTTTTTTTTTAAATATTATTATTTGGGTTATTTATATTTAATTAATTTCTAATGGAAATTCTTATGGCACTTGTTTTACCTCTCAAAGTCAAAATGAAATAATTGTCTCCAGACAATTCATTTGAGTGTCGAAAGTCAAAAAACTATCACTGTGATGAACTGACGTCACGATGAATTGACCAGGGTGAATGACGTCACACCTGTCAACGCGTATAGCTGATAAAATCTGTTGGAACATGGGCAAACATCACCGCATTATTGATAGTTGATATAAACGAAAAAACTAGAAAATGAAATAAATAATGATTTGAAAATTCAATGATGATATATTAAAACATAAAAAATGCACTGGAATAAAGCAACAAATTAAAAAAATATATATTTTATATGAAGTGATCTTTTTGCTGACGAAACAAATATAAATTCAAAATATTACTCGAGCGTTGGTAGAAAACGATTGCAGTCGTGGAGATCATGAAGTTTACAGAGTGAAATGTGGAGGGGAGGGACTGGTCAATTAAAAGGAGGGGGGGGTCTTCCCATAATCGTAAATAATTGTATTTAAAAGAGCAAAACTTAAAAGAAAGTCAAAATTACTTTCTGGAAAACTTTTGTTTAGTATGTAGTAAGGCATATTTTTCTGTATGCATAATTGACAATCTCTTATGCAATATGAGAACTGGCTCTCTACACACCAGCTTTTTTTTATCACAGTGTATTGTTTTTCACTTAATATTAGTTATTAATAAACCATTAGCCTGATTTCCCTTTCCCCGTAATTACAAACCGGACGTCAAGCATTTGCAAAAACTCGACGTTTATTAAGTAGCCAATAAATGCGTCTGCTTATTTAAAGTTTTGCGGTTGCGGTTAGGAAATAGATGTGAACAGAACTTTTGCCATCCGTTCAGGGCTCTCTACACATCAATATCAATTATAGTATGAGGGCTGTCTAGTAGTTTAACGATTAACCTTCTTCTTTACTGTTCAGAATGTCTACTAAATCGGGGAAATAGTCTGAGGCTTAGGGCAGCTTTTAATCTACCTAAGCACGAGACCAGCCATGAACTTCCTTCACTGACATCAAATATTTCGCTTCCAGCGCTTTTGAAGAGGAAATATATTATTGATGAGCCATCTGACTTTTGACATTTCAAACCTACACTCTAGCCAAATTTATCTAGGTTTTTTTTTTTTCACTTTACTTTGCTACGACATTGTATTTATTTGAACCACCATCTGATAAATGTTTAAAAATGCGCTCGCTTTATCGCCATCAAATAGATATTCTCCAACTTATTCATAGTTTTAAGTTATAGTGATTTGTACCTAATCTCCGTTTCTATTTCACTCGCCAAACAATAACAATGACAAACAACCCCCGCGCAATTTGTTGTTCTCGTGTCTATTTCTGTGCTATTTCCAACGACAAAGCTATTGCACTTTTTTAAAAGCGCTTCGGATATTTATTACTTTAAGCCCTCGCAGCCCTTCACGATCTTGCAATAAAAAACTTAAATCCTTATTTTTTTTTCCTCTTAATTTCTTTCAACGTGTACAAAAGAGAAAAAAACCTTGAAATAAAGCCAGCACACCAAAATCAACATTGAACCTGCCCTGACAAAGACAGAACTTGTCATCTCAGGAACTCTCTTCCCTTTGGTCACACAGAAAGCGTTTCGCACAGTTTAACGATATCAACGTTTCCGGATTTCCTTACGTCTTTAAAAGCGTGTGACGTTTCGAGACTCATATTTTTGCCAACAACGATAGTTGATTCAGAAGAAACTACAGCGTGCGTAACTACACACGCTCTACTTTTCAGCGAAGCAGCAACCGTTGCTGGTAATGGGTTTGTTTCAAGACGTTAAGACTTGCAAATATTAATAAACTGTAAGCAACTTTCTGTGGGGCCGTGCCCTTGGAGCAGGGCCGTGTGATCCATATCTCTCCGTCGTCTCCGTTAAGGGCTTCACTGTAAGAGGTTGCTAAGAGGGGTGGAGTGGCGAGAGGTTAGTGGACTTCATCTGTATGCGAGTCTTCCTTCGCATCTGGGTCAGGAGGCGATCAGAGAGTCGGCGCCCCCGCGGGCTCCTCACTTCAGGCCCTTCTGCTTCAATCGCATAGAGCTCGAGCAGGAAGCTGGAGCAGCGAGTGCTCTTAAAACGACGAATCTGCTCAGTCCCCACGAAGAAACGGGTTGCCTCTAATTGGCTGATAAAACAAGCAATGCTTTGCGGAGATTTTTTCGGGGATTGCAAAAATACAGATTATAATAAAAGGGAACTAAACCTTTTGCAGTTGCATTTCCTGTTCCCAGAGTCGTTTAGCAGAGTTCGCTTTAGCGTGGACGTTAGACAACGAATCGATTACTTTCGATCAACTTTGCAGGCTTTTCATTTTCTCTGGCGTTCCACATTGTTTTTGAGCATTTAAAAAAAATAATTAAATATTCCCTCAAGCAGCTGCTTGTCACAGAGGTCTGACAGGAGCCTGTCAGTTTAATATGCCACAGAAGAAGGTTGGGTTGGGTTGTTTTACCTCTGAGCGGCACTTTTTTGCACACCATAAGCTAAATGGCCAGGTCACATGGACCCCGAAGGCTCAGAAAAGGTTGGGGGAGGGGACCCACTGGAAGAGCTGTTGGGAGACAGCTCTTCCAGTGGGTCCCCTCCCCCAACCTAGCCTCCCGTCAAGGCCATCCAGCGTGTTCTTTAACGTGCACAGGGTATGGCTCTCCCCCACACGGGGCCACGGTTTAACGTCCCATACGACGGACGGCGGACTTTCCAAGCCCATCGGTGTCCCCTACTGACCGTGGCAGGGCGGGGAATTTTTGCGGAGATAAATCTCAACGCTGACCCAGCTGGAGACTCGAACCTGGGAACTACAGATTACGAGCCTGGCACGCTACCGACTGAGCCACCCCCGCCCCACACAGAAGAAGGTCTGTGGGGACGGCGAGACCTCAACAGAAAGACAACATAAACAGCCATGTCTTACCAGGGGCTCGAACTCAGGTCCCGTGGATCAGTAGCCAACCGCGCTAACCACTCGGTCACGGGTTATATCATTTTGCAGTTATAGTAATTGCGGAGATGATAAATTTAAAACAAAAAATAAATGTTAGCACTGTTTTGTTGTTGTTGTTGGTTGGGTTGTTTTACCTCCGAGCGTTATTTTTTTGCACTCAAGGGGATGAAGGTCACGTCACAAGGACCCCAAAGGCTCAGAGAAGACTGGAGAGTAGGTGACTCACTGGACAGATGGCAGCCTCCCTTCAAGGCCATCCAGCAGGCTCTTTAGCGTGCTCAGGGTAGGGCTCTTGAGCACACGGGGCCACGGCTTAATGTCCCATCAGAAAGACGGCAGCCTTTCCAAGCCCATCGGTGTTCCTTTCGGACCGAGGGCAGGGTGAACGTTTAGCGGAGATAAGTCTCGTAGCTGGCACAAGTGGAACTTGAAACTGGGAACTGCAGATTACGAGCCTGACGCGCTACCGACTGAGCCAACCCCCGCCCCATCTAATGACGGATTAAAATATGTGGAGGAACGGACTGTAGGGACCAAGGCTTGAAGGGGAATCCATAATCTCAGATCAAGATTAATCGACATATTTCTGATAATTTAAATTCTCGTTATCATGTTTCTAGTATAGAACATTGGGCGCAATGCATCTGTACTCTAGTAGAGTCAACTATGATCTCTTAACCTGTTTGAATTAAATTTCGGATAATTTAATGTATCTTGCTAAATATTCCATTCTTCTTCAAGAATGGGACCTTTTTAAATAGGATTTTTTTAAATTAACAGGGAAAAAAGAAGTAGAGGAGGCAGACTTATCTGAGTGATAAGGCACTTGAGCTTATTTCAAAAAGAAGGAACTGCAGGAATGTCCTTAATCAGTACCCTACTAGTGCTAATAGAAAGGATTACAGAGACCTTAATAAACTTGTAAAGGATCAGTTAGCTGCTGATAAGAATCTTTGGCTTGATGGCTTGGCTGACAAAGCTGAGGAAGCAGTTAGGCAGCACAACAGCAGAGAGCTGTACTAGATAGTTAATATTTTATGTGGTAGAAAACGGACAGGCATACAAGGATTGAAGGATAAACAAGGTAAGGTTATAGAAGGTGAGGATTCTGTCATGGCTAGGTGGGCTGAGCATTTCAGTGATGTTCTAAACAATGTAGTTAGTTCTACTCCCATTGTTTGCAATGATGATAGATGCAATGATGATAGATTGCAATGATGATAGATTTCAGTGATGTTCTAAACAATGTAGTTAGTTCTACTCCCATTGTTTGCAATGATGATAGATGCATTGGTTTAATGTTGGCCCTATAACACAATCTGAAGTTATTTTGGCTATTTCTAAACTTAAACTTCATAAATCCCCAGGGGTAGATGAAATTACTACGGAAATGCTTAGAGTTGGGAATGTTTCGGTTACCACTTGGATGACTGAAATTCTGAATAACTTTTATGATAAAGGTATGGTTCCTAAAGATTTTACCAGAGCTATTATTATCCCTATTTTCAAAAAAGGTGATCGCAGTTCTTGTGATAACTATAAGGGTATCAGCCTACTCTCTCTTCCAGGTAAAGTTCTTTCCATGATTGTGCTTAATAGAATTAAGAATCTGGTTGACAGTCAATTGCGTGATGAGCAATGTGGATTCAGAAGTGGTAGGGGATGTGTGGATCAGATATTTTCACTTGGGCAGATTCTTGAGAAATGTTCAGAGTTTCAGAAACCTTTGGTTGCTAGCTTTGTTGATTTCAAAAAGGCTTTCGACTCTGTTGATCGTCATAATTTGTGGTTGATTGTGAGATCATATGGTATACCAGAGTAGTTAGTTAACATAATGAAAGCACTCTATAATAACACTGAGTCGTGTGTGAGAGTTGGTAAGGCTTGTAGCAATTGGTTTAGCATTACTTCTGGTGTTCGACAAGGGCGCATTTTGTCTCCTTTTCTCTTTAGCTTGGTTATTGATTATGTTATGCGAAATTCACTTCAAGGGAAAGATTTTGACCTTAAATGGACTGGAGATACGAAAATTTCTGATTTAGATTATGCTGATGATTTAGCCCTTTTGGCATATGATGTTGATGAGATGAACTCTTTCATTCCAGTCTTGAGCAGGTGTCACAGTTTAATTACCTTGGGAGCTATGTAACAGATATATTACCTTGGGAGCTATGTAACAGATAATGTGATGTGAGGCATGAGATTAACAGACGAATAGGGATTGCTGCCGGGACTTTTACGAATCCCTTGTACAGATAGATAAAAATATAGTTATAGTATAACAATGGGAATAAAATAAAACATATATATCAGTGGTTCTCAACCTTTTATGCTTCACGTACCCCCTTGAAATGTGTATGTAACCGGCATACCCCTGGTATAGATAGATAAAACTATAGTTATAGTATAATAATGGGAATGAAATTAAACATATATTGTTACGACAGATGAACGTGCTGCAGTGACTCTGTGAAAAACGTGACATGAACGCTTTCCTATGCTTCTGCGTAAGATTTATGTAAGAAACGAATTTGAACGTTGAACCGATCTGAAAATTAAGAATGAGAGATTTAAAAGGTTAAAGTTGTGCAGATCGGAAAGGAGACCTAAAATAGCCTTCGTCAGTGCACGATAGTCAAAAAGAAGAGATATTTTTATGTGCGCGGTGGTTGTTTAGCTTTATTGGTAAAAAATCTAGTGTGATAAAAGGATTGTTTACGCCTGAAGTAAAAATATTCAAGAAACATGGCAATCAAAGAGAAGAGGCAATAATTTAGTAGAGCAGACAGAGCTGGTCTTAACTGTTCTGTACAAAAGGTTATTATTTTATGTACGATAGTATTTAGTTTGTTTATAAGTTATTTCATCCATGCTTTTGTAATAATTTGCATTGTATTGTAATTTGTATTGCAAAATATACTTATTTATACTCACGCTCAGTGCTTATGCTATTTTAAATTTGCAACATTATACATATAGTATACACATTACATTTTGTATTCATAAATTACATATATCGATAAACACAAAAAATGACATTTTTTCACAGCAGTGTTGCCATCTTAGCGACTTTCTTACTAGATCTAGCGACTTTTGAGCTCTCACGGCGTACCTCAAAAAATTTTGCCGCATACCCCACTTTGAGAACCCTGAATTAGGGTATACTCTTAGTTCTATTTCGGGTCCTTGTGACAAAGCCATTTAGCAAAATGTTTTATTGATAAATAATTTAACTCCATTTTCCAAAAAATATAGTATTATACGTGGGAAACATGCTAGTTAGCTTTCATTTTGATAACGTAATTGTTCCCACAGATATTTGGTATTAGCAGATACAATAGAACACGGAGGTCAATCCGTCAGAAGTGAGCTCGCCAAATTCACTGAGCCTAGAGGGCTGAAAGCCGAACTCATTGACACCATAGGGACTGTGGGACAGTTTTCCGTATTATTGAAATTTTAAAATCAAGTAATAACTTTTTGAAAATAAAGAGCAACCAGTCAAATTTTAACCAATAATAATATAATTGAACACATATGAATATAAATTACAATTCTGATAGTAAGTTGTCTGTGTAACCGTTCTTTAACACATTCTATCACAAGAATTTCTAAATTCTAGCATAAATATATCTTTTGTAATATTACTTCAAGTTTTACATTTTCTACATTTAGCGCCCTCTAACGATGGTCCATTATATATATATATGTATCAAAATAATATGACCACCTACAGTCGCTCAAAAAAGTATCCGAACCCTATGGTTGATTACAGAATTCAGGAAAATTATCTGGAGCGTGTACAGCAACTGTACACGCTCCAGTTACCGTTCACAGCAAACTGGAACGTGTGCAGTTACTGCACACGCTCCAGTTTGCTGTGAACGGTAACTGCACACGCTCAATATTTCTGTGAGTGAGCCCACACGATCTAGTATCAAAATAATATGACCACCTACAGTCGCTCAAAAAAGTATCCGAACACTATGGTTGATTACAGAATTCAGAAAAAAAAAAGCTTTATTTTCCAAAACTGTGAATCATCATATTTGGTTAGTACCTAACCAACTGAAAATGATTCTCTCTTTAATCTCTCAAAACAAAACCTTGAGTTTTCCCACCCACTTTGGGGGTGAAGGGTCAAACGGTTGCTGCCAAAGTAAACCCCTTGATCATCACACTCCACCAATAAAATTTTAAATTTCTAGCTCAAAAAGATCGTTTGCAATATTCGTTTAAAATTTTAAAAAATTTATACCGTCAGAGGGTGCAATTAAAACTTTTGGAATATTAGGAAACTGTGAAACATAATAGTTTGCCAATACTTATCCAAACGAAAAAAAAAATTTTTTTTAATTATTTCTAAAAACGAACAATTATTTTATTTTCTAAATTGAGTTCCCTCACCCCCTCTGGGGGTAAAGATGAAAATTATTGTTGTTAATGTAAACTTAATGATAGTCACATTTCACAACCAAAATTTCAGCTTTCTAAAAAAGTTACGTCGCTTGCAATATTCGTTTGAAATTTTGAAATCTGCAACTTTTTTTCTAGCGTTATAATTTTTAATTATCTCTACAAATAAACAATTATCTCTTAATTTCGTTATTCTCGCGTTCATGGAGGCGGGTGTGGCTTAGTCGGTAGCGCGCCAGGCCACTGACCATGCTCGTAATCTGCAATTCCCAGGTTCTAGTCCGAGCTGGATCAGCATTGAGATTGATCTCTTCGAAACTCCCCTCTCCCCTGCTTTCGGTCAATAGGCGACTCCGATGGACTTGAAAAGACCGCCATCCGTCGAATAAGACGTTAAAGCCGTGGCCCCGTGTGTGGGAGAGCCATACCCTGTGCACGTTAAAGAACACGCTGGATGGCCTTGACGGGAGGCTACCATCTGTCTCCCAACAGTTGTTCCAGTGGGTCCCCTCCCCCAACCTTCTCTGGGCCTTCGGGGTCCTTGTGACCTGGCCATTTAGCCCATGGTGTGCAAAAAAGTGCCGCTCAGAGGTAAAACAACCCAACCTATGCCCGTTAAAGAACACGCTGGATGGCCTTGACGGGAGGCCCATCTGTCTCCCAGCAGCTGTTCCAGTGGGTCCCCTCCCCTAACCTTCTCTGAGCCTTCGGGTCTTTGTGACCTGGCCATTTAGTCCACGGTGTGCAAAAAAGTGCCGCTCAGAGATAAAACAAATCAACCCAAGTGACATTTCACTGTATTTCATCAACATCTCTCAAATCCCAAAATATTAGTCCCCATCCAGAATTGGCTCAGACGCAGCGGACAAGCGAACAGCTCCCAAAACCCTCAGATTCCAGTTTTGATCGTGTCAATACAGTGGACCTTCGTTATAGCGCTGCTCGCTATACCGCGCACTCGGTTATAGCGCGGGCGATGTTCGCGATAAGTTCAAACATGCTTATACAGGTCCGTGTGGCGTTAGTGAGTATCGCATTTTATTGTTACTGCGTATTGAGTAATTGTGTATGTATTGAGTTCCTGCATGTATTTTGAATAGTGTTTAATTATTGTATGCATGATGAGTAAAAGAAAAGCTTACAGTGTGAAATTTATTGTGTCGCTACCGCGCCGCTCGGTATAACGCGGTTCACCTTATAACGCGGGTGTTGTTTCCCGCCCGACATGCGCGTTATATCGGGGGTCCACTGTATTATAAAATATTCTACGTGATTGAAATACTGTTGTAAACTTTACAATTATCATAAAAATGACACATGCAAACATTTTTGTTTTGTTAATATTTTTTTTATTATTATTACTAAAATAAAATACGGGTTCCATGACTTGTTTTGTCAGACCGTCGGGTAATGCACCAAACAGACCACTACGTTCATTCAAAGGGTCGGAAATCCATCTCCGAGGTCCGTATACCTCCCACAGGCCTACATTTCCCTACTCCAAATCGTAATTGTTAGCAGACGACGATGCTGTCATACTTACCGAATGGCAACACCTGAACTGCAGGGCAACAGCGCCCCCATTTGGCAAGGGCATTTTTCATGTCGCCATCCGAAATCCAGCAGAGAAGAACCTTCATCGAAATTCACGTGACGTAGCAAATGAGAAAAATGCAATTAAAATCGACTTCTGGGACGGCAACGACGCCCCCTGGCGCCATGCCGGGCGAAGAACAACTCATTTGTCAGATATGTTGAAAGGAACACTGAAGTGGCAACGCATTTCATAACCCTTCTTCAACCACAACTGGAAAAGAAGCAGAGGGGGGCGGGGAAGAGAATTTACAACCGCATTTCACCTTATTTTTTTTTGTAATTCGTATGATAATAATAAAACAATTATTCTCTCAGAAAAACAAAAAGGAAAACCAAAAAGAAAAAATTTTCTAATTCTAAAACTGTTTTATTCCCAATTTCGTTCTGTAGAATACAATAATCCATTTTCTCCTCCAAAACAATATGAGAATAAGTCCACAAATCCGTTGCCTAAAATTCTAGGTTAAGTTCATACAATGAAGCTCTAAAATCGCAGAGAGATATCGCCCCTTGCCTATAAATTCAAAGATTAAAATCAAATCGATAGATTTGCTGGCTTAGTTGATAACTGGGTATGGCGGCTTTTCGAGCAATTGTGCGCCATTGCAGTTAATTTAAATGTTCCAGTCGAGTCTGTTATGAATAGCAATTCCCGCACAAAACAATAGCTATGACGTTCTGCACGCTCCGGTGCACGTGACAATGCAAATCGGCTAATGTAACGTGATTTGAGTGATGTTTACGTTTACCCGAACAGCGAAATGGAATCCGAAAAATCTTTCGAAAAAACGGATTGTTCTAAGAAATTGGTACATGCTAAAGATGAGATGAAAATTGCGCCGTGTACCATTGTGTTTTTCTAATGCGAAACCAACAGAGCTCTACATAATACAGATAATTGGACACTTTATTAATTTCTCAGAATTGGGAAAGTAGAAATAGTTGTGTTTGCAGTTCGAAAAAAGAACACCATTAACAACTGAAGCGTAATCTATGAGATTTATTTAGTAGAAACAAGGGGCGGGGGTGGCTCAGTCGGTAGCGCGCCAGGCTCGTAATCTGCAGTTCCCAGGTTCGAGTCCCAGCTGGTCAGCGTTGAGATTTATCTCCGCAAAATTTCCAGCCCTGCCCACGGTCTGTAGGGGACACCGATGGGTTTGGAAAGGCCGCCGTCCGTAGGATGGGAAGATTAAGCCGTGGCACCGTGTACGGATGAGCCATACCCTATGCACGTTAAAGAACACCATGGATGACCTTAACGGGAGGCTACCATCTGTCTCCTAACAGCTGTTCCAGTGGGTCCCCTCCCCCAACCTTCTCTGAGCCTTCGGGGGGTCCATGTGACCTGGCCATTTAGCCCATGGTGTGCAAAAAAGTAACGCTCAGAGGTAAAACAACCCAACGTTAAAGAACACGCTGGATGGCCTTGACGGGAGGCTACCATCTGTCTCCCAACAGCTGTTCCAGTGGGTCCCCTCCCCCAACCTTCTCTGAGCCTTCGGGGTCCTTGTGACCTGGCCATTTAGCCCATGGTGTGCAAAAAAGTGCCGCTCAGAGGTAAAACAACCCAACCTAGTAGAAACAACTTGTTGAGAAAGGACAGTGATCACACGTGTGAAGTGATTCAATGCTTATTTTACCTTTTAATGAGTATTACATTTTACAGAAGGCACATTTTAATAAGGTGTTGAACCTCCTCGAGCAGCAATACAAGCTTCCAATCTGGCATTACATCGGTCGTACAAATGCTGGACATCACGCTGGTGAGATATCATTCCATGCGCTTTCAAACTTGGACGCGTCAATTCAGCGATGGTCGTTGCCTGCTGCAGTCCGCGGAAGAGTCTTTGTCCGATCCAGTCCCAGACATGCTCGATTGGAGACAAGTTCGGAGAGCGTGCTGGTCAAGGGAGTTGGTGCACTGCCTGAAGAGCATGTTGAGTTGCCCTGGCGGAGTGTAGGCGGGCGTTATCCTGCTGGATTATTGCATTTGGGACTGCACTGAAATGTGGCAGGACGACTGGCTGTACTGGCTGTACGATGTCGTTGACGTATGTATTGCTATTCAGTGTACTCCGTACAAACACCAGACACGTACGAGAGTGATAGCTAATCGCCCCCTACACCATGATGCCCGGTGTGGGTCCTGTGGGTCACTAGAAGATGCACAATGGAAGAAGTCGCTCACCTTGTCGCCTTTGCATGCGTAAACGACCATCAGACGCTCTTAAGCAGAATCGGCTTTCATCACTGAAGACCACAGACTGCCATTCTTCTCTCCAATGAACTCATTCTTGACACCACTGCAAACGTGCATGGCAGTTGGGTTGTTTTACCTCTGAGCGGTTTTACCCCTACACCATGGGCTAAATGGCCAGGTCACAATGACCCCGAAGGCTCAGAGAAGGTTGGGGGAGGGGACCCACTGGAACAGCTGTTGGGAGACAGATGATAGTCTCCCGTCAAGGTCATCCAGCGTGTTCTTTAACGTGCACAGGGTATGGCTCTCCCGCACACGGTGCCACGGCTTAATCGTCCCATCCGACGGACGGCGGCCTTTCCAAGCCCATCGGTGTCCCCTACTGACCGTGAGCAGGGCGGGGAATTTTGCGGAGATAAATCTCAACGCTGACCCAGCTGGGACTCGAACCTGGGAACTACAGATTACGAGCCTGGTGCGCTACCTAGTTGATACTTAGTTGCCTTTGCGCATCGAACCCAAATAACCAACCAACCAACATCTCTCTGCTTTTTTCTCTCTTTATTTCGGATCTTTCTCAAAAATTCTAAATAGCATAGTCAAGATTTGGAAGTAGGTTAACCTTTAACCTTTATTAGTAAATATTAATGCAGACTTTTCATCTTCTCCCTCTTTACAAAAGTTTCGTCCACTCCACTCTTCCTGATGAACAGCGTCAATCCGCCATGTCTGATGAACATATGGTACAGTCGCTCAAAAAAAAAAATATCCGAAACACTATGGTCGATTACAGAATTCAGAAAAAATACCTGGCAACGATTTTTTTTTAGAAATGAGTGATTCTGGCAACCTTCGTGTCACGTGACACGAAGGTTGCCAGAATCACTAATTGGATCGTGTGGGCTCACTCACGGAAATATTGAGCGTGTGCAGTTACCGTTCACAGCAAACTGGAGCGTGTGCAGTAACTGCACACGCTAGTTTGCTGTGAACGGTAACTGGAGCGTGTACTGAATTCTGTAATCACGTGACACGAAGGTTGCCAGATCACTAATTTCTAAAAAAATCGTGGCCAGATATTGTTTCTGAATTCTGTAATCGACCATAGTGTTTCGGAAAATATTTTTTTGAGCGACTGTACAACACGTTCAATTATGCTCTATATCCGTGGATATAGTGACAAATTTCTTACAACAGAAATGCGATTGAAGTTAAACAAGCCGTTTGCTTTTCCCTAGTTGGTAGCTGGGTGATCTGAGAAACGAAATTCCATAGTTCGTCTGACAGCTGAAGTCCCATTTCTCCATATTGTCCTTGGCTCTAATTTCGAGCCCTCTCAGTTTGTAGAACACCGAAAAGGCTTAGCGCTTGAAGAAAAAAAAATCAAGTGACAGGATACCAATTTACATCCAACTCTCGAGAATTGCCCTAACGAAATAATCACAATATTTGAAATCGAAGCAGCGAATGCACAGACCAAGTGCAAAAAAAAAAATTGATCACTGCGAGGACATTCATGCAGTTAAAGAATCTGAAAAATTGCAACCTAGCCGCAATTTTTCTGTTTTCGAGTTAAACGTCCATGAAGTATGAAAAACTCTTCGCTAAATGTGTACTCTTGCCCGGATGATGGCGAAGGAGTGAACTAATAGTTGAAAGCCCTTTCATTGATTATCGGCGTTGGCCCAGTTTGTGTTCGCCTCATATCTGAAATGGGGTTAGGTATGCCACGGAGACGGAGGTTCAACGGTTTGGGCCTCGCAAGGTTAACATGCGTTCGATCTGGCAAGTAATAACGGCTGTTAAGTGAGCAAACCGCCTATTAGTCGCTGTTGAGGTGTAAACCATCGCTTACTCTCAATGGTATTGCCTAACGTTTTTAATTTTGATGAATGGACGTATCAGGAGATGGGGAAGTTTTACAGGGACGTCTTCTGGGCGCGATTTCATGAAATATGTCTCGCTTTCGTTCCATGATTTATGATAAGGTTCTGTTGATGAAATAAGAGGATATTCTCTGAGAAAGATGAATCTGGAGATAAAAAATGATTGTGTAATGGGAAAATAATTAATGCGGTGCATAATTAGATTCCTCTTACTTCATCCATTCATTTATTCGCCATTTTGCTTATTCACGTGGGGCGGGGGTGGCTCAGTCGGTAGCGCGCCAGGCTCGTAATCTGTAGTTCCCAGGTTCGAGTCCCAGCTGGGTCAGCGTTGAGATATATCTCCGCAAAATTCCCCGACCTGCCCACGGTCGGTAAGGGACACCGATGGGTTTGGAAAGGCCGCCGTCCGTCGGATGGGACGTTAAACCGTGGCCCCGTGTGCGGGAGAGCCATACCCTGTGCATGTTAAAGAACACGCTGGATGGCCTTGACGGGAGGCTACCATCTGTCTCCCAACAGTTGTTCCAGTGGGTCCCCTCCCCCAACCTTCTCTGAGCCTTCGGGGGGTCCATGTGACCTGGCCATTTAGCCCATGGTGTGGAAAAAAGTGCCGCTCAGAGGTAAAACAACCCAACGTTAAAGAACACGCTGTATGATCTTGACGGGAGGCTACCATCTGTCTCCCAACAGCTGTTCCAGTGGGTCCCCTCCCCCAACCTTCTCTGAGCCTTCGGGGGGTCCATGTGACCTGGCCATTTAGCCCATGGTGTGGAAAAAAGTGCCGCTCAGGGGTAAAACAACCCAATCCAACTTATTCACGCACTCACCATTTCATGTTTACATAGAGTGATTTTTTTTTCTGCAAGTGATTAGATACTTTCAGGTTTGAAGGTTGAGGATTGTCGAAACGAGTATTGAATGCAGATATTTTCACCTGGGTCGTGGGGGGTGGGGGAGATCTTTCTCAGAGGAGGGGGGGAGGTTGGAGAAGGGGAAAATGATTTCTGAAGAGAGTATGAAATGTTAATAAACTTCAATAATGAATATATTTTGTCTTGAAATGATCGGCACATTCCTGCGCTTGACTTGTTATTCGTGGGGCAACCTTCGTGTCACGCGACACGAAGGTTGCCAGATCACTAATTTCTAAAAAAATTCGTTGCCAGATATTTTTTCTGAATTCTGCAATCAACCATAGCGTTCGGATACTTTTTTGAGCGACTGTAGGTGATCATATTATTTTGATACTAGATCGTGTGGGATCACTCACGGAAATATTGAGCGTGTGCAGTTACCATTCACAGCAAACTGGAACGTGTGCAGTAACTGCACACACTCCAGTTTGCTGTGAACGGTAACTGGAGCGTGTACGGTTGCTGTACACACTCCAGATATTTCTCCTGAATCCTGTAATCACGTGACACGAAAGTTGCCAGATCACTAATTTCTAAAAAAAAATTCGTTGCCAGATATTTTTTCTGAATTCTGTAATCAGCCATAGTGTTCGGATATTTTTTGAGCGACTGTATGAGAATCCAAACTACATGATATTACATTAAGTAAACAGATATAATTTTCAATCTAACCTTTTCCCTTATGAAAAAAAAATTCAGACTTAGAAATCAGTCGTAAGTAGTAGTCAGGAGGACTCCTGTGACTTTGATGTTCCTCCTGTGACTTTCCAAATCCTCCTGTGACTGATTCCCCAAATCCTCCGCACAACTCAAAGGCAACGTTTTATAATATCTTGCAAATCCTCTCAGCCAACACGAAAAATCAGCGCCTTATGCCCACAAATGGCAGCTAAGTTTTACCTTTATGGATTCTCATAAGAGTGTACGATTTCCTTCTGTTTGAAGTGTGCAATGATTTCGTGCTTCAAATAATGCGCCATCGGTTGCCGCAGAAGAATCGTGAACCTGAATGGCATTGCTCGCCGAGTCCCCATTCCTTTCTGGCTTCTGATGTTCGGAGCGTGCAGCGACGAGTCACGCGCTGCCCACAACCACTTGCACCCACGGGCGGAGGTGGCAGGCTGTTAATGACAGAGAGAAGAGAAACATCCCACGCCGATGCTACCCGTCGAGGAAAGAGGCGAAAGAGGGTCGCCACACTTGACTTTCGCCCATCAGAGGCGGAAGAATTTCTGGGCTGGCATTGGTATGCAGATTCCCTCTCAGACTCTGATGATCATCTCTTCCTCCCGCAGCGCTCGCCACAAAAAGAAGGGTGAGATCATTCCAGGGATGCTCACGACACTTATAAGACAAAGATGCACTGATGCGGGGATCATCTCAAAATTGATTGCAGCCTCTCTGTACATTGATGAGTCGTGGACCAATGGCACCTCGTGCTGTTGGTTTTATTTATGCAACTACCACAGTGTTGAAGACCTTGGACGTTGCTGCCATAGCAACCAGTTTGCTGGGAGTATTCAGTAAGATGGATCAATAAACAGAATATGAGAGAGACACAAGTCAACACAGGTGAAAAGTAACACTGGTGTCCAAAATTAAAAGTCACAACCCCGTGTTTTATTAATTGCCAGATAACTTCCAAACTCTCTAATTTCTGAAATAAACTTTTTACGTAAAAATGTGACTTAAGGACCCGAATCAAATCCATCCTAATCTGGATATTCAGAAATATTCCTTAAATATTTAAAGAATTATGGAAATGGCAGTCTTAAGAATTAATCGCAGGTCATTGCAACATATATTAAGCAATATTCTAAACCATTTAATAAGTGTGTGTTTAAAAGCTTTCCTATTTTAATTTAATTTTGAATTTTAAAATAAGTCAAAATTTTTAAACTTTACCTTTCTTAGGTTTCCATGTCACTAATGCTGTTAAATATTCCAGCTTCTATTAGTCTTTTAAATACTGAAAGAATATATTACTAAATTTCAACATTTCTACGCGATTAACTGAGATCTTTAAGCCTGTCAAGTTTCATAAAAGTTTAGACAAACACATATTTAATAGTTTATTCTTAGTCAGGTTTTTTTATAAAAAAAAAAGTTATTTTAGAAATTATAGGCATTTCAAGTTCCTATTGACATATCTAGGTTGTAACTTTTTACACTAATGCCATTTTTCAATGGTAATAATTATTTATTGACTGTTGTAAATTTCCATGCTGATTGGCGTCATCTTAAATTTAAAAGGCAGATCTATGTAAGTCATCTTCGGACTTTAATTTTATATAAGGAATTCATTTACTAAAATTCTGGAAACATAAACTAATCTACAAAATGTGAAACGCAGAAATAGGTCAATTAACAGACATCGCGAAGAAAATATTCTTCTCATTTCCTTCTAGTTTTTTCTTCCTTTTCTCTTTCCAAATCCTCATGTTTCTTATTATCATTTACGAAACAGTGGAAATGCTGTTTATTTTATAAATAAGGCTTTCTTTTTCATCTTCGAAAGATTAAGGACGAAGAAGAGAAGATAAAGGATGAGAGAAATAAAGAAAGAGAAGAAGGTTGGGGAAAAAAAGACAAGGGATGATAAATAGACGGGAAATAAAAACGAGATGAGGGATAATAAGAGAAAGGAGATATGAAAAAGAGATGATGGATTAGAAAGGCAGAAATGAAGAGAATGGGTGACGATAAAGAGACTAGAAATGGGAAAAGAGATGGAGGATTATAAGATGAAGGATGATAAGAGAAAGAGATGATAGATCAGAAAGATAGAAATTAGGGTTGGGTTATTACACCTCTGAGCGGCACTTTTTTGCACACAATGGGCTGAATGGCCAGGTCACATGGACCAGGAAGGCTCAGAGAAAGTTGGGGGAGGGGACCACTGGACAGCTGTTAGCAGATAGATGGTAGCCTCTTGTCAAGCCATCCAGCGTGTTCTTCAACGTGCACAGAGCGTGGCTCTCCTGCACACGGGGCCACGGCTTAACGTCCCACTCGACGGACAGCGGTCTTTCCTTGCCCATCGGTGTTCCCTACTGACGGAGGGCAGGACGGGGAGTTTTGCGGAGATTAAAAATGAGGAAGAGACGGGGTATGAAAGAGAGAGGTTAATAGGAAGAAGATGAAGAATAAGAAAAAGAAGATATGAGAAAGAGATAATAGATTAGAAAGACAAAAATAAAGAGGTGGTCGATGATATAGAGACTCAAATGGGAAAGAGATGGAGATAATAAAGAGTAGAGGGATAATAAGAGAAAGGAGATGTGAGAAAGAGATGATAGATCAGAAAGACAGAAATAGGGAAGAGAGGAAGAAGGATAAGGAAGATAAGGAAATGATAAATGTACAAGAGATGGGGATTTTAAGGAGATGGGGGATAAAAAGAGATTATAAGAGAAAAAAGATTTAATAGAGTTATGAGGATAATACTCTATGAGGGGATAACAGAGTTATGATAAGAGAAATAAGATGGAAGAAAGAAATGATAGATTAAAAAGAAAGAAATGAAGAAGATCTCAGATAAATGAAGAGATGATAGATCACAAAGATAAATGAGAAAGAGATGGGGATGATAAGGAGATGAAGGATAACAAGAAGAAGAGATGATGGATCAGAAAGACAGAAATTGGGAAGAGAGGAGGAATGATAAGGAGATGATAAAGAGACTGGAATTTAAAAAGATATCGAGGATTCATAAAGAGATTGTGATTTCAAAGATATTAAGGATAATAACAGAAAGAAGATATCAGAACGAAACGATAGATCAGAAAGACAGAAATGAAGAAGAGACGGGGATGAGAGTTATGATAAAGAGACGGGAGATGAAAAAGAGATGGGGGATGATTAGGAGATGAGGGTTAATAAGAGAAAGGAAAGATGAGAAAGAAATGATAGACCAGAAAGAAGAAATGCGGAAGTGATGGGGATTATAAAGAGAAGAGATGGGTGAAAGATATGGGATGATAAGGATATGAGGGGATAAATAAGAGAAATTAGATGTGAACTAGAAGAACGCCTATTGCCTCTGGCGCATATCAGAATCTCGTTTTCAAAGTTTTTCCTTTACCTACTGTTTCATTCCTTAAAAGCTTTAATTTGAGCCAACGAATGATGGGAAAAATGAAAATAGTGTTTCATTAATAATTATATAATATAAAACTATTCGTCTTTTAATTCTTAGATCTAAAAAGTTGCATTTCCCACACCTCTCTCAAAAAAGTGGGTACATTATTGCTGTCAGTGGAATGTCTGTTAAAAATTACGACTAATTTTCAAATTTCTATATATTATACATATTATTTGTAAAACTCGATAACAGCTCTGCCATTTCCATCATTTCATGATTTGTGAAGATATATAATATATTTTAAAACTACTAAGTATTTAAAAAATGCAAATTATATTTCATTATTACCAATCAAACTAAAAAGGAGTTTTCTAATTATCATTTTTTATTGTTCCTAAACGAAACTTCAATGATGTTCCCATTCCACCACCAAAATTTCAAATTTCTAGCATAAATACATCGTTTGCAATATTCGTTTGAAATTTTGGAATTTTCAAAATTTTCCACCGCTAGAAGGCGTAATTATAGCTTTAGGGAGATTCGGAAAGTGCATATCGTAATATTTCATCGATACCCATCCAACAGAAAAAGAATTTTTAATTTATTTCTGTAAACAAAAAAGCTCGATGTCTATAGACAGATCTCTTTATTTTTTTTCGCTTTGTTTATCTCTTTATTTTTTTATCTTGATTTCAAAGAAATCGAAATAAAAAGAGACGACAGATCATCTATATAATAAAAGAAGGTGTCTGTCTGTCTGTCTGTCTGTGTGCCATGTTGTTGGCACAGGAAAAAATATCTGTAAATAAAATCATGAATAATATTTTAAACCAGGAGTGGCCACACTTTCAATCTATAAGATCTACTTTTCCTATCATTAATCCGCAGTCACTCATCAGATATTTCTTCACAAAATGTTCATTTATTAACATTCGATAAAGGTTAATAAAAATAAAATAAATACCCCCTCAAGCAGCTGCTTGCCACAGAGGTCTGACTGGAGCCTGTCAGTTTGTACGCCACAGTAGGAGATCTGTGAGGATGGCAGGACCCCAGCAGAGAAACAACACGAACATCCATGCCTTACGCGGGGATCGAACCCAGGATCCTTTAAGCAGTAGCCAAGCGCGCTAACCATTCGGCCAAATATTTTTAATGCAAATTAATATATTTAACATGTTTGCAATTGAATCACTCAGACAATATTTTAACAGAAAGAACACACGAGTTTCTTTAAAGAGATTTTTATTACTTTTACAACCAAAAATAAATAGTTTTAGGCATATTAATCAGTTTAATGTCAATATTTTTAATACAAATTAGCATATTTAACATGTTTGCAAATGAATCACACAAACAATATTGTTTGTGTGATTCATTTGCAAACAAATTCATTCATGTGAATGAGACACACAAGTTCTTTTAAACATATATTTTTTAAACCAAAACGAAATAATTATTTGTAAAGAAAATTATTGCCAACGGTGCAGGACTCGAACCCACGACTCTCCAGATCTATGCCGGAGTGCTCTACCAGCTAAACCAACCATCGGACGATAATTTGCTTCCAGAATGTGACCTTTATATCCTCGATCCGCTACATTCAGCGAAAGGTAGCATTGTGGAAACAAATCATCATCCAATGGTTGGTTTAGCGATAGAGTGCTCCGGCATGTATATGGAGAGTCACGGGTTCGAATCTCGCACCGTCGGCTGTAATATTTTCCAAATATGTAATTATTCATTGAATTATATATCTATAGGTAATCTGTGTATTTATTATGAATTGGTTTTCCAAATATAAAAAAAAATAAATACCCCCTCAAGCAGCTGCTTGCCACAGAGGTCTGACAGGAGCCTGTCAGTTTATATGCCACAGTAGAAGGTCTGAGAGACAGTTTTATTTAAATTAATCTCTTCGGTTTGCGATCGACCCGAAACAATTTCTCAAGTTAAAGAATTGAGGAAGAATACCATTTTAAAAATAAATTGAACAACAAAATTACCTGATCATTACGACTTTATTGGAATTGGCCTTCAATGATTGAATATTGCAGCCTATTTCCCAAAGCAGAATCGTTAGAGAAATATAATCTTAAATCTTCGTGACGATTAATTGCTGGGGAACTTTCTATATACACTGGAGGAAATTGAAAAAAGAACATCCAGAAGGAATTCCTTTAGGAACGTCATATTATAATATGTTAACAGTTAAGGGCAACAGAAACCGTGATCCAAGATTGAAAGTCATTGGGTGGAATAATGACGTCACTGAGGACGACAACATGCAAATGTATGCAGCGCATATTAAGGACTAGGGCCTGAAGAAAGAATTTTTTTTGTCGAGGAGTTCAGTGTCCTGTGAAGAAGCTACCATGCCTGGACGATGCAGGCGCGCAACATTTGCTCAGTTAGTGGAGTTTGAACGAGGTCGTAGAGTGGGTCTTTGGGAAGCAGGTTGGTCTTTTTGTTAAATTGCACACAGTGTTGGATGAGAGGTATTGACAGTGGTATGATGATCGAGTATGATGATGGCATCGAGGGTCAGAAGAACATTCTCACACTCGCATACCTGTTCCGAGCAATACAGAGTACGGACGCACGAGAGGATCAGCATATCAGGAGAGCGGCGGTGGCAGAGCGGATGGATACGGCGTCACAAATTCGATCCTCTGTTGTACCAAGGGTGTCTACAAGAACGATATATGCAATCATCTTTTGGAAGAAGGACTACAGACACGAGTGCCACTGGCAACAATTACCACTGCACCTCGTCACTGCCAAGCAGAGGGTGGGGGTGGCTCAGTCGGTAGCGCGCCAGTCTCGTAATCTGCAGTTCCAGGTTCGAGTCCCAGCTGGGTCAGTGTTGAGACTCATTTCCGCAAAACTCTTAGCCCTGCCACGGTCAGTAGGGGACATCGATGGGCTGGAAATGCCGCCGTCCGTCAGATGGGACGTTAAGCCGTGGCCCCGTGTGCGGGAGAGCCATACCCTGTACACGTTAAAGAACACGCTGGATGGCCTTGACGGGAGGCTACCATCTGTCTCCCAACAGCTGTTCTAGTGGGTCCCCTCCCCCAGCCTTCGGGGTCCATGTGACCTGGCCATTTAGCCCATGGTGTGCAAAAAAGTGCCGCTCAGAGGTAAAACAACCGAACCCAAGACAACTAAGTCCACGATCAGCCAAACAAGGGGTCAAGGGTGAAATGAAAGAGCTAAAAGTCAAGGAAACTCACAACCAATCTTAAAAGTAAAAAGACAAGAAATGTAAACACTAAAACAACTAACAACAAAAATATCGATCTAAAAAGACAAAAAACAATAAGGAGTATATAAATATAACAATAGGTGTATAGGACCCATATAAAAAGCATCGTCGAAAGGTAAAAATCAGAGACGGTTAAAATACCTAGTAAAACGTAAAAAGGGAAAAACATTGGATAAAACAGAGTCATCGGATAAAAGATGTCCGAGAGTAAGGGACTCTGACGTAAAATCATGAAAGTTAAAATATAAATGGCTTTAAAAGCTAAAAGCAGTACAATTGAGTAAAATGTGCCGGCAAAAAAATATCTGGCAACGATTTTTTTTTTAAATTAGTGATCCGGCAACCTTCGTGTCACGTGATTACAGAATTCATGAAAAATGTCTGGAGCGTGTGCAGCAACTGTACACGCTCCAGTTACCGTTCACAGCAAACTGGAGCGTGTGCAGTTACTGCACAAGGTCCAGTTTGCTGTGAACGGTAACTGCACACGCTCAATATTTCCGTGAGTGAGCCCACACGATCTAGTATCAAAATAATATGACCACCTACAGTCACTCAAAAAAACTTCCGAACACTATGGTTGATTACCGAATTCAGAAAAAATATCTGGCAATGTTTTTTTTAGAAATTAGTGATCTGGCAACCTCCCTGTCACGTGATTACAGAATTTAAGAAAAATATCTGGAGCGTGTACAGCAACTGTACACGCTCCAGTTACTGTTCACAGCAAGTTTTCTGCGAACGGTAACTGCACACGCTCAATATTTCCGTGAGTGAGCCCACACGATCCAATTAGTGATCTGGCAACCTTCGTGTCACGTGACACGAAGGTTGCCAGATCAATAATTTCTAAAAAAGATCGTTGTCAGATATTTTTTCTGAATTCTGTAATCAACCATAGTGCGATACAAAAATGATTTTCAGTCAGAAAAAAAGACGGAGATTTGTTACATATCTCTGAGACTGGAGCGCTTCTTTGACCGTCAGATCTGCAACTCATTCCCTGGTATTCCTCATATGTAAGGGGATCGATCCACTGGAAGTTGATCGCAACATTTGTAGAGGTAAGTTTGGAGCGTATTTCGACGGTATTCTGTATTAGGAAAGGGTTGAAAGTCCTGGAGTCCCTCTTCTGCAGAGCTTGTAACGCTGGCTTGGAGGCGCAAACAATGACAAAGTTACCACTGTTGATGTAATTTACAGTTTCCAGGATAGCATGGAGTTCAGTTTGCTGGACTGGTGGAGAAGAGAAGTTGGGTTGGGTTGTTTTACCTCTGAGCGGTACTTTTTTCCACACCATGGGCTAAATGGCCAGGTCACATGAACCCCGAAGGCTCAGAGAAGGTTTGGGGAGGGGACCCACTGGAACAGCTGTTGGGAGACAGATGGTAGCCTCCCGTCAAGGCCATCCAGCGTGTTCTTAATGTGCACAGGGTATGGCTCTCTCCCTCATACAGGGCCACAGCTTAACGTCCCATCCGACGGACGGCGGCCTTTCCATGCCCATCGGTGTCCTCTACTGACCGTGTGCAGTACGGGGAATTTTGCGGAGATAAATCTCAACGCTGACCCAGCTGGGACTCGAACCTGGGAATTACAGATTGGGGGCCTGGCGCGCTACCGACTGAACTACCCCCGCCCCATTATACATTGACAGGCTCCTTTCAGATCTCTGTAGCAAGCAGATGCTTGAGGAGGAATTCGTCTTTTATTTATTATAATCAAAAGCTTTTCAATCTTATTCTGATCTTAGGAGATGCTGAACTTTGAACGCCATAAACAAATATATTAATGAAACTTTTTAAAAATGAAAGAAATATGTAGTTTATTCATTTCGAGTAGTGGTTTCCAACGGAGGTGTTTTAGAAATTAGGAGGGAGGCTAACTTCTTGGAACGAGTCCTTCCTGAAAGCTCTACAGCTAATAATATTCTCTCTTTTCTGACCTACCACCATGGAGGAACAGAAAACCATCTTTAAGACGAAAGAAGGACTCGGATCCCTTGGCCATCAGAGATATTTCGGGTTCCTTCACTACCTTCTATGATTGGTGCCTCGAAGTCCACACAGATGGATCTGATGACCCGGAGAAACTGCCTGCCGCCTCAACATTTGTCATTCCCAAAACCCACATCACTAAAGGACTCTGACTTTCTCTTCCTCCTAGGGGCGGGGGTGGCCAGTCGGTAGCGCGCCAGGCCCCCAATCTGCAGTTCCCAGGTTCGAGTCCCAGCTGGGTCAGCGTTGAGATTTATCTCCGCAAAATTCCCCGCACTGCACACGGTCAGTAGGGGACACCGATGGGCTTGGAAAGGCCGCCGTCCGTCGGATGGGACGTTAAGCTGTGGCCCTGTATGAGGGAGAGAGCCATACCCTGTGCACATTAAGAACACGCTGGATGGCCTTGACGGGAGGCTACCATCTGTCTCCCAACAGCTGTTCCAGTGGGTCCCCTCCCCAAACCTTCTCTGAGCCTTCGGGGTTCATGTGACCTGGCCATTTAGCCCATGGTGTGGAAAAAAGTACCGCTCAGAGGTAAAACAACCCAACCCAACTTCTCTTCTCCACCAGTCCAGCAAACTGAACTCCATGCTATCCTGGAAACTGTAAATTACATCAACAGTGGTAACTTTGTCATTGTTTGCGCCTCCAAGCCAGCGTTACAAGCTCTGCAGAAGAGGGACTCCAGGACTTTCAACCCTTTCCTAATACAGAATACCGTCGAAATACGCTCCAAACTTACCTCTACAAATGTTGCGATCAACTTCCAGTGGATCGATCCCCTTACATATGAGGAATACCAGGGAATGAGTTGCAGATCTGACGGTCAAAGAAGCGCTCCAGTCTCAGAGATATGTAACAAATCTCCGTCTTTTTTTCTGACTGAAAATCATTTTTGTATCGCACTATGGTTGATTACAGAATTCAGAAAAAATATCTGACAACGATCTTTTTTAGAAATTATTGATCTGGCAACCTTCGTGTCACGTGACACGAAGGTTGCCAGATCACTAATTGGATCGTGTGGGCTCACTCACGGAAATATTGAGCGTGTGCAGTTACCGTTCGCAGAAAACTTGCTGTGAACAGTAACTGGAGCGTGTACAGTTGCTGTACACGCTCCAGATATTTTTCTTAAATTCTGTAATCACGTGACAGGGAGGTTGCCAGATCACTAATTTCTAAAAAAACATTGCCAGATATTTTTTCTGAATTCGGTAATCAACCATAGTGTTCGGAAGTTTTTTTGAGTGACTGTAGGTGGTCATATTATTTTGATACTAGATCGTGTGGGCTCACTCACGGAAATATTGAGCGTGTGCAGTTACCGTTCACAGCAAACTGGACCTTGTGCAGTAACTGCACACGCTCCAGTTTGCTGTGAACGATAACTGGAGCGTGTACAGTTGCTGTACACGCTCCAGATATTTTTCCTGAATTCTGTAATCACGTGACACGAAGGTTGCCAGATCACTAATTTCTAAAATAAATCGTTGCCAGAAATTATTTCTGAATTCTGTAATCAACCATAGTGTTCGGATACTTTTTTGAGCAACTGTAGGTGGTCATATTATTTTGATACTAGATCGTGTGGGCTCACTCAGGGAAATATTGAGCGTGTGCAGTTACCGTTCACAGCAAACTGGAGCGTGTGCAGTAACTGCACACGCTCCAGTTTGCTGTGAACGGTAACTGGAGCGTGTACAGTTGATGCACACGCTCCAGATATTTTTTCTGAATTCTGTAATCAACCATAGGGTTCGGATACTTTTTTGAGCGACTGTAGGTGGTCATATTATTTTGATACTAGATCGTATGGGCTCACTCACGGAAATATTGAGCGTGTGCAGCTACCGTTCACAGCAAACTGGAGCGTGTGCAGTTGCTGTACACGCGCCAGATATTTTTCCTGAATTCTGAAATCACGTGACACGAAGGTTGCCGGATCACTAATTTCTAAAAAAAATCGTTGCCAGATATTTTTTCTGAATTCAGTAATCAACCATAGTGTTCGGATACTTTTTTGAGCGACTGTATTTCGAAATGAAAATTTTGAACTTTAGTTTGGCATATCATTTACCCTGTCAAAAATAGTTTCAAACTACGAACATCAACCGTCTTGTTGGGATAAGACTCAATTGGCGTGTAATGGCAGATGGCTAAAAATGGAAATACCAGAATAATGAAATGAATAAATTTCGTTCTTTCCCAGCCAAACCCTAACTGAACGTCTACGTCATATCTGTGTTCATCGAAAGAGAATCCTCGTTATAGCATGATTTGGTTATGCTTAACTGCATGATTTGGTAACCAAATCATGCTATCTCTATCTCGCCCACTTCTGCCCTGCTTAAAGATTATTCTGCCAGTGAAATCAAATGTCATCATTCCTACACAGCATCGGCAGGTCACTTCCCTTGAGACTGACCTCTCTCACTTCTTGACTCCTTTAGAAATGAGATTCTCAAGTTCACTTTGTCATTCCTCCTTCTCGCATCTCCGTTGCACAAGACGCTGCTGGAAAGAATAGCTGATGACTCCTGAGATCAACCTCCTTAAGCAGGTAAGCTGACTCTGTGGAAAGTCTTCGTGGATAGGACAATCACAAAGGAATTGCGATTTGATCCTTTGGAGGACAGAGAGCGTGTTATTTGACAGCAGATAAATGAGTTGCGAAGGAGTTCGTGTTGTTTTCGCCACAAAGCTCTTAAATAATGGCCATCTGCCCACTCGCAGAAGTCAGAGAAGATCTTTCTGTTGCACTTTCCATTGGAGTCATTGCTATTCAGCAGATAAAGGCAATCAACGAAAGAGGAGATTGTTGTTGGGTTGTTTTACCTCTGAGCGGCACTTTTTTGCACACCATGGGCTAAATGGCCAGGTCACAAGGACCCCGAAGGCTCAGAGAAGGTTGCGGGAGGGGACACACTGGAACAGCTGTTGGGAGACAGATGGTAGCCTCCCGTCAAGGCCATCCAGTGTGTTCTTTAACGTTGAGTTGTTTTTCCTCTGAGCGACACTTTTTTGCACACCATGGGCTAAATGGCCAGGTCACAAGGACCCCGAAGGCTCAGAGAAGGTTGGAGGAGGGGACCCACAGGAACAGCTGTTGCGAGACAGATGGCAGCCTCCCGTCAAGGCCATCCAGCGTGTTCTTTAACGTTGGGTTGTTTTACCTCTGAGCGGCACTTTTTTGCACACCATGGGCTAAATGGCCAGGTCACAAGGACCCCGAAGGCTCAGAGAAGATTGGAGGAGGGGACCCACAGGAACAGCTGTTGGGAGACAGATTGTAGCCTCCCGTCAAGGCCATCCAGCATGTTCTTTAACGTTCACAGGGTATGGCTCTCCCACTCACGGGGTCACGGCTTAACGTCCCATCCGACGGAAGACGGCCTTTCCAAGCCCATTGGTGTCCTTTACTGACCGTGGGGAAGGCGTGGAATTTTGCGGAGATAAATCTCAACGCTGACCCAGCTGGGACTCGAATCTGGGAACTACAGATTACGAGCCTGGCGCGCTACCAACTGAACACCCCCGCCCCGAAAGAGGAGATATATATGCAAATTAGCACGAGGGTCTGTCAGAAAGTAAGTTTACAAGGCATGGAGTTGAGGTTTTTTATTCAAAATTCCTAATAAGAACAATGCAAGAAAATTCTACCGTATCCTACTGCTTTAGCCCTATTCTTCGCAATGATCATGGGAACAATTTTTGTATTCTTTGTCGATTGAACTCCGGGTTCTTTTCTCTCAGCCATCGTTTCGCTACTGTTTTCGAGTTATCTTCACTTTGAAACCTGTGGCCCCCAAAATGTTTCTTTAGTGTTGGGGAAAAGCGGTAACCGCTAGGTGACAGATCAGGGCTATGCCCAGATAATCCAATATCTCTCACTGGAAATGCTTCAGAAGTTGTTTGGGTTGCCATGGCAATGCAAACGTATATTGTCCTGCACAAGCAGGACATCTTTCTGGACAGCCCGGGAGATTTTCGTGAAATTGGCGAGCGTAAAGGTACAGTCGCTCAAAAAAGTATCCGAACACTGTGGTTGATTACAGAATTCAGAAATAATATCTGGCAGCGTTTTTTTTAGAAATTAGTGATCTGGCAACCTTCGTGTCACGTGACATGAAGGTTGCCAGATCACTAATTTCTAATAAAAATCGTTCCCAAGATATAGAAAAAAATCGCTCCCAAGAAAATTAAACTGTGACACCTGCTCAAGACTGCAACCATTCAGATGAACTGAATCACAGCCAGCCTGACCAACTTTGGTTTTCCCTCTGTTTATAACCAAACCTACTCTACTACAATGGGAATAAAATAAAACATATATATCAGTGGTTCTCAACATTTTATGCTTCACGTACCTCCTGGAAATGTGTATGTAACTGGCGTACCCCTTTTATAGATAGATAAAACTATAGTTATAACATAACAATGGGAATAAAATAAAACATATATATCAAGCATTCTCAACCTTTTATACTTCACATACATCCTGAAAATGTGTATGTAACTGGCATACCCCTTGTAATAAAAAATAATAAATAAATACCCCCTCAAGCAGCTGCTTGCCACAGAGGTCTGACAGGAGCCTGTCAGTTTATGTGCCACAGTAGAAGATCTGAGAGGATGGCAGGACCTCAGCAGAAAAACAACCCACACATCCATGCCTTACCCGGGGCTCGAACCCAGGTCCCGTAATTACTAGCCAAGCGTGCTAACCACTCGGCCACGGGACGGCTATAGATAGATAAAACTATGGTTATAGTATAACAATGGGAATAAAATAAAACATATATATCAGTGGTTCTCAACTTTTTATGCTTCACGTACTCCCTGGAAATGTGTATGTTACTGGCATATCCCTTGTTTAGATAGATAAAACTATAGTTATAGTAACAATGGGAATAAAATAAAACATATATATTAGTGGTTCTCAACCTTTTATGCTCCACGTACCCCCTAGAAATGTGTATGTAAGTGGCGCACCCCTTGTATAGATAGATAAAACTATAGTTATAGTATAACAATGGGAATAAAATAAAACATATATATCAGTGGTTCTCAACCTTTTATACTTCACGTACCCCCTGAAAATGTGTATGTAACTGGCGTACCCCTTGTAGAGGTAGATAAAATTATATTTATAGTATAACAATAGGAATAAAATAAAAGATATATATCAGTGGTTCTCAACCTTTTAGCTTCACGTACCCCCTGGAAATGTGTATGTAACTGGCATACCCCTTGTATAGATAGATAAAACTATAGTTATAGTGTAACAATAGGAATCAAATAAAACATATATATCAGTGGTTCTCAACCATTTATACTTCACGTACCCCCTGGAAATGTGTATGTAACTGGCATACCCCTTGTATAGATAGATAAATCTATAGTTATAGTATAACAATGGGAATAAAATAAAACATATATATCAGTGGTTCTCAACCTTTTATGCTTCACGTACCCCCTGGAAATGTGTATGTAACTGGCATACCCCTTGTATAGATAGATAAATCTATAGTTATAGTATAACAATGGGAATAAAATAAAACATATATATCAGTGGTCCTCAACCTTTTATGCTTCACGTACCCCCTGGAAATGTGTATGTACCTGGCGTATCCCTTGTATAGATGGACTAAACTGTAGTTATAGTATAACAATGGTTATTTTTACTTTGTTACTAGATCTAGCGACTTTTGAGCTCTCACGGCGTACCCCAAAACGTTTTACCGCTCTACAGAATTGGCTGTGAGTAGTAAAGTTCAAAGGTTTCCTCAAGATTGAGTTATTGTGTAAACATATTACTGAATCAATATACAGCTGAATGTCTTGAGTAAATATGTATTAAGCAGAAAATTTTGCATCTTAGCAGAATTAGTTCTTCATTATCTCTAAGCAGAATTATTTTTGCATTATCTTTTTCTGATTGGATGAATGTTCTAAGGTTATTTTGTGTATTTAGAATGCTTTTATCATATATAGAAAATGAAACAAATTTCCTAGTAACAGATATTATTGAAAGGTTGAAGACACGTCATCTTGCTTTTGACGTAAGCAGGTCTTTCCAATGACAAATTAAAAATATGTTATTTGTAAACTCAATTTTGAAGCAAGACGGCACAAATAGTCTTTCGTAATGGGGTCATAAAATAAAAAAAAAAAAACTGAAAACTTCTCTTCATTGTAATTAATTCCAATCACACCGATATTTCTTTCCACGTCCTCGAAATGAACAATGCTCGAACTCGATTCAGCTTCTTCTGTTTTCCTTTCTGTGTTTATTTTATTAAAGAGTTCCATTTAGTTCTACCCTCAGACCATCGAGTTTTGCGATGGGTTCTTTCTTGCAAAGCTTTAAATTCAGAGCCAAGGGAGATAATTTGAAAGCCATTACCATTCATTCCTGATCAGCTGCGCTCTATTTGGAGCATTCCTGTTAAATATTTGCTCCATAGAAATCTTCACTCAACCTGAACCCAACCCTCGACACCCCACCTCTTCTGTCTGACCTGCAAATGCTGATGCACCCATCCGCATCGAATGGCTGATTTTAGAGGCTGACCTTGCAACAGTTGCTGACTCTCGTCCCTCAATACCTCGCAAGAGCAGCCATTGCGTCCAAAAATCCAGAGTTCATAATAATAATTCTATGAATGGCATTTCTCTTACATCTAAGTATAGGAAAATAAATGCACCCTACCTGAAATACACTGTGTTCCTGAAAGTATTCGCACGATTTTGTACGTTATGTACAGTCGCTCAAAAAAATATCCGAACACTATGGTTGATTACAGAATTCAGAAAAAATATCCTGCAACGATTTTTTTAGAAATTAGTGATCTTCGTGTCACGTGACATGAAGGTTGCCAGATCACTAATTTTTAAAATAAATCGTTGCCGGATATTTTTTCTGAATTCTGTAATCAACCATAGTGTTCGGATACTTTTTTGAGCGACTGTACCAATTACAGAGAGAAATTGGAAGCACCGTAACCTGAAAAGCTACGAAATCTTTACAGATGTCTTTTGCAAAGAATTTTGACTGAGGTTAATGATATATGTTAAAAAAATTGAAATGATATTCACTTTTGCTACAACTGATATGGTATTATTCAACATAAATTGACATTTTCGATCAGTTTTTTTTTTCAGGGGAGCAACTCTTCCTCTTGTCCTCGGCATCACTTGGATACAATACTCTTCAAGAAAATTTGAAGGGTTAAGTCGGCAAATAAAGATGACTACCTCTGGGATAAGGTGCATGGTCGAAATGACATACTCTATATGAGAGTTCCAGTTCAAAGTATGAATTATTTATTAAGGTGTAGCATTAATTAAAATGTGAAAGGCTCGTTTATTTCGCAATGAAATTCTCATTTTGGAGTTTCAAAATTATCGTTCTTGTACAGTCGCTCAAAAAAAGTGTCCGAACACTACGGTTGATTACAGAATTCAGAAAAAATATCTGGCAACGATTTTTTTAGAAATTAGTGATCTGGCAACCTTCGTGTCACGTGATTACAGAATTCAGGAAAAATATCTGGCGCGTGTACAGCAACTGTACACGCTCCAGTTACCGTTCACAGCAAACTGGAGCGTGTGCAGTTACTGCACACGCTCCAGTTTGCTGTGAACGGTAACTGCACACGCTCAATATTTCCGTGAGTGAGCCCACACGATCTAGTATCAAAATAATATGACCACCTACAGTCACTCAAAAAAGTATCCGAACACTACGGTTGATTACAGAATTCAGAAAAAATATCTGGCAACGATTTTTTTAGAAATTAATGATCTGGCAACCTTCGTGTCATGTGACACGAAGGTTGTCAGATCACTAATTTCTAAAAAAAATCGTTGCCAGATATTTTTTCTGGCAACGAATTTCATTTGGTAATTGGGAAAAAAAATAAGTAAAAAAAAAATTCTTTTAACTGCAATTTCAACATTATTTTAGCAATGAAAATCAGTTTTTAGTAATAAGAAATAAGCGTTATGCAGACATCCAACAGAAAAATAATATTTTTCTCTTAAAAGTTCAAAGTAGTGTTTTGCCACCTGGTAACGAGGCTCATTAATGAACGACTCGAACTCGACTAAGTAGATTGACCAATATTTTTTGCTTGCCCCTGAAAAATGCTAGAACTATTTCGAAAAAGAGTCAAAAAAGTAAATAAAGAGACATTATAAATAATGCATTTTTTTCAGCTTCTGTTCTTCTTAAACGATTATTTTTTACCCTATGGATAACGTGGGAAACTCCTGGTGTCCATGAAAATCCCTTTCCCACACTTTGATGTAAGTGTGGGAATATCATTCCAATTTCGCATTTCCAGCACTAATACATAATTTACAATCGCTATTTAAAATTTTGCCAATTTTTCATATTTAGCTCCCTTTAAAGTTCGAAACTAAACCACAGAAATAATCTCAAGAGATGAAAGCGAATATTGCATTAACACCGATCCAACCCAGAAAGAATTTTCACTTCCCTCTGAAAACAAAAATTTTGAATGGCTACAGACAGACAGAATTTTCGTTTTCGAAAATGAACTAAAAAGATACTTTTCTGCGTAACTTCAAAAATGCAGAAAGTGTCTTCAGAGAAGTCTCCAGAGAACTTTTCCGAGCAACAATAATGATGACAACATTAGAAATTCCAACTGAAGAAAAGAAGAAGGGGTCTAAAAGAGAGTTTTACGTGGAATGGATATAAGGTCACTCCACGTAAAACTCTCCTTTAGACACCTTCGATAATTGGTAGCTAGGTAGTCACTGGAAGGAGAGCTATGCACCAATCCCCTGTGATGATGCATAGAACCGGCCAGGCCTAGCACCTAATGTCCGACCCCGCCTTCTCGTGGTGCAGACCGTTAGTACCTTTCAAAAGAGATACTCTCTTGTGGAAGTGAAGGGAAGGGGAGGGCTGCCAGATTAGTTGATCTGGACAACTATGGCTATTTTCTTTTTTTTCTACCCTGCTGAGGAGTGGTCAACCACACAGGGTCCTGGTGCTGACCATATAAACCTACTGGACTGGACAGATATATGGCTCTGAGCTTGATTATGGATCCTGATTTTGCTGCACTGGTGGGCTTCTGTGGAGGGAAAATCTTCCGCTGTGTTTTCTGTTTGTGGGTTGACAGCCCCAAGTGAATAGATCCACAGGATATGTTTATCAGCTGGTGGATAATCCTGAGCAGAAGTCATCGCAGGCACCTGAACTCTTTGCTTCTATTGGCATCGTCAAATTCTACATTGGAGGAAGTCTTCCAGTGTAGATGGCTTTAGCCTTTAGTGGTGGGGGAACGGGTCTTTGCCCCATGTCTGCGATTAGGGGGCTGTTTGATATTGTCGGCATTCCCTCTCTCAATATACATAGTTTCTTTAAACATCCCACTAACCGTTTTCTCTCCATAGGTAGTTGGAATGTGAGGACTCTGCACAGAGCTTTTTCTCTTGATGTCCTCACACAAGAATTCCACCATTATAATTTAGATATTCTCGGCTTGCAAGAGACCAGGTGGACAAATAAAGGTCAGATTCTTAAAAATAATCTTAAATTTCTCTTTTCAGGGAGGGACGACAATAAGCATCACCAAGGCGTGGGTCTGCTTCTCAGCAAACACGCTAGTGATGCTCTTCTAGGATATGAGTGCATTAATGAAAGGTTTCTTACAGCAAAATTTCAGACAAGCGTTAAAGACTTGAATGTTATCTGCTGTTATGCCCCCACTGAGGATGCCGATGAGGATGAGAAGGATAGGTTTTATGAACAACTTCAGGATATTTTGAATTCTGTCAAGAAAGGAGATATTACCCTTGTTCTTGGTGACTTCAATGCCAAAGTTGGTACTGACTCTGACCTTTGGGGAGGAGTAATAGGCCCTTTTGGTATTGGTAGCTGCAATGGCAATGGCAGCGTCTCCTGCAGGTAAGTATACTCAATGGATTCAGAATAACTAACACTTATTACAAACACCGCGACATACATAAGTACACATGGGTTTCACCCGAAGGGCTGCATAAGAATATGATTGATTATATATTAATTAACAGCAAATGGTCTAGTTCTGTTAGGAATACCAGGGCATATAGGGGAGCTGAAATTGGATCTGACCATTACCTTCTTAAAAGTGTGTTGCAACTTAAAAAGTGTTGTGCTAGGGTTAAAAAATTTGCTTTTAATACTGAAGCTCTGAAAGACCCAGTTATAGCCAAAGCTTACCATGATAGGTTACTTAGTCATTATGACAGTCATGGTATGCTTACTACTGAAGTTGAGAAAGAATGGGATCATTTTAAACAGGCTTTTTTCAACACTAACAGTACTCTTTTAGGAAAAAAGGAGCAGAAGAGACAGAATTATCTGAGTGATAAGGCAGATGAGCTTATTTCAGAAAGAAAGAACTGCAGGAATGTCCTTAATTAATACCCTACTAGTCCTAATAGAAAGCATTACAAAGAACTTAATAAACGTGTAAAAGATCAGTTAGCTGCTGATAAGAATCTTTGGCTTGATGGTTTGGCTGACAAAGACGAGGAAGCAGTTAGACAGCACAACAGAAGAGAGCTGTACCAGATAGTTAATGTTTTGTGTGGTAGAAAACGGACAGGTATACAGGGATTGAAGGATAAACAAGGTAAGGTTATAGAAGGTGAGGATTCTGTCATGGCTAGGTGGGCTGAGCATTTCAGTGATATTCTGAACAATGCGGTTAGTTCTATTCCCATTGTTTGCAATGATGATAGATGCATTGGTGGCTTTAATGTTGGCCCTATAACACAATCTGAAGTTAGTTTGGCTATTTCTAAACTTAAACTTCATAAATCCCCACGGGTAGATGAAATTACTACTGAAATGCTTAGAGCTGGGAATGTTTCAGTTACCACTTGGATGACTGAAATTTTGAATATCTTTTATGATAAAGGCATGGTTCCTAAGTAATTTACCAGAGCTATTTTTATCCCTATTTTCAAAAAAGATGATCGCAGTTCTTGTGATAACTATAGGGGTATCAGCCTGCTCTATGTTCCAGGTAAAGTTCTTTCCATGATTGTGCTTAATAGAATTAAGAATCTGGTTGACAGTCAATTGCGTGATGAGCAATGTGGATTCAGAAGTGGTAGGGGATATGTGGAACAGATATTTTCACTTAGGCAGATTCTTGAGAAATATTTAGAGTTTCAGAAACCTTTTGTTGCTAGCTTTGTTGATTTCAAAAAGGCTTTCGACCCTGTTGATCGTCATAATTTGTGGTTGATTGTGAAATCATATGGTATACCAGACAAGTTAGTTAACATAATGAAAGCTCTCTATAATAACACTGAGTCGTGTGTGAGAGTTGGTAAGGCTTGTAGCAATTGGTTTAGCATTACTTCTGGTGTTCGACAAGGGTGCATTTTGTCTCCTTTTCTCTTTAGCTTGGTTATTGATTATGTTATGCGAAATTCACTTCAAGGGAAAGATTTTGGCCTTAAATGGGCTGGAGATATGAAAATTTCTGATTTAGATTATGCTGATGATTTAGCCCTTTTGACAAGAGATGTTGATGAGATGAACTCTTTCATTCGAGCTGTTGATGAGACTGGTAGTAGAGTAGGTTTGGTTATAAACAGAGAGAAAACTAAAGTGATGAAAATTGGTCAGGCAGGTTGTGATTCATTTAATCTGAATGGTTGCAGTCTTGAGCAGGTGTCACAGTTTAATTATCTTGGGAGCTATGTAACAGATACTGGTGATGTGCGGCATGAGATTAATAGACGAATAGAGATTGCTGCCGGGGCCTTTAAGAATCTATGGAGATTGTGGAGAAATAGGAGTATACACCTAAAGACTAAAATTGGACTGTATAATAGTTTGGTTCTTTCTATGGTTAGTTATGATAGTGAAACTTGGAGACTTTGTAATAAAGATAACAGGAAACTAGATGCTTTTGATTCTAGATGCTTACATAGTATCTTGGGTATTAGATGGTTTAACTTTTTAACTAATGATGAGGTTAGGCAAAGGAGTCTTCAACCTCCTTTAAGCAGCATATTGTGCAGAGAGAGACTCCGTTGGTTTGGCCATGTTGCCCGTATGGATAATTATAGATTAGCAAATAGGGTTATGAACAGTGTGCCTAAAGGCCTCAGAAAGAGGGGGAGACCTAGGATGCGGTGGGCAGACAATGTCAAACAGGACCTTGTTAGAATTGGTGTACAGTGGCCGGATGCAGCAGATGTAGCTCAGGACAGACTTGCTTGGAGAATTGAATTGCACGGTCTGGTTGGACCTCCGTAGTCCATGGCTGCTTGAGGATGATGATGATACTTTATCACATGACACGCCCCTGTGATGAAAAGTTGCACCAGGCCCCGTAAATATACGCGCCGGCTTTGGATGCTATCCTATTGACTCGACTCCTGTTTTCTGGAGCTGGCCAAAGCCCCTTCGGTGCCACGTGCAGCCGTCCGCATTCCCGCGCTTTCGAGTCCACTCCGACCAGCTGATGCTGGATGCCGTTCGGTGATTGGTCGGCCTCTGCGCTGTCGTCACGGCCAGCCGCCAGCACCTTCTCCCTCGTCAGCTGGTTGCGATGAGCAGAGTGTTTGTCGCTGGAGCGTAGAGCAGATCAAGCGGACGACATGGCTGCAGAGCACAAGTACGAATACGCTTCGGAGGCGAGTCTGCAACACGCCAACTACATGAAGAACTCGAAGGCGATCGGCGTGCTCTGGGGAGTGTTCACGATCTGCTTCGCCATCATCGTCGTGGTGGTCTTCATCCAACCCCACTGGCTGGGGGACACTCAGGAGAGCAGGGGGACGGGCCACTTCGGACTCTGGCAGGCCTGCCGCATGGTGCAGGACGGACAAGATGTGATCTGTGAAGGAAGACTAACGGACTTCAACTCCATCCCCGCCCCCGCCTTCAGAGCAGCCACCGTGTTCATCGGCCTCTCGGTGGTCATCGTGCTCCTCTGCATCTGCTGCATGGTCCTCTTTTTCGTTTTCCACTCGTCCACAGTGTTCCACATATGTGGCTGGATGCAGGTCTTCTGCGGTAAGCTTACATCTTCGCTTCTTTTAAATGGCTCCTAAAATTAAAGCTGACATTAAAATCTCCGATGAACATTAAATGTTGCACCAGAAAGTCCCTCATCTCGTGCTTGAAATGAGGTAGGATGCTATCCCCTCTCTCTCCAAGGGATTTGCCATCCACCTTCATTTCTATAATTTCTAAATTAAAATCTTATTTTTCAGGCCGCGCGTTTTTATTTTTTTGCTTTAATTTTAATCATAGATGAACCATCCCACTTGGGGCAGAGGTGGCTCAGTAGGTAGCGCGCCAGGCTCGTAATCTGCAGTTCCCAGGTTCGAGTCCCAGCTGGGTCAGCATTGAGATTTATCTCTGCAAAATTCCCCGCCCTGACCACGGTCAGTAGGGGACACCGATGGGCTTGGAAAGACCGCCGTCCGTCGGATGGGACGTTAAGCCGTGACCCCCGTGTGCGGGAGAGCCATACCCTGTGCACGTTAATGAACCGTCTGGATGGCCTTGACGGGAGGCTACCATCTGTCCTTCTATTCTCTGAGCCTTCGGGGTCCTTGTGACCTGGCCATTTAGCCCATGGTATGCAAAAAAGTACCGCTCAGAGGTAAAACAACTCAACCAACCCACTTCCTCTAATTTTCCAAGCCAATGGGCATACACAAAAATCTCAAATGTTGGGAGTGGGAGAGGAGATAATACATAAAACAACATTAAGCCATCACATATGCCCAATTTTTATAAGTTTTTTATAGACACTTCCATCACTTTTATTTATGATGCATTCTGTGAAATTTTGCATAAATAATATAACCGCGGTTAAATATTGCTTGCGATTATTATGTGGTAAAAAAAAACTATTCCTTGCTGGATCTCCTTTACAGAAATGCACTAAATTTTCTAGAATATTTTATATGTAGAACGAAAGGAAGGTATTCACCCAAACAGTGGCATAAGGATTGGTTTGAGGAGGGTCCCAACATCCCCCTTGAAGATATAACATTTTTGAAATATTAATTTATCAGTTTACATTGACTGAAACATTAAAGTCTTGGACACCCTCCCAAAAGTCCTGTCTTCTTGCGGTTGCTCTTCTGCTTCCAAGTTGACAGAAACAAATGGAAAAGAAATATGGAAAAAAGATTGACGGAGAACTGATAATTTAGCACCTAAAATGAAATTCAAATTAACTAAAAGTTAGCTAAAAGTAAACATCATTTATATATAGATGTTTACTTTTAGCGTTAATTTGAATTTCATTTTTCAAACCTTCGTGTCACGTGACACGAAGGTTGCCAGAATCACTAATTTCTAAAAAAGATCGTTGCCAGATATTTTTTCTGAATTCTGTAATGAACCATAGCGTTCGGATACTTTTTTGAGCGACTGTAGGTGGTCATATTATTTTGATACTAGATCGTGTGGGCTCACTCACGGAAATATTGAGCGTGTGCAGCTACCGTTCACAGCAAACTGGAGCATGTGCAGTAACTGCACACGCTCCAGTTTGCTGTGAACGGTAACTGGAGCGTGTACAGTTGCTGTACACGCTCCAGATATTTTTCCTGAATTTTGTAATCACGTGACACGAAGGTTGCCAGATCACTAATTTCTAAAAAACGTTGCCAGATATTTTTTCTGAATTCTGTAATGAACCATAGCGTTCGGATACTTTTTTGAGGGACTGTACATATGAGGCTTTTTAATCTGTAATCATTTTTAGAACGTTATTAAAGGAACATGTGTTAAAATTCTAAGTCTCAATTCGAATAAAACTATTCTTTCACTCATTATTAAAGTGCTTGAAAACAATTCAGCATCTCTGTGATTTAGTCTTTTATTTCACCGGAAAGATGCTGCAAAGCTAAGGGATTATCCCGTTTCAAGATATCATGGATACAAAATAGATGAGGGATTATACGAATGATGGAATGAGAATCCCCCCACCTCTTTCCCCCGTCTCCTCAGATGACACGACAATACTTCCATGGATATCTATGGAATATCTCCATGGAAACGCATAAAATGAGTATCACTCTCCTCCCTCCATCCCAGAAACTTAGCTATCAGCATCCTTACTAGATTAGCATAATCTCACTTAGCGTTAAAAAAGTTTATTCTTTTGCATGATATATAGATTGCTTTAAATACAAATTAACCTAAATAAAAAATTAAGTATGTTAATTACAAAAAAAAAACATTTATTATGCTTGCTTAAAGTAAAGAAGACTGAAAAGAACATCTTCACAGTTCTTCAGAGTAGGCTGCCCAGACACTTAATTTAGAAAATCTTCATGGGTGAATCAGACCCGGATCTAGAAAAAAAGTCACGGGGAGGGGGAGGCTAAGAAACACCAGAGAGCCGGAAAAATGCAAAAGGGGACAAGAGACGATTTCCAACGCCTGGGTTCGAGCCCCGGGTAAGGCATGGTTGTTTGTGTCGTTTTTCTGCTGAGGGGCTGCCATCCTCACAGACCTTCTACTATGGCATATAAACTGACAGGCTCCTGTCAGACCTCTGTGGCAAGCAGCTGCTTGAGGGGGTATTTATTTATTTTTATTATAATATTTCCCTCTCCGTTTTACTGGAGGCGGGGGTGGCTCAGTCGGTAGCGCGCCAGGATTGTAATCTGTAGTTCCCAGGTTCGAGTCCCAGCTGGGTCAGCGTTGAGATTTATCTCCGCAAAATTTCCCCGCCCTGCCCACGGTCAGTAGGGGATACTGATGGGCTTGAAAAGGCCGCCGTCCGTCGGATGGGACGTTAAGCCGTGGCCCCGTATGCGGGAGAGCCATACCCTGTGCACGTTAAAGAACACGCTGGATGGCCTTGACGGGAGGCTACCATCTGTCTCCCAACAGCTGTTCCAGTGTGTCCCCTCCTCCAACCTTCTCTGAGCCTTCGTGATCCATGTGACCTGGCCATTTAGCCCATGGTGTGCAAAAAAGTGCCACTCAGAGATAACCTAACCCAAATACGTTTTACTGGTCTTTATATTTTTTTTTGAAAAAATGCACGAAATATAAATAAATTGAATATTTTTGCCTCGTTACCCTTGCTATCTTGCATTCCTGAAGGGAGCGCATGATCCCCTCAGAGGAGAGAATCTTGCTCCGTTTCCCCCAACGATGGAATTATAAATATTTTTCTTTTTTCTACTGTATTAATTTTTCTCTAAGAACAGTCTTGAGAAATATTTTCAATGCACTAGGACAGCAACACATTAAGGAACTGCCCGCACTCAAAAGACAAAATATAGAGCACATATTGAGATATTTAAATAAATTACTTTCCTAAACAAAGCCTTTTTTTTTTTAGTTCATCTACCATCGAGCGATCACAATGGCGATGGCCATTGTCTCTGGAGTGAATCTGGACCTACATGAGTAACTGGCGTGGCTGCTGGGAATGGGAAGCGATGGCTGCTGGGAAAAGTGTGACGAACGTTGAATGCTGATGAAATGTATCAACTGGTTTCTTATTCCGAAGAGTTTTGCGCAGGGGAACTCGGAACAATAAACCATAAACTAAAAAAAATGTTTTTATTGCTCTATATCAGTGGTTCTCAACCTTTTATGCTTCACGTACACTCTGGAAATGTGTATGTAACTGGCGTACCCGTTGTATAGATAGATAAAACTATAGTTATAGTATAACAATGGGAATAAAATATATATATCAGTGGTTCTCAACCTTTTATGCTTCACGTATAAAAAAATACCCCCTCAAGCAGCTGCTTGCCACAGAGGTCTGACAGGAGCCTGTCAGATTTATATGCCAAAGTAGAAGGTCTGAGAGGATGGCAGGACCTCAGCAGAAAAACGGCACAAACAGCTATGCCTTACCCGGGGCTCGAACCCAGGTCCCTTAGATCAGAAGCCAAGCGTGCTAACCACTCGGCCACGGGACGGCTGCTTCACGAACCCCCTGGAAATGTGTATGTAACTGGCGTACCCCTTGTATAGACAGATAAAACTATAGTTATAATATAACAATGGGAATAAAATAAAACATATATATCAGTGGTTCTCAAACTTTTATGCTTCACGTACCCCCTGGAAATGTGTATGTAACTGGTGTACCCCTTGTATAGATAGATAAAACTATAGTTATAGTATAACAATGGGAATAAAATAAAACATATATATCAATGATTCTCAACCTTTTATACTTCACATACCCCCTGGAAATGTGTATGTAACTGGCGTACCCCTTGTATAGATAGATAAAACTATAGTTATAGCATAACAATGGGAATAAAATAAAACATATATATCAGTGGTTCTCAACCTTTTATGCTTCACGTACCACCTGGAAATGTGTATGTAACTGGCGTACCCCTTGTATAGATAGATAAAACTATAGTTATAGCATAACAATGGGAATAAAATAAAACATATATATCAGTGGTTCTCAACCTTTTATGCTTCACGTACCCCCTGGAAATGTGTATGTAACTGGCGTACCCCTTGTATAGATAGATAAAACTATAGTTATAGCATAACAATGGGAATAAAATAAAACATATATATCAGTGGTTCTCAACCTTTTATGCTTCATGTACCCCCTGGAAATGTGTATGTAACTGGCGTACCCCTTGTATAGATAGATAAAACTATAGTTATAGCATAACAATGGGAATAAAATAAAACATATATATCAGTGGTTCTCAACCTTTTATGCTTCACGTACCACCTGGAAATGTGTATGTAACTGGCGTACCCCTTGTATAGATAGATAAAACTATAGTTATAGCATAACAATGGGAATAAAATAAAACATATATATCAGTGGTTCTCAAACTTTTATGCTTCACGTACCCCCTGGAAATGTGTATGTAACTGGTGTACCCCTTGTATAGATAGATAAAACTATAGTTATAGTATAACAATGGGAATAAAATAAAACATATATATCAGTGATTCTCAACCTTTTATACTTCACATACCCCCTGGAAATGTGTATGTAACTGGCGTACCCCTTGTATAGATAGATAAAACTATAGTTATAGCATAACAATGGGAATAAAATAAAACATATATATCAGTGGTTCTCAACCTTTTATGCTTCACGTACCACCTGGAAATGTGTATGTAACTGGCGTACCCCTTGTATAGATAGATAAAACTATAGTTATAGCATAACAATGGGAATAAAATAAAACATATATATCAGTGGTTCTCAACCTTTTATGCTTCACGTACCACCTGGAAATGTGTATGTAACTGGCGTACCCCTTGTATAGATAGATAAAACTATAGTTATAGTATAACAATGGGAATAAAATAAAACATATATATCAGTGGTTCTCAACCTTTTATGCTTCACGTACCACCTGGAAATGTGTATGTAACTGGCGTACCCCTTGTATAGATAGATAAAACTATAGTTATAGCATAACAATGGGAATAAAATAAAACATATATATCAGTGGTTCTCAACCTTTTATGCTTCACGTACCACCTGGAAATGTGTATGTAACTGGCGTACCCCTTGTATAGATAGATAAAACTATAGTTATAGCATAACAATGGGAATAAAATAAAACATATATATCAGTGGTTCTCAACCTTTTATGCTTCACGTACCCCCTGGAAATGTGTATGTAACTGGCGTACCCCTTGTATAGATAGATAAAACTATAGTTATAGCATAACAATGGGAATAAAATAAAACATATATATCAGTGGTTCTCAACCTTTTATGCTTCACGTACCACCTGTAAATGTGTATGTAACTGGCGTACCCCTTGTATAGATAGATAAAACTATAGTTATAGCATAACAATGGGAATAAAATAAAACATATATATCAGTGGTTCTCAACCTTTTATGCTTCACGTACCACCTGGAAATGTGTATGTAACTGGCGTACCCCTTGTATAGATAGATAAAACTATAGTTATAGCATAACAATGGGAATAAAATAAAACATATATATCAGTGGTTCTCAACCTTTTATGCTTCACGTACCCCCTGGAAATGTGTATGTAACTGGCGTACCCCTTGTATAGATAGATAAAACTATAGTTATAGCATAACAATGGGAATAAAATAAAACATATATATCAGTGGTTCTCAACCTTTTATGCTTCACGTACCACCTGGAAATGTGTATGTAACTGGCGTACCCCTTGTATAGATAGATAAAACTATAGTTATAGTATAACAATGGGAATAAAATAAAACATATATATCAGTGGTTCTCAACCTTTTATGCTTCACGTACCACCTGGAAATGTGTATGTAACTGGCGTACCCCTTGTATAGATAGATAAAACTATAGTTATAGCATAACAATGGGAATAAAATAAAACATATATATCAGTGGTTCTCAACCTTTTATGCTTCACGTACCACCTGGAAATGTGTATGTAACTGGCGTACCCCTTGTATAGATAGATAAAACTATAGTTATAGTATAACAATGGGAATAAAATAAAACATATATATCAGTGGTTCTCAACCTTTTATGCTTCACGTACCCCCTGGAAATGTGTATGTAACTGGCGTACCCCTTGTATAGATAGATAAAACTATAGTTATAGCATAACAATGGGAATAAAATAAAACATATATATCAGTGGTTCTCAACCTTTTATGCTTCACGTACCACCTGGAAATGTGTATGTAACTGGCGTACCCCTTGTATAGATAGATAAAACTATAGTTATAGTATAACAATGGGAATAAAATAAAACACATATATCAGTGGTTCTCAACCTTTTATGCTTCACGTACCACCTGGAAATGTGTATGTAACTGGCGTACCCCTTGTATAGATAGATAAAACTATAGTTATAGCATAACAATGGAAATAAAATAAAACATATATATCAGTGGTTCTCAACCTTTTATGCTTCACGTACCACCTGGAAATGTGTATGTAACTGGCGTACCCCTTGTATAGATAGATAAAACTATAGTTATAGCATAACAATGGGAATAAAATAAAACATATATATCAGTGGTTCTCAACCTTTTATGCTTCACGTACCCCCTGGAAATGTGTATGTAACTGGCGTACCCCTTGTATAGATAGATAAAACTATAGTTATAGCATAACAATGGGAATAAAATAAAACATATATATCAGTGGTTCTCAACCTTTTATGCTTCACGTACCACCTGGAAATGTGTATGTAACTGGCGTACCCCTTGTATAGATAGATAAAACTATAGTTATAGTATAACAATGGGAATAAAATAAAACATATATATCAGTGGTTCTCAACCTTTTATGCTTCACGTACCACCTGGAAATGTGTATGTAACTGGCGTACCCCTTGTATAGATAGATAAAACTATAGTTATAGCATAACAATGGGAATAAAATAAAACATATATATCAGTGGTTCTCAACCTTTTATGCTTCACGTACCCCCTGGAAATGTGTATGTAACTGGCGTACCCCTTGTATAGATAGATAAAACTATAGTTATAGCATAACAATGGGAATAAAATAAAACATATATTTCAGTGGTTCTCAACCTTTTATGCTTCACGTACCCCCTGGTAATATGTATGTAACTGGCGTACCCCTTGTAGAGATAGATAAAACTATATATATTATAACAATGTATAATGAAATAAAACATATATATATACATTAAATTTTGTATTAATAAATTACATATATCGATAAACACAAAAAATGACATTTTTGCCCAGCAGTGTTGCCAACTTAGCGACTTTGTTACTTGATCTAGCGACTTTTGAGCTCTCACGGCGTACCCCAAAAATTTTACCGCGTACCCCACGTTGAGAAACCCTGCTCTATATATTAAAAAAACTCTATATATTAAAAATTCACCATTTCCAACCGAATGTATTTTGCAAAACAGATGATCATCATATTTAGATCGAGTGATCTGATTCTATTTTACAGTACCCCTCCCAACAAATATTGTGAGATATCACTCAACGCAATACAGTTTTATCTGCACGTGGCATCAGTGCTCTAAAAAACAAGAATCTGCAGTTTTCCAATTGTATTCCGTCAAGTCTTAATGGTGTTCTGTGAGAGACTGCAGGACATTGAAAAAAATTCTCTGATTCAATACTTGTATGAATTGCACATAACGTTAAGGAACATTTTGACCTCTACAGAGGTGGCCGAGTGGTTAGTGTGCTTTTCTGAGGATTTCGGTTTGTTTTACCTCTGAGCGGCACTTTTTTGCATACCATGGGCTAAATGGCCAGGTCACATGGACCCCGAATGTTCAGAGAAGGTTGGGGGAGGGGACCCACTGGAACAGCTGTTGGAAGACAGATGGAAACCTCCCGTCAAGGCCATCCAGCGTGTTCTTTAACGTGCACAGGGTATGGCTCTCTCTCTCTCGCACACGGGGCCACGGCTTAACGTCCCATCCGACGGACGGCGGAATTTTCAAGCCCATCGGTGTTCCCTACTGATCGTGGTCATGGGGGGGAGGAATTTTGCGGAGATAAATCTCAACGCTGACCCAGCTGGGACTCGAACTTGGGAACTACAGATTACGAGCGTGGCGCACTACCGACTGAGCCACCTCCGCCCCCATTTGCTGAGGACCATAAGAGACTGGTTTCGAGCCCTAGATGAGGGATGGATGTTTCCTTCTTGCTGAGGTCTCGCTACCTCACAGATTTTTTTCTAGGGCATATTAAATTGACAGGTTCTTGTTATATACCTACGTGGCAGCAGCCAGCTTCTTTAGGAGTAATTCCTTTTCTTGTTTTATCTGAAAATGAAATTTTCATTAAAAAAAAAAGGAACAGCTATTTGATAATTGATTTCATATTAGAAACAAAGTGTGATCACGTATGAATTTTTGGAATTTCTGGTAGTGTTTCTAAAAGAATATTCTGACAGTAAAGATTTTTGAAAGAATATCTTGACAAAGAATATCCTGACATCTATGCTTTGATCCATCTTAACTTTTGCAAAAGCCTATCTCTAAAAGAAGTCCTTCTCTCTACATGAAGAAGCAGGGCCGGTTAACCACTGGGAAAAGCACGCCGTGATCCCAGGATTTTAATAAATAACAAAATAAATACCCCCTCAAGCAGCTGCTTGCCACAGAGGTCTGACAGGAGCCTGTCAGTTTATATGCCACAGTAGGAGATCTGAGAGGATGGCAGGACCTCAGCAGAAAAACGACAGACACATCCATGCCTAATCCGGGGCTCGAACCCAGGTCCCTTAGATCAGTAGAGGACTGGAATTCTCTCCTTTCTTTTTCTTGAATGGATTGTTAAATTTGTTGCTGGTTTGTTTCTTATTATGGTATAATAAGTACCAGGAGGGGAAAGACCAGAAGTCCACCCCCGGGGGCGGGGGGGGGGGATGCTCAGTCGGTAGCGCGCCAGGATTGTAATCTGTAGTTCCCAGGTTCGAGTCCCAGCTGGGTCAGCGTTGAGATTTATCTCCGCAAAACTCCCCGCCCTGACCACGGTCAGAAGGGGTCACCGATGGACTTGGAAAGGCCGCCGTCCGTCGGATGGGACGTTAAGCCGTGGCCCCGTGTGTGGGAGAGAGCCATACCCTGTGCACAATAAAGAACACGCTGGATGGCCTTCACGGGAGGCTTACCATCTGTCTCTCAACAGCTGTTCCAGTGGGTCCCCTCCCCCAACCTCCTCTGAGCCTTCGGGGTCTTTGTGACCTGGTCAATTTGGTGTGCAATAAAGTGCCGCTCAGAGGTAAAACAACCAACCAACCTGAGCACAATAAAGAACGCATTGGATGGCCTTCATGGAAGGTTTCCAGCGGTCTCCTCGGGAATCCCTTTCCTCAAACCAAATCTCGGCACTTGTCACCAGCAGTGTTTTGCAGAAATTTCTCTGGTGGTGGTGGTGGTGAGGGGGGATATCCATATCTTTGAAAGAGCGCCATTGCTCTTTCTTTAGATAATGGTAAATTTTTCAGTTTTCTTATAATCTGAAAAAAAAAATCCCATTTCCAAGAGAACCCCTCCCCCATCCCAAATGGTGCCCATGATTACGACCTGGCCATTTCACCCATTCTATGACAAATAGCGCACTCAGAACAAAAGAACGCACAATTCTTCTTATTCAATTCAAACTCCTTAAAACGGAAAATAACAACATACGATTTAAGCAAACGTTTTCGGTTATGATGGAATTTGCAAAAGATATTTGTGAAGAGTAAATCAGATTCTTATTTTATACTTAGGTCAATATCAATAAAGCATATATTTCTAAAATACTTGCGATATCAAAAAAAAATTTATTTTCCAATTGAATTCCCATTTACAGTTAAACTATATTTTTAACTTTTTAATAAAAAAAAAACTACATTTTTAGAAGATCTGAACAAAGGAAAGTTTTCCAATTGTACGTTTGCAATGAAACCAGCACTTATTGTATGCATATATAAAAAATAGTAAACAATAGTTATTATGCAAACAGTTTTTCCCATTTTGTTTTCTTTGAAACCAGGAAACAATTACCCAGAATGCATTTCGCTTTCTCTTTCCACTGCGATTAAATCCATCTCTATGTTTAGATGGAACTGCTGCAACACGAAGTTAAAAAAAGGGTAAAAAAAAACTTTGATAACTTGCCCCTTTAGTTATGTCGAAAGCGCGTGGAGCAATCTTTTATGTATTGTTTACGTTACCGGAAGTGGCTTGCAAACGATCCCATCGTTTTCTCGTCTTCTGCCATTTCTGGAAGTCCGCACTTAAGTGTGTTTAATCCTTAAAAAGAAGGCAGTCACCATGGGAACGAAATCGTGGATCAAACGGATTGAAAATTCTTCCTCGTCGAGCTTTCAAGGCTCCGCATTGGTTGAGCGAGGAAACGTTGCTCGAAATCTTAAAACGTTGCTCATACGACTATGGCACGGCCACACAGAAAGCAGTTTGACGTTTTTAGCATTTCAAAACTTTGTGTCGTCTTAAAATGGAACTCTTACGAACAATGAACGAAACTGGAGGATGTGCAGTTGGCTGTGAGGTCATCACCGGTGCTGGTAAAGATTTTAAGTTGGGTTGTCTTACCTCTGAGGGGCATTTTTGTTTAAAAAAGGGGCTAAAAGGCCAGTTTACAAGGATCCCAAAAACTTATGAGTCGAGTTAGTTGGTTGTTTTACCTTTGAGCAGGTGGCGGGCTGGCTCAGTCGGTAGCGCGTCAGGCTCGTAATTTGTAGTTCCGAGGTTCCAGTTCCAGTTGGGTAAGCGTTGAGATTTATCTCCGCAAAACTCCCCGCCCTGCCCACGGTCAGTAGGGGACACCAATGGGCTTGGAAAGACCGGCGTCCGTCGGATGGGACGTTAAGCCGTGTTCCCGTGTGCGGGAGAGCCATACCCTGTGCACGTTAAAGAACACGCTGGATGGCCTTGACGGGAAGCTACCATCTGTCTCCCAACAGCTATTCCAGTGGGTCCCTTCCCCCAACCTTCTCTGAGCCTTTCGGGGTCCTTGTGACCTGGTCATTTAGCCCATGGTGTGCAAAAAAGTGCCGCTCAGAGGTAAAACAACCCAACCTCTGAGCAGCATTTTTTTGCACCAATGGGCTAAATGGACAGGTCACAAGGACCCAGAGGGATCAGAGAAGGTTTGGAGGAGGGGACCCCCATGACAGCTGTAGGAGACAGATAGTAACCACCTGTCAAGGCCATCCAGCATGTTCTTTAACGTTCACAAGGTATGCCTATCCCGCACATGGCGCCACGGCTTAACGTCCCATCCGACGGACGGAGGCCTTTCCGAGTCCATCGGTGTTCCCTTTGTCACTGAGGGCAAGATAAGGGTTTGGTGGAGATAAATCTCAACGCTGGCGCAGTTGGGATTCGAACCTGGAAATTGCAGATTACGAGCCTGGCACGCTACCAACTGATCCCCATGTTTTGTTTTAGGATTCCAGTAAGTCTGCTATTGTTAATGGGGCTAAACTGCATTCTCTGCGATCGTACGTTCACGGTTCGTCGCACAGTTTCGAAACCCAAAAACAAGTGAAAGAAGTGGAGACACGGATACGACAAGTTTTCTTGTTCGTTTATGTTTTCCATCAACAAGGTTGTCCCCCCCCCCCCTTTAAGATCGCTCGCTCCAATAAATGCTTTATCGGACCATATTATTCTCAATCGATTGACGACTTGGAACGCCGAACCGCTTCAATGAACGAACGGTTCGGCTTCGTTGCTTGGCAAACACGTGACAAACTCACAAAATGACTCGCCTCTGTTGCCAAGAAACAGGTTTTTTTCTGTTAAGCAAAAGTCAACTGGGTCCTCCATTTTGGAATTCTCCTGTACTGGCGTTTTATTAAATAAGTTGGAATAGTTTTTCTTCAATTATAATTCGACTCTTGTTTTTCTACATGAAAGAGGATAACTTTCCCGCAAAGTTGTGTGAGGATTATGTAAATCTTATAAATAACAGGTAGCTTGACTCTATTAATAAATATCTTAAACACTACTTTGGCTAGGGTTGTTTTACCTCTGAGCGGCACTTTTTTTGCACACCATGGGCTAAATGGCCAGGTCACAAGGACCCCGAAAGCTCAGAGAAGGTTAGGGGAGGGGACCCACTGAAACAGCTGTTGGGAGACAGATGGTAGCCTCCTGTCAAGGCTATCCAGCGTGTTCTTTAACGTGCACAGGGTATAGTTCTCCCTCACACAGAGCCACGGCTTTACGTCCCATCCGACGGACGGCGGCCTTTCCAAGCCCACCGATGTCCCCTACTGACCGTGGGCAGGGCGGGGAATTTTGCGGAGAAAATCTTAACGCTGACCCAGTTGGGACTCGAACCTGGGAACTAAAGATTATGAGCCTGGCGCGCTACCGACTGAGCCACCACTGCCCCACATTACTTTGGGATCGTTGTTACTCGTGGCACATTTTTTTTGTTTCTTGTTGAATATCTTCATAAAATTGATCTTTTTCAAATTCTTCCTGAAGCAGAGCATAGTTGTTTCATAAAGTAGAAGTTAATCAGTGAACGCATAGTTAGGTATGCATTATGCGAATGAATAAGTTCAACGAGGAAAGCTTTCTAAACCTTAGATTTCCTTTTCATTAGGGAAACATGCGCATTTTTAAATAAATGATCGTCTGTCAACAGCATGCAAGCGGGATTAAGGGAAATGAGGGGCGAGGGCAAAGAGGTGAACTGGAGTCATTCCTGTTAATAACCATTTCATAATTGGAGTATCACTAACGACTGAGGTCTGAGGCTGCAATCTCTTTTTATCCCCAGTCCTCCTTTTAATCTTGTCATTGCCACATGCTACGGAGTTTCGACAGAATCGCAGCGAACATGAATGTAAACAGTGGACTTAAAAGACTCATTTCGCAAGGGTTGGGTTGGGTTCTTTTACCTCTGAGCAGCACTTTTTTTGCACACCATGGGCTAAATGGCCAGGTCACATGGACCCAGTAGGCTCAGAGAAGGTTGGGGGAGGGGACCCACTGGAACAGCTGTTGGGAGACAGATGGTAGCCTACCGTCAAGGCCATCCAGCGTGTTCTTTAACGTTGGGTTGTTTTATCTCTGAGCGGCACTTTTTTGCACACCATGGGCTAAATGGCCAGGTCACATGGACCCCGTAAGCTCAGAGAAGGTTGGGGAAGGGGACCCACTGGAACAGCTGTTGGGAGATAGATGGTAGCCTCCCGTCAAGGCCATCCAGCGTGTTCTTTAACGTGCACAGGGTATGGCTCTCTCGCACACGGCTTAACGTCCCATCCGACGGACGGCGGCCTTTCCAAGCCCATCGGTGTCCCCTACTGACCGTGGGCAGGGCGGGGAATTTTGCGGAGATAAATCTCAACGCTGACCCAGCTTTGACTCGAACCTGGGAACTACAGATTACGAACCTGGCGCGCTACCGACTGAGCCACCACCGCCCCTACATTTCGCAAGAGTTTAACTACATCTTGGAGAGTAGAAGGTTTCAAGGATTAATTAATGGAGGTTCCAGTGGTGAGCGGTTAACGTGCTTGGCTAAAATAGTCCGGAGTGTAGAATAATTCAGAGATGGTTTTGATGTGTTTTCTTTCAGGGGCGGGGGTGGCTCTGTCGTAGCGCGCCAGGATTATAATCTATTGTTTCCCAATTCGAGTCTCACCGGGGCCAGCGTTGTAATTTATCTCCTCAAAAACCCCACCTATCTTCTGTCATACACCTGTACATGTTAAAGAACACGCTGGATGGTCTTGACAGGAAGTGGGTGGCTCAGTCGGTAGTGCGCCAGGCTCGTAATCTGTAGTTCCCAAATTCGAATCCCAGCGGGTCAGCATTGAGACTTATCTTCGCAAAACTCCCCGCCCTGCCCACGGTCAGTAAGGGACACCGATGGGCTTGGAAAGACCGCCGTCCGTCGGATGGGACGTTAAGTCGTGGCCCCGTGTATGGGAGAGAGCCGTACCCTGTGCACGTTAAAGAACACGTTGGATGGACTTGACGGGAGGCTACCATCTGTCTCCCAACAGCTGTTCCAGTGGGTCCCCTCCCCCAACCTTCTCTGAGCCTTCGGGGTCTGACCTGGCCATTTAGCCCATGGTGTGCAAAAAAAGTACCGCTCAGAGGTAAAACAACCCAACTGGAATTTTTGTTAAAGAAGGAAAAATGTTTTCTTTTAAATGCGTGTTATTTAAAGATCAAAGGAACAAGAATATAAAGAAAAATTTCACTGAAATCAGCATATACTCCTGCATTATAGCTCAGAAAGCATGATAAACGTATTCAAATTAATGACACCTGTGAAATGACACCTCAAAAATGTAGCAAAACAGTTCTTGTTGCTCTTCAGGCACAGGTGTCTCCAGCTTTATTGCATATAGTTTCTATTTTATTTATATAATATAAAATAATAAATACCCCCTCAAGCAGCTGCTTGCCACAGAGGTCTGACAGGAGCCTGCCAGTTTATATGCCATAGTAGAAGGTCTGAGAGGATGGCAGGACCTCAGCAGAAAAACGACACATACATCCATGCCTTATCCGGGGCTCGAACCCAGGTCCCGTAGATCTGTAGCCAAGCGTGCTAACCACTCGGCCACGGGACGGCTATTTTATTTATAGATCCACCAAATTCCAGTCCATTCCTGTACACTAAAGACTAGTCTACACTTTCAAACATTGCAAGACCACAATACCTCTTCCTGTACTATTTAAAACAATATGAATATATTAATGTACATTGTAATGTACACAGCATAGTCTGAAGGGGTTAAATTGCTTCGTTCATCTTAACACTTTCAATGACAGAAGAGTACACTCAGTTCGAGGTATTAAAATGGGTTATTTTAACATTGACATTTTATTTCCGAATTTGAGATACAACCAGCCATTTGGAATACTGCAATTGAAGATAAAAGCAGCAAAATACGGAACGTATGGAACAGGTTATTATAAAACATTTCAACCTTTTACTTTTTAAACATTATTATTGTATTCGTTATTCTGTAACTCTTCACTTAGTAAGAGTTACACCCTATATCTTTTTGCTTATGCTAACCACTCGACCATTCCACGCAATAAAAACCATTGCTTCAAGGTATAATAATTGGACGATAAAAATAAAGAATAGGAATATGGCTACGTATAATAATCTCCGCTAGGTGGGGTTGTTAAGAAATAATCGTTTGGCGTGATTCATCAATCGAAAGTCAAATGACCGTAAATTTAAATCGTCTTCGTAATTATATGTATGACTCGTCTGACTCATACCAAAAGCTTGTTTTAAGAGACGAAGACAAGATTTTAAGAAAAACAAGAAAACTGCAAAATTCTTTGACACAACAAAAAATAATGTAAGTATATTTCAAGAAATTTCTTCCCCGTATTTAGCAAAATGGCTTTTGGAAACTGCGTTGTTTACGAATACATTCCATTTCAGGAAGTCTGCGTTTTAGTTTCTAATTGCTAACGAAAAATCTTGAAACAAATGTTTCAAAAACCCACAATTGTTGCCTAAGGGAAGTCAAATATTCCACTTATCCGTAAATATCTGTTGCACGCTTTAAAGGCAGAGAAATTGATTTCTTTTCGTGTTAGTAGTTTAGAGGTAAATGCTGATGTTTGACTTTCAAGCTGTAAAATTGGTTTAGTGACAAAAGTTTTGCGATATTTTTTTTCGTTATCTTTTTCGTTTAAGAATGAATGTCTATTAATAAATTTGCGGTGAATCGCTCATTGTTATTTTGAAAGAAAGTAGGTAAAATAGGAAGCAAATATATTGACTATAAAAAACGATGTTCTGTAAATGGTTGCTAGGTATACACTGGAAGGGAAACTATATATCAATCCTATGTGATGAATACAATAAATTGGTTTCTAAGCTTGACCGAAAACATTTTAATTGAAATTTGAAAATTATTAGACGCCGCTAATTATTAGAGGAGGCAAAATGCAATTTCAATCTCAAAATCTGATTACTTAATCATCAGAAAAAATTTTATTTCACCTCGCTTGCAGGAGACCAGATGGGCAAATAAAGGTCAGATTCATCATCATCATCCTCAAGCAGCCATGGGCTACGGAGGTCCAACCAGACCGTGCAGTTTAATTCTCCAAACATATCTGTCCTGAGCTACATCTGCTGCATCCAGCCACTACACACCAAGTCTAACAAGGTCCTGTTTGACATTGTCAGCCCACCGCATCCTAGGTCTCCCCCTCCTTCTGAGGCCTCTAGGCACACTGTTCATAACCCAATTCGCCAATCAATAATTATCCATACAGGCAACATGGCCAAACCAACGGAGTCTATCTCTGCACAATATGCTTAAGGAGGTTGCAGACTCCTTGCCAAACCTCATCACTAGTTACAAAGTTAAACCACCTAATACCCAATATACTACGTAAGCATCTAGTTTCCTGTTATCTTGTTTACACAGCGTCCAAGTTTCACTACCATAACTAACCCTAGAAAGAACAAAACTATTATACAGTCTAATTTTAGTCTTTAGGTGTATACGCCTATTTCTCCACAATCTCCATAGATTCTTAAAAGTCAAGGCAGCATTCGTCTGTTAATTTCATGCCGCACATCACCAGTATCTGTTACATAGCTCCCAAGATAATTAAACTGTGACATCTGCTCAAGACTGCAACCATTCAGATTGACTGAATCACAACCTGCCTGACCGATTTTCATCACTTTAGTTTTCTCTCTGTTTATAACTAAACCTACTCTACTACCAGTCTCATCAACAGCTCGAATGAAAGAGTTCACCTCATCAACATCATTTGCCAAAAGGGCTAAATCATCAGCATAATCTAAATCAGAAATTTTCGTATCTCCAGCCCATTTAAGGCCAAAATCTTTTCCTTGCAATGAATTTCGCCTAACGTAATCAATAACCAAACTAAAGAAAAAAGGAGACAAAATGCACCCTTGTCGAACACCAGCAGTAATGCTAGACCAATTGACTTACCAACTCTCACACATGACTCAGTGTTATTATAGAGAGCTTTCATAATGTTAACTAACTTGTCTGGTATACCATATGATCTCACAATCAACCACAAATTATGACGATCAACAGAGTAAAAAGCCTTTTTGAAATCAACAAAGCTAGCAACCAAAGGTTTCTGAAACTAAACATTTCTCGAGAATCTGCCTAAGTGAAAATATCTGATCCACACATCCCCTACCACTTCTGAATCCACATTGCTCATCACGCAATTGCCTGTCAACCAGATTCTTAATTCTATTAAGCACAATCATGGAAAGAACTTTACCTGGAACATAGAGCAGGCTGATACCCCTATAGTTATCACAAGAACTGCGATCATCTTTTTTGAAAATAGGGATAACAATAGCTCTGGTAAATTACTTAGGAACCATGCCTTTATCATAAAAGATATTCAAAATTTCAGTCATCCAAGTGGTAACTGAAACATTCCCAGCTCTAAGCATTTCAGTAGTAATTTCATCTACCCGTGGGGATTTATGAAGTTTAAGTTTAGAAATAGCCAAACTAACTTCAGATTGTGTTACAGGGCCAACATTAAAGCCACCAATGCATCTATCATCATTGCAAACAATGGGAGTAGAATCACTGAAATGCTCAGCCCACCTAGCCATGACAGAATCCTCCCCTTCTATAACCTTACCTTGTTTATCCTTCAATCCTTGTATGCCTGTCCGTTTTCTACCACATAAAATATTAACTATCTAGTACAGCTCTCTGCTGTTGTGCTGCCTAACTGCTTCCTCGGCTTTGTCAGCCAAACCATCAAGCCAAAGATTCTTATCAGCAGCTAACTGATCCTTTACACGTTTATTAAGCTCTCTGTAATCCTTTCTATTAGGACTAGTAGGGTACTGATTAAGGACATTCCTGCAGTTCCTTCTTTCTGAAATAAGCTCAAGTGCCTTATCACTTAAATAATTCTGTCTCCTCTGCCCCTTTTTTCCTAAAAGAGTACTGTTACCCCCTCAAGCAGCTGCTTGCCACAGAGGTCTGACAGGAGCCTGTCAGTTTATATGCCACAGTAGAAGATCTGAGAGGATGGCAGGACCTCAGCAGAAAACAACACGAACATCCATGCCTTACCTGGGGCTCGAACCCAGTTCCCGTAGATCAGTAGCCAAGCGCGCTAACCACTCGGCCACGGGACGGCCAAAAGAGTACTGTTAGTTTCCAAAAAATCCTGTTTAAACTGGTCCCATTCTTCCTCAACTTCAGTAGTAAGCAATCCATGACTGTCATAATGACTAAGTAACGTATAATAGTTAGCCCATTTGCTGTTAATTAATATATAATCAATCATATTCTTATGCAGCCCATCAGGTGAAACCCATGTGTATTTATGTATGTCGTGGTGTTTGTAATATGTGTTAGTTTTTCTGAAACCATTGAGTTTACTTACCTGCAGGAGACGTTGGCCATTGCCATTGCAGTTACCAATACCAAAAGGGCCTATTACTCCTCCCCAAAGGTCAGAGTCAGTACCAACTTTGGCATTGAAGTCACCAAGAACAAGGGTAATATCTCCTTTCTTGACAGAATTCAAAATATCCTGAAGTTGTCCATAAAACCTATCCTTCTCATCCTCATCGGCATCCTCAGTGGGGGCATAACAGCAGATAACATTCAAGTCTTTAATGCTTGTCTGAAATTTTGCTGTAAGAAACCTTTCATTAATGCACTCATATCCTAGAAGAGCATCACTAGCATGTCTGCTGAGCAGCAGACCCACGCCTTGGTGATGCTTTCCATCCTCCCTCCTTGAAAAGAAAAAATTAAAGTTATTTTTAAGTTTCTCACCTTTACCTGTCCATCTGGTCTCTTGCAAGCCTAGAATATCTAGGTTATAGCGCTGGAATTCCTGCGTTAGGACATCAAGAGAATAATCTCTATGTAATGTCCTCACGTTCCACGTTCCTGCAGAGAGAAAATGATTAGTAGGTTTTTTAAAGAAATTAGGTTTATTGAGATTGGTAAGGCCAACAATATCAAACAGCCCCCTGATCGCAGGCATGGGGCAAATACCTGTTCCTCCTCCGTTAAAGGCTGAAGTCTCCGATGCTGGTAGGAACTTCAGGCACCACCTTTTCAAGTGGACTTTTTCAAGAGCCATATGGCCTGCCTGAGACACATTACTCCAGTTTAGGCTTGACGATGCCCAACTAGCTAAGTAAGCTTCAGGTACCTGCGATGGCCACAGATTAGGATTATCCACCAGCTGATATAAGGTATCCCATGCCTCTGTTCACTTAGGGCTGGCAACCCAGAAGCAAATAGAAAACACAGCGGCAGATTCTCCCTCAACAGAGGCCCACCAGTGCAGCAAGTCCAGGATCAATAATCAAGCTCAAATCCATAAACAAGTCCAGTCTAGTAGGTAGATATGGTCAGCACCAGAACCCTGTGAAGTTGACCACTCCTCAGCAGAGTTGAAAAAAAAAGAAAAAAATGGCCATAGATGACCAGATCAGTAGGTCATATTGAACTTGCAGCCCTCCCCTTCCGTTCCCTTGCAAAAGAGAATATCTATTTTGAAAGGTACTAACGGCCTGCACCACGAGAAGGCGGGGTCGGACATTAGGTGCTAGACCTGGACGGTACACAGCTCTCCTTCCAGTTTATGCCTAGCTACCATTTACAGGCCAAGATCAGATTATTAAAAATAATTTAATTACTCTTTTTCAGGGAGGGAAGATAACAAGCGCCATCAATGCGTGGGTCTGTTTCTCAGCAGATACGCTAGTGATCCTCTTCTAGGATATGAGTACATTAGTGAAAGGTTTCTTACAGCAAAATTTCAGACAAGCATTAAAGACTTGAATGTTATCTGCAATTATGCCCCATTGAGGATGAGAAGGATAGGTTTTACGGACAACTTCAGGATATTTTGAATTCTGTTAAGAAAGGAGCTTTTACTCTTTCTAGGTGACTTCAGTGCCAAAGTTGGTACTGACTCTGACCTTTGGGGATTGGTGATAGGCCCTTTTGGTATTGGTAGCTGCAATGGCAATGGCAACGTCTCCTACAGGTAAGTAAAGTCAATGGTTTCAGAATAACTAACACATATTACAAACACCACGACATACATAAATATACATGGGTTTCACCTGGTGGGCTGCACTTATGAACTTGGGAAAGCCCCTGTCCGTTGAATGGAACCTTAAGCCACGCTGCCGTATGCTGGAGAGATGTACAACTTGTGCACGTTAAAGGACACACTGGTTGGCTTTGACGGGAGACTACCATGTCTCCCACGCTGTCCAGTGTTCCCTTCACTAACCTAACCTGTCCATTTAGCCCATTGTGTGCAGAAAAGTCACTCAGAGGTAAGACAACTCTATGAAACGAAAGTTTGTCATTTTTAATAATGACGCATGCGCACAATAATTACCTGATTCACCAATCAGATTATTAGTGTATTTGAATGTAAGAAGTGATTAAAATATTTTGGGAAGACCAATTGATTCCATAATGTGCGTTTAACAGATTGGTATTTCCGGCGCTGCTTGCTTTCGAAAAGATTTCTAACGGTTTCTGAACAATGGCAGTTTAGTGACTTTAGCAGCAATGTTGTCAGATGTACAAGAATTTCCGTATTCATATACTTATGCATAATTCTGAACCGTAAACTCTACTCCTCCATTGTGCGTAGGTATAGATTTATATTGTATTTTGCATCTAAAGTGCACTAAAACTTACATATACTTTTGCTGTTAATTTGTTTTTTGTAATAAAATAATAATTTAGAAGTACAGATAATTTAAATTTCATAGTTTTTAAACAAAAAGAAAATTATGTAAAGATTTGAGGGGGGGGGGGGGGTGGAGCTTTGCCACCGGGCCCCCAAATCCATTTGCACGGCCATGAGTGGAGATGAAGATCAATCAGCCAATTTTCGTGAAAGGATGACGTCAATGCTACTATCTCTCGATAGTCTAGCTTTCTCACAGAGGGAGTATGTAACTTCCCCCTCTATAAGAATAAATGCGTTGTAATAAATTTAACATCTTTCTTTTTTCTGAGATATATATATTTAAATATAATAATTAATAATAAATTGAGGAACGGAGCAAAGTAGTAAAGCGCTCCCCCCATCTTTGGGTATTCTGTTAGTTAACAATTTTGATTTCCTTTATGAAATACTTTTCATAACAAAAACGTAATATTTAAATGAAGTTAATTATTTAAAGCAGTTTGTTTTGCTTTCGAAAGTCACATTTCCACAGAAATAACGAATCTCTCTGTCTTTGCACGCATCAGAAATTACTTCATTAAATAGCGATGACCAGAGAGCTCTAATGGGGGGGGGGATTACACGTTTAAGTCTCATATTTTCGGGGACCGCCTAAGAAAAAATGCTATTTAATCCCTGAAGGTGGCAACCAATCATTTCTTTCAACTCTCATTGCCTTAATTCTTGTTATATTAGAGGGAAGAGTGTTCTCTCTAATATATCATTCATTATAGAAAATCCCCAACCCAAAATATTTATCTGTTTCATTTAACTGTTCATAAGCAACTGTTTCTAATCTCCATGCTGCCAGTTGCTGAGTGCGGGCTTAACATATGATACGAGCTACATTACACTCCCATAAAGACGCTTACACACATAATAAAAACAACTTTTTTTTGGCCGTCTTTTTAGCTCAGTCCATTACGATCTGTTGTAATTGGAGCAGCCCTCTAATAAGGCGAGCATGCCTCCATACCTCGCGTTGAAACGTGGCTGCAACGTGAGCTGGATTTGAACAATAGGCGCCATCAGAATCCTAACCCGAGAGCACTTCCTTCTTCTGAAGAGCGTCCACGAGCACACTTCAGGCCACACACTCGGACGAAGAACAACGAATTTTTAGCCACGATAGTTGTTGCCCTCTTTTATATCTGTTTCTTTCCCCTCTCGATGACACTGACTGTCAGTCCCCTTGCTCCATTTACCTGCCTGTTTGTTGAAAGCCATCTCACCCAGCGGCAGACGAATTCTGACTGAACTCTTTGTGCCGAGCCCGCAGCACATCTCCGTGACGTAATAACCCAACTCTGTCGCGTTCATTCGAAATGCGGGCAGTGAAGCTAACAAATCTGTCAAACAACTGAAATTCACTTGAAAGTATGAAAGCTATCCAATTCTTTATTTCAATTATACGTTTTAACGCAATTTAAGCTATACATTTCATTCCATTTGCACGTTTAAACACAACTCAAATTTTACATTTCGAAAATTATACATTTAGCAATAACGTAAGTTATACGAAAAGAAGAAAATATATGTTAAAGAAATTTAATATCAGTCTTAAAATTAACGCTTGGAAGTTTAATAATCCACAAGAGTCTAAAGTGGATCGTGTATTTGAAATTTAGTAAAATACAGTAATATCGGTAGTAAACGCTGATTTAACTAAAAGTTCCGATTGTAGCGTCGCATTTAAATCATTGGCTGAGGCGATGTTACATATTGCCAAGTACAGAAGATGAATTCTTAATGAGGAAAAATTTCAGTTTTCGTTTTAATAAAAAATTGTGTTTTGTATACATTTCGAGCTTTTAAATTTTTTATTAATTTCAGTAGAAAATAAAAGGTTTATTCATAGTTTATTCATGCAATAGTGACACTCCTGATTTGGCTCTCCAAATCAGGAGTGTCATTATTGCGTGAATTACTAATTTACTAAAATGACGTCATTCAGAGTTTTTGTGTGTGGCTTATAGTTCCTCCTCATCAGGTGACTCAAGTGAGCTTCACTGTAGAAGGACATTAGTGGTCTAAGATTAGAGCCACAGTTTTCGGTGTTGGTTAATCAATCCTTCATTAAGTTTCCCCCCCCCCCCCCTTATATTAGAAAGTGTATTCCTAATTGCAAATTAGTGTTACGTAGGGCAGTGGCGAAGCCAGGTTCTAATATCAGGGGAAATGAGCGCATAAAAAAGGCGTCAGCCCACTCTTTGACGACCTTTCCATATCTCATGGTCTGACCATCGATGTTTAATCTTGCATTGAATAGACAGACCATTGCTTCCTCAACGTATTTTCATCATAATCAACAATTATCAACATGTTACCTTTAAAAAAGTGTTGAAAAGGCGCCATTTTTGGGGAATGGGCTCAGTGGTGCCCCCCCCCCCCCAGTTACGCCACAGACGAAGGGGAAAAAGTTAAAGTAGTTTAGAAAGGGGTGCATGGCAGAAAAAGATTGGGAAACCGTTTCCTGTATGGTTTTGACTGAAACATGTATTACAGTCTTCGTTTTGATTGGATATAGAGTTTAGCAAATACTCATCCTAAAATATTTTGTTCAAAACCAAAATCGAAAGACTTCGTACATAAACTTCTGAAAAATATTTCTTTAGTAAATGTTTTGATGTAAAAAAAATGTAGCAGTTGTTATTTACATGAAACTTTTGAGAACCTCAATTAAACATTGAAGTTCAAGTAATTTTTTAAAGCTCAATGAGTATTATTGAAAAGGGTATAGCTCCTGTGAGATCTGGCTGGAGTTAGTCTATCAGTTAGTGCGCAAAGCATGAAGTGGAAACTTAAGTGATTCTACCCACTAAACGGGAGTCAGATGTTTAATGGTTAACTGTCTTTCTTTCTGTACTACCGGGAAATTGAAAACTCTATTTATGACATTCCTGCGTCTTTGATTTGGTTGATATCACTTCAGAAACAAAAAAAAACAGTCGTGTGAATTAGGTAAAAACCTAATCAAGTGCTTAACTTGATTTTTTTGTGAAAACCTGATCAAGTGCTTAACTTGATTTTTTTGAAAACAGAACTTTTCTTTCTTTAATAGTTACTTCCGATCTTCGAATGTTCCTGTGGGATTCTCTAAATTTAAAAAGCATTTGTTGGCAATCGCAACTTTTCCCATCGAGCGATTTTGGCGAGCAGTGAGGCGGAACCGGATGATGCGAAAACAACTCTAATTATGTTGTCTCCTCAAATGAAATGTTTCACATCCGTTCAGAAGAAGCTATTAATTAAAGTCTCTCAACCGTTCAAAGGAAGAAAAAGAAAGTCTTCCAACGGAAATATTTGTGGAGATTCGAAACGCTTACGGTTAAAATGTCCACGGCTCTTCTCAAAAGTAGGGCTAGAGCTATCAGAAGATGAGGGAATAACATTTACCCTCACCGGCAGTCTTCTACAAATTTTCTGTCAAAATAGTTATTTCACTTCAATTTTTTTATGTCGCATTTATATTTAAAAAGCAAATACTTTTGATCGAACGGAAATTAAAGTATATGTTCCACTAACGTAATTTTAAGCTTTAAGTACGGAAATTTGTTACCTAAAAGCTGGCAATAGGTAAGTTCACTTCACTGTTTAATGAGAATACAGGTAAAGGTCTAATTATCAGTTTATTGCCTGTTTTTAACTCGTTAATATATAAATATTCAAATGGTATGGTGGGTACAGGTGTCCATTTTACCACTCTCTCCAGAACAGTGTTTCTCGACCTTTTTCTCTTGGCGACACGCTTCTGAAACAGTAGATTTACCGCGACACACCTGTGGTAAAAAAGTCAATTAATTGGTAATTATATAACTTAAAGTTCAATTTAAACGAAGACGAATATTAAACTCAACGTTTGAAATAATAAAATGAATAAATACCTTCTCAAGCAACTGCTTGCCACAGAGGTCTGACAGGAGCCTGTCAGTTTATACGCCATATTAGCAGAATCTGTGGGGATGGCGGATCCTCAGCAGTTTTTTTGCCAACTGCCCTCGGTGTTCTCAGGTGGTCACCCTCCCAGGTACTGACCGCGCCCAAAGCTGCTTAACTTCGGTGATCGGACGAGAACCGCTGTTTTCAGCTTGGTGTATCGCGAATGGTGTATCGCGAAAATTTGAAAAAAAAAAAGAACGTTTTGTTTTTGTCAACGTTTGACAAAAACAAAAAAAATTGTGAAAAAGTAGAAATTACTAAAAAACAAATTGTTTTAAAGTATTTTTCTTTTTTTTTTCAAATTTTCGCGATACACCATTTGAGAACCAGTGATCTGGAGAGCCTGTGTTTTTGGGTTGGAGACGCCGAAGCGCACCCATTCTGATCCACCCCCCCCCCCCCCAGCCAAGGGAAAACTCTGCAGTATGCAACAACAAGAGCATTCGTTGCATTTCCATAATCAGTTATATTTAGCGCAATCGATATGCTCTATCGCATCGATGATCTCAAATAGTTATTTATCATTACTTGTGAATTTCCAAATGCCGTTCAATTCAAATGGCTTAGATGAAAAGCAATCGTAAGGCGACTTTAAAAGTCTTCTTCAAATATTTTTCTTCTATTGAATATTTTCAGGATACCTTTTATTAAGGGAGGAACATTAAGGAGTTTCGTAATGTTCCTCCCTTAATCCTTGAAGCGTCCTTGAGTGTGTTCTTGAATTTTTATTTTTCTCTTGGAATTTCTGTGGTGGTTCTGAATTAAAATTCCCTTTAGTTTGTGTCGCATGAACTATTTTTTCTTCTGAGTTACTTCAGTTAAAGTTCAGTTGTTTTTCTACTTTAATGTCGTCGCAATGGCATTCATTATCATAAGCTGGTTACTTTAAGGCAACGTTTTTCAAACGGGGTTCGCCGGAATCTTTCAGTTTCTTAAAAGGTTTCTGATCGTTTTTAGGTCACTTGAAACATTGTACCAAATACAGAACAATTTTAAACAATTTAAGAATGTTAATAACAAGAACATAGGAAACAAATTATGAAATATACATATTTGGAAAGTTTTTAAACACATTGAAATAAAGTGAAATATTTTTACAAGAGCTGAGGAATGCTCTGATTCGTTCTGGCTCAAAACAATACCCCCCCCCCCCCCAGCAGTATAAAGAGTTTTTTTTTACTTTTCACTCGATTTCAGCCTGTTTTACAATTTGGTAAAGAAATTGCATCTCTTCAATCTCTCTTCAATCTCATTTTTTATTAAAATGCTGATATTCAACAGAATATTTCAGTATAATTATAGAATTCCTTGGTGTACAAAAATCTGAAAACCATTACTTTACTAATTAAGAATAGGCCGCGCTAAGTGATTGCGAAGAATGTCTTAAGACGATCGGACTGGTCCAGATTTGAAAGAAATTAACCCCTCAGCTGTAATTGGACAAAAACAAATTCTCACTTCACAAAAGGTTAAGTGAAGTGATTTCAAACTCTTTAATTCCGTCTTCAGCTTAACGGTTTGTACACCTCTCTTCATAAAAAAATTGCCCACTCTGAAGGAATGCCCTGCGTACGATGTAAAGCGACGTACTAAAATGTAATAGGGTAAATATCAAATAATTGCATTTGCAGCCTATTGAGGGAGGATGATACATGTATATTCGGCTAACATCAGTACGAGGTGTGGCCGTCTTTCGCAGCAATACAAGCGCTAATATGATTAGGAAGTGAGTCAAAAAGGTTTCTAATAATGTCCTGGTCCATGATTCTCCAGATTTGTCGCACTTGTGCCTGAAGATCTGTCACATTATGCGCTGGAGTGAGTTCTATTCTCAGGTATCGTCGTGGCTCGGGTATCGTTTTATGACGTCACAGATGTGCTCAATCGATGATATAATTTGACAGCTGGGCTGGCCATGGTAGCACGAGAACGACTTGCAGAAACAGCTGAGCAGCACGTACGTTTTGTGATCTGGCATTATGATGCTGGAATGTGTCGTGGCGTTCGGCATGCTCTGCCGGAGTGGTAAGGCCGCAGTCCATGGCTACCATTCCTTCGGAATTGAAAAAAATTGTGAACATCCTCTTCCTTGAGTGAAAGTCTTATCGGAGGATTTTGGGACGTGGTTCATCATCTGCAATCCTAACATAGTTGTCGATCTTTCTGGGATTTGTATAGTAATAAATCCATTTCTCATCACCTGTGACAATATCTGTTAACCATTTTAGACCATTAGGTTCAAACATTGCCAGAATCTCCTTGCAGGAATCGACTCTAGCCCTTTGCTGTTCTGTCAGTTTGTGGGGTATCCATTTGGCACAGATCTTTCCGAACTTTAAATATTGATGAATAATTGTTTCCACATTGCCAATCGCTACACTGACATCGAAACTTATTATCTGAAAGGTGATTTTTGGGTTTTCTTTAATGAGTTTACGAACAGCAACGATGGTTCTGTCGTTCACGGCCTCCCTGGGGCTTCCTGCACGAAGGAGTTCTTCGAAGCTCTGCCGTCCTCTGAATTTGCGCATTCTTCCCGTAACAGATGAACAGGCATGATACCCATATACTTGTGATAAATCGACATGAATTTTTTTCGTGTCGTCCCCATACCAACAACGCACAGATTTCACAGGCCGAACTTTACGCGCCGCCAGCGAAGAGAGAAATGATGATACAGTTGCTCAAAAAATTATCCGAACACTATGGTTGATTACAGATTTCAGAAAAAATATCTGGCAACGATTTTTGTGTCAATTATATATTATTGTGTCAATTTTTTTAGAAATTAGTGATCTGGCAACCTTCGTGTCACGTGACACGAAGGTTGCCAGATCTTTTGAGCGACTGTACCGCCTTTATTTTTTAACACGTAATGACTTATTTCGATAAGCTTTCAAACAAATCGTAGCTCGTTAACTTCGGAGGAACGAGTAGAAATCTAAAGATACATGTCAAGAACTTATTGAATGTCTCCACATACCTTTTTTTTTTTGCTTTATTGTTAAATGTTTGTCCTCGTCTATAAATATTTTTGGCACTTCCTTTGCATATCAGTTATTCTGGTCTTTATTTGCGACTCTAATCTTCCCCAAAAGTACTGGGGCATCAATCCATTTGTACGTTTTAACTAACTTTTAAAATTATTTGTATATTAGCTGTAATGTAAACCGCCTAGTACGAAGTAAATGATTAATTAATTGTGCTGAGCATGCTCCTGAAGGCAAATCGTCCACATTCCTACAATGGCAAGAAGGAGTCCTAAGGAATAGAGCAAAACACTGTTCGTACTTCCCTGAGTGCAGTTCCAGGTTCGAGTCCCAATTGTGTCAGAATTGCGATTTAATAACCTTGCTCTTGGTGAGAAAGGAAACTCCTATGGTTGGGACGTTAAGCTGTGGCTCTGTGTGAAGGAGAGCTATGCCATGTGTAAGTTAAAGAACACACTGAATGGCCTTGATGGGAGATTACCATCTGTCTCCCATACAGCTGTCAGTGGGTTCCTTTCCCCTAATCAACTCTGAGCCCTAGGGGTCTTTGTGACCTGGTCATTTAGCCCACTATGAGCAAAAAAAAGTGCCGCTCTTAGCTTGTTGACTGATGAGTAGACCAACGTTGCCATATTTATGTTACAAATAATATGTAAATAACTCGTTTCGTGGATATAAACTTATCTTTTGTGGAGTTAATTCCCAATTGATATATGCATTAACCTATATTAAAATACGAGAAATAAATTTCATTTGACCTTGCCTGAGTTGGGAGTGACTTTTAGCTTATACTGAGGGAATGCAAAAGAAGGGCACAGACGAGATCAGCAACAAAAGTGAGCTTTGGAATAAGGATAAGAGCATGAAACGATGCGGACAGAATCAGTCGAGAAACATCCTTGACAATCCTGACAACGATTAAAAGCAAGAGACGGAAATCTTCCTTGATTCTAAAACACAATGGAGATCTCAACAGCGGCAATTCCAACGTGATCAAGGAATGCAAAAAAGTTGTTCTACCGGCGAGCTGAGTCGGTGAGAAAAAGATGGCTTCTTGGACTAGCAAGGTACACGCCTATCAACAACAAAAATACCAGAGTTAGGATACGGTCACACAGAGAGTGATTTGAGAGGCTTAGCGTTATTAACGTTACGAAACATTGTGACGTCTTAAAACCGTACGAACAACGGAGGTGAAACTCACAGACGAGAAGCCAGAAGGTTTCGTAATGGCGATAAAACCGCTTTCCTTCCATGTAGCGGAACTCTTAGGGAGGGAGAACTCTTACCTGCGAATGAAACTCGCTGCGGAAGAATGCTGCTGAATACCTGACAGGAATGAGGATTGTTTTCAGGTTGTAGCAACTGAGGTGGATGAGGATTGCTGAAACTTGTTTAATTGGTTGCTCAACCTTGTCATTGCAAGACGTGAGAGATTCACCAGATAAAAAGACTCGTTAGCTCATCCCAGTTGATTGTGAACATTCCATTAGATAAACATAACTACAGCCAACTCTCGATTAACTGGGGGTAATGAGCTGGGAGGTCAGGGATAATCCAGAATCACGGTTAAAACAAAACTAGTCAAAACGGGTGGTACAAAATGGATTTAATGTAAACGTGTTCATTTAAAATTACAACCAATATTTAAGAACACATTTACTGTTTTAAAGGCATCATCCAAACGTGTAAAAATAATACAAGTACAGTAGTGTAGGAACGCAAAACATTACATAAATTGAATCATTTTGTTTTTATTTTTACCTCTATTAATCAGTCTTCGGAAAATCGAGAGTTGCAAACTGCAATTTGGGTTAAGTTACCTGACTTTTTTTTTTTGCTGCAAATGGAATAAATGGCCAGGTAACAAGAACCCCCAAGGCTTCAGAACGTGTTTAATGAATGAAATTCATTGAACAGGGTTGGGTTGGTTTACCTCTGAGCGGCACTTTTTTGCACACCATGGGCTTAATGACCAGGAAAGTTGAGGAGACCCACTGGAACAGCTATTGGGAGACAGATGATAGCCTCCCGTCAAAGCCATCCAGCGTGTTCTTTAACATGCGCAGGATATGGCTCTCCCGCACATGAGGGGGCGGGGGTGGCTCAGTCGGTAGCGCGCCAGGCTCGTAATCTGTAGTTCCCAGGTTCGAGTCCCAGCTTGGTCAGCGTTGAGATTTATTTCCGCAAAATTCCCAGCCCTGCCCACGGTCAGTAGGGGACACCGATGGGCTTGGAAAGACCGCCGTCCGTCGGAGGAGACGTTAAACCGTGACCCGCGTGTGGGAGAGCCATATCCTGTGCACGTTAAAGAACACGCTCGATGGCCTTGACGGGAGGCTACCATCTGTCTCCCAACAGCTGTTCCAGTGGGTCCCCTCCTCCAACCTTCTCTCAGCCTTCGGGGTCCATGTGACCTGGCCATTTAGCCCATGGTGTGCAAAAAAGTGCCGCTCAGAGGTAAAACAACCCAACCCAACCCGCACATGAGGCCACGGCTTAACATCCCATCCGACGGACGGTGGCCTTTCCAAGCCCATCGGTGTCCCCTACTGACCGTGGACAGGGCGAGGAGTTTTGCGGAGATAAATCTCAACGCTGACTCAGCTGGGACTCGAACCTGGGAACTGCAGATTACGAACCTGGCGTGCTACCGACTGAACCACCCCCGCCCCTCATTGGACAGAGGCAAAAGTTATCCATTGGAATTATTTTTTAAAGTATTCTCAACAGGATGGACTCTTCGTCATTCGGTCAATCACATTACGTTCCTTCAGGGGGACGGCGGCTCTTTTAAGCTTAATGGGCGCGATATTTCTCACCGAAGGTACGATACAGGTGAGCAGAGAAAATCTCGATGTTGGCACCGAGACGTTGAATGAGTGAAGGGTGGGCTTAAAGTGGGATCGTGAAATGCCACTATTAAATTTTTTATTGGTTCCCCGAACCCATTCTTAAAACCAGAAGTAATTTCATTTAATATAAATTAAAATGTTAAGCATGATAATAATACTACCTATGAGAAATGAAGTCAAAATACAAAACTAATGGACTTCATTTGACTCAATAAGAATGTCTTACGCAAGTCCATTTTCATCTCCCCACCCATTTTTATGCACATACAACGAGCTCACTGTTAATTGAGTGGCAGCACACCTTTGAATTCAGCCTAATTCGAATATCAAAAAAGTAACTCGCTTTTGGGCGTGGGAGTTCTTAAGAATGAGCAAAAGGGGGCATCTCACCCGCCTCCTTTGTAATGACTTTCTCCACCAACCCCCACCCAAATCTCTTGAACTCTTCAGTCTCTGGAAATTCACCGAAATATTTCTTTTCATTCGATTAGTATCGCCTCTAGATATGCGTAAATTAATCTTTGGGTCAAGCAAGAAACATTAAAATTAGCTACGAAGGTCTTGAATGTGGTTTCTGCAAAAAATATACATTTTGACCCTTAAAATCCCTAAAGGAAACGGCGAATGTTATTCCTAGTTGCGTTTTATTCATTAAACAACTGATAATCCAATCTGAAATTCAAAATAATCAGATGCTGCTTGCTGTAATAGGAATATCGCAATTATTATATCCGATTTTAAAAGAATTATGTGAAATATATTATTTTAGAAAAAAGATAAGTTTCTCTTATTTTTTTATAATTTTTATATCCGCAAACAAGTTTTCTTAGGCGAATATAGTACACCTATGAAATGTAATGTTTTTTTGTTTCAATGAAGATTATTAGTATTAAAAAAAATACAGCAGAAACATAAGGTCGTTCGTATTTGAATTTAAGTTTTGATTTTTGTATAAAATTTCGAGTGCGATGCATCTTAAGCGAAGCTCAAATCAGCTAATCACCAATATACTTTTTTTTATTATTGAAATAGCAAAAATAAAATGGTGGATTTTGGTCTGACACCGATGGGCTTGGAAAGGCTGCCGTCCGTCGGATGGGACGTTAAGCCGTGGACGGTGTGTAGGAGAGCCATATCCAGTGCACGTTAAAGAATATGCTGGATGGCCTTGACGGGAGGCTACCATCTGTCTCCCAACAGCTGTTCCAGTGGGTCCCCTCCCTTAACCTTCTCTGAGCCTTCGGGTTCCTGGTGACCTGATCATTTAGCCCATGGTGTGCAAAAAGTGCCGCTCAGGGGTAAAACAACCCAACCCATGGCACAAGCCTTGTTAATTTATGCCGAAATTCCGCCATTATCAAAGAAATCAACAAAGATGTCAATTCAAAAGTGATGAAATATGAGAAACACGCACACGTTGTTCATTGGCGGTTTTTGTTCTCTTTTAGAGAAGATATATGCCTCCCAATATGCTCGTTAAGATTTATTAGCACCAAAAATAAATTGTCTCCACTACTGTGGATGATCAGAGAATGCAATTAATGTCATCTCTCGGCTCATTAATTGGGCAACAGGTGAGGAAGGAAAGATCTTTTGTGAATTCGGTCATGCGCAGAGGACGTAATCGCTTCATTAAGGTGTCGTCGGTTCCGATCGCTGGACCTGCAGGAATGTTACGTCATTTGCACCCTCGATCGACCACGTGACACGTCGCACACCCGGAAGTGGAGAGAAAGCATCGCCCGAAGCGGAACTCGACTCATCTGAGTGCGCGCGACGTTGAAGTCACTTCCTGCTGGAGGATGATCAGGAGAAGTGATGATCAGCAGCAGCATCGGACTCTGCCTGTCTGGATTTGCTTGCCAGGTAAAAAGCAGAGCAGGTCAGAGCATCACCAGAGGCTGAGGAACCGGACTTCGGCACTGCCAGGGGTTACTGGGAATTCTCGTCAATGGCCACACGCGTCACACCTGGATACAAACAACCTGGATTTACAACAGTTGTTGCTGTTACGAGGAAACAAAATTACTTTGTTTGCCTGTCACATTTAAAGTCAAACAGAGCTGACCAGAACGATGTAATAGTTTGGAAAGATATTAAATTTTTTTTTATTTGCATTTATAAATTGTGTTGTTATTTTGTCATGTTTCTGTTTTAAAACTTCTAACGTTAAAAATTATTTATTAGTGTAGTAATGTAACTGGCCGAGTGGTTAGCGCGCTTGGCTACTGATCTAAGGGACCTGGGTTTGAGCCCCGGGTAAAAGCATGGATGTTTGTGTTTTTTTTCCTTAGGTTGCGCCATCCTCACAGACGTACTAGTCACAGACTATGGCGCATAAACTGAGAGGCTACTATTAGACCTCTGTGACAAGAAGCTGCTTGAGGGGGTATTTATTTTTATGTAATGTAAGCGAACAAAAATGACTATTATTAGCCCTTTCGGTCCTGAATTATTTTGGTTCATCTTACAATGTTTGAAGCACGATATTATTGTACCAAATAAACATCGTTCACGAAAAAGAAAAAGAAATTAAAGATAATAAAAATGGGAAAAATAACCTACGAAACAAAATAAAATGGGGGAAAAATCTGTATTAATTATAAATATGTTACAAGTTATCGTGTGGTGGGAATCTTGTGATATATTTACTATCATTAGTGATATTCTAAAACGTTTTTAATTCATGAAAAATAGTTTCGAGTTAAGGTTACTTTATGGGCACTGAAAGGGTTAAATGAGGTCAGAAGTACTGGCAGATTGAAATTGAAATGCTAATATCAATCTACTTAGTTGTTTGATAAAGAAAGCCTTTCTACACAGTTAAGAGGTACGAGCATCAGATTCCTATGATCATAAACTTTAATCAAGTGGAATCCTCACATTTGACATAATTGGGTGGGAGTGTCGAAAGATACTGAAACAAGATGAGCCAGGAAAATAGTATCAACGTAGGATTGCTTTTAAAGAAATCTTGCAGAAAACAGATAAAGCAGCGAAATTTGGAGTGCCAATGTACCGCAAATTTCTGTAGGCGCAGGGGCGAGGGGATAATATTCTTACGTGTTCCTTTTGCAGTTATAACTGTCACCCACTTGTCACGGTGATCTTATATGTACCTTGTCAATACGCCCCAGAGTAGATCTGGAGGAAGGCGAGACTTCAGAAGAAAGAATCTATGCGTTATCTTAGATTCGAACCCAGGTCTCTTTGTTCGCAAGCAAAGTACGCTAACCACTCGACCATCGGAAAACCTTTAAGAAAATTTAATTAAATATTACTCTTTTTTTTCCCCGTCTTATTGTTTTTTTGCTTGTATGTTTTATCAGAATGGTTGTTTCACCATATCTTTCAAAGCGTTGACCAATCACGACGAATTATGTGCCAAATGAAAGCTTGTGATGTGGGAACTGTCGTGGGCTACTCTGAGTTTCGCACTGCACTCTTCTTCCCTTCCAAAAAGAGGGTGACTACAGTGCCGTGGGCTACCGTAAATGATCACACCTCTATATGCTCTCCCCGCCAAAGAAAAGGGAGGAAGGAAAAGGGGGTCTACCATTACGAGACAAAAGCATGGGTAACAGCTCCGAAGATAAGTGTTTTTAGTGACAAAGTAAGAAATAAAATTGAAAAATTAAAAAAAAATCTTAAAACCGCTGCCCTATTTTCCTTTGAAATGAATACGAATTCAGCGAATGATTTCACCATTAGTATGCTTTAATTTTATTGCCACCTATTATACTTTTCGTGAGGCCCTATTCTTTAAAAACCACTGGTTGAAATTCCTTGGATTCCCATTGCATCCATAATCATCTGGAATGATGACAGTAAGTTAATCGAAATATTTCATCTGTCATATTGCTCTCAAGGTGAATCAGACATTCCTCCAGGCGATGATTCTTTCACAAAGATTCTTTTCTTTTCAAAATCATCACGAAGAATTCTCTCTCTACCTTCTAACCTCGTCATACCGGTATCCATTGTTCGGAAGGTCAATCGGCAAGTTCCTCCATTTCACTTTGAGTCCCTCCCCCCCTCACCTTCTTCCTCCCACACGATGTACGTGAAATGAGGCCCAGTCCACAGATCCCAAGACTCCCACGCTCGAGCTCTACATTGCCACACTTGGAGGGATACATAACGCACGCTGTAATTACGGCACCTTTTCTTCTTTCGCCATATCCTTCCGCCCATTGGCCCCTTTTTTATCTCGGACCAAAGCACTGTGCAGCCATAAATGAGCTTTTGATCAGTCCGCTCCCAAATAGCGCGCTGCGTGTCTCGATTTTTTTATTTTGGTGCATGGGTAATGCATGTATTTGGCACCTCGAAAGAACCATGTGGTTGGGTAGGCAAAGGATCTTCGCCTTCCTTATTCGAATGCGATCTAGTGCAACGGAGATGTTCCTACGAAAAAGTAGCTTTTTTTTTTTTCTTATAATCATAGATATTACAGGTGTTCTTTCTTATTTTAATTTCTTGCTATATCTTTTTCTTTCGCGGAAGTATTTGACAACGTCATTAAATACGAAGTTCACTTATTTTGACATAATGATCATTGCAGGATTTTTTTTATACCTTTAAACCAGTTCGCACAATCTCTTCAAATAAATGTCTGGTGTTCTAATTCATTTTATGGTTCAGATTTCTTCCTTTTTTGACTTTGTCCTGAATTGCCATGTTCTGGTCTCTCTCAAGCATTTAAAAATCGGTAAGTTAGGAAAATGAAGCAGATATTAGGGATCATTATGAAAAAACAAAACAAAAACACTGTATAATAATAAACGTATTTTCTTTTCTTTTGAAAGAAATTGCATAGCCCAGACTTCTGTCAAAAAAACAGTAAATCGACACTAAAAAGAGTTGGAAAAAATCGTTTATTCCTACTTAGAATAGTGTGGATTGAGAAAATAACTTATGCAGTGGAAATGCGTATAAAATTGCATAATAAAAAATGAAACTACACTGCTGACAAAAATTAGGAGATATTTCAAAATGAATATGAAGCGATAAAAAAAGAAGCATTTGAATTGTTTTTATTAAACAAGAACATCGGAAAAGCAAACGACAAGTCGAAGAAAGTTGTTCGATTATGCAAATGAGATGCAAAACCAACTTTGATGTCATTGGTGAAAATGCACTATACAAAAGACTGAAAGTACTGGAGTATCAGCACGTTCCCTGATCTTGAAAGTGCATATCCTGCAATTTCCCAGCCCTTCCAATGCCCCTGCAACACGATTTGCCCGAATGCGAAGCCTGGAGAGCCATAGGACGTCTTGAAGCTGGTCAAACACAGACTACAAGTGGCAACAGCACTTGGAACATCCCAAAGCGTGATTAACAGACTGTGGAATCGCTTTCAAGAGACTGGCACAGTACGAAGAAGACGTGGGCAGGGTCGCCCATCTGCCACAACAACAAGAGATGACCGCTACTTGACTTTATTGGCAAGAAGGAACAGGTGCTGCAATGCAACAGAGCTGCGAGGACAGTTTCTTGCTGCCACTAGACGACGGATATGCACCCAGACCATACGAAATTGGCTCCATCATGTTGGACTGCATGCCCGGCGACCAATGGTATGCATTCCGTTATCTGCTGAACACCGTAAACGGTGGGCTGATGAGCATCGTCATTGGACCCGTGATGAGTGGTCAACTGTCCTCTTCTCTGAGGAGTCACGGTTCAGTCTGTAGCCTGACAATCATCGTGTCCTGATCTGGCGTGAACGAGGAACACGGGAGAATCCACGTTTCATGCAAGAAAAGGACTCCTTCGGTGGTGTTGGAATCATGGTGTGGGCTGGTATCAGCATTGGTGGTCGTACCGACTTCCACGTCATCAGAAACGGATCACTGACCGCTGTCAGATATCGAGATGAGGTCCCGCACCCTATAGTGGTACCCTATGCTGGAGCAGTTGGAAACAACTTTCTTTTCGTGGACGATAATGCAAGGCCCCACCGTGCGCATCTCGTCAACAACATGCTTCAGGAGGCAGGAATCGAACGCATGGACTGGCCTTCACTTTCTTCAGACCTGAATCCCATTGAACATGCTTGGGATGCACTGGGAAGATGTCTGGCAAACCGTCCAATGCCTCCCACAACACTTCTTGAGCTGGAAGTTGTTCTGGAGCAAGAGTGGCAGAGGATCCCACAAGAACTGCTGGACATTCCGATCCTGTCCATGTCCCATCCCTGTCAGTGTGTTTGGTAGTCTTAGGAGACCATACACCCTACTGAACAGTCAATGTGTGCCACTTTCGTCCAGTTTGACATGCTTCTGTTCACCCCCACCAATATGTCACTTGCTACTCAATCACGACAATTGAGTTTGCATCTCATTTGCATAATCGAACAACTTTCTTTGACTTGTTTGCTTTTCTGATGTTTTTGTTTAATAAAAACAATTCATGTGCTTCTTTTTTTTATCGCTTCATATTCATTTTTAAATATCCCCTAATTTTTGTGAGCAGTATAATTGAAACATTCATCAGTTACTGAAGTGCGACAGATTAGGAAAAGAAAAACTACTTTATGTCAACTCGTTTATCCGACAAAACCATTTTATTCCCCTAAAAAAATTTTTGGGGTATGCCGTGAGAGCTCAAAAGTCGCTAGATCTAATATAATAATAAATAAAAAATACCCCCTCAAGCAGCTGCTTGTCACAGAGGTCTGACAGGAGCCTGTCAGTTTATGTGCCATAGTAGCAGGTCTGAGAGGATGGCAACACCTAAGCAGAAAAACAGCACGCACAACCATGCTTTACCCGGGGCTCGAACCCAGGTTCCTTAAATCAGTAGCCAAGCGTGCTAACCACTCGGCCATGGGACGGCAGATCTAGTAACAAAGCAAAAATAACCATTGTTATACTATAACTATAGTTTTATCTGTCTATAAAAGGGGTACCCCAGTTACATACACATTTCCAGGAGTTACGTGAAGCATAAAAGGTTGAGAACCACTGATATATGTTTTATTTTATTCCCATTGTTATGCTATAACTATAGTTTTATCTATCTATACAAGGGGTACGCCAGTTACATACACATTTCCAGGGGGTACGTGAAGCATAAAAGTTTGAGAACCACTGATATATATGTTTTATTTTATTCCCATTGTTATACTATAACTATAGTTTTATCTGTCTATACAAGGGGTACGCCAGTTACATACACATTTCCAGGGGGTACGTGAAGCATAAAAGGTTGAGAACCACTGATATATATGTTTTATTTTATTCCCATTGTTATACTATAACTATAGTTTTATCTGTCTATACAAGGGGTACGCCAGTTACATACACATTTCCAGGGGGTACGTGAAGCATAAAAGGTTGAGAACCACTAATATATATGTTTTATTTTATTCCCATTGTTATACTATAACTATAGTTTTATCTGTCTATACAAGGGGTACGCCAGTTACATACACATTTCCAGGGGGTACGTGAAGCATAAAAGGTTGAGAACCACTGATATATATGTTTTATTTTATTCCCATTGTTATACTATAACTATAGTTTTATCTGTCTATACAAGGGGTACGCCAGTTACATACACATTTCCAGGGGGTACGTGAAGCATAAAAGGTTGAGAACCACTAATATTTATATATTTTATTCCCATTGTTATACTATAACTATAGTTTTATCTATCTATACAAGGGGTGCGTGAAGCATAAAAGGTTGAGAACCACTGATATATATGTTTTATTTTATTCCCATTGTTATACTATAACTATAGTTTTATCTATCTATACAAGGGGTACGTGAAGCATAAAAGGTTGAGAACCACTGATATATATGTTTTATTTTATTCCCATTGTTATACTATAACTATAGTTTTATCTATCTGTACAAGGGGTACGTGAAGCATAAAAGGTTGAGAACCACTGATATATGTGTTTTATTCTATTCCCATTGTTATACTATAACTATAGTTTTATCTATCTATACAAGGGGTACGACAGTTACATACACATTTCCAGGGGGTGCGTGAAGCATAAAAGGTTGAGAACCACTGATATATATATATTTTATTCCCATTGTTATACTATAACTATAGTTTTATCTATCTATGTATACAAGGGGTCCGTGAAGCATAAAAGGTTGAGAACCACTGATATATGTGTTTTATTCTATTCCCATTGTGATACTATAACTATAGTTTTATCTATCTATACAAGGGGTACGCCAGTTACATGTGGAATATAAAATGTCAAGCATAAAAGGTTGAGAATCATTGTATTAAAGTGTACCAAACATTCGGCCAGAGTTCAGTGTTTGTTCGAACAGTTCGGTTAAGAAAATATGGCAACCCTTATAGGTTACCAAAACGTTGGTTACTCTCACATATATGTGAGAGTAACCAACGTTTACTCTAAATTAATTAATAATATTCTACCACTGAAGCGGCTGCTTGCCACAGAAATCTGACAGGAGTCTGTCAGTTTAATACGCTATAGAGATCTATGAAGAAGGCGAGACCTCGGCAGAAAGACAACACAAACATCCAGACCTCACCCCAGGTCCCTTTGATCATTAGACAAGCACGCTAACTACTCTGCGACGGGATGGCGATTGGAATATTTTACAAACTACAATATTCATAAATTTTTAATTCATGATTCTATTGTCAAATGTGGTATTTAAAAATAACTTTCAGAATATATAGTACAGTATACTGAAAAGGGAAGTTTTTTTCAGCGATTGAAGCAAAATTGCAGTTTCTTCATGTCACATCAACGGATGTAAATAAATGAGTGGAATTTGCTTGACGAGTTATAAATATTCATCACGTGACGTTGAAAATGTCACAGATGCAACAGGCGTTTTAACATTTAAATGGTTTTGCCGAAAATGTCCATGAATCATTCTTACGTGATGAAGCCATATATTCCCATCCCAGATTGCAAGTGGGCCGCTAAGGAAGATGAGTCCACGACCTTAGGGTGGAATGATCATTCCTTTTACATCTCCATCCCACCATTAGGTGCGGCTTCGCTGGAAACTTTAGCGGTCTCCTCCTCCTATTGCCACCCACATTTCTGTGTGTCACCTTTCTTGGCACCATTCACATACAAAACGTGACGTATCAATTAAGCGCCAAAATGCTAAGATTATGGCGCGGAAGTTGGAGCTACATAGGAGGGCCAGTCATGTAGTGGGAATGCTTTTTCACTAAAAGGAAATTATTACATCTCTTAAAGCAACAGTTCGCAACCTTTTTGAGCCCAGCACTCCCTTTACCCTTTCTAAAATGTCTTCTATAAAACTAGTTGAAATAATATCTACCGAGTAAACAAATTTACGAGACTTTTGCTATTGTACCTATGAAATTTTAAGGTTTTTCTGTCGAAACAAAACGTGTTCAATCATGTAAATCTAAGGGATGATGGCACCTCCCTGAACAAAGGGTGGAGATAATCTAGACCAGGGATCGGGAACATTTTTTGGGTGAAGAGCCAAAATTGCAAAAAAAAGTAAATCAAGAAATTTTGAGAGCCGTAAATCATAATCTTTATTGGATCAAGAGCTGTAAAAGAAAAAAAAAAGAAACCGCAGATTATTTTATTACCGTAAATAAAACCATAATGTATAATTTTAAAATAGGAATATTCAAGTATATACAATAAAACTATTATAAAGAATTATTTAAAAAATCTGGCATTAATTAGTGTGACTTTTGAGTTTGAGTCTTCTCGGTTAACTTAATCAAATTTGGAGTGTATTTAGAGCATTTAAATGGCATCGATGCTTTCAAACTATCGTCTGACAAGATGCTCTAGTGCTTGTTTTTAATGAAAATCATTGAAAATTTTCAGAGTTTAATGTTGAACCAAAAAGGGTCAAGAACCATTTTTCAGAGTGCTCAGAGCCGCCGATTCAGGACCCCTGATCTAAAAGCTCTATTGGGGTTGACCCGATTTCTCGTACAACGTATACGCAGGGACATGTATGACTAGACCAGGTATGGGCTAGTGGTTTTCATAGTTACCTATAATCTATATTAAGGCCATCATCAAAAAATGGGATGCGTGGTGAAAACAACAACAATTATGCTCTCCACCACCAAACAGAAAGTTTACTAAATATAATTTATAGCGTTTTTATTTGTGTCTGTGCCATTATAAGCTTTAAATTACGTGTCTGAAATGTAACAAAAGTGTGAGAGGATTTGAATTGTTAAAGAGGAACATACTAATAATTGTTATTACACTTGGCCGAATTGCGTGTGCTTGGTTGTGAATCAAAATGCAAAGCTTAATGGCGCGGAATGCGTTTTCATTAAGCTTTGCATCTCTTACAACAACGGTTTACGACCATTATTCTAACAGGAACTTTTATTGCAGCCAGCCAGAGAAATATTTTAAGAAGCTGGACGCATAATGAAAGACCTTTTTAAATGCTAAACAAGTTCAAAGATTTAAATGCGTGCTGTAGACAGGCCCAGCCAATAGCTGGCCCAAGATTTTCGCCGCCCAAAAGAATTTTCGTTTTTCCGCCCTTAAGTACATTTACTTTTTGCCACTCTTAATTGGGGTGGGTTGTTCAGTGGGTTCAGTGGTCAAGTTCGTATACTGCAATTACTAGGATCGGCTCGCTCCTATGCCAGCGTTGAGATACATTTCTCTCGATAAACCCTCGCTCTTTCTTCGATCAGTAGAAGACATCGATGGGCTTGGAAAGGTCGCCGTCCGTCGGATGGGACGTTAAACCGTGGTCGCATGTGAAGGAGAAAGCCATACCCTGTGCATGTTAAAGAACACGCTGGATGGCTATGACGGGAGGCACCCATCTGTCTCCCAACAACAGTTCAGTAGGTCCCCTTCACCCCAATCATCTCTAAACCCTAGGGGTCCTTGTGACTCGCCATTTACCCCATTGTGAGCAAAAAAAGTGCCTCTCGGAGGGAAAACAATCCAATCCAAAGTTACTCTAAGCATTATTTTTGCCCCAGCCCTCCTCAAATTTTTGACATTTCAAGTGAATATATCAAGCGATCGTACCATTTTTGTGGTTTTAACTAAGTATGTTTTTCGGCTTCCCCATTTGAAATAAAAGGAGCTGAATCATTAGTAACAGGTTTTCAAAATAACTCTGCTCGCAAAGTTATATAAAAGATCTTAGCATTATATGTCCATGGCACTTTTAGAGTTATGAATAGAACAAACCCATCGAGCAACTAGCATGCCGCCCGAAGCGACTGTTTGGAGTGCTTATGCTGTAGTGCGGACCATGGACCCGGCCCAAGGCGTAGGCAAAAGCTAGGGCCGGCTAAAGGTTTAGGCCCAGGGCGTAACCTCATCAGAGAGACAATGTATGCTGGCTAGAGAAACTTTTCTCTAAGAGAAGGTCACATCAGGTTATACCACATTCTAGAAATACATCGGACCACTAGTGATTCTAGTTAACACTCAGTGATTAAACAGCGCCCCCTTGAGTTGGATTCAAAAGGGACTTATCATCCTTCCTCATATTCCACTTAATATTTAAAAAAAAATTCCCTTCAATCATATGAAACAGTAATCTCTATAATTTATTAAAATAAATCGTCTTCCCTGAAGGCCAAGAATGACTAACCGTCAAGTTCCTATTATTCAAGTATTAAAAAAAAACCCGAAAATATCACACAAGGCTGAGCTTTATTTGTCTATTGTTTATTGCATCCGGTGATAGTGCGAGCCATTAGCAAAAGAGTCCTCTAACTGGTCGAATTCTGTCATCAGTTTTGTGGCTCGTGACAGGTTGATTAAAAGATTCTTGGTGTTTCGATGCCATTCCCGGCCGACCATTCCGACACGTTAGCGCCCAGTGTGCTTTAAAGCTCGTGCTCTCCTCCCATTTGGCCTCGGTGGCGACGCCTGCATACGCCCTGGCGCGTGCACTCCAGCACCTCCCTCTCATTGGCTGACCTTCGACGTTCGAACCCTATTTGTTAATTTTCGATTTTTTTTTGTTCTTATATGATGAAAAATCGGAATTCAGATCCCAATTATTTTTTATTTCGAAGTCGTTTTGCTAATACGGAAAGCAATCTATTTTTTTTATATCAGACGATTATTTTTAAAGTAATTTTACGATAGCGAAGGAATTTGCAGACGGAACATTTACAATAAGGAAATTTCGCAATCCTTTATCAAGAAACATCTGCTTGGAAATTAGGAAATTGCCTCTCTGTGGTGCCAAGTTGAAAATAAAAAAAGCCAAATTGATGGCATTGAAAAACCAAGCGAAGGTTATAGTTGTTATTATATGGGCGAGACTAAGATTCTTTCAGCATATAAATGCCGGTTTGTTTGGCATAGTTAATGGGGCGTAGAATTTATCGAAATGCCAGTGTTGGATTCCCCAGTGTTTACATTTAATTGCACGCAATAATAGCACAAAAAAGTCCATTTATTTCATAACCTAAAAACTGTCATTAAGCTGAAAGCGGCTAACACCTGGACACGTGAAGACATATGCTTCGTTTGCCACGCAGAATTGTCCGAGTTATCTCTTTTTCACACAATGGGCTAAATGGCCAGGTCACAAGGACCTGAAGGGCTCAGAGAAGGTTGGGTTGTTGGGTTGTTTTACCCCTGAGCGGCACTTTTTTGCACACCATGGGCTAAATTAAATGGCCAGGTCACATGGACCCCGAAGGCTCAGAGAAGGTTGGGGGACAGATGGTAGCCTCCTGTCAAGGCCATCCAGCGTTATTTAACGTGCACAGGGTATGGCTCTCCCGCACACTGGGGCCACGGCTTAGCGTCCCATCCGACGGACGGCGGTCTTTCCAAGCCCATTGGTGTCCCTTACTGACCGTGGGCAGGGCGGGGAGTTTTGCGGAGATAAGTCTCAACACTGGCCCAGCTGGGACTCGAACCTGGGAACTACGGATTACAGCCTGGCGCGCACCCGACTGAGCCATCCCCAACTGGGACTCGAACCTGGGAACTCCAGATCACGAGCCTGGAGTGCTACTAACTGACCTACCTCCGCCTCCACAGAATTAGTTCGAAATTACTTGTTTCAGAGTTGTGTGGCGGAAAATGGTTGCTTATCTTTTGGATGCTGACTTGAAACGAATTTTTCGCACATGAAATTTTATTTTGTTTTTCTCATAATACTGCAATTTTTAAATAATATATATATGAAAAAACAACTCCAGTGGCCTCAGTTGCGATGAAATATAGGTAACTGGGTTCGTGCAGTTCCAGTCCCAGATAAGACATGGATGTTTCCGATGGATGTTGTCTTTTTGCTAAGGTCTCGCCTTCGTCATAGATCACTATGGCATTTTAAATTGACGGGCTTCTGTCCAGGAATGGACCTATAAAAAAAAAATAAGGGTGGGGGGGGGGGAGCAACAACATAATCGAGCTGGAAAATGATAAAGAGGGCTGGATTTCCATTACAGTGTAACATTTTCCCCTTCGCTTCAGAGATTTTTAGAGAAAATTTCATGAAAAATGCATAAATTATATACAAGTTTAATCATTTTTGACCTCCGTTATCGAAACTGGTATTCTCAAAGGGGAGGAGGATGCCCCCTCCCCCTGATCCGGCCGTGCTTCTGTTAGACCTCCGTGGCAATTAGGTTGCCAGAGGATGATTGTAAATAAAATTACGTCATCCATAAAAGTATTTTCTGCTGTCTTTTGATCAACATAATTGTTTGCAATTATCGCTTTGTTTTTTCCTTTAAAAATCGCAAGGCCCCCACAGTTGGCAGCGTGCCAGACTCTTATCTTGAGATGTCTGGGTTCGGTTTTCAACTGTGTCAACATTTTTTTTCATTTACCCTCCATTAAGAAAAGCTTCCATCCACCCCCCTTCCATCCCTCTCCGTCACACTGGATTTTTAATCCGTATGCGGGAGGTCGATTTCCCGTGGTATTTTAATAGCAGGATGGATGACTTGGAAAAGCCCCCTCTGCCTTCAAACAACTGCTTAGTGATCCCATCCTAGCTCTTAATACTAGGGATATTTATGACCTTACCTAAAATTTAAGAAAAAGTCATTCGTACACTTTTGTTGCGCAAATGAAATCCAATTTGGAATCTTGGTCTCAGAATTCCGAATGCTTTCTTTTTTTGCTCCAAAAATTATTTGTGCTACATTTCTCAAAAGTTTTATTGTTTGTACAGATCTACCGATTACGACAGATAATTAGAGAAAAAATATTGAGAGGGTCATGTCACCCTTCGTTAGTTTTAACCACAACGGAGGTGATAAAGGATAGCATGAATAAATATTGCACGTATTTTGATAGAATATTTTATTAAAAAGACTATTATGAAAGCATATTTCACAATTTAAGGGATATATTTTGAAAACAATTTAGAAGTAATTTTAACATGAAATAGCGTTCTTATTCATTTTAATATAACCCTACTGACCCTTAAGATATTTTCTATATACCGACCTTGAGAAAATTCGGCTTTTTGCGAAATTTTTGCTCTCCCCTCTCCTACCTAACTGTTTCTCATTTAATAAATTCGTTTAATGAACAGGGAAGGAAGGAGCAGTCTGATATTTGAAAGAATAACATGAGAGATCAAAAGGGCTAATTTCAGAACACTGCATTTAATTAGTTGATTACTAGGGGTCGGGTGAGTGGTATTGTTAAGAGAATACAAGGTAGACTGTACGACCTCAGAGGAGAGAGACTTTTTACACGGCCTTCAAATTGTTTCTCAAGTCTTTATAAGAAATTCCTTTTATCTCTCAAGTGGTCGGAATCGAAGGAGATTGTCATTGCAGGACTTCCACTTGAAGGACTTCACTAATTAAGCAAAGGGATGCTCAACGGACCGAGAAGAATCTTTAGATGGAGTCACGGATGGCGTTATCATCAGATACCTGGGTCAAGGTCATGAGAAGGTTAAAAGGCTCTGGGAATAGAAAGTGAATTCAAGCAAGTATATCTCCTTTTTCTCTTATTTTACTTTGCCGAAAGCAGTTGATGCTTCAACAGTTTTCCTTCAGTTGCTTCGCTGCTGGATTTAGATTGGATTGTTTTACCTCTGAGCGGCACTTTTTTGCACACCATGGGCTAAATGGCCAGGCCACATGGACCCCGAAGGCTCAGAGAAGGTTGGGGGAGGGGATCCACTGGAACAGCTGTTGGGAGACAGATGGTGGCCTCCCGTCAAGGCCATCCAGCGTGTTCTTTAACGTGCACAGGGTATGGCTCTCCCGTACACGGAGCCACGGCTTGACGTCCCATCCGACGGACGGCGGTATTTCCAAGTCCATCGGTGTCCCCTACTGACCGTGGGCAGGGCGGGGAATTTTGCGGAGATAAATCTCAACGCTGACCGCGCTGGGACTCGAATCTGGGAACTACAGATTACGAGGTCGGCGTGCTACCGACTGAGCCACCCCCGCCCCACTGCTGAAATAAAATAGGATTAATATATTCAAGGCGAAGAATACAGTTTGAGCATATGTTCGTTTGGAAAGCCAATCGCAGCCCCGGTCGTTAATCAATATTTAAAAATAAATTGCTCCTGAAGCAGCTTGCACTCCCATAGAAGTCTTGACAGGAGCCAGTATAATACGCCATGAGGAAGATCGCCAAAAATGTTTTCATTTAAATTTGCTTTATTTGTGACCAAAGAAACAAGAATACATATATTAAAAATATTTTTTTAGAAACTTTTACTGCAATTCAGGATGGATATGCGGGAACAATTTCAAAAGTTGCAAAATTCTGAAATCTCACAAAGCAGAAATAGGAAGATGAGTGAATTATAATTTTTATATGAGCCGTCCCTTAGGCCGAGTGGTTAGCGCGCTTGGCTTCTAAGGGACCTGGGTTCGAGCCCCGGATAAGGCATAGACGTTTGTGTTGTTTTTCTGCTGAGGTCCTGCCATCCTCTCAGATCTTCTACTTTGGCATATAAACTGACAGGCTCCTGTCAAACCTCTGTGGCAAGCAGCTGCTTGAGGGGGGTATTTATATTTTTATATATACTTTGTCGTGATAAACACATTAATTGAATGATACTTGTGAAATGTATCAAAACAGTTCTAGTTGCTTGTCTGGCACAGTAAAACTTCAATGCTATTGCATGTAGTTTCTATTATATCCACAGATGATACCAAATTCCAGTCCGTTCCTGTATATTTAAAAACTGATCTACACTTTGCAAACACTGCAATGCAAAACTACAAACACCACTTTCTGAGTTTCAAAAATTCTGGAATGTAATTTACACACGGTCTGAAGAGGTTAATTTTCTTTCACATTACTTGTATTCTCGCTGTTTATTTCAACATTTCCACATTAATCGAATATTTAATGCATTATTTGAAAGTTCTTTCATATTACTTGAGTATTCTGCCCTCGCTATATGAGCGTTCTTCGACGTTAATTGCAAGTTCTATCGCAATATATGAAAATTCTACCAAATTTCTTAAAGGTTCTTCCACATTACTTGAATATCCTTACTCACTGTTTGAAAGTTCTCACTAATAGGCTTGGGAAAAAAAGCTATAGTCCATGTCTAATAGAGCCGTACCTTATGCACATTAAAGGACACGTTGGATGGCTTCCATCCGTCCTAAACGTTGTCCAGTGGATTTCCTTCGTCAACTTTCTCCGAGTTATTTGGGGTTCTTGTGACCTGGTCATTCAGCCTAGTGTGTGCAAAAAAGTGTCATTCTCAATTAAAAACACCTAATCTTTGAATATTCTTCCATATTTCTTGAATATTCTACTGCTTTATTTTCTCCCACGTATTCTACCTATTATTTAATTGTTCTTCCACATTGCATGAATACGGTGCAAAACAGCCTCAAGATTCCCCCAAATGACATGAATATTTTCATGTAAAGTGAGAAAGACAGGAGGCAAACTGTACCTCTCCTTACTCTACGTGAAAAAAGTTACGGATTGAAGAGACAACTCTCCGTGTATTCAGTCTAATTCAGGCACCTGATTGGGCTCTCCGCGTATTCAGTCTAATTCAGGCACCTGATTGGGCTCTCCGCGTATTCAGTCTAATTCAGGCACCTGATTGGGCTTTCCGCGTATTCAGTCTAATTCAGGCACCTGATTGGGCTCTCCGCGTATTCAGTCTAATTCAGGCACCTGATTGGGCTCTCCGCGTATTCAGTCTAATTCAGGCACCTGATTGGGCAACGTTAAGAGATGCAGAATAAAGGCAACTAATTCAGAAACTGAGAGAAATGAAGGAAGGTGAAACGCTAGTTAGGTCATTTCCTGTGACCTAGCCACAAGCAATGCAATGGGAAACAAAGGCCTCACATTCTTGAACTCTTTCGCCTCGCTGATGTGAGGAAGCAATGGCCACTTGAAGGCAAATGGGGTGCGGTTCCTCCAACAATCCTTAAGAAGTCAGCCATGGGCATCTAATTGTTCCGCTTTTCCTCGCGCAGCTCTTGGGTGGAGATTGACCCGGCGATGTGACCGTAAAAGTGAGAGTCAAACCAAAGACGTCATTAATCTTAAGGTTATGAAAATAAAAGAACTTCGAGACCTGAATTCCCATTTGGCTTCTCCTCTTTCTGAATTGATGAGCTAAGGAACACAAAAATAAAACTTTGCCATGACGGTGATTAAATATAAACTGTTATTTTGTCTCTTGCAGAATAGAAGGCCAAGCTTTAAATATCTTGCTCCAACTTATCTTTCTTCTTCTGTGAGAGTTTAAGCACTCTTAATCTCGGGAAATTATCTTTGATTCTTAATAAATGTATCAAGTCTCTTGCATCAGTAAGAGAGAAATTCCGTTTCTTGTAAATAAATGATTTGAAAAGAAACCCTCTTCGTGAATAAAGCACATTTGGTGCGAGATATCTCTTAGTGGAATATAATATACAGAACATGTGGGAGAATCTTCAAGCCATTTTGGAGCGTATTCATGCAATGTGGAAAAACAGTCAAGTAATGGGTAGAATATGAAATTCACGTGGAAGAGAGTTAAAACAGTAGAGGTTTCAAGAAATGTGGAAGAACATTCAAAGGTTGGGCTAGGTTGTTTTAATTGAGGGTGGCAATTTTCCATCTCCCTCTGCCCTGCAATCAGTAGCAATAGAAAAAAGCCTCCCTCAAAGATCTATCTTTTCATCGATATTCGTGCGGTCATTGAAAGCTGATTAAAAGATCAACATTTATTGCCAAGGCCCCGATGAGTGAAATTTAACACAGGGTTGTTTTATCTCTGAGTAGCGCTTCTTTTTGCATATAATGGACTATAAATGGGCAGGTCACAAGGACCCCGAGGGATCAGAAAAGGTTGGGGGAGGGGATCCACTGGAGAGCTGTTGGGATACAGATGGTAGCCTTCCGTCAAGGCGGGGGGGGGGAGTACCGGCTGGGTCAGCGTTGAGATTTATCTTCATAAAATTCCCCCCCCCCCCCACTGCTCACAGTCAGTAGGGGACACCGATGGACTTGGAAAGTCCGCCGTCCGTCGGATGCAACGCTAAACCGTGACGCTGTGTACTGAAGAGCCATATCCTGTACATGTTGAAGAACACGCTGGGTGGCCTTGACGGGATGCTACTATCTGTATCCCAACAGCTGCTCTAGTGGGTCACCTCTTCCAACCTTTTCTAACCCCTCGGGGTCCTTGTGACCTGGCCATTTATTCCATTGTGTGCAAAAATTGGCATTCAGAGGTAAAATAACCTGCCAAGGCCATCCAGTGTGTTCTTTAACGTACACAATGTATGGCTCTCTCGGACACGGGGCCAGTGTTTTACGTCCCGTCCGAGGGACGGGGCCTTTCTATGCCAATCTTTGTTCATTCTATTGAAAGAGGACATGGGTTTTTGATATAAATCGCAACATTGGCCCAGGTGGGACTCGAGCTTGAGAACTTCAGATTACAAACCATCCCCGCCTCTAAATAAGTCCGTATAATCGTGTTTCACATAATGTAGGTTCTGCTTCATTCTAAAAAAAACTATCATGTTCTGGAAGTTAGGTGGTTGTTTTTTCCCAGTGGCGACAATAATTACCCAAGTGTAAGAAGTGAGTAAGCAAAAATAAACTAGTTATTTGGTGACACAAGAAAACAACGCGGAAGTCTCATTTCTCATCTGAAAGCAGGTGACGTGTGAATTCCTGGAGAGATGATCTCCATCTTCCCCCCTCTTACTGCGACCCACTCTGCCCACAGGGGGTGGTTGCCTGTCGTTTCGAGGCCAAATAGAAAAAACCACCTTTCTTACTTCGTGTCTGTGTTTCAACTCCCCGCAGTGTCTTCTGTGTCAATGCTTAATTGAGGGTAATAGACCTCCTAAGTAACCTGAACTGACTCGTGCTTGCAAGTGCGGGTGTTGGCAGAATGTGGCCTTCAACGAGACACGGCGAGGAGAGAGCGTGACCGCCTGCACAAAGTAGAGCCGTCTCATTGTTCAGCGGATCGTCTGTCCCTGTCTCGATCGCTCTCGGCTGCCAAGCGATGTAGGTCACAACTTCCCAGGAACCGCGCTCTAATCGAGGCACTGGCTTTCATTACAGAAAAGTGTTTCGGATAGACTGAGTCCTAACTAAATGTAAAAACACCTGGAGACGTTAGGTTTGTAGATAGCGCTCAGGCAATTTCCCAAACAACTGTCTCCTTAACTAGTGATTATAACTGCTTTGAGTTTTTTAATTCTGTGACTCGAGAAAAGCAGTCGACGATCTTATTAATGTTTAGGAGTGCAAGCAGACCATAGATGGAACTAGAACCTGCGGGTGCTTTGAGGAAAAAGAAACTTGAAAATATATTTACAAAATAAAAAGAATGCCCACCCAAGTGTATGGCACCATAAGAAACAGAGAGGTAAAACTGCAAAAATGTTCGACTTGATCTCCTCGCGGTTGTTTAGTTTAACCAAGTCTATAGATTTTGCCAAACGCCATTCTCAAGGAAGTGAAAAAGAAATCTGATTGCTTGATAATGCAGATTTGTCGCTTCTGGGTTCCTCGTACAGCAGCAGAAATCGGAAAGTCGATTTAGTTTAAGCTACTGAACAAATAAAATCTTTGTGAATGGCACGACGATGTCGAAATTCAGCCCTGAATAAAATTGAAGAACGTTTTTTTCAACTTTAGCCGTCGACTTTCCACTGTCAGTGGAGTGAAATTTATGATTTCTATCACAAGACTGTTGACATAGGCAAGAAATTTTTGATTCTGGAATTCGGAATCGTCACCATGCCCAACTGCAGACTTAGAACTGGACAACATCGTCTACTGTTTATACTTACCAACGAGAAATCCCCTTCTCCCAGGAGGCGATGTCAACGTCTAGCGCAGAGACAGACCCCCAGGGTGGAATTTATGACTCGTAAGTTCATCTGCAGATGGTCACTTGCACATAGCACCTATTTGTGGAAAAGAAGGGGGGAAGGAACATGGGAAATAGCTCGCGAGGTAGAGGAGGACTTCAGTTAGGTTCGAGATTTTGAACAGATAATAGCAATCGGAAATGAAGTATCGAAATATAGGAATCATCGGAAATGAAGTATCGAAATATAGGAATCATCGGAAATGAAGTATCGAAATATAAGAATCATCGGAAATGAAGTATCGAAATATAGGAATCGTCGGAAATGTATCGGAATATAGGAATCATCGGAAATTAAGTATCGAAATATAGGAATAATCGGAAATGAAATATCGAAATATAGGAATCATCGGAAATGAAGTCTCGAAATATAGGAATCATCGGGAATAAAGTATCGAAATATAGGAATCATCGAAAATGAGTATATAGAACTGTAATGAATGAGGCCAATTTGATACTGCTTAAGACTCAAATCGAATTCGATAATAACTTAGTGCATCCTGAGCAGATGGAAGAAATATAACATTCATGGGCATGTGAGAGTTAATGCATCAAGGCAAGGATATCTCTACCAATGAGTGGTTTTGTGAATGGTTGTTTGAGTTTGTGATTGCTCACCGTCTGATCGTCTTGAAGAGCGAACTGTCACTTGCTGCTAAGCGACCATCAGTAGCATCTGCAGACGAACTTAAGAGTCATAAATTCCACCCAAGTTGGTTGGTTGTTTGGGGTTTTATGGCGCATTGGCAAAATTCCACCCTGGGGGGGGGGGGGTCTGCGCTAGACGTTGACGTCGCCATTCTGGGAGAAAGGGATTTCTCGTTGGTGAGTATAAACAGTGACGATGTTGTCTAGTTCCAAGTCTGCACGATTTCGGGGCGTGTTTCCCGTGTGAAGTCACAGTTTAGCTGTCTGCATTCATTCTCACCACCAGACAATTCTGTGTCTTACCTTGCACTGTAAAGGAATAAGTTGGGGTTCTGCTTGTCGTTCTGTCCACAGGGTGCTAGTTTCGAGGAGTAGGAGTGTCGTGTTGTTTATCGGAAAGAGATTTCCTGGATATGAAAAATGGGCACTTGGTGTAATGTGTGTTTGGACTTTCGTCTACAGCTGTGAATTCCGTCTTTCCCTCCTAAAGTGTCCTCCTTTATGACCTGTTCGTCTGTTCACAGAGGGAACTCTGAAACTCTTGTGTTGTTAAAAAAAATCTAAAAAATCTCAATTAAGTGAGAAATTAAAAAAGAATCGTTATGCCTGATGCAAATCAGAACATAACACTGAATGTGTTCAGTGGCTGAGTTTCAAAAGTCTTACAAGTATCCAGTTCGGATTTTTTTTTAAATCTTATGTGTGATATATAGGACGGAAAAGGGTCAGATAAATACTCATAATTCGTACAGGCTTCTCATGCAAGGACATACGATACCGATAGTTGGGTTGTTTTACTTCTGAGTGGCACTTTTTTGTGCAGAATGGATTAAATGGCCATGTCACTCTCGGAGAAGGTTTGAGATGGAGACCCACTGGAAAGCTATTAGGATAAAAATAGTTGCACGAGGGATCCCATCCGATAGTGGCCTTTCCAAGCCCATCGGTATCCCCTACTGACCGAGGGAAGGGCAGGAAGTTTTCGGAGGTAAATCTCAATGCTGGCCCACGTGGGACTCTATTCTGGGAACTACAATTTCCTGGCACACAATCGACTTAGCCAGCCTCCCCGCTGAAACCGAACTCACTGCTGACCACTGGCTCAGTTAGAGCTAACAGCACACAAAAAACTACCCATGCCATCCCGGGTCTAGTACCAGGACATCGCGGACCAACGCGATTCCACTGAGCCACCGAGGCGAAGGTTAATAAGATAATTAATGAGATAAAAGCAGTTCTTAAACGAAGAAGGTGAAGTAGACTTTCTTCTGGTTTAGTGAATCCATAAAATGCTGTGTAAGAGAAATTAGCCAGGAACTTGACAGAGGAATTTCATGGTCAGATTCTGAGATAACTTGTGGTTCTTTTTCATCATGTGTGGAATGAAAAGATAAAAGTCATCATGAGATGCGGAAAAAATTAGCGAAAGGAATTTGATGGAACATTAAGTTTCAATGCATTCCCATTCTGTATATTCTGCATAAGAAGTGCAATTTTGCGCAAATGTTCAAGGGGAAGTCTAGGAACTATTGAGAACCCTTCTGCCTTCCCTGTAAATTGTAATAACCATAATTGAGGTGGAAAAAGAAATAGAGCACTATATATATGATTTATTGGAGGGGAGGACTACTAAAAGGCAGAAAAAAAAAACGTATATCTCACTATTTGAAAATATATATCTCTGCAAAACTCCCTATCCTGCCTTTGGTCAGTAAGGACACTGATGGGCTTAAAAAGTTCGCTCTCTGTCAGATGGGACATTAAGTTGTGGTTCCATGTGTGGAAAAAGATAGTATACCAGTCAGGGCCAGCGCGAGGTGGGTTCAGCATGTTCCCTGGAACCCTGCCACGCACTTTAAAAGGTACCACGGTCCACAAAAAGCTCATCGTAAAAAACGAAATTTCGATCAAAATTGACCGAAATAACGAAATCGGTCAATTTCGATGACGTAATTAAAGATTTTGCAGCGGAAAAGGCGAGAAAAATTATGTAATGTTTATAATATACTCGGTGTCCCTGTAAGTTGTATGTAGATATGTACCGCAATTTGTACTTATAATAAATAATTCATTATTATAAAATTTAGAAGTACATATAAATGCGTTTTTTTTTTGGCCCCGCACAATTTTGGAACCTAGCCCCGAAAAAGTTCACGCCGACCTTTATACTAGGATTATGTTCTGGCTCGTTCCAGTTCAGTTCAGTCACTTGGTAACCATTTCTTTTTTATTTTCAAGATCTGGACCTACAGATTTTGGCATTGCTCATTTATTTCAAGTGAGCAATGCAAACATTTGCAGACCTAGATATTGAAAAAAAAAATGGTTACCAAGAGACTAAGTTGAACTGGAACGAATCTGAATACAATCCTGGTATATGTATATTTTGGCTGGCCCATCTATATAGAATCTCTAAAGATACGAAGTTTTTATCTCGTGTAACAGAAATAAAGTTTTAAACTTCAAAGATACAATAAATAAAAATAAAATAATGGAGTTCTAAATTTCTGAGGGAGGGGATTTAAAACCACTCGAGACACAAATGGGAGAAATCGCGAAGCAAGAGGTAATTAATTATCCCTCCATAACAGTCTGAGTCGAGTTGCGGAGATTGGAAACCACTGGTCAGTTAATTTTGAAAAAAAAATAAACGTTCACAATAATTTCGTTTATGACGGCAAAGCAAGTGGCTTCTAGCATCTTTCGGGGTGTTAAGCGTTGTCTTTCATGTCTTCATTGCTATCGTAGAAATTTATCTGCTAAGCATTAAGTAAAAGAAATAATTAAGTTATCACGTTCTCTAAGTTTCTTTTATACCATCGCTGTTAGCAAGGAACTTGAAATATCGAACGGAACATGAGATCAAGCATTTCCCAACTAAGAGTGAGATTATTTAATCCAACTTCTGATTTCATACATAGACCAACATTGAGCAACGTTATCGTGAGAATAGTATTCCTTTGTACTGTAGAAAATGTTTCAATTCCTTTATAATTCCAAAAAGAAAAAGCTAATTAAAGACACACGCACAAAATAAACTCTCTGTTGAGAACGAAGAACTGGAAATAGCTGAATCGAAGGCTCGAAGCATGAAAAAGTCGCTAATCTGTTATGTTTATTTTTGGTTAAAACGAATTCTCTTGTAGGGAAATGTCTGTTAAAAAAAAAAAGGAAAAGAGATGCAATGGAGCGAGAAATAGTAAACAAATGTCTTTTCTTGTAGCAGTTGTAGAGTCAATTGTCTGCTTGGGAATAACTACAAAATGTATTTTGGGTCAATTTTAGCCTGGGGCTGTTGGAATGGTTCACTGAGGAAATTTCCCTTTGAACATACGCCACTGAAAGAGATGAAAAAAGAAATATATCACCTTATTTAGACTACCATTCAAGAGAAATAACATTGCTATGAAGTGTCAATTTGAACTAGTAATGGTTCAATGATTTTATTTTCGAAAATAACGGTTTCTTATGTTATTTAAACATTCTTCCCATAGAACAATTATTCAGTACTCAATTTAGTGTGACCATTGCAGGGATCAGTACCATTATTATTATCTTTTGACAACTAAAGCGTGTTGTCCTTCGAGCATCAAATTGTAGAAAAACTAGAAATATATTTCATGGGAATCTTGTTTCCTTTTTAGCACGAGGACATTTTTTTGATCATTGTTTGGAAAAAAAATATTTCTTAAAAAGAACTATATAACAATGTTTATAGTAACTCACAAAGAAAGAGCAGTATTCAAAGAAAGTATTTTGTTTTAAAATATTTTAAATCTAGTTTTAAATAAATAAATAAATAAATGATAAATAAGTACCCCCATAAGCAGCTGTTTGCCACAGAGGTCTGACAGGAGCCTGCCAGTTTATATGCCATAGTAGAAGGTCTGTTGGGATGGCGGGACCTCAGCAGAAAAACAGCACAACATCCATGCCTTATTACCCGGGGCTCGAACCCAGATCCCGTAGATCAGTAGCCAAAGGTTGACCTAATTGAAAATTTAATTCCTTATTTGTATGGTTGTCACTAAATCATCACCCGTTTCTCCTCCGAAATTTGAAAAAGAAATATATTAGTCAATACAGTCCCAGTAGCCAAATGGTTAGCGTGCTTGGCTGCTAACCATTTGGCTACTGGACTAAAGGTTACTGGGACAATTTGGCTACTGGAGTAAAAGGATCTGGTTTCAAGTCCTAGGCAAGGCAAGTATATTTTCCTCCTGGTGAGATCTCGGTTTCGTCACATATCTTTTCTGAATAGTCATATGGTATTGATAAGCTCCTGATAGACCTCTTGCGAATGAGGAGGAGTATTTTAGATTTGAAAAGAAATTATCTGTGAGCTTCGAAATTGTTCTTTTGTCCTCCCATTCCAATCTCTCGCTCAAGGGCAGAACACCGTATGGTCAGCAGATCATTAACTCGTATCTCATCCACTTCAATTTCTTATCGCAAATTAAAAATAGCATCATATATCCGCTGCCATGTCAAAATATTAGAAAATTTCCATATGGTGTCAATGGGAGTCTGATTGCAAAGTTGTATAACTTCTGAAATATGCAGTTAATGGGAAAATACGACTGAAGATATTTTGAAGATCATAATGAAATCTGTTTAAATCTCGATTTTTCACAATATTCGTTTAGTATTTAGAGTTATGGGATGTTTTACAACCTAATGCGTCTTAAGAATTTACCTCAGAGATTAATTAAAACTTAATTGATATCGTTTAAAACCATTTAATAAAATTAATGTATGTTTTAGAAGTGTGCGTAATATTAGACAATTGATGAAGGATTCTTATAAAACAAGATAATTTATTGTTATAAATTCCAGCTTTCATATTTCTTAAAATACTGAACGAATGCTGTTGAAAAATTCAGATTTCAATAGATTTGATTATAACCTTTAATTTATCTTCAGTCACATTTTTCCGTTAAATGTATATTTTAGAAGTTATAGAACTTCGAATTTAGATTTCCATTCATATAAAATGGAAATTCTCTAACTTTGGCAATGTATATGGTAATGACTACAGAACTTGTCTTGAAACTGAAAGGCAATTACAGCTTCGTTTAAGATTGTTATATCTCTCCCCAATTACATTGTCTCGAAAACTTCAGAAATCTAAAACTGCAGAGAAAGTGAGTTAGTGAGGTCATGCAGTTGTTTTCGGTTCAGGAAGCGGAGAGAGAAATTCACTGCAGAAATGCTAACAGATTTCCCACTTAAGTCGTGCATATTTGTTCTCATTTGACACCGACGCAGAGAGAGAGAACAAAGATTTTGGAGTTTGGCTTTTTCACGAGGCGAGTGACCTGGACCAGACTTTCAGGAGCTTTAATCTCGTCTGCATCAGTTGACACGAAAAGGCGATGTATGACGTTGCTAAAGGAAGCATTGTTTTCGTAGCAGAATCAATTTAACGCATGAGTGGCCTTTAAGTCACGAAGTACCAAGGCAGAGAGTTTCTCACACGAGAATTTTCATTCAGACTGATGATAATCGGGAAGATTGAAAGAGTTTGACGTCATTAAATATTGGGATATGAGGTAAGAAGCTCTAGATGAAGGGATTAGTTCTGAAACACGATGAAATGGGGTTTTAGATAATCTTTTATGAACTCATCAGCACAAAGAACCAAAAATTCATCGATAGAACCTACTTTAACTGGGAAGATGCAAATAGAATACGAAACTGGACTAAAAATTACTAACCTCGTTTTAATAACACTAAGAGTTCGAAAACGTGAACAGGCTTATTCCTAAGAAAGCTCCGAGTGTATATAATCTAAAATAGGGATTCTCAACGTGGAATACGCGGTAAAATTTTTTAGGGTACGTTGTGAGAGCTCAAAAGTCGCTAGATCTAGTAACAAAATCGCTAAGTTGGCATTATTATACTATAACTATAGTTTTATCTATCTATATAAGGGGTACGCCAGTTACATACACATTTCCAGGGAGTACGTGAAGCATAAAAGGTTGAGAACCACTGATATATATGTTTTATTTTATTCCCATTGTTATACTATAACTATAGTTTTATCTATCTATACAAGGGGTACGCCAGTTACATACACATTTCCAGGGAGTACGTGAAGCATAAAAGGTTGAGAACCACTGATATATATGTTTTATTTTATTCCCATTGTTATTCTATAAGTATAGTTTTATCAATCTATACAAGGGGTACGCCAGTTACATACACATTTCCAGGGGGTACGTGAAGCATAAAAGGTTGAGAACCACTGATATATATGTTTTATATTATTCCCATTGTTATACTATAACTATAGCTTTATCTATCTATACAAGGGGTACGCCAGTTACATACACATTTCCAGGGGGTACGTGAAGCATAAAAGGTTGAGAACCACTGATATATATGTTTTATTTTATTCCCATTGTTATACTATAACTATAGTTTTATCTATCTATACAAGGGGTACGCCAGTTACATACACATTTCCAGGGGGTACGTGAAGCATAAAAGGTTGAGAACCACTGATATATATGTTTTATTTTATTCCCATTGTTATTCTATAAGTATAGTTTTATCAATCTATACAAGGGGTACGCCAGTTACATACACATTTCCAGGGGGTACGTGAAGCATAAAAGGTTGAGAACCACTGATATACATGTTTTAGTTTATTCCCATTGTTATACTATAACTATAGTTTTATCTATCTATACAAGGGGTACGCCACTTACATACACATTTCCAGGGGGTACGTGAAGCATAAAAGGTTGAGAACCACTGATATATATGTTTTATTTTATTCCCATTGTTATTCTATAAGTATAGTTTTATCAATCTATACAAGGGGTACGCCAGTTACATACACATTTCCAGGGGGTACGTGAAGCATAAAAGGTTGAGAACCACTGATATACATGTTTTAGTTTATTCCCATTGTTATACTATAACTATAGCTTTATCTATCTATACAAGGGGTACGCCAGTTACATACACATTTCCAGGGGGTACGTGAAGCATAAAAGGTTGAGAACCACTGATATATATGTTTTATTTTATTCCCATTGTTATACTATAACTATAGTTTTATCTATCTATACAAGGGGTACGCCAGTTACATACACATTTCCAGGGGGTACGTGAAGCATAAAAGGTTGAGAACCACTGATATATATGTTTTATTTTATTCTCATTGTTATACTATAACTATAATTTTATCTATCTATACAAGGGGTACGCCAGTTACATACACATTTCAGGGAGTACGTGAAGCATAAAAGGTTGAGAACCACAGATATATATGTTTTATTTTATTCCCATTGTTATTCTATAAGTATAGTTTTATCAATCTATACAAGGGGTACGCCAGTTACATACACATTTCCAAGGGGTACGTGAAGCATAAAAGGTTGAGAACCACTGATATACATGTTTTAGTTTATTCCCATTGTTATACTATAACTATAGTTTTATCTATCTATACAAGGGGTACGCCACTTACATACACATTTCCAGGGGGTACGTGAAGCATAAAAGGTTGAGAACCACTGATATACATGTTTTAGTTTATTCCCATTGTTATTCTATAAGTATAGTTTTATCAATCTATACAAGGGGTACGCCAGTTACATACACATTTCCAGGGGGTACGTGAAGCATAAAAGGTTGAGAACCACTGATATACATGTTTTAGTTTATTCCCATTGTTATACTATAACTATAGCTTTATCTATCTATACAAGGGGTACGCCAGTTACATACACATTTCCAGGGGGTACGTGAAGCATAAAAGGTTGAGAACCACTGATATATATGTTTTATTTTATTCCCATTGTTATTCTATAAGTATAGTTTTATCAATCTATACAAGGGGTACGCCAGTTACATACACATTTCCAAGGGGTACGTGAAGCATAAAAGGTTGAGAACCACTGATATACATGTTTTAGTTTATTCCCATTGTTATACTATAACTATAGTTTTATCTATCTATACAAGGGGTACGCCACTTACATACACATTTCCAGGGGGTACGTGAAGCATAAAAGGTTGAGAACCACTGATATATATGTTTTATTTTATTCCCATTGTTATTCTATAAGTATAGTTTTATCAATCTATACAAGGGGTACGCCAGTTACATACACATTTCCAGGGGGTACGTGAAGCATAAAAGGTTGAGAACCACTGATATATATGTTTTAGTTTATTCCCATTGTTATACTATAACTATAGCTTTATCTATCTATACAAGGGGTACGCCAGTTACATACACATTTCCAGGGGGTACGTGAAGCATAAAAGGTTGAGAACCACTGATATATATGTTTTATTTTATTCCCATTGTTATTCTATAAGTATAGTTTTATCAATCTATACAAGGGGTACGCCAGTTACATACACATTTCCAAGGGGTACGTGAAGCATAAAAGGTTGAGAACCACTGATATACATGTTTTAGTTTATTCCCATTGTTATACTATAACTATAGCTTTATCTATCTATACAAGGGGTACGCCAGTTACATACACATTTCCAGGGGGTACGTGAAGCATAAAAGGTTGAGAACCACTGATATATATGTTTTATTTTATTCTCATTGTTATACTATAACTATAATTTTATCTATCTATACAAGGGGTACGCCAGTTACATACACATTTCAGGGAGTACGTGAAGCATAAAAGGTTGAGAACCACTGATGTATGTGTTTTATTTTATTCCCATTGTTATACTATAACTACAGTTTTATCTATCTATACAAGGGGTACGCCAGTTACATACACATTTCCAAGGGGTACGTGAAGCATAAAAGGTTGAGAACTACTGATATACATGTTTTAGTTTATTCCCATTGTTATACTATAACTATAGTTTTATCTATCTATAAAGGGGTACGCCAGTTACATACACATTTCCAGGGGGTACGTGAAGCATAAAAGGTTGAGAACTACTGATATACATGTTTTAGTTTATTCCCATTGTTATACTATAACTATAGTTTTATCTATCTATACGAGGGGTACGCCACTTACATACACATTTCCAGGGGGTACGTGAAGCATAAAAGGTTGAGAACTACTGATATACATGTTTTAGTTTATTCCCATTGTTATACTATAACTATAGTTTTATCTATCTATACAAGGGGTACGCCAGTTACATACACATTTCCAGGGGGTACGTGGAGCATAAAAGGTTGAGAACTACTGATATACATGTTTTAGTTTATTCCCATTGTTATACTATAACTATAGTTTTATCTATCTATACAAGGGGTACGCCACTTACATACACATTTCCAGGGGGTACGTGAAGCATAAAAGGTTGAGAACCACTGATATATATGTTTTATTTTATTCCCATTGTTATACTATAACTATAGTTTTATCTATCTATACAAGGGGTACGCCACTTACATACACATTTCCAGGGGGTACGTGAAGCATAAAAGGTTGAGAACCACTGATATATATATTTATTTTATTCCCATTGTTATACTATAACTATAGTTTTATCTATCTATACAAGGGGTACGCCAGTTACATACACATTTCCAGGGGGTACGTGAAGCATAATAGGTTGAGAACCACTGATATATATGTTTTATTTTATTCCCATTGTTATACTATAACTATAGTTTTATCTATCTATGCAAGGGGTACGCCAGTTACATACACATTTCCAGGGGGTACGTGAAGCATAAAAGGTTGAGAACCACTGGTCTAAAAGGTTCATTTCCTCATTGTCGGTTGTTTTCATTTGCGGATTGTTAGGATAGAATGCTGAAACATGTTTTTTTATTTTCATTGTATTAAATATTTTAAAGCCGGAATACATTTTTTTAATACCTTAGCTTCTGAATATATTAACTTTTATTTCAGTTTTTCGGTTTATGTATATTTTTTCTTCACTTTCTTGATTTTTTTTTCATCAGTAATATCATTTCGAGAAAACATTCTTGCAAAATTTGTACAGTAATACTTTCGCGTACTATGCTTTTCACTTTAGCTTGCTCCATTTTTTTCCTAAATTTCTTCATTGAAGAAATCAGACTTTCGTAAACTTTGCTTCGATGAGGATTCTGAGTATGCTCTTGATTGCGATTAAAGTGCATTAGGACCTCGCCGATTGTGACCCAATGTCTCCATCATTCGCGGTCTGCCCTACGGTCAAGCACGAGGCTGGCCGCGATTCGCTTCCGCATCGAGAAATAATACCTGCACTGTTAGTGCAACAGACAATGTAAAAAGTTTCCGTGTTGGCTCAGTCGGTAGCACGTCAGGCTCGCGATCTGGTAATCCCTATTGGGCCTGTAATTGACATTTTCTCCGCTAGGGTGAGGAAGAGAACACAGCTGGAAGTTAAAGGATCAATCCATCCGTTGGATTAAACGCTAAGCCGCGGCTCTGTATGTAATAGAGTCATATCTTATGTATACGTTACATATACATAGAGATTGGATACGGTGATCTTTTTTTTACAAGCCAAAATTCGAGACATATAGTCCAACAAAACATTTTTTTCTGCTATATGAATTTATTTATAGATGATAGATAGATAATTTTTATTTCAGATAATGTTTTACAATATACAAAAACTTTTGAGGTCTCACAAGAGTAGTGTACATATTTAATAACATATAACAAATCTCCTTTGTTGAAAGAAAAAAACATGAGAAATAAGTGAAAAATATAATTAATAATTAATAAATATAATTAATAATTAAATATAATAAATATTCGTATATTATGCGCGCGTTTTCGAGAGCTGTATTTCTTTAGTATTCTACATTTTTTGTGCTCTAAATTTTGCGATTTTCGGAACTTATTTTCACATTACGATGTTTACTGACTTCATTCAGTTACAAATTGCCGAAATATTAAACTTTTGGGACATTTTGATCGTTGATGGGTACATTGGGACTGTCCCGAAAAAAGTTAAAGAATGCCCAAGATGAACCAGACAGGAAACTTCCTTCTGTCACTTAACGGTAGTCCAAGGAATCTCCCTTTCTCTATCGCTTTTGAGCTCTTGGGGGGGGGGGGGGGGTGTTCTTTTGACTTGGCCATTTAGCTCATGTAGTGCAAAAAAAAAAAAGTGAAGATCAGACGTAAAATGATCCAATAACGTGTTTCGCAAGTATACAATAGTGTTCACGAGATTTTATAAAATTTATTTAGGTCACGAAGTTTCTATTCGCAGGGCGACTGCATCAGATAGAAATATGTCTACGTGTACAATTTAAATAGCTTGAAGCGTTAGAAGTCCCCACAACGCGTAACATACTTCAAAACATAAAAACATTTCGAGTTCTGAGACTCCTTAAAAATGTAGTTCTCATCAAATATTCGAGACCATTTTCTTTTCCAGATCAAAAATACTTTCTCCATTACGTACCTCTCATGAGAACTTAAAACGCAGTTCTGACCAAGCGAAACAGAAAGTTCGAGAACGCACGAGACTGAGCAATCCGAAATCTCGGATTCTTCACTGAGCGATCCGAGGAGAGAGCATTTCGAAATAGGTGCATGGGAAACGGAACAGAAGGACACATCTCTCTGCTCTTTTTTCGTTAGTGCCTTATAATCCCGAAAAGAAAGAGCTTTTCCACTTGGAGAACGGAAGTTAAGGAAAACACATCGGAGCAAAAATTTCTTTTTATCATTATTTTTTTTGAGCCAAAAACCTTCAGGAGTAAACCATTCTGGTAACGGAAGTGTCGACATTTAAAAAAAATTCCGGAAGTGAGGCTATAAGCACAGCTCACATTGAATTTCGATGACGCCACTTCCGGTGACGTAAGTTTCGGTTTCTTCATTTGCTGTGGATGTGACTTATGGAATCACCTCCATCTCTTCCGTTTCTAGAACGGCTCACTACTACTAATATTCTTTTCGTTTTTTCAAACAGGAAAGTTCTGAATCTTCCAATTGGTAACATTTTTTTTCTCCGAAACACTTTCAAAGGGAAAATGAATTGCTTTAAAATATTAATTACAGACAATTATAAACACTAATTAAAGAAAATAATCTATTTTATTTATTTGAAAAATATAAGCTTTACGCTTCTTTTATTCTGTTTATTTTAAATTTCAATACGATAATTCCAACAATATCGTTTCTTCGTCAAAATGTTGGGTGACATTTTACATTCCTACTTTACCTTTGATAGCACTTTGCATATCCATTTAACTTTTGAGTGAAATTTACTTTCTTTTTTACATCTTTGGTCCTGCTTTACATTTGATCTAATTTTTTGCATTCCTACTTTACATTTGATCTAATTTTTTGCATTCCTACTTTACATTTGATCTAATTTTTTGCATTCCTACTTTACATTTGATCTAATTTTTTGCATTCCTACTTTACATTTGATCTAATTTTTTGCATTCCTACTTTACATTTGATCTAATTTTTTTGCATTCCTACTTTACATTTGATCTAATTTTTTGTATTCCTACTTTACATTTGATCTAATTTTTTTTTGCATTCCTACTTTACATTTGATCTAATTTTTTGCATTCCTACTTTACATTTGATCTAATTTTTTGCATTCCTACTTTACATTTGATCTAATTTTTTGCATTCCTACTTTACATTTGATCTAATTTTTTTTTTTTGCATTCCTACTTTACATTTGATCTAATTTTTTGCATTCCTACTTTACATTTGATCTAATTTTTTTGCATTTCTACTTTACATTTGATCTAATTTTTTTTGCATTCCTACTTTACATTTGATCTAATTTTTTTTTTGCATTCCTACTTTATATTTGATCTAATTTTTTTTTGCATTCCTACTTTACATTTGATCTAATTTTTTTGCATTTCTACTTTACATTTGATCTAATTTTTTTTGCATTCCTACTTTACATTTGATCTAATTTTTTTTTGCATTTCTACTTTACATTTGATCTAATTTTTTTGCATTTCTACTTTACATTTGATCTAATTTTTTTTTTGCATTCCTACTTTACATTTGATCTAATTTTTTGCATTCCTACTTTACATTTGATCTAATTTTTTTGCATTTCTACTTTACATTTGATCTAATTTTTTTTGCATTCCTACTTTACATTTGATCTAATTTTTTTTTTGCATTCCTACTTTATATTTGATCTAATTTTTTTGCATTCCTACTTTACATTTGATCTAATTTTTTTGCATTTCTACTTTACATTTGATCTAATTTTTTTTGCATTCCTACTTTACATTTGATCTAATTTTTTTTGCATTTCTACTTTACATTTGATCTAATTTTTTTGCATTTCTACTTTACATTTGATCTAATTTTTTTTTGCATTCCTACTTTACATTTGATCTAATTTTTTTTTTGCATTCCTACTTTACATTGATCTAATTTTTTTTTTGCATTCCTACTTTACATTTGATCTATTTTTTTTGAATTCCTACTTTATATTTGATCTAATTTTTGCATTCCTACTTTACATTTGATCTAATTTTTGCATTCCTACTTTACATTTGATCTAATTTTTGCATTCCTACTTTACATTTGATCTAATTTTTGCATTCCTACTTTACATATGGAAAAATGTCCATCATATATTCAGGCATTACAGTCAGAAAGTGTTTTCGGGATTGCGTCGAGGAAGCATGCAAAACATAATAAATTGGATAGAAGATAAAAGGTCATTATAGGTCCAATATATTTTTCTTCAAGTAAAGTGGGGCTGGGGTGGCTCAGTTGGTAGCGCACCAGGTTCATGATCTGCAGTTCTCAGGTTCGAGTCCCAGCTAAGCCAGCATTGAGATTTATCTCCGCAAAACTTCCCACACTGCCCACGGTCAGTAGGAGGATACCAATGGCTTTGGAAAGGCCGCCGTCCGTCGGATTGGGCGTTAAGTCGTGGCTCTGTGTATGGGAGATAACCTGTGCACGTTAAAGAACATGCTGGATGACCTTGACGGGAGGTTGCCATCTGTTTTCCAACAGCTGTACTTCTCAATAATTGGGGTGGGGGGGTCCCGAAGGATCCGCCCCCCCCCCATGGGGAAAAACTCGTATTCCGTCTTTTCGCACTACATGAGTGGCACGAGAATCCTAGAAGTAGAACATAAAGGTTTGTCTCAGAGGAGACCAGTAGGGACTTGTACCAGTGGGTCCCCTCCATCAATCTTCTCTGAGCCCTCGGGGTCTTTGTGACCTGGCCATTGGCTTGGCTACCATGGTGTGCAAAAAAAGTTCCTCTCAGAGGTAAAACAGCCCAATCTTCAAGTAAAGTTTATAATTACATATGCAATATGCATGGCAAATTAATAAGATTGTTAAGGAACCAAATCTTATGTGTATAAATTTATTTTTATCTTAATTTTCTAAACAATGTTGCCATTTTTTAACTTGGAGAGATCTTCCGCCAGTTATGTGTCTGCATACACTTACTGTCGGATTGACCATGTAATAAATAAAAATAAATACCCCCTCAAGCAGCTGCTTGCCACAGAGGTCTGACAGGAGCATGTCAGTTTATATGCCACAGTAGAAGGTCTGAGAGGATGGCAGGACCTCAGCAGAAAAACAACACACACATCCATGCCTTATCCGGGGCTCGAACCCAGGTCCCTTAGATCAGTAGCCAAGCGCGCTAACCACTCGGCCACGGAGCGATCACCCAATTAGGTGCCTTTGGTGGGTTCGCAGCTGAAAGTTGGGAGAACCCAAAATGTGGGAGGGCTGCCCAAGGTCACTCCTGAAAAAGGGGCAGGGGTGGCTCGTTGAGATTTATCTCCGCAAAATTCCCCGCCCTGCCCACGGTCAGTAGGGGACACCGATGGGCTAGGAAAGGCCGCCGTCCGTCGGATGGGACGTTAAGCCGTGGCCCCGTGTGCGGGAGAGTCATACCCTGTGCACGTTAAAGAACACGCTGGATGGCCTTGACGGGAGGCCACCATCTGTCTCCCAACAGCTGTTCCAATGGGTCCCCTCCCCCAACCTTCTCTGAGCCTTCGGGGTCCTTGTGACCTCGCCATTTAGCCCATGGTGTGCAAAAAAGTGCCGCTCAGAGGTAAAACAACCCAAGCCTGAAAAAGAATTTTCTTGTTTTACATCTTGAATATATATGATATGCTCTAATTATACAAAAAAAAAACAACCTCAAGAGTAGTTTTTTTTTAGAAATAAAAACCTGACATTTCAGAAAGTGTCTTTATTTTGCTTCTTGAAAACGGGACACGAGAGTTAATTTAAATCCAGGCAAAATATTTTTAAAAAATTTCTATAAAGTTCTCATGCAGAGATAGTCCCGACTCTCGTGCACATAAGAAAATGGCATCTTTTCTAACTTTAATTATAATAAACAATTGCAAGAATTATTATAACTAGTCATAAAGATTCATAAAGATATAAAGCACTAAAATGAGTAAAGAAACTTTGTAACCTAAAATTAAAAAAATTAAGCAGAAAATTTAAAAGTAGAAATATAAAGAAATTTAAAAACCTCATTAAACTCTGGAAAAAGGACTCTATTTTTTAAAATATTAGTGATAATTAAAGTGATAAAAAGTAGGTGGGTGGTACTCCACTTCTCTTGACTAGCTGTGCTTTTGAGCAAGTTTAATTTCCTGAAAAGTCCGAAGTACTCTTGTGGATTTAAATATAACATATTTTCTAAGGCGAGTGCCATCCCATGGCCGAGTGGTTAGCGCGCTTGGCTACTGATCTAAGGGACCTGGGTTCGAGCCCCGGGTAAGGCATGGATGTTCGTGTCGTTTTTCTGCTGAGGTCCTGCCATCCTCTCAGACCTTCTACTATGGCATATAAACTGACAGGCTCCTGTCAGACCTCTGTGGCAAGCAGCTGCTTGAGGGGGTATTTATGTTTTGTTTATTTTAAGGCGAGCCTCCAAAATCAGAGACGCGAGCATGCCTTTCCATTTAGAATTTTATGGCTATGCCACAGACTTCTGAGAAGAAATGTTTTAAAATCTGCCCTTTGACACTAATTATTTTTATCTCTGACTTAATTATAAAATATCAGGAGCGTATCTGCTGAAAGGTTTTGGGAGTTTAAATCTCCTCAGTTAAGATATTACAACTAGTAGTTTTTAAAAACATGCTCGTATTTTTTGTTTTTGAGCATGCGAAATTTGAAGTGTCACGTCCACTTCTATATGCAGCTCATTGCCGCCTATTAAGTCGAAACCTTCTCCATGCCACTCTAATATTATACATAAATTGGCTATTATTTTTTAGAATAAGTTCCAAAATTTTATTAAAAGCAGCTAACCCAGTCCTCGTGTTCAGCTTGAAAACTATTCTCGGCCGGTGGAAGGAGAAGATTTGGATTATATTGGCCTAGGCCATGCCTGGGCAAGCCTTTTAGGTGAAGGGCAGCACAGAAAGCTGATATGGAAGAGAGGGCCGCCAAAGAAATATGTAATCAATAACGCATGCATAACCAACGCAAAATAAACTCTAAAGTGAAACATAAACTATATAATTTTATTAAAATTAATTATTTTGATAAGAGTTAACTTCGCTGAAGTTGGACTTTTGTC